>OV702282.1:417654218-419027783 GCA_916181665.1 Avena sativa
ACAGGCTACCACCCTTAAAATAAATCTCGTCCCGAGATTTGGGAAAGATAGGGGTTACAAGTTGGCTCAAAGCAACTAGGGTACTACCACCCTTAAAAATTTTCCAATTAGATTACTTCTTGGCTTGCTTGGGATTCTGATGAAGCTTCTCTGGACACTTGTCTGCATAATGGCCTAGCTCTTTGCATTTGAAACACATCACTTGCCTATTATCCTTTTTCTTCTTTGGTATCCATTCCTCTTGTTTATTTCCTTGGTTCTTTTTCTTTTCTGGGAAATCATTGGCATAGTGTCCCATTTCTTTGCAATTGTAACATTGCAACTGGCTTATGTCCTTCTTCTTCTTCTTGGGTTTCTCCAAAGCTAGAAGTTCTTCTAGTTCATGCTCTTCATACTTCACCACAAAGGTGGGAAATCTTTCTCTCTTCTTGGGGCAGTTACTAGAGATATGACCTTCTCCACAAGAGTAGCAACACTTTGTGGTCACTTTGGATTTGTCCTTATGATGCATGGTTTTGACTTTGCCTTCATCCTTCTAGGCAGAAGTTGTTCCTTCATGAGGGTTTACAAACTGTTGATGCACTCCACCTTGTTTCCTTTGTTGAACTATGGAATAGATGGGGCATTGGATAGGGACATGATTATTTCCTTCACATAGGAAACAAGTAGCTTGAGATGTGGGGCATTGGTCAGTTGGATGTTTCTATTCACAATTGGGGCATTGATCTTCATGCTCTTTGGAAGTGTGATCCTTGTCTCCACAAACATTGCAAGCTTGAGTTCCTTCTATAGTATCATCCTTGACATCATTGTTCTCACAAACTCCTTGGGAAGGGTTGTCTCCTTTGTTGATCATTTGGTTTGTCACCTTATGCAACAATTGGGTTTGGGTTTCCAAAAACCTTTGCATGGTTGGATCTAACTCACTGGTGTTGGCTAAAAACTGAGTTATCACTTGGTTCAACTGGGTTTGGGTTACTATGAGTTCTCTCATGTTGGCCTCTTGGTTGTTGTTGTTGTCACCATCCTTGATGTTGGAGTTTCTTGGAGTAGTCATCTGTTTGGGTTGGATTGGGATTAGAATAGGCAAAAGATTTCTAAGGAATCAATTCTAATCACACACATCACAATTCACTCAAGCAACATGCAAGCAATCACAAACAAACATTCCACTCAAACAACAAGTTTCAATCACATTTTTAGGCAATAAAATATTTTTGCTATACCACATAAGTTGGTGTGTTTGATCTAAACTAAACACTAGTATGGTGGTCCAACTATATAGTTTTCTTGAGATCATTCCATTCTTCTTAGTTGACTCTTTATGGACAAGATCTTTATATCCATGGAGAATTTCTTGTATCTTGGCCACAAAACTTCAAAGGTGATGATGGTTCCTTCTAAGTTGTATTTCTTTAGCCTTCAAGTCTTGAGCAATATTTCTTGTCTCACTTGTAGTCCTTAGTGATATACAAAGTTGAAGTCCTTGGTGAAAATAAAGTTGAAGTCTTTGATGATGTTGAAGTCACTGGAGTTGGTGAAGTCCTTTGCTCATGTTGAAGTCTTTGCTCATGGTGGAGGCTTTATCCATCAAGTTTGAAATAGAAGAGATGTAGAGTTAAAATCAAAAGATTGAGGAAAGAGTTTACAAGGTTGTTTCCAAATAAGTTTTTGGAACAATTACAACTCCTATTTTTCTAAGGGGTTTTGTCCAATCCTAGGTTTACAAATCCTACAGGCAACACAGTGCTCTGATACCATCTGTAAGATCCCTCCCTTTATAAAGGTAAGGATCCCTGTGTTTACAATGCTAGTCCCTGGATCAATAGCTAGCATCCACAGTTAAGATGTAATATCAAGAAACAAAGGTCATAATACAACTTTATAACCAGGAATAAAATAATTTATTACATCTTACATAGCTCATTTGGCTATCTCATTACAATGTAGCAAAATATAACAATAGCATGGAGTCCTTCATCTTCAAAGTGCCACAAGCAGTCATGTTGGTTGTAGACTTGTAATCCTATTCAATAAACTTCACTAACATCAAACAGACCTACAACATAATAGGTTACAGCCACAAGGGTCAATACATTTAAATTGTATTGGCAAGTGATACTATAGTAGTATAGTGGAGTCTATCATCTATGTGCATTTGGCTAAGTGGAGCTTAGGCTTGCTTTGCTTAAAATAGATTTTCCTTATCATTTGAAAACACTAATTTTTTGTTTGTCAAAAATCACCCAAGGCATCTCCCAATAGAAATTGGTGATCCTTTAACCCTTGTTCAACCACAAGTTTTAACTTAGAAATTGGGATGAGGAGATTCTTGATAGCTTCCATGTCTTGATGCTCAAATTGTCCTTTTCCAGGGACATGGCTAAGTACTTAGGTTTTACACTCTACAGAGGTGGTGCACTTTCCCCACAAGACTTGGTTTCACCAAGACAAGATCTTTCAGAATCCTTCCCTTAGACCAGAATGGACGCGTTCCAACCTATCAATCCCCTACCACCAACTGTCCATTTGGCTAAGTTATTGCAACCTATATGATCCAGGCAGAGCCCATAATGCCAAGTGGCTGCACTTGAAGCTTCTCAACATTTGACATCTCAAATCTCTTTGTTCCTGGGTGGCCATCCACAAGTGAGATACACAAGGTAAACCATAGAAATGGGCCTTGTGTAACCACTCAACACAACCCATTCCTTCCATTCCACCCAGGTGATTCATTCACTTAGTTGTTTTATTAAACAAAACACAAGTCCTTGACTTAGAAATATTCCATAGCACGAATATAATCCACCCCTGTTTTCTACTAGCTAAGCATGATAGTAGTAGGAATCTTAACTTAGGAAATTTCTACTAAGGTTTCATCTACTAGGATTTCCCATGGCATAGTTTATACTTAGCAAAATTCCATGCAAGTCCTACTTAGAAATATCACTAATGCATAGTGAAAATATTGGGACAAAGTATGAAGCATCACTTGCCTTTTTGGTAGAGAATATAAGTTCACTCCTTGATCTTGCAATACTCACACTCTTCAAATCACTACAATTCAATCAAGCAAGCAATATTTCAATCTACCATTCAAGCAAAACATCACATAAAATAATAGAAACAAAACAATGCATGCAAGCATGCTAAAGATGGTTTTATTTGAAAAAGTGGTTTATAATGGGTTATAAACATTTGAAAACACCTATTGGTCATTTTATAAAAGTGGCAAAACCATTTGCAAAATATTTTACTTATAAACCATTTTTAAACCAAATCAATATTTTATGTGGTTGAAAATGCCTTTAGCAAAGTAACAACTTTTATAGGGTTCACAAAATATATTTTTAAATCATAAAACTTTGTGTTTAGGGTCAGAGAGTTTAAGTCAAAACATTTTTCCAAAGGGTTTCCTCCAAAAGCATTTTTAATATATAAACATTATTTTTGTTTGACTAGAAATGTTCTAAATCAAAGATTTTATTCTTTTGCTTCACAAAATATGTTTTTGAAACCACAAGTTGATTTAAATGGTCAGTAGGTTCAAACATTCCATTTGCCCAAAGGTTTTATCACAAAAATAATATTTGGATGAATTTTATATTCAAATTATGCATACCCAAGTTTCTGCAAAAACCACCAATTTAACAGAAGCAATTCACTAAACAAAGTGCATGGTTGGGTAGGATTTGACTTGCTAATTCCACTAATATACAATTTGCAAAATTTGGACGTGTGGATCAAAAGTTATAGATTTTACAACATCTCATATCTAATAGAAATGTTTCTGTTTTTAAAACGAAGTCTGAGCCACGTGGCGTGTTTCTATTCGCCCATACCGGTTTGCACGGATCAAGCAACATGGCGCGTTCGATTAAAATGAGATCGTGCGGCTCTGGATCAAACTTACCTCTTCGCCTAGATCTAATCCTAGCCAGAAAAATCACATCCTACGGCTACAGTGCGCTTGCCATGGACTAGCGGCGCGAGCGACGGTGGCTGGCGGCGGCGCGGTCTGTCAGCAGCGGAGCCGGCGATACCAAAAGCGAGAGGGGACGTGGTGTGGCTCACCGAGATCGCCGTGGCATGGGGATGCTCAACTTGTCCTTGTCTGTTGAAGGCGCGCTCTAGGTCAGTCGGAATTCCTCCCCGGAGATGTGTCTGTCGTCGGGTGCATCAGTTGTTTGTTGGAGACGACGCCACGCTGCGCGCTAAGACAAAACCGAGGTGTAGTTAGATGCGTACGATGCTGGGGTCATTCGCGTGTCAACTAGAGCGAAGGGGGCGGTCAGTACATACCGAGGGAGCTCGTCGGAGAGAAGACAGACGGCGGCGCTGCTTTGTCGAAGACGTAGTCGAGGTTGCAGAGTGAGCGCGAGCGAGTGGAGAGTACTGGGAGGTGCAGGAGATGCTGGTGAACAAGCTCGTGTGCTCAGGAGGCAGTGGGGATGGCGGTGGTGGCCGGAATTGACGGAGAATCTCGCCGGAGCAGTGGATGTTGCCGAGAGAAATTCGGGCAGCCCTTGGGCCGAGGAGGTGCGGTGAGTGAGGGAAAAGAGAGAGAGAGGGCAGGCGCTTATGTACGCGTGATCGGGGGGCTGAATCAATGCGCGGTTAATGAGGAATCAAGCGCGCAATCAATCGGCAGGAACGGCGACGAGGGCGTGGTCTTCGCGGGAAGGAAGAAGACTGGCAAGTTGGGCGTGGTTGTCAGCGAGAGAGAGAGAGAGAGAGAGAGAGAGAGAGAGAGAGAGAGAGAGAGAGAGAGAGAGAGAGAGAGAGAGAGAGAGAGAGAGAGAGAGAGAGAGAGAGAGAGAGAGAGAGAGAGAGAGAGAGAGAGAGAGAGAGAGAGAGAGAGAGGGTCCAAGCCGTCAGCGTTGCTATGGGTTCCTCCTGCGGTGAGAAAACGCTTCGGGGAGAGAGGGTAGAGGTGGGCTGTTGGGCCTGTTGGGATGGGTCGGCTTAGTTCATTTTTTTTGTACTGATTGATTTTCCCTTTTCTTTTCCTATTTACCTGTTTTGATTTTGTTTAATCATTTCAAACATTCATTTGAATTCAAACTTCAACAAAACTTTGTGTAGGTTTTAATACTGACTAATAACACATTCCAAAGTCAAATTTAGAATAATAATTTTATTCTTTTTAGGGTATAATAATTATTTAAAATAGGTCCTTGTATTAATTCAAATAAGATTTAATAATGTTTTCAAACTCTATTTGAAATCTAAATCTTTCCAAATCTTTTCAGTAGGTTTTATTTATTGATTAGGGTGTCAAATAATTCACCTTGAATTATTTGGAATGTTTTTAATATGATTTATTAATCATTTAAAATTGGGTATTTGTCTTTATTTCAATGAAATTAAATATAGTTTTAATTCCATAAATTTTATTTGGAAGATTTCTTTGATCTTATTTAAGTTAATTAAACAACTTTTATTCCACCTGGGTAAATTCCAAATATTATTTTCCCATGATTTAATTAATCATTTCTTAATAGGGATTTTATCTTTATTCAAAATAGAAATAGAATTTGGTTAATGCCACTTTATTTTATTTGGAAAATTCTTTATCCATTTATTTTATTTGGATTTGGATTATAATTATTACATTTTGCTTATGGATTAGGTCAAGATTTAATTTGGTCTTTAAATATTCCTCATTTAATATTTCTATCTTGATCTTATAAAATCCATATCTTTTTATTTGTAGATTCAAACTTGGTTATTCCAATTTGTAAAATCTTATTTAATATTTTTTTATCCTTTTAAATGTATTTAGGATTATTTGCTCACCATTTGGTATGGATTTTTAGATAGGTGCTTTATTAGCTTTGGATATTCAATTCCCTTATCTTATTAAATTCATAAGATTTTATTAATGGCTTCAAATTGAATGAAATCAATTTATATGGTTTTATAATATTTCCATTTGTCATTCTTGTTCATTTTGAAATGTTTGTTTGACCAATTTTATATGGATCAAATCTTTAGTCTTTGAGCTAACTTGGAAATGTTTTTCTTCCATTAGGGTTTTAGGGTTTTGGTTTATTTTCCAAATGTTTAAATTTCCAGATGCATTTATGAAGAAAGCATTTCACTTGTTTTGAATTTTAGTTGGATTCAAATTTTAACCAAAGTTTGTTCAAGATGGGTTTTTAAGTTTCCATTTAGAAACAAAAAGTTTCTTTTCACCCTAAATTTCAACAATTATTTATGTTGTTTATTTATTTTTCACATTACAAAATTTGGAAAATTTTGGGATGTGACAGGGGAGTACTACGGTCGACACACCCCATATGGCCAAGTCCCTGGACCTTTTTCAAGGTTCCTACAAGAGACTGGCATAGTGGCCCAGTATTTGAGTCAAGCGAGCCTCAACAAAATTGAGTAGCTGGAAGGCGCATGCAACCATGATACGTCAAAAACGTATCTACTTTCCCGAACACTTTTGCTATTGTTTCTCCTCCAAACTTGTGTGATTTGGATACAACTAACACGGAATGACGATGTTTTCAGCAGAATTGCTTTGGTGTCTAGTTTTTGTGCAAAATATCAACTTTCAGGAAAAATCCCGGAAAATATGCCAAAACTCCTATTTTACCAGAAGATTCATGAAGCTAGAAGATGAGACGGAGGAGGGCCACGAGGGGCCCACACCCCCTGGTCGCACGGGCCAGCCCAGGCTGCGCTTGGGAGGGGTGTGGCCACCTCGGGCACCCCCTCGGCCTCCCTCTTTTCCTACATAAAGCCTTCTGACCTAAAAACGATGGGGATGTTCTATGTTTTTCCAAATAGAGTTACGCTGCGCTGCCACCACCAGAAACCGTGATTCGGAATGAGAAACTTCATTCTAGCACCCTGCTGGGATGGGGAATTGGAGGAGATCATCTCCATCATCAGCATCAACGCCTCTCCATCAACCATCCATGTTTCCCCCATCCATGAGTGAGTAATCCCCCGCTGTAGGCTATGGGGATGATAGGGATTGGATGAGATCTATCATGTAATCAAATAAGATTGTTAGAGCATGGTGCCTAGTATCTTTATTAGTGCTATTTGACTTTGTTGCAAATTGTTATGCTTAATGCTTGTCACTAGGGTCCGAGTGCCATGATCTCAGAACTGAACTTGTTATTGATTCATGATGATAGTATTTTTTGTGATCTTATCTGCAAGTTGTGTACACATATCATTGTCCCGAACCAAAGGCCCCGAAGTGACAGAAATTGGGACAGCCGGAGGGGATGGCTATGATATGAGGATCACATGTGTTCACGGAGTGTTAATGCTTTGCTCCAATACTCTATTAAAAGGAGTACCTTAATTGCCAGTAGATTCCCTTGAGGTCCCGCTGCTACGGGCTGGCAGGACAAAAGATGTTGTGCAAGTTCTCATTGCGAGCACGTATGACTATATATGGAACACATGCCTATGATTGTTTAGTAATTGGATGCTTTATCTTATTTACCTGCAAATGTCCTAGATCTTGAAGTTACATGAATAGTCTCGTCCATGCAATGCCCATCCATCCATCCCTATGCCTACCGCACTCATATCCTACTGTTTGCTACTATAGTTACTACTGCCATTGTTTTACTGCTACTATTACTTTGCTATTGCTACTGATAAACTACTATGAGCAAGACTATTTCCAGGTGCAGCTGAATTGACAACTCAGTTGTTAAGGCTTATAAGTATTCTTTGGCTCCCCTTGTGTCGAATCAATAAATTGGGTTATACTATCCTCGAAGACTGTTGCGATCCCCTATACTTGTGGGTCATCAAACCATACTTTTATGGATAAGGTGTGCAACATGATGAGTTACTCCACATTGCCATTGGAATTGTGGATGGGGGCGTTAAAAACCTCCATTCATATTCTCAACAGAGTACCAAGCAAGTCGGTGCCCAAAACACCGTATGAGATATGGATAGGAAGAGTTCCCTCGCTATAACACCTAAGGGTGTGGGGAAGCCCGGTTGAGGCTAAAGGGTTCAATCCAAATATTGCAAAGCTTGATCCTAAAACAGTCAACTGCCATTTCATTGGCTATCCTGAAAAGTCAAAAGGTTTTCATTTCTACTATCTAGACAGATACACAAAGTTTGTAGAAACGAGACATGCAGTCTTCTTGGAGGACGAAATGATGAGGGGGAGCGTGGTAGCTCGGAAATATGATCTTGAGGAGAAGAGGGTGTGTGCACCTGATCCGATGATTCAGGAGCCATTCTTCTCGCTACCTGTTGTTCCTACATCGATAAGCCTAGAGGTTGTGGTGCAAGCACTTGTTGCGACTCCACCCATGACACAATGAGTGAGGATCTGGAACCTGTCCGTCAGGAGCCGACCGAACCAACTATTGAGCATGAAAGGGAGCAGCAACAACCACCTCCAGAGGATACGCCACATCTTGAGACACATGACGATCCAGTTCATGAGGCCCCTAGAAGGTCTCAAAGAGCTAGAAAGTCAGCAATTTCTAAAGATTATAAAGTTTATAACATAGAAAGAGTTCAAATGGATAATGATCGCACTTCATTCGAATAAGCCATGAGTATCCCACACTAATCGAAGTGGCTAGAGTCCATGGAAGATGAGATGTGGTCAATGAGTTCCAACGAAGTTTGGGACTTAGAGGAATTTCCCAAATGAGCCAAAACAGTAGGCTATAAATGGGTCTACAAAACAAAGTATAACTCTAGAGGGAATGTGGAGAAATACAAAGCACGACTAGTGGCAAAAGGTTTCACACAAAGAGGAGTAGGTTACAATGAGAAGTATCATGTAAGGATTCCTTCAGAATCATAATGGCACTAGTTGCACATTTTGATTTAGAGCTTCATCAAATGGATGTAAAGACGACATTTCTAAATGGGGATTTAGAAGAAAGAGTCTACATGAAACAACCTAAGGTTTTTGTCATGGAAGGCAAGCAAAACATGGGATGTCACCTAAGGAAATCTATTTATGGATTAAAGCAAGCTTCGCGATAGTGGTATCTAAAGTTCAATGAGACCATTAAGAAATTTAGATTCAAAGAGAATGTTGAGGACAACTGCATCTACACAAAGTTTAAAAGTGGGAGATACATTTTCCTAATTCTGTATGTGGATGATATCTTGCTTGCTAGCAGCGATGTCAGTCTACTACTAGAAACAAAGAAGTTCTTGTCCTCAAACTTCGACATGAAAGATCTTGGTGAATCTTCATATGTTTTGGGCATAGAAATTCACCGAGATAGAGCAAATGGGGTTCTACTACTGTCACAAAAGGCATAACTAGAGAAGATCCTAAAGAAATATAGTATGCATGCGTGCAATACCACACCTGCTCCTATAGTCAAGGGCGGCAGTTTTGAGAAATTTCAATGTCCCAAAAGTCAATATAAGATCGATCAATTAAAATCAGTACCATAAGCTTTGGCCGTTGGAAGTTTACAGTATGCACAAGTGTGAACTCGCCCTGACTTAGCTTTTATCACCGTGGTACTCGGTAGATATCAAGAGAATCCAGACATAGAGCACTGGAAAATAGTAAAGAAAGCTTTGCGTTATGCGCAAGGCTCAAAAGACCTCATGCTAACATATAGAAAGTATGATTTCCTATAGATAAGAGGGTATTCAGATGCTGATTTTGCGGGAGACAAAGACGATCAGGATACGTCTTCACTCTTGCAGGAGGGGATATTTTGTGGAGAAACTCCAAACAGTCAATAGTTGCATTATCCAAGATGTATGCCGAATTTATAGCATGTTATGAGGCCACGGGGCAGGCGATATGGTTAAAGAAATTTATACCTGACTTGAAAGTGGTAGATTGCATTAGCAAACCACTAAAAATGTACTATGACAACAAGCCCGCAGTATTTTATGCTCACAACAACAAGTCGAGTAATGCTTCTAAACCAATAGAGATAAAGTATTATGTTAGGAAAGATAAGATCCAGGATCGCACTATAAGAGTCGAGCATTTAAAGACAAAGGAAATGCTTGCGGATCCACTAACGAAAGGCTTACCACCCAATGTGTTCAAGGAGCACTTAGCCGGCATGGGTTTAAGGAAAACTCTATGGTTCCTGGATCATAAGAGACCCAAAAGAAAAGAATTCTGGTTTCAAAACAAGAGGTATATTGTAGCTGTCTGATTCTATCGGCAATTGTGTTGTGACGATGAAACATGCTCTATGTACCGAATAGTGATGAAACGAGTAAAGTATAAAGTAAAAAAGTAAAGTCGAGATTAAGGGCAGAATGTTAGATTGACCTCTCCTCCCGTACGAACCCAACGGTTCGACGAACTCTTGCTCGCGCCCTGATCGGGGGCGCCCAACCACTTCATGGTTGGTGGGCCCCTGTGGCAGCGCAATATAAAGAGAGGATGGGGTATGAGGCACGGACTACGAGATTGGTCGCGCCGCTGCTCCCCTCACCCACATCCCTACCGATCTAGGGTTACCTGCGCTAGCCACGGGAAGCACCGCCGCCGCTACTGCTTAGTCCCTCTAGCCTCAGTCTCGCCGTCGACCAAGATAGCCAACAGCTCAACGAGCTCCAGCACTGGATAAGGTAAGCTTCTCCCTCTCTCTGTCTCTAGCAAGACCCAAAATCCCAGCCATGCCTCTACCGAGCCGATCTAGATCTAGTCGATCCTATCATATGTCTCTTATTTTTTACTAAAGCTTTGCTTTTTTCTCCCTTGAGGATTGGAGATTCTCTTCACGAATGTAAGACCACTGAGGATATATACCATCACCTAGATAGCGGGCATACCCAGGTTATAGAAACATGGTCATTGTACACCAGGTAAAAATGAATTTCTTTAATGATTTTCATTCATTTGTAATGTGTGACACCGCCAATTTTAGGTAAATTTTTGTGTGATTTACACGTGCGACCCCGGGTTAGTTTTTCTCTTGATCCGCCCGTGGCCCTCGGTGTATTGCTGGTTTACCTCCGGAGATTGGCCTTCCACGAAAATATACACTGAAATCAAGCTGCCCCTGGCCGGATCCTGCATCACAACCGCAGGCTCGGGACCTCCTCCGACAGCGGCGGTGTTGCGGTGGCAAGCGGGAACAGGAGATGGGACCTCCTCCTACAACGGCGGCGTCGGGCCATGCCAACTCTAACGTCCAAACAACGACTGAAGTAGGGCTGGGCTCCTACGGGCTAGTGATGACCGAACTGGTTGGCTGAATTTTGCACAACGAAGCAGGCTACAACGTCGAGGGAGGGGTGGATCTCTCTGACGGGTGGGGCCTATCTGGAACAACAAGAGATGGACGTGGGCGGACGCGGATAGACCGCAATCTCAGCCCAAAACTGAACCAGGAAGTACTACGTGGGTTCTGGGCCTGTTATCCGTTTTGGTCGGCACCGTCGGCCGTGTGTTTCGTCTCCACCTGCCAAGCTGCCATGCAACCAACGGATCATGCTTCTCCGTTCTTTTCCCGGCCGGCAACCTTTGTGGTCAAAATCATGGCACCTTTTGTTCCGTGAATTCGAGACCCGTCACATTTTCCTTCCACAATTTCTTCACAGGCCCATCTCACTTGCTAAGAGGAGGCCGAGTCAATAAGGGCATCTCTAGGCCGACCCATTCGGTCCGAGTGTGTTCGAAACATGCCGTACAGATACACGGGTATGCGCGGCGTCTTAGCGGGCCGACCCGTTTGAAGAAATGCGTTCGGCTTGATCCATTCATGCATCTAATCTGGAGTTTGGTTGCGTCGAATCGGACGCGCGCGGACAGCACGGACGTCGTGCCCGTGGCCACCCGGATCAATACGTAAGTGAGACATTAATACTTAACAATAGCTTTTTATTAGATTAAACCCTGCCAGTTACAAAAAGACCATTCAAACTAATTAGAGGATGCTACTGCTACTTCTGCTATGGCTACAGCTACTGCTGGAGGACGGCGTGAGTGACGGCTTGCCACGGCCACCGTTGCCGCAGCCGCCGGCCCCGTCGATCGCCTCCCTAGAGATGGCCCGCTGCTAGACGCGTTCGCGGAGACGGTCGCGAGCCGTCGCCTTGCCCTCCACCTTCTGCCGGTCCTCCGCCGCCCGGTTCGCCAGGGCCTTGTCCATCTCGGCGGCCAAGTGGTCCCTCGCCTCCTGTTCGGCGAGCAACTCCGCCGGAGAAGGAGCCGAAGCCGAATCCGAGATCGGAGCACCATTGGGGCCGAAGCCTACGCTATCTGCACGGGGACAATGATCGGCGCCTCCAGCTGGTCTACCTCCTCCCACTTCTCGACGTCGTCCACCGCCTCCTCCGTGTCATCGGCGTCGACGAGACCCCACGCGAGCGCCGCCTCAGCGGCCAGAGTCATGCACTCCTTCTCCGTCGCCGAGTCGGCGACGTGCTCTTCCGCCTCGCTGCACGCTTTGGCGGCGTAGCAGAGCTCACGAATGGCAGACTCCTTGGCCACCTCCTCCAGCGCGGTCATGGCCGCCACGTGGCGGATCTCGCGAAGAGCCGCTGATACGGCCTCCATGACCACAGCCTCCTTGGCGGCGACGTGGTGTATGTCGGTCACCGTCCATTAGGTGGCCACCGTTGCCGCCGGCTCCACCACCCGCTGCAGCGCACACTCGGCGATCTCGTCTTCTTCTCGAAGGCCAGCACCTGCGCCTTGCCCATGCGCTGGGCCAGCACTGTGGCCTCGAGGTGGACCCCATCGACCTCCACGTCCGGGTAGCGCGTGCGGCACATCTCCTGGATCTTGGACCATGTGGCAATCTTGCAGCGAGGCATGGCTGCTGGCGGCTGGAGCGTGTTTCGGCTGCTGGTTTTCTCTTGCTTTGGGGCCTGTTGTCTCCACCGTGCCGGCGGCCGTCTTTTATAGACCGTTGCGGAGGCGCGAAATTGCCTGAAATGCGCGGGAAGTTTTCTCGCCACGAAAAGCGAGACGCGTGGGAAACGATGATGGAAAACGCCGGCCGCGCGGGAAGCCGCCGGCGCTGCCGACGCCGTGTCACCGTAAACATCCCATCGCGAGGGTGTCAACCGATCACAACGATAGAGAGTCGAACATATGGGTCAGCTCGCTAGGCGCGGTCAGATGAACAGGACCACGGCTTCATCGTAACTGGGCCCGATCTAAACGGATAGAAACAGAAGGTAGAAGGTTTGAAACGACCGGATGAATTTGCCCTGTGGAGATGGACTAAACGAGGAGCCACACCCCACACCTACGCAGTTGCACGGTCAAGGATCCACTACGCCGAAGTAGTGACCACGAGGGCCCACGCCCCAGTCACTGACAGGGTTAGCATCCAGTTAACCTCGCTCTCTCTCTCGGTCTCTGTGGAGCAGGTCATCACGGAGAAGGCGGCAGGCGGTGGGCGTACGGAGGCAGTCAACGGGTTGGACCGCCGCGTCATTGGCTCCCGCCGTCCTACGTGGCGAGTACCTTCGCGGCCACCTCCCCTCCTCCTTTCTCTCTCTTCACCGTCGCCTCGTTTCTCGTAACCCGTGCCAGCCGAAACGATTCGCGCGCCCTGGAGCTTGTCTCTCTCTCTCCTCTTTTATTGGGGCTTGCATGCCTCGTCCCGCTCGCGCACCACCCTTTTGCATGGGCGGAGCACCCTTCTACCCGGGTAATAGCATGCACCCTCCCTCTCTCCTCTCTCTCTCTCTACCATGCAGCCGTGGCCGTGGCCTCTCGTCGGGGTAGACGACAGACAGCCCTCTGCCACTGCGTCGTGGGCCCCGGCTCACGTGGCTCCCACGTGTAAGCGTACGTGGTGTTGTGCGTGTGCATGGACGATGGATCTCTCAGGCTGGATCCGAGCAAGAGCAAACGGTGGAAGCAAGGATGGGACGGTAGAGTGTGAGACGAGATGACAGTTGACTTGTGCTTTGACTGCCGTGTCTCGATTTGGGTCAATCTTTTGTGCCTGCCTTGCCTTGCCCTAGCCTAGCTACATGATGTTGCAGGCTACCTAGCCCCGCTCGTAGGAGAGCTTCCTTCTCTCAATATAGACATTGTTTGTTCTCCTTTCTCGCCTTGGAAAACGGAGACTTGCCTTGCGTAGGGTTCGGCTACGACGGTGTAGCATGCAGCTATAGCGATAGCTCTGCTAGATAGGCATCGGGAGGCTCAAATGCATCACGCATGGAAGCTTGTGTGCAAATGTGGCGACAAGACGCTTACTTGCTGAATGACAGCTAGTACGCCGTTACTCGCCCCTGCATGCTGTGCTCAACTACTCCAAAGTCCCAACTGTAGCTAGTATATATACGATCATCGATGATAATGTTTCCGTAAGAAAAAAAAATGTAAAATCGTATCGAAATAACTAGTACTATGTGAATTGTGACGAGTCCGAAACCAATCGAAATAGTACATGCGCGTTACTACAAAACTGCAAACAACTCCTCCCCGTACGCGCTGAACTAGCTAGTGATGATGCTTTTCAGGTCCACTCCCTCGCACAGACAAAGGGTAATCTTAGACGACTTGGGTAAAAACACCAAGCCGCAACTAAACAAAGGCTTCTCCGGTCGGTCGGTTTGATCGTACGGTTTCCCAGTGCGCACCGAACTCCCTTCTCGATCTACAAGCCGCTGCTGTACCTAAAGCCAAATCCCGGGCCTTTGTTTTATGCAACCAACGAAGGAAGGAGACGAGACGACCGAGCCGAGCCGGACGGCCATGGTAAAGTTAATCTGCGCGCGCGAGCGGCCACGAGCCTTTGTTGTTGCATGCGATAGATTGTCCACACTGTTTCGAGTCAAAACACACCGAGACGCCTCGGAATTCCCAAACAAATCGCAGGTTCTAGCCACTCTCGCTTAATCTGCTCCCCGGGACCGTTGTAGTATAATCGTCTGTTGCTGGCTGGCAGCACAAAATCCTACCTGAAAACGCCCTGCATCGATCGCTACACTGCCGCACGCACGAACGAAACTAAACTAGTGTTACTACAGTACAGTCCTGCATGACGATGTGCCCACAAAGTAGTATCCATGCATCTTCTCTGTCCAGTGCCCACAAGCTCACACGAGTGCGTCGTTCTATCGTGTTGCTGCTGTCATTACTGCCAGGTTCTCTCTTTGGCCGATCTGTACGTGCTTGCATCGATCACGGGCACACACGGCCGAGTGCCCGAGTAAACAAATCAACGTGCCCTTTTGCCCAACTTCTCTCGGGCCCTGATCTACCGTACGAACAAACACGCCGTTCCTGGTTACATCTATCTACTCCTACTACAGATATGTAAACTTTGCGGTCAAAGCGAAGCACGAGGGCCGACACGCACCCGCACGCGCGCACGGCTCGGCTCGGTATCCGTTCATTTTAGTTCAACATCTCTTGGCTAGCGTACCACCCCGGCCAACGGCTCTAGTATGGGCGACGAGGAGCGGTAGTGGTGTTCCACTTGGCAGTGTGGGTGAAAGGAAGGACGCCGGACCCACGTAGCAGAAGGCTTGCCGTGCAAAGAGTCCGACACATGAAATATAGCACAAGTACACACATAACCCCAGCAGGTACATCGTCGCCTCATCTTTTTTTTGCGCGACCCTATGTAAAGAAGCTCCGGGGCTTCTACAAGTCTACTGGCCGGTTAATGGAATAATTCCTATTTTTCATAGCCTATGCAGCAGATAAATGTGCTCGGATATGTGTGGGAGTGTATACTGTATTGGTTTTGCTTCTTTTGCACTATTCAAGCATATTATCTATATTAGGGGCCGTCAACACGTAATATAACTCAATTGTGATTTTTTGTTTAATTCATCAGCTATATCCCTAATTGTAGGAAAATGACATTTTCATTCTCCAATATGCATGCAGAAGATACAATGCTTTTGTTGGATGAGGGGTTTGAAAATGCAAGGAATCTTAAATTTCTTCCTTTGCCTTTTTGAAGAAATATCAGGGTTGAAAATTAACTTTCTCAAAAGTGAAGTGTTCTTCTTAGGCAAGTGCAAAAAGCAACAACACTTATATGATGAAATCTTTACTTGTCAATCTCGTAAATTACCTCTAAAATATTTGACTGTGCCTATTGACAATAAATTTTTACTAAACATTAAATGGAAACCCGGTGATGATAAAATGGGAAAAACTTTGGGATGTTGACAAGGAAAACTTTTGGACATAGGATCTAGAGTTATTCTTTTGAAGTCGTGTCTCTCTATTGTTCCTATGTATAGGCTTTCCTTCTATAGAGTGCCTGTATGTGTCAAGAAAAAATGGGACATTTTCAGAAACAAATTCTTGTGGCACGAAGAACAAGGGGTTAGAAAATATCATGTGAATTGGGAAAATTTCCGTTCTCCTCAATATTCAGAAGGACAGGGTGTTTTGAATTTTGTTTTAATGAATCTAAGCTTATTGTGTAAATGAATTTAGAAATTAGAGAGTGAGGATAGAGCTTTGCAAGAGATTTTGGAGAAAAAATCTTCAAAAAGAAACCTTATCTCAAGTTAGTGAAAACCCTGGGGTATCACAATTCTCGGCAGCGATTGATGAAAGTTAAACCTATCTTTTACAAATTTTGTGATAGGATCTTGATATCTGGGAACAAAACCAGATTTTGGGAAGATGTGTGGCATAAAAAAACTAAACAATGGATAAATTATTTCCAAGGCTGTATAACCTGTCATTTAATAAAATTATTATAGTTGACAGGGTTGTACAATCTTTTGGAGCTTGCCTTTTGTTCAGGAGATGTTTGGGGTGATCTGGTTGTAGAATGGGTTAAACTACTTGACATTATGCATGGAGTAAATTTAGGGGATGGTGATGATAGAGTAGTAAGGTAGTTAGGAAATAAAGGATTTACTATGAAAAGTCTATATAATGCTCTACAAACTAGAACATGAGTTGAAGTTTTCCAATAACTTTGGAAACTTAAACTACCTGCCAAAATAAAGGTATTACATTGGTACTTGATGTGGGATGAAACTATAACTAAAGACAATTTGAAGAAAAAGAGTGGACTAGAGATGAAGAATGAAGGAGATATGCCCTAGAAGCAAATAATAAATAGGTTTATTATCATATCTCAGTTAGTTCATGATCATTTCATACTGTGCTATAACTATATCAAGCGAAAACATTGATATAGGTGTGGTATGTAAACAAACCAAGTCCCTAGCTAGTACCCTCTATCTATACTAGTTCATTAGGCAACCAATGATCAAGGTTTCCTGATCATGACGAACATCCCTCCATTCATCTTAGTGATCACATGACGAACATTAGGCAACTAAATTAACAAGCCTCCCACTCAAGACGAACATCCCTCCATTCGTCTTAGTGATCACATGATCCCATTTTGCTATATCACCCCCGATCGTCATGGCCGATGACATAGTTCCAAAGATAGACATTCTGATTGTCGATCACATCTCTATTTGATTCATGCTCGACCTTTCGGTCTCTGTGTTCCGAGGCCATGTGTGCACATGCTAGGCTCGCCAACTCAAACTCGTGTGTATTGCAGTGTAACCTTTCTTACACCCATTGTATGCGAACGTAGGTATGTCTGACACCCGATCGTCATGACATGCCTCATACTAAAGAACTTTCTTGGTGGTGCACACAAGAGGGGAACACTATCATTGGAATTTTAGAGCGAGGGATCATCCTATTTAGCTACCGTCGTATAACTTAATATACTATGCCAAAAAAGATGAGCAAACATATACTTCATAAGCATGGTGCCATGGCATGGTTGCAGAACCTTGATCTCCATCAAGAGCTCCAATGGACAATCGTTTTATAAACTTACCATTACAATGTCATGACATACGTCCCTGCAAAAAAAAGTTAGACGCTTCTACTTTATCGTTTTGCAAGTTTTATGCAACTTTAGGGCTTTCAAGGTAGAACCCCTTCCCACCTATGAACGATGAGCCACAACATTGATTCAATGATTGCCCCTTTTCTCCCTTTTCAGGGCCCTCTGGTATAAAAGTCATATCCACTATTGAAAGAGAGACAGACACCCGCTAGCCACTTATACGGAACAAGCCGTATGTTGAGCGTGGAACCAGTCTCGCATAAACTTACGCGTAAGGTCGGTCCAGGCAGCTTCATCAATCAATCCCGCGATATGACAAGAACACAAAGAGGGTCGCAACTAGAGAATCAACGCCCACATACTTCTATGTGTCCTATCCGTACGACATGTCTACCCATAGATTTGGCTCTGATACCACTGAAGGGGTTCGCAATAGAAAATTAAAAAAATTCTCCCTATACGAACACGATCACCAAGATCTATACTATGTAGACATAGGTAATGGAGATGAAGAACAGAGTTCATACCCTTGAAAACCGTGGCACGCCTTACGCAGATAGGCGTATAGCGATAAAGATAGCGCCTCAAATGTTGCGCCTCGAAGCTCTACACACTCTGGTGTAGGGACGTCTCCCTGGATCTGATCCAGCAGATCAGCGGAAGAAGAAAGAAGTTGGACCATCCTGCGCGCGATGGTAGGCGGAAGTGGAGAACTAAACCAATAGGCTAGATCCAATCTAATGGAGAGAGATCTTGGATTTAGGGGAGAGAGAGAACTTGTTGTTCGGATGAAAATAGAGGGGGGGGGTTCCTCTATTTATAGTAGGAGGGGTAAGGCAAACCCTAGGGATTGGGGGTTGTATCCTCCAAGCCGCCGCCGCCGCCATCCCTGGGCCCCACCCCGCGGGTGGGAACCCTAGGGTTTGGCTGGTGGCCCCTCTCCGCTCTCTCCCTAGGCGCCCACCCTATTGGGCCCTTCTAGAAGCGGACCAATAGCAATAGAGCTGCCCATAAAATATAAAATAAAATATGTTCTAATATTAATTCAACTAATTAATATAAAACACATATATTAATATATTCTATACACTGAAACTCCTTTCGGACCTCTTCCGATCATCATCGGATAATACCCGGAACCTTTCTGGTTTCTCTCTCTCGTTTCTCCTTCGGTGTCGGTTCAATCCCAAAGCGTCCCCACCCTTAAGTGTGCCACCCTTCGGCCCGGGGTTGCTACAAACATGACAAAGACTCTTGTATCAATGATCAACATCGGGACCTAGATGGCCATAATGATCCCCGTGCCCTCGCGATTAATCTCATCGCTTGAACCTTAACTGCGCAGTCTTATTCCTTTTGCCATACGATACATAGGTCATCTGAGATTTGATCTCAAGTATCTCCATATTTGTGTTCGATCTCGTTACCGATCAACTTGTTTACTCGTTCCCGTGCCATTGCATTCCATGATCCAATCATACGCTTGCAAGCTTCGTTAATGCAACATCACCGAATTGGCTATGTGTATCTATCCGTTACTTGGATTGGCAAATACTAGTCTTGATAAAAACTCTTCAACCCATTTCTTCAGGAAACCTAACAATACCTTTATGATCACTCTTTAACGGTTTGATACTTGATATTATCAAAGTCTCCCTAAAAAATAGTGATTATGCATTATCTCACATTCGAAGGACATAAGCCACGATGTCTCTATGTTATCATCAATGATGAACGTTTAAGTAACTAGATCTCATTGTGATTAACTTTAGGGTGAATGTTTGTCACATCATTCTCCAATGAAGTGATCTCATTGACAATCGGCACTATCACCATGATCTCGAAACCATAAGATCATCACTTGTCCAATGAGCTAGTTACTAGAGGTAACTAGAGACCTGGTTGTTTATATACCATACATGTATTAATGTTTTGTATTAATATAGTTATAGCACAGTAAGAAAAGTATTATGAACAAAAGATACATCAAATAAAAACTCTTTATTATTTTCCTCTAGGGCGTATCTCCTTCAGTCGCCGCCTCCCTTAGTTGTGACGTGCCCTCCTCCTCCTTTAGTCCCACATTGCCAAGAGGGGAATTGGAGAGAAAAAATACAAGAAATAAATTAGGAAATTCCTAAGGAATTTTCCTTAGGGATTTTTTCTCTCTCTCTACATTGAATCTCACGTGCGTTGTTCCAAGAAGAACCGCGCGCATGAGAAATGACACCACCCGGGCATGCAGTCACGCTACAGGATCCCAGTTCCAGAACGTCTACTTCCGCATCCTGGTTTGATCAGGGAGAACGGGACTCGTCTTCGGACACCGGACGTGTGCGAAACCACGGAGGTGCTGCCACTTGTGGCACCGAAGGTGTCGTGCAAGAGCCAAGAGGTGACATGCGAAGAGAAACACGACCTTGAGGTCGGCTACGAGTATGACTACACCGTCAACATTCCCACGAACGTGAAACGCTTTCGGTCTATAAGGGTATGTAACCAATACCTCATTCCCGTTACTTCATTAACTCATAGATAGATCTTAGCAGTGGTGTTGTGATAGCTAGGAAATTTTTATTTTCTGCTTCGAACCCCTTCAAATAATGCATATTTTGTGCTTCTGATGAAAGCTTTAATCATTTATTTTTGATTTTTCATATTGCAAGATTTGTATGGAACATGCTTTTCCATCCCTAGCCATCCTAGGAAGATGTCTGATGGGGGTAGGTGGATTGATACATTCCAAGGGAAATATAGAGTACCAGTAAAAGTTTGCTTGGCTACTGCCTTCTAGTCCATTTGGGAAACACAAATGAAGCTTTCTTTGATAGTGTTATTTATGATATAATCTTATGATTTGTCACTCGATGACTTACTGGAGTGAATTGTTGATGGCAACAACTCCGTGTGTACCAACTCGTTGGGACTCCAAGTATAGAGTGTTATAGCAAGTATTTCCCCACAAGGGTGACTTGATGGTTTATATCGAACCCTCGGGGAATTGGTTAGAGACTTATCCTCTTTCTTCATCAAGCAACCTACAAACAAAGTAGTTTCCTTGTGTCCCCAACTTCACCGTGAGGTTGTCTAGCGCAAGGTTTCATATTATAAAAACTATAAATAAATAGAATTAAACGATCTATGAGTAGGAAAGGAAAGTAGAAACAATAAATTAAAGTTCTTTTTGTGTTTTGTTTGTGTTTGCTAACAGTAGAAGTATTTTCATTTTATGGATTTAATTAGTGCATAAAATATAAAGGCAATACAAGTGCTGGAAAGTGGTTTCTTATGATAAAAAGTGGTTCAGGGTTCATGGGTTCACTTGACTACTCATAAAGTGTAGTGGACATAAAACTGCTCAGGAAATATAAAATATTGATGAAACTTTCATTATGTGTTTGAGCATTCATATGGGCATCACGTCTTAATATAAAGATGATGCAAGACATCTCACTTATACTCCTCTAGAAATGGAAAACTCCATCCAATCTAGAATTAAGAACAAACATAATATAGCCTTATGTACTTTGACATGATATTTGAATATCAAATATGCTATGTTCAACAAACAAGATCACCTTAGCTGTCACTAGATGACTGTAACACATACATTCACTTTACCCCTTGTGAGGTAACAAAAGGAAGGTAATAACTATAGTGGATCTCTAGTTTCTATTACTACCCAATCACCACCACCATGTTACTTCATTTAATACACATGTTCGCCCACACATGTTTCTCCATACAAGTTTGATCATAAAAAGTACTTAAAACGAGGTACATAATATCCATCTACCAATACATCTTACACAAAATAGAATTTCAATCTCAAATATAAAATCATAAGACAAAGATCCACCACATAGGAATTACATAGATGACCATAATCATGTAGGAAAACTCATATGGTACTAGGAAGATGATAAATCAAGAGAGAGAGAGAGAGAGAGAGAGATCGAACTACTGCCACAACCCCTTAATCCAGAGGTGGACTACTCCCTCATCATCTTGGAGATGATGGAGATGACATTGGAGAAGGTAGAGATCCGACCGGCGATGGCTCTGGCGGCGGCTCGCCCTCCAATCTTTGTTGGTTCTGGATATATTTTGATGTTTTCTTGTTTCTCCTCTGCCTCCTTCGACATCGCCTCGAGGGTCTTTTATAGGCGTTTTTAGATCAATGCTTCAAGTGTGATATGAAGATGGAAGGATGCGAAGGCTCAAGTAGGGAACAATCCCTAGTGGCATGGCCAGCAAGGTGAGACGTTTGGGCCTTGTGGATCCCCTCCCGAGGTTCTGTTGCTCCAGCTTCTTGTCTTTGTGAAAAATAATCCTAGAAAAATCCCCGATCCATTTGACTTCGTTTATGTCCCTAAATGATAAAAAATACACAAACAAAGTTTTCATGCCATGTAGAGTTATAACCCAAATAAAGGGGATCATTGGTAAATCCTCATAAATCAATGTAAAACATGTATATAACATTCTATAAGCTACAAATACATGGGAATATGTTACAATAAATACAAAGTCCATGTATTCATTTTAGATGCATGAACATCATCCCCAAGCTTAACCTATGCTCGTCCTCGAGCATGAAGGTTATAAAACTAAACATGGACATTGGAGTTTGATTCAATATTGGATAGCATAATACATGATCATTTTTTAAGGAATAGTAACAAGAAAATGAGTTATGAGGTGATATATCTATGTTTAACAATATGTTAACTTGCATAATAACAAATTGATGTACTATGGACCATTAAGCATATAAAGTGCAAATAAAAGTAACTCTATAGACTTTGGTTGTGTAAACGAAGCATGGGGAAACCCTTTTGATCGGAAAAAATCATCACCTATGTTTCTTGCATCTTCTTGAGAGAAATGTGAGAGGAGATCTAGATCTAGATATGTACCAAACCATATATCTTCTTTGTGAATGGGTAATCTTGGGATCTAGATCTTGGAGAAACTTAGTGTTTCCTCTTGTGTTGTTCGTTTATCATTCCTCCATTAGATTTTGTAATTTTGGTAGAATTTGGGAGAGAAGGACTTGATCACTAGTGTTCTTTCCATTGCATTTGTTTCATCGGTTTGGGTTATCTATCAAAGAATCGATTGGTGAAAGTGAGAAGCTTATAACGCTTTCGTTCTTGGAACCCAGAGCTTGTTACTCTTGGGTCCTTGGACCACTATATGATCTTGTGGCCTTGGTGGTGATTACATGAGAGCTTCCAATTGAGTTGTGGAGATTTCTACAAGCTTGTACAGGGAGCGCACACAAGTGTTTCATAGTGCATCGGGTGCCCGCCTTGGTGGTTCGCATTCAGGAGAATAAGGTGAGCCTTTGTAGCATCGATGAGTGGTGTTCCATCGCATCATGGGGTGGGGGCTTGTGTGGCATTTTGTGTGCATTGTGCAACCGTACCTCAAGGTGATCCTTTTTTGGCATTCGACGAGCATTACACCATCCTACCTCTCCAACGGAGAACTTCATGATAAATCTTCGTCTTCGTGCGCCTACGTTATTTCTATACCCGGTCCCTTTACTTATTCTCTTTAGTTTTTGATAGCTTTCGTGCTTGAAGTTATATATCTTGCTACCTCATAGCTTGTTTCCTTGTTTAACGTAAGTTGTTGGTGCACATAGTTGATCTGTAGCGTATTTAGGTATTATACTTGAAAAATTTATCGCTAGTATATTTCGCATTTATTAGAGCCAAGACCTTAATAGTTTTAAATCATCTATTCACCCCCTCCTAGTGACATGTCCTTTCAAGGACACTTGCGGGAACCTTTTACGGATGTTTCACTCAGATCCATGGAACGGGCAGTGAACAAAAAGACACCCTCAAGAGGGCGATACACCTATAGGCATCATATTCTCTGGCGCGTAAGTGCGGCCTTTCTCTCAAAATCACCCTACATCACACTCAATACCTCAGATCGCCCGCTATCATGAAACAAACCTCTAGTGAGTGATTTAGGAGATGTGTTAAGCCGAAGCATTGCCAATAATAGGATCACCCGTCGCTCACTCCTCGTCATCCTCATTCCAAAGAGAAAGGTTATCACTACCACCAATTTTATCACCATAGAGACAACCATATCGACATTGGAGAACTCACACTGTGGCGGCGTGGCGCTACAGGCTCCACCAAAGCTAGTCCACCAGATTGGACGAGGGAGGTCGAGGCTAGCTATCCTACCTTTGGACAATGGAGGAGTGAACAGAATTATGACAATCACCCACAAGTCAAAAACATGTGTGCTAGGTGGCCACCTAGCCTAGATCTAGTGCTGTCACTCCATGGCCGACGGATGGGATCCTAGTCGCACGATGCCACTGGAAAACCCTGAAACCGCGTGGACGACAAGGGATCGTCTAACCTAGATCAGGCCCAAATATAGACTGAGTGCCCAGCCGCCGCCCACCAGTGCCTACTTGCGCCGCGCCCAAACCACCTTCGCCGAGCCTACCAAGTTGACCAGCGCACTGCCGTGAAAAGTGTGTCCTCATGCACCCCTTCTCGTGGAAGGGGAAAGGAATGCCTGCGGCCTGCGGGATTTTCCCGATGTCGCTCACCGGTTGTGGTAGGGAAGGAAAGAGGAGGAGTCTAGGGTTCACGCATCCGTTCGCCCGCAGGGACGTTGATGCGGAAGAATTTTGGTTTGTGCTCTTGCAAATAAATTTTTCAATTCATTATATATATATATATATATATATATATATCCAAGTAAAACTATTTAGCCTCACACTAGCCTTTATATTTTAATATTGGATATACACTCTCTTTTATAAATGCTTTTCTAATTTTTCTTGCACCTTCCCATTTTATCCCAAGAAGCATGCTCTAGATACCTCATTTATTAGTGTATTTAACTTTAAGGGTGTGGCCAATTTACATTCGATTGTGAATTAGCTTTTTTTAGTCCACTTTGAAAGAGCATGAACCCCTCCATGTGTGGTTTGTTAATTAAGGAAAATTATTATGCATTAATATTTACATTGAGTTATTCTTGAGGGATTTGTCCATATTCAAATATTCAAGACCATGTGTTGGTTTCAAGGTTGAAAGAAGAATATCAAGTGTTGACCAAGGTGACATTCAAGGTGTGATGCAAATAATGCTCATGTGAGCGTTGAGTCTATTGGGAGCATGTCTTGAAAAAGAAGATTGAGTGGGAATTCAATAGTTACCCTAGAGACGTCATCATATTGAAGAGAAACAACAATACGACAAGGTTGATCAAGATAAGTGCAAAAGTTTGAAGTCATGTTGCTCAACACTGAAAGCATCATTCCATGAGCTTGCATCAAATAAAGATTTCATATAGCCCATCAGAGGAGAACATCAAGTGGTGATCGTCACCAAGATTGAGAAGTCAAGTTAAGGCGATCCACCTCGTAGAGATCATCTACTACGAGTCTTCACCACAAATAATCGTAATCAAGAAAGGTGGTCGTATTTGAGGAGGTCAAAATCATCATTATCTAGCTCAATGCAAAAGTATAATCTTGATGATTTTTCTAGTTTACGGTCTCATGATGTTACTGCGAAAAGCGAGTTATAAGATCGTTAGGCGTACTATTAAGATGAGATCTCGAGTGAGTAACTTGATAGTATGATTCATAAAGATCTCAAAACTTTGCATTCTTAACATCATATATCTTAGTTGTTATTTGTATTTTACATTTCCTAGGTTTATAGCTTATGGTTATCTTTATAACAATATCAAGTTCGTCAAAAACTAATCGCGCATGAAAAACTCCTTGTGCTGTTTATGTTGAGGGTTTTGCTAGTTCTTATCTTACAGAGGTTTCACACCTCTATCGTCTTAATTAGTGCTTTTTGATACCTTTTCTATGAGCTTGGGTTCATCTTAATTAGAGTTTACATGCTCAAATCATTGCACTTTTCATTTCAGTTGTTTATGTCTTTTTGATATTCCTGTTGGTTAACACCGGAAGTTCTAGTCTATGAACTACAAAATTTACACTGTCGACCATGTAAATTATTTATCTAAAGTTATGATGTTTTTACTTTGAGACGCACCCAAGTGGTGCCTCTCTCTATAACTAGTCATGTTTCTCTAGACGATTTTTCCGGTATTAAGTTTCATGCAACGGTTAGATTTTGAGGGTAACTATAAATGACTTCCTTCTTCCCCGGGAGTGGTGTACCTCTTCCATTCTTCTCTTCCCCATTGTTGATCTTAAAGAGTTTGTCCTTTTTCTATATTCCTCCTACAGTTTCATATTTTTTGAAAACAAATAGCGGAGATCAAGATATACAATAATACCAATTAATGTATCTTCCTTTAAAGATAGTTGGGATCAGATCTTGGACAAATCCGTTGTTCTTCTCGTTTGTTCATATTCTCTTATTTCTCTGTAGCATTACTTGCTTTGGTGGAATTAAGGAGCGAAGAACTTAAGTTCGTGTGTTCTTGCCATTGCTTTTGGTTAGTTGAGTTCCCTACAAAGAATAATGGAAGTGAAAGTTAAGAAACTTGTTTAGGTGATTGTACCTAGAGATTGTTTCTCTTGGGTTTTGAATGGTTGGTGTTACCATGGAGCTTAATCCTTGTGGTTTAGAATTCCGTGTAATTTTTTGATGCCTCCAACTAAAACTTGGAGATGGACACGAACTTGTTGTTTGGTTTTGGTGATTACTCTCAAGGGCCCTAGCGGATTGAGGCACTTTCCAATGGTGGTATTCATGAGGAGAATCCAATGAGTCATTGTTGCATTTGATGAAAATAGTGAGCCATTGTGGTGTTTAATGAAAATAGTGAGTGATTGTTGTGTTTGGTGAAAATTGTACCTCCACACAACTCCAACCCAATGTGAACTTCATGATATATTCTTCTCGTTCCGAGGTTACCCAAACTATTATTTCTATTCATTTACATTGTGATAACCTTTGGGTTTGAAATAATACATCTTGTTATATATATTAATATCACATTTGTTTATCTTGTTTAACATAAGTTATTGGTGCACATGGTTGATCATGCTTGCTAAATTAAAGGTTAGTTTTTATTTCAAATAATTGATTTAATCCAAAAGCATAAAAGTTCCAAACCGTCTATTCACCCCTATAGGCTACGTCGACATTAGTTTTATTTCAAATTGATATAAACCAAAATCATAAAAGTTTCAAATCGTCTATTCACCCCTCTAGACTACATCGACGCTTCTTTCACACATAAAATTGAAAAATCATAATTACAATCCATTCATAATAAAAAAAAAACTAGTTCCAAACCTCCACATGTAACCAAAAAATCTCATGTGCCCATTTTTAATCAAAAACCTTAGCTACAACCAAAGTTTAAAATAGCCGACTATTCCATTTAGCCGCGGTTTTTTCTAAGGCTATAGCGCAGCTATAGCTATAGCCGGCTATTTCATTTTAGCATATTTTTAAAAATTGTACAAATTTCAGTTAAATTTTTTCAAAAGATGGGAAAAACAATGACTCAAACAAGATTCGAGCTACAAGTCATGCAACTATTGAACAAAAATAAATATTTAACCAATTGAATCATATTTAACATAAATTCAAAAGGGAAACAAAAAGAAAAAAACTTTAAAAAGCATAAGTTTAGCAGATAAATTGGAGTCTAACTTAAGGCTAAACTGAGCTATAGCTGACTTGAGCGGTTTCCCATTTAGCCTATAAAAGGCATAGCCATACTCCAAAGGCTATAACTATAGCCGAGCCGGCTATTTAAAACTTTGGCTACAACCTCACTTGCCACTTGTAACTAAAAATCTCAGTTTTGCCACGTGTAACTAAAAATCTCAGTTTTGCCACGTGTAACTAAAAATCTCAGTTATGAATTACGATGTTCCTAAAGTTGAGTGAGCTCTAACTTAAAACTCCTTTACAGTAATCAACAAAGATACTGCAAAGTTTCTCTAATTCTATAGTATAATTGAAATGATCTGTTTTCCTTTCATGTACCATAAAAATTCCAAACATATTTGTGTACTAAGAGAAATGGGCAAATGAAAAATGCCAAATGGAGTAAACAGAATGGAACACACAAACTAGGAAATTCAGCAAAGAATTAAATAAATAAAGTAGATGGAAGAGAAAACAACCGCAAAATGGATAAAAGATCCGATCAAATCTATCTTATCATGACAGGCTCTCGGAATTCGGAGAGCAGTAACGAACGAACGCATGACGAAGAATAGTCTCTTCGGTAGCCCCTACTAGCTATAGCTCCAAGTTTCAAAGATGGAAACTTCAAACCGAAAACCACAAGAACACGGCTCCGCCTGCATGCAGCTGCGAGTGAATGACGACGACGACGATGATGATGCTGGCTCCTGTCGTCGTTCCACCTCCATTCACATGCCATAAATGAGCGAGTGACCCTTCACTTCACTCGCAGATCCCACACCAGAGATACGCTTTGGCAGCAACCATCATTGTTGGTGAGGCGTCTCGGCCACTTCTCGAAGCAAATGCTACGCGGATTGATCACGAGCTCGCAGGGCTAGGCTGGCTGCATGCCTACCTAGTCGGTGTAGCCTAGGCGCTGTAGCTCCCTGCCGAGACCGTCGTCGTCGTCGTCATCCTCGTTGCTGCCGTCGCCGTGGACGTCCTCGTCGGCGTGGGTGGACATCGTGGAGGACGCGCCGTCGCCGGAAGATGAGGGTGGCGCCATGAGCTCCAGAGCCAGCGGGTCCACGTTGGTGGCCGGGGTCGCTGGTCGTGACGAGGACGCCGACAGGGCAGGCGTGCGGGGGACGAGGACCTCCGGCTCCGTGAGCTGCCGGCCGTCGCGCGGCGGCGAGAAGACCACGGGCAGGTACTCGTCGCTGTCGCACGGGAACTTGGAGTTCTTGAAGTGCTCCTTGAGCGCCTCCAGGCCCTGTGCATTGTGCGGCATATAGTTAATCCAGCAAACTCCCGTACGTGGCATAGGATAAACTCCTCCGTGTCAAGAAAGATTCATGGCATGGGATTTTGTACGTACCTGCAAGCGTGCGTAGGTGACTTGGCAGATCTTACGCGAGTTGTACACCTCCCACGGCTGCTTGTGGAACGCCTTGTACAGACGCACGGTGGCCTCCGGCGAGGTCAGGTTCACGAACCCGTACCCCACATTGCACTTGTTGCTGCATGTCACCGTATAACAATTATGGAGTACTACCAATGATGTTCACATGTTAATTTGCAGATGCCGCTGACTAAATAAGAGCTGTTCCCTCCGTTTATTATGTTAACACGCAGTTAGAAAAAAAATAACCATAAAATTTGATCAATTATAAATGAATTACGTTATAAAATTGTACCATTGGAAGCATATTTTGAATATGAATCAAATGATGTAATTTTTGTGAAATAAAGTTTTTATTTTATCAGATTTGCTAGTTCTCGGTCACCATTGGATCTGTCTCGTAATTCTTGTGATCAGAGAGTTGCACATGGATTGTAACCGAGAAAAGTGTTCACCCAGCACAATTTTTTTGTTAATGCAGTACAAAATGTATTGTTCATGCGATGCAAGTTTTTTATTCAAATGCCACAAATTTTCTGTGACATAAATAGTAGGATGACATCGGCGACTGAGATTTACCTTGAGTTCCATATTTTACTGATTAAATTTATGGTTAAACTTTTCTCTTACGCATTAGGCAAATAAACCAGCATGGAGAAAGTACTAGTAGTACTAGCTAGCAAAATATTGGAGTAACAAGTAAAAATCGTTACCCTATTGAATTTGCACTCCTATGTAGAGGTGAGAAGTTTTCGGAGCTAGTACTACAATTTTTTACTATTGATGTGAGGCTTCCCATGGACACCAAAACGCACCAAGTTCCGCCCGTCATTGGGCACTAACTAATGACAGATTGACAAGTCTTTTCTCAACAGGCGAAAAGATGGCAGTCAAGCTAGCAGAAGTCACAAGAAAGTGCTTCAAACTAGCCTCCTACCACGCAAATTTTCATATACTTTGACTCCATCTAAAAAGGTAAATAAAAATATTATGTAGAAAGAAGGCTTTTACGTCATCGATGCAACTTTTCACCGCTACTCCATGATTCCCTCGGCACACCCCTCGTTGCTTTATCGTTCGTGCTGGCCTTGTTATGGAAGCGCAGGGCTGTGCAAAAGCAAGCAGGAAAGAAAGAAATTGGCAGCAGAGAGGGAGGGAGGGAGGAGGATCCTAGAGAGAGGCATCAGCAGCAGCAGGTGTGCGAGAAAAGAAAGACAGGTGAATGAACAGAGACCCCTTTCTGAGCGATCTCTCTCAGCAGGACGATGACGATGCAATGCAACAAAAGAATTCATTGCATCCGAACGAGATGGATCCGGTGTCATCTCCAATTTCTTTTCCATTTGGGCTAATAGCAACAATGCGTTGCAGGCCATCTGCACAGAGTACTACTACAGTCCTATCATCACAAGATGCCTCCACCCAACCCAGTGCCACACATGCTCACACACACATCCGGCAGCAAAAACCCAAAAACTTGACCCACTTTGTTCTACTACCAATGGTTTACTAGTTCCTAGTACTACTACATTTTCTACTAACTCAATTGAACCAACTTCTCAGAAAATTTAGTTGTCTAAAAACATTTCTCATAAAATTTTACTACTCCCTCCGGTTCAAATTAATTGACTTCAATTTGTCTAGATTTGGATGTATCTAGACTTGTTTTAATACTAGATATATCTGAATTTAGACAAATCCAAGTCAATTAATTTGAATCGGAGGGAGTAGTAAGACGCAAATTAAGCGTGTGTTCTTGGCATTGGATACCATAAAATATAAGTAGTAAATTGAGCAGCTTAATTATAATTGGGAGACTCACCTGAAATCTATGGGAAGGTAGAGGAAATCGTAGGAGGAGAAAGGCTGGCCCTCGAACTCGCCTTCGCCGGACTCGATCTTCTTGTTGTATTCGATGCAGTGGTTGTCAAGCATGTTCAGGAGCAGCTTCTGGCTGCGACCAAACAACAGATCACACACCAGCTCAGGAATCAGCACGCAAGATCTAGGAGAAACTCTTGGCAAAATGCAGCATGCACCCATGAAATATAGTATTCCTACTAGCATAGCAGATGAGATGCAGTGTTGCGGCAAATGCGGAAGCTAGCTAGCACGACGACCTGTACTTGTTCGGTATGTTCCTGATCATCACGGTGGTCCGCGTCTCCTCCGGTTCCTGCGTGCTGCTGTCGGCGGCTGCCGCGGCACTGGCGGCGCTGTTGTCGGCGTCGGGCTGTTTGAACTCGTAACGCGTCTCCCACCCGCCTCTCCAGCTCTTGGGGCTTCTCCAGCTCCCGGGCCGGCTGGCTGCTTTCGTCGTGCACTGCTGCTTGCCGGACGCCGACGCGGTCGCGGATGCCGGCGACGACGATACCGAGGGCGAAGCAGGAGAAGACGACGTCGCGTTGACGACGATGGTGATGTTCTTCCCGCGTTTGCCCTTCCGTTCATGGCTCGTGCCGGCATTGTTGCTACCCTTGGACTGATCGCGAGGGCCAGGCTTAGGGGAGCTCCTCCTCAGCAGCACCACCCCTGCTTCCTTCTCTTTGCTTGAGCCGGACGAAGTCGGCGGCGGTGGTTGCGACGGAGCAGGCAAGGGACGCCACGTTGGTTGCTGTCTCGGCGGCGTCGGGGCGATGGGCCGCTGCGGCACGTGCGCGCGCCTAGCAGGTGCAATTTGACGACAAATTAGCCGACCACCACTGGATCGGATGGCAAGTGTGTGTGCTAGGAATTAGTGAATTACCTGCGGAAGCCGGGGATCGACGGTCGCGTGTACTCGACGAGGAGGCGGTGGCCGAAAAAGTCCCGGCCGTTGAGCTCGGCGAGCGCGCGCGCGGCTGCGCGCGTGTCGAAGAACTCCAAGAACTTGTTGCCCGACCGATGCGCCGACTCCCTCACATCCTTCAAGTCACCTGCAAATTAACAAACACGAGTCAGACAATGGTGAGGGTGTCGCGAGAATTGTGAACTGGTGGCTGCGTACCGTAAGCTTGGAAGGCCTGGCGGAGCTCGGAGATGGAGACGTCGGGAAGGGAATTGAGCACGACGAGGGAGCCGCGGTTGGCGCCGTCGTCTGGCAGGGAGGAGGTGGCGACGAAATTGGCCCAGACGGCCTGGCCGAGGACGAGGCCGCGGCTGTCCTCATGCTGCCAGTCCCAGGCCGGCGGCGGCTGGGGAGACCAGGCGGACGAGGCGGCAAAGTGCTGGCTGAGGCGGCACTGCTGCCGCATGTGCTGGTCGCGCACCGCGGCGACGGCGTGCTCGGCGGCGCGGAGGTCGAAGAAGTGCACGGTGGCCACGCCCTCGGACAGCAGGGCCGGCGCGTCGACGGCGCGCACGTCGCCGAACGGCGCCATTGCACGCGCGACCTCGGCCTCCGGCGCGTGCGGCGGCAGCAGGCTGAGCACGACCGCGCGGGTCGGAGGTCCGTCAACCGCCGGCACGGCAGGCGACGACACAGGGATCCCGAATTGCTGTGGAATCGGGACCGTCTGCGGCGGCGGCATGGGCATGGGCATGGGCACGGTCATCGGCATCGGCATCGGCATCGGAGCCGGCGGTGGCACAACCGGGTACGTCACCGGCGGGCAGTAGAGCTGCTGGTGCTCAAGCGGCGGGAATGGGTAGGCGGGGACGACAGCGGGATAGTATTCCTGAGCACTGGCGTCAAGAATGTTTTGGGGACCTCCAGGTATGCCCCCGATGCCACTCCCTCCTCCTCCTGCTCCTCTCTCCATTGCTGGAGGACGTGAGACCAAAATTAGAGAAGCGGCGGTGGTGCTGGAAGGAAGATCTAGAAAATTCTAGGGGTAAATTCTCGGTCGCAGCACCAAACTGCGATCAAGAAACTAGGCTAAAATTGTACTTCCTCGGTCCCCATCTTCCCCCACTGGGCTCTTGCTTAGCCGTGTACAGTCCGTGAGTGTGTGAGTGGAGGAGTACTTGGGGAGGAGAGAGAGGTGGGGGGAGGAAATGGGAGCTCTTTTTATGGAAATGGTCGCGGGAAAAGAAAGCAGGTGGGCTTTTATTTGGAACTCTACAGGAACAAAGGGGAGAGAGAGGGAGGGAGGGAGGGAGGGGGCGGTCTCGGGAGGAAGAAGGGGGTCGGGGCCGGGACCGGGACCGGAGAGTGGCGCTGCGTTGTGTTTGTGTCGTGCGGCTGGTCTTGTTGGCTCGGATCTTCTGTGGTGCCAGAGCGTGTTGATCTTTCGGGAGACATGGATTATTCCGTACAGTTTATTACACCCGTTGTGTCTGGTTTCACGGATCTTCTTCTTCTAATTGTTGTTGTCTCGTGCATTCAGGGAATCACTATTTCTCTGCCGATTTACAAATAAATTCTTTCGTAGCCGTTATTGGTCGTCGTTCACTACAGATTTAGAAATTTAGCATCTGAACTTCCGAATGTTAATTTTTAATACTTATACTAATATTAAGTGGGTCAAATTGGGACGGACGTAATTCCTACAGTGTAGTCGACATCCACGCTGACAAGATCAAATGTGACAGAGGTGATCCGACACGCACACAGCCACTAATTGTGGCGGGTTCTGTTAATGCACCTAAATTATGCAGATAGTAGCCACCAGATTTAAACTAGCCAACAATGTAGCGGCATGATGTCAGAACCCAAAGTAATGGCTATGTGTGCATTGTATTCATGTAGTACAAAACAATGGAGTTTAAATATTTCTTCAAAATAACTAAAGGATTTACAAAATGTTGTCAAATTGGACGTGACTTTCGCTTATTTTGGTATTTATGGATCACAAGTGAATAGTAAGTCAATTATGCACTAAAGTGCATAAAGTCGATGGCGTGTTATTAAAAATGGATATTGCAGTTCAAATATCACAATGGAAATTTCATGATGAAATCTTAAATTTTCTAGCAATTCTACTACTCTGAAATAAAAAGAACCCTCAAATTATTTTTAAAAATTAAATTAAGTGTACTATTCTAAATAAAAGTAAAGTCGAATAATACAGGTATTCATTCATGCTCTTGATACATAATTCCATACACAGATTGAAATCATGTATCCTATACCATGATTTTATTCAACAATGTAAAAGAAAATGACAATGTCTTGATCCAAGGATATTACAAGTTTAGAATATCGAATAACATGGCCAATGCACAATGGAAATAAAGTACAAAACAAACTAAGCTAGGTTGAAATAATCATGATCACTTATCTTCTTAACATGGAGTCGAGGACAACAAATAAGAGAGTCAGGGTTATGATTAAGATATCGTTGGATCGTGAGGACTTGCATATAAGTGTTCAGAGCTTAATCATAGACCTATGCACTAGGCTTAGATCCAAGCAATTATGGCTATAATAAGGTAACATAAGGCAACCAAATAAGAGAATGATTATGGTTTTCATCAAGTACGGTACTACCTCAGTTTTTATAAACAAGACCACTACCAAAATATGGTTTTCTAGAAATGCATGGCGATGGTTGTGAAATATAACTATTTTATTCGCATTTAAATTAGATGTAAGTTAAATATTTAATGAAATATCTCTCTAGCTTTGCTATTAATAATTAATTATTGCATAGATGTGCAAATACTTTGTTTTATTTTTCTCCTTGCAGAAATGGGAACTTTTTTGGCGTAATCTGGAGTAATTGATGAAGAATCATTATTTTCTCATTTTCCCAAGTTAAAATAGCCATAGAGAGAAGTTAGCTTTAGCGACTGTCGGTACGAGCGTAGCTCCACAGTACTGCCAAACTTGTAGATACTAGCTTTTGCTAGACTTGTACTACCTCTGTTTGAGATTATTAGTCCTAAGAGCTTTTTTATATTGTTTGAGATTATAAGGGTTATCTCATTTATTACTCTTTCTTGTCCAATGCATATTCACATTTTTCTTTCACTTCTCTCGTGCATGTAGTACTATTGGTGCATGCATATATTAATGAGAAAGAGTTATGAAGTGTCTTGGTATTAATAACTTGGACCTTAGGACTAATAATCCCAAACAGAGGTAGTAGATATTAGCTTTTGCTGCATTACTATGTTGCCTATTAACCTAGATGCTGGGTCTTTTAAGCTGTAACCATAAGAGTTGTTCTTCTTCTGCTAGTGATGCATGTAATCTAGGCTATGGTTTACGATTTTCTTGCTTAAATATCATTTACTTACTCTAAAATATAAAAATAGAAATGGACATGTGAGACCAATGAGTGAAATAATGACAAGTGGGGCCTGTAAAAGGACTAACAAGTGGGGTATAGTACTTTTTGGGCTCTAGAAAGGCTAGTGCGCAAATAATATTGATTGAAATATATTAGAAAAAACAAAAAAATATGCTAAAATGGGTTGTATAAAGGCCAAGGCCCAAATAATAAATGAACCGTAAAAAGTCCAAGACCCCCATATAAATGGATTGCAAGTAGCCAAATAGGCCATGTAAAAGGTTGAAATTGTTGGGCTCGACCCATGTAAAGCACCAAACTATACTGGGTTGAATTTGATCTATGACCATTTGACTTGGTCATAGATTTGCCACATACGATCCGCGATGGACAGCCTAGATAGCTCATGAACAAAACGTTGGTCATAGAATCTATGACCATCTATGTCTATGACCAATTAAAAAAAGGTCATATATTATCTTTAGTAACGCCCAGTACGTGACCAATTGATGTTGGTCACATAAAGATCATAGATGGGCAACTACGACCTTTCAATGACCAATATGAAGGCTCGCGGGATAGAACATTTCTTCTATTGTTCCTTCAAGTTGGAAATGATTTTTTCATACAAGTTAGTAACTCACATTGTTAATCATGCCAAGATGTTATCATCTACCAAATATGTATATATTATAATAAATTGTGATGTACAAATGACCATGACCTTTGTCATTTGGCATGAACCCCAAGATTGTTCATAAAGGAGAAGCCATATTGTGAAGGAAGTTTTTTCCAGAAGGTGTTAAAATTCGTCTCTACAATTTTTTGGAGGACGCGATGCACAAGTTTTACATTTTTATTTTTATTTATTTCTATGATTTTTTCAAAACTATGTCAAATTTGTGGACATGCAAATTCATGAAAACAAGTTGAATCTTTCAAAAATCTCGATGGTTTTTGATATATTGACTACCAGGATACCTTAAAACGATTTTTATAAAAAAATTAAGAGCAACCTATCTATTACAATACCTATAGTTTTAATTTGACCTAACTTTGGTAAATCGATGTTAAGTCATTTAAGTGGGCGAATTAAGTTAGAAATCTAACATGCTCTAATAATAGTAAGCAAACCAATTAACACTTCTAGCTAAGCATGTGTAACATGTTGCAATGTCGTGATCAAACTAGACAATCGTGACTACATAAATAACTAGCAACATCATATTAGGCATAAGAAACTATACGAACATGACCATATGCTCACAGTGATGCGCTGAATTAAAATCTCATTTCAAAATAGATTGATAAACACTGAATATATTCGCAAACCAAATCAACAGCTGGGTTCCGAAGTTATTTGACACGTTTTCTAAGTTGGGTTTGGGATGATTAGAGATGTGTAAAGCAACCTACCTTCCCAATGTCGTCGGTGGCCAGCCCTTACTGTCAACTATAGAACTCGTCAGAAACCGTGTCTAGGAGATAGGTAGATTTGGTTCTAACCATGGGTGCATGGACGGGTGCTCACCAAGTGCATGTAATCATCTCTAGAGATCAGAAATCTGAATTGAAAGAGTGGCCGATTATGTCGTGGATGATCTACTGCTCGACCTTCTGGTTCCCACGGATCAACCCTTTTCTTCTTCATGGTACCGGTCTTGATGGCGCAGCAGTTTCATCCCCCGTGGACGGAATTGTCGGGAATGCAAGTGGCATTTGTTGGAGTTAAACTTGTTGTTTAGAGTTTCATCATGTTTATTTTCTATTATGTCTAGCATCAAGTTCATGTTGCGACAGTGTGCACACTTATAGTCATGTACACAAGGCAAAGCTAGTAGTCGTGTCATTAGGTTTTCTTGGTGATGTGCCTGTCCGGTATTGTTTTTGGTGACCTAGTACAGACGATACACTTTCAAATAAGTACAAAAAGTCATCCCTATGAAGACACACATGCACATCTTACCTATGTGAGCACCTTTGAAAGACCGAGTCTGAGAAGTTAGAACGTGTTACTTACCTAGCTAGTATAGGAGGAGAAAAACACATGTGCATGCGTGGATAGAGCCAGCTGATCGATAGGATTAGAAATGGACCTGGTAATTACCCGTGCATGTCTCCATATGTGACGAGAGTGGCCGGATGGTGTTGCCAACGTGGTTGCCAATTCCTATCCATCGGCTAGTAGAGATCAAGCCGCCGTGGGCACCAAACGTATGTGCATGTACTACTTATAGGCATTGTAACCAGCTACGTTTGTTAAGAGAGAACAAAGGGAAAAGGGACAAGTGAATGCGGTGCCGCAAAAGCTCCATGTGTGTTCTTGTTCTACCGTATACGTGTTTGTCTTGATTCTATTTGGGCAAAATTTATCATTTGGTATCAGAGCCTCGTGTCGTCGAGGCCCGAATCTCCGTCATCGTCAAGGTGCGTCATGAGCAACGAAGAAAGGCATGCTGCCTGATAAGTCGTGCCACCGACGGCATGGAGGTGATGGCCATGGTGCGGAGGCCATTGTCGCGCGGAGTTCATCGTCCATGTCCAAGTCATCGACAATGTGCGTCATCGGTGGCAGCATGGAGGTGAGTCACCGGAAAGTTGCGACACTGGTGATAAATATGAGGCAGCGAGCGTGCCGCGATGGCACACTCACTGTGAAGATTTAGGAGAGATGCCTCTCGTCGAGGCCGGCAGCATTGGCGGCAATCCACGTGACAAAATGGCGTTGTGTCCATCTATGTGTTGCATCGACGACATCAATGATCATGTGTTGCAAGAGAGGAAATAAGCTATAACAAATGAGAAATATGATTGTTGAAACTAATCTTGTTTACTGTCAAGTTTAGAGTTCAATCATATTTAATTTGTGTAATAGAGTCACCCTACCGGAAGTTGCGACAGTCTACTGCGCCAGTCTGCTGCGGCCATGTGTGTAAATAAGCGAATGGTTTAGTTTAGTTAGGATTTAGTCTAAGTAGCGGTTGGGGAGAGCTGCACAAATGCTAAACGTGTGTGCATCCAGCTTAGTTAGTTGAGTGAAATTAGGATAATGTAGGAGTGGCTTGACCGTGCGTGTGTGCTTAGAGCATCTTCACTTGCTCAGTGTTCCCAGATCTAATTCCAGCGCTACTTAGCGCCAAATGTATGTAATGAGAACGGCCAATTTCTTACTCGCGTTCTTAGATTGAGTTGTCGGCTTTGGTTAAAATTTGAATAAACATAACAAAATTTAGACGAATTCAGGCACTTGCATTAATATATAGGCGAGTTTGTACATATTATGTCAAATTCGGACATATACCAATTAAGACATATACCCGAATTTTGACTGCAGTAGACTAAGAAAAAAATTAAAAAGCATCGAAATAACTAAACTCGCGCCGATCACATGCCGAAGTGGCAGTAGAATGACGTGTAGTCGGCGCCCTGGTTCACGTTGTCATCGTCGCCGCCGTCGTTGCTCGACGGCTGCGGTGGCCAGGAGCAGCCCTCGCCGGCATCGCCGCAGCGCCACGACTGCGAAGAGGGCCCGACCTCCTCGTCCTCGTTGTCATCGAGGATGATGAGCAGCGTGCCTATCGCGCTCGGCCTGCTCAAGCAAATGCCGAACGCGTACGGCCTCCTCCCGCTCCCAGTCTGCCCTGGACCAGGTGCACTTGTCAGGGCCTGCATCGGCCACACGTCGTTGAGAGAGTGCTCCAGTGCCATCTTCAAGACAAAGGCGTCCTCGTCGACGGGAACCGCCCAGTCTGCCGGCTCGGCCTTCGACGTGAGCAGCTTCGGCCTCGCCAGCCGATGGTGGCCAGTCGGCGGTGACTCTGCACGGCGTTCGTTGATAACGAGGTCACGAGAACGTGTCTGCGGCGGCGAGCGCACCGGCGACTCCACCTACCGCTTCACCGAACAGAGTGGCGCCGTGGCGCGCGACAACTGTGCTGGCACCGAGCCGGATGAGCGCAACACGAACACCGAGGACTAAGAAGACACGCCGCTCATCCTTCTCGGTAGCCAGTTGTCCGCCGCACAGCGTCGGGCGGCCGAAGGTGGTGAGCGCGGAGGATAGCCCAGCCTCGGTCTATCCCCGACGCTGATGTGCTCGAGGACGGCAGCGAGCGCGGAGGATAGCCCAGCCACAGGCTATTCCCGATGTTGATGTGCTCGAGGACGGCGGCGAGCATGCGGCCTGGTGCGTTCCACCACCGACGCCGTCCTACGGCGTTGTGCTGCGCCGATGGCGGGCCTTCTCCCTCCTGGGAAGCCAGCTGCTGGTTCTGTCATTCGACGAAGTAGTTCTCCAAGTGGGCAAGGTTGCCCAGGTCCTCGGCGAGCTCCGGATCTTCCATGGCGGCGATAGCTGCCTGGATCTTGATACGTCGGAAGCGTATCTATAATTTTTTATGCTCCATGCTGTTTAGGATCTACTTTGTTTTGCTTTGTCTACACTTTGAGGTGTTTTTATATGTTTTCTGGTACTAACCTATTAACAAGATGCCACAGTGCTAGTCGCATGTTTTCTTCTGTTTTTGGTTCCAGAAAGGCAGAAAATCAATATTCTCGGAATTGGACGGGACAAAAGCCAAAGTCAATATTTTACCGTGGGGAACACGAAGCCGGAATACGAGACGGAGGAGATTCACCAGGGGGCCACACCCCTTGCTGCGCGGGTGCGCCCACTCCACGCCTGGGGGGGTGCAGCCGCCCTGGCGGCCCCCTTCCTCGCCTCTTCGCCTATAAAGACCCCCCGATGCATAAACCCTAAGTACCCGATCAATATTCCATGAAACCGTCTGTAGCCGCCGCCACTATTGTCCCTAGATCGGGGGGACCTAAAGATCTTGTGGGGTTTCGTAGCATGGAAAACAAAAATTTTCTATCGCATACAAACAAACAAGCCAAGATCTATCTACTAGATTGTAGCAACGAGTCGATGGAATAACTTACCCTCGAAGATTCCAAAGCGTTTAACGAGAGCGGATTCTCGTGGGTGATGTAGTCGTACTCTTCCCGATCTCAAGATCGTGTAGACGATCCTTCCGGCGCTGCGTTCCGGCAGCGCTCCCGCAGTCGGTCACACGTTCGGTACTCGACGAAGACCTTCCTCTCCCTTGTTCCAGCAGGCAGCGGAGGTTGTAGCACTCTCCTCGCGATTCCGGCAGCACAACGGCGTGGTACCGGAAGTAGAGGGGAGATCCCGCAGGGCTTCGCCTTAAGCCGGAGCGAGTATGGTGGAGTATGAGAGAGAACTATTAGTGGTCTAGGGTTTAGACACACCAATTAGAAGGCTCTAAACCGAAGGCTAGGGCAATTAGAAGCTCTAAACCAAAACGGCTCTAAACCGGAGATTAGAGGATAGGAACTTGTGTGTCTAGAGGAGGAGGCCCTGCCCCTCCTCTTATAGGTGGGAGGGCGGCCAAGGGGAGGGAGTCCCTCCCCAAGTCGGCCTTGGGTGGCGCGCCGGCTTGGAGAGGAGACTCCTCCCCCAAGTCGGTTTCAACCACCTCTTGCTTGTTTCCCACAGTTTCCTGTTTTAGCCGTTTGACTTTCAAACTGGCCATTTGACTTTTCTGTTTTAGGATTCAATTTAATCCTTTATTTGGAACAGCAAGAACACTTAGTACATGATGCAATCATTCCAATATGTAATGACACATTCATGTACCCCTCCCCCTTCCCGGAGTGCCGGACATTCCGGAACCTTCTAGAACATTTCCGATGAAAACACCGGAATCATTTCCGAACTCCGAAACGGGACTTTCCTTATATGAATCTTATTCTCCGGACCATTCCGGATCACCTCGTGATATCCCGGATCCCATCAGAGACTCCGAACAACATTCGGTCTCTTTCTCATAATACCATAACTACTCAAAACAACGTCGAATCCTTAAGTGTGTCTCCCTACGGTTCGTGAATTATGCGGACATGATCGAGACACTTCTCCGAACAATAACCAATAGAGGAATCTGGAAATTCATATGGCTCCCACATATTTCTATGATTACTTTGCGATCGAATGAACCACTTACATACGATACCAATTTCCCTTTGTCTCACGATAGTTTACTTATCCGAGGTTATGATCGTCGGTATCTCTGCATACCTAGTTCAACCTCGTTACTGATAAGTACTCTTTTCTCGTTCCCGTGATATGTGATCCCTTGTGAGCCAGTCACATGCTTGCAAGCTAATTGGATGACATTTCACCGAGAGGGCCTAGAGAATATCTATCCGTCATATGGATGGACAAATCCCACTCTTGATCCATGTGTCTCAACCAATACTTTCTGAATACTCAATGTCACCTTTATAGCCACCCAGTTACGGTGTGGTGTTTGATGTCATCAAAGCATCCATCCGGTAATGGTGATAGGCATGATCTCATGGTCGAAGGAATTAGGTTACTATGTATCAGAAAGCATATAGCAATTGAACTATTGAAATGACTTGATCTTTATGCTACGCTTATCTATAGGAGTATGTCCACCATATCATTCTCCTAACGATATGATCTTGTTGTTGATAACATCTCAATGTTCATGATTGGGAAACCACAATCATTAATCAACCAACAAGCTAGTGAAGTATAGAGGCTATACTAGGGACTTCAAATTAAGTTTACAAATCACACAAGTATCAATGTTTCCTTGTTAATACTATTATAGCATGAATGTAAACATTTATCATAAACACAAAGATATAATAATAACTACATTTATTATTGCCTCTAGGGCATATCTCCAACAGTCTCCCACTTGCACTAGAGTCATCTAATCTAGATTACATGGTAATATACCGAACACCCATGGCAGTTTGGTGTTGGTCATGTTTTGCCCTCGGGAGAGGTTTAGTCAACGGATCCGCCACATTCAGATCTGTGTGTACTTTGCAAATCTTTATATCTCCATCCTGGATATGTTCTCGAATAGCGTGAAAACGTAGCTTGATGTGCTTCAGCTTCTTGTGTGACCTTGGTTCTTGCGCATTGGCTATGGCGCCCATGTTATCACAGTAGATAGACATTGGGTCCAGCGCACTAGGAACCACACCCAGCTCTGTAATGAACTCTTTCATCCATATCGCTTCTTGTGAAGCCTCCGAAGCAGCCATGTATTCCGATTCAGTTGAAGATCTCGCCACAACGCTTTGCTTTGCACTCCTCCAGCTAACTGCTGCACCATTCAAAATAAATACGTATCCAGATTGTGATTTAGAATCATCCGGATCGGTGTTCCAACTAGCATCGGTGTAACCATTAACAACGAGTTGTTCATCACCTCCATAAGAAAGAACCATATCCTTAGTTCTTCTCAAGTACTTAAGGATGTTTTTGACCGCTGTCCAATGATCCACTCCTGGATCACTTTGATATCTGCTAGTTAAACTAACAGCATATGCAATGTCGGGTCTAGTACATAGCATGGCATACATTAGAGATCCTATGGCTGAGGCATAGGGAGTCTTACTCATCCTTTCTCTATCTCCTGCCGATGTCGGACTTTGAGTTTTACTCAAGATCGTATTGGGCAACATGGGCAAGAACCCTTTCTTGCTTTCTTCCATTCCAAACCTCTTTAGAACTTTGTCCAAATATGTACTCTGTGACAATGATATTTGGCGTTTCGATCTATCTCTATAAATCTTTATGCCTAATATGTAAGCTGCTTCGCCAAGATCCTTCATTGAAAAACTATTATTCAAATATTCCTTGACACTATTAAGAAGGTCTACATCATTCCCAATCAACAATATGTCATCCACATATAGTATTAAGAATGCTACAGAGCTCCCACTCACTTTCTTGTAAATACAAGCTTCTCCTTAAGTTTGTATAAAACCAAAACTTTTGATCACCTTATCAAAACGTTGATTCCAACTTCGGGATGCTTGCTTCAATCCATAGATGGACCGTTGAAGTTTGCATACCTTGTTAGCATCTTTAGGATCGACAAAACCTTTGGGTTGCATCATATACAACTCTTCATCAATATCTCCATTGAGGAATGCTGTTTTGACATCCATCTGCCATATCTCATAATCATAATATGCAGCGATTGCTAACATAATCCTCACAGACTTTAGCTTTGCTACCGGTGAGAAAGTCTCATCGTAGTCAACTCCTTGAATTTGTCGAAACCCTTTTGCGACAAGTCGAGCTTTATAGACAGTAACATTACCATCAGCATCTGTTTTCTTCTTGAAAATCCATCTGTTCTCGACAGCCTTCCGGCCATCCGGTAAGTCCACCAAAGTCCATACTTGGTTTTCGTACATGGATCCAATCTCGGATTTCATGGATTCTTGCCATTTATTGGAATCTGGGCTCATCATCGCTTCCTCATATGTCTCGGGGTCATCGGTGTTATCCACCAACATGACACTCATAACGGGATCATACCAATCTGGAGTGGTACGAGTTCTCGTTGACCTCCGAGGCTCTGTAGCAACTTCAACCGAAGTTTCATGATCACCATCATTAGCTTCCTCTCTTATTGGTGCAGGCACCACAGGAACTTCTTCCGGTGCTGCGCTACTCGCAATTTCGAGAGAAGGTTCGACAACCTCGTCGAGTTCTACTTTCCTTCCAGTCACTTCTTTCGAGAGAAATTCCTTCTCTAGAAAGGATCCATTCTTGGCAATGAAGATTTTGCCTTCGGATCTATGATAGAAGGTATACCCAATAGTTTCCTTCGGGTATCCTATGAAGACGCATTTTTCCGCTTTGGGTTCAAGCTTGTCCGGCTGTAACTTCTTTACATAGGCTTCGCATCCCCAAATTTTAAGGAACGACAATTTAGGTTTCTTCCCAAACCATAATTCATACGGTGTCGTTTCAACGGATTTAGATGGTGCCCTATTTAAAGTGAATGCGGCTGTTTCTAATGCATAACCCCAAAATGATAGCGGTAAATCTGTAAGTGACATCATAGAACGAACCATATCTAAGAGAGTTCGATTACAACGTTCGGACACACCATTACGCTGTGGTGTTCCCGGCGGTGTCAATTGTGAAAGTATTCCGCATTTCTTCAAATGCTCGCCAAACTCGTAACTTAGATATTCACCTCCACGATCAGAACGTAGAAATTTAATCTTCTTGTTACGTTGATTCTCTACCTCACTTTGAAACTCCTTAAACTTCTCGAAAGTTTCGGACTTATGTTTCATGAAATAGATATACCCATATCTACTCAAGTCATCCGTGAAGGTAAGAACATAACGATAACCACCGCGCGATGCTACACTCATTTGTACCACACACATCGGTATGTATGATTTCCAATAAGTCCGTAGCTCGCTCCATCATACCAGAAAATGGAGTCTTGGTCATTTTTCCCATCAGACATGCTTCGCATCTTTCAAGTGATTCAAAATCAAGTGATTCAAGAAGTCCATCGGAATGGAGTTTCTTCATACACTTCACTCCAATGTGACCAAGACGACAGTGCCACATATAGGTCGAATTATCGCTTGATTTCAAACGTTTAGCCTCAATGTTGTTGATATGTGTATTTCCACTATCGAGATTCAATAAGAATAGACCATCTATCAAAGGTGCATGTGCGTAAAACATATTACTCATATAAATCGAACAACCATTATTCTCGGACTTAAACAAGTAACCGTCTCGCAATAAACAAGATCCCGATATAATGCTCATGCTCAACGCAGGCACCAAATAACAATTATTTAAGTATAAAACTAATCCCGATGGTAGATGAAGGGGTAGCGTGCCGACCGCGATCACATCAACCTTTGATCCGTTTCCCACGCGCATCGTCACCTCGTTCTTCGCTAGCTTCCGTTTATTCTGCAGCACCTGTTCCGAGTTACAAATATGAGCAACCGAACCAGTATCAAATACCCAGGCACTACTACGAGTACTAGTGAGATACACATCAATAACATGTATATCAGATATACCTTTCTTCTTGATGTTGCCGTTTTTCAGATCCGCCAAGTACTTTGGGCAATTCCGCTTCCAGTGACCTTCTCCCTTGCAGTAAAAGCACTCAGTATCAGGCTTGGGTCCAGCCTTGGTCTTCTTCGCCGGCGTGGTAACTTCTTACCACCCTTCTTGAAGTGTCCCTTTTGCTTAGACTTGCCTTTCTTGAATTTGGTGGTCTTATTGACCAACAACACTTGGTGCTCTTTCTTGATCTCCACTTCTGCAGATTTCAACATGGCAAAGAGTTCTGGTAACGTCTTGTTCATGTTCTGCATGTTGTAGTTCATCACAAAGTTCTTGTAACTTGGTGGTAGTGATTGGAGGACACGGTAAATCCCCAAAGCATTAGGAATCACTATACCCAAGCTTTGAAGTTTGTTTGCGTGCCCAGACATCTTAAGCACATGCTCACTGACGGAGTTGCCCTCTTCCATCTTGCAGTTAAAGAACTTTTCAGAAGCCTCATAGCTTTCAATTGCCGCATGAGTCTCAAAAATAAATTTGAGATCCTCGACAATATCATATGGGTCTGAATCCTCAAACCTTCTCTGAAGCTCCGATTCCAAACCATACAAGATAGCACACTGAACTATGGAGTACTGATTCTTCCGAGCGAGGTAAACATTCTTTACTTCATCGGGAGCATCATCTACAGGTGGGTCACCCAGCGGTGCATCCAGCACATAGGTCAAATTACCAGCTGTGAGGACTATCCTCAAATTGCGGAACCAATCCGCGAAGTTGCTTCCATTGTTTTTCAACTTTTCTTTCTCTAGGAACGCATTAAAATTGATGGTAGGGGCTGCCATTGATCTACAACATATTTGCAATAGTTTAGACTAAGTTTATGACAAATTGAGTTCAAATTAATTAATGTAATTAAACTAGGTGAACTCCCACTCAAAACAACATCCCTCACATTGTTTTAGTGATCACACGAACCAAATCCACCATATCAACACCGATCATCACGAGAGTTGACATAGTTTCAATGGCGAACAATCGACATGTTCATCATATCTACTATATGATTCATGCTTTACCTTTCGGTGATCCGTGTTCTGAGACCATGTCTGTACATGCTAGGCTCGTCAAGATCAAACCTTAGTTTTCGCATGAGCAAATCTGGCTTGCTCACGTTGTATACACTTGCAGAATCTAACACACCCGATCATCACGTGGTGCTTCGAAACAACAAGCTTTAGCAACGGTGCTAACTAAGGGTGAACACTTTATGACTTGAAATTCATGTGCATGAGGGATCATCTTATAATGCTACCGTCGTCTACTAAGCAATACAAGATGCATAAAGGATTAACATCACATGCAATTCAATATATATGTGATATGATATGGCCTTTTCTTCTTCGTGCTTCCGATCTCTATCTTCAACCACGAACATGATATCCATCATCACCGGCATAGCATCAAGGTCAATGACGCTTCTCCATGGTTGTCATCCACCGGCTTCAACTATTACAACTACTTTGAATAGACACGCGGGTCTTAACATAAATTAAAGACAACCATATGGCTCCTGCCGGTTGCCAACTTACAATAAGGAACATTGCATACATCAAATATAATCACAATCATGGCCATATCACATCACTGCACACCCCTGCAAAACAAAGTTAGACGCCTCTACTTTCTTTGCATATTTTACGTGGTTTGGGGCTTTCAATAAGTGTCGTTCTAACTTACGAACATGAACCACAACATTGATACTAGTATTGTTAATCACCTGTTGTAAATTGGATCTTAACTATGCTAGGAGAAACAGGCACCCGCAAAGCCACTTATGCAATACAAGTTGCATGTCAAGCGTGGAGCAAGTCTCATGAACGATGTCATGTAAGGTTAGCCCGGGACACTTCATCCCAACATACCGCAAGATGCAAAGTACACAAGAAGCAATCGACAATAAAAGCATCAATGCCCACAATGACTATTGTGTTCTACTCGTGCAACAGGTCTACATATAGACACGGCTCTGATACCACTGTGGGGTTTCGTAGCATGGAAAACAAAAAAATTCTATCGCATATAAACAAACAAGCCAAGATCTATCTACTAGATTGTAGCAACGAGTCGATGGAATAACTTACCCTCGAAGATTCCAAAGCGTTTAACAAGAGCGGATTCTCGTGGGTGATGTAGTCGTACTCTTCCCGATCTCAAGATCGTGTAGACGATCCTTCCGGCGCTGCGTTCCGGCAGCGCTCCCGCAGTCGGTCACACGTTCGGTACTCGACGAAGACCTTCCTCTCCCTTGTTCCAGCAGGCAGCGGAGGTTGTAGCACTCTCCTCGCGATTCCGGCAGCACAACGGCGTGGTACCGGAAGTAGAGGGGAGATCCCGCAGGGCTTCGCCTTAAGCCGGAGCGAGTATGGTGGAGTATGAGAGAGAACTATTAGTGGTCTAGGGTTTAGACACACCAATTAGAAGGCTCTAAACCGAAGGCTAGGGCAATTAGAAGCTCTAAACCAAAACGGCTCTAAACCGGAGATTAGAGGATAGGAACTTGCGTGTCTAGAGGAGGAGGCCCTGCCCCTCCTCTTATAGGTGGGAGGGCGGCCAAGGGGAGGGAGTCCCTCCCCAAGTCGGCCTTGGGTGGCGCGCTAGCTTGGAGAGGAGACTCCTCCCCCAAGTCGGTTTCAACCACCTCTTGCTTGTTTCCCACAGTTTCCTGTTTTAGCCGTTTGACTTTCAAACTGGCCATTTGACTTTTCTGTTTTAGGATTCAATTTAATCCTTTATTTGGAACAGCAAGAACACTTAGTACATGATGCAATCATTCCAATATGTAATGAAACATTCATGTACCCCTCCCCCTTCCCAGAGTGCCGGACATTCCGGAACCTTCTAGAACATTCCCGATGAAAACACCGGAATCATTTCCGAACTCCGAAATGGGACTTTCCTTATATGAATCTTATTCTCCGGACCATTCCGGATCACCTCGTGATATCCCGGATCCCATCCGAGACTCCGAACAACATTCGGTCTCTTTCTCATAATACCATAACTACTCAAAACAACGTCGAATCCTTAAGTGTGTCTCCCTACGGTTCGTGAATTATGCGGACATGATCGAGACACTTCTCCGAACAATAACCAATAGAGGAATATGGAAATTCATATGGCTCCCACATATTTCTACGATTACTTTGCGATCGAATGAACCACTTACATACGATACCAATTTCCCTTTGTCTCACGATAGTTTACTTATCCGAGGTTATGATCGTCGGTATCTCTGCATACCTAGTTCAACCTCGTTACTGATAAGTACTCTTTTCTCGTTCCCGTGATATGTGATCCCTTGTGAGCCAGTCACATGCTTGCAAGATAATTGGATGGCATTTCACCGAGAGGGCCTGGAGAATATATATCCGTCATATGGATGGACAAATCCCACTCTTGATCCATGTGTCTCAACCAATACTTTCTGAATACTCAATGTCACCTTTATAGCCACCCAGTTACGGTGTGGTGTTTGATGTCATCAAAGCATCCATCCGGTAATGGTGATAGGCATGATCTCATGGTCGAAGGAATTAGGTTACTATGTATCAGAAAGCATATAGCAATTGAACTATTGAAATGACTTGATCTTTATGCTACGCTTATCTATAGGAGTATGTCCACCATATCATTATCCTAACGATATGATCTTGTTGTTGATAACATCTCAATGTTCATGATTGGGAAACCACAATCATTAATCAACCAACAAACTAGTGAAGTATAGAGGCTATACTAGGGACTTCAAATTAAGTTTAGAAATCACACAAGTATCAATGTTTCCTTGTTAATACTATTATAGCATGAATGTAAACATTTATCATAAACACAAAGATATAATAATAACTACATTTATTATTGCCTCTAGGGCATATCTCCAACAGATCTTCCCGGCACCCTGCCGGAGGGGAGATCATCCCGGAGGCTTTCTTCTTCATCATGCCAGCCTCCGGTATGAAGCATGAGTAGTTCCACCTTGGACTACAGGTCCATGTAGTAGTTAGATGGTTGTATCTCCCCCTTTGTGCCATCATGTTTAGATCTTTTGAGCTCCGTTCATGATCAAGATCTCATCCATTTGTACATGTTGTGTTTGCGGGGATCCGATGGATATTGAGATTACTATGTCAGATTGATTAATGGTTTTGTCTTATTGATTCTATCTTGCATGCTCTCTGTTTCTAGTATCTATCTTGGTCGAGTAGATGCTAGTGACTCCAAGAGGAGGTATTTATGCTAGAGAGTGGGTTCATGCCTCTATTTAATCTAAGGGAAGTGACAGAAATATCTAAGGTTGTAGATGTGTTGTTTCCACTAGGGAGAAAACAACGGTCTCTTGTTCATGAAACAAGTGGATTGTTTACCTTACACACTTTGCTTAAAGCAGTTATCTGTTGCTTGCAACTTAATACTAGAGGGGGTTCGGATGATAACCTGAAGGTGGATTTCTTGTCATAGATGCAGTTGGATGGCGGTCTATGTATCTTGTTCTATTTCCCAATCGAATCTCATAGGATCATGAATGTCTAGTATTGCATTGTTATGCCTTGCTCAGTCTTGTCAATTTCCCTGTTGTAATTTGTTTACCTAGCATGCCATGTTTTTTTATCTAAGGAGAACACCTCTAGTGAACTATGGACCCCGGTCCAATCTTTACCATTCATATACCTTCTACTGTTATTGTTACTTTTCGCAAACCACCATTACCTTTCACACCATACAGTTAATCCTTTGTTACAGCAAACCGGTGAGATTGACAACATCACTGTTCGTTGGGGAAAAGTCTTGAGTTTGTGTTGTGCAGGTTTCCAACAACAATGATTTCCTAAGTACTCATATTGCTCCGCCTGCTCCTGATGCTACCATTTATGAAATTAAGCCTGCTTTGTTCAATCTTGTGATGAGAGAGCAATTTTCTGGTGCTAGTTTTGATGATGCTGCTGTCCACCTCAATAACTTTGTTGAACTTTATGAGATGCAAAAGTATAAGGATGTAGATGGAGATATTATTAATCTCAAGTTGTTTCCTTTCTCCTTGAGAGGAAAAGCTAAAAATGGTTGCTATCCTTGCCTAGAAATAGTATTGATTCTTAGATTAAGTGCAAATATTCTTTTATTGGAAAGTACTACCCTCCAGCTAAGATTATATCTATGAGAAGTGATATCATGAAATTTAAACAACTTGATAATGAACATGTTGCTCAAGCTTGGGAAATAATGAAATCTTTGGTTAAGAATTGTCCCACTCATGGACTTACTGCTTGGATGATTATCCAGAATTTTTATACAGGTTTGAACTTCTCCTCAAGAAACCTGTTGGATTCAGCTGCTGGAGGTACCTTTATGACCATCACCTTGGGTGCTGCAACAAAACTCCTTGATAATATGATGGTTAATTATTCTGAATGGCACACTGAGAGAGCTCCAAATGGTAAGAAGGTAAATTCTGTAGAAGAAACCTCCTCTTTGAGTGATAATATTGATGTTATCATGGCTATGCTTGTTAATGGGAAAGCTCCTTTAGATCCTAATAATGTTCCCTTAGCCTCTTTGGTTGCTCAACAAGAGCAAGTTGATGTTAACTTCATCAGGAATAATAATTTTGGCAACAATACTTATGATAATAATTTTAGGTCCTATCCTCCTAATAATGGCAATACTTATCATGGTAGATCTGGAATGCCTAGTGAAGATAGGATTCTAGAAGCTGAAAGATCCACTAAAAACTTTATGCAAATGCAATATGAGCAAAACAAGATATTCACTAAAACTATGGAAGAACAATCTGCTATCTTGAAAAATATTAGTCATTAGCTTGAGAATTTGAATAGAGAAATTCCTAGTCTACAGTCAAAATAAATGTGTGCTGAGAAAAATATTTTCTCTCTGTCTGAAGCACAGTCCTCTTTGATTAATAAAATGGTTGCTAAACCTGAAACTTTGGAAAGTACCTTTGCTGCTTCTCATGCCATACAAGTTACTATTGATAAAAATGTTAGATTGTTAGCCCAACTACATGCTAAGTGGGAAAGAGAAGCTAAAATTGCTAGAAACAATAGTGTGTGCACTATCACCACCACTAATATGGATGCCACTAAACCACAAGACGTCCCTATTCCTCCTATCACAATGCCTAAACCCAATGAGCCTATTACTAGTGATGCTAAGTTTGATTTTGATCTTGATGGTTGCAATATTTCTGAAGTGATTATGTTACTACAAAAGCTTGCTAGAAGTCCGGAAGATGCTCTTATTAAAATTAAGGAAGAGAAGCTAAAACACAAAGCCTCTATTCCTAGGAAAGTAGAAGATAGTTGGGAACCCATTATTAATATGCAAGTGAATGACTTTGATCTCAAAGCTTCATGTGACCGTGGTTCTGGTGTCTCTATTATGCCTAGAAAGATTTATGAAATGCTTGATTTGACACCTTTGGAAGATTGCTGTTTGAATGTCCCACTTAATGATAATGCTAAAATGAAACTCAAGAGGAGAGTTAACGATGTTCTTATCATGGTTAACAATGTATATCCCTGTTGATTTCTATGTTTTATATGTTGAATACAATGCTTCTTGTCCTATTACTTTGGGAAGACCTTTTCTTAGAACTTTTGGTGCCATCATTGATATGAAAGAAGGCACCATTAAATATCAATTTCCATTCAATAAAGGTATTGAATACTTCCCTATGAGGAGAGAGAGGTTGCTTTTTACCCCTTCTTTGAAAGCAAGGTTTGATGTTAATGCTTCTTCATTTGAAAATACCTGATTCTTGCTTCTTGTGCCTAATTTAAAGGCGTTAAAAAAGTACTTGTTGGGAGATAACCCAAGAGTTCTGTTGAGTCTTGGAAGTTATTATTTCTGTAATGACCTCTCCTTATCCTTTTTGTTTGCTTTTTGTGCCAAGAATGACCTTTAATGAGAGGGAAGTAAGATTTGGGGAGTTGTTGTCCCGAATCAGAGTTTTGTGCTCCACCGTAAAAATTCGTGGAATCTATGTAAGTCGGATTAAGCTGATATTTTACGAATAAATCCCCTAGTATGTTAGCTAACTTTAGTTAGTTCAACACTTTTTTATTTGAACAACAAAAGGTCTTTGAAAAAATCGGTTTCTACCTGCTGGTATGTTTTGACAGATTTCTACCATTATTTGCATTTGCTTCTTATTGATTCCTTTTTGGGTTATTTTTTGGAATTGAACTTTTTGAGGGAATTGATACAGTAGCTTTTGTATTTAGTTAAAGTTTTGCTGTTCCAAAGCTAAACCCAAGGGTCTATTATCTTTTGAATACACTAATGTTGCTAATGAAGATTGTGTGGAGTTCTGTATGAAGGAAAATTTTCAGGTGTAGAGAGAGAATGATGTAATGAGATGAATAATGGACAAAAGCTCAAGCTTGGGGATGCCACACCGTATCACCCCAAGAAATATTCAAGAGGTACAAGCGTCAAAGCTTGGGGATGCCCAAGGCATCCTCTTCTTCATCAATAAAAAGCTCAAGTCTTTCTAGACACTTCGTTTTTATTGTTTCATGCACTGTTGTGTTGTTCTTGGAGCATCTTAGTTTTTGTTTGGTTTGCTTAGTTTGCTTGAATAAAGTAGTTTGGACCACCGTTCTCGCTGTGTTGTTTCAAATAAGTTGATTGGTGTTGGAAAGGAGTAGAAAATTCCTGCTTGAGTAGTACAAGAGGAGCTTGCTTTGACTGTGACTTAGATTTTAGCATGTCATGCTAGATGTTGTTTTGACCTTATGCTTTGTTATTATTGCTGTAGCATGACTTGTTCCAAACAATTGGGATTGCTTAGTGTGCCTTGAAGGAATCATGCGTTGTTTTAGCATACAGAAGCATAGTATTGTGGTATTCTCCTTTGATACTTTGTTTGGGTTGACTTGGCACATGCTCACACCATGTTATGACTATGAACAAGTCACCATAGCCTTTATGATCATTTAGTCCTTGACTTGTAGTACCACTTTATGCTTTCATTAGTAATGTTTTGTCGCTCTGCATGATTATGGCCATTATTGCTCGCTTAGTTGGTCGCTCCCAGTCTTCTGCTAACCTCCACTTGTATTAGTAAGCTCTACTCATGCATCCAACTCCCAAAAAACCAAGTTATTCCTAAGTGTCCATTATAAATTCCTATGCATGGTGTGTTACACCATTCCAAGTATATTCTTGTTTTCATCTATCTTCCAATTAAAAAGTATTTTGTTATGTGAAAACTTAGTGATTAAAGCTCTCAAAAACTTGATGGCACACTTTATTTTTCTTGCCCCTAATAAACTTGAATCATTGTGTCATATATGTTGTATATGCTTGCACTTATACGTTGGAATTAGCAGAACGGTGCTGTCATGGGCAACGCTTTCAACATTGCACTTGTACTTTGTATACAGTTGATATCATGCCCTTTTGTCTATGGATGTCGTCGGTGTGAAATAAAAAGGGAGCTTGTAAGTCCATGGATTTATATATGTGTGTTAGAGAAACGCCTGGGCCGCTATCCTAAGCCATGCCTAATCATGGTGGAAACTTGCAGCATCACCATAATGACATTTATGAAGATTTCTTCTTAAAAAAGAGAGACACATTGAAAAGAGGAAAGAGAGAAAAAATCACCATATTCCCATGGTAAATAAGAAGATTGCTGAGATGCTCATTGTCTTCTTGCCTCGTCATTTTGATTATGGGATAGCTCCTGTATCATGTGCAAGGGGTACCTCGTTGACGGTTCTTTATGATACACATGTACTTACTATGACAAGAACTTACATGTGATTAAAGTTGAGTAGCACGAGGGACCCTCGTATTCAAGGGACATGAGATTGCCAACTTATACTTTGTCAAGCGTATACTCAATAGTTTGTTCACTTTAACCTTAATCACTTCAAGATGCTTATGATAGGGGTAATGAGACCTGAAAGCTAACAAGTACCATAATTTTTGGAAGCTCTTTTTGAGACTTGAAATCCCTGCTTCCCTTATGAAGGGTCTTTCTTCCACTATTATATTGAGTCTCCACCTTCAATCCTTTAGGCACCAGTTAAGAGAGCATAGTTTTCATTCTTAGTTCTATGTGCATTGTCCGAAAACTTATTGATTGATGCATATTACTGATATTACTTGTTCTTGTGCTATTTGTATCTAGTCACTCTTATGAACTTTGAAGGTGTCATATGCATCTATTTGCTACTCCATGAGGGACAAGTTGAATGCCACTATGCCATGTTTTCTATATGTGAAACAAACAAATGTTTTTCAATACATGTTATTCATGATCTTTGTTTGTAACCTTTCATGTTGCATGCATAGTTACTTTGTCTTATTGTTAGAACTCCATCTTTCATGCTCATGTTTAGAGTTCTTTGATCCTAGCTTTCAATGCTTGCAAATGGTTTGATGTTGATTTTGATGGTGCATGTCACCTAAAAAATTATTCTTTTTATCACTTACCTACTCGAGGACGAGAAGGAGTTAAGCTTGGGGACGCTTGTTACGTCGGAAACGTATCTATAGTTTTTTATGATCCATGCTTGTTTAGTATCTACTTTGCTTTGCTTTGTCTACACTTTGAGTTGTTTTTATATGTTTTGGTACTAACCTATTAACAAGATGCCACAACGCCAGTTGCCTGTTTTCTTCTGTTTTTGGTTCCATAAAGGCAGAAAATCAATATTCTCGGAATTGGACGGGACAAAAGTCAAAGTCAATATTTTGCCGTGGGGAACACGAAGTCGGAATACGATATGGAGGAGAGTCACCAGGGGGCACACCCCCTGGCTGCGCTGGTGGTCCCACCACGCGCCTAGGGCTGCAGCCGCCATGGCGGCCCCCTGCCTCGCCTCTTCGCCTATAAAGACCCCCGATGCCTAAACCCTAAGTACCCGATCAATATTCCACGAAACCGTTTGTAGCCGCCGCCACCATCATCCCTAGATCGGGGGATCTTAAGCTCTTTCCGGCACCCTGCCGGAGGGGAGATCATCCCAGAGGCCTTCTTCTTCATCATGCCAGCCTCCGGTATGAAACGTGAGTAGTTCCACCTTGGACTACGGGTCCATGTAATAGCTAGATGGTTGTATATCCTCCTTTGTGCTATCATGTTTAGATCTTGTGAGCTCCGTTCATGATCAAGATCTCATCTATTTGTAATCATGCATGTTGTGTTTACTGGGATCCGATGGATACTGAGATTACTATGTCAGATTAATTAATGGTTTTGTCTTATTGATTCTATCGTGTCTGTGTTGTTTGTGATCTTGCATGCTCTCCGTTTCTAGTAGCTATCTTGGCCGAGTAGATGCTAGTGACTCCTAGAGGGGGTATTTATGCTAGATAGTGGGTTCATGCCTCTATTTAATCTAAGGGAAGTGATAGAAATATCTAAGGTTGTAGATGTGCTATTGCCGCTAGGGAGAAAATAACGGTCTCTTGTTCATGGAACAAGTGGATTGTTTACCTTACACACTTTGCTTAAAGCAGTTATCTATTGCTTGCAACTTAATACTGGAGGGGCTTCAGATGATAACCTGAAGGTGGATTTCTAGTCATAGATGCAGTTGGATGGCGGTCTATGTATCTTGTTGTATTGCCCAATCGAATCTCATAGGATCATAAATGTCTAGTATTGCATTGTTATATCTTGCTCAGTCCTGTCAATTGCCCCGCTGTAATTTGTTTACCAAGCATGCCATATTTGTTTATCTAAGGAGAACACCTCTAGTGAACTATGGACCTCGGTCCAATCTTTACCATTGATATACCTTCCATTGTTACTGTTACTTTCTACAAACCACCATTACCTTCCACACCATAAAGTTAATCCTTTGTTACAGCAAACCTGTGAGATTGACAACCTCATTGTTTGTTGGGGCAAAGTCTTGAGTTTGTGTTGTGCAGGTTTCCAAGTTGCTAGCAACACCTTTAAGTCGTTTCCTTCCTCCTACTGGTTCGATAACCTTGGTTTCTTACTGAGGGAAAAATTGTTGCTGTGCTCATCACACCTTGCTCTTGGGGTCTCCCAACGAGGCTTGACAACACGCCCATCATCAGATCTCCTCGGCTAGCTCGTGCCCCTCTGGCACAGGCGGCACGGGCCCGTCGCCCGCCTGAGCTTCCAGGTCGGCGGGCACCGGAAGTCTGGCGGCGCCGGGTAGCCGGCGTCGTGGAGCAGCCGTGCCTCCCACGGCTGCACTGAGCGCCGACCGATTTCGTTCGTCGCCGCAGGGTCGTCGGGATAGCGCTTCGCCATCGCTGCCGCCGAACTCTTCTTATCATTGCCGGGGAAGCTTGTTGGTTGGGGAATGGAGGTGATGAGGCTGTGTGCTCTGGGAGACGGCAAGAACGTCGGCATTTATAGCCGAAAGAGGAAAGGGCGACAAAGACGGAAGGGGTCTAGCGGCGTGGGAGGGAAAAGTGGAAACGGCAGGCCGGTGGTGGCGCGCCATTACGGTGACGCGTGGCCGACAGGACATGCAGTCGTTGCCCGGCGGTCCGTCGCGGAAGCCGAGGCGACGAGATGGGGATGACTCGGTTTCACATGCTGATAGGGCGAGGCCACCAACGTTGGTTTTCTTTTTGCCGATTTCGCTTCATCTGGCGTTCACATGCGGTTCCCGGCGCTCTGGCTTTGGTCTGGGAAATCCGGATGTAAAATGGGCCAAATCCGACAAAAAATTAATCGTGAGAACGTGGATGTGCGAATTTTCGTTGTCCAGATGAAAAAAAGGGCCTGGAAAGGTCCTCCTAGGAATGCTAGTGGAGATGCTCATGCTAATGTCTATTTAAGTATTTAAGTCTGAGAAAAATTGGCCTGCAGGCAGAGCAACAATATAGCACCTGTGTGATACAAGGAGAAAACACCTCTTGGCAAAGTTATTGTTTTCCCTCCTTGGTGAGTGTGTGTGCGTGGTATTCTTTGTTCTCTGATCTTTTTCTTGTGTCCATAAGAGAAAGGAGTTTGAGAGGTAGAAGAGGAAGAGGAGCTGCGAGGTGCAGCCCAAACAGGCGCGATGTGAAAAAGGAGATGCATGGAAATCGACCTGGGGTTTTACAGGCAGAAGGGAGCAGTAATTCGAGGCGGAAGAATCAGAAGCGGACGCTCTACGCCGCAGCTCTATGCGTTCTATGCACGAACTCCTCCCGTGCAGTGCGAAGTCGTGCGAGTAATACCTAGCTGGGCTAGCTCGGCTAGGCCTTGGTAAAGTGGGCTCCGTTGGGCTGCTTTCTCGGGTTGACCCATAATCACGAAGGGAGAGAATAAACAAGAGGAGAGATTGACATCTGCGTACAAATGCAGTCGGCCAAAATATGCCGTGCATGTATGTTTCATGGCATTCTCAAAAAAAATAGTATGCTGCAACATTCTTTGCTTTAAAATTCCAACTAAGGGTGGGCAAAACCTGTTTGACCGGTTTACCTGATTTGGGTCACTTCATTTTTTTAAAACTAGATTTATTCAAAATTTAAATTAGGTTTGTGAAGGAAAATAAAGTAACACTAGTTTGAACGATTTATACGGTTTGGATGATTTCGGGTTTTTCCTAGGCCTAATTCCAACCATAGAGGATGTCAGAACGACGCACACAGTGAACGAGCCGAGGTAGCTTAATCCAACAGCAATATGGTACGGAAAAACTTCCATAATAAATTCAGGGGAAACAATAAAATTGTCCAAACTACTGATGACCCATAAGTATAAGTGATCACAACAGTCTTCGAGAAAAGTTAAACCCAATTTATTAGTTCGACACAAGGGGAGCCAAAGAATATTTATAAGGCTTAACAACTGAGTTGCCAATTCAGCTGCACCTGAAAATAGTCTTGCTCGCAGTAGTTTATCAGTAGCAACAGTTCTGTAGTAGCAATAGCAAAGTAACAACAGTAGTAAGATAAAGACAGTACTAACAATTGTAGCAAACAGCAGGATTTAAGTGCGGTAGGCATAGAGATGGATGAACAGGCGTTGCATGGAAAAGACTATTCATGTAATATCAACACCAAGGACATTTGCAGATTAATAAGATAAAGCATCTAATTACTAAGTAATCATAGGCACGTGTTCCATATATAGTTATACGTGCTCGCAATGAGAACTTGCACAACATCTTTTGTCCTGCCAGCCCGTTGCAGCGGGGCCTCAAAGGAATCTACTGGCAATTAAGGTACTCATTTTAATAGAGTACCGGAGCAAAGCATTAACACTCTGTGAACACACGTGATCCTCACATCACAGTCATCCTCTCCGGTTATCCCGATTTCTATCACTTCGGGGCCTCGGGTTCCGGGCAATAATATGTGTAAACAACTTGCAGATAAGATCACAAACAATAATATCATTTATGAATCAATAACATGTTCAGATCTTAGATCATGGCACTCGGGCCCTAGTGACAAGCATTACGCATAACAAGTTGCAACAATGTCAAAAAGCACTAACAATAGATACTAGGCGCCATGCCCTAACAATATTATGCAATTACATGATAGATCTCATCCAATCCCTACCATCCTCATAGCCTACTGCGGGGAATCACTCACTCATGGATGGGGGAATCATGGATGGTTGATGGAGAGGCGTTGGTGATGACGATGGCGATGATCTACTCCAATTCCCCGTCGCGACAGGGTGCCAGAACAGAGTTTCTGGATCCGAATCGCGGTTTCTGGTGGTGGTGGCGCAGCGGAACTCTTTCTGAAAAACTATCGAACCCCCCTCGGTTTTTAGGTCAGAGGGCTTATGTAGGCGGAAGGAGAGGTCGAGGGGGTGCCTGATGGAACCTGAGAGCGCTTTGTCGGGAAACCCCAAGAGCAAGGTGTGATGCAGCACAATAGCAAGTCTTCCCTCAGTAAAAAACCAAGGTTATCGAACCAGTAGGAGGAAGGAAATGTCTCAAAGGTGTTGCAAGCAACATGGAAACCTGCACAACACAAACTCAAGACTTTGCCCCAACTAACAGTGAGGTTATCAATCTCACCGGTTGTTGTAACAAAGGATTAACTGTATGGTGTGGAAGGTGATGATGGTTTGCATCAAGTAAACAATAACATTGGAAGATGTATCAATGGTAAAGATTGGACCGGGGTCCATAGTTCACTAGAGGTGTTCTCCTTAGATAAACAAACATGGCATGCTGGGTAAACAAATTACAGCAGGACAATTGATAGGACTGAGCAAGGCATAACAATGCAATACTAGACATAAAGATCCTATGAGATTCGATTGGGCAATACAACAATATACATAGACCGCTATCCAACTGCATCTATGACTAGAAGTCCACCTTCAGGTTATCATCCGATCCTCCTCCAGTATTAAGTTGCAAGCAACAGACAACTACTTTAAGCAAAGTGTGTAAGGTAAACAATCCACTTGTTCCATGAACAAGAGACCGTTGTTTTCTCCCTAGTGCCAACAACACATCTACAATAGTAGAGATTTTTGTCACTTCCCTTGATTAAGTAGAGGCATGAACCCACTATCGAGCATAAATATTGTAACATCCCAGCATTTAGGAACTAACGAAGGGTAGATTTAGGAATATGAAATGTTGCATGCATTCATTTGTGAAAATGTGGGTAAAATTTTCGCCAAATTAAAATCTTAAGTGATCAATGTTTCTTTCATCTTTTGAGATTAGGTTTAGTCTTAAAGGATGATTGTTATAAACTTTGAGATGATCTTAAGGAGTTATGTGTTTTCAAATGAATTTGAATATTAGAATTGAGTGATTGAATTATAATTCAAGTGAATTAGATATAAGTTTTGAATCTTAATTTGCTTAAGAAATAAGTATTATAACTTAAATTCTATCCAAAGAAAAACAATAATGAATATGAAACTTATTTCATATTATTATTACATAAACAAGTTACAAAGAATGTAACATCCTGAAGCCATTTCCAAACTTCAGAATTTACAAAAGAATAAATAATAAGAATATTCTTTATTAATAATAATATAATCTTTATTACAATTGAATAAAATAAAGATTACAAGAATAATAAAAGAAAAATTACAAAAGAATAAGAAAATTACTTTTGAATATCTATTAACTATCCTATATCTAAATCTACACTAAATCTTCATCTTTATCTTTGTACCTGCAAAACAAAGACTAAATAGAAACAAAATAAGATTAGTGTTAGTATTATTTCTCTCAGATATGTCAGTGAAATGCACTTGACAAATTCATCATTGAGAAATGTTATAAAAGGGGCAAGTTTCACCAATATGAAAGATTTCATCTTTCATATATTCAAAGCCAGAAGTCAAATGATAGCAAAAAGGGACCAATTCACCAGCCAGGTGAAAGTAATCTGGTAATGGTAAGTTCAAAAATTCTGAACATATCCACAAGTGCATAGCAGGCACACAAGCTGGACACACACCAGCATGCAAATGGTGTGATGTCGACCTCACAAGCCTAGCCCAATCTCACAAAACCACAACACAGCCGTGGAGGAGCATATCAGTGCATCTCTCCACTACACAGCACACAAGCACAACCAGTGTAGACAACAGCTAAACCGAGAACAACAGCCAAACCAAACCACCCTAGATCAACCAAACATCACCAAGATGGCGACATAAGGAGGGGGATGAATCAGGTGGACAGCCAGATCAAGCCGAGGAGCTAGGAGGAGCAGGCAAGCTCAAGAGCAAGCTCAGGAGTCTAGCAAAACCAGATAAAGATCATCATCATCATCATCAACTTACTACATCAACATCAGATTTTGTGGTGAGCCTCATAAAACCATTACATCATTCATTCATAGTATCTGAACATAAGCATGTGTTTCTTTATGAAATAATCCCTCAATAATAACCCAAGTGAGGTGAATCTATCCTAGAGATTTCAAGTATAAAGATAAGAAATCAAACTCACTCAAAAGCACTAAAACTCTTAGACTAGCACCACAGAGTTCAGTGTTAATGTATGCAACTTAAATCATCTTTCATTTGTACTTATCAGATCAGGGCACATCTCTCAGAGAGAGTAGCACCTCTAATCTTACAAGCTACAACCAAACTATTTGCTCAACTAACTAGGACTTAAAATCCTAGAGCCTCAGACCAACATCATAGGCAGGAGAGTTAAGAAAAGCTTTTATTCTATCTTGCCAGTATTAATCACAAGTATTGACAAAGCTAAGCCCAGAAATAAAAACCCAATCACTTGTGTGCCAGATTACAATGGTATCACAAGGACAAGTTCTTAATGAACTAAAACCAATCTTTGCTTGGTTCCCACAGATAAAAGGGCCAAACCAATACACATCATCTTCCTGAAGCCAAGTATCAGGAATCAACATCTAATTCATCTATACATCCATAGACAACTAGTACATGTAATGATTAGATTCAGCATGTATAATCTCATACAAACCTACCATCATAATTGCAGTAAGCAGCTACTGAGAGAAAACTACTGTTAATACAAGCATTCTGACAGTAGAGTAAATTCTCAGATCAACAACATAATCCAATAAGGGATTCCATAGAAACACTAGCATGGGATCATAGTGGATTACCACTGGAATAAATCTGACAAGCCACTAGCATCATCAAAGCCACTACAAATCATGATCCACAACAAACAATCATTCTTCATGCTCAAATATGATCAACACTAGATCTAAAGCATCATGGATATGATCAACAGGGGGTTATGAACCCTAATCAGAATAAGAACCCTAATTAGGAGAAGAACCCTAATCAGAACATAATCACTAGGAATGAGAAGCCACTAGACACACACAGAGAGATTATGGTAGTAGCATGAACAAGAACCACAGAAGCAACTTACCCGAGGTCCTCGCTGACGAATCGAAGAGAAAGCAGATTGGCCGACGAACCACGGCGACACAGGGAGCACCCAGGGGGCACTGCAACCTGCACCAGCCACGGCGGCGGCCACAGCAGCACATGACCCCAGCACACCACCGTAGGCGGGACCGCGGCGGTGGCGACATCACCTTTCCCTAACCCTAGGGTTCGGGAACGAGATGAGTCTGACCACGGGGAAGCCCAGAGTCAAATCAAGTTGGACTAGACGAACAAGCGGAGTCACAAACCTCGCCCTACACCACGTCAGCAGCCAGGGGAAGCCACAACGGGGGCCATCGCCAGCGGCGGCGACAGAGCCCGCGGGGTCGGGGAAGAGGAAGGGTGAGAACGAGGAGGAGGCAGATAGATTGGGCTGGGTGGGCCAAAACCCCTCGCGGTGGTATTTTGACCTTGACCTATTGGGCCACACTGGCCCAATAAGCCCAAAAGGCCAGCCCAAGTTGTTTAAAAAAAACTGTTTTAATCAATTGGAAAAGACCAAAATGCCCCTAACCTCAATAAAATTCTAGAAAATAAAATAAAAGTCCAAAAATTATAAATAAAATATTTTTGGATTCACAATAATCCACTCTATCCAAATAAAATAAGATATAAAATTTTGGACATTTAAATTTTTATAAGAATTTTGTAATTTATATATTCCTTATGGAATTTTACAAAATTATTGAAAGATGATAAAAATAAATAGAAATCGCTTTCATTATATATTAATAATATAGTATTTTTGAAAAATACTAAATAGATATTTAATAATAAATTTTAATGTATAATTAATAATTCCTAAAAGAATTATTAAATTAATAAAAGTCAAATAAAAAGGGAAAAAATAAATAATTCAATATATGCAATAAATATAAAAATAATAATATTTATAAATGCTTGATTAAAAGGCACCTTATATAGGTAAAATTCATATAGAATTAAATAATGCATTACATTACTTGCATAATCATTTTGCTTCTTTAAATATTGTCCTTACCGGGCAATGATGATGTTTTTGTAGAACTAGAAGCTCAAGGTCCAGTGCAAGCATTAGACTTCACTACCTTGCCATCACAAGGCAAGTTCATCACTTGCTCATGTCCTTTGAAGATTCTTTATCAAAGTATTTGCAAATTGTGTGTTATCATATATGCTATAAAAGAAAGAAAATATTATTTTCACAAATAACGAAATCATAGATATCATCCTAAGTGGTGATATAATGGAGCAATAGAACTTAGGGTTATATTTGCAACAATGATGATCAAGTAGGGACTTAATAACCCCTGACATCAGTGATTCTAGCGCCGTATATTACGCGTTAGCCATGATATTTGGAATGGGACAGAGAAGTCAGCTGTATCTTCTTCCTCTCGCATGAAGCCGAATGTGCAGGTCGTGGCTGTTATCCTCGTAGCGTGCATATTAATTGGTAATTCGTATAGGATATGCAGCATATGGGTGGGAACCCTCATCGTCCCATGATAGTTCTGGCATCTAACGGTTTGTACAAACCATTACCGTAATTCATTATGTGGGCATGGTGTACACCAAGGAGGCATGCGGGGTCGCGAAGGGGGCAGTGATTGGCTTGGACCAACTACTGGGCCCCACATCATGGAATTGTGGACGGGAAAGTACGCCCGGTTGTGCAACAAGGAGTTGATCTCTCATCGGTAAAGTAACGCACCTCTGCAGAGTGTAAGAACTGTAACTTGTTACTCCCTGTTTCGGGAAGGAGCTACGAACGCGGCAGGAAAGGAACTCCATGAAAGTTCTGGTCAACCTGTGAAGGCTAATTGTCAAAGTTTTTCGGAATAAAATCAATCTTTGAAGAAAGATTTACAAAAACTGCATAATGCCAAGGATTTATAATCCGAGGTGGTAGTTAGAGCATAAAACTTCCCACCTTGCATATAATGAACTTGTTGGGTAACGCTGTTACTCATTCTTTCCTTTGATCCCTTGCTTAGACTCCAAGGATCCCGAAGACTTGCCAATGTATGCAGCCGGATGCCAAGAACATGTGTTCTACGAGGAATCTGATCTGTCTGGAGGAGTTGAAGGAGTGGATTACGAGATCCGCTACGGTGTCGATGAGAACGAGTCCAATTAAGTATCTAGTTAGTAGTAACTAACGGAGCAGAGCAGCATGAACTCTATAGAATAAACTGTTGAGCTCCACTCCTAGTCGAAGTTGTTACTTTTAAATTCCACTGAACACGTTATATTTTGGTTTGTAAGTTGGATCTTTTGGAAGTCTTGAACTTCTGGTATTGTAATAATAATAACGTGTGTATATTTTTAATATGGACCCGCAATGTTTCTGTTATACCACTCTGAGGGATGTGATATTTACGGAACGGTGTTCTGTAGATGTCATGTCAACGACTATAGTGTACTACACATGCAGTGGTATGCTGGGTCACCGCAAATACCCCCTCTTGGAGTCACTAGCAACTACTTGGCCAAGATAGCTACTAACAACAAAGAGCATGCAAGATCACAAACAACACAGACATAATAGAATCAATAAGACAAAACCATTAATCAATCTGACATAGTAATCTCAATATCCATCGGATCCCCGCAAACACAACATGCATGATTACAAATAGAAGAGATCTTGATCATGAATGGAGCTCACAAGATCTAGACATGAAAGCATAAGGAGGATATACAACCATCTTGCTACTACATGGACCCATAGTCCAAGGTGGAACTACTCATGCTTCATACTGGAGGCTGGCATGATAAAGAAGAAGGCCTCCGGGATGATCTCCCCTCCGACAGGGTGCCGGGAAGAGCTTCAGACCCCCCTTGATCTAGGGACGATGGTGGCGGTGGCTACAGACGGTTTCGTGGAATATTGATCAGGTACTTAGGGTTTAGGCATCGGGGCTTCTTATAGGCGAAGAGGCGAGGCTGGGAGGCAGCCAGGGGGGCCACACCCTGCCTAGGCGCGGGCCCACCCTAGGTCGCGCCTGGGGGGTGTGGCCACCCTGTGGCGCCCCTCCGTCTCCCTATGGACTCCATGTTCTCCTCGGTGAAATATTGACTTTGGCTTTTGTCCCGTCCAATTCCAAGAATATTTCCTTACTAGCTTTTCCGAAACCAAAAACAGCAGAAAACAGGCAATAGACACTGTGGCAACTTGTTAATAGGTTAGTACCAGAAAACATATAAAAACAGCTCAAGATGCCACGGTGCATGTTGCCTGTTTTCTGTTGTTTTTGGTTCCAGAAAAGTCATAAAATGAATATTCTCGGAATTGGATGGGACAAAAGCCAAAGCCAATATTTTACTGAGGAGAACACGGAGCCAGAAGACGATACGGAGGAGGGCCTTGAGGGGGCCACACCCCCTGGCCACGCGGTCAGGCCTGGCCCATGCCTGGGGGGTGCAGCCACCTCGTGCACCCCCTCGGCCTCCCTCTTCGCCTATAAGAAGCCCCCAATACCTAAACCCTAAGTACCCGATCAATCTTGCACGAAACAGTCTGTAGCCGCCGCCACCATCGTCCCTAGATAGGGGGATCTGAAGCTCTTCCCGGCACCCTGTCGGAGGGGAGAGATCATCCCGGAGGCCTTCTTCATCACCATGCCAGCTTCCGGTATGATGCGTGAGTAGTTCCACCTTGGACTATGGGTCCATACAGTAGCTAGATGGTTGTTTCTCCTCCTTTGTGCTACCATGTTTAGATCTTGTGAGCTCCGTTCATGATCAAGATCATCTATTTGTAATCATGCATGTTGTGTTTGTGGGGATCCGATGGATATTGAGATTACTATGTCAGGTTGATTAATGATTCTATCTTGTTGATTCTACCATGTCTGTGTTGTTTCTAGTAGCTATGATTCTTTCAAGGCACACTAAGCAATACCAATTGTTTGGAACAATTCATGCTAAAACAATAATCACTAAGCATAAGGTCAAAACAAGACCTAGCATGACATGCTAAAGTCTAAGTCATAGTCAAAGCAAGCTCCTCCTGCACTATTTCAAGCAAGAACTTTCTACTCCTTTCCAACACCAATCAACTTATTTGAAGCAAAACAGCGAGAACGGGGGTCCAAACTACTTTATTCAAGAAAAATAAACAAACTAAGCAAAGCAAACGAAAACTAAGACGCTCCAAGAACAACACAACAGTGCATAAAACAATAAAAACAAAGTGTCTAGAAAAACCTGAGCTTTTTATTGATGAAGAAGGGGATGCCTTGGGCATCCCCAAGATTTGACGCTTGTAACTTTGGATATTTCTTGGGGTGACACCGGGGTGGCATCCCCAAGCTTGAGCTTTTGTCCATTCTTCATCTCATTACATCATTCTCTCTCTACACCTGAATTTTTTGCTTCATACAAAACTTCACACAATCTTCATTAGCAACATTAGTGTATTCAAAAGATAATAGACCCTTGGGTTTACCTTTAGAACATCAAAACTTTCACTAAAAACACAAGCTACTGTATAAATTCCCTCAAAAAGCTCAATTTCCCAAAAAAGAACCCAAAAAGGAATCAATAAGAAGCAAATGCAAATAATGGCAGAAATCTGTCGAAATAAATCAGCAGGTAGAAACCAATTTCTTCGAAGACCTTATGTTGCTAAAATCAAAAAGTGTTGAACTAACGAAAGTTATCTAACATACTGCGGGATTTATTCGTAAATTTTCAGCTCAATCCTACTTACACAGACTCCTCACGAAATTTTATGGTGGAGCACAAAAATCTATTTCGGGACAGCAACTCCCCAAATCTTACTTCCCTGTCTTTAGAGGTCATTCTTGGCACAAAAAGGATAAGGAGAGGTCATTACTGAAGTAATAACTTCCAAGACTCAAGAAAACTTTTGGGTTATCTCCCAACAAGTACTTTGGTTTAACGCCTTTAAGTTAGGCACAAGAAGCAAGAAATCAAGTATTTTCAAATGAAGAAGCATTAACATCAAACCTTGCTTTCAAAGGAGGAGCAAAATGCAACTTCTATCTCCTCAGAGGGAAGTGTTCAATACCTTTCTTGAATGGAAATTGATATTTAATGGTGCCTTCTTTTATATCAATGATGGCACCAACAGTTCTAAGAAAAGGTTCTCCCAAAGTAATAGGACAAGAAGCATCGTATTCAACATCCAAAACATAGAAATCAACAGGGACATAAGCATTGTTAACCATAATGAGAACATCATTAATACTCCCCATGAGTTTCTTCTTAGCATTATCATTAAGTGGGACATCTAAATAACAATCTTCCAAAGGTGGCAAATCAAGCATTTCATAAATCTTCCTAGGCATAATAGAGACAATAGAACCAAGATCACATGAAGCTTTGAGATCAAAGTCATTCACTTACATATTAATAATGGGTTCCCAACTATCTTCTACTTTCCTAGGAATAGAAGCTTTGTGTTTTAACTTCTCTTCCTTAATCTTAACAAGAGCATCTATAATGTGTTTGGTGAAAGCAACATGCATATCACTGGCATCAAGACTTCTAGCAAGTTTTTGCAGGAACAAAATCACTTTAGAAATATTGCAACCATCAAGATCAAAATCAAACTTAGCATCACTAGTAGTAGACTCAATAGGCTTAGGCATTGTTGCAGGAGGAATATGGACTTCTTGTGGTTTAGTGCTGATGGTGCACACACTATTGTTTCTATCAATTTCAGCTTCCCTTTCCCACTTAGCATGAAGTTGGGCTAACAATCTAACATTTTCATCAATAGTAACTTGTATGGCATGAGTAGCAGCAAAGGTACTTTCCATGGTTTTAGGTTTAGCAGCCATTTTATTAATCAAAGAGGACTGTGCTTCAGACAAAGAGGAAATATTTTTCTCAGCACTCAAAATTTTTGGCTGTAAACTAGGAATTTCTCTATTCAGATTCTCAAGCCGATGGCTAATATTTTTCAAGATAACAAATTATTCTTTCATAGTTTTAGTGAATATCTTGATTTGCTCATACTGCATCTGCATAAAGTTTTTAGTGGATCTTTCAACTTCTAGAATCCTATTTTCACTAGGCATTCCATATCTACCATGATAAGTATTTCCATTATTAGGAGGATAAGGCCTATAGTTGTTACCATAAGTATTGTTGCCAAAATTGTTGTTTCTAATGAATTTCACATCAACTTGCTCTTCTTGAGCAACCAAAGAGGCTAAGGGAACACTATTAGGATCTAAAGGAGCTTTCCCATTAACAAGCATAACCATGATAACATCAATCTTATCACTCAAAGAGGAGGTTTCTTCAACAAAATTTACCTTCTTACCATGTGGAGCTCTCTCAGTGTGCCATTCAGAGTAGTTAACCATCATATTATCAAGGAGTTTTGTTGTAGCACCCAAGGTGATGGTCATAAAGGTACCTCCAGCAGCTGAATCCAACAGGTTTCTTGAAGAGAAGTTCAAACCTGCATAAAAAAGTCTGGATAATCATCCAAGCAGTGAGTCCATGAGTGGGACAATTCTTAACCAAAGATTTCATTCTTTCCCAAGCTTGAGCAACATGTTCATTATCAAGTTGTTTAAATTTCATAATATCACTTCTCATAGATATAATCTTAGCAGGAGGGTAGTACTTTCCAATAAAAGCATCTTTGCACTTAATCCAAGAATCAATTCTATTTCTAGGCAAGGATAGCAACCAATCTTTAGCTTTTCCTCTCAAGGAGAAAGGAAACAACTTGAGCTTAATAATATCTCCATCTACATCCTTATACTTTTGCATCTCACAAAGTTCAACAAAGTTATTGAGATGGGCAGCATCATCATCAGAACTAGCACCATAAAATTGCTCTCTCATCACAAGAATTAACGAAGCAGGCTTAATTTCATAAAAGGTAGCATCAGGAGCAGGTGGAGCAATAGGAGTGCTAAGGAAATCATTGTTGTTTGTGCTAGTGAAGTCACACAACTTGGTGTTCTCAGCAGAGTTTATTTTTCCAAAAGTGGAGCAAGCCAAAAACAACAGTAGCAGCTAGAGCAGGAACTATTTTTTTTTGGAGTTTTTGATAAGAGAAAGCAAACTAAACTAAACTAATTTTTTTGGAGTTTTTGATAAAAAGAGGCAAACAAAACCAATCAAAAGAAACTAGGCAAACTAAAAACAAAGTAAAGAGAAAGGTTGAGTAGGACTCCCCTTGTGAAGACGTCCTTAGCCTCCTAGGCAACAGTGCCAGAAAACTTGTAGATGGCGACTGAGAGCGCTTCGTCGGGAAACCCCAAGAGCAAGGTGTGATGCAGCACAGCAGCAAGTCTTTCCTCAGTAAGAAACCGAGGTTATCGAACCAGTAGGAGGAAGAAAACGTCTCAAAGGTGTTGCAAGCAACATGGAAACCTGCACAACACAAACTCAAGACTTTGCCCCAACTAACAGTGAGGTTGTCAATCACACCGGTTGTTGTAACAAACGATTAACTGTATGGTGTGGAAGGTGAAAGAACATTTCATAATCCCTAGTGTTTTGTGTGTTAGATAACAATATCAAGGATTATTTAATGTGTGTTGAAGTGCTGCAGATATCTACCTTGAAAAGGGAAAAGAAACTGTTTTAGGGGGCAGATAATCCGCCCCACCCCATTTCCAAAAGGGCGCAACCCCTAGAGAGGGGGCGGAGTATTGGCTGGATTTTCCGGCCTGTCCGGATAATCCTACCAGGATCGGCTTCAAGATTGCCAAGGCGCAACCCCTAGAGAGGGGGCGGAGTTTCCCCCGGACTTTCTGGCTCTGGGCCGGATTTTCTCCCCATGCCGGATAGTCCGCCCCTTGAGGGGGGCGGATAATCCACCCCTCGTGGATTTTCTCCAAGACAAGACCGGCGTCGCCTTCTGTATGGGGGGCGGAGTTTTCCCCAAAATTTCCATCCTGGGGGCGTATTTTCCCCCCAGGGCGGATAGTCCGCCCCCAAATTTCTCCAACGGCATGATCTGGGCAGGGGGTATTTAAGCCAGCCATTCCCCTCCCGCTAGAACTCTTGATTCATTCGAAAAAGTCAGGATTTGTTCATCATCCTTCAACCAAGAGAGCTCCACCTTCATCCACCCAAAGGCCCCGTCCCTTGGGGAATCGAAGGAGGAGAACTCAATCTTCAACAACTGCAATCAAGCGCTTCATATCCTCTCCATTCATTTGGAGAATCACCGATCTAGTATTTTTGCAAATATCTAGATCCTTGCTTTTGTTTATATTGATAAACCTTGTTCTTGTGACAGCTTGTTGTCATTACGGGATCCCCCAATTCAGTTGTGGGTGTGTGCCCCGGTAGAGTTGTAAAGGCACCGGTTCCCGCCTCGAAGGGTACCAATAGTGGAGAAGGTGGATCAGGCCTTTCGTGGCGATATCCATCGGAGAATAGGGTGAGGCCTATTGTGGCGTGGTGGTCTTAGAATCGCCCACCCCTCCAACGCAGATGTACTTACCTTAACAAGGAAGGAACTACGGTAAAACAAATCCCTGTGTCTCCATGTGCTCCACTACGGTTTCCTCGCTCCTCTTTTTACGTGCTTAGTAGCTAGGTTTGCATATAGGAAATTCTCGTGGTTGCATATCTAGAGAATTTACTTTGTGTCAAGCCTAAAATTGAAAAAGAACTAAAAATTGAGTAGCACCTATTCAACCCCCCTCTAGGTGCCCATACGATCCATTTCAATTGCTATCATAGCCCCGACTCTTAATTCGGGCTTAACCGCCTAAGAGAAGTATGGGTTCCAAGGGAGATGGGAGTGATGCTCCGGAGCTAGTCACCATGAACGATCTCAAGACGTTGGAAACAACCTTGGTTAGTTCAATGGAGACTAAGATGGAAGAGATGCATCAATTGATAATGCGTCTCTCCACATCCGCAGCATCACCTCCATCTACCTTTGAGGATACCACTCCGCAATCCAAGGAAACGGGTAAAACCGATTCCAAAGATAACGAAGTGGTTGGTGATGGCACTAGCAAGAGCTCCTCCTCGAAAAAGGATAGTGGTAAGGAAGGATACAATGAGGTTTCCCATGTGTATTCTCCTGATCCACCTATCCCATACCCACATATACATAATAGGGGTGATCCACCCAAACTTTCAACATCTACTTTTAATCAATGGCAATTTTTGATGAAGTCTCATGTGTGGAGCTCCTCCATTGAGTTGTGGAAAATCATAGAGAATGGTCTTCATGTTGGAGACCCCCACAACCTAACAAGAAGAGTGGTTGTTGATAGTCAACTCAACGCTACAAATCTACACATGATCCAGCTTGGTGTGGGTGACAAAGACATGCCACACATTCAGTATCATAGTACAGCTAAGGAAGCTTGGGATGCCCTCACCGAGCTCTTCATTGGAAATGAAAGTATGAGAAGGAATAGATATGATGCTTTGAGCAATGAAGCTGAAGGATTTTATATGTTGGATGGAGAATACCACGAGGAGATGTATAGGAGGCTCAAGTCAATAGCCACCACTTTTAGGAATCATGGTGCCTCTCATGTTGATGATGCATGGATCAAGCGCAAGTATGTCAGTGCTCTTATGCCATTTGAGCCCACATATTTGAAGAGTCTCCAAGGAAGGCATAATTACCACCTTATGGAATCCAATGAGGTAATGCAAGAAATGGCAGCTTTCAAAGTGGCTGCCAAGAATGCCGAAGATGCTCGTGCACGAGCTATGGGGATGCAAAAAGGAGTCAACGTGGCCTTGAAGACAAGTGTGGCTGATCATGATGAAGATGACATAGAAGGTGTGGACTGTCCCGAGGATGTAAAAAGAATTCATGGACAATACATGGCCTTCTATGCTAGAAACTTTTGGAAGGATCCGGCCAAGGACAAGTCTGAACTAGAACGCAAGAGTGGAGCATATGGAAGAAAGGAAAACGGCCCCGAGCTGGGAACATGTTTCAACTGTGGAGATTGGATGCACTTTGTAGCCGAGTGCCCTATAAAAGTAGGGAAGATAATGGTGGAAGTCTTATTCTCAAGGAAAAGTCAAAGGCTCCACGCAAGAAACAATTTGTAAAGAAGAATTCTCCGTTCAAGAAGCAACCAAAGATTTTTATAGTGGCTCAAGAAGAATATTCTTCGGGAAGTGAAGATGAAGACGAGGATGATAGCTCTCGAGAGGTGGCTGCTATAGCCACCACATCTACACCAACATCTCTCTTCGACTCTCCGAACGAAAACGTCATCAACAAGAATGCTACTTGTCTCATGGAAAGAGGTTCCGAGGTATCAACTTCTAACACTTGTTTTCCTAAGGCTATGATTGACATGGATGATCCTACTAGTCTTAAGGTTAAAGAAGAGATTATTGCTTTGGACTATTTCTTCACTAACTTGCAAGTTGAGCACAAAATACATTTTGAGGTTCTTATGGACCAGCTTGCACAAAATGAAATGCTCCTTGAAGAAAAGGGCAGAATTGAAAGGGAGGACGCAATGGAAATTGCGTCCTTAAAAAATGCTCTAGAACAAGAAGAGGCTCGGGCTTCTCTTGAAGAGAGACTTCAGTCTATTGAGGAGTCACATGAAGAAATAGTGGCAAAGATTGTTAAGGAGCATGACAATGCAGTTGCAAAAGCAAAGAAGTTAAAGAAAGAAAAGATTGACTTTGGGGCTGCTCATGCTAGACTCTCCGAGGAATTGGAGAAACTTGACATCGCTCACAAAGCGTTGAAAAGTGAATTATCCATTCTCAATGAGTCACATGATCAGCTCCAAAGTCGATTGACCAAGTATGATGTTCCTAGCACATCTAAATCAACATATATTCACAAATAAAAAGCTAGTGTGGAAGAAGGGCTTGTCAACGACACCACTCCCAAAGATAAGGGTGTATTTGATGAGGTACTTGGCAAGCAAAGGTCAAATCTTGGTAAAGAGGGACTTGGATATGTCACCAAGTCCAATAAGAATAACAACAAGAAGACGAAGAACAAGGGTGAATAATCAAAGACAAGCACCGCTGAGAAGAATGTCACAAAAGTCAAAACTAACAATATTGGTTTTGCAGGGTCTCACAATCCAAATTACGAACTCTTTTGTGATTATTATGGCAATGTTTATGCTTATTATGTTGGTCCTTTTGATAAATATGTTGCTCGGTCTATTTGGGTTCCAAAGACCTTTGCTACTAACATGAGAGGACCCATTGAAAAATGGGTACCTAAAACCAAGAAGTAATTCTCTTGCAGGGTTATGCTTCCGGTGGGTCTAAATGGGTGCTGGATAATGGATGCACTAGTCATATGACCGGAAGCAAGGAGATCATCACGGAGATGCGACTCAATCATGATAATATTATAGTCTCCTATGGTGATAATTCTAAATCTCAGGTGTTGGATCTTGGCAAGGTTGTGGTCGCCCACAATATCTCTCTCGTGGACGTAATGCTTGTTGAGACCCTCGGTTACAACCTTCTTTCTGTTCGTGCCCTTGGTAAGATGGGATTTATTGTTTTCATTGATGATGATTTGGTGGTACTCTTGTGGAGCAAGTCTCTAAAGGTTGCTTTTGTTGGGTACATCGAAAATGACCTGTATGTGGTGGACTTTTCGGGGAAAACCACTTCGGGTCCGATGTGTCTATTCGGAAAGGCCGACGTGGGCTGGCTATGGCATCTCCGTTTAGCCCATGTCAACATGAGAACTTTGCAAAGTCTTCACAAGGGTGGCCACATCCTTGGACTAAAAGACAATGTTTCCTTTGCCAAAGATCGTGTTTGCAGGGCTTGTGCTGAAGGCAAAATGCATGACTATCCCCACAAGAGGAAGACCATTGTTTATTCTAAGAGAATTTTGGAATTACTTCATGTGGACTTATTCGGTCCTCCATCTCATGTCAGTCTAAGTGGGAAGAAGTATTGCTTGGTCATAGTCGATGATTACTCAAGATACACATTGGTCTATTTCTTCAAGCTAAAGAGTGAGACTCAACAAACGGTCATTGACTTCGCCAATGAGGTTCAACGTCAACACAATGTTCCCATCTTGGCAATAAGAAGTGACAACGGCTCTGAGTTCAAGAACTACACATTGAATGAGTTTCTAAGTGAAGATGGGATAAGACATCAATATTCCGCTGCGTACACCCCTCAACAAAATGGTGTAGCTGAGAGGAAGAACCGCACTTTGATGGATATGGCTAGATCAATGTTGGCTGAATTCAAGTCTCCTTACAACTTTTGGGCTGAAGCCATATCCACCGCTTATCACTCATCAAATCGGCTCTACCTCCACAAGATCTTGGACAAGACTCCATATGAAATACTCACCGGTAACAAGCCCAACATTTCATACTTCCAGGTATTCAGTTGTAAGTGTTTCTTTCTTATCAAAGGTGTCTGTTTGTCTAAATTTGAGTCTAAGGCTTTAGAAGGTATTTTTGTTGGTTACAGTGCCGAATCCCACACTTATAGAGTCTACAACACGCTCTCCGAAATTGTTGTGGAATATTGTAGTGTGGAATTCGATGAAAATGATGGCTCCCATGTGGGGCAAGTTGATGTTTGTGATGCAGATGCTGAAATACCCTAGGATGCCATAAGAATAATGGGTGTGTGATTTTTCCGCCCCATTGAGGAACCCCTTGTGGCGGATCGGGAAGGACAATGCTCCACTCAAGTGGAGCCCTCATCTACACAAGATCAACAAGCCCCTACTGCTGGATAAACCTCTGCACCAACACCGCAACCTGCTGAAGATCATTAGTCTTCTGGGAAAAATGATCTTCAGCAGGTTGCGGTGTTGATCATTAGTCTTCTGGGAAAAAAATATCTACATATAGACACGGCTCTGATACCACTGTAGGGTTTCGTAGCATGGAAAACAAAAATTTTCTACCGCATACAAACAAACAAGCCAAGATCTATCTACTAGATTGTAGCAACGAGTCGATAGAATAACTCACCCTCGAAGATTCCAAAGTGTTTAACGAGAGCGGATTCTCGTGGGTGATGTAGTCGTACTCTTCCCGATCTCAAGATCGCGTAGACGATCCTTCCGGCGCTGCATTCCGGCAGCGCTCCCGCAGTCGGTCACACGTTCGGTACTCAACGAAGACCTTCCTCTCCCTTGTTCCAGCAGGCAGCGGAGGTTGTAGCACTCTCCTCGCGATTCCGGCAGCACAACGGCGTGGTACCGGAAGTAGAGGGGAGATCTCGCAGGGCTTCGCCTTAAGCCGGAGCGAGTATGGTGGAGTATGAGAGAGTCCCTCGACGATCTAGGGTTTAGTGTCACATCCCAAATTTAAGATTTGGTCTTGCATATCATTCATATCATCGCATCATGCTTTTCCGTACAAAACCGTCGATCGAAGTGAATCGGCGGAACGCTATTTTCGAAACCCTATTCTATTTTGCTACGAGGCTCCTGCGGGAGGCTTTAGTAGGACTAGCGTTGTCCACCCTTGTAGCCTAGTGGTTTCGCCCGAACCTTGACCCTAGATTGTTCCCCTCGACTTTACGAAACCGTAGGAGCATGGATCGCTCGATTCGGAGCTCGTACGGAAAAGTTGTCGCCGTTTTAGTGAATCGTCGGAAAACGGTCCGAATTTCCGGACCGATTTCCGAGTTCGCGTCTAACTCTGCGCCGAATCGGAGTAGGACCCGCGAAGGTCCCAACAAAAGAGGCCACCCGGCCTCGGGAACCGCACCCCACCCCGCCGCCTCCTGCCTGCCCGCGATCGCTCGCCCCCTCCTCGTTCCGCGCGTCGCGCCGCCCTCGGGAACCGCTCCCGATCGCCGTGCCGCCGCGCCTTGGACCCCGCGCCTCGCCGCCAGCAGGTACTGCGCCGCCGCCCTCTCACCCCGCCACCGCGCGCCTACCCCGCCGCCGCGACGCGCCTCGCCCTCGCAGCGACCGCCGCCACCGAGCCGCCTCCCGCCGCTCGCCATCGCCGCCTTGCGGCTGCGCCTGCAGCGCCCGCGGCCAAGCGCCGCCGCGCCGCTCCTGCCTCTGAGCCGCCTGCGCGCTGCGCCGCCTCGCTGCTGCGCGCTAGCACGCCCTCGCGCGCGCGCTGTCCCGCACGCACGCACGCGCCGTCTTGCGCGCCGCGTTGACGATCTCGAACCGTGCGCTGACCGTTTCCATCCGCGCAGGAAAAACACCGTCGTCCGGAACTCGCCGCACCGTCCGGAGCCCGTTTCGCCGTTTGTTTCCGGTAAGCCTACAGCCACCATCAGATCTCAGATCAGCGGTTCAGATCAGTTGTTGACCGGTCAGACTCGGGCGTTGACTAGTCAGACGCCCAGTCAGCGCCCAGTCAGCGGACGTGTTGACCAGTCAACAGACACAGTTGACTGGTTAATTTCGTTAATCCTTTTAGTTGACAGATTTCGGTAGAAACTTGTAAATTGCGTAGAAATTAAACCGCTTGGCCAAAAATTGCAAATAAAATATGTGTGGATTCAGTGAGTCGTGTATAATCTCGCTGTACCTTTGGTTCAGGATTTTGCAGCAAGGTTTAGTACAGTTTAATCAAACTAGTTAGTGGCCTTTTCGGAGTAATAAATTCGTAGAAAAAGATCCGTAGCTCCAAAAATCGCGTATGATATGTCTCTGGATTCAGTTGAACGAGGAGAATCTCATCGTGAATTAAAAAGATAGGCTTACAGTAAAAAACTTCTGCAGAAACTGCCTAGTGGCTTTCTGCAGTGTTTTAATTACTCGGGGAGTTTTATAATTCCTTTGTGAGTAATTCCAGTTGGTACTGTTTCTAATCAGCGATGCCTATGCGGTAGAATTTTCCCAAGATTTTACAACCAGTATACTACCGATAGTGAATTATTTGAGTTCTAGCTCTAGTTTTGGGCATTACTTTTGCATAATAGCTTTCCTAGCGCTAAAACTATTTTCCATGCATGCAATCAGTAGTATTATTGATTAGGATTAAGTGGTGCAGCTGTAGCACCAATTTATTTGCCTTGCATACCTTCATGCATCATATTTGTTGCATATGCTTGTGGATTGTTTGTTTATGATTGCAATTGTATCGTGTAGATTGTGACGAGTGCAACGCTTGCTCGTGTGTGGATTGTTCTTCCGACCGCTACAACCAAGGCAAGTAGATGCTACTTTGTTCATGATATCGTCCTACTATTTTCAATGCATTGTCGTGTATTTTGTAGATGCATGTGTAGGATGATACTATCGCTATGCTATGTCCTATTATGTGGTAGGGCTTTCCTTGTAGATGAACCACCGTTGGTAGATGTGCTTAGCCATGCTATGTTGAACGAGGGCTGGGTTACATCATTGAGACTTGTTTCTAAAAGTATTGGTTTGTGAAAACTAAAACAACTTAATCAATGAATCTCCTGGGTGTGATGGTATTGATAATTTTTGGTGGTTTCATTGCGGAAAGGCACCCAGGTATCGAGAGAAATTGATTGACTTCTTTATTGTGTAGCTTACGTGTACAACCATGTGCCAATAATGGAATGGGCGGTTGGTTGGACTTAGTAGGTTGTGTTAACCCAAACCCGCGTATCCAGAGATGTAGAATTTTGGTAGGTTGGACCGGTGCGCGTCGGGATTGGGGTGCTACTTCCCGAATAGTCTCTTCTTGGACTTCTCCCTATCTTCACCCAAAATGAGAGTGATGGTACGAGCTGGGCTGGCCAAGTCACATGGGTAAAGTGTACTAACCTCTGCAGGGTGTATAATCTAATCGATTAGCCGTGTCCCCGGTTATGGACAACTAAGTTGCTTGATATTGATTCCATGACATGTTTCTCGCTCATTCTAATTTCTTAATTGCTTTAATATTGTTGGGTTAACTTAATTGGGATCTTTTCAAAGAAAATCAAAAACTGTTTATGAAAGTAGGACAAACGTATTTGCAAATGCAAGCCAGACACAGCTCCACTTGCCAAATATGCATGTAGATGTTAGCACTATTGTCTCCTTTACTAGCTCTACTTGCCATACATTCCATGTATTGACCCTTCGGGGCTGCTACGTTTCATGTTGCAGGTTATTCCGATTCTGAGTAATCGATATAGGCCACGGTACTCCACTCGGCACTTGTTCACTTGTGGGCAATTTGAAGAATGGAGGAATTACTTCATTTATGTTGCTACCTGAATAATTTGAGCTAGCTTTGTGCTAAGCTTTTATTGTAATAATGGTACTCTTGATCATCGTTACTTATGATACACGGATATTTTGCTATGTTATTCATCTTATTCTATTGTGCGCCAATGAACCGATCCAGGGATTGGCATGTCACATAGAAGCCACGGTCTTTTCAGAACCGGGGTGTTACGGGATGGTATCAGAGCCCGTGTGTCGACTGTAGGATCGTGACCTATGATTGGATTAGGAAGCCATAGAATTATTAAAGCCTATATTAACTCTGTCTTTCATCTTATGCCTTTCACCCTCGTACATTCTTACCATATGCTATTCTCACACTTTCCTCTTTTACTTGATAGATGGGAGAAGTCAGGACTGAGTATGCCACCATGGAGTCACCAAGGCCCTTTGCAAGGCAGTTAGCTCAGCTCTCGCAGTCATTGGGATTGCCACTGCCCATGTTCAAGGGAAGAAGGCTGTACACCTATGGATATGGAGAGGATGCATGGGAGATCACTACCTTCATATTCAGGGATGCCGCCTTGCCAAACCCAGAGCATCTGATCTACACCAAGACATACTGCAACTGGGGACTTGGAATTAACTTGGCCATACATGAAGCCCTGTCTCGCCAGTGCCATTATGTCCGATACCTACTGCCAGCAGATTCACCCTACCGTGACTATGGGAGGCGTGATGAAGATGGGCACATTGTGGTTACCCCGGGCGACAGGAACAACATGCCGCCCCGTCGGAGGCACATAGAGGACATGGAAAGGGAGAATGGAGCTCTAGCTGAGAAAGTGATGATGATAAAGGAGATTGCAGATTTTACTAGCAATGGTATGGTGGTCCAAGGACAGGAGATTGACACCCTGCATGAAGCTGTGGGAGTTCTGGAGAATGCCCTGATAGCCAGAGATGCAACCATAGCTCATCTTCATGGTACTGTGCAGGAGAACACCCATAACATACAACAGTTGCAAGGGACCGTCCAGGAAAGGGATCAAACTATTGAAGCTATGATAGCCCAGATTGCCGCTCTCCAAGCGCAGCTGAATCCACCTTCTGATGATGACAATGGAGATGATGGCAACAATGGGGATGATGATGATAGTGGGGATGATGATGATGATGAGGACGAGGATGATGATGATGGAGACGATGATGGTGGAGGAGATGAAGCTGTTGCAGTTGCAGCTGAGAGTGAAGAAGAAGAGGAGGATCCAGAAGAGGTGGAGTTTGAAATCTCAAGTGATGATTCAGGAGAGGTGTACACTCCGCCGCCATGGTTGTACCGCGAGCCGAAGCGCCAACGCATGACCGCAAGGACCTACTTCAACCTCTTCAAAAAGTAGATAGAAGTCCACCAATTAGTCCACGTTAGGCAAATTCGTTAGGATTAGTCTCGATCGATGTGAAACTTAGCTCGTGTTAGTTTAAGAGTGTTTAGATGCTTATTTGTGTACTCCAATATCTCAGGAATTATTTGTGCGAATTTTATGAAAGAGTTATGGCAATTTTGGTTAACATTTGTGTTATTTTCGCTGCAGTTTTCTGCTGATACAGCAGTCCTGCGCGATTTTTCATATTTTTCTGGTAACTCGGAAAAATCTGAAAAAATTGGTATGATGCGAAACTCTCTGTACTATATGTGCAAAAATCAGCTAAATTTTTTGACGAGTTTAAGTCAGGCGGAAAAATTCGTGAACGCTGCTGGACTGTTCTGGCAGATTGATGCTTTTGTTGTTTAGTTGATCAACTGTTTGGTTAACCATTGCCAACTCTTGCAAAACTATTTCAGTAGGTATATACTGCTAGGATTAACCCCTGGGATGTTGCTGGATCACTTGTTTGTTGATGTGTTGCTTGCTTGTGATTGTCTGCTATTGTTTGTTGTTGTTTGCTCATATGCATGGGTAGAATCCTATTGTCGTAGTTGATTCTTTCTAAACTTACCTGTGCTGAACCGCAGATGCCTCCCCGCCGTCAACCCACTGAGTTGGAGCATCTCATGGCAGCTCAGGCACAGCTAACCCAAGTGATGACTCAGTTCATGGCAAATCAGAACAACAACAATGGAAACAATCAACCTCAGGGAGATGCTCTCACCAGATTTCTGAGGTTAAGGCCAGCTAAGTTCTCTATTGCAACGGAGCCAATGGTTTCTCTCGACTGGTTGCGTTCAGTCAACAAGGATCTGGTAACGGTAGGATGCACTGATGCTGAGAAGGTGAGGTTTGCCGCTCACCTACTGGAGGGACCAGCCGCTTCTTGGTGGGACACTTTTCAGATCACCCACCCGCTGGATACCGTGACTTGGGCAATGTTTGAGGAAGGTTTCCGGACCAACCACGTGTCTTCAGGAGTTCTGAGCCTGAAGAGGAAGGAGTTCCGCAACTTGCGCCAAACCAACCGCACCGTGGTCGAGTACATTGAGGAGTTCAACAACCTGACCTGTTATGCACCTGAGGATGTTGACACCGATGCAAAAAGGAGGGAGAGATTCCTGGATGGCCTCAGTGATGAGCTTTCAGTATAGCTACTTGTGGTTTACTGCCCCACTTTCCAGGAGCTTATGGACAAGGCTAGGATCTTGGAAGGGAAGCACAAACAGGTGGAAAGCCGCAAGAGGAAGAGCAGCAATCACCACTCTGGTTCACACCACAAGTCTCGCACTTCATATGATGGATACTCCAAGCATGGAGGGAGTGACCATGGGAGCCATGACCGCCACCACCATGGAGGCGATGGGCATCGTCATGACAACCATAGGAGCAGCCACCACAGCCACAAGGGAGGGCACTCTCACCACTCTGGAGGGCACGGTGGACATGACCACAACCGTGATCGCAGCTTTGTGAAGAAGGATCTGAGTGAGGTGACATGCTTCAAGTGTAAACAGAAGGGACACTATGCTGACAACTGTCCGGAGAGGAAAGGACTGAAGCCAACCAACAGCGAGAAGGCCACAGTGAACCACATGAATGTGGAGGAGATTCCAGATGAGCCTGACCTTGTGATTGGTAAGTTCCCAATCAACACTTACCCTGCACTTATACTTTTCGATGCTGGTGCATCGCATTCATTCATATCAAGGGCATTTGTGGATAAGTATAAGTTACCTACTGAGTCTATGAAAAGGTCTATTAGAGTGAGTTCACCTGGAGGAGATATGATAGCTAGCGCGGGATGCCGCGATTTAACTGTGAGGATTGGAACACACAACTTCATTGCACATTTGGTAGTGTTGGATTCACAGGGATTAGACGTTATTCTGGGTATGGATTGGGTGTCTATGCATGGGGGACACATAGATTGTGCACAGCGAGCTGTTTCACTCAAAACCCCGAATGGTAAGAGGATTAGATTCAAGTCGGCTGCACGACCGAGAAGGTGTAAGTTGAATTCTCTTAAGGGGGTTAGCATGGATACTGTGCCAGTGATTAGGGATTACCCCGACGTGTTTCCGGAAGAGCTGCCAGGGATGCCACCTGACAGGGATGTAGAGTTTCTTATCGACCTGATGCTGGGAACAGGACCTATAGCAAAGAAACCATATAAGATGGATGTGGATGAGCTGAAGGAATTGAAGAAGCAGTTGAAAGAGCAGCTGGAAAAGGGATTCATTCAGCCTAGTTCGTCGTCATGGGGTGCGCCTGTTCTGTTTGTGGAGAAGAAAGATAGCAGCAAGAGATTAGTAGTGGACTATCGCTCGCTGAATGAAGTAGCCATCAAGAACAAGTACCCTCTGCCGAACATAAATGATTTGTTTGATCAACTGGAAGGAGCGAAGGTGTTCAGCAAGATTGATCTGCGATCAGGCTACTTCCAATTGAAGATCCGAGAGGAGGACGTACCAAAAACCGCTTTCACCACTAGGTATGGTTTATATGAGTATACAGTTATGTCTTTTGGACTAACGAATGCCCCGGCATACTTCATGACCATGATGAACAAGGTATTTATGGAGTACTTGGACAAGTTCGTGGTGGTGTTTATTGATGACATACTGATATATTCCAAGGATGATGCTGAGCATGAGAAGCATCTGCGATTGATTATGGAGAAACTGAGGGAACACAAGCTGTATGCCAAATTCAGCAAGTGTGAATTCTGGCTTAACACTGTTGGATTTCTTGGACACGTAGTGTCAGGAGAAGGAATTACTGTTGATCCAAGCAAAGTGACTGCAGTAACTGAGTGGGAAGCACCCAAGAATGCGGGAGAGATTCGAAGCTTTTTGGGACTTGCTGGATACTACAGGAGGTTCATTGAAAAGTTTTCCAAGATTGCAAAGCCGATGACTGAACTTCTCAAGAAGGAGAGAAAGTTTGAATGGTCAGACGTATGTGAAGCCAGCTTTCAGGAACTGAAGCGTCGACTAGTCACCGCGCCTGTTCTGTGTTTACCAGACCTTCAGAAGGATTTCCAAGTGTACTGTGATGCTTCTCGACAGGGACTTGGGAGTGTGCTGATGCAAGATGGGAGAGTAGTGTCATATGCCTCGCGACAACTCAAGCACCATGAGTGGAATTACCCCACACACGACTTGGAGTTAGCGTTAGTGGTTCATGCGCTCAAGGTATGGAGGCATTACTTAATGGGAAAACACTGTGATGTGTGCACCGACCACAAGAGCCTGAAGTACATATTTACACAGAAGGAACTGAACATGAGGCAACGGAGATGGTTGGAACTTATCAAGGACTATGATATGAATCTACAATACCACCCAGGAAAGGCCAATGTAGTAGCAGATGCTCTGAGCCGGAAGGTTTATGCCAATGGATTGACAATTGGTGAATTGCCCGAGGATTTGTGCAAGCAATTCAAGGACCTTAGACTGGAGGTAGTATCTGAAGGATACCTGGCTACAATGGAAGTCCAACCGACGCTACAGGACAGGATTATAAAGGCTCAGGTGGGAGACAAGGAAATAGAGGAGATAAAGGAAAAGATGAAGGAGAATCGGGAAAAGGATATTCGCGAGGATGAGCATGGTACCTTATGGTATGGAGATCGTTTGTGTGTGCCCAGCGACCCGGAGATAAGGGAGTTGATTTTGCAGGAGGCTCATAACTTGCCATATTCCATACATCCGGGCAACACAAAGATGTATATGGATTTGAAGAGCAGATTTTGGTGGAACAACATGAAGGGAGATATCGCAAAGCATATTGCCCTATGTGATGTATGTAGCCGAGTGAAGGCGGAACACCAGAAGCTAGCAGGACTACTACAGCCATTGCATGTGCCGGATTGGAAGTGGGATAGAGTGGGAATGGACTTTATCACAGGATTGCCCAGGACCAGGTCAGGATATGACTCTATATGGGTAGTGGTCGACCATTTGACCAAGGTAGCCCACTTTATACCGGTGAAGACGACTTATACGAGTGCAAAGTTGGCCAAGATTTACATGGACAGGATTGTGTGCCTACACGGAGTTCCCAATAGTATTGTATCTGATAGAGGCGCCCAATTTACCTCACACTTCTGGCGCCAGCTGCACGAGTCACTTGGTACTAGACTGGAGTTTAGCACAGCGTTTCACCCACAGACTGATGGACAGACCGAGAGGGTGAATCAAATTTTGGAAGACATGCTGAGAGCTTGCGCCTTGGCTCATGGCTCTAGTTGGGATGAGAATTTGCCGTATGCGGAGTTTTCCTACAACAACAGCTATCAACCCAGCATCAAGACGTCACCGTTCGATGTGCTATATGGGAAACGGTGCCGAACACCATTGCTATGGGATGGAGTAGGAGAACGCCAGTTGTTTGGACCTGATTTGATCAAGGATGCTGAGGAGAAGGTCGCCTTGATTAGGGACAGGCTGAAGGTAGCACAATCAAGGCAGAAGAGCTACGCTGACGCCAAGCGCAAGGAAGTGGTGTATGAGATTGGTGATAGAGCATACCTCAGAGTGTAGCCACTTCGTGGAATCAAGAGATTTGGAATTAAGGGTAAGTTGGCACCTCGATTTATTGGATCGTATCGGGTCTTAGCACGCAAAGGGGAAGTTGCTTATCAGTTGGAGTTGCCAGAAGCTCTGTCCGCTGTTCACAACGTGTTCCACGTATCCCAGCTGAAGAAGTGCCATCCGGAAATGGTGGATACACCATTGAGAGACACTGTACCGCTAGAGGAGGTTCAGCTTGAGAATGATTTGACCTATGAGGAGAAACCGGTCAAGATTCTGGAGACAGCGGAAAGGACTACCCGTACCAAGACAATCAAGTTTTGCAAGGTGCAGTGGAGCCACCACACCGAAGAGGAAGCCACTTGGGAGCGTGAGGATGACATCCGAGAGGACTACCCACACCTATTTGCTAGCCGCGCCGAATCTCGAGGACGAGATTCATCTTAAGGGGGTTAGTCTTGTCACATCCCAAATTTAATATTTGGACTTGCATATCATTCATATCATCGCATCATGCTTTTCCGTACAAAACCGTCGATCGAAGTGAATCGGCGGAACGCTATTTTTGAAACCCTATTCTATTTTGCTACGAGGCTCCTGCGGGAGGCTTTAGTAGGACTACCATTGTCCACCCTTGTAGCCTAGTGGTTTCGCCCGAACCTTGACCCTAGATTGTTTCCCTCGACTTTACGAAACCGTAGGAGCATGAATCGCTCGATTCAGAGCTCGTACGGAAAAGTTGTCGCCGTTTTAGTGAATCGTCGGAAAACGGTCCGAATTTCCGGACCGATTTCCGAGTCCGCGTCTAACTCTGCGCCGAATCGGAGTAGGACCCGCGAAGGGCCCCACAAAAGAGGCCACCCGGCCTCGGGAACCGCACCCCACCCCGCCGCCTCCTGCCTGCCCGCGATCGCCCGCCCCCTCCTCGTTCCGCGCGCCGCGCCGCCCTCGGGAACCGCTCCCGATCGCCGCGCCGCCGCGCCTTGGACCCCGCGCCTCGCCGCCGGCCGATCCCCGCCGCCAGCAGGTACTGCGTCGCCGCCCTCTCACCCCGCCGCCGCGACGCGCCTCGCCCTCGCAGCGACCGCCGCCTCCCGCCGCTCGCCATCGCCGCCTTGCGGCTGCGCCTGCAGCGCCCGCGGCCAAGCGCCGCCACGCCGCTCCCGCCTCCGAGCCGCCTGCGCGCTGCGTGCGCTAGCTGCTGCCGCTGCCGCGCTGCGCCGCCTCGCTGCTGCGCGCTAGCACGCCCTCGCGCGCGCTGTCCCGCACGCACGCACGCACCGTCTTGCGCGCCGCGTTGACGATCTCGAACCGTGCGCTGACCGTTTCCATCCGCACAGGAAAAACACCGATGCCGGAATCGATCGCCACCGCCGTCCGGAACTCGCCGCACCGTCCGGAGCCCGTTTCGCCGTTTGTTTCCGGTAAGCCTGCAACCACCGTCAGATCTCAGATCAGCGGTTCAGATCAGTTGTTGACCGGTCAGACTCGGGCGTTGACTAGTCAGACGCCCAGTCAGCGGACGTGTTGACCAGTCAACAGACACAGTTGACTGGTTAATTTCGTTAATCCTTTTAGTTGACAGATTTCGGTAGAAACTTGTAAATTGCGTAGAAATTAAACCGCTTGGCCAAAAATTGCAAATAAAATATGTGTGGATTCAGTGAGTCGTGTAGAATCTCGTTGTACCTTTGGTTCAGGCTTTTGCAGCAAGGTTTAGTACAGTTTAATCAAACTAGTTAGTGGCCTTTTCGGAGTAATAAATTCGTAGAAAAAGATCCGTAGCTCCAAAAATCACGTATGATATGTCCCTGGATTCAGTGGAATGAGGAGAATCTCATCGTGAATTAAAAATATAGGCTTACAGTAAAAACTTCTGCAGAAACTGTCTAGTGGCTTTCTGCAGTGTTTTAATTACTCGGGGAGTTTTATAATTCCTTTGTGAGTAATTCCAGTTGGTACTGTTTCTAATCAGCGATGCCTATGCGGTAGAATTTTCCCAAGATTTTACAACCAGTATACTACCGGTAGTGAATTATTTGAGTTCTAGCTCTAGTTTTGGGCATTACTTTTGCATAATAGCTTTCCTAGCGCTAAAACTATTTTCCATGCATGCAATCAGTAGTATTATTGACTAGGATTAAGTGGTGCAGCTGTAGCACCAATTCATTTGCCTTGCATACCTTCATGCATCATATTTGTTGCATATGCTTGTGGATTGTTTGTTTATGATTGCAATTGTATCGTGTAGATTGTGACGAGTGCAACACTTGCTCGTGTGTGGATTGTTCTTCCGACCGCTACAACCAAGGCAAGTAGATGCTACTTTGTTCATGATATCGTCCTACTATTTTCAATGCATTGTCGTGTATTTTGTAGATGCATGTGTAGGATGATACTATCGCTATGCTATGTCCTATTATGTGGTAGGGCTTTCCTTGTAGATGAACCACCGTTGGTAGATGTGCTTAGCCATGCTATGTTGAACGAGGGCTGGGTTACATCATTGAGACTTGTTTCTAAAAGTATTGGTTTGTGAAAACTAAAACAACTTAATCAATGAATCTCCTGGGTGTGATGGTATTGATAATTTTTGGTGGTTTCATTGCGGAAAGGCACCCAGGTATCGAAAGAAATTGATTGGCTTTTTTATTGTGTAGCTTACGTGTACAACCATGTGCCAATAATAGAATGGGCGGTTGGTTGGACTTAGTAGGTTGTGGTAACCCGAACCCGCGTATCCAGAGATGTAGAATTTTGGTAGGTTGGACCGGTGCGCGTCGGGATTGGGGTGCTACTTCCCGAACAGTCTCTTCTTGGACTTCTCCCTATCTTCACCCAAAATGAGAGTGATGGTACGAGCTGGGCTGGCCAAGTCATATGGGTAAAGTGTACTAACCTCTGCAGGGTGTATAATCTAATCGATTAGCCGTGTCCCCGGTTATGGACAACTGAGTTGCTTGATATTGATTCCATGACATGTTTCTCGCTCATTCTAATTTCTTAATTGCTTTAATATTGTTGGGTTAACTTAATTGGGATCTTTTCAAAGAAAATCAAAAACTGTTTATGAAAGTAGGACAAACGTATTTGCAAATGCAAGCCAGACACAGCTCCACTTGCCAAATATGCATGTAGATGTTAGCACTATTGTCTCCTTTACTAGCTCTACTTGCCATACATTCCATGTATTGACCCTTCGGGGCTGCTACGTTTCATGTTGCAGGTTATTCCGATTCTGAGTAATCGATATAGGCCACGGTACTCCACTCGGCACTTGTTCACTTGTGGGCAATTTGAAGAATGGAGGAATTACTTCATTTATGTTGCTACCTGAATAATTTGAGCTAGCTTTGTGCTAAGCTTTTATTGTAATAATGGTACTCTGGATCATCGTTACTTATGATACACGGATATTTTGCTATGTTATTCATCTTATTCTATTGTGCGCCAATGAACCGATCCAGGGATTGGCATGTCACATAGAAGCCACGGTCTTTTCAGAACCGGGGTGTTACATTTAGACACGCCGAGGAGGAGGCTAGGCCATCGGCTAGGGTTTCACCTAGGCGGCGGCGAGTGCCCTAGGGCCGGCGGCGGCTATGGAGGTGGCGGCGGCTTGGTACTAGGGTTTGGAGGAGAGGATCTTGTGTGTCTCTAGGAGGGAGCCCTGCCCCTCCTTATATAGGTGGAGGGGCCGGCCGGCCAAGGGGAGGGAGGGGAGTCCCTCCCCAACTCGGCTTGGTGGTGCGACGGCGGTGGGGAGGAGGGACTCCTCCCCAACTCGGTTTCCTCCTCCTTTTCCACTTCCCAAAAATAGCCGTTTGACTTTCAAACTAGCCGTTTGACTTTTCAAACTAGGATTTGATTTAATCCTCTATTTTGTTCAGCGATGACACTTAGTACATGATGCAATCATACCAACTTGATATAACACATTCATGTACCCTTCCCCTCCGGAGTGCCGGACATTCCGGAACCTTCTAGAACATTCCTGATGAAAACACCGGAATCATTCTCCAACTCCGAAACGGGACTTTCCTTATATGAATCTTATTCTCCGGACCATTCCGGATCTCCTCGTGATATCCCGAACAACATTCGGACTCTTTCTCATCATTCCATAACTACTCAAACAACGTCGAATCCTTAAGTGTGTCTCCCTACGGTTCGTGAATTATGCGGACATGATCGAGACACTTCTCTGAACAATAACCAATAGAGGAATCTGGAAATTCATATGGCTCCCACATATTTCTACGATTACTTTGTGATCGAATGAACCACTTACATACGATATCAATTTCCCTTTGTCTCACGATAGTTTACTTATCCGAGGTTATCATCGTCGGTATCTCTGCATACCTTGTTCAACCTCGTTACCGATAAGTACTCTTTTCTCGTTCCCGTGATATGTGATCCCTTGTGAGCTAGTCACATGCTTGCAAGCTAATTGGATGACATTTTACCGAGAGGGCCCAGAGTATATCTATCCGTCATATGGATGGACAAATCCCACTCTTGATCCATGTGTTTCAACCAATACTTTCCGAACACTCAATGCCACCTATATAGCCACCCAATTACGGTGTGGTGTTTGATGTCATCAAAGCATCCATCCGGTAAAGGTGATATGCATGATCTCATGGTCGAAGGAATTCGATTACTATGTATCAGAAAGCATATAGCAATTGAACTATTAAAATGACTTGATCTTTATGCTACGCTTATCTATAGGAGCATGTCCACCATATCATTCTCCTAGCGATATGATCTTGTTGTTAATAACATCTCAATGTTCATGATAGGCAAACCACAATCATCTATTAACCAACAAGCTAGTGATGTATAGAGGCTTTACTAGGGACTTCAAATTAAGTTTACAAATCACACAAGTATTAATGTTTCCTTGTTAATACTATTATAGCATGAATGTAAACATTTATCATAAACACAAAGATATAATAATAACTACATTTATTATTGCCTCTAGGGCATATCTCCAACAGTCTCCCACTTGCACTAGAGTCATCTAATCTTGATTACATGGTAATATACCGAACACCCATGGCAGTTTGGTGCTGGTCATGTTTTGCCCTCGGGAGAGGTTTAGTCAATGGATCCGCCACATTCAGATCTGTGTGTACTTTGCAAATCTTTATATCCCCATCTTGGATATGTTCTCGAATAACGTGAAAACGTAGCTTGATATGCTTCAGCTTCTTGTGTGACCTTGGTTCTTGCGCATTGGCTATGGCGCCTGTAGAGGTCCCAACCTAATAAGGTAGAGTCCTCCTGTGTTTTACAATGCTAGTCCCTGGATCAATAGCTAGCATCCACAGTTAAGATGTAATATCAAGAAACAAGGGTCATAATATAGCTTTATAACCAGGAATAACATAAGTTTATTACATCAAACATAGCTCATATGGCTATTACATTACATTGCAGCGGAATAACAATAAGCATGGGGTCCTTCATCTTCAAAGTGCCACAGGCAGATGTTGGTTGTAGACTTTGTAATCCTAAACAATCAATCAATCCTCTATAAATAATCAAACCTGCAACATACAAGTTACAGCCACAAAGGTCAATACATTTGAATTGTATTGGCAAGTGATACTATGGTAGTATTGTGGAATCTATCATCTATATGCATTTGGCTAAGTGGAGTTGAGGCTTGCATTGCTCAAATAGATTTTTCTTATCATTTGGAAAAATACTAAGTTTTTGCTTGACAAAATCATTTTTCTCAATCAAAAGATTTCAAGATCCTTGTACCAAGCCATCTCTCCATCAATGATTGAAGAATTCAAACAACCCTTGTTCAAACCACAAGATTTTAATTTAGAAATTTGAATGATGAGATTCTTGATTGCTTCCATGTCTTGATGCTCAAATTGTCCTTTACCAGGGACATGGCTAAGTACTTAGATTTTACACTCTGCAGAGGTGGTGCACTTTCCCCACAAGACTTGGTTTCCCAAGACAAGATCTTTCAGAAGCTTTCCCTTAGACCAATATGGACGCGTTCCATCCTATCAAACACTACCACCCACTGTCCATATGGCTAAGTTCTTGCAACCTATATGATCATGGCAGAGCCCATATTGCCAAGTGGTTGCACTTGAAGCTTCTCAACATTTGACATCTCAAATCCCTTTGTTCCTGGGTGGCATACCACAAGTGAGATACACAATCCAAGCCTATGAAATTGTGAACCACTCAACCATTCTCCACCAAGCAAGCCCATTCCACCCAGGTGATTCATTAACTTAGTTGTTTTATTAAACAAAACTTAAGTCCTCAGACTTAGAATATTTTTCCATAGTGTGAATATATATTCCACCCATGTTTTCTATAAGCTAGGCTAAGCTTGGTAGTAGTAGGAATATTAACTTAGGAAAATCCTACTAAGGATTCATCTACTAGGTTTTCTTATAGCAAGGTCTATACTTAGCAAAATCCATGCAGGTTTTACTTAGCAAAATCACTAATGCATAGAAAAAGTAATGGGACAAAAAGTATGAAGCATCACTTGCCTTTTTGGTAGGGAATGGTGGTTCACTCCTTGATCTTGTTAGTCTCACACCTCACTACAAGTCAATCAAGCAAACACTAATTCAATTTACATTCCAAACCAATAATCACTCAAACAAATTCACACACACAAAACAATGGAAACCAATTCATGCATGGGAGCATGTACAAGATAGTTTTATTTTGCAAAGGGGTCTCTATGGGGTTTCTAAACTTTGTAAGATCCAATTTGGTCATTTACCAAAGTGGCAAAGTCATTAGCAAGAGGGTTTTGTACAAAAACTATTTTTAAATCCATTCATCATTTCATGTGGTGAAAAATGTTTTTATTAAGGCAAAAACTCTTAAGTTGTTCACCAAATGAGTTGCTATTGCAAAACTTGGTGTTTTTAGGTCAGTAGGTTTGGTCCAAAACTTTTCCTTAAAGTTTTCTTTTCATAAACATTTTTATAACAAAACCCATTCTTTTTATTTGGCTAGAAAATGACTAAGTCAAGTAATCTAACCTAAATCTTACAAAAATCATTTCTAACACCAAGGTTTGGTTCCTAGGGTCAGTAAGATCACAACAATCCAATTTGCAAAGGTTTTATCCCTAAATTCAATTTTAAACAATTTTTATACTCTAAACAAGCATACAAATGTTTCTGCAATTTCAAACAAGCTAACAGCTACTATTTGCTAAACTAAGGGCATGGTTGGATAGGGCTTGTTCTCCTGATTTCATTGATATAAAATTTGCCAAATTTGGACGTGTGGATCAAAAGATATAAGGGTTTGAAGTTTGTAAATAATTCTGATTTCAAATTCTAATTTCAATCTATCTGGTGACACGCGGCGGCTTCTTATTTGTCGGTACCGTTTCGGTTGGATCGCGGATGTGGTGCGTTGGATTAAGTCTAATCGTGCGGCCCTGAACGCATACCCCTTCGCGTTACGTGATTCTAATCCTGCTCGCTCAATCTAGATCGGACGGCTGTGGAGTGTTCGACCATAGACGGGCGGCGCTGCGGCGGCTGCTGGCGGCGGCGACTCTGTTTCACGGCGGCGCCGGCGATATAGGAAGCGAAGAAGAGGGGAAGGGTGCTCACCGGGTTTGCTGACGCTCGCTGATGCTCAACGTGGTACAGGTTGGTGAAGGGGCGCACTGGGTCGAGCTTGATTGCTCGCCGGAGTTGAAGACAACGTCAGGCGGCTCTGTCTAAGGTCGAAGTCGATGTTGCAGATCATGCGGAGGCAAACAGAGGGCGTAGTTAGGTACGCAAGACCAAGGCGAATACGTTGGTGTGATCGGAAAGACGCGGGAAGGTCAGTGCTTACCGAGGAAGATCGTCGGAGAGGTTGCAGACACGGCGGCGTTCGGAAGTTTGTCGTAGCCGAGGCTCTGGGGCGCCCGCGGTCAAATGGGTGGTACGGGGAGGAAGGTCTGGGAGTGGGAAAGCTGCCAGGGTGCTCGGGGGGCTCGGGGTGGTGTGTGCTGGTCGGACTTTGGCGAGGAAGGTCGTCGGAGACAGGGAAGTGTCTGGCAAAATTCTTCGGCCTGGAGGCGCGCTTGAGGGAGGGGTCAGAGGGAAACGAGAGAGGACGTGCTGGCGTTTTATCGAGCTTGATTACTGTGAGTTAAGGTGGCTGCGTTAAGGCGTATTGATGCCGCGATTCAATAGCCTGCAACTGTGGCGAAGGGAGGAAGAACCAGTCCGCGGGGTGGGGAAGAAGAGCAGTAGGGTGTGGGGTCCTCTGTCAGTGAGAAAAGGAGAGAAAGGGGGAGGTCCACCAGTCAGTCTCGGTGTGAGTCGAAAACAGAGTGAGGAATGTTTTCTTTCGGGTGAGGGGGAGCTGGGCTAAGTGGGTTGTTGGGCCAGATTGTTGGGCTGGGTCTTTGCACTATTTTTTTTCTGTCTGATTCTTTTTCCTTTTCTATTTCTATTTTCCTGTTTTGAAATTCAAACAACCAAACACATTCAAAATGATTCAAACAATCATCAAGCTTTTCAAATATGAATTTGGTTCTGCTTAACATCATAATTCACATTCTAAAATAAAATATTATTTTAAATCTTTTTAGGTTCCATTTATTAATTAAATAAATGGATCATTAGTTATTTAATAAAATAGGGTTTGTTTTATTTAATAAAATCTTCATTTAAAATCCAAAATGTTTTCAAAACCCAAACAGTAGGTTTTATTTGGAAATAAAGAATATTTGAAAAACTTGTTTAAAATAAAATAATCCTTTTACTTTAGGGTCTATTAATAATTAAATAAAATGGAACTTAGTTATTAAATCAAAATAGGGTTTGATTTTATTAATAAAATCTTTATTTGAACTTAAATATTTTCAAAGTCAAATTAGTAGGTTTAATTTGAGAAGTACATAATATTTGGAAATTTGTTTTAAAACAAATAACATTTTAGGGTCTATTATCAATTAAATATAATAGACTTTCATTATTAAAACAATTAGGATTTATTTTATTGAGATATTTATTTTGAAATCCAATATAAAGCCAAAACACTTTAGTAGGTTTTATTTGTGAATATCAATTATTTGGAAAACTTATTTTAAATAATTTAACAAGTTTTGATGTTTCAATTAAATTGGTAAAACCTTTTATTTGTATAAAATTTGGTTATTAGGTCCTTATTAATTTATTTAAATAATCCTTTGTTTATTTTTATTCAAAACAAAATGTACTAATTCTAAAGCTTGGCCAAGGTTTTAATTTGGCTTTATAAAATAATCTTTATTTATAAATCCATCTTTTCTTTTGAATACCAAATCTTTTATTAAAAGAATCCAATAATAGTAATTCCAAAACATTTTTAATTTCCTTTATTAAATGTTTATCTTTAAGAATCCCTTTAGGATTTTATTTAATTCAAATGGGTTTGAAGTTCCAATTGAATTCAAAAAGTTTCTTCTGGCTCTAAAAATCAAACAAAGTTTTATTTTATTCATTTATTTTCACATTACAAGATTTGGAAAATCTTGGGATGTGACAGGCTACCACCCTTAAAATAAATCTCGTCCCGAGATTTGGGAAGACTGGGGTTACAAGCAAGTTCAAAACAACTAGGGTACTACCACCCTTAAAAATTTTCAAACAAAAATTACATATTAGCCTTCTTGGGATCCTGGGAAAACTTCTCTAAGCAAACATTTGCATGTGTCCTTGGTTTCCATATTTGACTCATGGGCCAAGGTTGAGTTTCTCCATAGGCTTGTTCAACTTGTTTTTCATCCTTTCTGGACAGTTGCTTGCATAATGCCCTGGATTCTTGCAGTTGAAACAATGAATGTCCTTGAGTTCTTTGCGTTGCTCTTGTGGGCAAGTTGCTACATAGTGGCCTGGTTCTTTGCAGTTGTTGCACCACACTTGGTCAATCTCTTTATTCTTCTTGTTCTCTGGGCATCCACTGGAGTAGTGTCCCATTTCCTTACATTTACGACATTGCACAAGGCTCATGTCTTGCTTGGGCTTCTTGATTTTCTTTGATCCTTTGAATTGGGTTGTCTTGTTTGGAGGTATGAGTGGTCCTTTTCCTTTGGTAGACTTGGATCCTTCTTGTTTCCTTTGTTCCACCATGGCATAGATAGGACATAGACCTGGAGTATGATCACTTCCTTCACACAGGTAGCAAGTAGCTTGAGAGGTAGGACATTGTCCAACAGGATGATCTTCTTCACAATTGGGGCATTGTCCTTCATGCTCCTTGGAAGTATGATCCTTGTCTCCACAAATAATGCAAGCTGGGGCTCCATCTAGAACCACATTCTTGTCATCCTTGTTATTATAACCTCCTTTGGGATAGTTTTCTTCCATGCTGATCATTTGATTAGTCACTTTAAGCATCAGTTGGGATTGTTCCTCCAAAAACCTTTGTAGTGCTGGATCTTTATCACTATTGTTGACTATGAACTGAGCTGTCAGTTGGTTCAACTGGTGTTGGGTTGCTAGGAGCTCTTTTATGCAGTCAGCTTGGTTGGTGTTGGTGTCATCAACCTTGGAGTCTTTTGGAGTAGTCATCTGTTTGGGTTGAAGGGAGGTTAGAATAGGCGGAATATTTCTAAGGAAATATTTCTAATCACACACATCACAATTCACACAAGAAATGTTCAAGCAATCAAACAAACATTTCACAAACAACTTTGCACTCAAACAACAAGGTTCAAGCACAAACTTAGGCAATCAAAATATTTTTGCTATACCACATAAGTTGGTGTGTTTGACTAAATTATGGTGGTCCATCTATATGGTTCACTTGTGATATTTCCATCCTTCTTTGGTTGATCCTTCTTGTATGAGATCATGGTTTCCTTGAGAAAACTCTTGGTCACAATTCTTCAAAGTTGTTGATGGTTCCTTCTTATTTTGCATTCCCTCAGTCTCTAAATCTTGAGTAGGATTTCCTTGTTTCACTTGTAATCCTTAGTGGTATCCAAGTTGGAAGACCTTGGTGAATATGCTGAAGATGTTGAAGTCATTAGAGTTGAAGAAGTTGAAGTCATTCTTTGCACATGGTGTAGTCTTGGGTCATGGGTAGGTTTTTCCATCAAGTTGAAGTAGAGGAGAAGTAGGGTTGAAACCAAAATGGTTAAGGAAAGAGTTTACAAGTGTTTTTGTAAATAAGTTTTTGGAACAAAATACAACTCCTATTTTTCTAAGGGTTTTTGTCCAATCCTAGGGTTTACAAATCCTACAGGCAACACAATGCTCTGATACCATCTGTAGAGGTCCCAACCTAATAAGGTAGAGTCCTCCTGTGTTTTACAATGCTAGTCCCTGGATCAATAGCTAGCATCCACAGTTAAGATGTAATATCAAGAAACAAGGGTCATAATATAGCTTTATAACCAGGAATAACATAAGTTTATTACATCAAACATAGCTCATATGGCTATTACATTACATTGCAGCGGAATAACAATAAGCATGGGGTCCTTCATCTTCAAAGTGCCACAGGCAGATGTTGGTTGTAGACTTTGTAATCCTAAACAATCAATCAATCCTCTATAAACAATCAAACCTGCAACATACAAGTTACAGCCACAAAGGTCAATACATTTGAATTGTATTGGCAAGTGATACTATGGTAGTATTGTGGAATCTATCATCTATATGCATTTGGCTAAGTGGAGTTGAGGCTTGCATTGCTCAAATAGATTTTTCTTATCATTTGGAAAAATACTAAGTTTTTGCTTGACAAAATCATTTTTCTCAATCAAAAGATTTCAAGATCCTTGTACCAAGCCATCTCTCCATCAATGATTGAAGAATTCAAACAACCCTTGTTCAAACCACAAGATTTTAATTTAGAAATTTGAATGATGAGATTCTTGATTGCTTCCATGTCTTGATGCTCAAATTGTCCTTTACCAGGGACATGGCTAAGTACTTAGATTTTACACTCTGCAGAGGTGGTGCACTTTCCCCACAAGACTTGGTTTCCCAAGACAAGATCTTTCAGAAGCTTTCCCTTAGACCAATATGGACGCGTTCCATCCTATCAAACACTACCACCCACTGTCCATATGGCTAAGTTCTTGCAACCTATATGATCATGGCAGAGCCCATATTGCCAAGTGGTTGCACTTGAAGCTTCTCAACATTTGACATCTCAAATCCCTTTGTTCCTGGGTGGCATACCACAAGTGAGATACACAATCCAAGCCTATGGCATTGTGAACCACTCAACCATTCTCCACCAAGCAAGCCCATTCCACCCAGGTGATTCATTAACTTAGTTGTTTTATTAAACAAAACTTAAGTCCTCAGACTTAGAATATTTTTCCATAGTGTGAATATATATTCCACCCATGTTTTCTATAAGCTAGGCTAAGCTTGGTAGTAGTAGGAATATTAACTTAGGAAAATCCTACTAAGGATTCATCTACTAGGTTTTCTTATAGCAAGGTCTATACTTAGCAAAATCCATGCAGGTTTTACTTAGCAAAATCACTAATGCATAGAAAAAGTAATGGGACAAAAAGTATGAAGCATCACTTGCCTTTTTGGTAGGGAATGGTGGTTCACTCCTTGATCTTGTTAGTCTCACACCTCACTACAAGTCAATCAAGCAAACACTAATTCAATTTACATTCCAAACCAATAATCACTCAAACAAATTCACACACACAAAACAATGGAAACCAATTCATGCATGGGAGCATGTACAAGATAGTTTTATTTTGCAAAGGGGTCTCTATGGGGTTTCTAAACTTTGTAAGATCCAATTTGGTCATTTACCAAAGTGGCAAAGTCATTAGCAAGAGGGTTTTGTACAAAAACTATTTTTAAATCCATTCATCATTTCATGTGGTGAAAAATGTTTTTATTAAGGCAAAAACTCTTAAGTTGTTCACCAAATGAGTTGCTATTGCAAAACTTGGTGTTTTTAGGTCAGTAGGTTTGGTCCAAAACTTTTCCTTAAAGTTTTCTTTTCATAAACATTTTTATAACAAAACCCATTCTTTTTATTTGGCTAGAAAATGACTAAGTCAAGTAATCTAACCTAAATCTTACAAAAATCATTTCAAACACCAAGGGTTGGTTCCTAGGGTCAGTAAGATCACAAAAATCCAATTTGCAAAGGTTTTATCCCTAAATTCAATTTTAAACAATTTTTATACTCTAAACAAGCATACAAATGTTTCTGCAATTTCAAACAAGCTAACAGCTACTATTTGCTAAACTAAGGGCATGGTTGTCTAGGGCTTGTTCTCCTGATTTCATTGATATAAAATTTGCCAAATTTGGACGTGTGGATCAAAAGATATAAGGGTTTGAAGTTTGTAAATAATTCTGATTTCAAATTCTAATTTCAATCTATCTGGTGACACGCGGCGGCTTCTTATTTGTCGGTACCGTTTCGGTTGGATCGCGGTTGTGGTGCGTTGGATTAAGTCTAATCGTGTGGCCCTGAACGCATACCCCTTCGCGTTACGTGATTCTAATCCTGCTCGCTCAATCTAGATCAGACGGTTGTGGAGTGTTCGACCATAGACGGGCGGCGCTGCGGCGGCTGCTGGCGGCGGCGACTCTGTTTCACGGCGGCGCCGGCGATATAGGAAGCGAAGAAGAGGGGGAGGGTGCTCACCGGGTTTGCTGACGCTCGCTGATGCTCAACGTGGTACGGGTTGGTGAAGGGGCGCACTGGGTCGAGCTTGATTGCTCGCCGGAGTTGAAGACAACGTCGGGCGGCTCTGTCTAAGGTCGAAGTCGACGTTGCAGATCATGCGGAGGCAAACAGAGGGCGTAGTTAGGTACGCAAGACCAAGGCGAATACGTTGGTGTGATCGGAAAGACGCGGGGCGGTCAGTGCTTACCGAGGAAGATCGTCGGAGAGGTTGCAGACACGGCGGCGTTCGGAAGTTTGTCGTAGCCGAGGCTCTGGGGCGCCCGCGGTCAAATGGGTGGTACGGGGAGGAAGGTCTGGGAGTGGGAAAGCTGCCAGGGTGCTCGGGGGGCTCGGGGTGGTGTGTGCTGGTCGGACTTTGGCGAGGAAGGTCGTCGGAGACAGGGAAGTGTCTGGCAAAATTCTTCGGCCTGGAGGCGCGCTTGAGGGAGGGGTCAGAGGGAAACGAGAGAGGACGTGCTGGCGTTTTATCGAGCTTGATTACTGCGAGTTAAGGTGGCTGCATTAAGGCGTATTGATGCCGCGATTCAATAGCCTGCAACGGTGGCGAAGGGAGGAAGAACCAGTCCGCGGGGTGGGGAAGAAGAGCAGTAGGGTGTGGGGTCCTCTGTCAGTGAGAAAAGGAGAGAAAGGGGGAGGTCCACCAGTCAGTCTCGGTGTGAGTCGAAAACAGAGTGAGGAATGTTTTCTTTCGGGTGAGGGGGAGCTGGGCTAAGTGGGTTGTTGGGCCAGATTGTTGGGCTGGGTCTTTGCACTATTTTTTTTCTGTCTGATTCTTTTTCCTTTTCTATTTCTATTTTCCTGTTTTGAAATTCAAACAACCAAACACATTCAAAATGATTCAAACAATCATCAAGCTTTTCAAATATGAATTTGGTTCTGCTTAACATCATAATTCACATTCTAAAATAAAATATTATTTTAAATCTTTTTAGGTTCCATTTATTAATTAAATAAATGGATCATTAGTTATTTAATAAAATAGGGTTTGTTTTATTTAATAAAATCTTCATTTAAAATCCAAAATGTTTTCAAAACCCAAACAATAGGTTTTATTTGGAAATAAAGAATATTTGAAAAAGTTGTTTAAAATAAAATAATCCTTTTACTTTAGGGTCTATTAATAATTAAATAAAATGGAACTTAGTTATTAAATCAAAATAGGGTTTGATTTTATTAATAAAATCTTTATTTGAACTTAAATATTTTCAAAGTCAAATTAGTAGGTTTAATTTGAGAAGTACATAATATTTGGAAATTTGTTTTAAAACAAATAACATTTTAGGGTCTATTATCAATTAAATATAATAGACTTTCATTATTAAAACAATTAGGATTTATTTTATTGAGATATTTATTTTGAAATCCAATATAAAGCCAAAACACTTTAGTAGGTTTTATTTGTGAATATCAATTATTTGGAAAACTTATTTTAAATAATTTAACAAGTTTTGATGTTTCAATTAAATTGGTAAAACCTTTTATTTGTATAAAATTTGGTTATTAGGTCCTTATTAATTTATTTAAATAATCCTTTGTTTATTTTTATTCAAAACAAAATGTACTAATTCTAAAGCTTGGCCAAGGTTTTAATTTGGCTTTATAAAATAATCTTTATTTATAAATCCATCTTTTCTTTTGAATACCAAATCTTTTATTAAAAGAATCCAATAATAGTAATTCCAAAACATTTTTAATTTCCTTTATTAAATGTTTATCTTTAAGAATCCCTTTAGGATTTTATTTAATTCAAATGGGTTTGAAGTTCCAATTGAATTCAAAAAGTTTCTTCTGGCTCTAAAAATCAAACAAAGTTTTATTTTATTCATTTATTTTCACATTACAAGATTTGGAAAATCTTGGGATGTGACAGCGCCCATGTTATCACAGTAGATAGACATTGGGTCCAGCGCACTAGGAACCACACCCAGCTTTGTAATGAACTCTTTCATCCATATCGCTTCTTGTTAAGCCTCCGAAGCAGCCATGTATTCCGATTCAGTTGAAGATCTCGCCACAACGCTTTGCTTTGCACTCCTCCAGCTAACTGCTGCACCATTCAAAATAAATACGTATCCAGATTGTGATTTAGAATCATCCGGATCGGTGTTCCTACTAGCATCGGTGTAACCATTAACAACGAGCTGTTCATCACCTCCATAAGAAAGAACCATATCCTTAGTTCTTCTCAAGTACTTAAGGATGTTTTTGACCGCTGTCCAATGATCCACTCCTGTATCACTTTGATATCTGCTAGTTAAAGTAACAGCATATGCAATGTCGGGTCTAGTACATAGCATGGCATACATTAGAGATCCTATGGCTGAGGCATAGGGAGTATGGCTAAGGCATAGGGAGTCTTACTCATCCTTTCTCTATCTTCTGCCGATGTCGGACTTTGAGTTTTACTCAAGGTCGTATTGGGCAACATGGGCAAGAACCCTTTCTTGCTATCTTCCATTCCAAACCTCTTTAGAACTTTGTCCAAATATGTACTTTGTGACAATGATATTTGGCGTCCTGATCTATCTCTATAAATCTTTATGCCTAATATGTAAGCTGCTTCGCCAAGATCCTTCATTGAAAAACTATTATTCAAATATTCCTTGACACTATTAAGAAGGTCTACATCATTCCCAATCAACAATATGTCATCTACATATAGTATTAAGAATGCTACAGAGCTCCCACTCACTTTCTTGTAAATACAAGCTTCTCCATAAGTTTGTACAAAACCAAAACTTTTGATCACCTTATCAAAACGTTGATTCCATCTTCGGGATGCTTGCTTCAATCCATAGATGGACCGTTGAAGTTTGCACACCTTGTTAGCATCTTTAGGATCGACAAAACCTTTGGGTTGCATCATATACAACTCTTCATCAATGTCTCCATTGAGGAATGCTATTTTAACATCCATCTGCCATATCTCATAATCATAATATGCAGCTATTGCTAACATAATCCTCACAGACTTTAGCTTCGCTACTGGTGAGAAAGTCTCATCGTAGTCAACTCCTTGAATTTGTCGAAACCCCTTTGCGACAAGTCGAGCTTTATAGACAGTTACATTACCATCAGCATATGTTTTCTTCTTGAAAATCCATTTGTTCTCGACAGCCTTCCGGCCATCCGATAAGTCCACCAAAGTCCATACTTGGTTTTCGTACATGGATCCAATCTCGGATTTCATGGCTTCTTGCCATTTATTGGAATCCGGGCTCATCATCGCTTCCTCATATGTCTCAGGGTCATCGGTGTTGTCTACCAACATGACACTCATAACGGGATCATACCAATCTGGAGTGGTACGAGTTCTCGTTGACCTGCGAGGCTCTGTAGCAACTTCAACCGAAGTTTCATGATCATCATCATTAGCTTCCTCTCTTATTGGTGCAGGCACCACAGGAACTTCTTCCGGTGCTGCGCTACTCGCAATTTCGAGAGAAGGTTCGACAACCTCATCGAGTTCTACTTTCCTTCCAGTCACTTCTTTCGAGAGAAATTCCTTCTCTAGAAAGGATCCATTCTTGGCAACGAAGATTTTGCCTTCGGATCTATGATAGAAGGTATACACAATAGTTTCCTTCGGGTATCCTATGAAGACGCATTTTTCCGCTTTGGGTTCAAGCTTGTCCGGCTGTAACTTCTTTACATAGGCTTCGCATCCCCAAACTTTAAGGAACGACATTCTAGGTTTCTTACCAAACCATAATTCATACGGTGTCGTTTCAACGGATTTAGATGGTGCCCTATTTAAAGTGAATGCGGCTGTTTCTAATGCATAACCCCAAAATGATAGCGGTAAATCTGTAAGTGACATCATAGAACGAACCATATCTAAGAGAGTTCGATTACGACGTTCGGACACACCATTACGCTATGGTGTTCCCGGCGGTGTCAACTGTGAAAGTATTCCACATTTCTGCAAATGCTCGCCAAATTCGTAACTTAGATATTCACCTCCACAATCAGAACGTAGAAATTTAATCTTCTTGTTACGTTGATTCTCAACCTCACTTTGAAATTCCTTAAACTTCTCGAAAGTTTCGGACTTATGTTTCATGAAATAGATATACCCATATCTAATCAAGTCATCCGTGAAGGTAAGAACATAACGATAACCACCGCGCGATGCTACACTCATTGGACCACACACATCGGTATGTATGATTTCCAATAAGTCCGTAGCTCGCTCCATCATACCAGAAAATGGAGTCTTAGTCATTTTACCCATCAGACATGCTTCGCATCTATCAAGTGATTCGAAATCAAGTGATTCAAAAAGTCCATCAGAATGGAGTTTCTTCATACGCTTCACTCCAATGTGACCAAGACGACAGTGCCACATATAGGTCGAGTTATCGCTCGATTTCAAACGTTTAGCCTCAGTGTTATTAATATGTGTATTTCCACTATCTAGATTCAATAAGAATAGACCATCTATCAAAGGTGCATGTGCATAAAACATATTACTCATATAAATCGAACAACCATTATTCTCGGATTTAAACAAGTAACCGTCTCGCAATAAACAAGATCCTGATATAATGTTCATGCTCAACACAGGCACCAAATAACAATTATTTAAGTATAAAACTAATCCCTATGGTAGATGAAGGGGTAGCGTGCCGACCGCGATCACATCAACCTTTGATCCGTTTCCCACGCGCATCGTCACCTCGTTCTTCGCTAGCTTCCGTTTATTCTGCAGCACCTATTTCGAGTTACAAATATGAGCAACCGAACCAGTATCAAATACCCAGGCACTACTACGAGTACTAGTGAGATACACATCAATAACATGTATATCAGATATACCTTTCTTCTTGATGTTGCCGTTCTTCAAATCCGCCAAGTACTTTGGGCAATTCCGCTTCCAGTGACCTTCTCCCTTGCAGTAAAAGCACTCAGTATCTGGCTTAGGTCCAGCCTTGGTCTTCTTCGTCGGCGTGGTAACTTTCTTACCACCCTTCTTGAAGTGTCCCTTCTGCTTAGACTTGCCTTTCTTGAATTTGGTGGTCTTATTGACCAACAACACTTGGTGCTCTTTCTTGATCTCCACTTCTGCAGATTTCAACATGGCAAAGAGTTCTGGCAACGTCTTGTTCATGTTCTGCATGTTGTAGTTCATCACAAAGTTCTTATAACTTGGTGGTAGTGATTGGAGGACTCGGTAAATCCCCAAAGCATTAGGAATCACAATACCCAAGCTTTGAAGTTTGTTTGCGTGCCCAGACATCTTAAGCACATGCTCACTGACGGAGCTGCCCTCTTCCATCATGCAGTTAAAGAACTTTTCAGAAGCCTCATAGCTTTCAATTGCCGCATGAGTCTCAAAGATCAATTTGAGATCCTCGACAATATCATATGGGTCTGAATTCTCAAACCTTTTCTGAAGCTCCGATTCTAAACCATACAAGATAGCACACTGAACTGTGGAGTACTGAGTCTTCTGAGTGAGGTAAACATTCTTTACTTCATCGGGAGCATCAGCTGCAGGTGGGTTACCCAGCGGTGCATCCAGCACATAGGTCAAATTACCAGCTGTGAGGACAATCCTCAAATTGCGGAACCAATCCGCGAAGTTGCTTCCATTGTTTTTCAACTTTTCTTTTTCTAGGAACGCATTAAAATTGATGGTAGGGGCTGCCATTGATCTACAACATATTTGCAATAGTTTAGACTAAGTTTATGACAAATTGAGTTCAAATTAATAATAAAATTAATCTTGGTGAACTCCCACTCAAAACAATATCCCTCACATTGTTTTAGTGATCACACGAACCAAATCCACCACATCAACACCGATCATCACGAGAGTTGATATAGTTTCAATGGCGAACAATCGACATGTTCATCATATCTACTATATGATTCATGCTTTACCTTTCGGTGATCCGTGTTCCGAGACCATGTCTGTACATGCTAGGCTCGTCAAGATCAAACCTTAGTTTCTGCATGAGCAAATCTGGCTTGCTCACGTTGTATACACTTGCGGAATCTAACACACCCGATCATCACGTGGTGCTTCGAAACAACAAGCTTTAGCAACGGTGCTAACTAAGGGTGAACACTTTATGACTTGAAATTCATGTGCATGAGGGATCATCTTATAATGCTACCATCGTCTAATAAGCAATACAAGATGCATAAAGGATTAACATCACATGCAATTCATAATATGTGATATGATATGGCCTTTTTTTCTTTGTGCTTCCGATCTCCATCTTCTAGCACGAACATGATATCCATCATCACCGGCATTGCATCAAGGTCAATGACGCTTCTCCATGGTTGTCGTCCACCGGCTTCAACTATTACAACTACTTTGAAGAGACACGCTGGTCTTAACATAAATTAAAGACAACCATATGGCTCCTGCCGGTTGTCGACTTACAATAAGGAACATTGCATACATCAAATATAATCACAATCATGGCCATATCACATCACAGCACACCCCTGCAAAACAAAGTTAGACGCCTCTACTTTCTTTGCATATTTTACGTGGTTTTGGGGCTTTCAATAAGTGTCGTTCTAACTTACGAACATGAACCACAACATTGATACTAGTATTGTTAATCACCCGTTGTAAATTGGATCTTAACTATGCTAGGAGAAACAGGCACCCGCAAAGCCACTTATGCAATACAAGTTGCATGCCAAGCGTGGAGCAAGTCTCATGAACGATGTCATGTAAGGTTAGCCTGGGCCGCTTCATCTCAACATACCGCAAGATGCAAAGTACACAAGAAGCAATCGACAATAAAAGCATCAACGCCCACAATGACCATTGTGTTCTACTCGTGCAACAGATCTACATATAGACACGGCTCTGATACCACTGTAGGGTTTCGTAGCATGGAAAACAAAAATTTTCTACCGCATACAAACAAACAATCCAAGATCTATCTACTAGATTGTAGCAACGAGTCGATATAATAACTCACCCTCAAAGATTCCAAAGTGTTTAACGAGAGCGGATTCTCGTGGGTGATGTAGTCGTACTCTTCCCGATCTCAAGATCGCGTAGACGATCCTTCCGGCGCTGCGTTCCGGAAGCGCTCCCGCAGTCGGTCACACGTTCGGTACTCGACGAAGACCTTCCTCTCCCTTGTTCCAGCAGGCAGCGGAGGTTGTAGCACTCTCCTCGCGATTCCGGCAGCACAACGGCGTGGTACCGGAAGTATAGGGGAGATCTTGCAGGGCTTCGCCTTAAGCCGGAGCGAGTATGGTGGAGTATGAGAGAGTCCCTCGACGATCTAGGGTTTAGACACGCCGAGGAGGAGGCTAGGCCGGCGGCTAGGGTTTCACCTAGGCGGCGGCGAGTGCCCTAGGGCCGGCGGCGGCTATGGAGGCGGCGGCGGCTTGGTACTAGGGTTTGGAGGAGAGGATCTTGTGTGTCTCTAGGAGGGAGCCCTGCCCCTCCTTATATAGGTGGAGGGGCCGGCCGGCCAAGGGGAGGGAGGGGAGTCCCTCCCCAACTCGGCTTGGTGGTGCACCGACGGTGGGGAGGAGAGACTCCTCCCCAACTCGGTTTCCTCCTCCTTTTCCACTTCCCAAAAATAGCCGTTTGACTTTCAAACTAGCCGTTTGACTTTCCAAACTAGGATTTGATTTAATCCTCTATTTTGTTCAGCGATGACACTTAGTACATGATGCAATCATACCAACTTGATATAACACATTCATGTACCCTTCCCCTCCGGAGTGCCGGACATTCCGGAACCTTCTAGAACATTCCCGATGAAAACACCGGAATCATTCTCCAACTCCGAAACGGGACTTTCCTTATATGAATCTTATTCTCCGGACCATTCCGGATCTCCTCGTGATATCCCGAATCCCATTCGAGACTCCGAACAACATTCGGACTCTTTCTCATCATTCCATAACTACTCAAACAACGTCGAATCCTTAAGTGTGTCTCCCTACGGTTCGTGAATTATGCGGACATGATCGAGACACTTCTCTGAACAATAACCAATAGAGGAATCTGGAAATTCATATGGCTCCCACATATTTCTACGATTACTTTGCGATCGAATGAACCACTTACATACGATACCAATTTCCCTTTGTCTCACGATAGTTTACTTATCCGAGGTTATGATCGTCGGTATCTCTGCATACCTAGTTCAACCTCGTTACTGATAAGTACTCTTTTCTCGTTCCCGTGATATGTGATCCCTTGTGAGCCAGTCACATGCTTGCAAGCTAATTGGATGACATTTCACCGAGAGGGCCTAGAGAATATCTATCCGTCATATGGATGGACAAATCCCACTCTTGATCCATGTGTCTCAACCAATACTTTCTGAATAGTCAATGTCACCTTTATAGCCACCCAGTTACGGTGTGGTGTTTGATGTCATCAAAGCATCCATCTGGTAAAGGTGATATGCATGATCTCATGGTCGAAGGAATTCGATTACTATGTATCAGAAAGCATATAGCAATTGAACTATTAAAATGACTTGATCTTTATGCTACGCTTATCTATAGGAGCATGTCCACCATATCATTCTCCTAACGATATGATCTTGTTGTTAATAACATCTCAATGTTCATGATAGGGAAACCACAATCATCTATTAACCAACAGGCTATTGATGTATAGAGGCTTTACTAGGGACTTCAAATTAAGTTTACAAATCACACAAGTATTAATGTTTCCTTGTTAATACTATTATAGCATGAATGTAAACATTTATCATAAACACAAAGATATAATAATAACTACATTTATTATTGCCTCTAGGGCATATCTCCAACACATCTCGCAATGGCAAGGGCAAGCAGTCCCAGCCTAATTACAAGGCCATGGACAACGTTGAGTATTCATCCATGCGCCAAACAGATTACTATGCAGATGCTGACAGTGATGGTGAGCCAGAAGATTCCATGTTTTGGTGCTCTCACTTTAGGTATATCCATGATGATGTCTATGTTCCTCTCAAGATTCGCCCTATGCATCCTCTGAATATGACTGAGGCCCAATCCAAGGCAAGACTCCGTGGAGATTTGGATGTGACTAACAAGATGGGGCTTCATCACCTTATGACTCTACAGTGTCACTATGATTCCTTGGTGGTGAAGTAGTTTTTCTCAACACTTGTGATCTGCGGAGATGAGCTTCGCACCATGAAGTGTATGATAGGGACAACAATGATTCAGTCTGATTTCCGCACCTTTGGTCAGGTTCTTGGGTATGCTTTTCATGGCCGGGACATAGCTCCAGGGCACCGCATTATTTCTCCGCTCATGCCATCTAAGGACATTGTGCTTGCTCCATGTTTGACACCTAATGGCATTGCTGGTACCTTCGCTGGCCTCTCTCCTTTGTATGCCACCCTTGTTGGCATGTTTAGGGACAACATCTCTCCAAGTGGGGGAAACAATGATAGGACTCGCGGTAACCTGGTTCCCCTACTTGCCTTTGCTCATGAGTGTGCCACCAATGCTGGCTCATCTACAGGTTATAAGCTGGATGTGATGGACTAAATATATCATGAGATGACTGATGCGATGCTCAACCGGCTCTCCATCCCATATGCTCCTTTTATTATGATGCTTATCAAGCATATGCTGCCACATGGGGACTTTGGCACTGATTTGGATGGTATGCACAAGTCAAAGAAGATCTAAAACAAGGCTCAGAAGACCTCTCACCCTTCTACTGCCCCTGAGTCCTTTATGCGTGATGAAAGGGCTAGTGGTCGTCGTCCCACTGAGTCCCCAATGGCTCGTGAGGTCAAGCAGCTCAATTGGTTCCAGCGGCACATTCTTTGCATGGGCATGTAGGGGTTCGTAGCATGGAAAACAAAAAATTTCTACCGCATGCAAACAAACAAGCCAAAATCTGTCTACTAGATTGTAGCAACGAGTCGATAGAGGAACTCACCCTCGAAGATTCCAAAGCGGTTAACGAGAGCAGATTCTCGTGGGTGATGTAGTCGTACACTTCCGATCTCAAGATCACGTAGACGATCCTTCCGGCGATGCGTTCCGGCAGCACTTCCGCAGTCGGTCACACGTTCGGTACTCGATGAAGACCTTCCTCTCCCTTGTTCCAGCAGGCAGTGGAGGTTGTAGCACTCTCCTCGCGATTCCGGCAGCACGACGGCGTGGTACCGGAACTAGAGGGGAGATCTCGCAGGGCTTCGCCTTAATCCGGAGCGAGTATGGTGGACTATGAGAGAGGCCTTGGCGATCTAGGGTTTAGAGGCACCAAGGGAGGAAGCTTGGCTGGCGGCTAGGGCTTGGGGAGAGCCCCAACTCGCCGAGTTGGAGGGGAAACCCTAGGCGGCGGCGACTGCACTTGGAGGTGGAGGCGCCAAAGCTAGGGTTTGAGGTGTGTTGAAGAGGGGCACCCCTGCCCCTTCTTTTATAGGTGGGAGGGAGGCGCCTAGGAGGAGGGAGTCCTCCTCCAACTCCTCCTCCTTGGCCGGCGGGTGGAGGGAGTGGGACTTCCTCCCCAAGTAGGTTTCCTACTCTCCCTCCACCAAGCAAACTTGCCGTTTGACTTTTCAAATTGGCGTTTGACTTTTCAAACTAGGATTTGATTTATCCCTTTATTTTGCTCAGCGATGACACCTAGTACATGATGCAACCATTCCAACTTGTTATGACACATTCATGTACCCTTCCCCTTCGGAGTGCCGGACATTCCGGAACCTTCTAGAACATTCCCGATGAAAACACCGAAACCATTCTCCAACCCCGAAACAAGACTTTCCTTATATGAATCCTATTCTCCGGACCATTCTGGATCTCCTCGTGATATCCCAGATCCCATCCGAGACTCCGAACAACATTCGGTCTCTTACTCATCATTCCATAACTACTCAACAACATCGAATCCTTAAGTGTGTCTCCCTACGGTTCGTGAATTATGCGGACATGACCGAGACACTTCTCCGATCAATAACCAATAGAGGAATCTGGAAATTCATATGGCTCCCACATATTTCTACGATTACTTTGTGATCGAATGAACCACTTACATACGATACCAATTTCCCTTTGTCTCATGATAGTTTACTTATCCGAGGTTTTGATCGTCGGTATCTCTGCATACCTAGTTCAACCTCGTTACCGATAAGTACTCTTTTCTCGTTCCCGTGGTATGTGATCCCTTGTGAGCCAGTCACATGCTTGCAAGCTAATTGGATGACATTCCACCGATAGGGCCCAGAGTATATCTATCCGTCATATGGATGGACAAATCCCACTCTTGATCCATGAGCCTCAACCCATACTTTCCGAACACTCAATGCCACCTTTATAGCCACCCAGTTACGGTGTGGTGTTTGATGTCATCAAAGCATCCTTCCGGAGATGGTGATTAACATGATCTCATGGTTGAAGGAATTAGGTTACTATGTATCAGAAAGCTTATAGCAAATGAACTATATTAAATGACTTGATCTTTATTCTACGCTTAACTATAGGAGTATGTCCATCACATCATTCTCCTAATGATATGACCCTGTTGTTAATAACATCTCTATGTTCATGATCAGGAAACCATGATCATATATTAACCAACAATCTAGTTTAACAAGAGGATTTACTAGTTACTCTTTTATGTTTACAAATCACACAAGTATTAATGTTTCCTTTTAATACAATTATAGCATGGTATGTAAACATTTATCATAAGTATGAAGATATGATAATAACCTACTTTATTATTGCCTCGTGGGCATATCTCCAACAGTCTCCCACTTGCACTAGAGTCAATAATCTGGTTTCAAACCTTTGTGTATTCAACACCTTTGGCTTTCCGGTGTTGTAAGTACACGTTTGCTAGTGGTCAACTGATCTCTGGATCTGACACTTCTAGGTCCGTGTGTAATTGCATGTCTTTGCGTCTCTACGCATCACTCATTCTCTAATGAGATGGCTTTGTATAAATTTGGTCCTTTGGTGAGACCTTTAGTTCTTTGGGTTTAAAACATGTTGATAATATTGTCGTACAATATATCTTCATAGTATTATCCCGCTGTGAACTACACCTAGTTTGATAACAAACTACTTGACACAAATGCCCTCTTTAGCTGCTATAATAGCAGTCATATACTCAGCCTTTTGTTGTAGTATCTGTCACAATGTCTTAACTTTGGAACTCATCCAAATCCATTATGGAACTTACTTTCCATTACATTGTGCCACCCTTAGTTCAGATTGAGATAAACTTAATTTGTATTTTGTGACAAAACTAGTATCAATGTAGTACTTTTACAATGAACTAACCATCTATTTGCCACTTCTACAAAATAATATGCTCTTAGTTCTTCCAAAATATCATAAGAATATCCTTACTATCGTCCAATCATCATCTTATAAATCATTCTGGTATATGCTCATAACATTTAGAGCATAGGACATATCTGGATTTGTACATATCATAGTATGATTGATATAAATACTCTTTGTGATTTCATACATCAAGTATCAATCTATACTTGAATCTTTGTTTCACTTACCAAGTGTCAATACACTTGAATATAACATCAATATTGAACTCATTCAATCCTTTCTGTGCGACAAGAAACTTTCTTATAGTTTCTATATTGAACTCATTCAATACATCATCTATGTACTTTCGTCACAACCATATTAGCGTCTATTGATGCCAAATATTTGGGTTTTGCCTAAGTCTTTCACCGGGATGAAATTCTTAATATGTGTTAATAAAAGATACATCATTTACAATCAACAATATGTCTTCCACATAATATATTAGAAACATGTCTTAGCGCTCCCACTTAATTTCTTGCAAATGCAAGCATCTTCATCGTATCCGACGAATTTAAACTCCTTTAACAGTTTCATCATGGTGAAGATTCCAACTCCGCGATGCTTACTTCAACCAGTGAAGTTTGCATATGCTTTTAGCATCCTTTGAATTAACAAAACCCTATGGACCGCGTTATGTACAAGTCCTAGGTAGCAATTCTATTAGAAGAACTTTGTTTTGTTTATTCAATTACCACATAACAAAATTATATGCAGTGGTTGCTACATCAATCCGTCTAGACTAAATATCGCTATGAAATATCAAATCTTGTCATAGTCAACCTTTGAACATTGTTGTGAACTCTTTCCCAACATGTCGACCATTTCATAGATGTGCAACATCCATGTCTATTTCTTTATAGATCCAAACACAACTGTAAGGTCTTACACCTTTCTCGAGGGTCCTTCAAGTTCAAAACTTGACTTCTCGTGTATGGAACTATCACGGATTTTATGGCTTCAAGCCATTTTATGGAGTCAGGGCCCATCATCGCTTCTTTGCATGTAGAACGTTCATTATTCTCAAATAATGATTCAACCCTCAAATCTTGGTATTTGATTGTTTATTCGACCTACTTGGTTCAATAGAAACTTTGACCTTCGTAACCACAACCTTTGAGGCATGTGAGCCATGAGCATTGTTGCTGCCTCCGGAACACTTTTCAGCGCTGCGCAACTTTGCACATATAGCTAAGGTTCTTTTAACCTTATCAAAGTTCTATTGTCCTCCCACTTATCTTTTCACGACAAATTCCTTCTCAAAGAAACTTGACGTTCTAAGTGACAAACACTTTTGTCTCCGATGTTATGGAGGATTACTGAATAGTTATTCGAAATAACATACAAAGACAGGTTCATTCGACTTTGGTTGCAAACATCTTTCTTATGCATAGCATACCAATGTTTAAGAAATGACAACTTGGGTTTAATCCCAAACCATAACTTTATATGGTGTCATTTCAATGGATTATGATGGAGCTCTTTTCAGTGGAAAAACGGTAGTCTCTAAAGCTTTTAATCTTTAAAATATAATGGCAGTTTTATGAATTACACCTTTGATCTTACCATGTCAAACAAGGTTTAATTACATATCTCGAACGCTCCATACTCTTATGGTGTTTCGGGATATGCAAATCCACGGAACGATTCCTTAAATCTTAGGTATTATGCTAAACTTGTAACTCATATATATTCCTTTATGATCTTATCATAAACTATTTATATTCTTGTTACAATGATTTTGCATTTCATCTTGAAAGTCTTTGAACTTTTCAAATGTTTCATACTTCATCCTTATTAAGTAAATATTCATATATTCACTCAAATTTTTGGAGAAAGCATATGAAGTTGAAATCCATCGCTCTTGACTACACATAATGGACTTCGTACAACAATATGTACAAGTTTCAATAAGCTAGTCATTTGTTCCCTTTTTGGCTTATGAACGAAGTTTTAATTATCTCTAGGAAAGTTTCACAAGCGTCATTTGATCAAAAATCAAAAGACTCCAAAATTCCATCCACATGGAGTTTCTTCATTTTTTCTTTCCAATATAATTTAAACGGCGATGTCACTTCCTAAGTGATCTTTCAATCAATTTGTCTTTCGACATTTTTAGCACTAGTTTTATGGATGTGATTTCTCCAACGAGATTTGTGAATCATCCATCTTTTATGGATTACGGCAATTATTTGAACAACCCTTTTGTTCTCATAATACCTGATAAAATCTTGAAGGCAAGCTTTGATGTTTAACTAGCAACACAATAACCCTTTATTTGTTCTCGATGAACATCATCACATATTCTTTTGCTAGTTACTTAGGCCATTGTAGTTCATGAATTGTGTTGTTTCGTATGACGATTCACACCAACAAATTCAGTATCAAATACTTAATAACCACATTGTTTAATAAGCAAAGAATATAGCCATAACATGTATATCATCTGTATACTTAAGCTGAACAATTCTAGTATTTTCTTTTCTGCCATATATTTATGAGATTCTCTTTCAGTATTTCCTTTTCTGTTTGAAAGAATCTATCAACATCAATAGTGGAGTCATACATATGACACATAGTCCAAAGCATGTACAGTTAAATACCAATGTCTTTGGACTTGCACTTTGAAGTAGATCACCATCATCAAATGTTTGGTGTTCTTTCAAATTCCTTTCTTTAGTAATATCTTGGTGCAGTAAACAGTTTACCTACATCAAATATTCACCCTTATCATGGATTTATCCATGATCAAGCTACTTTTAGCTTATAACGATTAATCGCGAGTATATGTTGCTCTCCAAAAACTTTTGGAGGATTAGGACAATTAGTGTCTCCTACCTTTTGCAAATTCTCATCAAATATGAGAACATGACTTTTGCCATATTATACTCTATCATGTTGTAACCAAAACTTCGTTTCAGATATCATAATATCTTCCACACATCATGGTTTCTGAAACAACTCTTTCAGATCTTAGATAACCTTGATATTAAGACAATCCTTTGAATATCAAGAATCATGGAGACAAACATGATACTCATACACTAACACTTGGAATTGTCACTCTTGATTTAATACCAATTATTAATCTTCATGGAGTAACCGGAACTTACTGAAAGTTTGCAATAGGACTTTTAAACTTTAGATTAACACTTCAAAACAATACGATACCAGTTCGTAAAGTAACTAACCAGAATTCTATAGTTCTATCATCTCAATTATAACTAAGCGCAAGGTGGTAAACGGATGCCAATGACTACAACAATTATGCAAATTCACTTGATTTAATTTATGATAAATAGTGTTCAACTTTTAATTACATTGCCGTTGAAATCCCACTCAAAACAATATCCCTCACATTGTTTTAGTGATCACACGAACCAAATCCACCACATCAAAACCGATCATCACGAGAGTTGATGTAGCTTCAATGGAGAACAATCATCATGTTCATCATATCTACTATATGACTCATGCTTTACCTTTCGGTGATCCGTGTTCCGAGACCATGTCTGTACATGCTAGGCTCGTCAAGATCAAACCTTAGCTTCCGCATGAGCAAATCTGGCTTGCTCACGTTGTATACACTCGCAGAATCTAACACACCCGATCATCATGTGGTGCTTCGAAACAACGAGCTTTAGCAACGGTGCTTACTAAGGATGAACACTTTAAAACTTGAAATTGTGTGCTTGAGGGATCATCTTATAATGCTACCATCGTGAACTAAGCAATACAAGATGCATAAAAGGATTAACATCACGTGCAATTCATAATATGTGATATGATATGGCCTTTCTTCTTTGTGCTTTCGATCTCCATCTTCAAGCACGAACATGATCTCCATCATCACCGGCATTGCATCAAGGTCAATGACGCTGCTCCATGGTTGTCGTCCACCAGCTTCAACTATTACAACTACTTTGAATAGACACGCGAGTCTTAACAGAATTTAAAGACAACCATATGGCTCCTGCCGGTTTCCAACTTACAATAAGGAACATTGCATACATCAAATATAATCACAATCATGGCCATATCACATCACAGCACACCCCTGCAAAACAAAGTTAGACGCCTCTAATTTTCTTTGCATTTTTTACGTGGTTTGGGGCTTTCAATAAGTGTCGCTCTAACTTACGAACAAGAACCACAACATTGATACTAGTATTGTCAATCACCCGTTGTAAATTGAATCTTAACTATGTTGGGAGAAACAGGCACCTGCAAAGCCACTTATGCAATACAAGTTGCATGTCAAGCGTGGAGCAAGTCTCATGAACGATGTCATGTAAGGTTAGCCCGGGCCGCTTCATCCCACCATCCCGCAAGATGCAAAGTACACAAGAAGCAATCGACAACAAAAGCATCAACGCCCACAATGACCATTGTGTTCTACTCGTGCAACAGATCTACATATATACACGACTCTGATACCACTGTAGGGGTTCGTAGCATGGAAAACAAAAAATTTCTACCACATGCAAGCAAACAAGCCAAGATCTATCTACTAGATTGTAGCAACGAGTCGATAGAGGAACTCACCCTCGAAGATTCCAAAGCGGTTAACGAGAGCAGATTCTCGTGGGTGATGTAGTCGTACACTTCCGATCTCAAGATCGCGTAGACGATCCTTCCGGCGCTCCGTTCTGGCAGCGCTTCCGCAGTCGGTCACACATTCGGTACTCGATGAAGACCTTCCTCTCCCTTGTTCCAGCATGCAGCGGAGGTTGTAGCACTCTCCTCGCGATTCCGGCAGCACGACGGCGTGGTACCGGAAGTAGAGGGGAGATCTCGCAGGGCTTCGCCTTAAGCCGGAGCGATTATGGTGGACTATGAGAGAGGCCTTGGCGATCTAGGGTTTAGAGGCACCAAGGGAGGAAGCTTGGCCGAAGGCTAGGGCTTGGGGAGAGCCCCAACTCGCCGAGTTGGAGGGGAAACCCTAGGCGGCGGCTGCACTTGGAGGTGGAGGCGCCAAAGCTAGGGTTTGAGGTGTGTTGAAGAGGGGCACACTTGGCCCTTCTTTTATAGGTGGGAGGGAGGCGCCTAGGAGGAGGGAGTCCTCCTCCAACTCCTCCTCCTTGGCCGGCGGGTGGAGGGAGTGGGACTTCCTCCCCAAGTAGGTTTCCTACTCTCCCTCCACCAAGCAAACTTGCCGTTTGACTTTTCAAATTGGCGTTTGACTTTTCAAATTGGCGTTTGACTTTTCAAACTAGGATTTGATTTATCCCTTTATTTTGCTCAGCGATGACACCTAGTACATGATGCAACCATTCCAACTTGTTATGACACATTCATGTACCCTTCCCCTCCGGAGTGCCGGACATTCCGGAACCTTCTAGAACATTCCCGATGAAAACACTGAAACCATTCTCCAACCCCGAAACAGGACTTTCCTTATATGAATCTTATTCTCCGGACCATTCCGGATCTCCTCGTGATATCCCGGATCCCATCCGAGACTCCGAACAACATTCGGTCTCTTACTCATCATTCCATAACTACTCAACAACATCGAATCCTTAAGTGTGTCTCCCTACGGTTCGTGAATTATGCGGACATGACCGAGACACTTCTCCGATCAATAACCAATAGAGGAATCTGGAAATTCATATGGCTCCCACATATTTCTACGATTACTTTGTGATCGAATGAACCACTTACATACGATACCAATTTCCCTTTGTCTCATGATAGTTTACTTATCCGAGGTTTTGATCGTCGGTATCTCTGCATACCTAGTTCAACCTCGTTACCGATAAGTACTCTTTTCTCGTTCCCGTGGTATGTGATCCCTTGTGAGCCAGTCACATGCTTGCAAGCTAATTGGATGACATTCCACCGATAGGGCCCAGAGTATATCTATCCGTCATATGGATGGACAAATCCCACTCTTGATCCATGAGCCTCAACCCATACTTTCCGAACACTCAATGCCACCTTTATAGCCACCCATTTACTGTGTGGTGTTTGATGTCATCAAAGCATCCTTCCGGAGATGGTGATTAACATGATCTCATGGTCGAAGGAATTAGGTTACTATGTATCCGAAAGCTTATAGAAAATGAACTATATTAAATGACTTGATCTTTATGCTACGCTTAACTATAGGAGTATGTCCATCACATCATTCTCCTAATGATATGACCCTGTTGTTAATAACATCTCTATGTTCATGATCAGGAAACCATGATCATATATTAACCAACAGCTAGTTTAACAAGAGGCTTTACTAGGGACTCTTTTATGTTTACAAATCACACAAGTATTAATGTTTCCTTTTAATACAATTATAGCATGGTATGTAAACATTTATCATAAGTATGAAGATATGATAATAACCTACTTTATTATTGCCTCTTGGGCATATCTCCAACAGGGCATAGATACTCACAAGGGCCAGTATGAGGAGTACCGGAGGAGACATGAGATGGCTCACACTCAGCAGCTTATTCTTCACCATGTGTCAGGTGAAACTGGCCATCCTCCTGCTCCTACAGCTCTGGAGCCCTATGCACAGTGGAACAGTTTTGGGTTCAACTATGGCGAGCTCGAGAGTCACTTGTTTCCTCCACCGCCGAGGGCGCCCACTCCCCCAGTTGATGATGATGATGAGTATGATGACGAGGAAGGGGATAGGGATGACTACGACGAGGATGAGGACGACGAGGAGGAGGAGTGATCTTCTAGGGCACTAGCATCGCTCTTCTTCCTTTTGGCGTTTCGATGCCAAAGGGGGAGAAGTAGTTCTATTAGGTCACGGATTTGCATGGGTCGGGCGCAAGCACTCGCCTTTTCATTCGTTTTATTTGTCTTCTTGTGCCCTTTTAGCGTGAACTTATTTGTTATTTGTGCTTGGTTTGTGTAAGACTCTGTCGTGTGATACTCTGTATGGATCTCTGGAATTCTGGATTTATCGTGTGGATCTACTCATATGGAATTCTGGATTTATCTATTGATGGCATATGGACTTATGGTATTATTTATTGCTTACATCAACATTGTGGGATGTGCTTGGAGCCTACTAATTTCATTATTCACTTTGGCTATTTTCACATCCCGATGGTATGACTTCATTTCCTAACTCACCTTGTTTTACTTGTATTTGTTATGAAAGTGGCTTGCTCTATAGTGTGTGCATTTGTATTCAAATGCAAATTATAAATATGCACACATTTAGGGGGAGCCGCTTTCATTTCCTTAAGGTGTTGTTCGTAGGTTTTATTGCAAATCCTAATTTTGTCATCTAACACCAGAAAGGGGGAGATTGAAAGAACATTTCATAATCCCTAGTGTTTTGTGTGTTAGATAACAATATCAAGGATTATTTAATGTGTGTTGAAGTGCAACAGATATCTATCTTGAAAAGGGAAAAGAAACTGTTTTTGGGGGGTGGATAATCCACCCCACCCCATTTCCAGAAGGGCGCAACCCCCAGAGAGGGGGCGGAGTATTGGCCGGATTTTCTAGCCTGGCCGGATAATCCGCCCCTCAGGGGCCCGGATAATCCGCCCCCCCCCAGGATTGGCTTCAAGATTACCAAGGCGCAACCCCCAGAGAGGGGGCAGAGTTTCCCCCAGACTTTCCAGCTCTGGGGCGGATTCTCTCCCCAGGCCGGATAGTCCGCCCCTTGAGGGGGGTGGATAATTCGCCCCCTCGTGGATTTTATCCAAGACAAGACCGGCGTCGCCTTCTGTATGGGGGGCGGAGTTTTCCCCGGATTTTCCGTCCTGGGGGCGGATTTTCCCCCCCAGGGCGGATAGTCCGCCCCTAGGGGGCGGATAATCCGCCCCCAAATTTCTCCAACGGCAAGATCTGGACATGGGGTATTTAAGCCAACCATTCCCCTCCCGCCAGAACTCTTGATTCATTCGAAAAAGTCAGGATCTGTTCATCATGCTTCAACCAAGAGAGATCCACCTTCATCCACCCAAAGGCCCCGTCCCTTGGGGAATCGAAGGAGGAGAACTCAATCTTCAACAACTGCAATCAAGCGCTTCATCTCCTCTCCATTCATTTGGAGAATCACCGATCTAGTATTTCTTGCAAATATCTAGATCCTTGCTTTTGTTTATATTGATAAACCTTGTTCTTATGAAAACTTGTTGTCATTACGGGAGCCCCCAATTCAGTTGTGGGTGTGTGCCCCGGTATAGTTGTAAAGGCACCGGTTCCCGCCTCGAAGGGTACCAATAGTGGATAAGGTGGATCAGGCCTTTCGTGGCGAGATCCATCGGAGAATAGGGTGAGGCCTATTGTGGAGTGGTGGTCTTAGAACCGCCCACCCCTCCAATGCAGATGTACTTCCCTTAACAAGGAAGGAACTGCGGTAAAACAAATCCATGTGTCTCCGTGTGCTCCACTACGGTTTCCTCGCTCCTCTCTTTACGTGCTTAGTAGCTAGGTTTGCATATAGGAAATTCTCGTAGTTGAATATCTAGAGAATTTACTTTGTGTCAAGCCTAAAATTGAAAAAGAACTAAACATTGAGTAGCACCTATTTACCCCCCCTCTAGGTGCCCATACGATCCATTTTAGAAGGTGATGATGGTTTGCAGCAAGTAAACAGTAACAGTGGAAGATGTATCAATGGTAAAGATTGAAACGGGGTCAATAGTTCACTAGAGGTGTTCTCCTTAGATAAACAAACATGGCATGCTGGGTAAACAAATTACAGCAGGGCAATTGACAGGACTGAGCAAGGCATAACAATGCAATACTAGACATAATGATCCTATGAGATTCGATTGGGCAATACAACAATATACATAGACCGCCATCCAACTGCATCTATGAATAGAAGTCCACCTTCAGGTTATCATCCGAACCCCCTCTAGTATTAACTTGCAAGCAACAGACAACTCCTTTAAGCAAAGTGTGTAAGGTAAAAAATCCACTTGTTCCATGAACAAGAGATCGTTATTTTCTCCCTAGTGGCAACAACACATCTACAACCGGAGATATTTCTGTCACTTCCCTTGATTAAGTAGAGGCATGAACCTACTATCGATCATAAATACCCCCTCTTGGAGTCACTAGCAACTACTTGGCCAAGATAGATACTAACAACGGAGAGCATGCAAGATCACAAACAACACAGACATGGTAGAATCAATAAGACAAAACCATTAATCAATCTGACATAGTAATCTCAATATCCATCGGATCCCCGCAAACACAACATGCATGATTACAAATAGAAGAGATCTTGATCATGAACGGAGTTCACAAGATCTAGACATGAAAGCACAAGGAGGAGATACAACCATCTTGCTACTACATGGACCCATAGTCCAAGGTGGAACTACTCACGCTTCATACCGGAGGCTGGCATGATGAAGAAGAAGGCCTCCGGGATGATCTCCCCTCCGGCAGGGTGCCGGGAAGAGCTTTCGATCCCCCCTATCTAGGGACGATGGTGGCGGCGGCTACATACGGTTTCGTGGAATACACTGATTCGTCGGAAACGTATCTATAATTTTTTATGTTCCATGCTTGTTTAGTATCTACTTTGCTTTGCTTTGTCTACACTTTGAGGTATTTTTATATATTTTCTGGGAATAACCTATTAACAAGATGCCATAGTGCCAGTTGCCTGCTTTCTGTTGTTTTTGGTTCCAGAAAAGTCAAAAAATGAATATTCTCGGTATTGGACGGGACAAAAGCCAAAGCCAATATTTTACCAAGGAGAACACGGAGCCATAAGATGAGGCGGAGGAGGGCCTCGAGGAGGCCACACCCCTGGCCACGCGGCCAGGCCTGGCCCGCGCCTGGGGGTTGCAACCGCCTCGGGCACCTCCTCGGCCTCCCTCTTCATCGATAAGAAGCCCCGATACCTAAATGGTAAGTACCCGATTAATCTTCCACGAAACGGTTCATAGCCGCCGCCACCATCGTCCCTAGATCAGGGGGATCTGAAGCTCTTCCCGGCACCCTGCCAGAGAGGAGAGATCATCCCGGAGGCCTTCTTCATCACCATGCCAGCTTCCGGTATGATGCATGAGTAGTTCCACCTTGGACTATGGGTCCATACAGTAGCTAGATGGTTGTTTCTCCTCCTTTGTGCTACCATGTTTAGATCTTGTGAGCTCCGTTCATGATCAAGATCATCTATTTGTAATCATGCATGTTGTGTTTGCGGGGATCCGATGGATATTGAGATTACTTTTTTTGAGGGTAAAACAGTAGGGCAAAAAACCCCACTGCAATTTTTATATATTAAATAGAGTTACAAAAGAATATTTACAAACATATTCCACCTCAAAAAAGAGGGATAACATTCTAATCAGCTATCTCCTGTCTAAATTGATTTCAATCCAATCCTTAAGGCCCTGGTAATACTTCTTCTTAATTCTATAAAGGACCCATCTTAATTCCTGGGCTATAATGGCCTTCCAGATTTCCACCGACGCATGCTGATTATTGAAAATTTCATTATTTCTGCAAATCCAAATGCTCCAGGTTCCAAGTATCAGAATTTCCATTGCAAAAGGTACCTTGAGGTCTTTTTTAATACTGGCTAGAACTTCAAAGATGCTTTGATCAGCCATATTGACCTGTGAGATTTCAGCCCAGCAGGCTCTTGCAAATGAGAATTCCCAAAACAAATGTAAACTGGTTTCTTCACTATGGCAGCCCTGGAAGACACAGTCATAGGATGCCAGAGAAAAACATTTCCTTTTCAGAAGATTCCTTGTGTTGAGTCTATCAAGCAGAAGGAGCCAAAAGAAGAATTTGTGCTTTTGTTGACAAGAAGAATTCCAAATCCAAGAGAAATGTGGCTGAACCGGTTGGTAACCGACTAACGAGCTGTAAGCCTTTTTGACCGAAAAATTACTGCCCTAGATGTAAGACCAACAATCAGAATCCCCTTCCCTACCAGAATTGAGAATTTGTTCAAGACTTTGATATTCCTGAAACGCTTGTTGGGACAAAGGAAGATAAAAGAGATCCTGAGTATTTGCAGTATGCAGGAACTCACTGACAGAAATGTGAGTTTTTTTTTGCATATGTAAGTAGGTGAGGAAGCTTATGTTGGAGACAACTATCATTCCACATATCAGTCCAGAATAGTGTAGATTCCCCATTTCCAACCAAGCACTTTGCAAGTCCTTTAAAAATGTCAATCAGTTTTAGATGAGCTTTCCACCAAAAGGACCCCTCAACACTTCTTCCAGGTAGCTTATCATTACAATAGTAAGTATTCCATACTAAATGAACCCAGGGAATGTCCTTATGATTATAAAACTTATCCAAATTCTTCAAAAGAAGAGCAGAATTTTGAACATTAAGATCAAGAACTCCCAATCCTCCCTGGTTTTTGGGTCTACAAACTTTCTTCCATGCTACAAGAGCAGAACCTCTAGCTTGAACATCAGAAGTTTTCTTTCTCCACAAGCATTGCCTCATATATTTAATCAACTGCTCCTTGATAGTGACAGGGAGATCAAAACAACTCATGTAATATATGGGAAGGGAAGATAACACCGATTTAACTAATTGCAATTTCCCCCCATAATTTAGAAAGTCAACAATTCCACACAACCTTCTTTCAATTCTCTGAACAATAGGCAAGAAGTGTTCCACAGCAGGTTTATTCAAGCTCAGGGGCAGACCAAGATAGGTAAAAGGTAAGGAACCAGTGAGGCAAGAAAGGGTATTAGCAAAGTGCCCAAGCCTCTTAGAATCCATATTAATTGGCAGCAAACTGGACTTGGAATAATTGACTTTGAGTCCAGTCGAGAGAGCAAAAGTATGCAGGATTGCTTTAAGACACAAGAGTTGCTCCGAATCAGCCTTAAGGATTACTAAAGTGTCATCAGCATACTGAACCATAGGGAAGTCAGGACAGAATACATTCTTAGTGGGCAAAGAAAGGAGACCCAGGTTCATTGCCTTATTGAGGATACTTTGAAGGAGATCAGCAGCCAGCATAAACAACAGAGGAGACAAAGGATCTCCTTGCCTGACACCCCTCTTACAATAATTTTTTTCCTAGGCACACCATTTAAAAGCACAGAGGAAGAAGCAGACCCAAAGATCATCTGAATCCAAGAAATCCATTTAACTCCAAAACCTTTGGCTTTAAGGATATTGATGATTGCAGAATGCTCAATTCTGTCAAAAGCCTTCTCAAAATCCAACTTAAGAATTAAAATTTCCTCCTTTGACTTGTGGCACTGATCAAGAAATTCAAAAGCCCAACCTAAACAGTCTTGAATAAATCTTTGCTTGAGGAAACCATATTGATTCTTGTGAACAAGTTTAAGAATGACTTTTTGCAGCCTATTGGCCAGAATCTTGGTGATAATCTTAAGGACACTATTTAGCAAGGAAATAGGCCTAAAATCGGCAGGAGTCAAAGGAGCAGCAATTTTTGGAATGAGGGTGATGAAAGAAGAATTAATGCTTTCCAAAGAGACATTTCCTTCATAGAATTCTATAAGTAAATGCTTCACATCATCCTTGATAATAGGCCAGCACAGCTTCATAAATTCATTATTAAAACCATCAGGGCCAGGAGACTTATCATTGGGAAAATTTGTGATGACTTCATCAATCTCCTCATCAGAGAAAGGCTTTTCCAAAGCTTCCCTTTCCTCCTAGCTTAAGCAGTCACCAGCCAAGTCATTAAGATTGAAATGCATTTCAGGCTTATCAGAAGTGCCCATTCTATCTTTAAAAGAATTCCAAAGAAGATTTGCTTTTCCATCATGATCATAGATCTCAAGATCAGAATCATCTTTGAGCATGGAAATGTAGTTATGTCTAAAACTGATGGTGGCTCTGGAGTGGAAGAACTTGGTGTTCTCATCCCCCAGTTTAACCCATTTGATTTTTCCTCTCTGTTTCCAATAAGTATTCTGGTTTTGTAAAAGAGAAATAATAAGATCCTTCAGGATATCCCTAAGATTCCACTCATGAACAGTAAGAGTTCTCATTTCCTCCATGATATCAAGCAAGTCAATGGTGGCATTAACATTACAGATTTGTGCCTTTAGACAAGGTAGTTGTTTGGCCCAAAGCTTCAGCCCTCTTCTCACATTTTTGAATTTAGCATTTTTTTTTGCAGAATCCAGGAAACCTACAGGAATGTTCCAGGCATTTTGAACAATAGCTTTAAACTCCTTATGATGTAACCAATGGTTTTCAAATCTGAACACCTGAGCTTTTGGGATCATTGTGCCAATGGTAATGACACAGGGGAGGTGATCAGAAGTAGGCTTAGCAAGAGGAGCAACAAAAGTGGAGGGAAAACTCTGAGTCCAGACAGCAGAAGTAAAAAACCAATCCAATCTTTCCAATAGAGGATCCTTCTGCATATTACTCCAAGTGAACTTTCTACCCTTAAGAGGTAATTCAATGAGACCCAAATTATTAATAGCTTCATTAAAGAGAAGCATACCATTCACATCCCCTCCCAATTTGTTTCTATCCGAAGGCTGCCTACAGAAGTTAAAATCTCCCACAATAAGCCAATCCACATCATCAGGCATATCAATGTTGCCAAACCAGTCTAAAAATTCAGACTTTTTTCCAGGTAAACATGGCCCATAAATGTTGGAGAGGATCCAGGTTTTATTGGACAAGAGAGATGTCAAGGTAATGGAGATAGAGAACTCATTGAGGAAAGAAAGTTGTCCAGAGAACAGGGAGCCATTCCAAATGATGATTAAACCACCAGATGCACCTCTGGAGGGAAGAAATTCAAAGTTGGTAAATTTGGAGGGGCAGAATTTTTTAATGAAGGAGCTATCAAAACCCTCTCGCTTAGTTTCTTGGAGACAGATGATGTCACAGCCAGACTCTTCAATTTTGCTTCTAAGAGCAAACCATTTTTTATCAGAATTAATTCCCCTGATATTCCAATTCAGGATCTTCCAAGTTCTGTTGTTATTCATTAAGAAACCAGGAGCAAGTATAGATGTGGGGTGATGTAAATAATGTAATCACCCAGAAGAGAAAACAGCAGATACAGAGATAAAAGCTCAACCAATTTAGAGTACCACATAGATGATCCACAACAAGTACCCACCACATTGCAATATCACAAACACAGAACACATAACAGGGAGTCAACAAGACCCCAGCAAAAGATTTAGCTTGACACATTAACACACTTAAGAAGAGGTCTTCTTCTTGGCTTGCTGTCCACAGGTACCAGCAGCCCCAGGCTTCTTCTTGCCACCAATCCCCAAGCTGGAAGAGAGACCTCCTTTAATGCTGCCTTTTGTAGGAGCCTTAATAGCCACCTCATTGGTCTTCCCTTTCTTGAGTAACCTCTTCTCCAGGTCTCCATATTTAACCTTGCAGAATGAAGCAGCAAGATTTTTAACCACTTTGGCATTCATGCAAGGAGGGGCAGCATTACAAACCAGGCAATCAACAATTTGACAATGTAAGTGACTTTTAAAACCCCCATTTAGTTCAACAATCCTAGGACTTCTTCTCACCTCAGATTCCACAAGAGGTTCCTTGCCCTTTCTCTTTCTAGCAGGGGTAGAGGGAGAGCCTAAAGATTTATTAACTTCAATACCCAGGCAAGAAGGAGCCATCTGGGAAAAATTCTCATTAGGAATGATGAAAGATATTGAACTTTCCTCAGCAATAGGTTCTTTAATAATTTCCCATAAAGGAGAAGTAAGAAATCCTTTGACCCAATTAAACTTCTCAGGAGTAGCAAGCATGAGAGTAATGAAGTTAAACCAACTTACAGGAATATCACACTTAAGAGAACCCTTTGAAGAAGATTCCTTCTGGATATGGGGAGCAAAATAATTCTCCCAGAGCTCCAGGCCTTGTTGAGAAAATCCCTGCTTGGCAATATGCACATCAGGAATGGTAATAAAAGTTCTCACCGTCCCAACCTGAAGGTGAGCCTCATTTGGGGAAAGAAGGTGCTGATCCTCCAGCATCCAATCATCATTCTCCGGGGCCACAGCACTAGAATCCATAGGACTTCCAGTCTCCTCCTCAGCAGCAGCATTAGGCTCCTCCTCATCAGCCAGATAGTTTTGAAAGATATTTTGCAGGCCTTCCCCAATGCCAACCCCTTGAAGTGCAACTGCAACACCAAGATCCTCCACATCCTCAGGCTCATTAACAGATTCATCATCATCAGACTCCCAGTCTTGAACAATGACACCAGTAACTCCACTGTTCACATCCTGAGGTGGCAAATGCAGATTGTCAATAGGCATGTCTTCTCCAGGAGCTATGACAGGGCCTTGAACAGGAGCAGCAGCAGCCTCCCAGGGACCCCAACCTTCAGCATTCCCACCATCAGGAGCAGGGTTCTGCACAGGAGCCATCCACTGACCCCAATCACCCCCAGGAGCAGGGGGAGGGGGGGAGGTGGCACCTGAGGTCCAAAGACTGGTCCATGTGCAGGAACAGGGTGAGGGTCCACATTGTCATCTGGCAGTGGGTCCTCTTCTATGTCGGATTGATTACTGATTCTATCTTTTTGATTCTATCATGTCTGTGTTGTTTTAGATCTTGCATGCTCTCTGTTTCTAGTAGCTATCTTGGCCAAGTAGATTCTAGTGACTCCAAGAGGGGGTATTTATGATCGATAGTGGGTTCATGCCTCTATTGAATCTTGGGAAGTGACATAAATCTCTAAGGTTGTAGATGTGCTATTGCTACTAGGGAGAAAACAACAATCTCTTGTTCATGGAACAATTGTATTGTTTATTTTACACACTTTGCTTAAAGCAGTTATCCATTGCTTGCAACTTAATACTGGAGGGGGTTTGGATGATAACCTGAAGGTGTATTACTAGTCACAGATGCAATTGGATGGCGGTCTATGTATATTGTTGTAATGCCCAATCAAATCTCATAGGATCATGAATGTCTAGTATTGCATTGTTATGCCTTGCTCTGTCCTGTCAATTTCCCCACTGTAATTTGTTTACCCAGCATGTTATGTTGTTTATCTTAAGGAGAACACCTCTAGTAAACTGTGGACCCCGGTCCAATCTTTACCATTGATACATTTTCCACTACTACTGTTTACTTTCTGCAAGCCACCATTACCTTCCACACCATACGTTTAATCCTTTGTTTTTAGAAAACTATTGAGATTGAAAACCTCACTGTTTGTTGGGGCAAAGTGTTGAGTTTGTGTTGTGCAGGTTTCCAAGTTGCTAGCAACACCTTTGAGTCGCTTCCTTCCTCCTACTGGTTCGATGACCTTGGTTTCTTTCTGAGGGAAGACTTGCTGTTGTGCTCATCATACCTTCCTCTTGGGGTTTCCCAATGATGCTCTACAGTGATCCGAGCTGCCATCAACGAGTTTTCTAGCGCCGTTGCCGGGAGGCTAAGGACGGCTTCACAAGAGGGGTCCTTCACAAACTTCCTCTTTACTTTTTTTTGTTTTGCTTAATTTATTTTGCTCTGTTTTGCTTGCTTATTTTTATCAAAAAATGCCAAAAAAATAGTTTGGTTTGGTTTGCTTTCTCTTATAAAAAACACACAAAAATTAGTTCCTACTCTGGTTGATGCTACTGCTGGCTTGCTCCATCTTTGCAAAAATGAATTCTGCTGAGAACACCAAGTTGTGTGACTTCACTAGCACAAACAACAATGATTTCCTGAGTACACCTATTGATCCACCTTCTCCTGATGCTACCTTTTATAAAATTAAGCCTGCTTTGTTGAATCTTGTGATGAAAGAGCAATTTTCTGGTGCTAGTTCTGATGATGTTGCTGCCCACCTTAATAACTTTGTTCAATTTTGTGAGATGAAAAAATATAAGGATGTAGATGGAGATATTATTAAGCTCAATTTGTTTCATTTCTCCTTGAGAGGAAAATCTAAAGAATGGTTGCTATCCTTGCCTAGAAATAGTATTGATTCTTGGATTAAGTGCAAAGATGCTTTTATTGGAAAATACTATCCTCTTGCTAAGATTATATCTATGAGAAGTGAAATAATGAAATTTAAACAACTTCATAACAAACATGTTGCTCAAGATTAGGAAAGAATGAAATCTTTGGTTAAGAATTGTCCCACTCATGGACTTACTGCTTGGATGATTATCCAGACTTTTTATGCAGGGTTAAACTTCTCTTCAAGAAATCTGTTGGATTCTGCTGCTGGAGGTACCTTTGTGACCATTACCTTGGGTGCTGCAGCAAAGCTCCTTGATAATATGATGGTTAACTATTCTGAATGGCACACTGAGAGAGATCCACATGGTAAGAAGGTAAATTCTGTTGAAGAAACCTCCTCTTTGAGTGATAAAATTGATGTTATCAGGGCTATGCTTGTTAATGGAAAAGCTCATATAGATCCAAATAATGTTCCTTTAGCCTCTTTTGTTGCTCAAGAAGAGCAAGTTGATGTGAACTTCATTAGGAATAATAATTTTGGCAACAATGATTATGGTAATAACTATAGGCCTTATCCTCCTAATAATGGCAATACTTATCATGGTAGATCTGGAATGTCTAGTGAAGATAGGATTCTATAAGTCGAAAGATCCACTATAAACTTTATGCAAATGCAATATGAGAAGAACAAGATATTCACTAAAACTACGGAAGAACAATCTGCTATGTTGAAAAATATTAGTCATCAACTTGAGAATTTGAATAGGGAAATTCCAAGTTTACAGTCCAAAATTTTGAGTGCTGAGAAAAATATTTCCTCTTTGATTGAAGCACAGTCCTCTTTGATTAATAAAATGGCCGCTAAACCTGAAACCTTGGAAAGTACCTTTGTTGCCACCCATGCCATATAAGTTACTATTGATGAAAATGTTAGACTGTTAGCCAAACTTCATGATAAATGGGAAAGAGAAGCAGAAATTGCTAGAAACAATAGTGTGTGTACTATTACCACCACCAATATGGATGCTACCAAACCACAAGAAGTCCCCATTCCTCCTACAACAATGCCTAAAACCAATAAGTTTACTACCTATGATGCTAAGTTTGATTTTGATCTTGATGGTTGCAATATCTCTGAAGTGATTATGTTCCTACAAAAGCTTGCTAGAAGTCCTAATGCTAGTGATATGAATGTGGCTTTCACAAAACACACTACAGATACTCTCATTAAAATTAAGGAAGAAAAATTGAAACACAAAGCCTCTATTCCTAGGAAAGTAGAAGATAGTTGGGAACCCATCATTAATATGCAAGTGAATGACTTTGATCTCAAAGCTTCATGTGACCTTGGTTCTAATGTCTCTATTATTCCTAGAAAGATTTATGAAATGCTTGATTTGCCTTCTTTGGAAGATTGCTATTTGGATGTCCCACTTGATGATAATGCTAAAAATAAACTCATGGGGAGTGTTAATGATGTTCTTATTATTGTAAACAATGCATATGTCCCTGTTGATTTATATGTTTTGGATGTTGAATACAATGTTTTTTGTCCTTTTACTTTGGGAAGACATTTTCTTAAAATTGTTGGTGTCATCATTGATATGAAAGAAGGCACCATTAAATATCAATTTCCATTCAAGAAAGGTATTGAACACTTCCCTATGAGGAGATATAAGTTTCCCTTTGCTCCTCCTTTGAAAGCAAGGTTTGATGTTAATGCTTCTTCATTTGAAAATACTTGATTCTTGCTTCTTGTGCCTAACTTAAAGGCGTTAAAGAAAAGTACTTCTGTAATAACCTCTCCTTATCTTTTTTGTTTGATTTTTGTGCCAAGAATAACCTCTAATGAGAGGGAAGTAAGGTTTGGGGAGTTGCTATCCTGAAACAGATTTTTGTGCTCCACTATAAAAATTTGTGTAAAATATCTATAAGTCGGATTGAGATGTAATTTTCTGTATAAATCCCCCAGGTTGTTATATAACTTTCGTTAGTTCAACACTTTTTTATTTGAGCAACATAAGGTCTTCGAAAAAATTGGTTTCTACATGTTGGTATGTTTTGACAGATTTCTGCCATTATTTGCATTTAATTCTTATCGATTCCTTTTTGGGTTCTTTTTGGGAAATTGAGCTTTTTTAGGGAATTGATACATTATATTGTGTCTTTAGTGAAAGTTTTTGCTGTTTTGAAACTAAACCCAAAGGTTTATTATCTTTTGAATGCACTAATGTTGCTAATGAAGATTGTGTGAAGATTTGTATGAAGGAAAATTTTCAGGTGTAAGGAAAGAATGATGTAATGAGATGAAGAATGGACAAAAGCTCAATCTTGGGGATGCCACCTCGTGTCACCCCAAAAAATACTCAATAGGTACAAGCATCAAAGCTTGGGGATGCCCAAGGCATCCCCCTTCTTCATCAATAAAAATCTCAGGTCTTTCTAGACACTTCGTTTCTATTGTTTCATGCATAGTTGTGTTGTTCTTGGAGCGTCTTATTTTTTGTTTTTGTATCTTGTTTACTTAGTTTGCTTGAATAAAGTATTTGGACCCCGCTTTCACTATGTTGTTTCAAATAAGTTGATTGGTGTTGGAAAGGAGTAGGAAGTCCTTGCTTTAGTAGTACAAGAGGAGCTTGCTTTGACTGTGACTTAGACTTTAGCATGTTATGCTAGATGTTGTTTTGACCTTATGCTTAGTGATTATTGCTGTAGCATGACATGTTCCAAACAATTAGGATTGCTTAATGTGCCTTGAAAGAATCATGCGTTGTTTTAGCATACAAAATCATAGTATTGTGGTATTCTCCTTTGATGCTTTGTTTGGGTTGACTTGGAACATGCTCACACCATGTTATGAATATGAACCATTAACCTTAGCCTCTATGATCATTTAGTTTTGATTTGTGGTACCACTTTATGCTTTGATTTGTAATATTTTGTCGCTCTGCATGATTATAGCCATTATTGCTCTCTTAGTTGGTCGCTCCGAGTATTTTGCTAGCCTCCACTTGTATGAGTAATCTCTAATCATGCAATCCAACTCCCAAGAAACCAACTTATTCCAAAGTGTCCACTATAAATTCCTCTGCATGGTGTGTACACCATTCCAAGTATATTCTTGTTTTATCTATCTTCCAAATTAAACTTGTTATGTGAAAGTTAGTGATTAAAGCTCTCATAAACTTGATGGCACACTTTTATTTTTATTGCCCCTAATAAACTTGAACCATTGTGTCATCTATGTTGTATATGCTTGCACTTATACGTTGGAATAAGCAGAACCGTGCTGTCACGGGGAACGCTTTCAACATTGCACTTGTACATTGTACCCAGTTGATATCATGCTCTTTTATTTATGGATGTCGTCGGTGTGAAATGAAAGGGGGGCTTGTAAATCCATGGAGTTATGTATGTGTGTTAGAGAAACGCCTGAGCCGCTAGCCTATGCCATGCCTAATCATGGTGGAAACTTGTAGCATCACCATAGTGAACAATCTATGAAGCATTCTTCTTATAAAAAAAGAGATAGAGATTGAGAAAAAGAAAAATAAAGAGATGATAAAAGAGGAAAGAGAGAAAAAACACCATTTTACCATGGTAAATAAGAAGATTGCTGAGATGCTCATTGTCTGCTTGCCTTGTCATTTTGATATGGGATAGGTCATGTATCATGTGCAAGGGGTACCCCGTTGGCGGTTCTCTATGATACGCATGTACTTACTATGACAAGAACTTACCGGTGACTAAAGTTGAGTAGCATGAGGAGCGCCCCTCGTACTCAAGGGACATATGAGATTGCCAATTTATACTTTGTCAAGCATATACTCCATAGTCTGTTCACTTTAACCTTAAACACTTCAAGATGCTTATGATAGGGGCAATCCCTGCTTCCTTTATGAAGGGCCTTTCTTCCACTTTTATATTGAGTCTCCACCTTGTATCCTTAGGCACCAATTAAGAGAGCATAGTTGCCATTCTTAGTTCTATGTGAATTGTCCCAAAACTTATTGATTGATTCATATTATTGATATTGCTTGTTCTTGAACTATTTGTATCTAGTCACCCTTATGAACTTTGAAGGTGTCCTATGCATTTATTGCTACTGCATGAGGGACAAGCTGAATGTCACTATGCTATGTTTTCTATATGTGAAACAAACAAACGTCTTTCAATGCATTGTTATTCATGATCTTTGTTTGTATCCTTTCATGTTGCATGCATAGTTACTTTGTCTTATTGTTAGAACTTCATCTTTCATGCTCATGTTTAGAGTACTTTGATCCCAGATTTCAATGCTTGCAAATGGTTTGATATTGATTTTGATGGTGCATGTCACCTCAAAAATTATTCTTTTTATCACTTACCTACTCGAGGACGAGCAGGAGTTAAGCTTGGGGATGCTTGATACGTTGTAAACGTATCTATAATTTTTGATGTTCCATGCTTGTTTAGTATCTACTTTTCTTTGCTTTGCTTTTTCTACACTTTGAGGTACTTTTATATGTTTTCTGGGACTAACCTATTAACAAGATGCCACAGTGCTAGTTGCCTGTTTTCTATTGTTTTTGGTTCCAGAAAAGTCAGAAAATGAAAATTCTCGGAATTGGACGGGACAAAAGCCAAAGTCAATATTTCACTAAGGAGAACTGTGATCCAGAAGAGGAGACGGAGGAGGGCCTCGAGGGGGCCACACCCCCTAACCGCACGGCCAGGCCTGGCCCACGCCTAGGGGGGTGCAACCGCCTTGGACACCCCCTCGCCCTCCCTCTTCTCCTATAAGAAGTCCTCGAGAACTACTACCGACCGAGAACTACTGACCGACCAAGGACTATCGACCGACCGAGAACTACTGACCGACCGACCGAGAAGTACTGACCGATCGAGGACTACAGACCGACCGGACTACTGACCGACCGACTGAGAACTACTGATCGACCGAGCACTACTGACCGACCGAGAACTACCGACCGACCGGGAACTACTTACCGACCGAGCACTATGACCGACCGACCAAGCACTACTTACCGACCGACCAAGAACTACAGACCGACCGAGCACTACTGACCGACCGAGGACTAACGACCGACCGAGTACTACTGACCGACCGAGAACTACCGACCGAGGACTACTGACCGACCGACCGAGCACTACTGACCGACTGACCGAGAACTACTAACCGACCGAGCACTACTGACCGACCGAGAACTACTGACCGACCAAGAACTACTGACCGACCAAGCACTACTGACCAACCGAGAACTACTGACAGACCGAGGAGTACTGACCGACCGAGAACTACTGACCGACCGAGAACTACTGACCGACCGAGTACTACTGACCGACCGAGAACTACTGACCCACCGAGAACTACCGACCGACCAAGCACTACTTACCGACCGAGAACTACTGACCGACCGAGAACTACGGACCGACCAAGAACTACTGACCGACCGAGCTCTACTGACCGACCTAGAAGTACCTACCGACCGAGAACTACTGACCGACCAAGCACTACTGACCGACTGACCGAGAACTACTAACCGATCGAGCACTACTGACCGATCGAGAACTACTGACCGACTAACCGAGAACTACTAACCGACCGAGCACTACTGACCGACCGAGAACTACTGACCGACCAAGAACTACTGACCGACCAAGCACTACTGACCAACCGAGAACTACTGACAGACCGAGGAGTACTGACCGACCGAGAACTACTGACCGACCGAGAACTACTGACCGACCGAGAACTATCGACCGACCAAGCACTACTTACCGACCGAGAACTACTGACCGACCGAGAACTACGGACCGACCAAGAACTACTGTCCGACCGAGCTCTACTGACCGACCTAGAAGTACCTACCGACCGAGAACTACTGACTGACCGAGAACTACTGACCGACCAAGAACTACTGACCGACCAAGCACTACTGACCGGCTGACCGAGAACTACTAACCGATCGAGCACTACTGACCGACCGAGAACTACTGACCGACCGAGGACTACCGACTGACCGAGCACTACTGACCAACCGAGAACTACTGACAGACCGAGGAGTACTGACCGACCGAGAACTACTGACCGACCGAGGACTACTGATCGACCGAGCACTACTGACCGACCGAGGACTAACGAGCGACCGAGTACTACTGACCGACCGAGAACTACCGACCGACCAAGCACTACTTACCGACCGAGAACTACTGACCGAACGAGAACTACTGACCGACCAAGAACTACTGACCGACCGAGAACTACTGACAGACCGAGGACTACTGACCGACCGAGTTCAAACCTCGGAATAGGAATTATGGCAACAATAACAATAACAAGGGCAGTGGTGGAAATCAATCCAATCTAAGAATGAATGTTATTTGTAACAATTGTGGAATTCCAGGGCATTTCCAGAGGGAATGCAAAAAGCCTGTAGTGATTTGTTATGGTTGTGGTCAGAAGAGACATATCAAGCCAGATTGTCCGAGTAAACCACCTGGAGGTTGGCCTACCAAGGGAGGAGGACAAGCCACTGGAGGAAATGGATAGCCCAATAAAGGAGGGACAACCCCTTTTATTTGATGGTACCAGGAAACTGAATTGTGCAGCCCTTGAGGAGGTGGATAATTCGGATCATGCAGTGATAGGTACACTCAATATCCTTACCAATCCCGGCAAAGTTCTATTTGATACTGGTGCAACCACTTCATTCATTTCTGAAGAACTTTGTGATAAGTTCGGGATTAGAACGGCAACGTTAGAAAATCCTATGACCGTAGTTACGGCAGGAGGGAATGTGATTGTACGCCACATAAAACAAGATCAGGTTATCTTGATCTGTGGTTGTACATATTTCGCAGACCTTTATGTGATTCCTTTGAAGGGAATTGCAGTAGTATTGGGAATGGATTGGATGATGGAACACATAGCTCAGATAAATTGTGAGGAGAAAACTTTCTCAATCAAAACTCCAAGCGGAGCAAGGATAGTCTACCAAGCAGATAAGCACAGTCATATCATGGTGGATTTGCAGTTGAATTCAATGAAAGATGTCAAATTGGAAGATATTCCTATAGTAAATGAATTTCAAGATGTTTTTCCAACAGAGCTACCGGGAATGCCACCAGACCGACAGATAGAGTTTACTATTGACCTAATTCCTGGCACATCACCAATAGCTCAAGCAACATATAAGATGGGACCCAAAGAGTTGAAAGAACTCAAAGAGAAAATTGATGAGTTAGCCAGAAAAGGATTTATTCAGGAAAGTGTATCTCCATGGGGAACACCAGTAATCTTTGTGGATAAGAGAGATGGTGGAAGAAGAATGTGTGGAGATTATAGAAATCTGAACAACGTTACTATCAAGAATAAGTATCCTTTACAAAGAATTCAAGATTTGTTTGATCAAGTGAAAGGAGCTGGAGTATTTTCAAAGATCGATTTAAGATCTGGATACCATCAAATAAAAATCAAACCGAAAGATGTTCCAAAGATAGCATTTGACTCAAGATATGGACACCATGAGTATCTGATAGTACCATTTGGTTTGACCAATGCACCGGCAATATTCATGAATCTGATGAACAAGATCTTCATGCCCTATTTGGACAAGTTCGTCATAGTCTTTATTGATGATATTCTGATATATTCCAAGGATAAGGAAGAGCATGCTGATCATTTGAGAATAGCATTGCAGACTTTAAGAGAACACAAACTTTATGCTAAGTTCAGTAAGTGTGAATTTTGGTTTGATAAGGTAGAATTCCTCGGTCATGTGATTGGTAAAGATGGAATTGCTGTAAATCCATCTAAGGTTCAGTCGGTACTACAGTGGACTGCACCGACCAATGTGAAGCAAATTCGAGGTTTCTTAGGAATGGCTGGTTATTATCGGAGATTCATTGAAGGTTTCTCCAAAATAGCCGGACCAATGACCAAATTATTAAGAAAGAATACACCATTCAAGTGGGATGAGAAATGTGAAGCAAGTTTTCAAGAGTTGAAGACTAGATTAACCATAGCTCCAATCTTAGGAGTTCCTGAAACAGGGAAGGACTTCACAGTGTACTGTGATACATCAAAAGAAGGTTTGGTTTGTGTACTAATGCAAGATCGGAAAGTGATTGCTTATGGTTCAAGACAATTAAAACCACATGAAGTCAACTATCCAAATCATGATTTAGAGTTAGCAGCAGTAGTTTTTGCACTGAAAGGATGGAGGCATTTTCTTTATGGAGCCATATGTGAGTTATACACTGACCATAGAAGTATCAAATATTTCTTCACTCAAAAGGAATTGAATATGAGACAGAAGCATTGGTTGGAACTAATCAAGGATTATGATTTAACAATCAACTACACTCCAGGGAAAGCAAATGTTGTAGCAGATGCTTTAAGCAGAAAGAGTGTAGATATTCAGCCTAGTAATCGGGAGTTACCAAAAGAGTTACAAATGGACTTGAAAAGATTAGAACTTCAATTTATTAGAACAGAGGTTCTCGGAGGATTAAATACTATGCAGATAGTTGCAGAGCAGGACAGTGATCTTAAGCAAGAAATTTTTAGACATCAAGGAGAAGATCCTTTCATTGCTGAGGAAATTCGGAGGATATCTCAAGGGCAAAAATCAATTTTTCGCCTTGGAGAATATGAGTCTTTATGGTTTCAAGACCGTCTATGTGTTCCAGATGTGACTGAGATCAGAGATGTCATACTCAGAGAAGCACATGAAACTCCATATTTTATACATCCAGGAAGTACTAAGATGTATATGGATTTGAAAGAATTATTCTGGTGGAATAACATGAAAAGAGACATTGCTAAATATGTATCTGAATGCCATACTTGTCAAAGGGTGAAGGCTGAACATCAAAGTCCAGCAGGACCATTACAACCCTTGGAAATTCCTGAATGGAAGTGGGAAGAAATAGGTATGGACTTCATCACAGGATTGCCCATGACACCAAAAAGGAATGATATGATATGGGTAATTGTGGACAGACTCACTAAGAGTGCACATTTTATTCCGGTGAATAAAAAAGATCATACCGAAAAGTTAGTTGAAGTATATGTCAAAGAGATAGTAAGTAAGCATGGAGTACCCAAAAAGATCGTAGCTGATAGGGGATCAGTGTTTACTTCAGCATTTTGGAAGCAATTGCATGAGGCACTTGGTTCAAAGTTAGATTTCAGCACAACATATCATCGTGAAACAGGAGGTCAAATTGAAAGAACAAATCAAATACTAGAAGACATGTTAAGGGCTTGTGCACTAGATTTTGGAGGAACATGGGAAGATCATCTACCAATGGCAGCATTTTCTTACAATAATAGCTATCAGAGTAGTCTGAAGGCATCTCCATACCAAGTTTTGTATGGAAGGAAGTGTAGATCACCAATATGTTGGTATGAGCCTGGAAGCAGCAAAGAATTTGCGCCAGATTATATCAAAGAAAGACAAGATATCATTGATAAGATCAGGGATAGACTGAAAATATCCCAGAGTAGGCAGAAAAGTTATGCAGATCAAATTCGAAGATCATGGCATCCAGAAGTGGGAGATATGGTCTATTTAAAAGTCAGTCCAATGAAAGGGGTGAAAAGATTCGGAGTTAAAGGAAAATTGAGTCCAAGATACATCGGACCATTCAAGTTACTGAGTCAAAACAGAACTATATCTTATGCTTTAGAGTTACCATCAAGATTGGCTCAAGTGCATAATGTTTTCCATGTGTCACAACTTCGTAAATGTTTAAAAGTTCCAAATGATGCAATCACACACCAAGAGATAGAACTACAAGCAGACCTGACCTATATTGAAAAGCCCTGTAAGATTCTGGAAGAAAACTAGAAAATATTTGAGGAACAAAGCAATCAAATATTGCAAGGTACAATGGGAACATCACCCTGAAAGGAAAGCCACGTGGGAGAAAGAAGAGGATTTAAGAAACGCCTATCCAGAACTATTCAGGTACATCTCCACAAACTTCGGGACGAAGTTTAATTTAAGGGGGGAAGTCTGTAACATCCCAGCATTTAGGAACTAACGAAGGGTAGATTTAGGAATATGGAATGTTGCATGCATGCTTCTGTGAAAATGTGGGTAAATTTTTCGCCAAATAAAGACCTAAAATGATCAAGGTTTCTTTCATACTTTGAGATTACGTTTAGTCTTAAAGTAGGATTGCTATAGACTTTGATATGATCTTTGAGGAATTAAATGTTTTAAAAGTGAAATTGAATTTTAAACTTGAGAGAATTTGAATTATAATTCAAATGAATTAGGAATAAGTATTGAATTTTAATTTAATTAAGAGTTAAATATTACAACTTAATTCTATCCAAAGAAAAACAATAAAGAATATGAAAACTTATTTCATATTATAAATATATAAACAAGATACAAAATTGTAACTTACTGAAATCATCCACACACTTCACAAAAGCAAATAAATATAGAATAAGAATATTCTTTATTAGTAATATTGTAATATTTATTACAGAAGAATAAAATGAAGATTACAAGATAAAAAAATGAAAATTACAAAAGAATAAGAAGATTACATTGAATTATTCTATAACTATTCTATAAAAGAAAAACTAAACTACAATATTCATCCTCAAATCTATACCTACAAGATAAACAATAATAAAACAATAGTAAGGTTAGAGTTAGTATTATTTTTCTCTCAGACATGTCAGTGAAGTGCACTAGACAAATTCATCATTGAGAAATTTATCACAAGGGGCAAGTTTCACCAGGATGAAAGAATATATCTTTCATGAATAAAATTTTAGACATTAAAATATTTATAAGAATTTTGTAATCTATATATTACTTATGGAAATTTAACAAAATTATTAAAAGATGATAAAAATAAATAAAACTCACTTTCATTATCTATTAATATTGTAGTATTTTTTGAGAAATACTAAATAAATATTTAATAACAAATTTTAAGGTATAATTGATAATTCCTAAAAGAATTATTAAATCAATAAAAGTTAAATAAAAGGGAAATAAAATAAAATAATTCAATATATGTTATAAGTATTAAAAATAATAATATTTATAAATGCTTTATTATTATTAAAAAGAACCTTGTATAATAATAGGGTAAATGCATATCAAATTAAATAATGCATTACATTACTTGCATAATCATTTTGCTTCTTTAAATATTGTCCTTACCGGGCAATAATGATGTTTTTTGTAGACATAGAAGCTCAAGGTCCAGTGCAAGCATCAGACTTCACTACCTTGCCATCGCTAGGCAAGTTCATCACTTGCTCATGTCCTTTGAAGAGTCTTTATCAAAGTATTTACAAATTGTGTGTTATCATATATGATATAAAAGGAAGAAAATATTATTTTCACAAATAAAGAAATCATAGATATCATCCTAAGTGGTGATATAATGGAGCAATAGAACTTAGGGTTCTATTTGCAACAATAATGATCAAGTAGGGACTTAATAACCCCTGACATCAGTGATTCTAGCGCCGTATATTACGCGTTAGCCATGAGATTTGGAATGGGACAGAGAAGTCAGCTGTATCTTATTTCTCTCGCATTAAGCCGGATGTGCAGGTCGTGGCTATTATCCTTGTAGCGTGCATATTAATTGGTAATTCATAGAGGATATGCAGCATATGGGTGGGAACCCTCATCGTCCCACGATAGTTCTGGCATCTAACGGTTTGTACAAACCATTGCCGTAATCCATTATGTGGGCATGGTGTACACCAAGGAGGCATGCAAGGTCGCGAAGCGGGCAGTGATTTGTTGGAGATATGCCCTAGAGGCAATAATAAATGTAGTTATTATTATATCTTTGTGTTTATGATAAATGTTTACATTCATGCTATAATAGTATTAACCAGATACATTAATACTTGTGTGATTTGTAAACTAAATTAGAGTCCCTAGTAAAGCCTCTTTATAATACTAGCTTGTTGATTAATATATGATCATGGTTTCTTGATCATGAACATTTGAGATGTTGTTAATAACAAGGTCATATCATTAGGAGAATGGTATGATGGACATACTCCTATAGATAAGCGTAGCATAAAGATCAAGTCATTTTAATAGTTCAATTGCTATAAGCTTTCTGATACATAGTAACATAATTCCTTCGACCATGAGATCACGCTTATCACCATCACCGGAAGGATGCTTTGATGACGTCAAACACCACACCGTAACTGGGTGGCTATAAAGGTTGCATTGAGTGTTCGGAAAGTATGGGTTGAAACACATGGATCAAGAGTGGGATTTGTCCATCCATATGACGGATAGATATACTCTGGGCCCTCTCGGTGGAATGACATCCAATTAGCTTGCAAGCATGTGACTGGCTCACAAGGGATCACATACCACGGGAACGAGAAAAGAGTACTTATCAGTAACGAGGTTGAACTAGGTATGCAGAGATACCGACGATCAAAACCTCGGATAAGTAAACTATCGTGAGACAAAGGGTAATTGGTATCGTATGTAAGTGGTTCATTCGATCGCAAAGTAATCCTAGAAATATGTGGAAGCCATATGAATTTCCAGATTCCTCTATTGGTTATTGATCGGAGAAGTGTCTCAATCATGTCCGCATAATTCACGAACCGTAGGGAGACACACTTAAGGATTCGATGTTGTTCAGTAGTTATGGAATGATGAGTAAGAGACCGAATGTTGTTCGGAGTCTCGGATGGGATCCGGGATATCACGAGGAGATCCGGAATGGTCCGAAGAATAAGATTCATATAAGGAAAGTCCTGTTTCGGAGTTGGGGAATGATTCCGGTGTTTTCATCGGGAATGTTCTAGAAGGGTCCGGAAGGTCCGGCACTCCGAAGAGGAAGGGAACATGAATGTGTCATGACAATGTGGAATGGTTGCATCATGTACTAGGTCACTTGGCTGGGCAAAATAAAGGGAGAAATCAAATCCTAGTTTGAAAGTCAAACGCCAATTTGAAAAAGTCAAACGGCAAGTTTGCTTGGTGGAGGGAGAGTAGGAAACCTACTTGGGAAGGAGTTCCCCTCCCTCCACCCGCCGGCCAAGGAGGCCGAGTTGGGGGAGGACTCCCTCCTCCCAATCGGCCACCCTCCATCTATATAAGGAGGGGTAGGGCTTCCCTACCCCTTACACCCAACACACCCAAAACCCTAGCCCTAGCCGCCGGCCTCCTCCAAGTCGCCGCCGCCTCTTAGGGTTCCTCCAACTCGCCAAGTTGGGGCTTCCCCAAGCCCTATCCGCCGGCCGAGCTCCCTCCTTGGTGCCTATAAACCCTAGATAACCAAGGCCTCTCTCATACTCCACCATACTCGCTCCGGTTAAGGCGAAGCCCTGCGAGATCTCCCCTCTACTTCCGGTACCACGCCATCGTGCTGCCGGAATCGCGAGGAGAGTGCTACAACCTCCGCTGCCTGCTGGAACCAGGGAGATGAAGGTCTTCATCGAGTACCGAACGTGCGACCGACTGCGGAAGCGCTGCCGGAACGCAGCGCCGGAAGGATCGTCTACACGATCTTGAGATCGGCAAGAGTACGACTACATCACCCACGAGAATCTGCTCTCGTTAACCGCTTTGGAATCTTCGAGGGTGAGTTCCTCTATCGACTCGTTGCTACAATCTAGTAGATAGATCTTGGCTTGTTTGTTTGCATGCGGTAGAAATTTTTTGTTTTCCATGCTATGAACCCCTACAGTGGTATCAGAGCCGTGTCTATATGTAGATCTGTTGCACGAGTAGAACACAATGGTCATTGTGGGCGTTGGTGCTTTTATTATCAATTGCTTTTTGTGTACTTTGCATCTTACGGTATGATGGGATGAAGCGGCCCAGGCTAACCTTACATGACATCGTTCATGAGACTTGCTCCATGCTCAACATGCAACTTGTATTGCATAAGTGGCTTTGTGGGTGTCTGTCTCTCCCATTATAGTATAGATCCAATTTACAACGGGCACTTGATAGTTCAAGCATCAACGTTGTGGTTCTTGTTCGTAAGTTAGAGCGACACTTATTGAAAGCCCCAAACCACGTAAAATATGCAAAGAAAATTAGAGGCGTCTAACTTTGTTTTGCAGGGGTGTGCTGTGATGTGATATGGCCATGATTGTGATTATATTTGATGTATGCAATGTTCCTTATTGTAAGTTGGCAACCGGCAGGAGCCATATGGCTGTCTTTAAATTCTCTTAAGACCCGCGTGTCTATTCAAAGTAGTTGTAATAGTTGAAGCTGGTGGACGATGACCATGAAACAATGCCATTGACCTTGACGCTATGTCGGTGATGATGGAGATCATGTTCGTGCTTAAAGATGGAGATCGGAAGCACAAGAAGAAAGGCCATATCATATAACATATTATGAATTGCATGTGATGTCAATCCTTTATGCATCTTGTATTGCTTAGTTAACGACGGTAGCATTATAAGATGATCCCTGAAGCACACAAATTTCAATTTTTAAAGTGTTCATCTTTAGTAAGCACCGTTACTAAAGCTCGTTGTTTCGAAGCACCACGTGATGATCAGGTGTGTTAGATTCTGCGAGTGTATACAACATGAGCAAGCCAGATTTGCTCATGCGGAAGCTAAGGTTTGATCTTGACGAGCCTAGCATGTACAGACATGGTCTCGGAACACGGATCACCGAAAGGTAAAGCATGAGTCATATAGTAGATATGATGAACATGTTGATTGTTCGCCATTGAAGCTACATCAACTCTCATGATGATCGGTTTTGATGTGGTGGATTTGGTTCGTGTGATCACTAAAACAATGTGAGGGATATTGTTTTGAGTGGGAGTTCATCTAGATTAATTTAACTATTAATTAGAACTCAATTTGTCATAAACTTAGTCTAAACTATTGCAAATATGTTGTAGATCAATGGCGGCCCCTACCATCAATTTTAATGCGTTCCTAGAGAAAGAAAAGTTGAAAAACAATGGAAGCAACTTCGCAGATTGGTTCCGCAATTTGAGGATTGTCCTCAATGCTGGTAATTTGACCTATGTGCTGGATGCACCGCTGGGTGACCCGCCTGAAGCTGATGCTACCGATGAAGTAAAGAATTTTTTCCTCACTCGGAAGAATCAGTACTCCACAGTTCAGTGTGCTATCTTGTATGGTTTGGAATCGGAGCTTCAGAAAAGGTTTGAGAACCATGACCCATATGACGTCCGTGAACTCAAAATGATATTTGAGGCTCATGCGGCAGTTGAGATTTATGAGGCTTCTGAAAAGTTCTTTAACTGCAAGATGGAAGAGGGCAGCTCCGTCAGTGAGCATGTGCTTAAGATGTCTGGGCACGCAAACAAACACCAAAGTTTGGGTATAGTGATTCCTAATGCGTTGGGGATTTACCGTGTCCTCCAATCACTACCACCAAGTTACAAGAACTTTGTGATGAACTACAATATGCAAAACATGAACAAGACGTTTCCAGAACTCTTCTCAATGCTGAAATCTGCAGAAGTGGAGATCAGGAAAGAGCATCAAGTGTTGTTGGTCAATAAGACCACCAAATTCAAGAAAGGCAAGTCTAAGAAAAAGGGAAACTTCAAGAAGGGTGGTAAGAAAGTTGCCGCACCGACGAAGAAGACCAAGGCTAGGCCTAAGCCTAATACTGAGTGCTTTTACTGCAAGAGAGAAGATCACTGGAAGCGGAATTGCCCAAAGTACTTGGCGGATTTGAAGAACGGCAACATCAAGAAGAAAGGTATATCCGATATACATGTTATTGATGTGTATCTCACTAGTACTCGTAGTAGTGCCTGGGTATTTGATACTGGTTCGGTTGCTCATATTTGTAACTCGAAACAGGTGCTGCAGAATAAATGGAAGCTAGCGAAGAACGAGGTGACGATGCGCGTTGGAAATGGATCAAAGGTTGATGTGATCGCGGTCGGCACGCTACCTCTTCATCTACCATCGGGATTAGTTTTATACTTAAATAATTTTTATTTGGTGCCTGCGTTGAGCATGAACATTATATCGGGATCATGTTTATTGCGAGACGGTTACTTGTTTAAGTCCGAGAATAATGGTTGTTCGATTTATATGAGTAATATGTTTTATGCACATGCACCTTTGATAGATGGTCTATTCTTATTGAATCTCGATTGTAGTAATACACACATAAATAATATTGAGGCTAAACGTTTGAATTTGAGCGATAACTCGACCTATATGTGGCACTGTCGTCTTGGTCACATTGGAGTGAAGTGTATGAAGAAACTCCATTCCGATGGACTTCTTGAATCACTTGATTTCGAATCACTTGAAAGATGCGAAGTATGTCTGATGGGTAAAATGACTAAGACTCCATTTTCTGGTATGATGGAGCGAGCTACGGACTTATTGGAAATCATACATACCGATGTGTGTGGACCAATGAGTGTAGCATCGCGCGGTGGTTATCGTTATGTTCTTACCTTCACGGATGACTTGAGTAGATATGGGTATATCTATTTCATGAAACATAAATCCAAAACTTTTGAGAAGTTTAAGGAATTTCAAAGTGAGGTAGAGAATCAACGCAACAAGAATATTAAATTTCTACAATCTGATCGTGGAGGTGAATTAAGTTACGAGTTTGGCGAGCATTTGAAGAAATGCGGAATACTTTCACAATTGACATCGCCGGGAACACCACAGCGCAATGGTGTGTCCGAACGTCGTAATCGAACTCTCTTAGATATGGTTCGTTCTATGATGTCACTTACAGATTTACCGCTATTGTTTTGGGGTTATGCATTAGAAACAACCGCATTCACTTTAAATAGGGAACCATCTAAATCTGTTGTAACGACACCATATGAATTATGGTTTGGAAAGAAACCTAAATTGTTGTTCCTTAAAGTTTGGGGTTGCGAAGCCTATGTAAAGAAGTTACAGCCGGACAAGCTTGAACCCAAAGCGGAAAAATGCGTCTTCATAGGATACCCTAAGGGAACTATTGGGTATACCTTCTATCATAGATCCGAGGGCAAAATCTTCGTTGCCAACAATGGATCCTTTCTAGAGAAGGAATTTCTCTCGAAAGAAGTGACTGGAAGGAAAGTAGAACTCTACGAGGTCGTTGAACCTTCTCTCGAACTTGCGAGTAGCACAGCACCAGAAGTAGTTCCTATTGCGCCTACACCAATAAGAGAGGAAGCTAATGATGATTATCATGAAACTTCGGTTGAAGTTGCTACAGAGCCTCGCAGGTCAACGAGAACTCGTACCACTCCTGATTGGTATGATCCCGTTATGAGTGTCATGTTGGTGGACAACATCGATGACCCTGCGACATATGAGGAAGCGATGATGAGCCCAGATTCCAATAAATGGCAAGAAGCCATGAAATCCGAGATTGGATCCATGTATGAAAACCAAGTATGGACTTTGGTGGACTTACCGGATGGCCGGAAGGCTATCGAGAACAAATGGATTTTCAAGAAGAAAACATATGTTGATGGTAATGTTACTGTCTATAAAGCTCGACTTGTCGCAAAAGGGTTTCGACAAATTCAAGGAGTTAACTACGATGAGACTTTCTCACCAGTAGCGAAGCTAAAGTCTGTGAGGATTATGTTAGCAATCGCTGCATATTATGATTATGAGATATGGCAGATGGATGTCAAAACAACGTTCCTCAATGGAGACATTGATGAAGAGTTGTATATGATGCAACCCAAAGGTTTTGTCGATCCTAAAGATGCTAACAAGGTGTGCAAACTTCAACGGTCCATATATGGATTGAAGCAAGCATCCCGAAGTTGGAATCAACGTTTTGATAAGGTAATCAAAAGCTTTGGTTTTATACAAACTTATGGAGAAGCTTGTATTTACAAGAAAGTGAGTGGGAGATCTGTAGCATTCTTAATACTATATGTAGATGACATATTGTTGATTGGGAATGATGTAGACCTTCTTAATAGTGTCAAGGAATATTTGAATAATAGTTTTTCAATGAAAGATCTTGGCGAAGCAGCTTACATATTAGGCATAAAGATTTATAGAGATAGATCGAGACGCCTAATATCATTGTCACAAAGTACATATTTGGACAAAGTTCTAAAGAGGTTTGGAATGGAAGATAGCAAGAAATGGTTCTTGCCCATGTTGCCCAATACGACCTTGAGTAAAACTCAAAGTCCAGCAACGACAGAAGATAGAGAAAGGATGAGTAAGACTCCCTATGCCTCAGCCATAGGATCTCTAATGTATGTCATGCTATGTACTAGACCCGACATTGCATATGCTGTTAGTTTGACTAGCAGATATCAAAGTGATCTAGGAGTGGATCATTGGACAGCGGTCAAAAACATCCTTAAGTACTTGAGAAGAACTAATGATATGGTTCTTTCTTATGGAGGTGATGAACAACTCGTTGTTAATGGTTACACCGATGCTAGTTGGAACACCGATCCAGATGATTCTAAATCTCAATCTAGATACGTATTTACTTTGAATGGTGCACCAGTTAGCTAGAGGAGTGCAAAGCAAAGCGTTGTGGCGAGATCTTCAACTGAATCGGAATACATAGCTGCTTCGGAGGCTTCACAAGAAGCGATATGGATGAAGGAGTTCATTACAGAGCTCGGTGTGGTTCCAAGTGCGTTGGACCCAATGTCTATCTACTGTGATAACATGGGCGCCATAACCAATGCGCAAGAACCAAGGTCACACAAGAAGCTGAAGCACATCAAGCTACGTTTTCACGCTATTCGAGAACATGTACAAGATGGTGACATAAAGATTTGCAAAGTACACACAGATCTGAATGTGGCGGATCCGTTGACTAAACCTCTCCCGAGGGCAAAACATGACCAACACCAAACTGCCATGGGTGTTCGGTATATTACCATGTAATCTAGATTAGTTGACTCTAGTGCAAGTGGGAGACTGTTGGAGATATGCCCTAGAGGCAATAATAAATGTAGTTATTATTATATCTTTGTGTTTATGATAAATGTTTACATTCATGCTATAATAGTATTAACCAGAAACATTAATACTTGTGTGATTTGTAAACTAAATTAGAGTCCCTGGTAAAGCCTCTTTATAATACTAGCTTGTGGATTAATAGATGATCATGGTTTCTTGATCATGAACATTTGAGATGTTAATAACAAGGTCATACCATTAGGAGAATGGTACGATGGACATACTCCTATAGATAAGCGTAGCATAAAGATCAAGTCATTTTAATAGTTCAATTGCTATAAGCTTTCTGATACATAGTAACCTAATTCCTTCGACCATGAGATCATGATTATCACCATCACCGGAAGGATGCTTTGATGACATCAAACACCACACCGTAACTGGGTGGCTATAAAGGTTGCATTGAGTGTTCGGAAAGTATGGGTTGAAACACATGGATCAAGAGTGGGATTTGTCCATCCATATGACGGATAGATATACTTTGGGCCCTCTCGGTGGAATGACATCCAATTATCTTGCAAGCATGTGACTGGCTCACAAGGGATCACATACCACGGGAACGAGAAAAGAGTACTTATCAGTAATGAGGTTGAACTAGGTATGCAGAGATACCGACGATCAAAACCTCGGATAAGTAAACTATCGTGAGACAAAGGGTAATTGGTATCGTATGTAAGTGGTTCATTCGATCGCAAAGTAATCGTAGAAATATGTGGGAGCCATATGAATTTCCAGATTCCTCTATTGGTTATTGATCGGAGAAGTGTCTCAATCATGTCCGCATAATTCACGAACCGTAGGGAGACACACTTAAGGATTCGATGTTGTTGAGTAGTTATGGAATGATGAGTAAGAGACCGAATGTTGTTCAGAGTCTCAGATGGGATCCGGGATATCACAAGGAGATTCGGAATGGTCCGGAGAATAACATTCATATAAGGAAAGTCCTGTTTCTGAGTTGGGGAATGATTCCGGTGTTTTCATCGGGAATGTTCTAGAAGGGTCTGGAAGGTCTGGCACTCCGAAGGGGAAGGGAACATGAATGTGTCATGACAATGTGGAATGGTTGCATCATGTACTAGGTCACTTGGCTGGTCAAAATAAAGGGAGAAATCAAATCCTAGTTTGAAAGTGAAACGCCAATTTGAAAAAGTCAAACGGCAAGTTTGCTTGGTGGAGGGAGAGTAGGAAACCTACTTGGGAAGGAGTTCCCCTCCCTCCACCCGCCGGCCAAGGAGGCCGAGTTGGGGGAGGACTCCATCCTCCCAACCGGCCACCCTCCATCTATATAAGGAGGGGTAGGGCTCCCCTACCCCTTACACCCAACACACCCAGAACCCTAGCCCTAGCCGCCGGCCTCCTCCAAGTCGCCGCCGCCTCTTAGGGTTCCTCCAACTTGCTGAGTTGGGGCTTCCCCAAGCCCTAGACGCCAGCCGAGCTCCCCCCTTGGTGCCTCTAAACCCTAGATCACCAAGGCCTCTCTCATACTCCACCATACTCGCTCCGGCTTAAGGCGAAGCCCTGCGAGATCTCCCCTCTACTTCCGGTACCACACCGTCGTGCTGCCGGAATCGTGAGGAGAGTGCTACAACCTCCGCTGCCTGCTGGAACAAGGGAGAGGAAGGTCTTCATCGAGTACCGAACGTGTGATCGACTGCGGAAGCGCTGCCGGAACGCAGCGCCGGAAGGATCGTCTACACGATCTTGAGATCGGCAAGAGTACGACTACATCACCCACGAGAATCTGCTCTCGTTAACCGCTTTGGAATCTTCGAGGGTGAGTTCCTCTATCGACTCGTTGCTACAATCTAGTAGATATATCTTGGCTTGTTTGTTTGCATGCGGTAGAATTTTTTTGTTTTCCATGCTACGAACCCCTACATGATTGGCTTGGACCAACTACTGGGCCCCACATCGTGGAATTGTGGACGGGAAAGTACGCCGGGTTGTGGAACAAGGAGTTGATCTCTCATGGGTAAAGTAACACACCTCTGCAGAGTGTAAGAACTGTAACTTGTTACTCCCTGTTTCGGGAAGGAGCTGCGAACGCGGCAGGAAAGGAACTCCATGAAAGTTCTGGTCAACCTGTGAAGGCTGATTGTCATAGATTTTCATAATAAAATCAATCTTTAAAGAAAGATTTACCAAAAATTGCATAGTGCCAAGGACTTATAGTCCGAGGTGGTAGTTAGATCATCAAACTTCCCACCTTGCATATAACGAACTTGTTGGGTAATGCTGTTACTCATTCTTTGCTTTGATCCCTTGCTTAGACTCTGAGGATCCCGAAGACGTGCCAATGTATGCAGCCGAATGCCAAGAGGATGTGTTCTACGAGGAACCTGATCGGTCCAGAGGTGTTGAAGGAGTGGATTACGAAATCCGCTACGGTGTCGATGATAACGAGTCTAACTAAGTATCCCTAGTTAGTAGTAACCAACGGAGCCGAGCAGCATAAACTCTATAGAATAAGCTGTTGAGCTCAACCCCTAGTCGGAGTTGTTACTTTTAAATTCCGCTGAAACACTTTATATTTTGGTTTGTAAGTTGAACCCTTTGAAGTCTTGAACTTCTGGTGTTTGTAATATGGACCCGCAATGTTTCTATTGTACCACTCTGAGGGATGTGATATTTACAGAACGGTGTTCTGTGAGTGTCATGTCAATGACTATAGTGTACTACACATGCAGTGGTATGCTGGGTCACCGGAGCAGCCGCCGGTCCCTGCCTCCTCTGTTTGCTGCTCCGGCGATGGGACGGGGTAGGGACCCCGGGTTCTAGCATGTAGTTACGGTGGCCTAATGTTTTGTTCGGGCGCTGCTTTCATGGAGGAGAATGTGCCGCGTCGGAATAATTTGCCCCTGCTCTTCCACCTTCTCGGACTTGCTCTTACTAGTGGCGTCGGGGGCAGGTGGCCTCGTCTTTCGCCGATCTTTGGATCCGGTGATATTCATGTCTGGTGGTCGACGGTCGGCACTCTCACAAGTATCGACCGTGTCGACTGCTCTAGTTGTGTTTGGTGTCTTGCAGTTGTACGCATGGAAAACAACATGCGGCAACGTTTCTCTTCTCCGACTACGTTAGATGAAGATGACGACGTTGGGATCTGGTGACCACGGGGAAGATCCCCGGCCAAAGTGCCACAAATACTTGGACTCGTCGCTTGTGACGACCCGGTTCATCGGCTAAAAAAGTATCCTGGTATGCGATGGTGCTCTCCTAGATCTAGGTATGACGGTTGTTTGTCTATTTTTTCGATGTTACCATGGTGACGACGGAGGACGATGGACGGCGGTTCAGCGTGGCACAAGTTTCTCCAAGAGTGGAATTGTAATTTTACTTTCGGGGTTCTTTGTGCAAATTTTGTTGGCACGTATATTTGTCATGTGTGACCATATGTGTAATATTTGTAAACAGACTGTCTAATAAAATATATGGTTATTTCAAAAAAAGGAAGGAAGAATCATAATGGACATAACTTAAAAGTCGGCTAACGTGAAAATTGGTAACAATGAGGAGGGTGCATACATGTATGGTATTTTACCTATTGTTTTGTGACTTTGTCAGTATACAGATTGGTGGATTGACACATGTTCTAATATTTATGTGCTCGTTGATATTTTTTGTTTTTTTATCAGGTCACACAAAAGCTCTTGGTCTTGATGGAAAAAGGGTCGCATGCTTTTGTTCGTGGTGTTGGCATGGTGCATCGGATGTGTACTTTGGGGAAGGTCGTGTATCTAAAGAATCATGTGGCATGTGCCCTCAATAAATAATAATCTCGTAAGTGGTTCCTTTTTTTAAAAGAACATTTTAAGTTGGGTGTTTGAATCCATCAAGTAGTAATCTCTAAGTATGCATAATTTATTAGTAAAAGTTATGAGTGCGGAGATCAATTCCACCTTTTCCTATCAGATTTTTGTAATAAGGTTGTGCACCATATTTGTTTCCGGGCCAATCAAACCGATGTTTGGCATTCATTGTATGACGTAGCTAGGTAAGATGAATTTAATTCCAAGTTTAACTTTAATCAAAGCCTCTAAATGCAAAGTGTGTGTTCAAGCTAAGCAACCTCAAAAGCCTGTAAAGCATGTGGAGGAAGCAATAAAGTTGGCACTGCTAGATCTTATACACTCATATATATGTGATATGAGTGACGTCTTGACTAAAGGTAGAAAAAATACTTCATGGCAATAATTGGTGATTCTACCATATTTTGCTATGTATATTCTCTACACCATTTTTAATTCAATAAGACAAAACTTGAAAATCAACTTAAGAACAAGATCAATAGAGTTAGGTAAGATTGTGGTGGTGGAGAGTATTTATCTAATGAGTTTGATTGTTTTTTTTTTGCATAATATGGCACCATTCATGAGAGGATGCCTCCCCATTCTCCCCAACAAAACGGGGTTGCTGAAAGGAACAACCATACTCTAACATGTTTGGTTAATACCATGCTAGATACTTCGAGTTTATCTAAGGCATGGTGAGGGATATGATATTGACATCTTGTCATGTCTAAAATAAAATTCCCATAAAACATAATGAAACTGATCCATGTGAATTACGCGAGAAGAAAATAATGACACTCTCCTATCTACGCACTTGGGGGCTGTTTAGCATAGGTGAATTTTCCAATTGTCGAAAAGCGTAAACTTGGATCAAAGACCATAGACTATGTCTTTCTCGACTATGCTCATCATAGTGTTGGATTTAAATTTTTAATGGTGAAATATGAGATACATGACATGAAGGTCGGTACAATTATGGAGACCAATGATGTTACTTTATTTGAGGATATTTTTCCTATGAAAGATACACCTAGTACTTATATACAAGAGTCTCCTAAAAATCCTAAACCCCATATTCTTATAGAATGTTATAAATGAACAGTTGATGAAATTCCAAAGGAGAAAGGCAATGAAGTTATGATAAGGAACAAGAGACAGAGGATCGCAAATGAAGTTACCATGGAAGTCACCCAATCTTGTCATCGGAGATCCCATGAGTTAGGACATGGGAAAAGAAGCCATTGGTTAACTAGAGGAGAATAATTAACTTCTACTAACCCACTCTAGTGAATATTTACTACTCTCATGATCGATATGGCAGGTTGAATTTTGCTTAATATGTTCATAGGCTTGTATAACCCAAGATTCTATCTAATGACTGCAAGTGCACAGATCGTTTGTAGCTAGTTTTGAAATAAAGATATTGATCCTATAGGGAGCAAAAGTCTGAAGTCTAATAACTCTTGAATTAAATACTAAAATAGAAAAGCTAAATAAATTAAGTAATAAGATAAAATGCGACTGTTGTATAAAAAGGTGTTTTGGGGTTTTTGTATAAGAGAACAATAAGTAAAGTAAAACAAACTAAATACAGAAAGTATATGGCGTATGTAAAAGAGATTTGAAACTGCAATTGGAAAAGGCGTTCTCAGGGAGTAGCGGATACACCCTTAACATTTATAAAGGGTCTAAGGTAAAGATTATTATCATGAACATTCTCAACTATGTATGTGTGGGAGGAATATTTGGACGAATAGGCATCAATCACTGCTCACATCATCCTCAAAATCACAACAGACATCAATCTACATTAATCGAATTACTGCACTATTAAGGGACTTGATTCCGTAGGACGTATCCCATAGCATGGATAGTGTTCCGTGAGTTTCCTCGGTTCCCAAGTTGATACGTAAGGAGTGCCAACAGCTTTATAGTCACTGTAAGTACTAGCACACCCCCGTCTACCAACAAGTAGTTTCCTCCATCAAGTCCCCATAGGAGGCAAATATTGAGAGGTCGACTTCTCCCAACATCAAGATGAAGACAATCTAGCACATGGTCACAACGATGAATATCATAATGAACTTTATCTTATTTCAATATCATGATAGGGTTTCTCCATCTCCCCAAGAATAAATGATCTACTCAGACATGAAGGCAATCAACATCATGACAAAAACAATGGAATCTATCATAGATGAATAGTATTTGTATAAATCCACAACGAGTACGGAAATTACAACAAGATGTAGATTAAATGGATGTAGATGGTGGTGATGCATCGGTTGATAATGAAGTTCGATGCCTTATCCTCCTATATCTGCGTAGGGTGAAGATGAATCCCCGGTGGATGAGTTCCCCCTCCAAATTCCTTCCGAAGGTGAGGTTTTGGCGATTTCTGGTCGTTCTGTATGTCGTCTCCCCAATCCAGTTACACGAGGTGAAACTATTTGAGGATGCGGTGGCGGCGCCAACTATACAGCCAGAAAAAGTATTCCCGTTGTATAGTTGGTCGTTAAACCTTCTGCCTCCTACGATCGCTTCAGTTTTTCATCTGATGTTATTGATATTTTCCAAATAAGAGATTTACGCTGTTTTTGGACCTTTTTGCTCCAATACAACTGATCCAAGAATTGTGTCCATCGTATCCATCATCTGTCATGATCCTGGTGAAAATAAACATAAAAGGTGCGTGTGAACGCCGTAAAATACCAAGATCCTACCACTACAGTGCAAAATAACAATATAAAACATGATACAAATATGCACTCATCACTATCCTACATAGCAGTCTTGAAAGAACACACATATGTGAACCCGACAGTTGGTCACAGTCTATGAGATAGAGTAATCTATTGGAAGATCATGTAGAGGCCATGATGTGACTTATATGCTCCATGTGAGGGTAGCATTTGGCAGCCTAGTATCAGTATGACATTAGGTGAAACTTATATACATAAAACTGGTAATTAAAGATTAGTCTATTATAAATCGTTAATGAGTGTAGTATAGTGTTATTCTTAACAGTCCACAATAAAAAGGCTATTATATAAAACAGTGATCTGGAACAAGGTGATGTAATGGGACTATATGCCTTTGTGAGAATTGTTAGAACATACTAGTGCTCCTTAGCCCCTGACCTAACTAAAATTATAAATCATGTATGACTCATTCATGCAATGCATGGCAGGACGCGGGATTATGTTTTGTCTCACAGTATTAGTTGCGAGCGAGTTGGACCTCTTTATATTGGAGGGTGTTCTATCACTCATTAAGATGTGAGAAAAAAATTTGCTCTTGCGCACTCCTCCTCTGCCGCCTGCCTCATAACGTTGGTCGTGCCATGTCGTGTTGCGGTAATGAGACGTGAATATTTATGTTGTTCGGAAAAATATAATTACGTATTAACTATGACTCGTTAACGGATATGGGCTACTGCTCACAAGGTTGTGGTCTAGTGCCCACATCTTACCCAACCTACAATATACGCAAACGTGAAACCTAACCGTGACCAGCAACTAGATTTCATGCCTATCTATGCCACGAACGTTTCATCTCTCTGTGGAACCCTCGGTTACTCCATCCTGCCAATCATGTGCCTGGCTGTCTGGGAGAGCAGACCTCGGAAACCTCGCCTCTATGATCCTGACCGAGAGAGGGGTGATAAGATTTTTGGGAAGCTTCTCGACGCGACTACTCAAGGTTTTCTTCAACTACGTCTAGCTTTCTCTACTCCATCGCCATATTGTACGCTGCTACCAAGAAGGTTGTTGATGCCGTCGCCACCACCGCTAATGGTGGAGCTCCTTCCCTGTGTCGCCGTTGTTCATAGCATTAATTGACTTGTACGTTTTGTTTAACCTTTTTTGTTATTCCGTCTATTGATTACTATATATGCAGTATGCGTAAATGTGATAGGTTTTCACTTCATGTATGTTGCATGTCCAGTATTCGTATCCTAGTTAATCTTAAAAATTACACTGTCATGTGTTATAATTGAATTAAATTAATAGAAAAATTGCAAATTATGTCAACCATAGTTATACAAAAATGCAAGTATCTGAAAATCTGATGTTAGTAAACATTTTAAAATAGATACACGTAATACGTATTCTTCATTTGCTCTCACAGGGACGTGAACCTTGGTACATGGATGTCTCGAGTTCCATCCCGCTAATCTGAGCAATCCTCGACCACAATATCACTATGGCCATATTTGATTCGTAGGATAGGAAAAACATAGAAATAAAAAAAGTAAAAGATTAGAATGTCATGTTCAATTGAATCGTGCATGATTTTTTCATGAAGGAGTTTTTGAATAGTAGGAAAGACAAAGAAATTATAACATGAGGTTTGGGTTGATGGATTTTTTTTAAAATGTAGTGCAATGCACTTCTATAGAAAAAATTTCTAGGATCTAATAGTACGAATCGAACGATGAACAAAAAGAAAAGAATAAAAATCCTACAAATTTACTACTTCCTTCATCTTAAAATAGATGTCTCAAATTTGGATGAATCTAGACACTATGTAGTATGTAGATTCATCCAAATTTTAAAAAACCTAAGACATCTATTTTAAGATAGAGGAAGTATAAGATTTATTTAAGTAAAACAAGCCCTACAAATTCACGTGCTGTTTGAAGTGTAGTTGACGGCGTCTTGAACCCAAGATACTAAAACGCAGGGAATCGCGTGGTTAATCGACGTCTCCGGCGGCGTGGTGGACTTGCTGGTTCGAGCGAGGGAAATGAGTCGAGCGACGCATTGTTGCCGTCAGTTATCGCCGTCGAGTTGCCAATATAAATAAATACAAAATGACTATGATCTGAAGTTCTGAACGCACTGTGGCTCCTCGAATCAGGAGGTTTGCTCGGAGAATAAGAATCGCCGTTCTGGGGGCATTTTCACCGACAAGACCTAAGTAAACGATTTAAATGGGCCGTTTTAGTCCGTTTGGATCGAGCTACCGGCGGTTTTGTGTCATGGTTCGGGCTGTCCGGTCAGCCGTGTCCAGCAATACGGTGCGTACAAAAACAGATAGGCTAGTCCAAGAAAAAAATGCCTATTCTACAGCTAGGCCAATTCGTGTCTGTGTCTACCCGAACAGATCCATCCAGCAATCAGATTTAGTTCATAAATGAGCGATCCATCTGAATTAATACAGATAGGCCGTGCCCCTGGGTGCCACTTTCAAGCGGGCCGATTAAGACGTGCTCGGACATTTGGTAGACCCGGTTGAGATGGGCTCAAATCTTGCTCCTACTGATCCGCCACCATAGGAAACCAAAGCAGGCTATTTTGCGCCGAATCCCTGCGAACGCAGCGTGCACAGTAATCGCAGAAGATCTTGCATGCGCCCCGGTTGGACGGAGAGACAAGCTCAGGCGGTGTGGGTGCATGCGCCGTCGCGGAAGAAGAGTAGCCCAGCCGCTGGTTTAGACTAGGCCAGTCGTGGGTCCTGCCTCTTAAAGCCAGAGATATCAACGTCCTGTCTTGTCGAGTGGTATATTCTTTGTATTTATCCACAGTAAAACAGTACGTAAGCCTTATCCCCGCAGCCTGCCCGACATATCTGTATTGTCACCCTTGGCTTCCTTTTAGTAGCTGCTCCTGCTGGAGGAGAGCCCAGCCAGCTTTCTGCACCTCATTTAAGGCCCAGTTTTTTTTGGACTACAGCTTGTGCATAAGCCATTTGGGCTTGAGCTGTTTAGAGAAACGGCCGTCAAAATAAGCTCGTAGAAACTGCAGTCTAGTTCTTTTTGGTTTTCACTGTTCCAACTTGTTGACTGAGTTGTGTGACGAAAAGTCCCTAATGTCCTGCGATGATTTTGTGTTTTGACTACCGAGTATTTAGTTGTTTCTTACTAGTTCGCGGTGGCATTTCTACGTAAATACCAGAACGAACAGGGGCATGTCCACATACCGCTTTGGCTGAGCTCGGGAAGCTGCGGGAAGCTGGGGTACCCGGCTTCTTCCCCTGTGAAGGAATCGCAGAAGCCGGCTGTCCTAAGAAACCGCTTAATATCAAGTTTTTTTTTGGCTTAATCTTATTTTTACCTCCAAGCCGTCCAAAAGCTTCAAAAGAAGTGGGCCTAAGCCTCGTCCTGCGAACCGAACCTGATCGAGATCGATCTATCTCGGCGTCCGTCGATCATGGATGCATGCATGCATTGCGAAGAGATAAGAGATGGTCAGCGATACTGTTCCGTCTAGCTTGCTTCCTTCCTGCAGCGGCGCTCGCAGACTCAGCGTCTCGCAGGCAGCATGCGTCACAACTTGTTGTTTGCTCCCAGTTTTGCCAATCCTCTTCTTGCGTAATTGTCCTGGGCTAGCTGTTGGAGGGATGAGACACTGGTGGTACTTGGTTCAGTTCAGGGCTGGCACGTGGCCTCGGGCTCCTGTGGTCTTGTGCATGCGCGCGTTCAAGGTGTCGTTCGCGCGACATATCCACGTACGCTCTCACGCTGACACGCTCGATCTATTGTATAGTATAATAGATGTGTCAATTCGCCAAATTCATGAGGGGTTCCCCCTCCCATATAGCGATCATTTAAAAAGGTTTGTAACGTGAATAAGCCGCAACTACATGTGCCCCGATCCTAATTTGCATGCATATCGTTCTTCCGATATGTTTCTAAAAACAAAAAGATTGGTCAACATGAGTATCTGGATTGTACTTCTCTTGAATTTCATCTCGAACATGACCATACCTGACCCGTGTGCAAAAACAAAAAAATACCCCAGCGATTGTGTTTGTGTGTGCCCCACACATTGTACGAGATATTTTAAAATATAACATAACCATGTCTATGCTTTATTTCACGTTTTTTCTTTGGAAACACAGAGGTGTGGGTGCAACTATCTTAGCACATAGTAGTAGCTTCCCCAATGCTCAACGCAATATCCAATGACAAATGTGATTGTAGCGTGCAAGGTTTCATCATGCTTTAATTTAGAGAATGCATTCTTGGAACGACCGTGCCTAAAAATCTTTCGCCACCTTGTAGAACAATAAGAGTCATCAATGTTTAAAGAAAGTTGGAGTAGCTTTCTAAAGATATACTAGTATGAAGCAAAAGTAGATTATTTTTTTGGGTGGATAAGCAGCAGAAGCAGTTGGCTACAGATGCAGCGGGAGCCTGGAGCTGGATCAGCTGGGCCGAGCCCAATGCGACAGTACAGGGGCGCCAGGAGGTTCAGACTCATTCCAGGCTGCGATGAAAGCAGCAGGTGCTACAGAATTCATTTCCAGTCCATCACTGTGCATGCTGCGGTACTAGTACTGCAGACAGAAGCATCTGGATCTGGTAGGCCGGTCGATCTAGGCCCTACTTCGGCCGTTACTGTAACTCGATGGAAAGTCAGGGGATATACAGCAGCCGTTCATTTTTGTGCATCCATAGGTCAATAACCGTTTATACTAGTGCCAAATGGATGACTAGTACAATTTATACTACCGATGAGAATCAGCACGCACCAAAAAAAAAAAAATGCGCCTACGGGCCGGCCCCAAAACCTGGGCCGAAGACACTCCAACTATTTCTGCTGTGTGTTTTGGTTGTCAAAAAAAAAAAAAAAAACCATTCCTAAACCGAGATCGTCGAACCCTCCTATTCTCCCGATGAAGGACGCCTCCGACATTGGTGCGTCCCGAGTTCTGCAAGATGCTGATCGAGCTTCGTTCTGTCGTTATGGAGAGAGAAAATACAATACAGTTCAGGAAAGAAAGTGGTTCCCAGATTCAATATAAAACGTATCTGTCTTTGAATCTTTGATTCCTAATCAACGTATAAGACATCAATTTGACTGCTGTATTTTTCTCTCCCTCACTTAACGTGGACCTGTAATTAAAAACGAAACATGGGAGGTGGTGGCGGATCTCGGGTATCATGCAGCGCCAACGGTGGCCATGGAGGATGTGGACGCGGCGGAGCTCAGGATTCGTGCAGCGTCGGTGGTTGCCGCGGGCGACATGGGAGGCGGCGGCTGGGTCGCTCTTCTTTCATGTCGGAATTGCTGGGCCTACTCATATGAGTTCGACAGTTTTTCTGGAGCAATTACGGCATGCTGGGCCTGCCGGGCCTAATCTCCATTCCTCAGTCCTAACCGTCCCTCCATTTTATACTAGTCCCAATTCTGGGAGTAGTATAAGGTACCGTAAAACTAGCCATATAAAAAATCCATGGTATGCTCTACCAGTATACTGGGTACCGGGCCTCGAAAGGGACCCCGTGGAGGCGCACCCAGACCTCCGAGAGGGTGGCCACCGTCTCCTGGGCCGTCGAGGATGGCTGGATGGCAACCTTCAGCTGGTGGATGGGGAGCGTGAAGGAGGAACCGAGGGCGCACATGCGCAGGACCGCCACCGAGGGGAAGGAGACCACATACTCCGAGTCAGAGATGCGGCGGACCGGCCACTCGTGGCCCGGCAGCACCGCGCTAAGCTCCTCCTGGAGAAGGGACTCCGTCACCGCCACCGAGAGAGGGGGCACCTGGTCCGGGAGGATCGACACCCTCGCCAGAGTCTCCGGGACCGTCATCTGAACACCCCCCAGGTCGATGTAGTAGAAGCCCCCGTCGACACCGTGACCATAGTACTCCAGAGTCTCCCTGGGCCGCGGGATGGCGGCCGCCAGCACGCTGCCACCCCCTCGCGGCGCCACGGGGGCGAGGACGGGCGCGGGAACCGACGTCCCCGAAGTGCCCGCGACGGCCGAAGACGGGCCCTTCTTCTTCTTGCTCTTTTTCTTCTTCTTCTTCTTAGGGGCCGCTGACGCGTCCACCCCAACCTCGCGGCGAGCCGGCACAACGGTCGCGGGGGCGGACGGGGGGGCCTCCTCGCGCCAAGGACCCGCATCCGCGCGGCCAGCCCCCTGCAGGGCCTGCGCCGCCCCGTCGCGGGACAGCAAGGCAGCAGAACGGAGGCGCGCCTCCTGGTCCCTGTCCGCCGCAGACGGACGCTGGGGCGAGCGACGGGGGTCGTCCAGGCGGCGTCTGGCACGGGGGGGGGGGGGGAGCGAGAGGGGCGACGGTCGGTCGAGGCCCGCGCCAGCGGAGGAGAACGACGGGCGGGGTGGCGGTAGGCGTCGAGCTGGCCCCGCATAGGCGGCGGGCGACGATCACGCGCGGGGGAGAGGGAGCGACGCCGCGGGGGAGAAGACCGCCGCGGGGAGGACGGGCGCGGCGCCGCCGGCGGGCTACGGGGGCGAGGCGCCATCAGGGCTGCCAGGTAGGAACGTCGGGTCGCGGGGCTAGGGGAGGGCGGCGGCGGGGGGTCGGGAGCAGAGGAGACAGCGCTGGGGACAGGGCTTGGGTGGCTTAGGGAACGAGGCGGGGTCGTCTCCACCTGGGCTGGGGTGGGCCGAAGTGGCCGACGTCCCCTGGAAGTCCTCGACCGGCCCACCACGCTACCCTGGGCCGACTGGGCCAATCCACCCGCAGGCCTCGGCCCACGGGCGGTCCAACCGTCCAGCCCAGGAGCGGGGCGACGCTGCCCACACCCCAACCCGCCGAACCCTTGCTGGGGCGCCGCTAGGGCAGCCCTGGCTGGGGACCCTCCCCGCCGGCGAGGTCGCCGAGCGGCAGCCCTGTCCAGGGGGAAGAAATCACCCAGGGACGGTGGGAGGAGGGGGGACTGGCAGCACGGCCGCGGGACGCCACGCTCGCCGTCCGAAAGCTCGCCATCCAAGCGCACGCCGAGCACCGGCCCCGGCGACACCTCCGACGCGGGCACCGCCGTGGTGAGCGCCACCGCATCCTCTTCGACGTCCCCCCACGCGGGAGCGGATTGGGGGCGGCGGCGGCGGACGCCGAGCGCTACGCGCACCCGACGCAGACGCGGCCACCACATGCGCCCCTATCTTCACCGTGTGGGCCGGGAAGGCGATGGAGCCCCCCTTCCGCACAAACTTCCCCCGGCGGCGGTCCCGGGCGTCGACGACGACGCCGGCGGCGTTGAGGAGGACCAAGCGGCCTTCGGCCGGCTGCAGGACGAGCGTCGCCGCCGACCAGCCCGGCCAGCAGCCGGCGAACACCGAGGCCGATGACGCCCGCCACCGCGGCGGAGGGAGGGCCAGGGTGCTGAGACCGGCGGTCGTCATGGCGCGGAAGGGGGGAGGGACCGGCACGCCGGCCGGCCCGGGGGGAACGCGCCGCCGGCGAGATTCAGAGTTTGAGCTCCATCCCGCCACGAGTCGTTCAAACCCGAGAGTAGTTTTCTACCGCCGACAAAAGTAGAAACTTGAGACATCTTTTTATCTTTAATATGGGTTGGAGGGAGTATATTTAAGTTTAAACAAACTTGAGACATCTTTTTATCTTTTTAGAACGGAGGTAGTATGAAGCAAAAGTAGATTATTTTTTTGGGTGGATAAGCAGCAGAAGCAGTTAGCTACAGGTGCAGTGGGAGCCTGGAACTGGATTAGCTGGGCTGAGCCCAATGCGACAGTACAGGGGCGCCAGGAGGTTCCGACTCATTCCAGCCTGTGATGAAAGCAGGTGTGTACAGAATTCATTTCCAGTCCATCACTGTGCACGCTGTGCCTAGACAGAAGCATCTGGATCTGGTAGGCCGGCCGATCTAGGCCCTACTTCGGCCGTTACTGTACGTCGATGGAAAGTCAGGGGATATATAAAAAATCCACGGTATGCTCTACCAGTATACTGGGTACTAAGTTCAAAAAAAAAAGTATACTGGGTACTGGCAGCAGTTCGACCAGTATACTGGCAGTATCGTCGTGGAGCACAGTGCGTGCTAGTGGTGGCGACAGGGAACGTACGGTACGGTACGCCGGTACGGGCGGCTCCACAGGCATACGCTGCCGCAGCTTCGGCACCGTGCCAGCGACCAGGAGGCTGTGTATACAGTGTGAGAGGAGCTAGCCGAGCGGCCGAGAAAGGCAAAGCCGGCCGGGCAGCAACAGTTTCGTTCCGGCCGGCGGTGATCCCGAACGATCGACGAGAGGCTCCGTCCTCGGCCAGGACCCCATACCGTCCGAACAACCAGCTTTTGTTTTTTCGCTTTTTTTTCTCTCACGGGACGGGGGACTTTCGTCGATCCGGTCCATTCGAATCGAACGTTTCACCGGAACGTCTTGGCGGCGCGCGCAGCCCGATGGCCATGGCCAGTGTCTGCTGGGTCGGGCGTATCCGCGTATGCATGTGTTATACGTTGATCCAAATTAGTGAAGCGAGACCTGTCGTTGGAGGCTTGGTCCGAGTGGAATTGTTGTTGGAGGCTTGGTCCATATTAAATTTATATCCTCTTGTTATAATTTTGTTTTCGTTCTTCGTTGTTTACTTGTCGCAATTAGAACAGCATAACCATGTCCAGTTCCCCTCCGCAGGTCATGCTGACAAATCAATGCGCTCGATCGGGACTGCATTATGCCGAACGCGGGCAGAACAGCCCGTGTACAAACTAAAACTGCGCTTCGATCGAGTTGTACAAGATGTACAACCACGCAACAAAAAAAGAGTTTATTAGCTTGCCATCCACAGCCTGCAGGACGCCCACGGCTGCGCCGGGTCACGTATGTACGTGCCGTCGACTCGGCCTATCGGAGCCACCCCCGCATTCATGCGCACGGTGACAAACGGCGCCCAGCAGCTCGCTGTGTTCACGTACTTGTAGTACTTACTACCTGACGAACTCGGCGGAGCCATGCGCCAGCCATGGCTACATGCTACGAACCTAGGGTGTGTTTGGATTGTGGCCAAAATATACCCTACCAATATTTTGGTCATGACCAAAAGGTTGGCTCTTGTTTGGATTGTTGCCAATTTTTTGGCATGCCAATGCTCCACTACCAACTCTAATTCACTTTTTTAGCCAATGTTGGCCAACTTGTGGGCAAGCAAAGACTCAACCAAAATTTTGGCTAGCCAAATATTTGGTGAGGCAATATTGGGCACAAACCAAACACACCCCTAGAGCCAGACAGACTCCTTTTTGGCTTACCTCCCTGCCGGAAGCAAGCAGTACGTACGAGAAGCTAGCTCCGCATCTCTCTGTTACCCAGGCCGATCGACCCATGTGGCACTCGCAACTTTGCAACCATCGAGAGCCAAACAACGCACACGTACGTATGCCGATCGAAACAGAGATCGCAGTTTTCACCTCTCGTCGCGCCAAGTTTTTTGTCGAGCGGACACTCCCTGCCAGTCTCGATAAAGGGTGCAACCTCGCTCCGTGTTTTCTCCAAACGCTAATTCAGAAAAGGGTAGCGCTACGCGTCCTCCATGGAATAACTTCTCCCGATTCCCCGGGTCCCTGGCCGACACGTGTCCCAGAAAAACACCTTTAATCCCGTTTTTGCTATAAATCACTTATTTTTGCTATAAAATATCTCGTTTTTGCTACATGTAGCAAAAAACGATTCGAACCAGAAAATAGAACAGACAGACTAGATCTCGCCGGGGAGTTCGCCGGAGACCTTATCGGCGACCTTGTAGCAAAAAAAATATTTCAATGTAGCAAAACCAACATCGTCGGAAACATCGCCGGAGACTCTCGCCAAAAACGTCGCCGAAGACCTCGTAGCAAATAATTTACATTATTGTAGCAAAAACGTAAAACAGTTGTAGCAAAATGTTTTTTCTAATATAGCAAACGGGATATCGTCGAAGACATCGCCGGAGATTTCCGCCGAAGATATCATAGCAAAACAATAGAGACTGGTTGTAGCAATAAGGTTGTGCGAAAGTAGCAAAAGGTATACGAATATGTAGCAAAAAATATGATAAGGTAGCAAATGCTCGTAGCACCGACTGACAATATAATTAGCAACACTGGTCAACATAAGTAGCAACGCATGCCTGCTAGAGTAGCAAACACTGACACTGGAGACCATAGAAGCAACTCGGTCGCCTTAGGTAGCACGCCATGGCCATGACTGCAGAATCTGGCCATGGCCGCTTGTCCCACGACTGCTCCGTGAGGCCATGGTTGCAGAATCTGACCATGGCCGCTTGTCCCACGGAATCTGGGCAACATCGGAGAGGAGGGAGAAGGATGTTTATGAGCTCCAATCCATAGCCAACACCGGAGACCGTCGCTCGCAGCAACAGGCGCCATCTAGCTGGGGCGGCGGGCACTCGCTGCAGACAGCGCGGGTCATGACGGCGCTCGCTGCAGGTGGCGTGGGCCGCGGCGGCGCGAGCTGCAGCGGAGGGGCGCGTCGACAGGTGCTTGCTACGAGAGGAGGAACGGAGCTTGCCGGTGGAGCGCGGCACCGGAGGGGCGCGGCGGCAGGAGGCTCACGGCGGCTCGCGGGATTAAAGGTGCGCGGCGGCAGGAGACGTGCGGGAGCCGATGCGGGGAGACGTACGGAATGGGAGGTTGAAGATAGGACGCGGCCCACCACTCGCGAGTTGTCCCACGGTTTCGAGCTACCCGGGGGATAAAATCACGGGATCCCCCGTGGACATAGTATCATTTTCCTTCAGAAAAGATGTTCTCGCGACCAGCTTCTTTTCACCGAGAAAAAAAGGGTGTGACTGGGACTTAGCCGAGGTAATTATCGACCGACTGAGGTCACCCGTGTCAACCTCGAGCAGTTTTCTGTAATGCCGATTGATCCGTCGACCACCGCCGTACACGTATCCAAACTATTACAATCTCGTGGTGAAAAACTGCTGGTCTTTTACGCTGGAGGCATGTGCTGGGCCGGAGGCATATTCCTTTTGCATGTTGGGCTACGTCAGTTCATGGGCCTATAATGTTTTTCTTTTATTGGCTTACGGCTTAATTTCATTTGTTTTCACGGGCCATCCAAGGACACTCGTGAGCGACAATTCTAATGAAACTTTTTTGTTTTGTTTTGTTTTGAGAATCACAATTCTAAAGAAACCTTTTTTTTTGGAAAAAATTGCAAAGGACCTTCGTGTTTCATTTCATTGAATAGAGTTTTTCATACATCCTCCTAGGAGGCCTACATCAGGGGGAAAATATAATAACCAAACTAATGTACATCCTAGGAGTTGGGCAGCACAACGTGAAGGCCGTACGCCTCCGGCTTTGGCCCTAACTCTGGTCTCGTCCTTGATTTTGCTGATCAGAGATTGGACAGAGGGTTGGGCGTCTTCGAAGATATAGTCATTTATGTGTTTTCAGGCTATCCAAGTGCCATTCAGGCCAGTCTATTTCGCATATGCTTGGGAGCGACTCGCTTGGCGTGGTGCTACCATTTCATGATCGACGCCTCCTGGTCTGGGGGCGAGCTATCATCTTTAGCCACGACATGATCTTCCGCCAAGCTTGCCTGGTAACTGGGCACTCTAGAAGTAGGTGCCGAATTGTTTTAGGGCATTGGTCACATAGAGGGCATCGAGGGTGATGTTGCAGGCCATTTATTCCAAGCCTCTCAGCTGTCCAGTAACGATCTTGGTTTGCCAGCCAATCGAAGAATGTTACCCGATGCAGCGCCCAACTCTTCCATATGACCTTCTAGGGGAAACAAGAAACTAGACGATAAGAGATAAACAGTCTAGTTACACGTGAGTTACATATGATCTTTCATGCTGCAAGTTAGTCATGGTTTAAGGGGGTTGCAAACAAGTTTTTTCATGTTGCAAGTTAGTCGTGGTTCAAGGCCTCAACCTGGCCTTGGTCATACTGCTGCCCAAGCATGGCGATGCTGCCTCCCTCGATGACTATAGGAAGATTAGCCTCATCGATATCTTCGCCAAGCTGGGGCGAAGATTCCGGCTTCGAGGTTGGGCCCATGGCTGGGAACCATGGTTGACCTGAACCAGTACGCCTTCATTCAGAAGTGTTGCATTAATGATAAATTCATGCTGGTTCAGCACACGGCTCGGCTACTTCACGGGTTGAAAGAGCCACAAGTCATGTTGAACCTAGATATAGGTAAAGCATTCGACTTCGTCTCTTGGGCGTTTTTGTTTGAGGTACTTCGGAAGGCTGGCTTTGGACCAAGATTCCGGGAGATGGTTGCCATCCTCCTTTCCATGACTACCAATAGGGTGATGCTCAATGGCGAGCTAGGTACCCCCCGATATGGCATCGTAGAGGCATGAGACAGGGCAACCCCCTGTCGCTGATGTTGTTTGTGTTATTCATTAACACACTCAATATGATGCTGGTGAAAGCCATGGAGTTCGGCATGCTGAAACGACTCGCTGCCCGTGAGCTAGTGACGACCGTATCTCTATATGCGGATGTTGTTTTGATCTTCTACCATCCAGACGAGTCGGAATTACGCATGGTGCATGCACTACTGGCTCTATTTGGGGAGGCATCTGGTCTGCACACCAAATTTGCTAAGTGCTCGATGTTGCTGATCGCTTTCTCCGACGAGGTCGCCCTGGGTGCGGCTGGAGTGCCAGGCGGCACCCTTCCCCGTCAGGTATCTTGGCAACCCACTATCCCCAAGGAGGCTATCCGCCGCGGCCCTCCATCACCTTGTGGACAACATCGCCAACAAACAACCAACTTGCAGGGCTGCGATGATAGAGAAGGCTGGACGACTCACGCTGCTCTGATCGGTGCTGATGGCGATCCCCTGCACTAGATTAACGTGCTGGGAATGAACAAGCAGACCTTGAAACTGATCCAAAAGATCGCGAGGGGTTTCCTCTGGGTGGTGCGGGCTGAGGTCAACGGCGGGCACTGCCACGTCAACTGGGAACGCGTGTGCAGACCGAAGTATCATGGAGGACTAGGGATCCCAGACCTGGCCCGCATGGTGATCAGCCTCCAGACTCGCTGGATCTAGAGAATGTGCACTGACCCACTGCGACCTTGGTGGTTGGACATGCGTATTTACGCAGACGATATGCAAGTGTTCGACACCTCCACAACCATGACGGTGGGGGATGGAGGCACTACGCTATTCTGGCTTGACATGCAAACCATGAGCGACACGGCGCCGGAGTTGTTTGCGCTGGTCCCTAAGAGGGCTCGAAAGAGCCGTACGGTGAGAGAAGCGCTGGTCGAGCGCCACTGGATTTCTGACATTCAGGGAACGCTAAGTCCGCTTGCCCTATGGCAGTACGTTCAACTCTGGACCAAAGTACGCGACTTCGAGCTGTCAGACGAACCTAATACGCTACTCTGGCGCTAGACGCCTGATGCGTAGTACTCGACACGGTCTTGCTATGAGTTCCTTTTCCAGGGCTTGATCGTCCTGGAAGCTGAACTAGAAGGCCTAGGCGCCACCTAGGGTCAAGTTTTTCGTGTGGCTTGCCTGTCAGGATCGCTGCTGGATGGCTGAGCGGCTGACGAGATGGGGGTTGGCCCACCCACCACGCTGCCCCTTGTGCGACCAATCGAAAGAGACCATGACTCACCTTTTGGTGGACTGCCCCTTCTCCAAGGAAATCTGGCATGAGGTGCTCTCTTGGATCCAATCCACTGCGGCGCCGCCGGATGGAGAAGGAGACTTTGTAGACTGGTGGCTGCAGGCTTTAGCTTCTACCCCGAGCGTTGCGCAAGGGGACGACCTCACTGATCATGTTGATGGCCCGATGGATCTGGAAGTAGCGTAACGCGGTCGTTTTCTACAATGCGTCACCTACCATGGGCGACCTTCTCAGCACGATTCAATCTGAGGCTAGATGTTGGGACCGTTGGAGCGCTTGGCATTCGGGCTTTGATCCCCGTGGTCCTGTAGTCTAGTGGGTTGAGTTGTTGTAGTGTTAGCTCTCTGAGCTTGTGGATACTTTGTACATAACTCTCTTTTTCTATCAATAAATCGAAACGCAAGGCTTTTGTGTTTTCACAAAAAAGCATGCATGCTAGAGTTGCATTTCTCAATCAAACACTTCTTGATCCAAAATCATGTAGATTTCTAATTCTATAGGATTCAAGTGGACAAGGGGCAGCGTGGTAGTTATCGTGGTTGAGAAAAACGACCACTTGTTATCGTGGTTGAGAAAAAACCGCGATAACTACCACGCTACCATGATAATATAGGATTCTTAACACTCTAGTCTTATAGTTTTCTATTCCTGCGTTTTAAGAATCCTACAAATCAAACGACCACTTGAATAGTCCATCCATTTCCCTCCATCGTGGTCATTATCGTGGTTGAAGCAGATGAGTGTAATAGGATTTTAAACCTCTAAGGTTTAGGGAATAGATATGTAGCGAACGCCTCGACGTGTCCCGCATGTTACAATTTATATAATCAGGGGTTTACATTGCAATAGGACTATGATATCAGCAGATCCTAACAGCTAGCTAATCAGATCATATCATATATACTCCCTCTGTTTTAAAATATAAGATGTTTTAGATTTGTAAAAAAAAATCTAGACTTGTTTTAGTATGTAGGTTCACTCAATTTTGGAGTGAATCTAAACACTATAAAAGTCTAGATTCATTTTTTTTTACAAACCTAAAACGTCTTATATTTTGAAACGGATAGAGTATCAACGTCTATTATTACCTACAAACAAGTGAATAACATGATACGATATCATTCATTTTAACACACACACGCGGTACACGGATTTCAGCGGTCGCATGTTAAATAACTTCTCCAGAGCATGTCAAATAACTTGATTCCGCATGTTTGTTTTCAAATGATCAAATCAGGTTGGCACGAAGAAGAAGATTCCGCGGCTCCATCCTCCTCAGGTCGTCGTCACTTGGGTTTCTCGCGGTCCGGTTCTCTGCTTTGCCTACAAGAAGCCGTTGCCTTGGACTTAGGACGGCTTCTCCTTCGTCCTGTCCCAAACCCAAACATGTTCTTTTGGTGGAGTTCAGTTTGTCGCATTCGATTCTTGGGGGCTCCTGCTCGGTGCGGGTTCTAGTCTTGTGCAGCAATGGTGGAGGTGGGGAGCCGGGTGCGGGGGTTCCTGCGTAACCGGTGGCTGGTGTTCGTGGCGGCCATGTGGATGCAGTCGGTCGCCGGGGTGGGCTACCTGTTCGGCAGCATCTCGCCGGTGATCAAGGCCTCGTTGGGGTACAACCAACGCCAGGTCGCCAGTCTCGGCGTCGCCAAAGACCTCGGCGGCAACGTCGGCTTCCTCGCCGGCACGCTCTGCGCCGTGCTCCCGCTCTGGGCCGCGCTCCTCGTCGGTGCCGCGCAGAACCTCGTCGGATACGGCTGGGTCTGGCTCGCCGTCACCCACCGCGTCCCCGTGCCACCACTCTGGGCGGTAAGATCCGTTTGCGATGATTCCCTCTTTCTGCAGTTGCAGTTGCGGCAACAATCTGTCATGGGTTTTTTGTTTTCAAAAATTTGCTACAAGACACCGTGTTTTTTAGTGAAGGAGCAAATTCCCAGTTTTTGAATACCGTTGCTGCTGGGTTTCAATGCATTATGTCCATCTAAAATATGAGAACTAAGTGTTGGCTTAGTGGCAAGGCTAGTGAGTGCACAGCTAACCCACCTAGGTTCGAGTATCTATGGAGATTGAATTAAATGGGAAGTTATCCGAGCATGTATAATTTCTTGCTAAAGGTCTTATCTACCTAACAACGTATAGCATGCGAGAGGTCAACGCTTTTTGTCCATCCAAAATATTAAAAGCAAAGTTCAGAAATCATTTCAATTTTTTTATTGGTTTACTCCCTCTGTTTCTAAAGGTGTAAGGCATATTTTCTTTAGTTAAGACAAGTCCTTAACCATCAAGTGCTCAATGAATACACGGTTATAGGAGTATGACATTATGTTAGTGGATTCATTTTCAAAACTACTTTGTTATTGTAGCAATTTGGTATACTATAAATTACATATAAGAGTAATAGTTGGTTACATGCTTATATTAACCAGATAAAACAAGTCTTAATAAGAAAGTGAAGGTCAACTTTTTTTGTCCATCCAAAATATTGAAAGCGAAGTTTAGAGATCATTTCAATTTTTTTATTGGTTTACTCCCTCTGTTTCTAAAGGTGTAAGGCATATTTTCTTTAGTTAAGATAAGTCCTTAACCATCAATTGCTCAATGAATACAAGGTTATAGGAGTATGACATTATGTTAGTGGATTCATTTTCAAAACTACTTTGTTATTGTAGCAATTTGGTATGATATAAATTACATATAAAAGTAATAGTTGGTTACATGCTTGTCTTAACGAGATAAAACAAGTCTTAATAACCGGAACCCAAAGTGTACTTTTCTGTTGTTATGTGCTAAGAATATTCTAACAGACACATGTCAGAATGAGCCTCCTAGTCAACATTGTGTACTTTTATTCCTCTTAGAAAGTGTTAGTGGTCACTATCTCGCCTCCCATGTGCCTTAATATATAAGGTTCATTATATAACATGCAAACACTAACACAAATGAGGTCCGGGATGCGCGGTCGATGGATCGGTGGTGCGTGCCGGGCCGTGAGGTGGGAGGCGGCCAGCATGTCTGCGTTTGGCAGTGGTTCGCTGGAGCGGTGACGCTTGACGTGCATCGCGTGTACGGAAGGCTCGTCGTGGCGGCGGGGGCTTGTCAGGGGCTTAATCCGGGCCGTCAAGGAGGTGTTTGGTGACGGTGATCTTATGGCCCTTTCGTGGTGGCGGCTGTCCGGATTCGCTCTGGTTGTTTTTGACAACTAACTCATGGGCAGTGGTGATGATCCGGACGGCGGCTTTCGTCGGGGCGACGGGGAGCCTAGGCGTGGCGGCGGGAGTGTTTGCTTGTTAATCGTCGGGAGCGTGAGGCGGGAGAGGAGATGTGGTGGTTGTGTCGGTCCTTGTTGGGTGGGCATTGTTGTGCTGCAATAGAATGATCGGCAATTCTAGTTAAACTAGTATGGTGGGCATCATATAGTGCATGAAAAATGACCACAGAAATAAACATATTCCATGGGTACTCGAACTATGCGGTATGAAATAATATATTTCTGTAGATAACATCACTCAAACAAAGTAACATATCACATGTGCACCCCGCCTAAAACGATATCACATTTGCCGAAACAACTTTAAATCATCTTCAATTTTGTGGGTGAGTGATGATTATGCTAATCTGAAGATACCATATTAATAATCATATGTATCATTTTTTACAGGATAACATATTATTACATATAATTTTTTGACCGCGAGGTAACCAATAAAATTTATGTGACATTTGATTAATGCGGGTTAATCATTTACTGAAATCACCTTCTTTTTTTTGCGAAGTTCTACCGATCTATTAATAATCATCAATAGTAGTATAAAGAGGCCTAAAAATAATAAAAAATATAAATAGATTTATGGACCACCTAGCGACGACTACAAGCATACATTTATAAAAATCTATATGGCATGGCCCAAATAATAAATTAGGACCCGCTTGAGCTGTGGGCAGGCGAGTCAGGATAACTAAATAATGAGAATTTTTTTATTTTACTTTGTTTGGACTTTTATTCCTCTCATTTGCATCCTCCGTTCTATAATACGCGATATTCTTCCACTATACTAATCTATGCCATGTTTTAGACCTGGATAGTCTCCTAGTTGCACTTTGACCATTAGTTTGTATAAATAAAATAGAAAAAATGTTAAGATGAATTTAATTATATTTTTTGCCTAATGGAAAGCTAATATCACTGCCAAGTCCCTGTTTCAGTTCGTGGCATCCCAAAGTTGGATCGTTCCAGAATTTCAATATGATCCAATCAGACAGTTCTCTACATTTGCGTTCTTCCAATTAATTTGTGTTGGGTCTTGGACTAAAAGTTCTCTGCCTCTCCGCAGATGTGCATTCTATTCACTATCGGAAATAACGGGTTGACATATTTCAATACTGCTGCACTCGTCTCATGCGTTGAGAACTTCCCCAATAATCGTGGACCGGTTGTTGGTATCCTCAAGGGATTTGCTGGTCTGATTGGTGCAATCCTAACACAGATTTATGCAATAGTACACTCGCCCGATGACGCTGCACTGATATTCATGGTTGCTGTTGGCCCAGCAATGGTAGTGATCTCTGTAATGTTCATTGTTAGACCAGTTGGAGGGCATACACAGGCACGACCGTCTGATGGTATAAGCTTCACGTTTGTACACAGCCTCTGCTTAGTTTTGGCCGCTTATCTGATGGGTGTGATGCTGCTTGAAGACCTTGTTGGGTTGAGCCAGACTTTGACAATCGTTTGTACCATCGTTCTCATGGTCCTCTTGCTAGTTCCAGTAGTCATCCCTGTGATACTCAGCTTCTTTTCGAATGATGACGAGGGTGTCTATGCAGCACTGTTACCATCATCTCGGAGAGGAGAAGCAAGTGGTTCAGTACCTTATGAAGAGCAACATGAAGTTCTAGTAAGTGAGGTGCAGGATGAAGGGAGGAAAGGCCCATGGCGTGGAGAGGATTGTACATTGCTGCAGGCGATAATCAAGGCAGATTTTTGGCTTCTATTTTTCTCACTTCTGTTGGGTTCAGGTTCAGGCCTTACCGTGTTTGACAATCTCGGGTAAATGAGTCAGTCATTGGGTTACGAGGAAACCCACATCTTTGTGTCGATGATTAGCATTTGGAACTTCCTTGGACGTATTGCTGGGGGTTACTTCTCAGAGATTGCTGTCAAGTAAGAATTATGCTGCATCTCTTTTCTAACCTTTACGTTCGCATGAGATGACTAGTACTCCCTCCGATCCATATTAATTGTCGCAAAAATGAATGTATTTAGATATATTTTAGTGCTAGATACATCCAATCTAGTGACAAGTAATATGAATAAGAGGGAGTAATATTTTGTTTAGTTATAGTGGGAAGAGTGCATTCTCAAATCTCAAGTGAGAGGTTGCATAACAGGCTAATGAATGTTTATATGGAGTAGCATAACAGACTAATGTTGTTTTTCAGCACTGATTTAACGTTTTTGCTGACTAAGAAGCAATCCTAAGGAAACGTTTACCCAATTTAGTTTTATTCATTGCATATGTTCTTCATGATAAATCAGTTTTTGTGGTTTATCGTCACAATCGATTCCTGATCATTAAAAGGAAATAGGTGTCACCCTGTAAGATTCAGAGCAGAAGAGAATGTCATCAAAAAATGCATCGAACTGATACGAATATTGGGTGAGTGAGCTAACAAGAAGCACAGGACCATCTGCAGGCAGCTAATAGGTTCTTCTGATCAACGAATACTTGTAGTGACGGAGTTGCTCTGTTCAAAGAGTAACAAACATCTTTTTCTGTGCAAATAAAAATGCAGGTTCTATCTTTGTTGGCTGGGAAACATGTCCCCCATTGTTGTCTCATTTTACCAGTTCTCACTTCTCTTTCAGGGACTACGCATATCCAAGAGCAATTGCCTTGGCGGCAGCTCAAGTATTGATGGCAATCGGCCACTTCACCTTCGCAATGGCTTGGCCCGGCACAATGTACATCGGATCACTGCTGATTGGGCTCGGGTACGGCGCCCACTGGGCGATCGTGCCAGCCGCTGCCTCCGAACTGTTTGGCGTGAAGAATTTCGGAGCATTGTACAACTTCCTTACCGTCGCAACCCCCATAGGCTCACTCGTTTTCTCGGGCATCATTGCCAGCGGCATCTACGACTATGAAGCCGAGAAGCAAGCTCACCAGCACAACTCAACATTACTCGGAATGGTCTCTGACGTCGCTCCTGCGCTGAAGTGCGAGGGGTCCATATGCTTTTTTATCTCCTCTCTCATCATGTCGGGGTTCTGTGTCATCGCTGTTATCCTGAGCTTGATTCTGGTCCACCGGACCAAGATCGTGTACACAAATTTGTATGGTAAACCCCGGACATGAAAGGTCATTCGGTTAAGGAGATCAAAGTGCTACCGGTATTAAAAGTAGAAGGGTGACTGCGTCGTACTTTTATTTATGGGCTGTACAGAATTTTATGGTGTCACAACCACGCTCCTAGTGGCTACAAATGGAAAACAAAATTTTGAATCGGGGGCAAGCCCCAATTCTATTAATTAAGAGACTGTTAGGTCAACACACAACATAAATATGGTATATTATCTCTCTTGAAATAGGCTTTCGTCCCGCTATATTTATAGCAATCACACTGATACAGGAGTTCGAAAACAGAAGAAATGCTGGGGCAACAGCACAAACATGCCCAAAAAGAAAAGAAATGGAGACAATGGCGAATCGACGAAGTGATGATAACTCGCAACCGATGCGCCCTCCGACTTGGCCCACCACGCTCCAAGCACCCCGATGTGCCGAGTACCAAGCAGCACCTTCCCAAAGGGAAGCATCGTCGACACGGCATTGCTGCCCGGACCATGGTCCTAGGGTTTCCCCTGGCACTCAAAGTAAAGTGGAAACAGAGGATTCCCACGACGCCCTCCAAGAAGGAAAGGTGCCACTCGACGGCGGCACCGCGTCAGGGTCGGACGAGCCGACAGGGATTTCTCCCGACCTCCGCCCACAAAAAACCCTGACACATCAGAGCACAACCACCCATCTTCACCGCCCACCAGCATGCACCACCACGATCTTGAAGTCACCATCACCGTCTCTTCGAGGACACTGGCATGTGACCTGAAAAGCAGAGACACACGACATCGCCGGAACGAGGGACAACAGTCTCGCAGCCGCGGGAGGAACCCCCTCCACCGCCGAGAGGCAGTCGTCGACCGGACAGAGCTGCCAGGACACACCAGGCCCAAACAGGCCCGGTCAGACCCATACGGGTCCGCAAAGTCCTAGCCGCACTGCTGCAATGGGCAAGCCGCAGCACCGCCGTCCCCAATCCTTAGCCTTGTCGTCGTCGCCACCTACAGAAAGCTCCAGAGACACCGCACCTGGCCCGCCCAAGCCCATCTAGGGCCCTCCCGAGCCCATCTGGAGCTGAGATGCCCAGGTCTTGCCGGGGACGAAGCCATCAGCGCTGCATATCCATGGTACCTTGCCGCTGCTCGACGCCACCACCAGCTCCCCCCAGCCACGCCGGGCCAGAGGATCCCTAGGAGCACCGCCGCCTGGGGGAAGAAGGGCCCCGACCCGACCCCAAGGCGCGGGGAGAAGCAGACCCCCGCCGCCGGCGTCGCCCAGGCTACGCCTGGCGACCCCTGTCAGCGGCGGCGGAGGAAGGAGAAGAAGGGGGTGTCGAAGGCGGCCGGAGAAAGGGAGGCCCCGTCGCCCTCGGGGGGGCGAGAGGGGGCGGGGGTTCTGTTTCGCAGCGCTTTCTGGCCCCGCCCACTTACCAACATCAATATATGGTATATTATTACAAGTCACCTTTCTTGGCTGAAAAAAATACTACTCTACCGGTATAATTTTATTAAGAGCTTCTTGGCGCCTGCCAATACCCAAAGGCATGCTTCTTTTTGATCTCTGCAAGAATCACAAGAGGATACGTGTGCTTATTGCGGAAGACTCGAGCATTTTTTCATTCCACTTCCCATGAGACAAGCAAAATTAGAGAGGGTAAAACTTTCCGGTTTGGCATAGAGTTGTCTGTCATATTTAGCCACCAATATTTAGTGCTGAGCCAATGTCATTATTGAGGGTCTATTGCATATAGCCCCAACCAAACTTTAATTAATCCCCATAGGCGCACGGTTCAGGTGAACCGACACTTCACAAGAAGATGATCAATTGACCGAGGAACTCTTTTGCAAAGTGTGCAAAGGCCACACTTTGGCCACCCCTCTTCGCCAAGCGGTCATCCGTCCAAAAACGGTTTTCAAGGGCGAGCCAAGCAAAAAACTTGATCTTCGGAGACGCTCACACTTTCCAAAAAACCTATTCATATTGGAAAAGATTGCCCCTAGGAATTGCACCATGTAAGTGAATGCCATACTCTCCATTCGTCTCGAATTTCCAAGATATCTCATCCTCTACCTTGACATCCAAATACACCTTTCTTATGAAGGTACAAAGTTGAATGAATTGTCACACATGCTTAATGGAGAAGCTCTCATCCAAACCTATTTTGTCAACCCATGCATTCTCTTGTAGAGCTTGCGGAAAGCACCACCTTTTCCTTTTTTGAAGCCGAAAAAATGAGAAGAGCTATGTCTTTTGGCTTTAACCCGTCAAGCCACTGGCTTCCCAAAACCCAAAATGGCATATTTTTTCCATTTCCTAGCATAATCGAGGTGGCAAAATTGAAGAAGTCCATATCATCTTTTGTACATAGGTTCCCGGTGCAAACCCAAATTTATCCATCCGTGGACACCGAAGTCTTAAGTCCATAGAAAAAAAATCATGTTAAGTAATTCAAGGGCTCCAAGCTTTTTGGCGGCAAACCGTTCCCCAATTAACCTTGCATTTCCCCTATTGGTTTTGTCGAAACCAACCAAAGGAAATCCCTCTCCAACTTTTTGACATATGTGACTGTTTGGGTGAACTTGTAGTGGTGTCAAAAGGTAGATGGTTTGCAACGCCAACACCGACTTCACAAGAGCGACATCCATAGTGATGAATTTGCATTCCAAGGAGGTAATTTCCCGTCAACTTTGTCTTCTAGATGTTGAGGATCTCGTCAACTACCAGAAGTGGTAGGCCTAGATATCTCATGGGGAAGGAGGATATCGTCATTGACAATCCATGGAGTACCTCATTGAGGTTGATATGCTCAGAGCCAATTGGCATAACAATGATTTTTTAGAAGTTTGTGCATATACCGGTTACATGAATGAACCTCTGTAGGATAGGTGGCAGGTTTTGAATGTCTTCCTTATGGGGGGCCACAAACACCGTCGCATCATCCACATAGAGGGAGGTTCCCAAGATAGCTCTTCGGCCTCGAATCTGGTAAAGTAAGCCATGAAATGTAACAAGGTTGAGGATTTGAGTGATCGGATTGATGGCGAAGAAGAATAGTATAGGGGAGAGTAGGTCTCCTTGTCTTAATCCCAGCACATGCTTAACGGGTAAAGTAGCGTGGAGGATTTGGCCACTCCATTAGAATGACACGACGTGTTGATTTTGAAAGTAGCGTGGCTATACAAATCCAAAATCTACTTGGGAAGCCTCTTTTTTGAAGGAGGTCGGTGATATACTCACATCTTATTGAGTCAATAGTTTTCCGGATGTCTAGCTTGAAAAAAAGAGCGCTTGTTTTACTTTTATGTGACCTCCTCGTCCAGTTATTCACGTACAAAAAATTGTCGTGGATGATCCTATTTTTCATGAACGCACTTTGGGCATTTTAGACAAGGTCGTTCATAAAAGTTCCAAGCCAAAGTGCGAGAGCCTTGGAGATGATCTTTGCGATGTAGTGGATTAGGATGATTGGGCGCAAGTCGGAAACCTCTTTCGCCCCTTATTTATTTAGCAAAAGAGCAACGTTGGCGAAGTTTAGGCAATGAAAATTTGCCAACTTTGTACCACATTCATCACGTCAATATTGATTATGTCCCAACATTTTTTGAAAAAGGCCCCTATGGAACCATCCGAACTAGGCGCTTTGTCATCGAGCATTTGGAACAATGCCTTTTTAACCTCTTTGTTGATGAGGGGGTCATCTAGAGCACTGAAGTACAGATCATCAAATTGCATCCCCTCCCAATTTAAGTCACGTGGTCACACATTTCCTCTTCCAATGACTCCTTCGAAGTGGTTTTGAACCACTTCTTCTTTGGAACCATGGTCGGTGACCCTACCATTATTGTTCTTTTGATGGTGTATATGATTTTTGTATCGGCGGTCATTAACTCTAAGGTGGAGGAATTTTGTGTTGGCATCTCCATATTTTAAGTTGGCAATCGAAAGGTGTTGCTTTTTATTTGACCTATTTACCATGGCCAAGCTCACTACCTTGCTTTTAGATCTAGCCCGAAGTTCATGCTCTTCGGGAGAGAGAGAGAGCCCTATTTTCTTTTGCAATATTGGACTGTAGGACCACTAGCAAGGTGGCGTGCAAAAAGAATTTAGGGTTGGAGAATATTCCATGGACCCACTTGGTCAAATGTTTGCTAGTGTGTTACAATTTGTGTAAGGGGATGTCGCAAGGCTCCATATTATCACGAGGAGCATTCCATGAGTTTTTTACAAGGTGAATTTCAGGATCAAATTCATATTGGCTAGCCGCGTCATACAACCAAAGTTAATATGACAAAGTCATAAATGCCAAATATTGTACTCATTATTATTGTAAACATAATTAATAACTTTAGTGCATAAGTTTTACAAAGATAGCCAGACAGACCTCCCACTCATAATCTTTTCTAAAAATTGTCCATAATTATACATTACAACTTTATTTGACTCAAAACCTAACTTAAAACAATGTCAACATAAAAATAATAAGATAACAAGGTTCTTATTGATAGAGAGAATATGTTGCACATTCTTCAGTTGTATGGTATTCTCTGAAGTAAACTTAAGATTTACCATAGCAACACCATGAATTGAATCACATGAACCGTTTGCCATCAGCATAGAATAAATCCTTGTGACCGGATAATAACATAACATGGCAACATCACAACATACATGTGTATTGGCAAGTATCTATCCACCGTTCAGGAAAACGACATACTCAAAGGATAGTGGAAAAAATACGTACCTAGCATCCTCCATTTCATTTCAGTATCACCAATAACAACATTAAAGGTCTTGCCATTATTCCCATGTTAATGCTTGTCAAAGATATTATGATGGGTTGGATCCCAATGGCCAGGATCACCACAAAAGTGGCAACCCCCTTTCTTCTTATCATTCTTCCTCCTAAAGTTAGTTGAGTGTGTGACCTTGTTCTTGCCATAGAACTTTCCTTTGTCTTCAGATTTGTTTTCATTCTTGAACTTGTGGGATTGTAAGTTTTTCTTCTATACCAATTTTGCACTAGAACCTCCCTCAAATTCTCGAAGAACGTGTGTCATTTGCTCTTGCCTCTTCTTTCACATAAAGATATCCAACAAGACTCGTATCACAAAACTCCTTTCTCTTATGTTTTAAAGAAGTAGCAAAATTTGTTCACAAGGGAAGAGCTTGGAAATCATGCATCCGGTACGAACTTGTCCGGTAACAAATACTTAAACTGCTCAAGTACTTTTCAAGTGACTGTATATGATGAGCTTGCTCAATGATGGAGCATTCATCAGTCATCCTGTAGTCATAGAATTCTCATGACATACAACTTAGTGCATGCGTACGAAACCCCAAACTTGGCCTTGAGTGTATACCACATGTCATTTCCATTATCAAATGGCATATTAAGTCGACAATATTATCCCCAAGAACGGTGAAAAGAACCGCCTTAAACATGGTATCAACTTTCTAAAAAGCTTTATCTTATGCAGCAGAAATCTCTCTCTCTCTCTCTCTCTCTCTCTCTCTCTCTCTCTCTCTCTCTCTCTCTCTCTCTCTATCTCTGGTTTGCCAATAGTGGCACTATAGTAATTTAGGTTTTGAAAGAACTTCTCTCGCGCTACATCACTTATAATGCATAACATCAAAAAGAGACGGCATGGTATCCGTAGCAATGCCACTTGATTCACTTGCCTATTATTAGGTTTTTGGATTATTTTAAATATAAGCAAACATCCATATATATGGTTTAATCTAAATACATAAAAAATAAAGCATGGTCATACAAACAGTAATTGAACTAACCATGCATAGTGACAAAATAGATAAAAATATTACATGTAAACATGATAATATAGTCACATCTACTCCAAACGCTGCAAGAAGGAAATCTAGTATGAATTGGAAAATAAAGTTCAAGATCACGTACAATGCAGTTTGAGTAGTGGCATCAACAGTTTTCATGTTGTCACGCATGTTGAGGTTGCCGAAGAGATTTTAAACATCTAGAAGAAATCGTAGTCGAGAAAACCGTCATCATATGACGTCATGTTCCAAAATAGTCATGCTAGAGCACTCCCAAAAAATATGATCACCCTCACCCGTACAAGTTTACAAGAGGTAGGGCTCTGGAGGGCTGCTATCCCATCCTTCGGTGTACGTCGGAATATGGGATAGGGAAAACGATGGCGAAAGGGCAAGGTTCTGAAAGTAGGTAGTCGAACATGGCATGTACCTACTAGAGTTCACATCTAGGTTCATATAGTGCATGTCGAGTAGGACATGGGGCACATCCCACTTATGATTCAACGTAGCCCATGATCCAGAAATATTGGGAACAACTAAGATAACACATATGTTAATGACTTACTAGTTGAATGCCCGTGCGTTGCCACGGGACAACAATACATTATATAAATTAAATCAATAGTTCTAAATGGTATTTTCCGACCACATATCTAGCTATCTTCCTCCCCAACCAGTTATCGACTCTCTTAGCGGTTACGTGGCTATTGTGTTTTTTACTTCGGACCAGCAACATAGCACTCTAAAGCGCTTCTTCATCGCGTGTATACTTTATGCTAATCCACGAATCTTCTTTCTTGATGTCGTCTTTAATGGCATTCTAGCCATCTTCTCTGTGTTTAGCTAAGTTGGTGTTACCTCGCTTTAGCATATTGTTGGTTGATAATGCTTCAGCATGTACCCTACTATAGAGAATCTTTGACAAGTTTCATGTCGCCGTCCTTTTTTCCACCTACTATGCCTATGTCTTTGTCGTTGTGACGTCGCTCGTCGAACATCATCTCGATCCACCTTGCTCTGTAGTGACATGAAAATGTTCACATGTGATCTCTAATTTTTAGCTTTCATGTCCCCTCTTTTTTCCTTTTTTTCGACCTCTTGTCTTTGCATCCAGCTTCGACACTATTCTGTGTTGGTTCATCCTACTCTGTATTGCTTCCATCGACAAGCCATAATATCATATACTTTATAAACCAATGTCTTTCACAGGGTTATGAAGCCTCCATGGCTCCTTGCACCTTCAAAAGACAGCCCCATAAGAATTAAACTTCACGAGTTCACGACTTAGGGAGGGGATTAGACTCATGAAATAAACCACTTATGGAGATCTAAATTATAGTTTCAGAGTAATCATTCTTGTACATGACAACAAAATATTAGACCGGATAAACATTCATCTTGGCAGAAAACTAAAAAAGGAAACAAGCTTGCAATGCCCTAATTTATTTGCGCAATTAGTATAAACCATTAGTAATATAAGATTTATGTTATAACTAATTTATTTCAAAGTACAGAGGAATATCTCTCAAGCAATGGTGATTAAGTGAAGAGTTTCATTTTACCATTGGGAATATTTCTAGGACATGGATGCAGTGATACCTTCTTGACACCTAGGTAACCAAAAATTAGAGTAAACTATCCTATGTAGAGATATGTGTGAAATTCTGGAGTATAAACCATTGGTAGTTTAAGTTGCATGCCGTAACTATTGTATTTGAAAGTAGAGAGAAATATCTCTCATGCAAGGGTGAATAAATGACGAATTTGATGTCAGCTAGACGAATTTGATGCCATCATCATTGTCATTGTCCATCTACAAATATAAAAAATCATCAAATTCGTGTCATCTAGACAACAAAAATCTTTAATGAGCATATGCTTGACAAGGGATCAATCAAATCAAGAAAATTATTTCACAGTTCATGGTGCAAATTTTCAAATCAAGAAAATTATTCTGAATCTTAAACTCTATACCATATCCAAGTGAAATGATGATTACTATTACGGATAATCCTTATATAAAGTATCACCCATGTTTGCATTTAGAAAACACTATTGCCAGTCAATTTAAGATTTTGTTTGAATACCTCATAAAGAACCCATATAGTTGAACTGAGCAATAGAGAAGTAGAAGGATACCAAACCTTCTGACCAGAGATGTGCCTTGTTTCATGCTTACGAAAGCTCTTGAACCAGCCCCAACCATCATGCATTTTGCACAAAGCTCACAATTCAATCCATATACAGGACCAGCACCAACTACAGGCAGCTAAGGAGTCAATACAACCTAAAACTATTATATTTGGATAGGTTCCATGGCATTAGAACCGATATGGGGATGAATGCGCTGTGTTCAAGAGGGGCTTCCTTCCACCTACAAATTCCACTTCATTTCTAAACTCTAAAATTAGAATAAACTATTTTGGACATGATTGGCTTCAGCTTCATAATACAGAGTAGTTCCCGTGGGACAACAAAAATAACTCATTGTCCAGGTTGATGTGTACTTTGATTTATCAGCAACAAACCAATGCATGTAACCTCCTCAACAAAGAAAATCTTTCCCAGCCAAAATTTCCTATGACCCAACATATCTGAATAAGCTAGAAGATGTAATTTTCTGCAAGTTGTCTCAAATGAACTGCAATAAGCTAAAACCTCAGAAAATCTACTTCGAAATAGGTCTAAATTGTTCCAAACATGCAATACACATATCAAGTCAAGATTGGACATCATGAGCACTAATCAAATAGAGACGAACGGAAACCCCAAGCAAGGTAAGCGTAGTACATTTCTTGGACAATGCTGGTGTGAATTTAACTGTTACCTTCTAGCTAGACTCGTAGACTGAGAACTGCAGATTAATGTTTTCTGATCAACAAACAAACACTTTGAGAAGTTAATATCTCTAAGAAAATCCGCATGTAAAATAAATTAATGTTTCTTGCATATTGTACCTAAAATTCATTGAATAATTTATACTTTTGTTCGATAGTAGCATCATATTTTTGAATATTTTGTAGTTAACTAACAATTTATTCTATCTCTTTTACCAAGTTTATTGTCTTGTCAATCAACAATTTAGCCATTTCTTATCTCTGTAATATAGATAGATCTTCCTTGTGCTCCCCGACTTTGTCAGATCTCCCTCAATTGCTTTCTTTTTGTCTACAAATTGTCTTCCTCCATCTGCAAAATTAAACATATTATCTGAAACAGAACATGAATTCTAACAATACATTTTCTGATTTTATAAGCATTAAGAAGCCTCTACTCTCCGTGGTAATAAGTTCCAATGCAAAAAAAAATTATGTCTTAATTCCTACAAAAAATGTTCATCTTTTCAGGACCTAGAGAGCAATGTAGAACTTACATCAAATGAAAGCTAATCTTGTGAGGATTGAAATAGGCGATGTACTATCCAAGTTGATGTTCATGTCGAGATCAAATATATTAAGTCTTGAAACAACATACAAATAGCTACTTCAGAATATCCTTTATTTGTTTTCTTTCTGCAAAACAGTGACGGCAAACGTTAGAAAACACAACTAAAATCATCAAACGGTAATAGCTCAGTTTATTTATTTTTTGTACATAATGCTTGGAATGTTGCTCAGTTTATATATAGCCAAGGACATCTGAGAGAAGAAAAGGAAGTCAAATTGCTAACTATGATACCCCAGGTTGGATTACACTACAGAACATCCAAGATTGTGGAATACAACTGTAGGTAGGTAAACATGAAATTTCTAAACTAATTGTAAGTATCTGAATACGGTACTGAGAATTAACCTACATACATGTGTGTCTAATTCTGCCTCGATATTCAGGGCGGATATGATCGGGCCGGCGAGGGACCGAGAGGGCATCACTGGATCTGTACGCACACATGCATACATTAGCTAGCATGTGCGGATGGATCCTGGACCTCAACTGCGCGCAGAGTCGCGTTGCTGCTGGAGGAACTGCGACGTAGGAGGAGCATGTCGTTTGCTTGCCGGATGCGCTGCGGCTGCAAATCCTAGGCTTCCTCCCTTCAAATCAACAAGGATGAGCTCCACGGCCACTCGACCCATCCTGGACCTCGACTGCAAGAGCTCATGGCTGAGCATGTGCGCGTGCAACAGGTAGTGTGGCCTGGCCTCCATGACTCCACCATCATCAAGATCGCCCAGGCCAGCGCCTGTACACCGGGCAGCAGCAGCGCCTCATGTTGTTGTCTTGTCGACCGGCGGTGAACAGGAGGAAGGGTGGCAGCCAGGCCGTCAGGGCACCTCCCACCACGTGTTCTTCTCTGTCAGATAACGGCCGAAGAGAGGCGAACGGCACCGAGCTCGACGCGGTGACTCCCTTGAGGATAACAGGATTCCTCCGCAACCTCCGACTGCGACGATTCAGGGTTCTTACATCGGTACGATTCCTCTCTTTCCTTGTTTACTTTGCTAAGACCGGGATGAGTTTGTGCATCATCCGGTTTGAGTCGGACAGAGAAGTTACTTGGAGGCTCGGACGACGGAAGAAATTGAGGAGGACGAAAACCACCTCAAGACAAATTATAGTGTTAGATAACTAATGCGCAATTAATTTCATAAAGAGCAAAAAATATAAACAAGATGCTTGGATATGAGCTTGGCTCATTCTCGCAACCCGCATTGTGACTTGATGAGACGGGCGACGGAGGAGGAGTGTGTGAGGGCTACTTCTCTTTGCACTCGCTAGTTCTAGAACAACTCAATTTATAAAAAACTCCAACTCTCTCCAACTAGCAATGTGTGACTAAACTTTAGTCTCATCCATTGCATGCATGAATGAGCCACACGAGAATTCTAGAATTTGTATTGGCTATGAGCCTAATATTAGCAACGAACAATTTAAGATACAAGGCAATCCCTATCTCCACTCAATGTGGGAGATAACTCGCTCCGTCCGCGCGTCAGCGTTTTTTTTTTGGTTCGGCCCATCTGGGGCTCCTTTGGTTTTTCAGGCTTATGTATCACTTTTTTTTATCTTTTTGTTTCCGTTTTCTTGGTTTTCTTGTTTGGCTTCAAGTTTCTACACGTTTTTTCTAGGTTTATTCAAAATAAATTTTGTATGCTTTCTTGAATCCTTCTTCTTTTTTAGTCTTTTAGATTTTGAAAAAAAATCAGTTTTGATTTTTTTAAGATCTAAACAAATTTAAAAATTGAACATTTTTAACTAAGGTTTTTCAAAATCAACGTATTTACAAATCTAAACATTTTTTTAAAATTTGAATATTTACAAAATTTGAATTTTCAAATTAACATTTTTCCAATATCTACACTTCTTAAAATCTATTTTTAAAAAACTATGTTTTAAATAAAAATAAAATAAAAACAATACCTGTTATTTTGGGCCGTATTGGAGGTGGCCATGAAGAAGCTCCGTAGGCAGGACGAAAAGAGTCCACATAGAGGACATAGGCGCTCCCAAGATGTATGCTACTAATTTTTTTTCATGGCAATCATTTGACAAAATATGAGAGGAACATGTTAATGATAACTATGAAGTTGGGATCCAAGTCCCAAACAGCCTCTTTGTTTGCATGGGAGAGTTGCTCTGCGGATAGTAGTATAGGTCTTCGGCAGCGTGAAGAGAAAACTAACAGGAAGAGCAGGGTACTGAACAAATGACACCATCGTCTCTTCCCACTTCCCAGTCCAGATCAACCACGCATCAGGAAAACAAAAACTAATCAGCACTTGTGCTGGTTGGTATTGGGAACTCCTAAATCATCTGATGCTTTGAAGCTTCGCATGCGGCCATAAGACGATACTGATAGCGACAACAACGCCAAAAATATTGATGTCGCCTTGGCGTACAATCTTCGTCAAAATCACGTAGTCAGTGCAACAAGAGCTTGGACAAATGGATAGGAATGACCTGCAAGAAAAGATCATTTGGAAACAAAATGTATGCATCATAAGGCCAGCGATGCAAGCATGTAACTGAGTCAACAAAATGTATACATAATGCCAGCGATGCAAGTATGTAACACGTTCGTCGCGTCAGTGCTGTCATACCCGTACTAGACAATTCAGCAATTTCCTTTTCTTTGGTCTTGAAAAGATAAGACAAGTGTACACACTATACGAATTGGCAGGTCGCAAAGGAGAGCGAAGTGGTCTAATTATGTCCACACACTATATTATTATTGTCTGAATGATCTGTTTAGGTCAGCCGGCCGGGACATACATATAAATCTGCATGTGTGAATAAGTACGGTTAGGTGGATAATTAGGATACGCGGATATTCGTCGGCCAGATGATATTTCCGCCTCTCAACAGTTCCGAGAACGACACGGCCACAATGGCGCAATGCAGCGCCATGCATCCTCATATCCCAGATCGCCCCCCATAAATTGCTTCATGATTGGCCTCGCGATCATCTGGTCCCAACCATGTCGGTGTCCCGTTATAGTGTAGTGGCTCGCCGGCGTAGCAAGGGCCAAATAAACCTCCTAGCGCTCTTGGCTCGAGTGGCGAAAATGGCGAGGCTCAACGTTCAAACGCTCAATTTATGCTACAGTAGCAAAACCACCAGAAGATGATAATGCCGTTTCTTTGCAGAATGGAAGCGATCAAAATAATTAGTGTCTTGAGGGAAATGTATATATCCTTATGTATCTCAAGCGCCAGGCTACAAATTCGTGTACGGTTTGGAGGCAGCGGCTTTTAACCAACTTGAATACGTGACGAATTTTTCCCACAAGAACTGGCATATGAGTATGTAATGTTCTTAGGACCTGGCAAAATGTACACTATGCAGAAAAAGGTAAACTATTTATTGGAGCCCTCGCAGCATATATCCTCTGGTGCTGCCAAAGGACTAGGTGCTGAAAACCAATCGATCTAGTTCCCAGAAAAGTGCTTGTTAACTACTGCATTAATGTTCTAAATTGGACAAACCTGATGTTGATGCCAAGCATGTTGCAACAGAACTGTCTGTCAACTATCCAGTACGGGTTAATTCGAAGACAGTATACGAGCATCTCCACCATCGCCCCCAATAGGGCATCCGTCAGCATCGGTGGTAAATGCGGTACTTGGCGGCATATCGTAGAAGAGGCGACGGTGGCTCCAAGACAACGGCGAGAAACTATGACTCCATAACAATGGCGCGTATCAGAACGGCTGCCGTGGCGGTGGCGATTTCGATGGGGAGGCGAGCAAGGGAGAAGAGGTACGGCGGGTGAGGGGCAATGCTCTTGTGTCGCGGTCAAGGCTAGCCCACCATGAAAATCCTACGTGGCGCCATGTGTGCCCGGTCACAAAACGGGCTCCCACCTGCACACCTAATACATCGCCGGCAGCAAGCAAGGCTCGATAATGTGGACGGTACTCTCATGCCAGCACCGACCCACTGGGACTAGCGTGGGAGCATGCCGGCAGCCGTCCCGAATCCAATAACTCGTAACGAGTAGATGCTCAAATAATACTCTCTCCGTTATAAATTAACCGACTCGAATTTGTCTAAATTCATATATATCTAGTACTAAAATATGTTTAGATACATCAAATTTTATATAAATCTCAGTCCGTTAATTTGTATAGGAGGGAATAGAGAAACTTGGCAAAAAAAATGCTAAACTGCTAGTGGTGCAACAAAACAAACATGGGCCACACTGAACAGATAACCCTGACCCTACTAGCCACGTCCTCCGACCATGTCCATGCATGCATGTGGCTGACCATCCCTTCTAGGAGTCCAGGTTCAATAACAAGTTAACAACAGCCACTTTCCATAACAAAAAACAACAACAGCCACTTGGCACTTGCTACGCCTGCATAGTTAGTGATTAAACTAATCTTTGCCACGTCGGACAGATTAAGTCCGGCCTGCCCTGGATAGCAACCACCCGGCGTGATGCCAAGACGCGGCTACGAGCAGTAGCTCATATGCTAGTCGATCGGCAACTCCTAGGTCGCGAATATTCTTCCAGTAAGATGATAATGACAGCGCTAGCCAAAACACGGTTATTCTTTTGCTGATCGCGCACAATTAATCAACGTTAGAGGTTGGAATATGGATAAGAAGGACGGGTCAGCGAGGAAATGAATGATAAGGAGAAAAATACCTAAGACCAACGACATAACTGAGTTTTGAATTATATAACTGAGTTCTGAATTTGGTTTATCATATGCGTCAGTGTACACGCATAATTCAGTAATGCAGAGTTGCAGCTGGCATACCAAACTAAGCAATGTGTAGTTTTCTTCTTTTCTGCTTATTTTCAGCGTCTTGAGAGAAAAGTCTAAATATGGAAACATGAGAATTTATATACTACTCCCTCCGTTCGAAAATAAGTGATCTAAATTTATCTATATTTATATACATCTAGGCGCGCTTTAGTATGTATTGTGTAGAGGGAGTACTCATGATCTATCCATGATCGGACATTGTGAGGCTCTCTTCCCAGCATTACATTTTCACGCAATAGCCTACACAGTACTCCTAAACCACAAACATATATATATATGGCGCTCAACAAGAAATATATAGAACCAGCGAGAACCCTTGGAAGAAAAACAATAATTCTTTTTTTTCAAAAATTCAGAATAATGAATGGAGTTTAACATACAAGCTTACAGAAATTTAACCACCATTATTTTCTTCCAAGTTTAAGAAGACGATCTCGTAACACGATTCTGAATATGCGATTATTATTTTCCAGAACAAAGAAGATGCTACTACTTATCAAGTAATGGAATTAGGAGGCAACACTTCGAACAGCTAGACCGTTTTCATAGCAGAGTTGTACTGCACAGATTTTTTAACAGCGTGAAGCGATGAACAAAAGGAAGAGCAAAGGACTGAACAAATGCCAACATCCTCTGTTCCATTCCAGATCACCTACGTCTACACACCAGAAAAAAGAAAAACAACTCAGAACTTGAGCTAGCAAGCTGGTAACGGCCTAACGGGAACCCCTAAATCCCACGATGCCTTAAATAAACCTGCGCGTGAGGCTTCACTTGCCCACGAGGACGGTAGAGAGATGGTAATGCACATAATATATGGTGTCCTTATTATTCACGTTAAATAATATTTTCTCTTTTTTTAAAATAAGATGTTTTAGCATTTTAAAAAACATACCACCGCTGGCGAGCGCAGAGGCTCGAACGCGGGCGGGCTGGGTAGTATCAGCACTACCAAGCCATCCGGGTATGCCTCGGTTCATGAATGTCATATAAGAAAAGGAAGAAAATACACATGAGACCAACGATGGCCATGTGTATGTCCAGACGGATTAATGCCAGCCTCACACGTACGAGACAGATCAGCAGTTTACTTTCATTTTCTTCACAAATACTATCAAATCAAGCCGGTACACATGTACGAATCTCGCTGGTCGCAAGGTTGTTAAATAGTCTTGGTATTGTATCTAGAATATTCTCAGGGCACATGCATCGCCGCTATTGCACTATGCGTCTCCGTATCAATGATTCAATGTCCACACAGGTGCCACCAGTACCAATAGAGAAGCAGTGCATTCCATATATATGTCCCATGTGGGAGTTCATAAACTCGATGGAGACCTTACTCAAAACAATTGAATATTGCGTACAAATTTGAATAATTCAGTTACAGTGGAATTTCCTTGACATGAGCGATAGCACTATAAATCACTCATGTCGTGAAGAAGATGTTGTCCTCATAAATTACTTCCTCCATCCAGGTTTGCAAGACATGGTAGTATTATATTAGGTCAAAATTGTTTTCTCGGACTAAGCCTACTAAAAAATATAAACATCTACGATACCAGATAAATACATTGTTAGCAGATCTAATGATATTGATATGATACTGTAAATGTTAGCACTTTTTCCCATTATAAATAGCCTTCTCTTCAAACTTGGCAGAAGATTTGTGTTAATACAATTATCAGAATATTAAGTCCGCACGACATACAGTTTGAGAACTAGGCTCTTCATCGAGCTTGAATAAAACCATTTAGCTAAATGTTCATGGTTTTGGGAGACGTCGTCGGGATGGCGGAGGCGACGTCGCGTCAGAATAAGGGTGCTGGAGCTTGATCCCCATCTCGGCAAGGCCCCTTGTGGCGGCGCCGGCGAGCTGCTGCCCTTGTATCCTCTCAGATCTACGGATCTGAGGAGGGTGGTCTCTCCGGGCGCGGTCGTTTTTTGACTCTGCCGTGGAGCTTCGGGAGTCGGAGGGCTATTGTTGTTGTCTTCCCCTCAGTCGGCCGTGGTGGCGAGGGAGTGTAAGGGGATGGTACAAATGCCTTCCTTGTTAGGGTTTTGTATGGTCTTTTTTTGAGAGGCGACAGTCGCGTCTTGAAGCTTCTTCTGGCTGACCATGGTGGCGAGGGGAGGAGGCGGCTCGACATGGCGTCGATGGTTGGGAGCTTCTGCTCTGGGATCTTAGATTGGAGGTACTGCCTGGTCTTCACTATCTCCTGCATGCCCGATGGTCTGGAAAAGTCGCTTATCTCTCACTCCTCGGGGTGGGCACTCCTGCGGTGTTCAAAGCCCAATGTGGCGAGGGTGGCGGCGGTGATTCGATGGTGGCTGAAGATGTGCTGCTTATGGGTCCGGTCCCGATACTTGGGTGGTGACGATGAGGACGATGGGCTTGATCGCGATTTGGAAGTACGGTGTGTGGTCTTCTAGGTCCATGTTGTATTTTCCTTCTTTTGTGGAGTCGTTTGTAATCGGTTTCGCCATTGCTGAAATTCCATCAGTTGATATCTCAAAAAGCTAAATGTTCATTACTCAAGAGTAACAAATAATGTATAGACTAGTATCACAAAGTATAGAAATCCACTTTGGGTTCTAGGTGTATATGCACCCACTATCTATTAACACATTTTAAAAATATTAAAAAATTCAGAAAAAAAATGTGTGTACATCAGAACATTTGAAGGTCACCCACAATGTTTCAGGGAAAAGGAATTTATTTTGTGGCCCATGTAATAATAATAATTTACGATGCTCCAATATGATTATTCAAAAGATCATTTTTTCTTCTTTACGAGCAATGTTCCTTCTCCGAAAAAATATGTCCGTGAACATAGAATGTCGGGATGTCCACACGATTGTTTTTAGAATCTTTTGACATTTTAAAATGTGTTTTTAAAGCATTTTTCATAATGGGTTCATCTACACCTATGATCTAGAACACCACCTCTAACAAACTATTGCTAGGTACTATTCATCCATGAAGTTAGCAATTTCCCGATGAAATTTTCATTCCTTGTTGTGAGGGTTGTTTGAATATATTTCATCATATAGATCAAATGTGTTATCTTCTATTTCCTCACTAGTCTCTCCGGGAATATCCATATTACCAAGTGCAATTAGATCCTCGTATTCTGTTGTTGTTTGCCCAATCCTTCTCTTCTAAATGAGCTTCAGGTTGATCCTTTATAGAGGTTCTTTATTGATCAACTATAGGTGTATCTCGTGGGTTTGTGTTGTAGGGTTTCGTAGCATGGAAAACAAAAATTTTCTACCGCATACAAACAAACAAACCAAGATCTATCTACTAGATTGTAGCAACGAGTCGATAGAATAACTCACCCTCGAAGATTCCAAAGTGTTTAACGAGAGCGGATTCTCGTGGGTGATGTAGTCGTACTCTTCCCGATCTCAAGATCGCGTAGACGATCCTTCCGGCGCTGCGTTCCGGCAGCGCTTCCGCAGTCGGTCACACGTTCGGTACTCGACGAAGACCTTCCTCTCCCTTGTTCCAGCAGGCAGCGGAGGTTGTAGCACTCTCCTCGCGATTCCGGCAGCACAACGGCGTGGTACCGGAAGTAGAGGGGAGATCTCGCAGGGCTTCGCCTTAAGCCGGAGTGAGTATGGTGGAGTATGAGAGAGTCCCTCGGCGATCTAGGGTTTAGACACGCCGAGGAAGAGGTGCTAGAGCCGGCGGCTAGGGCTTGGAGGTGCCCAAGTCGGCGGCTAGGGTGGAAACCCTAGGGGGCGGCGGCGGCTATGGTGGCCAGCAGCTGCTAGGGTTTGAGGCGTGGAAGTTGTGTGTCAAGGAGGGGAGCCCTGCCCCTCCTTATATAGGTGGAGGGGGCCGGCCGGCCAAGGGGAGGGAGATGAGTCCCTCCCCAACTCGGCTTGGGTGGGCGCCGCCGGTTGGAGGAGGGAACTCCTCCCCAACTCAGTTTCCCACTCCTCCTCCTCTAAAAACTGCCGTTTGACTTTCAAACTAGCCGTTTGACTTTTCAAACTAGGATTTGAATAAACCCTCTATTTTGAACAGCGATGACACCGAGTACATGATGCAATCATACCAACTAGATATAACACATTCATGTACCCTCCCCCCCCCCGGAGTGTCGGACATTCCGGAACCTTCTAGAACATTCTCGATGAAAACACCGGAACCATTCCCCAACTCCGAAACGGGACTTTGCTTATATGAATCTTATTCTCCTGACTATTCCGGATCTCCTCGTGATATCCCGAATCCCATTCGAGACTCCGAACAACATTCGGTCTCTTTCTCATCATTCCATAATTACTCAAACAACGTCGAATCCTTAAGTGCGTCTCCCTACGGTTCGTGAATTATGCGGACATGATCGAGACATTTCTCCGAACAATAACCAATAGAGGAATCTGGAAATTCATATGGCTCCCACATATTTCTACGATTACTTTGCGATCGAATGAACCACTTACATACGATATCAATTTCCCTTTGTCTCACGATAGTTTACTTATCCGAGGTTATGATCGTCGGTATCTCTGCATACCTAGTTCAACCTCGTTACCGATAAGTACTCTTTTCTCGTTCCCGTGATATGTGATCCCTTGTGAGCCAGTCACATGCTTGCAAGCTAATTGGATGACATTTCACCGAGAGGGCCCAGAGTATATCTATCCGTCATATGGATGGACAAATCCCACTCTTGATCCATGTGTTTCAACCAATACTTTCCGAACACTCAATGCCACCTTTATAGCCACCCAGTTACGGTGTGGTGTTTGATGTCATCAAAGCATCCATCCGGTAAAGGTGATATCCATGATCTCATGGTCGAAGGAATCAGATTACTATGTATCAGAAAGCATATATCAATTGAACTATTAAAATGACTTGATCTTTATGCTACGCTTATCTATAGGAGTATGTCCACCATATCATTCTCCTAACGATATGATCTTGTTGTTGATAACATCTCAATGTTCATGATAGGGAAACCACAATCATTTATCAACCAACAAGCTAGTGATGTATAGAGGCTATACTAGGGACTTCAATTTGAGTTTACAAATCACACAAGTATTAATGTTTCCTTGTTAATACTATTATAGCATGAATGTAAACATTTATCATAAACACAAAGATATAATAATAACTACATTTATTATTGCCTCTAGGGCATATCTCCAACAGTCTCCCACTTGCACTAGAGTCATCTTATCTAGATTACATGGTAATATACTGAACACCCATGGCAGTTTGGTGCTGGTCATGTTTTGCCCTCGGGAGAGGTTTAGTCAACGGATCTGCCACATTCAGATCTGTGTGTACTTTGCAAATCTTTATATCCCCATCTTGGATATGTTCTCGAAGAGCGTGAAAACGTAGCTTGATGTGCTTCAGCTTCTTGTGTGACCTTGGTTCTTGCGCATTGGCTATGGCGCCCATGTTATCACAGTAGATAGACATTGGGTCCAGCGCACTAGGAACCACACCCAGCTCTGTAATGAACTCTTTCATCCATATCGCTTCTTGTGAAGCCTCCGAAGCAGTCATGTATTCCGATTCAGTTGAAGATCTCGCCACAACGCTTTGCTTTGCACTCCTCCAGCTAACTGCTGCACCATTCAAAATAAATACGTATCCAGATTGTGATTTAGAATCATCCGGATCGGTGTTCCAACTAGCATCGGTGTAACCATTAACAACGAGCTGTTCATCACCTCCATAAGAAAGAACCATATCCTTAGTTCTTCTCAAGTACTTAAGGATGTTTTTGACCGCTGTCCAATGATCCACTCCTGGATCACTTTGATATCTGCTAGTTCGACTAACAGCATATGCAATGTCGGGTCTAGTACATAGCATGGCATACATTAGAGATCCTATGGCTGAGGCATAGGGAGTCTTACTCATCCTTTCTCTATCTTCTGCCGATGTCGGACTTTGAGTTTTACTCAAGGTCGTATTGGGCAACATGGGCAAGAACCCTTTCTTGCTATCTTCCATTCCAAACCTCTTTAGAACTTTGTCCAAATATGTACTTTGTGACAATGATATTTGGCGTTTCGATCTATCTCTATAAATCTTTATGCCTAATATGTAAGCTGCTTCGCCAAGATCCTTCATTGAAAAACTATTATTCAAATATTCCTTGACACTATTAAGAAGGTCTACATCATTCCCAATCAACAATATGTCATCTACATATAGTATTAAGAATGCTACAGAGCTCCCACTCACTTTCTTGTAAATACAAGCTTCTCCATAAGTTTGTATAAAACCAAAACTTTTGATCACCTTATCAAAACGTTGATTCCAACTTCGGGATGCTTGCTTCAATCCATAGATGGACCGTTGAAGTTTTCATACCTTGTTAGCATCTTTAGGATCGACAAAACCTTTGGGTTGCATCATATACAACTCTTCATCAATGTCTCCATTGAGGAATGCTGTTTTGACATCCATCTGCCATATCTCATAATCATAATATGCAGCGATTGCTAACATAATCCTCACAGACTTTAGCTTCGCTACTGGTGAGAAAGTCTCATCGTAGTCAACTCCTTGAATTTGTCTAAACCCTTTTGCGACAAGTCGAGCTTTATAGACAGTAACATTACCATCAGCATCTGTTTTCTTCTTGAAAATCCATTTGTTCTCGACAGCCTTCCGGCCATCCGGTAAGTCCACCAAAGTCCATACTTGGTTTTCGTACATGGATCCAATCTCGGATTTCATGGCTTCTTGCCATTTATTGGAATCTGGGCTCATCATCGCTTCCTCATATGTCTCAGGGTCATCGGTGTTGTCCACCAACATGACACTCATAACGGGATCATACCAATCTGGAGTGGTACGAGTTCTCGTTGACCTGCGAGGCTCTGTAGCAACTTCAACCGAAGTTTCATGATCATCATCATTAGCTTCCTCTCTAACTGGTGCAGGCACCACAGGAACTTCTTCCGGTGCTGCGCTACTCGCAATTTCGAGAGAAGTTTCGACAACCTCGTCAAGTTCTACTTTCCTTCCAGTCACTTCTTTCGAGAGAAATTCCTTCTCTAGAAAGGATCCATTCTTGGCAACGAAGATTTTGCCTTCGGATCTATGATAGAAGGTATACCCAATAGTTTCCTTCGGGTATCCTATGAAGACGCATTTTTCCGCTTTGGGTTCAAGCTTGTCCGGCTGTAACTTCTTTACATAGGCTTCGCATCCCCAAACTTTAAGGAACGACAATGTAGGTTTCTTCCCAAACCATAATTCATACGGTGTCGTTTCAACGGATTTAGACGGTGCCCTATTTAAAGTGAATGCGGCTGTTTCTAATGCATAACCCCAAAATGATAGCGGTAAATCTGTAAGTGACATCATAGAACGAACCATATCTAAGAGAGTTTGATTACGACGTTCGGATACACCATTACGCTGTGGTGTTCCCGGCGGTGTCAACTGCGAAAGTATTCCGCATTTCTTCAAATGCTCGCCAAACTCGTAACTTAGATATTCACCTCCACGATCAGAACGTAGAAATTTAATCTTCTTGTTACGTTGATTCTCTACCTCACTTTGAAATTCCTTAAACTTCTCGAAAGTTTCGGATTTATGTTTCATGAAATAGATATACCCATATCTACTCAAGTCATCCGTGAAGGTAAGAACATAACGATAACCATCGCGCGATGCTACACTCATTGGACCACACACATCGGTATGTATGATTTCCAATAAGTCCGTAGCTCGCTCCATCATACCAGAAAATGGAGTCTTAGTCATTTTACCCATCAGACATGCTTCGCATCTATCAAGTGATTCGAAATCAAGTGATTCAAGAAGTCCATCTGAATGGAGTTTCTTCATACGCTTCACTCCAATGTGACCAAGACGACAGTGCCACATATAGGTCGAGTTATCGCTCGATTTCAAACGTTTAGCCTCAATGTTATTAATATGTGTATTTCCACTATCGAGATTCAACAAGAATAAACCATCTATCAAAGGTGCATGTGCATAAAACATATTACTCATATAAATCGAACAACCATTATTCTCGGACTTAAACAAGTAACCGTCTCGCAATAAACAAGATCCCGATATAATGTTCATGCTCAACGCAGGCACCAAATAACAATTATTTAAGTATAAAACTAATCCCGATGGTAGATGAAGGGGTAGCGTGCCGACCGCGATCACATCAACCTTTGATCCGTTTCCCACGCGCATCGTCACCTCGTTCTTCGCTAGCTTCCGTTTATTCTGCAGCACCCGTTTCGAGTTACAAATATGAGCAACCGAACCAGTATCAAATACCTAGGCACTACTACGAGTACTAGTGAGATACACATCAATAACATGTATATCGGATATACCTTTCTTCTTGATGTTGCCGTTCTTCAAATCCGCCAAGTACTTTGGGCAATTCCGCTTCCAGTGACCTTCTCCCTTGCAGTAAAATCACTCAGTATCAGGCTTGGGTCCAGCCTTGGTCTTCTTTGTCGGCGTGGTAACTTTCTTACCACCCTTCTTGAAGTGTCCCTTCTGCTTAGACTTGCCTTTCTTGAATTTGGTGGTCTTATTGACCAACAACACTTGGTGCTCTTTCTTGATATCCACTTCTGCAGACTTTAACATAGCAAACAGTTCTGGCAACTGCTTGTTCATGTTCTGCATGTTGTAGTTCATCACAAAGTTCTTGTAACTTGGTGGTAGTGATTGGAGGACACGGTAAATCCCCAAAGCATTAGGAATCACTATACCCAAGCTTTGAAGTTTGTTTGCGTGCCCAGACATCTTAAGCACATGCTCATTGACGGAGATGCCCTCTTCCATCTTGCAGTTAAAGAATTTTTTAGAAGCCTCATAGCTTTCAATTGCCGCATGAGTCTCAAAAATCAATTTGAGATCCTCGACAATATCATATGGGTCTGAATTCTCAAACCTTTTCTGAAGCTCCGATTCTAAACCATACAATATAGCACACTGAACTATGGAGTACTGATTCTTCCGAGCGAGGTAAACATTCTTTACTTCATCGGTAGCATCAGCTGCAGGTGGGTCACCCAGCGGTGCATCCAGCACATAGGTCAAATTACCAGCTGTGAGGACAATCCTCAAATTGCGGAACCAATCCGCGAAGTTGCTTCCATTGTTTTTCAACTTTTCTTTCTCTAGGAAGGCATTAAAATTGATGGTAGGGGCTGCCATTGATCTACAACATATTTGCAATAGTTTAGACTAAGTTTATGAAAAATTGAGTTCAAATTAATAATAAAATTAATCTAGGTGAACTCCCACTCAAAACAATATCCCTCACATTGTTTTAGTGATCACATGAACCAAATCCACCACATCAACACCGATCATCACGAGAGTTGATATAGTTTCAATGGCGAACAATCGACATGTTCATCATATCTACTATATGATTCATGATTTACCTTTCGGTGATCCGTGTTCCGAGACCATGTCTGTACATGCTAGGCTCGTCAAGATCAAACCTTAGTTTCCGCATGAGCAAATCTGGCTTGCTCACGTTGTATACACTTGCGGAATCTAACACCCGATCATCACGTGGTGCTTCGAAACAACAAGCTTTAGCAACGGTGCTAACTAAGGGTGAACACTTTATGACTTGAAATCCATGTGCATGAGGGATCATCTTATAATGCTACCATCGTCTACTAAGCAATACAAGATGCATAAAGGATTAACATCACATGCAATTCATAATATGTGATATGATATGGCCTTTCTTCTTTGTGCTTCTGATCTCCATCTTCTAGCACGAACATGATCTCCATCATCACCGGCATTGCATCAAGGTCAATGATGCTTCTCCATGGTTGTCGTCCACCGGCTTCAACTATTACAACTACTTTGAATAGACACGCGTGTCTTAACATAAATTAAAGACAACCATATGGCTCCTGCCGGTTGCCAACTTACAATAAGGAACATTGCATACATCAAATATAATCACAATCATGGCCATATCACATCACAGCACACCCCTGCAAAACAAAGTTAGACGCCTCTACTTTCTTTGCATATTTTACGTGGTTTGGGGCTTTCAATAAGTGTCGTTCTAACTTACGAACAAGAACCACAACATTGATACTAGTATTGTTAATCACCCGTTGTAAATTGGATCTTAACTATGCTAGGAGAAACAGGCACCCGCAAAGCCACTTATGCAATACAAGTTGCATGTCAATCGTGGAGCAAGTCTCATGAACGATGCCATGTAAGGTTAGCCCGGGCCGCTTCATCCCAACATACCGCAAGATGCAAAGTACACAAGAAGCAATCGACAATAAAAGCATCAACGCCCACAATGACCATTGTGTTCTACTCGTGCAACAGATCTACATATAGACACGGCTCTGATACCACTGTAGGGTTTCGTAGCATGGAAAACAAAAAATTTCTACCGCATACAAACAAACAAGCCAAGATCTATCTACTAGATTGTAGCAACGAGTCGATAGAATAACTCACCCTCGAAGATTCCAAAGTGTTTAACGAGAGCGGATTCTCGTGGGTGATGTAGTCGTACTCTTCCCGATCTCAAGATCGCGTAGACGATCCTTCCGGCGCTACGTTCCGGCAGCGCTTCCGCAGTCGGTCACACGTTCGGTACTCGACGAAGACCTTCCTCTCCCTTGTTCCAGCAGGCAGCGGAGGTTGTAGCACTCTCCTCGCGATTCCGGCAGCACAACGGCGTGGTACCGGAAGTAGAGGGGAGATCTCGCAGGGCTTCGCCTTAAGCCGGAGCGAGTATGGTGGAGTATGAGAGAGTCCCTCGACGATCTAGGGTTTAGACACGCCGAGGAAGAGGTGCTAGAGCCGGCGGCTAGGGCTTGGAGGTGCCCAAGTCGGCGGCTAGGGTGGAAACCCTAGGGGGCGGCGGCGGCTATGGTGGGCAGCAACTGCTAGGGTTTGAGGCGTGGAAGTTGTGTGTCAAGGAGGGGAGCCCTGCCCCTCCTTATATAGGTGGAGGGGGCCGGCCGGCCAAGGGGAGGGAGAGGAGTCCCTCCCCAACTCGGCTTGGGTGGGCGCCGCCGGTTGGAGGAGGGAACTCCTCCCCACTCCTCCTCCTCTAAAAACTGCCGTTTGACTTTCAAACTACGATTTGAATAAACCCTCTATTTTGAACCGCGATGACACCGAGTACATGATGCAATCATACCAACTTGATATAACACATTCATGTACCCTCCCCCCCCCCCCCCCCCGGAGTGCCGGACATTCCGGAACCTTCTAGAACATTCCCGATGAAAACACTGGAACCATTCCCCAACTCCGAAACGGAACTTTCCTTATATGAATCTTATTCTCCGGACTATTCCGGATCTCCTCGTGATATCCCGAATCCCATTCGAGACTCCGAACAACATTCGGTCTCTTTCTCATCATTCCATAACTACTCAAACAACGTCGAATCCTTAAGTGTGTCTCCCTATGGTTCGTGAATTATGCGGACATGATCGAGACATTTCTCCGAACAATAACCAATAGAGGAATCTGGAAATTCATATGGCTCCCACATATTTCTACGATTACTTTGCGATCGAATGAACCACTTACATACGATATCAATTTCCCTTTGTCTCACGATAGTTTACTTATCCGAGGTTATGATCGTCGGTATCTCTGCATACCTAGTTCAACCTCGTTACCGATAAGTACTCTTTTCTCGTTCCCGTGATATGTGATCCCTTGTGAGCCAGTCACATGCTTGCAAGCTAATTGGATGACATTTCACCGAGAGGGCCCAGAGTATATCTATCCGTCATATGGATGGACAAATCCCACTCTTGATCCATGTGTTTCAACCAATACTTTCCGAACACTCAATGCCACCTTTATAGCCACCCAGTTACGGTGTGGTGTTTGATGTCATCAAAGCATCCATCCGGTAAAGGTGATATCCATGATCTCATGGTCGAAGGAATCAGATTACTATGTATCAGAAAGCATATATCAATTGAACTATTAAAATGACTTGATCTTTATGCTACGCTTATCTATAGGAGTATGTCCACCATATCATTCTCCTAACGATATGATCTTGTTGTTGATAACATCTCAATGTTCATGATAGGGAAACCACAATCATTTATCAACCAACAAGCTAGTGATGTATAGAGGCTATACTAGGGACTTCAATTTGAGTTTACAAATCACACAAGTATTAATGTTTCCTTGTTAATACTATTATAGCATGAATGTAAACATTTATCATAAACACAAAGATATAATAATAACTACATTTATTATTGCCTCTAGGGCATATCTCCAACATGTGTGACTCTCACTAGGGTAGTTTGTGACCTTCACTTTGAGACATGGACTTCATTTTTGTCATTTTGAACATGTTGCAGAGTGCCATTCACAGAACATTCAAAATGGTCCTTCTATTGACTCTCAACCAAGCGTGATTTAAACCCTTAGTTTGTCCCATGATTTCCTAACAAAACTGATGTTCTCCATCATGTGGTTTATCAAGGAACACATTTCATGGTTTCCTTTGACCGAGTCTGAGATTTGAAACGTTTGTTATAGGTTAATTGTATTTACCTCTATGCTTATGAATGCTATCACTTACCCCACTACTTGAAAGAACATTGTTAGTCTCTTGTCTTCTTGCTACTTGCTTTGAAGATTGACCAATACGGGGTGCATCAAATTAGAACCTAGAGCAATCCAAAGGTTATGGCCTGCATTTCTAACAATTCTCTATTAAGAGATTCGTCAAAGTGGCACCTTATGATGTAAAGAGTGAGACACTTTACTCGTAGGTACATGATCTCCATCACAAACATCTATGTCTATGATTAGTTAAGTCATAACTCCATAGCAAATTTATCATGTCAAAGCGCCAATCACGATAGTCACGGTCATTTGGAGCCAATTCTTTCGACAAATTACGAGTTTTAGTCATCTACGAGGTATACATAATAATTTTATGATCTTAATGTTGGTAATTTACATGCAAGTAATTTATAAAACAACTATAATTTTATCAAGATTTCCTCGTAATTTTATATGTGTTATGGATTTTATATACACATTTCTAGTGCCTGGATCACAAGAACAATGTTACAATTCATAAATAATAAATAAAGTAGTGATAATGCATTAAGTATAAAATACGGAAACATACATGATGTGATATGAAGGAACGGTGCGAGAATACGAACTTCCAAGGTAAAATGACTTAGAAAACAAGTTTTCCATGAAAAGTAATCAATAGGGGATTTTCTATGATTTTCCCATTCTAAGAAATAACTAGCATAATATCAAAAGGAAAAAACTTCCCTAAGAAATTCCTTGTAGTTTTCTTTGTTCTTAATTTCTGAAATATATTGGCACTAGCATAGGCATGCAGTTTCTAGGAGTTTGAGCAAAGCAAAGCGTGTGATTATAATGCTGCAAATGAGCTTGGATATATGTATATCTTCACCCAAAGTTTGAAGTGCTCAAGTTCTCAAAATAAAACATACTAAGAACTATTTCTTAATTAGTTTATGCCCCCTCTCTAAGGAAGATGGTTGATGTCGTTGTTAGTTGTTGTGCACCTGCTAATCGATTCACCATGACACTTGGATGTCATCTTTTATTTATTGGATCATTTTTTTTAATAACTTAGTTGTGTGTATCCTCTTTCTCAACTTGCCCATGATATTAAGTGTTTTGTAGGATGCATACACTTGATATATCCTACTATTAATATGTTACCCTATGTCGACATGAATTTGGCACATCTGACAAGTTGTAGTGTCGATGCAACATAAATGCATATTGACTGTCGTACAGTACGTAGTACATGTCCGTTCGAGGGCAGTATAAATTCGCACACTTGTTGCAAGTGGTGCAACAAACAAATCATAACATGATTAGTGGATAACCCTGACCCCACTTGCCACGTCCTCCTTCGATACATGTCCAATGCCTGAATCTGGCTCACCCATCCACCCCCTAGCTAGGCTCCAACATCACCACCTACTTGCTAATTAATTACTACGCGTCTAAGCCTACATGGTTAGGGATTAACCCGACATGGTCTTTTATCCATTAAACTAATGACGGCCACGTCGGAGGGATTAGATACGCCGTGAAGCGATGACTCGGCTGCGATCCTAAATAGACCATGTAGTGGGCGTAGCTGGGACCCCGAGGCCGGGAACTCCTAAATCCTCTCTCTGATGCCCCCCCCCCCCCCCCCCCCCCCCCAAAAAAAAACTTCCACGATGCTATTGAGTTGACAACGACAGCGTCAATAAAACACGGATATTCTCTCGCTGATCGGGCACAATCTTTTGTCAAAAGTCACAGGCTGGAATAATGATAAGACCAGCGATGTAACCAAATTCTTAATTCAGATGGTCATATGTGTAAGTAAGTGTACACGCATAATTCAGGAATACAGAGTTGTGGTGGCAATATATACGCAATAACATATACGGAGTATTGTTCTTCCTCCTTTGAGAGAAAAGTCCCCATCCGTGGAATATGATAATTTGCATACTCAGTATCCATGACCGAACAATTGTCATCAGGCTATTCCCTGCATTAGATTATTATTCCATATATAGCATATATACAATATTTACTTACATATCGACAACTATATATACAAATGTATACCATAGTCAATCCGGAAAATAATACGCCTCTCGAGCCTGAGGACGACACCGGTGCGCGCTACATTAGAGTGTGTGTGTCTTACTCTTACTTCATGGTGCAACCTGCGAGCGCATGCTTAATTGCTAATTAAACACCCATAGGTATCATGCCATCATGGTTAAGACTCTCTGGTCCGAACCCGTCAATGTCGTTAGCAGCCGGAGCTGCAAGTAGCAGCACAGTAGCTACTAGCTTCTGAAGACGCTGCTCGATCGCGTGCGGCAAGGGCCAGGTTAGCTCCCTCGAGGGGCAAAACTGGGGTTTTTTTTTTTTAGGGGCAAAACTGGGGTATTTGAAAGGTCAAACTAGGCGCGTTTGTTTGGCAAATGGAAGCAATCTCCACCCATCTACCTCAAGCGCCAGTGTTAACCGACTAGCAACAGGGGCGTACTTGATTAATTAGGCGCTTCATGCTAAATGTGGAAATAGACCACTGGGCTAACAATTCAACAACGCCCGCTTTCGTATCAAGAAAATATTTGCATTGATGGGGGAAAAATATCTAATCTGCATTAATTTATTCGACACGCTTCTAGATTATCTCGTGTTGTCGACACACAATACAAACAAAAAGTTGGACCATGATTACTTCATCGATCACCTATTATTGCCCGAGCATGGAAATGTCTAATTACACTCCACAAATTTGGAATTTTGATGTGTAGCTGTAAAAGTCGTGAAGAGTATAGTACATACCTCAAACCATTAAAAAACGGTGTTCGGTATAGCGGTTGTTCAACATTCAAGTCCAGCCATGAAAAATTTCGACGGGAAAATAAGGGGAAAATGTACAAAAATAGTTAAACTAAAAATTGCTCATCAAAATCACACATACATTTGGAAAGTCGTAAGAAACATCAAGAAGAATAAAATATGAAATAATCTAGGAAACATTCAAAAATATCTTAGATTTTCTAGAGGTGAAGTAAAATCAGCAGAAAAAGGAATCTCTTGACAGAAAACCGTGAAATTCAGAAAACTAACAAATAGTTAATGTACATTCATAAATTCCAGTAAACATATGTCAATACAATTAACTCGAAATTCGAGCATATCATATATACTTGTTAAAGTGTATAAGTGGATTGTACTAGTCATTTTCATCAGTTTGGACTTTTGGTTGTGTTGGCTAGTGCATGAAGTTTGACATGGTATCAGAGCCTAAGGTCTCGAGTCCTGGCTTTCGCAATTTATTCTAAAATTTTGTTGACCCCTCTGTGTCCACGTATAGGCCTCTTGAGTCATACGTGAGTTTCGCGCGCCGTCGCTCTCTTCCGGTTGTACGTGCCGACTTCTCCCCGTCACACGTGAGAGGGGGTGTTAAAGTGTATAAGTGGATTGTACTAGTCCTTTCCATCAGTTCGGACTTTTGGTTGCGTTGGTTAGTGCATGAAGCTTGACAATACTCAGCATTGATGTTGCTTTCTCTATATCCCTTGCACTTCTTGTATTTCTGATTCTTTTCTGCATCGACATTCATACATCCACTCATACACATGATGGGATGCATGTAACTCATATATACAAACATTGTACACATGAAGGCATGCATGCAGTGCATAGACAAAACAGAGGCGGCAACTCCCAGCTCTCATGCAATGAGACAAACCAGTCGCGCGTACTGACATATGCAGATCTTCGACCCCGTATATGCCGCAGCATATAGCTCTTCGAGACACCGAAGGACACCGTGCAAAAAGTGCTCAAAACTAATGTACTTTTTGACGGAGTAGTCAGCAAAAAGTGTTGAAAAGCGCATGTTAAGAATAATAACCGTCCCTCTCCATCGAAAAAGATCACACGCTCGATCCGAGTGGTGCAACAAAAACGCATGACTCGATGACAGTAATGCGGTATAAAATTAACACACTAGATGCCAGTGGTGCAACAAAAAAAGATGGTTAGAAGATAACTCAGACCCTACTCGCCACGTCCTCCTTCCTTCGTGCACTCACACATGTGTTGTATACTGTGTCTGGAATCCGGGGTTATTATTGCGGGACTACGCGAATTTGAAATATGCAGGGAATAAAAAAAACAGATTTTTTTTAAAAAACTAGCAGCTTCTACGCCGATGGTAATGGAGTGACCATATGGCACGGTTCCTTCCTTGGGCCGACGGGAAGGCCGTTGGCGTAGTCACTTCTGCGGCCCAGCGAGACATTCTAGGTCAATAGTGTTGTCGTCGGCGTATCGGCTACATGTTCTAGCGATCCCACCTGGGCCGACAGTGTGGCCGTCGGCGTATAACGCCTGGAGCGGCACGTGGCGGCTTAGGCCGACGCCAATGCCTTCGACGTACAAAGCCTGGAGCTAACAACCGTTAGCTGCGCCAAGTAGGACCCGCAGAGCCTACGCCGATGGCTCTGAATAGCCGTCGGCCTAGGGTATACGTCGATAGGTTTCTATTAGCCGGCGGGGTGCGGGTCTACGCCTACAGGGTAGTACGCCAATGCCGATACGCCGACGACAGCCGTCGGCGTAGCCTACGCCGTCAGGGATCGGGGGCTACGCCGACGGGGGCTATCCGACGGTGCTAGGCGTGTTTCCTGTAGTGACATATACGTGGTTTAGCCTCAACCATCCAATTTGTTGATGGAGTATGAGGTCATGGCGCGGTCGAACTATGCCCCGGGCTCAAAAAACAAAACAGCCCGCTGGTGATGTACTGCATATCGAACATGTCATGGTGCCTTAACCCGTAACTTAGAAGTCGAAAATATAACATACATCAGACCATTAAAAGCGTTTTTAACTCTTAACAGTGTGGCAATCGCTCGACGTGGAAGTCTAGTCCTTGCTAGAATTCAAGAAACTCCAATTGAATTCAAAAAGTTGAGAACAAAATGGGTAAAACAATGAAAAATTACATATTGTTCTTTGGACCCATGAAAAAAAAATATCTAAAATGTCGTGAAAAAACATCTACAAATCGTTTGAAATTCATACATGCATCCAATCATTCTCGAGAAGGCAATTCATACATCCATTTTAAGAAACAATACAGGCAGCTACCGTAGCTCACACTATGATATACACCATTCTCAAGTATCGACATATACACGCAATCATCATCCCTGCTAACAAAAATGCGGTTCTCCGGACTCGAGTAGAGTATGCATGCGAGGAGAAAAATATTACTATCAGCAGCATAGGGCTCTTCCGCGACCCCGAAAGGACAGACAGACATAAAGGAACCCAAAATCTAGTCAGCAAAAAAAGTGCTCAAAAGCGCACGTAGAATAGTAGCTGTCCCTCCCCCTCAAAAAAGATTAATTACAGTAAGTTGTCGCACCCGATGCTAGTGGTGCAACAAAACAGCCGGTTAACTATAGCAATCCGAAAAAAGAATTGCAGTCCTTCAGACTCGATTCCGATAAGAACAATATTACAGTACTAGCAGCAGGATGTAGCTCTTCCGATACCCCGAAAGGACACAAGACCAAAAGTGCTTAAAAGTGCAGGTTAAGTACGTGCCGTCTCGGTATCATTATAGTAAATCAACACACTGGAGTAGTGGTGCAACAGACAAACGACGACCTGGTTAACTAGCAGATAACTCTGGCCCTACACCGCCACGTCCTCCTAATTTCTTCGTCATGCAAGCACGCATGGATGTGGTGGGCTCGGGCAGGCTCAACCATGATCCCCAGGCCTCCAGCGACAAAGCACCTCGCTGACGACGCACACGGGCCACGTCAACTCGGTCAGCTCTACTGATTAACCCGACAATCCCGACATGGTACTTTAACCCTACAATAATCACGGCCACGTCGGACGGGCTAAGCTCGATCGATCCGAATAGCAACGCCGCGTGAAGCGAGGACTCGGCCCCGGCGACCCGAGCGAGGCAGCCAGCGTACCTAGTAGTAGCAGCAGTAGCTCCGGCGTGAGGCTGAGCTGTGACATGGCTGTCTCGCTTCCAACCGGGCACCGTGACAGCCAGGTAGGTCCCCTACTACGGATGAGGACGAGTCGGCCGAGTCGACCCGGGGCCACCTGCCACGTCGACGTTGCATCTTGCATGGGAGGCCTATGTGGCGCTTCCTACTTCCAAGGGTCGGTTTAGCCTCTTCGTCGTCGACCCCTGGACCGCGCGCGCGCGCGGTGGCGTCAGCGCTCGCGTCGGCCGCGCGCGGCGCTATTCAGCTCAGCTCACTTCGCGGATCGCACCCTCAGGTAGCCAGAAATTCCGTAGCGAATAATGAAGGTCCTTCCCGATTTGTTCCGTCTTCTATTTTGTCTTACTACTGATCTCCTTCTGTCTCCAGCAGCCAGCGGCCGGTCCCGCCATTCAGGCTCATGTCGGCCACTATTTGGCTGGTACCGTATCATCACTGTATCTATCCGCCGCTAACGATAGTATCTTTTCTTGCATCTGCGCGTGATCATTGCGTTGGTGTATTTTAGGACGGGTCCATCGCATGCGGGTATTATAATTAGCAACCAGATGGATCATATGGGTCGAGTAGCTTGCTGCATCGTAGTAACATAGAAAAACGTCGGTTCCAAAATAAATGAGATTCTAACTATGATCTAAATCTAGTTTCTTTAAGTTCGACCGGATTTAAATAAAAATGCTTGATTTGTCTAATGTTGTCTTCCTTTTTTTAATCATATTTTGTTCTACTTTTACATCCCGATGGTGACTTTCGTGATATTATTTAGAATATTCTACAAGGTGTTTCGCTAATCATCATAGACATTCGAACATACCCTTTCGTTTAAAAGGATAATCTAGTCGTTTTTTAATAATAGAGAAGAGGCAAATCCTCATGTTTGAACGACGTTCCTTGCATGGAGGAGTTCTTCCCGAATTGATTCTTCTTTGTATCTTCGATTCTCCACATGTCCAACCGAGTTAACGGCCGATTGAACTTTCAAAATGCTATCGTCACGCACAAGAAGTAAACTGTCCATTATCTGGGCTTCCTGCCACTATCATCAGTGGCGGAGCTAACCCACAAAGTATGTTGGGGAAACCATGAAATATGAATGGTGCTGGGGACAAATTACAGTATTTTCTTTCATCCAAGTCCTCAAAAAAAAATCAATGATTCTTCAAATTCTGGGTGGTAGGGGGGCGGTGGCCCCCCTAGCTGTACATAGCTGCCCGATTTTTGCCATGTAACACAAATCCTGTAACATCCCAGCATTAGAGTTTAGAAATAAGCTGAACACAGGTGTGTGCATTGCATTCATGCATAGAAAATCTGAATAATTTTCGCGCTTTTAAATAAAAACTTGTCAAAGTGATTGAAGCTTCTCTTAACTTGATGGAATTGAAGTAGATCATCGAGTTGACTACGATAAGTTTCAATATGACCTTTGCTAAAACCTTATTTTGGGTAAACATGATTTGATCTAAGGGTACATCAAATGGAATAAAACTAAACCCTAATACATTACTTAATGGTTTATATTTGATCCTTAGGTGATCATATCATAGTATTCATTATAATCACTCATGAGTACCAAGTTAAGGATATAACACAAATAATAAGAATGTAACAACTATATCTTAATCTTATCTACTTATACCATGTGTATCATGGAAATACCTAACTTTAACTCTCTAGTGAGATTGAGTAGGAAAGAAACCAAGTCAAGACCATTTATTATATATCTTTCTTTCCATATCAATCTTTATCATCTCTACTGAATCCTATCCTTATAATTTTTGTTCATCAATATTGAGTAATCAATTATTGATTCACCAATTCTTAACTTATCAATTCCTAAACCTATCAACTCTTGTCCTTATTATAGCATTCACTTAAGGCTTATAAAGAAAGAAGTCAGAAGAGGTAAATAGTGATGTTAGTTTAGATGTTATCTTTAGGATGGGGGTGATAAGAGGAAATCAAATCAATATGGTAACAAGAAGATTACAAGAATGAAGTCTAAAGATAGTTACCATGAGTAGTCCTATTGGATCAAGTAGGTATAGTCAATGAATTATATCTCTTAATCCAATAGAGTTAAACAGAAGATAATTAGAATACAATTGTAGTGTTGTATTGAAGAAGCCTTGTTTAGTCAACTAGAAACCTGAACCATAAAGGATCAAAGGATTATAATGATCATGCCTTATTCACCAATATTGAATGCTTATACCAAGTATAAGTGACATTGGTGGATAAAACATGATTGAACCATAGTATAGATATATTATCCTAGATTAGTCATTACAAGTCACATTAATATAATGTGGGGTTGGAATGTTAGACACTGGAGTCAAGTAGAGACAAGTTAGTATGATTAAGATGATGTTAGAGCAACATTGGATTAAATAAGTAGTATTTTCCTCTTTGGAAATACTAAGCACTTGAGGTGAAATAAGATTTGATGCATACATTTATTGAAGTGGTATTAGTGAAGTATGATTAAGGAAGAGTATGATTGGAGTTAGAAGTAACCACTTGTTGGATTGGGACACTATCAGCAATAAAGTAGTTGATATAGCCAAGTATAGATATAAAGGATTATGAAAGGCTTTGATGACAAGCTCATTGGATTTATAAATGGCATTAGAAGCATAAAAGATGGATAAGAATATTCTTGTGAAACAAAGCTCATCATGTTAACACATGATGATGGATATAGAGAAGTAATATATCTAGGAAAGGAATTCCTTAATCAGAAGCTTAGAATTATGAAGTATGGAATATAGGAATCCTTGTTAAACACTAAACCCTAAATCTAAGACCAAGCCTAGTATCCACTTACTATGGTTGATCTATCATCTTGTTTCCACAATGCTTTATAGAAATATTTTTCCATAGCAAATCAATTAAGCACATCTTTATCATTTCTAGTTATCATCATAGGTGCTTAGGAACCATCATTATCAATTATTTCTCATAAGTTAGCTTAGAAAACAATTCCACTCTTTTACTTTAAATGGTGATAACATTTATGATTATAAAAATAAAGATAATATGTCTTAACCATTCAACTTTATTCACAATTTTAAAAGGATATAAATATATTAAAACTCCCATAATCCATGGTAAACATTTTACAAACTTCATCACTCCAAATAAAAGTGAAAACAATGTTATAGAAAGATTTTAAGGTTTTCAACAAAATTCTAAAAACCTAGTTCTTAATTATTTTACTTCATATTTAATTTTGAATAAAATTATGGGTATTGAAAATTACTAAGATAAGTAGATCAATACATTAGTATAATTACCTTTGGAATATTTTAAATATTGTATAGAAATTATGGTATTTAAACATGTGGAAATACAAATCTAAAAAAACAAAACAGAAAATGAAAAAAGAGAATATAACCAAGAAAAAACAGAGGGAACACCCAATCTGGCCCATGGCCCATCCCCTCTTCTCTCTATTCAACACCCGCTGGTCATAGCCAATCTTCGTCGCTCACTCCGCAACAGCCCACGGAGGCCCAACAGCAGCCCATACCCCTTCGTTGTCTTTTCCCCATCTTCCTCCTCGTCGACGGATCGAGCAAGAAGCTCGCTGTCGAGCTCCGTCGCGCCGGCATGCGCCAGGATTCGAGCCGCCGCCTGCCGTCGCCTACAAGACCCCCTATCTCGCCAAGGACGAACCCTAACACGCCATTTCTTCTCCTCCCTTATCCAGCGCGCAAACCCTAACTCCAGAGCTCTCAGACGCCGTCGAGTTCCATCGTCTCCGGCTGCCCCAAGCCTCGCCGTGGCTCTTGGAAGCTTCGTCTCGCCGCGGTGGGCGTCCTCGCAGGAGGAATCGTCACGGGAAGCTTCCAATCGTTGTTAATGACATCGCATACCCGAGCTTCGGCCATCGCTTTCTTCCTCGATTCCGGCATTCCCCGTGCTCGCCTCGCCTCGGCACCACCACCGTCATACTCCTGGTGAGCCACCGGTGCTCAAGCACCCTTCTGTTTCCTCTCTCTTCCTCTGAATCGACCTCCCCATGAGAGACCGACGCCGCCGCCGCTCGCCGTCGTTGCGCCACCGTCACCAGTAGCCATTTCAGGGCGGCGGCGCCACTATACGGTCCACCGCGACGTCCTCTTCTCGATAGGCCCTAGCACCAACGCGCGCAACCAGCAGATCCAAAGAATCGAAGGCTACTGTGAGGATTCCCCATTGATGATGTCACCATGATGTCATGGTGATATCATATTTAGATTTTCTTTATCATTTATTTCTTTCAGTAATAATTCTGTAATGAATAAATACAATAAAAATGACATGGCAATAGGCCCCACCAGTCAGTGACTGGGTGTAGATTGAGTTCTGGTGAGAAAAACCTTTCAGTCCATGCTGACATCAGCATTACCTAATAAACACATTTAGTTATTTAATTAAGAAATTCGTAAAATGATTAAATCTTGTAAAATTGATATCTTTTGTTTTATAAATCAGAAAAATACATATAATATATGAAAGTGTTCAGAAAAATAAAATCTACAACTTAAAAATATTATTAAATATTATTATGATGATTATTTAAATAAATATTATTTAATAATACTTTATAAAGTTTTAATACTTTAATAATTAATATTTTAATAATGGTAAATGTTAAGAAAATAAATAAAATACCAAAAATCTTAGAAAAATAAGAATTATAATTTAAAACTATAATTATGCATTATTATTCCTCTTAATTAAATATTTATTATTTATTAAGTATTTATAAAGTAATAAACCTTATTAAAATCATATCTTATTATTTTTAAATCACAAAAATAAATATAATATACCAAAATTATCACAAAAATAATACCTACATGTTAAAAAAATGATATTCCACTTTTGAGTTAAATAAAAAGTTAAACAACTTTAATAACTCAAATATAAACTTATTTTCCTTAATTAATAATTCATATATAGGTAAATAAAATTTCTTAATATTTCTTAAATTAACCAATTAAATGTAATAAATAGTATTACTCCTAAATACTAACATTATGAAGTCAAAATGTAGCACACTTTAAATACAATTTATTAAATTATCTTTTCAACCATAAGTATAAATTATGTTATAAAAAAATTCTTCTACATTATAAAATCTCCAAGAATAATTTGTAAAGAGATAAAACTTATTCCTTTAATTTAACCATAAGTTTATAAACAAATTAAAACACTATAAGTGAATCCATAAGTAGTAAGTAATATTGTTTACTTATCCATAAACCTTAACCACATCTATATATAAGAAGGTAAATCCCTTTATACCATTATAATATAAATAAATGACTACTCCAATAAAACTAATACCATTATTAAGTAATTCTAAGGGAACAATATAAAGTGAACAAGATACAAGTATCATTAGTAATACACCCTAAGTCTATCTACACTCTTAAAGTTACTTGTAGTTTGCAAAGCTATAAGTATGATACTAAATACTTTATTACATGTCTTATAGTTTATTTTGGTCTGTTATAAATAAGTTATAAAACATCTCAAGTCCAAACTATTCAATCAAGTACAAACAACATCAACCACATCTAATTAACCACAAAGATTGTTTAAACCTTAATAAGGGAATCTTTTCTTCAAATGTTATTCGTTTTGCCACTTAAATCAACATATGATAATTAATGGAAAACACCTTACTTTATACTATACTTGTATAATAAGATTGTTAATACTTAAATTCTTTATAAGTGACATTACTTATAAAGTAAAACTTGAAGATAAACAATTAAGATGTAATCAACCTTGAGTAGCATTCCATACTGTGTATTTTGTTATTGTATAAATACATGTTGTTATCCACACACTCACAAGCCTTAATAAGAAGCACATGTATGAAACTTAATCTAAAAGGGCAACACATTCCAAAGAAACCTTTCCAGTAGCCAAACCCTAGAACAACATTATTCTCGGGATTTGCGTTTATCAACTTGCATTACATTACTTATGCATAAAAGCATCTTGCTTCTTTAAACATTAGTCCTTACCGGACCAATGATGCAGATTTCCGCTATTGGATCTTATATTGTCTTGAAGACCGTGAGTGCATAATCTTGCAATCACAAAAGGCAAGTTCACACTTGCTCATGTCCTTTGATTATTTTCTGTAAAGTATTTTACAAATCCAGTGTTGTCATCACCTACATTTGAAAAAGGACATAAAACACTATTTTCATAATAAAGTGATTATAGGTTATTTACATGACGTAATAACCTACTATAAGAGTTCCGGTGGTAAAGGAACATAATATCTAGGACTTAACAACCAATGTCTCCAGTGATTCTTGCGCCGTATATTACGCGTTGACCATGAGATTTGGAATGGGACGAAGAAGTCAGTTGTATCTTTTCCCTCTCGCATGGAGCTGGATGTGCGGGTCGTGGCTGTTATCAATCGTAGCGTGCATATTATTTATGATAATTCGTAGAGGATATGCAGCATATGGGTGGGAGCCCTCAACGTTCCACGATAGTTCTGGCATCTGAACGGTCTATACTGCCATTGCCGTAATTCAATTGGTGGGTTGGCGTACACCAAGGAGACATGCGGGGTCGTGGAGAAGGCAGTGATTGGCTTGGGTCTTAGTCTGGGCATCACACCAAGGAAGTGTGAACGGGTTCGCGGCCCGTATGTGCAACAAAGCTAAGATCACGCATGGGTAAAGTGACGCACCTCTGCAGAGTGTAAGAACTGTAACTTGTTACTCCCTGTTCCGGGAAGGAGCTGTGAACGCGACGGGAAAGGAACCCCATGAAGGTTCTGGTAAACCCGTGAAGGCTGACGGACATAGTTTTTTCAGAATAAAAGCGACCTTTGAAGAAATGTTTACGAAAACTTGCATTGCCTACGACCTATGGTCTGTGGCTGTAGCTTTAGTGCATCAAACACTACTTTTCTAGTGGACTTGCTGAGTACGCTCGTACTCAAAGTATCTTCTTAACCCTTGCTAGGTTCTAATGCCAGTATAGACGATGTCTACATCAAGTTATGCTTCAGGAATCATCATCAAAAGCTAACGCTCTTTAATAAAGTCAAGAAAGTCAACATATACATCAACTCAAGTGATGACGAAGTTGCTGATTAGATAAGAATAGAATTTCTAACCATAGAACCTACTTCTTTAGAGTATTGCAATAGCAGCAATGCAAGCCAGTAGTTCATCTACTAGTTTTATAAGTATGGTAGCTATGAGTTATTTATTCTTGATTCTTCTTCATAAGAAGTTTCTTCTCTCTCTTTAACCTAGAGTGTTCTCTGGATCTTGTGTAAAGAGTTGAGTTATAACCTATAGTCATGTCTTGGACCTGCTATGTTTCTGTTGTACTACTCTGAGGGATGTAATACCAGTGAACGGTGTTTCATTGGTGTTATGTCAACGACTATAGTGTACTACATCATACAGTGGTATGCTGGGTCACCGCAAATCCTCTATGCCTTTTCACAGAGGTAGATTTTCCTGGCTTCAAGTTCATGCTTTCCAATGGAAGTGTCTCCTCACATAAAATCAGTGCAAGTCTAATTAGAGACTCATAGTAGTCATGCGATGTTTATTTTCCCTTACATGGACGCATGTGATGATAACAACTGAACGATTCTATGTTGGTGTAGTGCTCGTCTCCATCGTTGGTAACAAATCTAGGATCTTCAAGTCGGGGCGCTTATTTCTCCCTACAGATCTACGTGCGAGTGGCGACGACAACGACTTGGTTGCGGGGAAACCATGCATTTTTCCCTTGTCCTCCCCACTCCACTTATTTCCTTGCATGGTCTTCTCTTTGGCTCTACGAGGTAGAATAAATGATATGTACATGAGTTGGCCGCCGAGAGACATTGTTGTTGGACAAAAGATGGAACCCCTAGAGCAAGGGTTGTTGTTGGTGAGTGACGATGCTTATATTTTATAAAAAGTAGGCATCTATTGCATATTTTTTATATGTTACAATATTACAAGATTTTTATATTTCCTTCGGTCCATATTAATGGTCTCAACTTTGTCTATGTTCGTACGTATCTAGTTAAGTATTTGGACTACGTGCATGCGAATCTAGACAAAGTTGAGGCCATTAATTTGGATCGGATGGAGTACAAAAAGGGAAATAATAGAAATAAATGAACTTCAAATGAAAATGTTCTCTTAGGATGAGAATAGTCCACATTTCTTTCTTACTACTGTATATTTCAGTCATCTCAAATCCTCTTTAAAGATAGTTCTGCATTCATAGAGATTAGGTGTTTCTCCTTGGATGATCATTGCATTCCTGGTCTTCCAAATAGCAAAGTACTCAAGATTATTAGTTCCATATATAGGGGTTTGTTAATATATTTTCCTATTCAACAAAGAAATGCGGTCCAAATGTCCACGATCAACATCCACATCAATTGATGGACATTAATGAAACAAGTCTAAGATACTCTCAGATTTAAGAGATTCACTAAAGGATTCAATTAGTGACTTAGCATAAGTGAGGATATGTTCCATGTAGATAATGAACATTCCATTTTCCTTGCTATAAATGAATTGTTGATCCATTCTTTATGTGGCATATTTCAAGATACTTGTAAGCAAGCAATAATCTAAGGCAATCTCCCCACAATAAAAAAACATTCAGCCTACTTTGCATTCATGTAACAGGTTTTGCAGACCATTTTTACTAATGGTATTTCTGTTTGGTAAAAATGAAACCAATTTTTTTTCATAAGAAGGCACTCATTTTGAGTTTGTATATATTTCACCCCTAAGCCACCTTTATCCTTTTGTCTGCACCCTGAGTATCTACGAAGGCATCACTGATCAAACAGATAAATGGAGAAGACATTTTTTTTGAAAGAAGAGGTGATATATCTTATTTGATATTTTGTGGGTGATCTGTGTCTCTTGCCTCTTCCAATGAGTGAGGCCACGTGTGCTGTAAGCCTCTATGTGCAATATGAACGGAACACGTGTACACTTCTGAAAAAAATATCGTGTAAGCAAAACCCAAAGAAGCTTCCAACTAATATGCTATAGCGAGCGCATGAAGTCCCCGAGAATACCATTTCTCTCGGGGGCAACGTTTGAAAACGTGCAACCAGAGCAATCGCCGCTTCGGAGGGGCTCCAGCCTCCAGCTCCGTTCCCCGCCAACGTCTATATAAGCGTACCAGCGCCAGCAGCGATCCGCCTCCTTCGAAGACCACACGCAGCCAGCGACGCTACGCCCCCACCAGAACATCTCTTCCTCTCTTCCCAGATATTTCCCCCTGCGCTTTTCTTCTCCCTCCTTCCCTCCCTCTACCTCTCCTTCGCGATCCAGTTGATTAACCAAGACACAACATGCCCGAGGCACCACGGACCGACGGCGGCGCCCTCGCGCCCGCCGACGTCGACGTCGTCACCACCGGCAGCCGCCGCAAGATCCCGGCGCATTCCTCTGTTCTTGTAAGCCTCCTTCTCCTTATCTTCTGATGATATCTTGGGCGCATGCATTTACTTGTCGCCAAACGCTTCTGATTCGCCGCTCGACCACGACCATGACTCGGTCAATAGATTCTTCTTGTTCTCTTTCAAGTTCCAACGGTATCTGAAGGGGATTTTTCTCTGCTTTGTTTGTTTGCATCGACCAGGCGTCGGCGTCGCCGGTGCTGGAGAGCATCCTGCAGCGCCGCCTGCAGCGGGTGAAGGAGAGCGGCAAGCCCGGCAGAGTCCTCGTCCGGATCCGCGGCGTCACCGACGACGTCGCCGCGGCCTTCGTCCGCCTCCTCTACGCCGGCAGGTACCGTGCTGTCAGCTGTGTGCTCTCTGTCGCCTCCCTGGAATCGCTGCCATACTATTTTTTGACACATGCGTTCCTTGCAACCTTGGGCAAGCGAAGGAAAGTCCGCTGTCGTTCGGCGGACAATCATTAGCACGCGCGCTGTATTTGAGGATTAACACACGAGGTGGAAAAATGACAGCTCATTAGTAGCACTATTAGCGCACGAGGTGGTAGAAAAAAAGGGCGTAAAAACACGAGGTGAAAACCGAACAGCTCATTAGTAGCACAATTAAGACACGAGGTGAAAAAAAGGAAACATTCTCATTTGTAGTATTACCCACCCTGGTCACTATCTGGCAGGCTTAATTAACATTTTCTGTGTGGATGTCCTAATTAACGTTTATGCTCTGTTTTCTTGCATTGACAGCTGGTAATTGCTAGGTAATTTCTGCACCGACAAAACTTGAACTTGTGATCGATTCTCGCAGAACTCATAGTATAACAATCTAGTTTTTTTTTCTGATAGATTCCTTGTACTACTCCATGTTAAAGACCTACTACCAGGTTTAAATAGTAGGTAGGCAATCTCCGATGCGAGTCCCCAACCACAAAATCTTGCGGCAGTAGTACCTTCACGAACATTAGCTAACATAAGCTGACAAAAATGCAGCGCAGATATTTTATTTCATGATTCATTGCTGACCGATGAGGGATCATCGCATCGCCTGTCCGTTGATTGAACCTCCACATGGATGGATCGCGTCAAGATTGATTAGGACATAGCACACACACTCTCTGGTCGCCTTCGCGGCGCCAGCCAACTCGGCCAACTTGCCAGTTTTGTCTGGTCACTCGCCACACGATAGGCGAGAGCGAGAAGACGGCACGGCTGAGGGAGGGAGGACGTGTACAGATAACCCAGGCGATTTTCCTTGGAGCCGTCGAGTCCAGCAGCGAAAAAGTTTGTCGAATTTTCTCAGGCGCCAGCAGCAGGAGCCGCCCACGCACGGATGGCCGAGAGAAAAGAGAAAAAGTAGTAGTAAACGGAAAACGCGATAGTATTTCTTTTTCCCGTCTCTGTTTTGTTTGGTCCGGTTGGTGGCGACGGTACCGCCTGCCCGGTTGGAGCCTCCCTCCCCGCAGCTCGGAGGCGGCCCCGCCCACACACATGTTGTCGCGGCCGGCGTCATCGTCGTGCGTGTTTGCTAGTACTCCTACTACTTGCCTCCAAATGAAAAAAAAAGAAAAGAAATATCACCCTGTTTCCTCGACCGCGCAAATGGCCGCGCCGTCCTGACGAACTATTAGTACACTTGTTTATCTGCGTGTGTTATCCGTGATCGCGAACTGACAAGCTGGAAACAATATCTAATCTCGTGGTGGGAAATCCTCCAAATGGCCCCTGCAGGCGTGGCGACGGCGAGACGGCGGTGGTGGACGAGGACGTGGAGCGGTATGCGGAGCAGCTGCTGGTGCTGGCGCACGCGTACGGGGTGCCGTGGCTGAAGCGGTGGTGCCAGGAGGCCATCGGGTCGCGGCTAACCCCGGGCACCGTCGTCGACGCGCTGCAGCTGGCCGACCTCTGCGACGCGCCCCAGCTGCACCTGCGATGCATGAGGCTGCTCGCCAAGGAGTTCCGCGCCGTCGAGCGCACCGAGGCATGGCGCTTCCTCCGCGAGAACGACCCATGGCAGGAGCTCGACGTCCTCAGCAGGCTACAGGACGCTGACTTGGTAAGCATCCGCTCTAGCTGCTGCTCAAATGAAATATCCGCAACGAGACGAGACGAGAATTATTCATGAGATGCACTGTCTGCTGCGCCTGAAAATTCCTGTGGAATTCTTCTACCGATCGCTGTGGGACATTCGTGTCGGCGCTTGAGGTGACTTTGTGAGCCGCGGCGTGCGTGATGATGGGGAAGCGCGGCAAAAGATCGTGGTCTGCCAGGATGTCTCAGTGCGCGGTGCACTGGGGGACATGGCCTCGTCTTCCAGGCTTTGGGTCCGGGAGATGCTGGGCATGTCCGGACCGGCATGTCGCGTCGTTCGTTCGTGCGCATCGAGGAATTGACTCCAATGTTTCATCCGCCTGGCTTTCCGTGGCCGGTGGATGAGGTCTCGTCATGCCGCACACCTCGTTTTGGGTCGGTCGGTCCGCCGTCCACGCGCACCCAGTGCGACCGGAGTGGCCGGTGAATGTTCACATCTCCGAAATGGTCACGCCAACCGCTTCCATTCAGGTGGAAAGAAACCCAGCGGTCATGGCCATTGCTTAATTACGACCGCACACGCCCACCAAACTCTTGGTGAAGAATTTTCCGAAAACCAAACACGTTTCTTGGCTAATTACGTCCCTAGGATTAATTCTTGGTGACGAAACTGACCGAAAGTTACCTGGGCGTGCGTGCAGCGGCGACGCAGGTGGCGACGGAAGAGCGCGGAGCAGCGGGTGTACATGGAGCTGAGCGACGCCATGGACACGCTGCACCACATCTGCAAGGACGGCTGCACCGAGGTCGGGCCGCTGGGCCAGGCGCCCGCCCAGACGCCGTGCCCGTCCTACGCGACGTGCCGCGGCCTGCAGCTCCTCATCCAGCACTTCTCCCGCTGCAAGAGCCGCACCACCTGCGCCCGCTGCCAGCGCATGTGGCAGCTCCTCCGCCTCCACGCCGCGCTCTGCCGTCTCCCCGAACGCCACTGCAACACCCCTCTCTGCTCGTAAGTACCCAACCCACATCTTACTGATCACACCTTGCAGTTGCAGAAATTGGTTATACTTATACGTGGAGCTTGTCCCTGATGTTTGCAATTGTGAATCTGTGATCGTGCAGGCAGTTCAAGCGCAAGGAGGAGCAGAAGGAGGAGATGGCGACTCCGGTTTCCCCCAAGGCCGGCGGCGGTGGCGGTGGCGGTGGCGGCGACGGCAGGTGGGGGCTTCTGGTGAAGAAGGTGAAGGCTGTCAGGGTCATGTCCTCTCTCGCCAAGAGAAGCCCCGCTGACACCGAGTGTTGAGCGAATGTGTTTGTGAGGATCGATCCGCTCTCGGAGTTGAGGCAATGTGTTTGATCACAGCATCAGCCTCTGAGGCAAGTTAGGGTAGCTAGATTATCTGTAGTGTACGAGTGTACGTACCGAAGCGAGCTATTTTAGGCTTGTCTTTGTTTAGAGATTAGAGATATCTAATCTCTCTATATATATTGAGTAATGTACATTAGTTCTATTCTATCCCTTGTTGTGGTGTTGTTCTTTTGTTGGGCGAGCCAGGAAGCGAGCCGAAAATTGTCGTGGAAGCTTTTTTTTAAGCTGCTTGTACTGCAATAGTAGCAGAGAGGATGTGATTTATCAGCATAGCAGGAAACTGGTAATTAGGGATGCAAAGGTCCAGATACAGCAGCAAGAAACTATTTTCCAAGAATCAAAGCGCCTGTCACAGTAGTCCGAAGATGATGCCATTTAGGGCACGTACAGTGCAATGTACTTGTTGTCATCCATTTTGGGCTGGATTTAAACCAATGAGAGGCATGTCTTTAAAGATTGGCTTGAGGGACGCGTTTCATCCTAGGAGCGGAATTAGGAAGGAGTCAAAGGAACAAGCCCATCAAGCTATCATGAGTTGTTGCCCTGATGTAACACCCTGACCACCCCTGGCCCTATGGATGTCACTCATGGAGGCTCTTTAAGTTCTCTAGACTAACCTCATAGATCAACACACATCTTTGCAACAATCTTTGTGATCACTTATGTGCATCCCGGGAAGTTTCATGTGATAACACCCATCATCGCATTGCTCTCAATCAAGCATGTTTAACCTAGGAGTTCTTCGGAGATGAGTTTTGAGAAAACAAAATGCACCTTGCTAGTGTGAGTATTTTATCAATCATATTAATACATGGGCAAAGATGTCATAGTTTCCACCGGAGAACGATACTAGGCGAAGAACAACTCCTAGCGTCCGACAGGGAATTGACCCTCTAGATTCCCGTTTAGAGGGAGGGAAAAGCTCTACCAGTGTCACCCCAGAGTCTGTGATTAATCATCATAGCATGAAGGACTCTTCTATCGCACGATTGTACATGTTATAGAGTTAGAGTGCCGACCTTACTAGAGTATAAAAGCGCATGCATGGGAGACACAAGCAATGATATCAACACTCTAAATGCTATTTTCTAGAAATTCAAAACAATTTATCTCTCAAATCGCGAACTCGGTTTGTTTCAAGGAGAGCTTCAAAAGTAGACACATATTTGTATTTTTCAGTGACTTTTTTGTTTACAAAGATACATCCGAAAGATTTATGATGTTGCCACTGTACTAACGCCAAAAATTATCACATGGGTTTTACAAAAATATAGGTTGGCAACTTAAGCCTGGTAACAAAAGAATCAAGAAAAAGTGTGTTCAAACGTACCTACATAGGATCTTGTATCGGAACTCATGACTATATAGGCCCAACATGGAAAACATGTTGCTAATCAAGCAGAAGGTTTCTCGTGTACAAACATGTTTTATCTCGAAATTAGTTTTTAATGTGATATTGTCATATTTGATATTTCTTTTTCATGGTTTTCTAGACACATAACTAAACCTAACCTCCCGGGACGCTTCCAAGGAGCCGGAGGTCCCCCGCCCCTGCCCAATAAACCAACCTTCACCTCCTTGTTCACCCTGCGACCACCGAAGGAGGACTCCAGCAGCGGTGGGGTGCCCCCTTTTTAGTACTTATTCCAGTGACCCCGGTGTACTCAGGCGCTACCACTTTTTTTTGTTCTAGAGGTTCAGCATTATGCCACACTATGATAGTGTCCTCCATCGAGCAAGCCGGGATCACCATAGGGCTCGATCAGGGTAGGCATCACGTGCGCGACTCCCCGAGCACCATTAGAACAATGACATCGATCGATCAGTGGCCGATGCGGGACTCCTTCAGCACCAATCTTGGTAGGCTTCGCGGAGATGTGAAGCAATGCGGTCTGCACTTGCGCCACCACGCCATCGATTTCAACGTGAACTGTTTCTACACCGCCGACTCAATTTTGGTGTGGTTAGGGATTTGGTCGTGGCTGCGCAGGAGACAGGGTTGACTGGGCACATATCTGCAGGCGCCGGATCAAGACTATGGTACATAGAGCCATGGGCCAATTCGCCTGCTCTGACTTTACCACAGGGCTGGATACATCGTGCCAATGTCACCGATGGCGATATCCAAGTCTAGTGGCGCCCCTAGTTCACCTTGGATTTGCCTAGGCACTTTTGGTGTCACGATACATAGGGTGTTGTTATTAGGGGATCACGGCGTTCGTGTTTTGATGATTTTAGGCTCTTCGCGCAGCGATCACCACTAAGGATGGTGACACTGGCAGACTTCATTTTTGGCGGTTCTTATTCCCGGGTTGGAAACCCTTGGTCTGATATTGTGGTTGGGTACCTTCCTAGTTGTTCCCTTGCTGAAGGCATTGTTTGGGGATTGAACCTTCTCTAGGGTGAAAACCAAGGATCTAACTAAATGTTGGTTAGACCGGACGGTGACAGTGTTTGTAAATGGTTACCTTTATGGAGGCATTGTTTGGAGATCATGTTCGGAGTTTAGGTGTCAATCACCATTGCTCTTGCTGATGCGAGTCTCTTATTGCTTTGTGTGAGGACTGTGTTTCCTTTTTCCTTCTTCTTTAGTTCTTTTGGCTGTGTGCATCCTTAATCTCTCACTAGACATTATGTTGTTGCAAAGTATGAATGTAATTGGTATTAATATACTCTTTTATTAAAAAATCTTACTACGTGTACCTAGCAATCATGCGTTTTCTCTCTCCATGTGCATCTAGCCAAGCAGCAATTCTATCCGGACGCATGCAAATGTGCCACGGAAGCTTCACGAGTGCATGACCATCACGGACTGAGCGAGGGTATCAATCAACACGGATCCGAAACAAAACAAAGACACCGTGCACGGTGCAGCTTGTCGCGCCGAAACACCAAATTTAGAACGCGCTTTGCGCTTACGTTTTCGAATCCGGTACCGGAACTCCGGGAGGAGTTCGAAGACGGACTCCATACCGACTCGGAGGTCAGAACTCAGAACAGGGCCTTTATATAGATGCCAGATGAGCTCTTGGAAATCCAACAAGGAGCGAGTTTTCTCTGAAGCCCTGATCACCACCATGGCCAGCGAATCAGAACTGGGGATGCTGCAGGTGGAGGAGGCGTTCACCGGCGAGGAGGGTGCACTGCAAAGGAAGGCGCCGACGGCCGGTCTCGAGGTATGTGCAGCAAGGAAAGGGGAGGTTCATGTCCTGGACCTGGGCGGCGACACGACGGTGGAGGCCGACCAAATGACGGACGAAGAGGACGACGCCGTGGACTCCCCGTTCGATGGCGCGTTCTACGCGGAGTGCAAAGCACGGTTCGAGGAGCGATTCCAGCAGATGATGGCTGAGCAGGTGACCGACGAAGACGACGACTCCAGCTACTCCTCGTTCGATCAGGGCGACGATGCGATGGTCGACGACGGGATGATGGACGAAGAGGACGACGATGTCGAGTCCCCGTTTGATGACGCGTTCCTCGCAGAGTACGAAGCCAACTTCGAGGAGCTATTGGCTGGCCAGATGATGTATGCGTAGTGTTTCTGGCCTGTCTTTGAGATGTATGGTCTCTGTTGAGAATTGTACTACGTTGGTTCTAGACTAGCTGCGATATAGCAAAGGGGTAGCTCGATCGATAGTCCTCGTAGTAATTGTCTTGTGAGATTAGAGAAGAAACGGGCGGAAATTTCTTGTAGTATAAGTATTTGTTGTAAGAAACCTGCAATCTTGGAATGTGTTCGATGTGAATTTGTGATCAAACTTCTTACCCCTGATAGGTGACTATAGTCAATTAATGGGAAAGAATTCGAAGAGTGCCGACTCCGAGGGCCCGACGTTCTTTGTAGGATTCGGCATTTTCTCTAGTGACCTTGACCTCTTGGATGGCAGCCCTTGCCGCCACTATGTTCTGAACGGGGGTAGGGTAGTGTTCTTCTGGAATTGGCTTTCTAGTTGGGACTGGCGATGGATGTGGGTTAGCTCAGTCCCCAGCATCCACAGCGCCAGCCGCCGATGTACTGGCGATATCAGCCTCCGGTACCTCTTGTCTGGTCACGCCATCTATCCTTTCGAGGTTATCAACAACAGTGGATGAAGAGATCTATAGGGCGCAGTGTAGGAGCTCTTTGTTGGAATTTGCCCACAGATCGATCACATCAAACTAGACGAACACACGCACACAAAAACTTGTGGCCACGGGCACGTATCGTGCCCTCGAATTTTCTTTATTTCTTCTCTATGTCTCTCACCACATAACTTCTTAGACTCCTGCCCACGTTTATATACACGCACGCAGGACAGAAACAAAGATCGACTAGCAAAATCACCTAAGTCTACACGGACACTAACCTGACTCACGCACGGTTACTACTAGTAATAATAGGACTCACATATACACACGTATCTAACAAAGAAACCTAGTTAGATTTGGACACGTACACACCGTTGATTAAGATTAGTGCTAACAATCTCTCCCTAATCTTGATCGACGACTCTTTGTCTTCCATGCTCCTCTGATCTTGACTCGTTGTAGATCCGCGTCTTGTCTAGGTCTCGCACCACGACAAGTCTAATTGGCTCTCCCCAATTTCGACTTGGCGAATTTACGGAACAACTCAAGTATGATCCGGACTACCCAGCCACGCTAGCAAACCCTGTGAAATCGCACCACCCGTGGAACACACCGTCCACCCTAGCGCAATACATGCCGACCTCCTGGCGTGGACTAGACCATCCACTTCGGCCTCATGTAGAGACAGGTCCTCATTGAAGAGGCTCCCCTTCACTGGTTTACCGCCCCCTTCACACTTGAAATTGATCCTCTCGTCGAGACACATAGACGACCTGATTGAGGCACGCAAATTGCGTCTTCATCCATACGATGAACAGTCCGTCAACCTTCATTCGCTTCAGCTGCAACGGATCCTCATAGAGACAAGCACTTGGACACGACAACGACCCACGGACACGACGCCAACTCAACGTGCTAACCCGCACGACCATGACTCCTTGACTCATACTCTCCCGGACAACGATCTTTGACAAGATTCTCCAGCACCGCACCCGGCACCACCACACTTATCAACGATCATCCCCATCCACCACCTTGCCGAGGACACCTCGCCCGCCTTCTTCTTCCTTGTCGCTACTCCGAGCGACGACCGCCCGCCGCCTCACCGATGACGGCATGCTTGCCGCCTCCACCCGATCGCCCGCCCCGAGGCGCTAGTCGGGTCGCCTCCCCGGGCAAGCGTGGCTTTAAATTTTTGACCTCGCTCTGATACCAATTGTTGGAATTTGCCCACAGATCGATCACATCAAACTAGACGAACACACGCACACAAAAACTTGTGACCACGGGCACGTATCGTGCCCTCGAATTTTCTTTATTTCTTCTCTATGTCTCTCACCACATAACTTCTTAGACTCCTGCCCACGTTTATATACACGCACGCAGGACAGAAACAAAGATCGACTAGCAAAATCACCTAAGTCTACACGGACACTAACCTGACTCACGCACGGTTACTACTAGTAATAATAGGACTCACATATACACACGTATCTAACAAAGAAACCTAGTTAGATTTGGACACGTACACACCGCTGATTAAGATTAGTGCTAACACTCTTGGCTTCCGAGTCTTTCGCTGAAACTCACAAACAGATCTTTTCTCAGCTTGCTGACTCGCGAGCAATTCCTTCTCGCAAGCGACATGGTTCTTTTCGGCAATAATCACCTGCTTCTCTTGTATGTGGGTAGATCGATATGCCTCGATCTTTGCGACTCAGGTTGCCACGTTCTCGGAGGAGATTAGCATAGCTAGGAGATTTGTCGGAAGTGCGTCTCCGGCCATGAAGATGCTGACTCCATTAGTCCCTCCGCTGGAGATTGGACCATAGTCATCCTCAGACCCGCTGCCAAGCTCTTCGTCCAGCAGTAGGTAGATTGATTCTTGGTAGTTGCTATCCTCGTCGCTGAGGTAACCGGCTTTCTCTAGGAGGGCCACCGTGCCCTTGTTTGAGCCGATACTTCCCTCAAGATCTCCGTTGACATAGCCGACGGAGATGTCGATAGATCCAACTAGAAGGACGATGCTGCTAGTCACCTCCTGAGTCGTTGGGGCCCATGTAGCTTCATCAACAAAGTTGAGGCGTCCAAACTGCATGAATTGGTAGACAACGATAAAACCTTGAGTCGCATGCTCCACGGTGGGCACCAAATGTCGGGAGAATACCACGACGAATACCATCACGAGAGGGACCGGTGAAGCGGAGCGTAGCGACATCAGGTGAATTGAGGATGGGGTTGGTACACACGAGTTACCAAGGTTCGACCCCTTGTTCTAGAGGTAAAGACCTATAGCGATGCTTTGTTGTATTTCTTGTATATCGAGTTACAAGATTCCGACGACTAAGGCGTATGTGCTTAACCGGCGGGTTTCGAGATCTAGGTGATTGACTTACGAATCTGTGTATGCAATCGCAATCTCTGTAAGCTCTAGATCTATATCTATCCTTAGCCGGCCTTATATACACGACAGACTTAGGATTTATAAGACTCTCGTGCCAACACGGGGGTATGAGTTCTAACAGATGTCGACTATTATCTTCTTGTCACATACTTCAAGTTTTGAGGCTTCGACTCTATCTACGACTCCCTTGAAATGATGAGGGATTGAGCCTTATCCGGCTCAAGTCTTGTTTTTTGTGTAAGTCCATTGGGGGCGGCCATGTCCTCCAATTAGTCCTCCTATAGTATGCATAGCCGGCTCGACATTATCACGAGTGATTGATCACCGTGGCAGGGTCTTTTCCCTCCTTTTTATTTTGTTTTTTGGTAGTAGGCATCCTTCATGTGTTCGCGCATCTTATTGTGCAAGCTAGGTGTAGTTGATATCTTCATAATATTTATATATTCTCTTGTCGAAGAAATGTAGGATCTAGTTTTGAATCCACACTTTTTCTGCGAAATTCCATCGATCTATTAATAATCACCATCAAAGATTCCAAAAGGTAATAAGAATTATAATTAGATCCTTTGACCACCTAGCGACGTCTACAGACACTAGCACGAGCCGAATGCACGTCGCCGTCCTCGCCCCTCCATTACCGGAGCCATAAAAGCTTGTCGTAGTAGAGCTTGTTGTAGTAGCGATAAACGGAAAGTCATTGTGCTAAAGCTCCAAAGGATCAATGCACCAGAGCAGCAATCCTCGCCAATGATGATAATCCTAGATCAGAAGAGACAGATCTGACACCACACCAATGAACACGAAAAACGAACGGATCCCACGAGATCCGTCGGATATAAGACTCCACGCGCCCTTCGTCAATGCTACGCGCACCACCGGAGCGAGGTTAGGACGGAGAGGACCTTATTCTGATTTTAGGATGTAGCCACCGCCTCATCATCCAAAAAAAGACACCGAAAAACAGACTAAACAAAAAACTATAACCTCCAGCCGGTGGAATAGTATGTCCGCCACACCTCCAAAGACCTAAGACCGCCGAAATAAAATAAACCGGCGACGTCACTTGCCAGGGGTACGGAACCCTATATGAGTTTTAGGATGGCCGCAGGATCGCCTCTCTACATCACGTCACCTACACTATGGTACAAATCCAACATTGAAAACATGTTGTCAATAGTTTCAGTGGCACAACATTTTTATCTTGAAATTAGTTTTGTATTATGATATTGTTATGGTCGTTATTTCTTTCACTTTACGCTTAGCAAATACTCCCTCTCTTTTCAAAAAGATGTCATGAATTTATTTAGATTCGTATCTATTTATACATGTTTTAGTGTATATATAAATACGAATCTAGATAAAATTTGTGCCATCTATTCGGGACAAAGGAAGTACACGTTGTCTCCCCATTTTCTGCTAGCCAAATATACTTGCCCGCTTTACGTTTTCCGTAATTGTGAATCCGTTACCGAAAGGAATTCAAAGACGGACTCGATACACCGACTCAGAGGTCAGAACTCAGAAGAACAGATCCTTTATATAGATGCCAGACGAGCACTTGGAAATCCAACGAGGAGTTTTCTCTGAAGCTCTGCACACCACCATGGCTAGCAAATCAGTATTGGGGATGCTGCAGGCAGAGGAGGCGTTCACCGGCGAGGAGGGTGCACTGAGGAGGAAGGCGACGACGGCCAGTCTCGAGGCATATCCAACAAGGGAAGGGGAGGTTGATGGCCGCTCCAAGTCGGCTGAGGAGGATGAGGCGGGCCTGTCGGAGGTCCTGGATCAGGGCGCCGATTCGACGGTCGTGGCCGACGAGATGACGGACGAAGAGGACGACGCCGTGGACTCGACGTTCGATGGCGCGTTCTACGCGGAGTGCAAGGCACGGTTCGAGGAGCGATTCCAGGAGATGATGGCTGAGCAGATGGCCGACGAAGACGACGACTCCAGCTACTCCCCGTTTGATCAGGGCGACGACGGGATGATGGACGAAGAGGAGGAGGACGACGACGACTTGCTGTTTGATGACGCATTCCTCGCAGAGTACGAAGCCAACTTCGAGGAGCTATTGGCTGGCTGGCCAGATGATGTATGCGTAGTGTGAGAATCTACCTACTGAAGGGAGCTGTTTCTGGCCTGTCTTTGAGATGTATGGTCTCTGTTGAGAATTGTACTACGTTGGTTCTAGACTAGCCGCGATTTAGCAAAGGGGTAGCTCGATTGATAGTCCTCGGTAGTAATTGTCTTGTGAGACCAGAGAAGAAACGGACGGAAATTTCTTGTACTTTTTCTTGCTCTTTTTCTTCTTCTTTTTCTTGGGGATCGCAACCTCTCCACCCTCGCCCTCGCGACGAACCGCCGCATCCGGGGAAGGCTGGGCCGGAGCACGGCCCTCCCGCCATGGGCCAGTATCAGCACCCTTGTTCCCAGGCCAGGTCGTCGCAGCCGCGTCCCGTGCCTGCAATGCAGCAGCCCGCAGCCGTCCCTCCCGCTCAACATCAGGAAGGTGCTGCGGGGAGGCCCGCCTCGGCTCCTCAACGCGGCGTCTCGCGCGGGGAGTGGAGCTTGAAGGGCGGAGGGGGGGGGGGGGGGGGGGGGAGGACGTACGACGAGGTGGAGGGGATACGCGGCACAGGGAGGAGAGTCACGCCATCGCCGGAGGGCTCCGGGGGTGAGGCGCCATGAGCGCAGCGAGGTACAACCGGGGCGGTGAAGTTCGGGAAGGCGGCGGTCGAGCAGCAGAGGAGGCGTCGGGGGAGGAAGCGGCGGCAGGACGGGTACGGGGGGGGGGGGGGGGGGGGTTGAGACCCGCCTAGGATTTCTAGACCCACCCCCGTGACTTGGGCCGAAAGAGAGGCACCCTGGCCTCCCCACCCGCGCGGTGGATAGCAGAGCAGGCCACGCCTATGCCGGCAGGACCAGGCTACAAGCATACCACAACCCATGAGCGCCCGGCAGGTCAGCCCAGATGCGGCCCTGCCCACAGGAGCTTGTCTAGGCCCTCCCCCCTCCCCCCAACCCTTGCTGTGGCGCCGTCGGGGCAGCCCTCGACGGGATCCCTCCCTGTCGGCGAGGCCGCCGCGAGGCAGCCCTAGCCAGAGGGAGGAAATCCCCCAGGGAGGGGACGCTCAACGGGTAGGAGCACCGGGGGGTCGGGACTCCACGCTCCCTATCCGAGAGCTCCCTGGCCGCCCTTACCCCGAATTCCCTCGACGTCGCCCCACGCCATGCCGTGGAGGTCAGCAAGCTCCGCCTCCCGCTCCGACGGCAGCAGCTGGGAGGAAGGAGGCGTCGGCCTTGCACAGGGTCGCGGCGGGAACAGAACGGCCGGAGGAGGGAGGATACGGTAGCCAAGCTTCACAGCATGCGCCGGGAAGGACAATGATGAGCCTTGCCGGACGAACTCGCCCCACTGGCGGTCTCGGGCATCGACGACCACGCCCGCCGTGTTGAGGAGGACGAGGCGACCCTCCGCCGGACGGAGGACGAGGGTGGCTGCCGACCATCCGGGGCTGCAACCTGCGAAAACCGACGCCAAGGAGGCCCTCTAGCGCAGGGGCGGAGCATCAGGGCAGGTGGGGCGAGGCTCCATGGGGCCCGCCGCAGGGGCGCCTGCCGGGACTCCCAGAGAACGCCGCCGGCGAGTTCACAATTTGAACCCCATCGCGCGCCTAGAGACTAGCTCTCGTTATTTCTTTCACTTTAGGCTTAGCAAATGTTCCCTCTATTCTAAAAAAAAATCACAAATTTATTTAGATTCAGTATTTATACACGTTTTAGTTTTAGTATATAGACAAATATGACTCTAGATAAATTTGTGACATCTATCTATCCAGCACGCTTCTCTCCCCCATTTGGTGCTACTTGCCTGATGCATGTAAATGGACCACACAAGCTTCACCCATGCATGACCATCACGGACTGAGGGTATCAATTTTTTTTAGAGTGCAACGGGTGACGATAGCCCACCTAAACGCGATTTTCATTTTCATAAAAAAATAGATTTACATGGTGGCATGGACACGGGAGACCGTGGTGGCGCGGAGGTGGCATACCACTCCAAAGAGGTACATAGTAGGGAGAGGGGGCTGGGGGTGGGGGCTACCCTAAGCTGTCCCACCAAGCCCGAAGAGGATCAAGGTCTACCCGTCGGGGAGCTCAGATGACCCAGAGACGCAGATGTTCCACGACTAAGGAGCGATTTGATCTGTGGTGGAGGAAGCTCTATCAAACACCATGCGGTTGCGCAATTTCCAGACCAACCATAGGATGGCGAGCAGAACCGTGTGTAGAGCCAAGGCATGCATACGAGGGAGGCGATCCAAGAGCATGTCAAGTAAACCAAGGACGTCCGCGTCGGGGGCAACCGCAGGTCGCTCGCAAGGCGCATCCACAAAGGGGCCAGGCGGGGGCACTGCACGAACAAGTGCGACAGGTCTTCGGGAGTGCCTGGGCAGAAAGGAGAGTGTGGGGAGGCGACACACCCCAGGTGGGTGCGTGTCCTAGTGCGACCGAGGTGCACAATCCAGAAGAACACCCTGACTCGGGGCGGCGCAAAGTTTTTCCAGTGGACTTCCTGGTGCGGCACTATGCACCTTGAGGAGCCTAGCGCACGATACAAGTCCCCAGCGTGGAACTTGCCTGCGGGGCAAAGAGTAACAGCGCGGCTGCCAGGAGCACTGGAGAGCCGAAGGGCACTTGGGCAGGAGCGCAGGAAAGCCAACTCAGCCTCCGCCTGAGGAGTGACGCGCGGCCGCAGAGGAATGTGGATGGCGCCATTGTTGACGGTATCTGCCGGTGACAACGTAGGAGAAAGGCAGTGAGAGAAGGCGGCTAGGAGGGTATCGGCAAGCCGGCCAAGTGGCGTCCAAAAGTCGAACCAGAGAGAGGTTGACACCCCGTCCCCTGGGACCACCCGTGTGATGGAGCGGTACAGGGGGATCAAGGACTCGAGGCCTCGCCACAAAGGCGTAGAAGGCCGTGGATCCTCACACAGGTAGCTCCTCGGACCCAGCGTGCCCAGGGGGTATCACGACCAGAGAAAAGTGCATGGAGGTTCTTGAGCAGCAGACATGTATTTTGGAGAGCGAAGTCGACAACACCAAGACCACCCTCGGACCGCAACTGATAGACCAGGTCCCACGCCACCTGACAGTCGCCGCCAGAGCATGAGGCAGCATCCTTCCAAAGCACGGCGCGTCTAGGCCTGTCCATCTTCGCGAGGGTGCCTTTGGACAGTGGCAGCACGGACATGGCTAGCAAAGGGATCGTAGAGAGGACGGCCGTGGCGAGGGTCAATCGGCCACCTATCGGAATGAGTGCAGTGCGCCACCCTGGGATATGGTTTGAGATCCTCATGGCGAGGAACTCTAGGGTAGCCGCAGGTAACTTCTGGTCTGACAGTGGAAGCCCGAGGTATGTCTGGGAAAAGACGGAGATGGGATATCCAAGGATGCTGGCAAGGCTGGCGGCGTCAGCGGGGGCCACATGAATTGGGACGAAGCTGCTCTTGTGGTAGTTAATGCACATGCCTGTGGCGAGAGAGAAGGCGTCTAGGACGACGCGCAAACGCCGCATCTGGGAGGCGTTCGCGCGAAGGATAATCAGCATGTCGTCAGCATACTGGACCACGGGGCACGAAAGGTCGTCCATAAGGGGGTGCAGCAGACGCTCCCCCCCACACATCCTCAACCAGTAAGCAACGAAGTAGCTCGCCCACGGCCAGGAACAGGTACGGGGACAACGGGTCACCTTGGCGCAACCCATTCAGGCACCTGATCCAGCGGCCCGGCACTCCATTCAGAAGACCGCCGCCTTCCCGGTGGACAGGATTGCGGCAACCCAGCCACGGAATCCGGCGCCAAAGCCACAGGCGTCGAGAATCGCATCCAGAGCTTCCCAGTTGACTGAATCGAAATCCTTCTTGAAATCCAGTTTCAGCACGACGGCCGACACCTTACGGACGTGGCAGCTTTGAACAAGTTCCATGGTGTATAGGAAGTTATCTGTGAGGGTCCTCCCCTTGATGAAGCCGGATTGCTCGAAGGCGACGAGCAACTCAATGAAGGACTGCAGTCGAGTGGTGAGGATGCGCGTGACTAGCTTCATAAGACAGTTCTGGAGCGAGATGAGGCGAAAACCGTCCGCCGTGAGCACGGCTGCCTTCTTTGGAAGCAAGGCAATAAAGGCACGATTTACACCATCGAGGGGATCCGTACCAGCATGGAAGTCTCTCAAGAAACTTAGGACGTCTTCGCGCACCACACTCCAGAAAGCACGGTAGAATGCAGGACCAAAGCTATCGGGGTCGGGGCTGCTGTCAAGCCTCATATCAAAAAGGGCGTCCCGAGCCTCCTCCTTCGTGAACGGGGCGTCGAGAGCGTCGAGGCCGGCGACTCTAGGTAGAACGCTACTGAGATCGAACCCCCAGACAGGAGGGGAAGAGGTCCCCAAGAGCTCGGAGAAGAAGCGGTGCAAGATGTCCGCTTTATCAGAGTGATTGAAGAGCACCCTGTCACCATCATGCAGCACCTTGATCTGGTTGCCGCGAAGACGCACCGATGCGCATGCGTGGAAGAACTTTGTGTTGTCTTCACCAAGGCGACATAGCTTGTATGTGAACCGCTACCTCCAATACAAATTCAGACTTTTGTACGCAGCGGAGAGGCGATCCCGAACCATGTCCCGAAACATATGACTCGGGTACATATAGCACGCGGAATTCCTCCACAAGATCAAGGAGCTCGATCACCCGCCGACAATTGGAAATTAGCTCAGCCGGCCCCTTCCTGTGATGTGCCCATTTCTTCAAGGCCGCGCGGGCCCATTTCAGGGATCGGGATAGGCGAGTGGTGGCACACCCAAGGCGACGGTTCTGTGGGCGAGCCCAGACAGATGAGATCATGGCCCTGTATTCGGACGACACGGCCCACGACCGTTCAAAACGGAAAATCTGGACCGCGGGGGCGCGGGAAGAGGCACTGAGAAGCAGCGGCACATGACCCGAGGTGGTGCGCAGCATGGAGACCAGTGATGAGTTGAAGAGTTCCTCTCCCCAAGCAAGATTGATTAGAGCTCGATGCAGCCGCACAAGAGTGGACACATCGCGCCCATTGGTCCAAGTAAACCGTCGGTCTGGTAAGGGAAGTTCTTGAATCTCTAGATCATCAATGAGATCATTTGATTCCTCCGCGGAAACGAGCATCAAAGTTGTCATTATTCCGATCCTCCGCAAACCAAGCGATGCTGAAATCCCCCATAACCAGCCGGGGGACATCGCCGAGGGTGGCAAGGGAGCGCAGCTCATCGAGGAAGGCCGCACAGCGAGCACGGTCACAAGGCGCATACACATTTGTGATTGCAAAGCGCAAGCCGTCCGTGGCAAGCTCGAAAAACGAAGTCAAGGAGAATTCCAGCGTGCGGTCGCCAACATGGGTCACCACGCGAGGGTCCCAGGCCGTGATCACACCCACGACTGAAGGGATGAAGGAGAACGCGGTGAAGCCCGGGGAAGGAACGTCGCAGCCTTTGCAGGGGACACTGAGGGTATCAATGAACACGGATCCGAAACAAAAGCACCGAAAGACCAAATTTAGAAGGCTTTGCGCTTTACGTCTTCAGTAATTGTGAACCCGGTACCGAAAGGAATTCGAAGACGGACTCGATACCGACTCGGAGGTCAGAACTGACAACAGAGCCTTTATATAGATGCCAGATGCGCTATTGGAAATCCGTGACTTGCAAATCCAACAAGGAGTTTTCTCTGGAGCACTACACCACCATGGCCAGCGAATCAGGACTGGGGATGCTGCAGGCGGAAGAGGCGTTCGTCGGCGACGAGGGTGCACCGGGAAGGAAGGCGCCGACGGCCAGTCTGGAGGCATGTGCAACAAGGAAAGGGGAGGTTGATGTCCTGGACCTGGGCGGCGACACGACGGTGGAGGCCGACCAAATGACGGACGAAGAGGACGACGCCGTGGACTCCCCGTTCGATGGCGCGTTCTACGCGGAGTGCAAAGCACGGTTCGAGGAGCGGTTCCAGGAGATGATGGCCGAGCGGATGGCCGACGAAGACGACGACGCCGGCTACTCCCCGTTTGATCAGGGCGACGATGAGCTGATGGTCGAAGAGGATGAGGACGATGACGACTTCCTGTTTGATTAGGCGTTCTTCTAGGTAGAGTGCAAAGCACGCCACGACGAGGAATTCCAGGAGCTGATGGATGGATGAGCGGATGATGTAGTGTGCGAGAGTCTAGTGAAGAGATGTACGTTAGCTCTAGGCTAGCTGCAAGCTAGCAAATGACTACTTCTATCTTGGTAGCAATTCTTCTGTATTTTGTTGTACTCCTACAAGTATATTCATTGTAAGAAACCTGCAATATTTGAAGGTGTTCTGTTGCCATCCAATCAATCTTCTTTCCCATGATGCATCACCTCTGCCGCAAGTCTTACGGAGGTATTCAGAATTGTCTCTGTATTTATTTTACGAGCGTTTAGTTATTCTTTCGTGTACAGTTCATCCCACACGAATGCTTTTCTTTAAGGAGCCGTTACCTACCGGCACAAGATCCACCGTGGATTCACGCTGTAAGATCCGTGCCACAATCAAAATTTTAGATTTATTATGATCTTATTTCTAGGAATTTTTTGATTCATTATGGTTTCATCCCGGACACGAATGTTAGGACATGAATCAACGGTGAATCTTGTGCCGGAAGGTGATGGCTCCGGTAAAATTTCCGTGTTGTTTCATCCCACGATACATCATTTTTGTGCTCCTATTTTTACCATGGTCAGCTTTTTTTTAACAGGAAGGACCCCCGAAGGGTCTGGAAGCTGTATTAAGGAGAAGCGGTGGGGCTACAAATTACAGCAAGGACCCCGGCAGAAGCACAATCTGTAACACAACTCCGAAGTTTTACACAAAGGACCCTACAAGAAAAGGTGGAAACGCGATTAGGTCCTTCTCCACCGTCGCTAGAGAGCATCTCCTTGTGGCCCCCGACGCCGTCACCCGGGACAATGCCACTTGGTCACGACATGACAATGAAAGCCGAAAGCGATCTCGCGAAGATCCTCCTTGGTAGCACTCCGGCCTGGAGGAAGAAGAAGAAATGGCGCTGGCAGAACTTGTTGAATAAAAGAGCAATTTACCAAGCGAATTAGCCATAATAAACGCTGAGTAAAACATGATTAGAATAATAGACAAAATACTAATCATGTGAAACAGCGAAAACATAATAATACAGGTAACCAAACAAACTGCAAGACGAATATCTTGAGATGCGATCAGAACAAGATTAAGAAAGAAAACATACACGGCAGCATCAGAAGAGGAACCACCGGTGTTCGTGTTGGCACCGTCGTTATCCATGTCGTCGAGGAAGAGGCTGCTGATGTCGGGAAAGAAGTCCTCGTTGGGGAAGACGTCGGCGCAATCGCTATCCGAGAAAGAGTCTGTGATGAAGCCAGTAGTCGCGCCGATAGCGCTCCCCAAAAACCTTATCGCCCTTCTCCCGTACAGGACTCGAAGCAACGGGGTCTCAGAGGCCTACTGTCCCGGCTCGCGGTGCACGCCGCAAGATGGGATGGGGAAGATCTAGGTAGCGCAGTGCTCTGGAACCGGAGGCGCAAAGGATGTGTGGCAGTGTATCTGAGAGGAGGCGCGACCTCTCTCTTATATAGGAACAGAGGGGGAGGCAGACATACTGCGCAGGAGATGAAACGAATAGACATAAGTTGAAGTGAACAGGGCTTCTACTCAGTTCATATTCATTTATCTCGTATTAAAAGTCCACTCGGACAAAACGTTTCAGCTTTTGTACAACTGTTCATATACCATTCATGCGTGGCAAAATAAAGCTCGGCTCGGCGAGATTCCCGCAACCCGCAGCCCGCGCGTCGTGTCGTGTCATGTCATGACGAGGCGTGACGAGGCGAGGCGAGGCGTGGCAGGGCGAGCGAGGAGGAGGAGGAGCGCGCGTGTATATGTCTTCTCTTCTCAAGCTCGTACAAGTGGTGGAAGAGCTCACCTTATAAGCTGGTCCAACTTTCACTCCACTAGCAATGTGGGACTAAACATTTGTCCCATATTTTGTCTTGCATGAATGGGCCAAATGGGCCTCTAGGATTTCAGGAATTTATTGGCATATAATAAATGGGCTGGGCCTATTTAGACAAAAATTTCAACAATCTCCCACCAGATCCCAGAGGCACATGAAGTTTGCCTTTGGTTCCAAAATATTGTTTATATACCGGTACTGTAGTGGAGACTGTTAAGTTGAACTTCCACCTAGAGCTTTATGTTATACTAGGCTGCAACTTGTACAGTGGACTATGCCTTAAACTGCAAGTTTGCTGCGAACCTAGCTTCATAAAAAGTCTTGACCGATACTAGGTTACCGTGGGACTTCCCCGCGGGTGGAGCGTATACGTCATATTTCATGACCTTTCATGAGGTTATTAGAGAGCACCCTAATCTCATAGACTGCGACGTTTTAATAGTCAGACTCATATAGGCGTCTTCTTCAAAAGATGTTCTGCAGGACAACATCTTTGTGTAGGGGTTCGTAGCATGGAAAACAAAAAAATTCTACCGCATGCAAATAAACAAGCCAAGATCTATCTACTAGATTGTAGCAACGAGTCGATAGAGGAACTCACCCTCGAAGATTCCAAAGCGGTTAACGAGAGCAGATTCTCGTGGGTGATGTAGTCGTACACTTGCCGATCTCAAGATCGCGCAGACGATCCTTCCGGCGCTGCGTTCCGGCAGCGCTTCCGCAGTCGGTCACACGTTCGGTACTCGATGAAGACCTTCCTCTCCCTTGTTCCAGCAGGCAGCGGAGGTTGTAGCACTCTCCTCGCGATTCCGGCAGCACGACGGTGTGGTACCGGAAGTAGAGGGGAGATCTCGCAGGGCTTCGCCTTAAGCCGGAGCGAGTATGGTGGACTATGAGAGAGCCCTCGGTGTTCTAGGGTTTAGACACACCAAGGAGGGGGTGCTAGGGCCGGCGGCTAGGGCTTGGAGGTGCCCAAGTTGGCGGCTAGGGGAGAAACCCTAGGCGGCGGCTATGGTGGGCGGCGGCGGCTAGGGTTAGGTTTAGAGGGGGCAATCTTGTGTACTAGGAGGGGAGCCCTGCCCCTCCTCTTATAGGAGGGAGGCGCCGGCCAAGGGGAGGGGAATCCCTCCCCAACTCGGATCCCAAGTGGGCCGGCGGTGGAGGAGGGACTCCTCCCCAACTCGGTTTCCACCTCCCTCTCCACTTCCCAAAATTAGCCGTTTGACTTTCAAATTGGCGTTTGACTTTTTCAAACAAGGATTTGATTAAACCCTCTATTTTGTTCAGCGATGACACTTAGTACATTATGCAATCATACCAACTTGATATAACACATTCATGTACCCTTCCCCTCCGAAGTGCCGGACATTCCGGAACCTTCTAGAACATTCCCGATGAAAACACCGGAACCATTCCCCAACTCCGAAACAGGACTTTCCTTATATGAATCTTATTCTCCGGACCATTCCGGATCTCCTCGTGATATCCTGGATCCCATTCGAGACTCCGAACAACATTCGGTCTCTTACTCATCATTCCATAACTACTCAACAACATCGAATCCTTAAGTGTGTCTCCCTACGGTTCGTGAATTATGCGGACATGATCGAGACACTTCTCCGATCAATAACCAATAGAGGAATCTGGAAATTCATATGGCTCCCACATATTTCTATGATTACTTTGCAATCGAATGAACCACTTACATATGATACCAATTTCCCTTTGTCTCACGATAGTTTACTTATCCAAGGTTATGATCGTCGGTATCTCTGCATACCTAGTTCAACCTCATTACTGATAAGTACTCTTTTCTCGTTCCCGTGATATGTGATCCCTTGTGAGCCAGTCACATGCTTGCAAGCTAATTGGATGACATTCCACCATGAGGGCCCAGAGTATATCTATCCGTCATATGGATGGACAAATCCCACTCTTGATCCATGTGTCTCAACCCATACTTTCCGAACACTCAATGCCACCTTTATAGCCACCCAGTTACGGTGTGGTGTTTGATGTCATCAAAGCATCCTTCCGGTGATGGTGATAAGCATGATCTCATGGTCGAAGGAATTAGGTTACTATGTATCAGAAAGCTTATAGCAAATGAACTATATTAAATGACTTGATCTTTATGCTACACTTAACTATAGGAGTATGTCCATCACATAGTTCTCCTAATGATATGACCCTGTTGTCAATAACATCTCTATGTTCATGATCAGAAAACCATGATCATATATTAACCAACAAGCTAGTTTAACAAGAGGCTTTACTAGGGACTCTTTTATGTTTACAAATCACACAAGTATTAATGTTTCCTGTTAATACAATTATAGCATGGTATGTAAACATTTATCATAAGTATGAAGATATGATAATAACCACTTTATTATTGCCTCTTGGGCATATCTCCAACAGTCTCCCACTTGCACTAGAGTCAATAATCTAGTTTCAAACCTTTGTGTATTCAACACCTATGGCTTTCTGGTGTCGTATGTACACGATTGCCAGTGGTCAACTGATCTCCGGATCTGACACTTCCAGGTCCGTGTGTAATTGCATGTCTTTGCGTCTCTACGCATCACTCATTCTCTAATGAGATGGCTTTGTATAAATTTGGTCCTTTGGTGAGACCTTTAGTTCTTTGGGGTTAAAACATGTTGATAATATTGTCGTACAATATATCTTCATAGTATTGTCCCGCTGTGAACTACACCTAGTTTGATAACAAACTACTTGACACAAATGCCCTCTTTAGCTGCTATAATAGCAGTCATATACTTAGCCCTTTTGTTGTAGTATCTGTCACAATGTCTTAACTTTGAAACTCATCCAAATCCATTATGGAACTTACTTTCCATTTATATTGTGCCACCGTTAGTTTAGATTGAGATAAACTTAATTTGTACTTTGTGACAAAACTAGTATCAATGTAGTACTTTTACAATGAACTAACCATTTATTTGTCACTTCTACAAATAATATACTCTTAGTTCTTCCAAAAGATCATAAGAATATCCTTACTATTGTCCAATGATTATCTTATGAATCATTCTGGTATATGCTCATAACATTTAGAGTATAAGACATATCTGGATTTGTACATATCACAATATGATTGATATAATTACCTTTTGTGATTTCATACATCAAGTATCAATATATACTTGAATCTTTGTTTCACTTATCCAGTGTCAATACACTTGAATATATCATCAATATTGAACTCATTCAATCCTTTCTGTGTGACAAGAACCTTTCTTGTAGTTTCTATATTGAACTCATTCAATACATCATCTATGTACTTTCGGCACAACCATATTAGCGTCTATTGATGCCAAATATTTGGGTTTTGCCTAAGTCTTTCATCAGGATGAAATTCTTAATATGTGTTAATAAAAGATACATCATTTCCAATCAACAATATGTCTTCCACATAATGTATTAGAAACATGTCTTAGCGCTCCCACTTAATTTCTTGCAAATGCAAGCATCTTCATCGTCTCCGACGAATTTAAACTCCTTTAACAGTTTCATCATGGTGAAGATTCCAACTCCGCAATGCTTACTTCAACCATTGAAGTTTGCATATGCTTTTAGCATCCTTTGAATTAACAAAACCCTATGGACCGTGTTAAGCACATGTCCTAGGTAACAATTCTATTAGAAGAACTTGTTTTGTTTATTCAACTACCACATAACAAAATTATATGTAGTGGTTGCTACATTAATCTGTCTAGACTTAAATATCGCTATGAAAGATCAAATCTTTGTCATAGTCAACCTTTGAACATTGTTGTGAACTCTTTCCCAACATTTCGACTATTTCATAGATGCGAAACATCCATGTCTATTTATTTATAGATCCAAACACAATTGTAATGTCTTACACCTTTCTCGAGGGTCCTTCAAGTTCAAAACTTGATTTCTCGTGTATGGAACTATCACGGATTTTATGGCTTCAAGCCATTTTACGGAGTCAGGGCCCATCATCGCTTCTTTGCATGTAGTACATTCATTATTCTCAAATAATGATTCAACCCTCAAATCTTGGTATTTGATTGTTTACTCGACCTACTTGGTTCAACAGAAACTTTGACCTTCGTAACAACAACCTTTGAGGCACGTGAGCCATGAGCATTGTTGCTGCCTTCGGAACACTTTTCGGCGCTGTGCAACTTTGCACATATAGCTAAGGTTCTTTTAACCTTATCAAAGTTCTATTGTCCTCCCACTTATCTTTTCACGAAAAATTCCTTCTCAAAGAAACTTGACGTTCTAAGTGACAAACACTTTTGTCTCCGATGTTATGGAGGATTACTTAACAGTTATTCGGAATAACATACAAAGACAGGTTCATCCGACTTTGGTTGCAAACATCTTTCTTATGCATAGCATACCAATGTTTAAGAAAGGATTACTTGGGTTTTATCCCAAACCATAACTTTATATGGTGTCATTTCAACGGATTATGATGAAGCTCTTTTCAGTGGAAAAACGGTAGTCTCTCAAGCTTTTAATCTTTAAAATATAATGGCAGTTTTATGAATTACACCTTTGATCTTACCATGTCAAACAAGGTTTAATTACATATCTCGAACACTCCATACTCTTATGGTGTTTCGGGAAATGCAAATCCACGGAACGATTCCTTAAATCTTAGGTATTATGCTAAACTTGTAACTCAAATATCTTCCTTTATGATCTTATCATAAACTACTTATATTCTAGTTACAATGATTTTGCACTTCATCTTGAAAGTCTTTGAACTTTTCAAATGTTTCATACTTCATCCTTATTAAGTAAATATTCATATATTCACTCAAATTTTCAGAGAAAGCATATGAAGTTGAAATCCATCGCTCTTGACTACACATAATGGATTTCGTACAACAATATGTACAAGTTCCAATAAGCTAGTCATTCGTTCCCTTTTGGCCTATGAACGAAGTTTTAATTATCTCTAGGAAAGTTTCACAAGCGTCATGTGATCAAAATCAAAAGACTCCAAAATTCCATCCACATGGAGTTTCTTCATGTTTTCTTTCCAATATAATTTAAACGGCGATGTCACTTCCTATGTGATCTTTCAATCAATTTGTCTTTCGACATTTTTAGCACTAGTTTTATGGATGTGATTTCTCCAACGAGATTTGTGAATCATCCATCTTTTATGGATTACGGCAATTATTTGAACAACCCTTTTGTTCTCATAATACGTGATAAAACAAATCTTGAAGGCAAGCTTTGATGTTTAACGAGCAACACAATAACCCTTTATTTGTTCTCGATGAACATCATCACATATTCTTTTGCTAGTTACTTAGGCCATTGTAGTTCATGAATTGTGTTGTTTCGTATGACGATTCACACCAACAAATTCAGTATCAAATACTTAAGATCCACATTGTTTAATAAGCAAAGAATATAGCCATAACATGTATATCATCTATATACTTAAACTGAACAATTCTAGTCTTTTCTTTTCTGCCATATATTTATGAGATTCTCTTTCAATATTTCCTTTTCTGTTTGAAAGAATCTATCAACATCAATAGTGGAGTCATACATATGACACATAGTCCAAAGCATGTATAATTAAATACCAATGTCTTTGGACTTGCACTTTGAAGTAGATCACCATCATCAAATGTTTGGTGTGCTTTCAAATTCCATTCTTTAGTAATCTCTTGGTGTGGTAAATATTTTACCTACATCAAATATTCACCCTTATCATGGAATTATTCATGATCAAGCTACTTTTAGCTTATAAAGATGAATCGCGAGTATAATGTTGCTCTCCAAAACCTTTTGGTGGATTAGGACAACACTTGTCTCCAACCCTTTGCAAATTCTCATCAAATATGAGAACATGACTTTTGCCATATTATACTCTATCATGTTGCAACCAAAACTTCGTTTCAGATATCACAATATCTTCCACACATCATGGTTTCTGAAACAACTCTTTTAGATCCTAGATAACCTTGATATTAAGACAATCATTGGAATATCAAGAATCATGGAGACAAACATGATACTCATACACTAATACTTGGAATTGTCACTCTTGATTTAATACCAATTATTAAACTTCATGGAGTAACCGGAACTTACTGAAAGTTTGCAATAGGACTTTTAAACTTTAGATTAACACTTCAAAACAATACGATGCCAGTTCGTAAAGTAACTGACCAGAATTCTATAGTTCTATCATCTCAATTATAACTAAGCGCAAGGTGGTAAACGGATGCCAATGACTACAACAATTATGCAAATTCACTTTGATTTAATTTATGATAAATAGTGTTCAACTTTTAATTACATTGCCGTTGAACTCCCACTCAAAACAATATCCCTCAAATTGTTTTAGTGATCACATGAACCAAATCCACCACATCAAAACCGATCATTACGAGAGTTGATGTAGCTTCAATGGCGAACAATCAACATGTTCATCATATCTACTATATGACTCATGCTTTACCTTTCGGTGATCCGTGTTTCGAGACCATGTCTGTACATGCTAGGCTCGTCAAGATCAAACCTTAGCTTCTGCATGAGCAAATCTGGCTTGCTCACGTTGTATACACTCGCAGAATCTAACACACCCGATCATCACGTGGTGCTTCGAAACAACGAGCTTTAGCAACAGTGCTTACTAAGGATGAACACTTTAAAACTTGAAATTTGTGTGCTTGAGGGATCATCTTATAATGCTACCGTCGTGAACTAAGCAATACAAGATGCATAAAAGGATTAACATCACATGCAATTCATAATATGTGATATGATATGGCCTTTCTTCTTGTGCTTCCGATCTCCATCTTCAAGCACGAACATGATCTCCATCATCACCGGCATTGCATCAAGGTCAATGACGCCGCTCCATGGTTGTCGTCCACCAGCTTCAACTATTACAACTACTTTTGATAGACACGCGGGTCTTAACAGAATTTAAAGACAACCATATGGCTCCTGCCGGTTGCCAACTTACAATAAGAAACATTGCATACATCATATATAATCACAATCATGGCCATATCACATCACATCACACCCCTGCAAAACAAAGTTAGACGCCTCTAATTTTCTTTGCATATTTTACGTGGTTTGGGGCTTTCAATAAGTGTCGCTCTAACTTACGAACAAGAACCACATCATTGATACTAGTATTGTCAATCACCCGTTGTAAATTGAATCTTAACTATGTTGGGAGAAACAGGCACCCGCAAAGCCACTTATGCAATACAAGTTGCATGTCAAGCGTGGAGCAAGTCTCATGAACGATGTCATGTAAGCTTAGCCCGGGCCGCTTCATCCCACCATCCCGCAAGATGCAAAGTACACAAGAAGCAATCGACAACAAAAGCATCAACGCCCACAATGACCATTGTGTTCTACTCGTGCAACAGATCTACATATAGACACGGCTCTGATACCACTGTAGGGGTTCGTAGCATGGAAAACAAAAAATTTCTACCGCATGCAAACAAATAAGCCAAGATCTATCTACTAGATTGTAGCAACGAGTCGATAGAGGAACTCACCCTCGAAGATTCCAAAGCGGTTAACGAGAGCAGATTCTCGTGGGTGATGTAGTCGTACACTTGCCGATCTTAAGATCGCGTAGACGATCCTTCCGGCGCTGCGTTCCGGCAGCGCTTCCGCAGTCGGTCACACGTTCGGTACTCGATGAAGACCTTCCTCTCCCTTGTTCCAGCAGGCAGCGGAGGTTGTAGCACTCTCCTCGCGATTCCGGCAGCACGATGGCGTGGTACCGGAAGTAGAGGGGAGATCTCGCAGGGCTTCGCCTTAAGCCGGAGCGAGTATGGTGGACTATGAGAGAGACCTCGGTGTTCTAGGGTTTAGACACACCAAGGAGGGGGTGCTAGGGCCGGCGGCTAGGGCTTGGAGGTGCCCAAGTTGGTGGCTAGGGGAGAAACCCTAGGCGGCGGCTATGGTGGGCGGCGGCGGCTAGGGTTAGGTTTAGAGGGGGCAATCTTGTGTACTAGGAGGGGAGCCCTGCCCCTCCTCTTATAGGAGGGAGGCGCCGGCCAAGGGGAGGGGAATCCCTCCCCAACTCGGATCCCAAGTGGGCCGGCGGTGGAGGAGGGACTCCTCCCCAACTCGGTTTCCACCTCCCTCTCCACTTCCCAAAATTAGCCGTTTGACTTTCAAATTGGCGTTTGACTTTTTCAAACAAGGATTTGATTAAACCCTCTATTTTGTTCAGCGATGACACTTAGTACATGATGCAATCATAGCAACTTGATATAACACATTCATGTACCCTTCCCCTCCGGAGTGCCGGACATTCTGGAATCTTCTAGAACATTCCCGATGAAAACACCGGAACCATTCCCCAACTCCGAAACAGGACTTTCCTTATATGAATCTTATTCTCCGGACCATTGCGGATCTCCTCGTGATATCCCGGATCCCATCCGAGACTCCGAACAACATTCGGTCTCTTACTCATCATTCCATAACTACTCAACAACATTGAATCCTTAAGTGTGTCTCCCTACGGTTCGTGAATTATGCGGACATGATCGAGACACTTCTCCGATCAATAACCAATAGAGGAATCTGGAAATTCATATGGCTCCCACATATTTCTACGATTACTTTGCAATCGAATGAACCACTTACATATGATACCAATTTCCCTTTGTCTCACGATAGTTTACTTATCCGAGGTTATGATCGTTGGTATCTCTGCATACCTAGTTCAACCTCGTTACCGATAAGTAATCTTTTCTCGTTCCCGTGATATGTGATCCCTTGTGAGCCAGTCACATGCTTGCAAGCTAATTGGATGACATTCCACCGAGAGGGCCCAGAGTATATCTATCCGTCATATGGATGGACAAATCCCACTCTTGATCCATGTGTCTCAACCCATACTTTCCGAACACTCAATGCCACCTTTATAGCCACCCAATTACGGTGTGGTGTTTGATGTCATCAAAGCATCCTTCCGGTGATGGTGATAAGCATGATCTCATGGTCGAAGGAATTAGGTTACTATGTATCAGAAAGCTTATAGCAAATGAACTATATTAAATGACTTGATCTTTATGCTACGCTTAACTATAGGAGTATGTCCATCACATCATTCTCCTAATGATATGACCCTGTTGTCAATAACATCTCTATGTTGATGATCAGGAAACCATGATCATATATTAACCAACAAGCTAGTTTAACAAGAGGCTTTACTAGGGACTCTTTTATGTTTACAAATCACACAAGTATTAATGTTTCCTGTTAATACAATTATAGCATGGTATGTAAACATTTATCATAAGTATGAAGATATGATAATAACCACTTTATTATTGCCTCTTGGGCATATCTCCAACACTTTTCTTAGGATAAGCCACTTAGAACACATTAAGATAATAAATCAACCAGCCGTGCAGAATAGGAAAGTATTGCATCTTTATGGAGTGGTGTTTATTAAAGTAGGGATAATTTCCTCTCAGCTAACCAACAGCTTGTCTCCCAATTCTAATTTACAGGATCGCCGATCACATAGAGTGGTTTACCACTGTGGAAAGCTCAAATCGTGGGTCTCATACCCATCTCCTTCCATGCATTTTCTATCACATTGCATGATAGACCCTTTGTGAAGGGATCTGCCAAGTTTTTAGATGTTTGGATATAATCCAATGCAATAACTCCGGAGTTTCTCATTTTACTTACAGATTTCAGTCTCCTCTTCACATGTCTTGATGACTTCATATTATCCTTAAAACTATTTACCTTGAAAATCATAGTTTGATTATCGCAGTTCATAAGGATTACGGATATTGGTTTTTCAACCATAGGCAAGTTCATCAAGAGTTCATGAAGCAACTCTACTTCAACAGTGGCTGTGTCTAATGCTGTGAGTTCTGCTTCCATAGTTGACCTCGTTAAGATGGTCTGCTTGCAAGACTTCCAAGAAACAGCGCCACCAGCAAGTGTGAATACATATCCACTTGTGGCCTTTATCTCGTCAGCATCAGATATCCAATTTGAATCACTATAACCCTCTAGTACCCTCGCATACCCGGTATAGTGAATGCCATAGCTCGCAGTGCCTTTTAGATAGCGCATGACTCTCTCAAGAGCATGCTAGTGATCATCTCCTGGATTTGAAACAAATCGAATGAGTTTGCTTACAGCAAATGCGATGTCAAGCCTCGTGGCACTAGCTAAATACATAAGCGAGCCAATAATTTGAGAGTATCTCAGTTGGTCTCTAGCATTTCCTCGATTCTTTCGAAGCATCACACTAGGATCAAACAGTGTAGGAGAAAACTTGACGTCGCTATTCCCGAAATGACTCAAGACCTTTTCCACATAGTGGGACTGAAGCAATGTAATCCCACCGTGACCATCTCTCAATAGCTTGATGTTCAGGATGACATCAGCTACTCCCAGATCCTTCATCTCAAAGAAACGAGATAAGAAATCTTTGACCTCCTTAATTGCATTAAGGTTGGTTCCGAAAATCAGTATGTCATCAACATAAAAACAAAGGATGACTCCCTCACCCCCACCATGGCGATGGTACACACATTTATCAGCTTCATTTACAACAAAGCCTGCAGTAGTTAAAGTTCTTTCGAACTTCTCATGCCATTGCTTAGGGGCTTGTTTTAGGCCATATAAAGACTTCAACAACTTGCACACCTTTCCTTCTTGACCATTTACCACAAAGCCATCTAGCCGATCCATGTAAATTTCCTCATCCAACTCTCCATTAAGGAAAGTTGTCTTAACGTCCATTTGATGAACGAGAAGACCATGAGAGGCAGCCAATGAGAGTAATACTCGAATGGTGGTCAATCTGGCAACATGTGAGTAAGTGTCAAAGAAGTCTTCACCTTCTTTTTGAGTATATCCCTTGGCCACAAGCCATGCCTTGTACTTCTTAATAGTACCATCAGGTCTAAGCTTTTTCTTAAACACCCACTTGCATCCTGCAGGTTTACACCCATAAGGGCGACCAGTGATCTCCCATGTTCCATTAGCTAAGATGGAATTCATCTCACTATGGACGACTTCCTTCCAGTAGTCAGCATCAGGAGATGCATATGCTTCTGAAATGGAAGTGGGAGTGTCATCCAGAAGGTACACAATGAAATCATCACCAAAAGACTTTGCAGTCCTTTGTCTCTTGCTCCTTTTATGAATTTCATTATCATCCTCCTTAGGACTTTCAGAGTGTTCAATTGGAATGGTAGGTTCAGATAATGTAGCAAATTCCTGATTAGATGAACTAGGTATCTCCGGATTTGATGAGTTAGGTTTATCCTTCATTGGAAAGATATCATCAAAGAAAGTCGCATCAGTCGACTCCATGATTGTACCGACATGAATGTCACACACTTCAGATTTTACTATCAAGAATCTATATCCAATGCTATGAAAATCATAGCCTAGAAAAACACAATCAATGGTTTTTGGTCCAAGCTTGTGCTTCTTGGAGATTGGTACATTAACCTTTGCCAAACAACCCCAAGTACGTAAGTAAGAGAGTTTTAATCTTTTATTCTCCCATTCTTCGAATGGAGTAATTTCTTTGTTCTTTCTGGGAACTCGGTTTAAGACATGACACACGGTCAATAGTGCCTCCCCCCACCATTCCTTAGAGAGACCCGATGTGTCTAACATGGCGTTAACCAAATCTGTTAGAGTACGGTTCTTTCTTTCGGTACTCCATTTGACTGGGGTGAGTAGGGAGGCGTCCTCTCATGAATTATGCCATGTTCCGCACAAAAGAAATCAAACTCGTTGAAAAAATACTCTCCACCACGATCAGACCTAAGCCTCTTAATCTTTCGATCAAGTTGATTTTCTGCCTCAGCTTTATAAATTTTGAAGAAACTCAAAGCCTCATATTTTGATTTCAGAAGATACACATGACAATATCTCATAGAGTCATCGATCAAAGTCATGAAATATTTCTTTCCACCTTTTGTCAACAGACCATTCATCTCACAAAGATCAGAATGTATGAGCTCTAGTGGTGTTAAATTTATCACTTCTGCAGTCGTATGTGACTTGCGAGGTTGTTTAGCTTGCACGCAGACTTGGCACTTCGATCCCTTAACAGTTGTGAAATCAGGGATTAAATTCATTTTGGATAGCCGCGTCATACAACCAAAATTAATATGACAAAGACGAGAGTGCCAGACATTTGATTCAAAAATTCGTGTAAATATGATTAACAACTCTATTACAAATGTCTGACAGAGATAAGCGGAACAAGCCTCCGCACTCATAGCCTTTACCAACAAAGGTTCCATACTTCTAAATTACAAATTTATTGGACTCAAATACAATATTATAGCCATCTCGACACAGAAGAGATCCGCTAACAAGATTTTTATTTATTGAGGGAACATGATGCACGTTCTTCAGGCGCACGGTCTTTCCCGAAGTGAACTTCAGATTGACCGTACCAACACCATGAACAGAAGCATGCGAGCCATTCCCCATCAGCATGGTTTGAGTCCCTCTGACCCAACATCTTTCATCTCAATGTCGCCCATGACAACATTAACAGTCTTGCTGCCGTTCCCATGCTGGCGCTTGTCAAAGCGGTTGGGACAAGCAGGAGCCCAATGATCAGGATCACCGCACACATGACAAGCACCTTTCCTCTTATCAGTCTTCTTCTTGAAGCTGGTAGACTGTGAGGCCTTGTTCTTTCCATCGAACTTTCCTTTGCCGTCAAACTTTCCTTTGTTCTTGAACTTATGAGGCTGGAAGTTCCTTTTCTGTACCAGATTGGCATTAGAACCTCCCTCGGTACCTCGAGCACGTGTGTCTTTTGCTCTCGCCTTCTCTTCCATATCAAGAGTCCCAATGAGATCTGTCACAGAGAACTCTTGTCTCTTGTGCCTCAGAGAAGTAGCAAAATTCCTCCATGACTAGGGAAGTTTGGCAATAATGCCTCCGGCAACAAACTTGTCCGGTAACACACAAGTGAAGTGGTCAAGATCCCTAGCAAGTGACTGTATCTCATGAGCCTGCTCCACAATGGGGCGGTCATAAACCATCTTATAGTCATAGAATTGTTCCATGACATACAGTTCACTGCCAGCATTGGAGACTCCAAATTTTCTCTCGAGCGCATCCCACATATCCTTGCCATTGCTAAATGACAAATATGGATCAAAAATATTGTCGCCAAGAATGCTGATCAAGGAAGCCTTAAAAGTGGTATCAAGTTTTTGTTATACCTCTTCCTGAGTGGGATTAAGTTCTCCCTCAGGTGCGCCATAAATGGCGTTATAGAAGCTCATGGTCTGAAACCAGAGCACTGCTCCCGCACGCCATCATTTGTAATTGACACCTTCGAACATAGGTGGCTTCATAGAAGCAACAAAGCCACTTGGGGCAAATTGCTTGAAATAAGGTTTTTGGATTGTTGAATAAAAGAGCAATTTACCAAGTGAATTACCCATAATAAACGCTGAGTAAAACATGATTAGAATAATAGACAAAATACTGTTGGAATTATGCCCTAGAGGAAATAATAAAGATGTTATTATTATAATTCTTGTTCATGATAAAGTTTATATTCCATGCTAGAATTGTATTAAGCGGAAACTTTAATACTTGTGTGGTTTGTGAACAACACCTTGTCCCTAGTACGCCTCTATGGACTAGCTCATTGATTAATGATGGTTAAGGTTTCCTAACCATAGACATGAGTTGTCGATTAATAATGAGATTATATCATTGGGAGAATGATATGATGGACAGACCCAAACTAAGCAGAGCAATTAGATCGTGTCATCGTGTTCATCTTTGCGAAGTTTTTCTTATGTCAAATATTGTATTCCTTAGACCATGAGATAATACAACTCCCTGGTATCGGAAGAAAGCTTTGAGGTCATCAAACGTCATCCTATGAGAGGGTGATCATAAAGGTGTCTCTCAGGTGATCGGAAAGTACCTGTTGGGTTGTATGTATCGAGATGGGATTCGTCCCTCCCAAGTCGGAGAGATATACTTCGGGCCCACTCGGTAATCGATATCAACAAAGCTTGTAAGCACGTTGTTAAGGAGTTAATGACAAAGTGATATCGGATTACGGAACGAGTAAAGTACTTGCTGTGAACGAGATTGAACTAGGTATGACGGTACCGATGATCGAATCTCGGGCAAGTAAAATATCGTGAGACGAAGGTAATATATATATGGGATTGATTGAATCCTAGCATCGTGGTTCATCCGATATGATCATCGATGAATGTGTGGGAGTCAATATGGGTTTCCATACCCCGCTGTTGATTATTGATAGAAGATCATGTCTGCATATTCTCGAACCCGAAGGGTCACACACTTAACGTGTCTTGACGCTAGGATAGATTGGATAATTGGTTTATGAGTTTTTGTTCGGAGTCTCGGATGAGATCCAGGACATCACGAGAGGTTCCGGAATGGTCTGGAGAATAAGATCATATAAGGCAAAGCATATTTTGGAGTTCGGAATTGTTTCGGGTTAATCGATATTGTACCGGAAGCTCCTAGAACCTTCCAGAGTGGGACCAACGTGGCCCCACTTGCCGGGAGGGGGAATGGGCCTATGAGGGAGTGCCCTGGCCGCATTGGGCCAGGGGCACAAGGCCCCATAGGGCCTAGCCGGCCAAGCACCTAGGGAAACCCTAGGGGAGCTTCTAGAAGGGGGGAAACTTGCCCCCCACTCCTCCCTCCTTGGTCGCCGGCCTAGGGCTTGGGGGAGGGGCAAGGGCCAGCCGCCCACCCCTCTATATAAAGAGGGCTGGGGGCTTACCCCTCCCACATCTCCTCCACAACCCTAGCCGCCCTGCTTCCCCTCCTCTCTCTCTCCCTCCCGACTGCGCGTAGGCGAAGCCCTGCCGCAGAAACTCTCCACCGCTTGCACCACGCCGTCGCGTTGTAGATCCAATCCATCTCTCCACCCCACTTGCTGGACCGAGGAAGGAGGAGACGTCTAGGTGCCGCACGTGTGCATCTCTCGGAGGCATCGCCACTTGCGGTGTTAGATCGGATCGGATCGCGAGGAGGAGAAGCGAGTACGACTACATCACCCACGTTCCGTCAAACGTTCCGCTGTGCGAATCTTCAAGGGTATGAAGATCTCATCTATTCCCCCTCGTTGTTTGCATCTCCTAGATTAGATCTTGGATTTCCCCGTTCGCATCCGTAGAAAATTTTGATTTACTATGCTGCAAAACCCATCAGTGGTATCAGAGCTAGATCTATGCGTAGATGTGTTTCATGAGTAGAACGCAACATGGTCGTTGTGGGCGTTGGTGTTTTCTGTTGCAAGCCTCTTGTTTGTGTACTTCTGATGACGCAGGATAGTGAGATCGAAGCGGTCCAAGCCAACCTTACACGACATCGTTCGCGAGACCGGCTCCGCACTTGACGTGTGGCTTGTTCCGCACATGCGGCTGGTGGATGCCAGTTTATCTCACTATAGTTGTCATGGGATTTACACCGGAGTTTGGCAACCATAATATCACCGTTGTGGCTTTCCGTAGGTAATAATCGTTCTTAGCTTGCTACTCCCATGAGCCACGTAAAACATGCAACAACAAAGTAGAGGCGTCTAACTTGTTTTTGCAGGGAATGTTTTCTGTGATATGGTATGGACCAAGATGTGATATGTATGTTGTATGCAATGATAATGTTTTGTAATGTTTCACGACTTGCATGTCGATGAGTACACAACCGGCAGGAGCCATATGGTTGTCTTTGTAATTGTGTATGACCTGCGTGTCAACTTCTTATACGCCATGTAATAGTTTTACTTCATCGCTAAGTAGTTAGAAATAGTTGTAGTTGCTATTCGTGGTGGAGGCAATCATGGTGGAGTGATGGAGATCATGCCGGCACGCACAAGATGGAGATCATTGCGCGAAGATTGGCTATACCATGTCACATAAAGTTATATGCATGTGATGTTTATCCTTTTATGTATCTTATTATGCTTAGATTGCGACGGTAGCATTGTAAGATGATTCCTCACTTAAAGATCAAGATAAAACTGTGTTCTCCCCATGTATGCACCATTGCGAAAGTTCGTCGTGTTCAAGCATCACGTGATGATCGGGTGCTATAAACTCTACGTTCACATACAACGGGTGCAGGCCAGTTTTGCACACGCGGAAATACTTGGGTTTGTCTTGACGAGCCTAGCATGTATAGACATGGCCTCGGAACACATGAACCGAAAGGTTAAGCATGAGTCATATGAATGATATGATCGACACTTCGTTGTCCACCATTGAAACCACATCTCTTCTCGTGAAGATCGGATTAGGTGTGGTGAATTTGGACCATGTTCACTAAACAACTTGAGGGATGTTGAATTTAGTGGGAGTTCATCTAGTAATTTGATTAAGTTGAACTAGTTATCATGAACATAGTCTAAATTATACTTGCAAATTTTGTAGATCAAATGGCTAAGTCCAACTTCAACTTCAACGTTTTTGCTAAAGAAAAGCTTAAGAACAATGGGTCTAACTTCACCAACTGGTTCCGCAATCTGAGAATCATTCTCTCTGGCGGACAAAAGGACTATGTCCTTGAGAAAGCGTTAGGTGACGCCCCTGTTGTAGATGCGCCGGCTGATGAGAAAGCTGTTTATCAGTCGCCCAAAGATGATTATGGTGTGATTAAGAGCACCATGTTGTTTTCTATGGAATCGGACCTTCAAAATCGTTTTGAAGATTACCCCGGGCCCTTTTAGATTCTTGTGGAACTAAAAACTATGTTCCACACTCAGGCCCGTTTTGAGATATATGAGATCTCTGAGAAATTCTTTAACTGCAAGATGGAGGAAGGGAGTTCCGTTAGTGAGCACGCCATAAAGATGTCGGGCTACACTCAACGCCTTGAGCAACTGGACTGCAAGATTCCAGAGGAGCTCAAGATTGACAGGGTTCTGCAATCACTCCCTCCTAGCTACAAAAGTTTTGTAGTGACTCATAATCAGATTGGTTCCACTGATACGATCACCGAGCTCTTCGCTAAGCTGAAAGCTGCGGAGGTGGACATCAAAAAGGATAATCATGTGTTGATGGTCAACAAGCCCCCCGGCTTTAAGAAAGGTAAGGGTGCAAAGAAGCCCTTTAAGAAAGGTAGCGGCAAGCGCGTTGCCCCTGCTGAGAAGAAGCTCAAGTCTGGACCTAAGCCGGACACTGAGTGCTTCTATTGCAAGAACAAGGGTCACTATAAGCGCAACTGTCCGAAGTAGACAAGAAGGCTGGAACCATCAAAGATATTGATATACATGTTATTGATGTTTTCCTTACTATCCCTCGTTGTAGTGCCTGGGTATTTGATACTGGTTCAGTTGCTAATTTTTGTAACTCAAAACAGGAGCTACGGAATAGACGGCGGCTTGCGAGGGATGAGGTGACGATGCGCGTTGGCAACGGATCAAGAGTTGATGTGATGGCCGTCGGCACGCTCTCCTTAGTTTTACCTTCGAGATTAGTTTTAAACCTTAATAAATGTTATTATGTGCCTGCGTTGAGCATGAACATCATATCTGGATCATGTTTATTGTAAGACGGTTATTCATTTAAATCTGAGAATAATGGTTGTTCTATTTATATGAGTAACATCTTTTATGGTCATGCACCTGCTGTGAATGCTTTATTTCTACTGAATCTCGAAAGGGATGAAACACACATCCATAACATTGAGGCTAAGAGATGCAAGGTAGATAGTGATAATACTACTTATTTGTGGCACTGTCGTCTAGGTCATATTGGTGTAAAACGCATGAAGAAACTCCATTCTGATGGACTTTTGGAGTCTCTTGCTTTTGAATCATTTGACACATGCGAACCATGCCTCATGGGCAAGATGATCAAAACCCCGTTCTCCGGAATGATGGAGCGAGCAACGGACTTGTTGGAAATCATACATACCGATGTATGCGGACCGATGAGTGTTTCGACGCGCGGTGGATATCGCTATTTTCTCACTTTTACCGATGACTTAAGTAGATATGGGTATATCTATTTGATGAAACATAAATCTGAAACATTTGAAAAGTTCAAGGAATTTCAGAATGAAGTGGAAAATCATCGTAACAGAAAAATTAAATTTCTACTATCCGATCGTGGAGGTGAATATTTGAGTTATGATTTTCTCACGCATCTTAAAGCAAGCAGAATCGTTTCGCAACTCACGCCACCCGGAACACCACAGCGCAATGGTGTGTCTGAACGCCGGAATCGAACTCTATTAGATATGGTCCGATCAATGATGTCTCTTACTGATTTTTCATTATCATTTTGGGGTTATGCATTAGAAATCGCTGCATTCACTTTAAACAGGGCACCATCTAAATCCCTTGAGACGACACCGTATGAACAGTGGTTTGGTGCTAAACCTAATTTGTCGTTTCTTAAAGTTTGGGGATGCGAAGCTTACGTCAAGAAATTGATGCCAGACAAGCTCGAACCCAAAGCGGAGAAGTGTGTCTTCATAGGATACCCTAAGGAAATTATTGGGTATACCTTCTATCACAGAACCGAAGGCAAAGTGTTTGTCGCAAAGAACGGATCTTTTCTTGAGAAGGAGTTTCTCTCGAAAGAAGTGAGTGGGAGGAAAAAGAGCTAGACGAGGTTGTTGAACCTTCTCTTGAGTTGGAGAGTAGCGCAGCACCTGAAATTGTTCCAGTGCCGTCTGCACCAACAAAGAGGAAGCTAATGACAAGGATCATGAAGCTTCGGACGATGCTACTACTGATCGTCGCAGGTCGACAAGGTCGCGTGCCCCTCCTGAGTGGTACGGCAACCCTGTCTTAACTGTCTTGTTAGTAGACAACAGTGAACCTGCGAACTATGATTAAGCGATGATGAGCCCAGACTCTGAGAAATGGCTAGAGGCCATGAAATCTGAATTGGGATCCATGAGCGAAAACCAAGTATGGACTTTGGTGGACCCTCCTAGCGACCGAAAGGCCGTTGAGTGCAAATGGATTTTCAAGAAGAAAACGGATGCGGATGGTAATGTTACTGTCTATAAAGCACGACTTGTCGCGAAAGGTTTTCGACAAGTTCAAGGTGTTGACTACGATGAGACTTTCTCTCCCGTAGCGATGTTTAAGTCCATTCAGATTTTATTAGCAATTTCTGCATTTCATGATTATGAAATATGGCAGATGGATGTCAAGACTGCGTTCCTCAATGGCAACATTGATGAAGAGTTGTATATGATGCAACCCAAAGGTTTTGTCGATCCTAAGGATGCTGATAAAGTGTGCAAACTTTAGCGTTCCATTTATGGACTGAAGCAAGCATCTCGGAGTTGGAACCTTCGTTTTGATCAAGTGATCAAGAGCTTTGGATTTGTTCCAAATTGCTACGAAGCTTGTATCTACAAGAAAGTGAGTGGGAGCTCAGTGACATTTCTGGTACTATATGTGGATGACATATTGATTATTAGAAATGACATTGACATGCTTAACGATGTGAATAGTTATTTGAACAAATGTTTTTCAATGAAAGACCTAGGGGAAGCTGCTTATATATTGGGCATCAAAATCTATAGAGATAGACAAAGATGCCTGATAGCTTTAAGCGAGAGTACATACCTAGACAAAGTTCTGAAAAGGTTCAGAATGGATAAGGCAAAGAAAGGTTCAGTGCCTATGTTGTCAGGTAAGATATTGAGCAAGGCTCAGTGTCCAGCTACGGTAAATGATAGAGAAGCTATGAGCAAAGTGCCTTATGCCTCGGCCATAGGTTCTATCATGTATGCCATGCTGTGTACTAGACCGGATGTGTCCAATGCTCTTAGTTTGACGAGCAGGTACCAAAGTGATCCAGGAGTGGAACACTGGACAGCCGTGAAGAACATCCTAAAGTATTTAAATAGAACTAAAGAAATGTTCTTAGTCTATGTAGGTGATGAACAGCTCGTCGTAAAAGGTTACGTCGACGCTAGTTTCGACACCGACAAGGATGATTCTAAATCTCAGACAGGATACATTTATATTTTGAATGGAGGAGCTGTGAGCTGGAGAAGCTGCAAGCAAAGCGTGATCACGGGATCTATAGTAGAAGCGGAATACATGGCTGCTGCAGAAGCGTCAAGTGAAGGAGTTTGGATCAGGAACTTCATCACTGAGCTTGGTGTGGTTCCAAGTGCCTTGGACCCACTAGAGATATTGTGTGACAACACTGGCGCCATAGCACTGGCTAAGGAACCAAGATATCATCCAAAGACCAAGCATATCAACCGCAAGTTTCATATAATCCGAGTTTATATAGCAGATGGAGATCTGAAGATTAGCAAAGTACATACAGATCTGAATGTCGCAGATCCATTGACTAAACCTCTTCCACGTGCAAAACATGATCAGAACCTTAGTGCATGGGTGTTAGATTGTTGCCAGATGTAAACTAGATTATTGACTCTAGTGCAAGTGGGAGACTGTTGGAATTATGCCCTAGAGGCAATAATAAAGATGTTATTATTATAATTCTTGTTCATGATAATGTTTATATTCCATGCTAGAACTGTATTAAGCGGAAACTTTAATACTTGTGTGGTTTGTGAACAACACTGTGTCCCTAGTACTCCTCTATGGACTAGCTCATTGATTAATGATGGTTAAGGTTTCCTAACCATAGACATGAGTTGTCGATTAATAATGAGATCATATCATTGGGAGAATGATATGATGGACAGACCCAAACTAAGCAGAGCAATTAGATCGTGTCACCGTGTTCATCTTTGCGAAGTTTTTCTTATGTCAAATATTGTATTCCTTAGACCATGAGATAATACAACTCCCTGGTATCGGAAGAAAGCTTTGAGGTCATCAAACGTCATCCTATGAGAGGGTGATCATAAAGGTGTCTCTCAGGTGATCGGAAAGTACCTGTTGGGTTGTATGTATCGAGATGGGATTCGTCCCTCCCAAGTCGGAGAGATATACTTCGGGCCCACTCGGTAATCGATATCAACAAAGCTTGCAAGCACGTCGTTAAGGAGTTAATCACAAAGTGATATCGGATTACGGAACGAGTAAAGTACTTGTTGTGAACGAGATTGAACTAGGTATGACGGTACCGAAGATCGAATCTCGGGCAAGTAAAATATCGCGAGACGAAGGGAATATATATATGGGATTGATTGAATCCTGGCATCGTGGTTCATCCTATATGATCATCGATGAATGTGTGGGAGTCAATATGGGTTTCCAGACCCCACTGTTGATTATTGATAGAAGATCATGCCTGCATATTCTCGAACCCGAAGGGTCACACACTTAACGTGTCTTGACGCTAGGATAGATTGGATAATTGGTTTATGAGTTTTTGTTTGGAGTCTCGGGTGAGATCCAGGACATCACGAGAGGTTCCGGAATGGTCCGGAGAATAAGATTCATATAAGGCAAAGCAGATTTTGGAGTTCAGAATTGTTTCGGGTTAATCGGTATTGTACCGGAAGCTTCTAGAACCTTTCAGAGTGGGACCAACATGGACCCACTTGCCGGGAGGGGGCATGGGCCTATGAGGAAGTGCCCTGGACGCATTGGGCCAGGTTCACAAGGCCCCATAGGGCCCAGCCGGCCAAGCACCTAGGGAAACCCTAGGGGAGCTTCTAGAAGGGGGGGGGGAAGTTGCCCCCCCACTCCTCCCTCCTTGGTCGCCGGCCTAGGGCTTGGGGGAGGGGCAAGGGCCAGCCGCCCACCCCTATATATAAAGAGGGATGGGGGCGCACCCCTCCCACACCTCCTCCACAACCCTAGCCGCCCTGCTGCCCCTCCTCTCTCTCTACCTGCCGACTGCGCGTAGGCGAAGCCTTGCCGCAGAAACTCTCCACCGCTTGCACCGCGCCGTCGCGTTGTAGATCCAATCCATCTCTCCACCCCACTTGCTGGACCGAGGAAGGAGGAGACGTCGAGGTGTCGCACGTGTGGATCTCTCGAAGGCATCGCCACTTGCGGTGTTAGATCGGATCGGATCGCGAGGAGGAGAAGCGAGTATGACTACATCACCCACGTTCCGTCGAACGTTCTGCTGTTCGAAGCTTCAAGGTTATGAAGATCTCATCTATTCCCCCTCGTTGTTTGCATCTCCTAGATTAGATCTTGGCTTTCCCCGTTCGCATCCGTAGAAAATTTTGATTTACTATGCTGCGAAACCCATCAAATACTAATCATGTGAAACAGCGAAAACATAATAAGACAGATAACCAAACAGACTGCAAGACGAAGATCTTGAGATGCGATCAGAACAAGATTAAGAAAGAAAACATACACGGCAGCAACAGAAGAGGAACCGCCGGTGTTCATGTTGGCACCGTCGTTAGCCTTGTCGTCGAGGAAGAGGGTGCTGATGTCGGGGAAGAAGTCCTCGTTGGGGAAGACGTTGGCACAATCACTATCCGAGAAAGAGTCCGTGATGAAGCCAGTAGTCGCGCCGATAGCGCTCCCCAAAAACCTTATCGCCCTTCTCCCGTACAGGACTCGAAGCAGCGGGGTCTCGGAGGCCTACTGTCCCGGCTCGCGGTGCACGCCACAAGACGGGATGGGGAAGATCTAGGTAGCCCAGTGCTCTGGAACCGGAGGCGCAAAGGATGTGTGGCAGTGTATCTGAGAGGAGGCGCGACCTATCTCTTATATAGGCACAGAGGGGGAGGCAGACAGGCTACGCAGGAGATGAAACAAATGGACAAAAGTTGAAGCGAACAGGCGGCAGCCCACCGGACAGCCTCCACTCAGTTTGTATTCATTTAGCTCATATTAAAAGTCCACTCGAGAAAAACGTTTCAGCTTCTGTACAACTGTTCATATACCATTGCGTGGCAAAATAAAGCTCGGCTCGACGAGATTCCCGCAACCCGCGACGCGCGCGCGTCGTGACGAGGCCTGGTGTGGCGTGGCGAGGCGAGCGAGGAGGAGGAGGAGTGCGCGTGTATATGTCTTCTCTTCTCAAGCTTGTACAAGTGGCACAAGAGCTCACCTTATAAGCTGGTCCAACTTCCACTCAACTAGCAATGTGGGACTAAACATTTGTCCCAGCTCTTGCCTTGCATGAATGGGCCAATGGGCCTCTAGGATTCCAGGAATTTATTGGCATATAATAAATGGGTTGGGCCTATTTAGGAAAAAATTCCAACAGAACTCCAGTGCCAGAGCTCGGAGTGGTCGCCCTTCGACCATGGCATTCAGCAGCAGGATGGCAATCTCTGGTCGTCGAAGAAGTGATGTTGATGGTAAACTCCAAAGGATCTCCCTATACACAGCTTCGAAGCATCCCTTCTGTATCCGCCTCGCAGGCACCGGCAGCCCTGCACCCCATCTTCTCCCCCCGCCACCACGGCCGGCCAGAGAAAGGGAGAACAACAGATGCAACCTCTGCACCCCATAATAGCCCCAAGCCTTATTGATGGAGTAGACGGAAGCGTCTCGCATCGCCGTATCTGGCTCCTCCCACCGGAGCACCACAGCGAGCACCACCGTCACCGCCAATCGCCAGATCTAGATAACAAGAACCGTCTAAAACCTCCCGGCATACCACCACAACACGTCACAAGGCCGAACCCTAGACCTACTACAACTACCACAACCTACGACTACTCTGACACTGCTCCTTCGCTGCCTCCCGCCGGCTATTCTGGAAAAAAGGGCTCGAGAGAGGCCCAAATTTTTGGCACGACTCTCAAAGCAAGTGGGAGAGAGGAGAGGGGAGGGGAAGAGAGTCTAGGTACCCATTCCTCACATATATTGGTCATCTTCAAAAACAAGCATTATATAACTGACTTCAACTTTCAGTTCCGGTTCACTCTACTGAACCGTGCCTGCATCAGAGGTACACCCCAAACTGAATTAGCTACGATGAACATAAATACTATGAGGGATCCTTACTCTTGCATTAGAGCTTAATTACACATCGCTGACTAAAGCCGATTCTGCAAACACCATACATAACAAGCTGGCTGGGAAATTGGAGAGAGCGCAATATAAGAATTTTCAAAATGAAGAACTCTCAGTTGAGGATTTAGTCATTCAAGATGAAGCAAAGCTCCGGAACATGGCGGGAACTAAGATACCTTTTGACCTGGGCTGAGTCTTTTTTTTAGCAACCGGTAGGGAGCTCTGGCTTTTTATTAAGAAGGGGGAAATCAGAAGAGTACAAAACGGACATGTTTTGATTAAGGTGTAAACATGCCTAAAAAACACCTAGAGAAAAATTCCAACACTGCCTAATCATGCTCCGCACGGATAGCCGGTGTCACATCCCAAGATTTTCCAAATCTTGTAATGTGAAAAATAAATAAACAAAATAAATAATTGTTAAAATTTTGGATGAAAAGAAACTTTTGTTTTTAAATGGAAATTAAAATCCCATCTTGAACAAACTTTAATTAAAGTTTGAATTCAACAAAATCCAATTCAAGAGAAATGCACTCCTCATAAAATGCATCTTGAAATTTAAACACTTGGAGAATAAATCCAAACCCTAAACCCTAATGGAATAAAATCATTTCCAAGTTATCCCCAAGCCTATGGATTTGATTCATATAAAATTTTGTTAACAAACATTCACAAATGATCAAAAAAGACAAATAGAAATGTTTTAAGACCATAGAAATTGGTTTCATTTAATTTGGAGCCATAGATAAAATCTTATGAATATAATAAGATAAGGAAATTAAATTTCCAAAGCTAATAAAGAACCTATCTATAAATCCATACCAAATGGTGAGAAAATAATCCTAAAGATATTTAAAAGGATAAATAAATATCAAATAAGATTTTACAAATTGGAGTCACCAAGTTTGGATCTATAAATAAAAAGATATGGATTTTATAATATGAAGAAAGAAATATTAAATAAGGATTATTTAAAGACCAAATTAAACCTTGGCCTAATCCATTAAGCAAATGGAATGAATGGAATCCAAATCCAAATAAAATAAAAGGATAAAGAATTTCCAAAATAAAATAAAATGGCATTAACCATTCTATCCCTATTTTAATAAAGACAAATCTCTAATAAGAATAATTATATAATTCATGAGAAAATAGTATTTTGGAATTTACCCAAGTGGAATAAAACTTGGTTAATTAATTTAAATAAAATAAATCTTCCAAATAAAAATTTAGGGAATTAAAACTATATTTAATTCCATTGGAATTAAAACAAATATCCAATTCAAATGATTTACGAATCATATTAAATATTTTCCAATTAAATTCAAGGTGAATATTTTGACACCCTATTAAGTAAATAAGACTTACTGAAAGGTTTTGGAAGGATTTAGAATTCAAGTGGAAATTAAAAACATTATTAAATTTTGAATGAATTAATACAAGACCTACTTTAAATAATTAAAAAGGCACTAACGGAATAAAAGTTTTATTCTAAATTTGACATCGGAATATGGTAATAAACAGTGTTTAATTATTCACAAAATATGGCAAAGGTTTGAATTCAAATGAGTGTTTGAATTGATTAAATAAAATCAAAACAGAATATTAGAAAAGGAAAAATAAAAACAATCTGAACAAAAAAATGTGAAAAGGAGCAGCCCAGCCAGCTAGCCCACTAAGCCCAACTCGCAGCCCACCTCACCCCTCTCTCCCCGAAATGTTTTCTCACTCAGACACACACCCGCGAGGACACTGACCGATGGACCCCACATTCCTTTTCTCTCTCTCGCTATCACGCGGACCCCACCGCCACGCAAGCTTCTTCCTCGCCGCGACTTCTTCTCCCCCTCACCTCGCGACCGTTTTCTGCCGATTGATTCGGGGCGTAAATTCGTTTGAATGCGCGATCAATTCTTCCCCTCGACCATGCTGTCTTAAACGCCCTCGCCTCCTCTCTGTTTCCCCTCGGACCTCGTTTCCCCGGAGCCACCAGGCTGCCTTGATTCCTCGCATGAACCACCTTGTCTCCGGCAAGCTCCAGTAGCAATTCCGGCGAGCCCAGCTACTCCTCTGCCCCCTTGAGCACACGAGCACCTTCCCCAACCTCTGGTGCACCTCACTGTACCTCCCGTTCATCCCCGCGCGCCCCAGAACCTCGACAACGACGACGACCACCGCCGCCATCATCTGCTTTCTCTCCAGCGAAGCCTCTGGTAAGAATCTGACCGCCCCTCTCTTTCTCTTTCACGCACGCATCCTCGCCACGTCCTTGCGCATCTAACCATGCTTTCCATTTTCTCCGGCATGCTCTGAAGCCTCGTCTTCAACCTCGCCTGAGCACGCCCGACGACTCCACGAACTCCGGCGAGCAATTGTCGTGAACCCCGTGCGCCCCTTGCCCTACGACAACTACGTTGAGTACCAGTACGTCGCTGTGAACTCGTGAGCACCTTCCTTCGCCCTCTCGCATCCTCTAGCATCGTCACCACCACCGTCTGACCGCACCGCCACCACCTACCACCGCCAGCGCCGCCCATCTCTGGCAAGCGTGCTGAGCGCTGTCCGATCTAGCTCTAGTGGCTAAGATTAGAACTAAGCGAAAGGGTAAGTAGTGCCTCTATGCCGTGCGATGTAACTTAAATCCAACGGCCCTCAGTGCGTGATCCGAACGAACCGGTACCAGCCAGTAGCAAGCAGCCACGTGTCCCTGTTGGTTTGATTTAAAAGAGAATTTATCTATTACATGTTCCAATTTTAAAAATTCATAACTTTCAAACCACATGTCCAAATTTTGCAAATTTTGTATCAATGGAATCAGCAAGACAAGTACTTTCTGACCATGCACTTTGTTTAGTAAAATGCCTGTGTTAATTTGATTGTTTTTGCAGAAACTTGTGTATGCATGTTTAGAATATAAAAATTGTTCTAAAATGATTTTTGGGATAAAACCTTTGTAAAATGGTTTGTTTTGAACCTACTGACCATAGAAATCAATTGGTGGTTTCAAAAATGTATTTGGTGAAGCAAAAGAATAAACCTTTGATTTAAACCATTTCTAGTCAAATAAAAATATTGTTTATTTGATAAAAATGCTTTTTGGAGAAAACCTTTGGGAAATGTTTTGATTTAAACTCTCTGACCCTAAACACCAAGATCTATGATTTGAAAATGTATTTGGTGAACCCTATAAAACTATTACTTTGCTAAAGACATTTTCAACCACAAAAAATAATGACTTGGTTTAAAAATGGTTTATGAAGTGAAATTTTTGCAAATTATTTTTCCACTTTATGAAATGACCATTAGGTGTTTTCAAATGTTTATGACCCGTTAGAAACCACTTTTACAAATAAAACAATCTTTTGCATGTTTGCATGCATTGTTTTGTTTCTATCATTTTATGTGATGAATTGCTTGAATGGTAGATTGAAATATTGTTTGCTTGATTGAATTGTAGTGATTTGAAGTGTGTGAACATTGCAAAGATCAAGGAGTGAACTTATACTCTCTACCAAAAGGAAAGTGATGCTTCATACTTTTGTCCCATTATTTTCACTATGCATTAGTGATATTTCTAAGTAAGACTTGCATGGAATTTTGCTAAGTATAAACTATGCCATGGGAAATCCTAGTAGATGAAACCTTAGTAGAATTTTCCTAAGTTAAGATTCCTACTACTATCATGCTTAGCTTAGCTAGTAGAAAACAAGGGTGGAATATATATTCATGCTATGGAATATTTCTAAGTCAAGGACTTATGTTTTGTCTAATAAAACAACTAAGTGAATGAAACACCTGGGTGGAATGGAAGGAATGGTTTATGTTGAGTGGTTACACAAGGCCCATTTCTATGGTTTACCTTGTGCATCTCACTTGTGGAAATCCACCCAGGAACAAAGAGATTTTTGATGTCAAATGTTGAGAAGCTTCAAGTGCAGCCACTTGGCATTATGGGCTCTGCCTGGATCATATAGGTTGCAATAACTTAGCCAAATGGACAGTTGGTGGTAGGGGATGATAGGTTGGAACGCGTCCATTCTGGTCTAAGGGAAGGCTTCTGAAAGATCTTGTCTTGGTGAAACCAAGTCTTGTGGGGAAAGTGCACCACCTGTGCAGAGTAAAAAATCTAAGTACTTATCCATGTCCCTGGTAAAGGACAATTTGAGCATCAAGACATGGAAGCTATCAAGAATCTCCTCATCCCAATTTCTAAGTTAAAAACTTGTGGTTGAACAAGGGTTGAAGGATCACCAATTTCTATTGGGAGATGCCTTGGGAAAGATTTTGTCAAGCAAAAACTTAGAGTTTTCAAATGATAAGGAAAAATCTATTTTGAGCAATGCAAGCCTAAGATCCACTTAGCCAAATGCATATAGTTGATAGACTCCACTATACTACCATAGTATCACTTGCTAATACAATTCAAATGTATTGACCCTTGTGACTGTAACTTGTTATGTTGCAGGTTTGTTTGATATTAGTGAAGTTTAATGATTAGGATTACAAGTCTACAACCAACATGTCTGCCTGTGGCACTTTGAAGATGAAGGACCCCATGCTTATAGATATTCTGCTACAATGTAATGTGATAGCCAAATGAGCTATGTAAGATGTAATGAATTATTTTATTCCTGGTTATAAAGTTGTATTATGACCTTTGTTTCTTGATATTACATCTTAACTGTGGATGCTAGCTATTGATCCAGGGACTAGCATTGTAAACACAGGGATATCTACCTTATTAAAGGTTGGGAACCTTACAGATGGTATCAGAGCATTGTGTTGCCTGTAGGATTGTAACCCTAGGATTGGACAAAACCCTTAGAAAAATAGGAGTTGAAATTGTTCCAAAAACTTATTTACAAACAATCTTGTATACTATTTCCTCAACCTTTTTGCTTTTGATTCTACATCTCTTCTATTTCAAAAACTTGATGGACAAAGCCTACCCCATGACCAAGTACTTCACCATGTGCAAAGGACTTCACCAACTCTAATGACTTCAACATCTTCAAGTGATTTCAACCTTATTCTCAACATGGACTTCAACTTGGATATCACTAAGGACTACAAGTGAGACAAGAAATAATACTCAAGACTTGAAGACTAAGGAAACACAACTTAGAAGGAATCATCATCACCTTGAAGATTTTGTGACCAAGAATTTTCCCAAGGAAACCATGATCTCATTCACGAAGTATCCACCAAGAAGGATAGAATGATCTCAAGTGAACCATATAGTTGGACCACCATATTTAGTTTAAGTCAAACCCACCAACTTATGTGGTGTAACAAAAATATTTTTGGTTGCCTAAAAAATATGCTTGAAACTTGTTGTTTGAGTGGAATGTTTGTTTGTGATAGCTTGCACTTTGATTGTGTGAATTGTGATGTGTGTGATTAGAATTATTCCCTTAGAAATATTTTGCCTATTCTAATCCCAACCCAACCCAAACAGATGACTACTCCAAGAGACTCCAACATCAAGGATGGTGACAACAACAACAACCAAGAGATGCACATGAGAGAACAACTACTAGCAAACCAAACCCAGTTGAACCAAGTGACAACTCAGTTTTTAGCCAACAACAATGGATTAGACCCAACCATACAAAAGATTTTGAAAATTCAATCCCAATTGTTGCAAGGGATTGCCACTCAAATGATCAACATGCGAGACAACCTTTCCCAAGGAGTTTGTGACAACAAGGATGTCAAGGGTGATATTCTAGAAGGAACCCAAGCTTGCAATATTTGTGGAGACAAGGATCACACTTCCAAAGAGCATGAAGATCAATGCCCCAATTGTGAAGAGAAACATCAAGCTAATCAATGCCCCACAACCCAAGCTACTTGTTTCCTATGTGAAGGAAATAATCATGTCCCTATCCAATGCCCCATCTATTCCATAGTTCAACAAAGGAAACAAGGTGGAGTGCAACAACTGATTGCAGACTACCATGAGAGAGCCAAGTCTACCAAGAAGGATGAAGACAAAGGAAAATCTCAGCTTGCACCTCCATGCAATATGACTCAATTTAAAGGACCAAAGAGGAGACATATGTATTATCCAAGGAATAAGAAAAGGTCAAGGAGACCAGGAAACATTCCTACCTTTGAGATAACATATGAAGAACATGAACTAGAAGCACTCCTAGCTTTGGATAAACCCAAGAAGAAAAAGTATAGGGAGATTAGCCAAGTGTGGTGCAACAACTGCAAAGAGTTAGGCCATTATGTATCAACTTGTCCACAGAAGATACGTGAAGAACTCAATCTTATCACATGTTACAACTGTGGTAACCAAGGACATTATGCAAGCAATTGTCCAGAAAAGATGAAGCACAAGATAAAGCCTATGAAGGATCTCAGCCTAGTCACAAGTTTCAAGTGTGGAAACAAAGGACACTATGCAGATGTTTGCCCAGAGAGATTTCAACAAGATCCCAAGCAAGCCAAGAAGTAAACTAGATGGAAAAATTTTAAGGGTGGTAGTACCTTAGTTGCTTTGAGCCAACTTGTAACCTTAGCCTCCCCAAATCTCGGGACGAGATTTATTTTAAGGGTGGTAGCCTGTCACATCCCAAGATTTTCCAAATCTTGTAATGTGAAAAATAAATAAACAAAATAAATAATTGTTAAAATTTTGGGTGAAAAGAAACTTTTGTTTTAAAATGGAAATTAAAATCCCTTCTTGAACAAACTTTAATTAAATTTTGAATTCAACCAAATCAAAATCAAGATAAATGCACTCCTCATAAAATGCATCTGGAAATTTAAACACTTGGAGAATAAATCCAAACCCTAAACCCTAATGGAATAAAATCATTTCCAATTTATCCCCAAGCCTATGGATTTGATTCATATAAAAATTTGTCAACAAACATTCACAAATGATCAAGAAAGACAAATAGAAATGTTTTAAGACCATAGAAATTGGTTTCATTTAATTTGGAGCCATAGATAAAATCTTATGAATATAATAAGATAAGGAAATTAAATTTCCAAAGATAATAAAGAACTGTAGGGGTTCGTAGCATGGAAAACAAAAAATTTCTACCGCATGCACACAAACAAGCCAAGATCTATCTACTAGATTGTAGCAACGAGTCGATAGAGGAACTCACCCTCGAAGATTCCAAAGCGGTTAACGAGAGCAGATTCTCGTGGGTGATGTAGTCGTACACTTGCCGATCTCAAGATCGCGTAGACGATCCTTCCGGCGTTGCGTTCCGGCAGCGCTCCCGCAGTCGGTCATACGTTCGGTACTCGACGAAGACCTTCCTCTCCCTTGTTCCAGCAGGCAGCGGAGTTTGTAGCACTCTCCTCGCAATTCCGGCAGCACGACGGCGTGGTACCGGAAGTAGAGGGGAGATCTCGCAGGGCTTCGCCTTAAGCCGGAGCGAGTATGGTGGACTATGAGAGAGGCTTGGCGATCTAGGGTTTAGAGGCACCAAGTAGAGGGAGCTAGGCCGGCGGCTAGGGCAAGGGGGTTGCCCCAAGTCGGCGGCTTGGGCAAACCCTAGGGCGGCGGCTATGGTGGCCGGCGGCGGCTAGGGTTAGGTTTACAGGGGGCAAGGTTGTGTGTCTAGGAGGGAGCCCTGCCCCTCCTTATATAGGTGGAGGGGCCGGCCGGCCAAGGGGAGGGAGTGGATTCCCTCCCCAACTCGGCTTGGGTGGTGCGCCGGCTTGGGGAGGAGGGACTCCCTCCCCAACTCGGTTTCACCTTCCTCCTCTTTTCCTCTTTCCAAATTTAGCCGTTTTGACTTTTCAATTTAGCTATTTGACTTTTCAAACTAGGATTTGAATTAATCCTTTATTTGGAACAGCGATGACACTTAGTACATGATGCAATCATACCAACTTGATACAACACATCCATGTACCCTTCCCCTCCAGAGTGCCGGACATTCTGGAACATTCTAGAATATTCCCGATGAAAACACCGGAAACATTCCCCAACTCCGAAACAGGACTTTCCTTATATGAATCTTATTCTCCGGACCATTCCGGATCTCCTCGTGATATCCCGGATCCCATCCGAGACTCCGAACAACATTCGGTCTCTTACTCATCATTCCATAACTACTCAACAACATCGAATCCTTAAGTGTGTCTCCCTACGGTTCGTGAATTATGCGGACATGATCGAGACACTTCTCTGATCAATAACCAATAGAGGAATCTGGAAATTCATATGGCTCCCACATATTTCTACGATTACTTTGCGATCGAATGAACCACTTACATACGATACCAATTTCCCTTTGTCTCACGATAGTTTACTTATCCGAGGTTATGATCGTCGGTATCTCTTCATACCTAGTTCAACCTCGTTACCGATAAGTACTCTTTTCTCGTTCCCGTGATATGTGATCCCTTGTGAGCCAGTCACATGCTTGCAAGCTAATTGGATGACATTCCACCGAGAGGGCCCAGAGTATATCTATCCGTCATATGGATGGACAAATCCCACTCTTGATCCATGTGTCTCAACCGACACTTTCCGAACACTCAATGCCACCTTTATAGCCACCCAGTTACGGTGTGGTGTTTGATGTCATCAAAGCATCCTTCCGGTGAAGGTGATATGCATGATCTCATGGTCGAAGGAATTAGGTTACTATGTATCAGAAAGCATATAGCAATTGAACTATTAAAAATAACTTGATCTTTATGCTACGCTTATCTATAGGAGTATGTCCATCACATCATTCTCCTAATGATATGACCATGTTGTTAATAACATCTCTATGTTCATGATCAGGAAACCATGATCATATATTAACCAACAAGCTAGTTTAACAGGAGGCTTTACTAGGGACTCTTTTATGTTTACAAATCACACAAGTATTAATGTTTCCGGTTAATACAATTATAGCATGGTATGTAAACATTTATCATAAGTATGAAGATATGATAATAACCACTTTATTATTGCCTCTTGGGCATATCTCCAACAGTCTCCCACTTGCACTAGAGTCAATAATCTAGTTTCAAACCTTTGTGTATTCAACACCTATGGCTTTACGGTGTTGTATGTACACGATTGCTAGTGGTCAACTGATCTCCGGATCTGACACTTCTAGGTCCGTGTGTAATTGCATGTCTTTGCGTCCCTACGCATCACTCATTCTCTAATGAGATGGCTTTGTATAATTTTGGTCCTTTGGTGAGACCTTTAGTTCTTTGGGGTTAAAACATGTTGATAATATTGTCGTACAATATATCTTCATAGTATTATCCCGCTGTGAACTACACCTAGTTTGATAACAAACTACTTGACACAAATACCCTCTTTAGCTGCTATTATAGCAGTCATATACTTAGCCTTTTGTTGTAGTATCTGTCACAATATCTTAACTTTGGAACTCATCCAAATCCATTATGGAACTTACTTTCCATTTTATTGTGCCACCCTTAGTTTAGATTGAGATAAACTTAATTTGTACTTTGTGACAAAACTAGTATCAATGTAATTCATTTACAATGAACTAACCATCTATTTGTCACTTCTACAAATAATATACTCTTAGTTCTTCCAAAAGATCATAAGAATATCCTTACTATTGTCCAATGATCAACTTATGAATCATTCTGGTATATGCTCATAACATTTAGAGTATAGGTCATATCTGGATTTGTACATATCACAGCATGATTGATATAAATATTCTTTGTGATTTCATACATCAAGTATCAATCTATACTTGAATCTTTGTTTCACTTACCCAGTGTCAATACACTTGAATATATCATCAATATTGAACTCATTCAATCCTTTCTGTGCGACAAGAACCTTTCTTGTAGTTCCTATATTGAAGTCTTTCAATATATCATCTATGTACTTTTGGCACAACCATATTAGCGTCTATTGATGCCAAATATTTGGGTTTTGCCTAAGCCTTTCATCGAGATGAAATTCTTATCTTGTGTCAATAAAAGATACATCATTTCCATTCAACAAAATGTCTTCCACATAATGTATTAGAAACATGTCTTAGCGCTCCCACTTAATTTCTTGCAAATGCAAGCATCTTCATTGTTTCTGATGAAATTAAACTCTTTTAACAGTTTCATCATAGTGAAGATTCCAACTCCGCTATGCTTACTTCAACCATTGACGTTTGCATATGCTTTTAGCATCCTTTTGAATTAACAAAACCCTATGGAACGTGTCATGCACACGTCCTAGGTAACAATTCTATTAGAAGAACTTGTTTTGTTTATTCAACTACCATATAACAAAATTATATGTAGTGGTTGCTACTTAAATCCGTCTAGACTAAATATCGCTATGAAAGATCAAATCTTGTCATATACAACCTTTGAACATTGTTGTGAACTCTTTCCCAACATGTCGACTATTTCATAGATGTGAAACATCCATGTCTACTTCTTTATAGATCCAAACAAAACTGTAAGGTCTTACACCTTTCTCGAGGGTCCTTCAAGTTCAAAACTTGATTTCTCGTGTATGGAACTATCACGGATTTTATGGCTTCAAGCCATTTGACGGAGTCAGGCCCATCATCGCTTCTTTGCATGTAGTCAGATCATTATTGTCAAATAATGATTTAACTCTCAAATCTTGGTATTTGATTGTTTACCCGACCTACTTGTTTCAATAGAAACTTTGACCTTCGTAACCACAACCTTTGAGGCATGTGAGTCATGAGCATTGTTGCTGTCTACGGAACACTTTTCGGTGCTGTGCAACTTTGCACATATATCTAAGGTTCCTTTAACCTTATCAAAGTTCTATTGTCCTCCCACTTATCTTTTCACGAAAAATTCCTTCTCTAAGAAACTTGACGTTCTAAGCGACAAACATTTTTGTGTCCAATGTTATGGAGGAATAGTTATTCGAAATAACATACAAAGACAGGTTCATCCGACGTTGGTTGCAAGCATCTTTTTTATGCATAGCACACCAATGTTTAAGAAAGGACAACTTGGGTTTTATCCCAAACCATAACTTTATATGGTGTCAATTCAACGGATTATGATGAAGCTCTTTTTTCAGTGGAAAAACGGTAGTCTCTAAAGCTTTTAATCTTTAAAATATTATGGATGTTTTATGAATTATACCTTTGATCTTACCATGTCAAACAAGGTTTTAATCACATATCTCGAACGCTCCATACTCTTATGGTGTTTCGGGAAAATGCAAATCCACGGAACGATTCCTTAAATCTTAGGTATTATGCTAAATTTGTAACTCAAATATATTCCTTTATGATCTTATCATAAACTACTTATATTCTTGTTACAATGATTTTGCACTTCATCTTGAAAGTCTTTGAACTTTTCAAATATTTCACACTTCATCCTTATTAAGTAAATATTCATATATTCACTCAAATTTTCGGAGAAAGCATATGAAGTTGAAACCCATCGCTCTTGACTACACATAATGGACTTCATACAACAATATGTACAAGTTCCAATAAGCTAGTCACTCGTTCCCTTTTGGCCTAAGAACGAAGTCTTAATTATCTCTAGGAAATTTTCACAAGTGTCATGTGATCAAAATCAAAAGACTCCAAAATTCCATCCATATGGAGTTTCTTCATGTTTTCTTTCCAATATAATTTAAACAGCGATGTCACTTCCTAAGTTATCTTTCAATCAATTTGTCTTTTGACATTTTTAGCACTAGTTTTATGGATGTGATTTATCCAACGAGATTTGTAAATCATCTATCTTTTATGGATTACGGCAATTATTTGAACAACCCTTTTGTTCTCATAATACCTGATAAAACAAATCTTGAAGGCAAGCTTTGATGTTTAACGAGCAACACAATAACCCTTTATTTGTTCTCGATGAACATCATCACATATTCTTTTACTAGTTACTTAGGCCATTGTAGTTCATGAATTGTGTTGTTTCGTATGACGATTCACACCAACAAATTCAGTATCAAATACTTAAGAACCACATTGTTTAATAAGCAAAGAATATAGCCATAACATGTATATCATCTATATACTTAAACTGAACAATTCTAGTCTTTTCTTTTCTGCCATATATTTATGAGATTCTCTTTCAGTATTTCCTTTTCTGTTTGAAAGAATCTATCAACATCAATAGTGGAGTCATACATATGACACATAGTCCAAAGCGTGTATAATTAAATACCAATGTCTTTGGACTTGCACTTTGAAGTAGATCACCATCATCAAATGTTTGGTGTGCTTTCATATTCCATTCTTTAGTAATCTCTTGGTGTGGCAAATATTTTACCTACATCAAATATTCACCCTTATCATGGAATTATTCATGATCAAGCTACTTTTAGCTTATAAAGATGAATTGCGAGTATAATGTTGCTCTCCAAAACCTTTTGGTGGATTAGGACAACTAGTGTCTCCAACCCTTTGCAAATTCTCATCAAATATGAGAACATGACTTTTGCTATATTATACTCTATCATGTTGCAACCAAAACTTCGTTTCAGATATCACAATATCTTCCACACATCATGGTTTCTGAAACAACTCTTTCAGATCCTAGATAACCTTGATATTAAGACAATTCTTTGAATATCAAGAATCATGGAGACAAACATGATACTCATACACTAACTCTTGGAATTGTCACTCTTGATTTAATACCAATTATTAAACTTCATGGAGTAACCGGAACTTACTGAAAGTTTGCAATAGGACTTTTAAACTTTAGATTAACACTTCAAAAACAATACGATACCAGTTCGTAAAGTAACTAACCAGAATTCTATAGTTCTATCATCTCAATTATAACTAAGCGCAAGGTGGTAAACGGATGCCAATGACTACAACAATTATGAAAATTCACTTGATTTAATTTATGATAAATAGTGTTCAACTTTTAATCATATTGCCGTTGAACTCCCACTCAAAACAATATCCCTCACATTGTTTTAGTGATCACACGAACCAAATCCACCACATCAAAACCGATCATCACGAGAGTTGATGTAGCTTCAATGGCGAACAATCATCATGTTCATCATATCTACTATATGACTCATGCTTTACCTTTCGGTGATCCGTGTTCCGAGACCATGTCTGTACATGCTAGGCTCGTCAAGATCAAGCTTAGCTTCCGCATGAGCAAATCTGGCTTGCTCACGTTGTATACACTCGCAGAATCTAACACACCCGATCAGCACGTGGTGCTTCAAAACAATGAGCTTTAGCAATGGTGCTTACTAAGGATGACACTTTAAAACTTGAAATTGTGTGTTTGAGGGATCATCTTATAATGCTACCGTCGCAAACTAAGCAATACAAGATGCATAAAGGATTAACATCACATGCAATTCATAATATGTGATATGATATGGCCTTTCTTCTTTGTGCTTCCGATCTCCATCTTCAAGCACGAACATGATCTCCATCATCACCGGCATTGCATCAAGGTCAATGACGCTGCTCCATGGTTGTCGTCCACCGGCTTCAACTATTACAACTACTTTGAATAGACATGCGGGTCTTAACAGAATTTAAAGACAACCATATGGCTCCTGCCGGTTGCCGACTTACAATAAGGAACATTGCATACATCATATATAATCACAATCATGGCCATATCACATCACAACACACCCCTGCAAAACAAAGTTAGACGCCTCTAATTTTCTTTGCATGTTTTACGTGGTTTGGGGCTTTCAATAAGTGCCGTTCTAACTTACGAACAAGAACCACAACATTGATACTAGTATTGTCAATCACCCGTTGTAAATTGAATCTTAAGTATGTTGGGAGAAACAGGCACCCACAAAGCCACTTATGCAATACAAGTTGCATGTCAAGCATGGAGAAAGTCTCATGAACGATGTCATGTAAGGTTAGCCCGGGCCGCTTCATCCCACCATCCCGCAAGATGCAAAGTACACAAGAAGCAATCGACAACAAAAGCATCAACGCCCACAATGACCATTGCGTTCTACTCGTGCAACAGATCTACATATAGACACGGCTCTGATACCACTGTAGGGGTTCGTAGCATGGAAAACAAAAAATTTCTACCGCATGCACACAAACAAGCCAAGATCTATCTACTAGATTGTAGCAACGAGTCAATAGAGTTACTCACCCTCAAAGATTCCAAAGCGGTTAACGAGAGCAGATTCTCATGGGTGATGTAGTCGTACACTTGCCGATCTCAAGATCGCGTAGATGATCCTTCCGGCGCTGCGTTCCGGCAGCGCTCCCGCAGTCGGTCATACGTTCGGTACTCGACGAAGACCTTCCTCTCCCTTGTTCCAGCAGGCAGCGGCGGTTGTAGCACTCTCCTCGCAATTCCGGCAGCACGACGGCGTGGTACCGGAAGTAGAGGGGAGATCTCGCAGGGCTTCGCCTTAAGCCGGAGCGAGTATGGTGGACTATGAGAGAGGCTTGGCGATCTAGGGTTTAGAGGCACCAAGTAGAGGGAGCTAGGCCGGCGGCTAGGGCAAGGGGGTTGCCCCAAGTCGGCGGCTTGGGCAAACCCTAGGGCGGCGGCTATGGTGGCCGGCGGCGGCTAGGGTTAGGTTTAGAGGGGGCAAGGTTGTGTGTCTAGGAGGGAGCCCTGCCCCTCCTTATATAGGTGGAGGGGCCGGCCGGCCAAGGGGAGGGAGTGGAGTCCCTCCCCAACTCGGCTTGGGTGGTGCGCCGGCTTGGGGAGGAGGGACTCCCTCCCCAACTCGGTTTCACCTTCCTCCTCTTTTCCTCTTTCCAAATTTAGCCGTTTTGACTTTTCAATTTAGCTATTTGACTTTTCAAACTAGGATTTGAATTAATCCTTTATTTGGAACAGCGATGACACTTAGTACATGATGCAATCATACCAACTTGATACAACACATCCATGTACCCTTCCCCTCCAGAGTGCCGGACATTCCGGAACATTCTAGAATATTCCCGATGAAAACACCGGAAACATTCCCCAACTCCGAAACAGGACTTTCCTTATATGAATCTTATTCTCCGGACCATTCCGGATCTCCTCGTGATATCCCAGATCCCATCCGAGACTCCGAACAACATTCGGTCTCTTACTCATCATTCCATAACTACTCAACAACATCGAATCCTTAAGTGTGTCTCCCTACGGTTCGTGAATTATGCGGACAAGATCGAGACACTTCTCCGATCAATAACCAATAGAGGAATCTGGAAATTCATATGGCTCCCACATATTTCTACGATTACTTTGCGATCGAATGAACCACTTACATACGATACCAATTTCCCTTTGTCTCACGATAGTTTACTTATCCGAGGTTATGATCGTCGGTATCTCTTCATACCTAGTTCAACCTCGTTACCGATAAGTACTCTTTTCTCGTTCCCGTGATATGTGATCCCTGTCACATGCTTGCAAGCTAATTGGATGACATTCCACCGAGAGGGCCCAGAGTATATCTATCCGTCATATGGATGGACAAATCCCACTCTTGATCCATGTGTCTCAACCGACACTTTCCGAACACTCAATGCCACCTTTATAGACACCCAGTTACGGTGTGGTGTTTGATGTCATCAAAGCATCCTTCCGGTGAAGGTGATATGCATGATCTCATGGTCGAAGGAATTAGGTTACTATGTATCAGAAAGCATATAGCAATTGAACTATTAAAATGACTTGATCTTTATGCTACGCTTATCTATAGGAGTATGTCCATCACATCATTCTCCTAATGATATGACCCTATTGTTAATAACATCTCTATGTTCATGATCAGGAAACCATGATCATATATTAACCAACAAGCTAGTTTAACAGGAGGCTTTACTAGGGACTCTTTTATGTTTACAAATCACACAAGTATTAATGTTTCCGGTTAATACAATTATAGCATGGTATGTAAACATTTATCATAAGTATGAAGATATGATAATAACCACTTTATTATTGCCTCTTGGGCATATCTCCAATAAGAACCTATATATAAATCCATACCAAATGGTGAGCAAATAATCCTAAAGATATTTAAAAGTATAAATAAATATCAAATAAGATTTTACAAATTGGAGTCACCAAGTTTGGATCTATAAATAAAAAGATATGGATTTTATAAGATGAAGAAAGAAATATTAAATAAGGTTTATTTAAAGACCAAATTAAACCTTGGCCTAATCCATTAAGAAAATGGAATGAATGGAATCCAAATCCAAATCCAAATAAAATAAAAGGATAAATAATTTCCAAAATAAAATAAAATGGCATTAACCATTCTATCCCTATTTTAATAAAGACAAATCTCTAATAAGAATAATTATATAATTCATGAGAAAATAGTATTTTGGAATTTACCCAAGTGGAATAAAAGTTGTTTAATTAATTTAAATAAAATAAATCTTCCAAATAAAAATTTAGGGAATTAAAACTATATTTAATTCCATTGGAATTAAAACAAATATCCAATTCAAATGATTTACGAATCATATTAAATATTTTCCAATTAAATTCAAGGTGAATATTTTGACACCCTATTAAGTAAATAAGACTTACTGAAAGGTTTTGGAAGGATTTAGAATTCAAGTGGAAATTAAAAACATTATTAAATCTTGAATGAATTAATACAAGACCTACTTTAAATAATTAAAAATGCACTAAAGGAATAAAAGTTTTATTCTAAATTTGACATCAGAATATGGTAATAAACAGTGTTTAATTATTCACAAAATATGGCAAAGGTTTGAATTCAAATGAGTGTTTGAATTGATTAAATAAAATCAAAACAGAATATTAGAAAAGGAAAAAGAAAAACAATCTGAACAAAAAAATGTGAAAAGGAGCAGCCCAGCCAGCTAGCCCACTAAGCCCAACTCGCAGCCCACCTCACCCCTCTCTCCCCGAAACATTTTCTCACTCAGACACACACCCGCGAGGACACTGACCGATGGACCCCACATTCCTTTTCTCTCTCTCGCTGCCAGGCGACCCCACCGCCACGCAAGCTTCTTCCTCGCCGCGACTTCTTCTCCCCCTCACCTCGCGACCGTTTTCTGCCGATTGATTCGGGGCGTAAATTCGTTTGAATGCGCTATCAATCCTCCCCCTCGACCATGCTGTCTTAAACGCCCTCGCCTCCTCTCTGTTTCCCCTCAGTCCTCGTTTCCCCAGAGCCACCAGGCTGCCTTGATTCCTCGCATGAACCACATTGTCTCCGGCAAGCTCCAGTAGCAATTCCGGCGAGCCCAGATACTCCTCTGCCCCCTTGAGCACACGAGCACCTTCCGCAGCCTCTGGCACACCTCATTGTACCTCCCGTTCATCCCCGCGTGCCCCAGAACCTCGACAACGACGAGGACCACCGCCGCCACCGTCTGCTTTCTCTCCGGCGAAGCCTCTGGTAAGAATCTGACCGCCCCTCTCTTTCTCTTTCACGCACGCAACCTCGCCACGTCCTTGCGCATCTAACCATGCTTTCCATTTTCTCTGGCATGCTCTGAAGCCTCGTCTTCAACCTCGCATGAGCACGCCCGACGACTCCACGAACTCCGGCGAGCAATTGTCGTGAACCCCGTGCGCTCCCTGCCCTACGACAACCACGTTGAGTACCAGTACGTTGCTGCGAACTCGGTGAGCACCTCCCTTCGCCCTCTCGCATCCTGTAGCGTCGTCACCACCACCGTCTGACCGCACTGCCACCACCTACCGCCGCCAGCGCCGTCCATCTCTGGCAAGCGTGCTGAGCGCCGTCCGATCTAGATCTAGTGGCTAAGATTAGAACTAAGCGAAAGGGTAAGTAGTGCCTCTATGCCGTGCGATGTAACTTAAATCCAACGGCCCTCAGTGCGTGATCCGAACGAACCGGTACCAGCCAGTAGCAAGCAGCCACGTGTCCCTGTTGGTTTGATTTAAAACAGAATTTATCTATTAGATGTTCCAATTTGAAAAATTCATAACTTTCAAACCACATGTCCAAATTTTGCAAATTTTATATCAACGGAATCAGCAAGACAATTACTTTCTGACCATGCACTTTTTTTAGTAAAATGCCTCTGTTAATTTGATTGTTTTTGCAGAAACTTGTGTATGCATGTTTAGAATATAAAAATTGTTCTAAAATGATTTTTGGGATAAAACCTTTGTAAAATGGTTTGTTTTGAACCTACTGACCATAGAAATCAATTGGTGGTTTCAAAAATGTATTTGGTGAAGCAAAAGAATAAACCTTTGATTTAAACCATTTCTAGTCAAATAAAAATATTGTTTATTTGATAAAAATGCTTTTTGGAGAAAACCTTTGGGAAATGTTTTGATTTAAACTCTCTGACCCTAAACACCAAGATTTATGATTTGAAAATGTATTTGGTGAACCCTATAAAACTATTACTTTGCTAAAGACATTTTCAACCACAAAAAATAATGACTTGGTTTAAAAATGGTTTATGAAGTGAAATCTTTTGCAAATGATTTTTCCACTTTATGAAATGACCATTAGGTGTTTTCAAATGTTTATGACCCATTAGAAACCACTTTTACAAATAAAACAATCTTTTGCATGTTTGCATGCATTGTTTTGTTTCTATCATTTTATGTGATGAATTGCTTGAATGGTAGATTGAAATATTGTTTGCTTGATTGAATTGTAGTGATTTGAAGTGTGTGAACATTGCAAAGATTAAGGAGTGAACTTATACTCTCTACCAAAAGGCAAGTGATGCTTCATACTTTTGTCCCATTATTTTCACTATGCATTAGTGATATTTCTAAGTAAGACTTGCATGGAATTTTGCTAAGTATAAACTATGCCATGGGAAATCCTAGTAGATGAAACCTTAGTAGAATTTTCCTAAGTTAAGATTCCTACTACTATCATGCTTAGCTTAGCTAGTAGAAAATAAGGGTGGAATATATATTCATGCTATGGAATATTTCTAAGTCAAGGACTTATGTTTTGTCTAATAAAACAACTAAGTGAATGAAACACCTGAGTGGAATGGAAGGAATGGTTTATGTTGAGTGGTTACACAAGGCCCATTTCTATGGTTTACCTTGTGCATCTCACTTGTGGAAATCCACCCAGGAACAAAGAGATTTGAGATGTCAAATGTTGAGAAGCTTCAAGTGCAGCCACTTGGCATTATGGGCTCTGCCTGGATCATATAGGTTGCAATAACTTAGCCAAATGGACAGTTGGTGGTAGGGAATGATAGGTTGGAACGCGTCCATTCTGGTCTAAGGGAAGGCTTCTGAAAGATCTTGTCTTGGTGAAACCAAGTCTTGTGGGGAAAGTGCACCACCTCTGCAGAGTGAAAAATCTAAGTACTTAGCCATGTTCCTGGTAAAGGACAATTTGAGTATCAAGACATGGAAGCTATCAAGAATCTCCTCATCCCAATTTCTAAGTTAAAAACTTGTGGTTGAACAAGGGTTGAAGGATCACCAATTTCTATTGGGAGATGCCTTGGGAAAGATTTTGTCAAGCAAAAACTTAGAGTTTTCAAATGATAAGGAAAAATCTATTTTGAGCAATGCAAGCCTAAGCTCCACTTAGCCAAATGCATATAGTTGATAGACTCCACTATACTACCATAGTATCACTTGCCAATACAATTCAAATGTATTGACCCTTGTGACTGTAACTTGTTATGTTGCAGGTTTGTTTGATATTAGTGAAGTTTAATGATTAGGATTACAAGTCTACAACCAACATGTCTGCCTGTGGCACTTTGAAGATGAAGGACCCCATGCTTATAGATATTCTACTGAAATGTAATGTGATAGCCAAATGAGCTATGTAAGATGTAATGAATTATTTTATTCCTGGTTATAAAGTTGTATTATGACCTTTGTTTCTTGATATTACATCTTAACTGTGGATGGTAGCTATTGATCCAGGGACTAGCATTGTAAACACAGGGATCTCTACATTATTAAAGGTTGGGAACCTTACAGCCGGCCCAAAGATCTCGAAAGCACGTGCACGCTGGCGGATGTCCTCCCTAGTGATTTCCGCGACTTCAAGATAAGTGAGGCGTTTTTGATGAAGGTCCTTCTGTTTTGTTCTTTCTAAACATTTTATAAGACGTAGAGCAGGCAGCCACTAAGTTTGCGTTTCTCAACGGGCATGTGGATGTCAATCAGATTGTCCCACCAATCGGATACGGAGGGAAAATCAGTGCATATGTTTCCGTCGTTGTTTGCCCAGTTCTGGTTGAGGTTCCAAATAATCGTGGTGTAAGGGCATTCCTTGCAGAGATGATCCGCCTTCTCTAGGGCAGCACGATAAAGGGCGTAGATTGGATCGTGGTTCCATCCCCTAGTGACCAAGTTGTCTGCCGTCAGTAGCTTGCGTGCAAGACCAGCCACACAAAGAGCTTACATTTTGGCTCGGCGTGCGCATCCTAGATTTTTCGAGCTTGGAACTTAGGGTGGATGCCATGGAATTGGGCGAGATAGGCCTAGCTCGCGTTGTAGGTTCCATCTGCGGCCAGAGTCCATGTTATGGTGTCCGCCTGTCCAGGAGTAAGCTGCATGTAGTTTACCAAATCCTAGACTTCCAAATATTGGGCGAGCTATGCAGGCATGTTGAGACGAGCAATGGATCGAATCCATTCCCCCTCCCAAGAGTTCGTGGCCACATTTTGGTTCTTCCGCGGCAGATGGGGCCACATTCGTTCCAGTTGTCATGCCAGAAGGAGGCAATCGCACCGTACCCAATGTTGATCTTAGTAGAAAGCTCTGAACAGGACCAAGTCCTTTCCGTTGCATGGGAGCTTTGATTCTTCCCATGTGTTGTGGGTCCGTCCATTGTAGCCATGGACAGCGTAAGCATAGCGCACACCTCGTCCTCTGGAGGTAAGGAATTCCAAGGCCTCCAAGATCCTTTGTCCTGCAGATCATGGTCCAATTGACTAGTGCTTTCCCTTGCGTGGTCCAATACGAGTGATATTTTCACGCGCCCATTTGGACAAAGGGATATAGTTTCTACACCTCCGCACTACCGTCATGCGTTGGACGGTCCAGCTTGTTTCTTCTATCGCTGCTCAGCTGTATCAGAGTCCGGGAGACGTTGCCTACACTGATGGGGAATACCAATCGGGGTATACCCACAAAGCGGATTTGCCAGCTGGATCGAGCCGACTGAAGCCAAGCCTAGAGTGGGTCGACTAGCCCAATATGGCGACTGGCGCATGCTGGACCCAGACGAGTGGCGCCGACTGGAGGCCCAAGATGGCTACTCCAATACAAAGCCCATTAGTGCACTTGTAAACCCTAGCTGGCTGCATATATAAAGCCACTAGGGGCACCCCCACGGGGACAGCTCTCATTAGATCTAGTCTCTCCCTCCACCTACGGCGGCTCCCATGTAAACTAATCTATGATCATATACTGGATTGATAGCAGGACGTAGCGATCCTCCACCGAGGGGACGTGAACCTGGGTACATCGTGTGCCAATCTCGCTCCCAGATTCTCCTACGTCGCCTTGCTCCCTCTACGTAAGCTACCCCCAGTAGCATCTGCCGTGCAATACCACGACAGTTGGCGCTCACCGTGGGGCAAGCGATGCTTGGAGGGTGATAATCTGGGCGGGATCCCTCACCATCACCGCATCGGTCGCGTCTGGACTGCGATCTGAGGAAGCCGATCGATCAACTTCTGCCTAATCGCGGTGCATGCACAAACGCCAATTTGGGAAGTGCTGCACAAACATACGAGATCCGCTCCAATCCCTATGCCTGATAATCACTGGTAGAAAAGGGCCCATGCGTCCCGGTTGGTAAGGGCCATTAGTCCCGGTTGCCCAAACGGGAAGGGGCAATCGGGACTAAAGCTCTAACCTTTAGTCCCGGTTGCCCCACCAACCGGGACAAATGGGGCACACGTGGCGGCATCAGAGCGCGAGGGGGGGGGGGTTGAGCATTAGTCCCGGTTCGTAACACGAACCGGGACTAATAACCTGCTGCCGCGGCAGAGATTTGGCCCATTTCTCTGCCGCGGCAGAGAATTCATTTTGGCACATTTTGTTGCCGCGACAGCATTTTCGCCACTTTTTGTGCCGCGGCAGAGAATTCATTTAGTTTGTTTTAGTGTTTTGCACTTATCAACGAAGGAACCTTATATTACACAAGATCATCATGACAACATTACATTCAATACACGGATCGAGTTCATGCACTACATACAAAAGTTGCTATTCGATGCTACCGGCCAATTTCTTGAAAGTTGCTATTTTTACAATTCCTATTGTCTATACACAGCCGAGTAGTATTCCCCTTGTGTGTTTAGGACTTCTGCATCCAAGAATCCCGCCAATTCCTCCTGAATTGCTCGTACGCGATCCTTTGGCAGAAGACCGTCCTGTAGACGTTCGATCTGATTTAAAAAAGGAGTCAGCCTATATGAATATGAAACTAAACACAATTTGATTGTAATTAAAAACTATAGAAATTGTTTACATACGTGGAGTTGCTCTAAATTTCTGCCCTTCTCATCGCACGTCTGCCGGATGAACTCGCATACATAGTATCCACATAGATTGTTACCTGGTCCCTGCGTCGGGCACTTTACGAGAACAGAGTTCAATCAAAATAATAATCAAGCATGATAATAACTATATCAAAACTAGAATCAAAGAGATGCGTGGATATAGCTAGTGGTGCTTACATTTAGTGGTTGAAATGTAAGCTCCTCTTTCCAAACACCCCTAGCCTTCTTGGCGAACCGTTTCCAAGCGCTGCCCGGTGTAGAAAACGAATAAAATAAGTTATTAAGTACTTGATATCATAAAATTCACGAACGTTGCCGATATAGTGTCGTAATGATTAGAATTACCGCTGGAGAAGTATCTGCATGTCCTTCCACGTCTCAAGGGGTTTATGTTTCGAGTCCATGACTAGTACACGCCCTTTGTCAAGTTGAATGATTAACAGAATATAGTGGAAGCTGCAAATGCATAACTAATCAATTATATACTTAACATCGAGTAAGCGAAATAGAAAGTGTATACAAGACAATAACACTCACTCGAAGTTGTAAGGAAATAGTATTTCCCTTTTGGTTTCTTGAAACCTTAACGCGTGTACTATATTATCCTCCGTATCCTGGGGGCTTATTTTGAGATTAGCTTTATGAACCCAATATGGGTCAATGAAGCCAATGTCATAGATTTGTCCTCTGCTGCATTCGAGAATCTTCATTCTGCATATTACAGTATGATTATATACATGCAATAAACAAAATAATATAGCTGGAGACTAAATTAATTACAGAATTAGTACTTACAGACAATAGGCACTGATGATCGATTTGTCCAAGGCGTCTTGATTGAATAATTGAAATAGTTCATCAAATTCAATGGATATCATGTCATCCTTATCTTTCCCATGATGCTTTTTTGTAACCCTCAGCACTATCCAGTTAGCCCCGGCCCTTGCGGCATGCATGTACCAGTTATGCAATCTTCGCATTTTTGTTGGAAGATTGTTTACCTCCTCAGGTTTGACGAGAGGTTTTCCGTACTGGTATTTGTATGCTACTTCACTCACGGGGAAGAACTCTAACTGGGATAAGTACTGGGCAATACTCATACCTTGAGCAGCGGCAGCTTCTCCGTATTGTGCAACTACCTCTGGATCATACTGCTCTTCGGCCCCATATTTGCTCGACCCCACATTGGTTTGAGAAATCACCTTGAGAGGGGCGCAAGTCTGTTTTGCTTGTTCTCCGAGCTGGGCAACAGATTTCCCGCTTGCATCAGTACTGCTCTTCGAGGCTTTTTGTGCCGCATGTGACTTGAGAATAGAACGGTCATAGTCTGATGACAGCTTTGGCTCGGGTTGATGAAGATTCTTTAGCATTTTCAACACTTTGGCTTTTTCTTCTTTGGTGCTGGGGAACTCTGGCTCTTTTGGCCGCCTCAGCTTAGCGAAAAACGCTGTCGTTTCCGCATCAACGATCGCCGCAGTCTCCTCTTCAGTACAGTCATAAGCTCTCTTGGGAGGAACCGTTGGTACTTTTGGAAGAGGCTCTTGTTTACGTTTCCGCGATCGCTTACGACGCACAGTAGCGGTACGCTTATGCTTTTTATCCTGAGGCGCCGGCGATGGCTCCCGCGGCGATGGCTGCACCGGAGATTGGTGAGGCGACGGAGCCGGGTGAGGCGACGAAGACGGCTGCCGCGGCGGCGATGACCTCGCTGGAGACGGGTGAGGCGGCGGCGAAGATGGCCTTGGCGTGTGATTTCGAAGCACGATACAATCCTTCGGCCATAGAATGGTGACGTTTTTTGCGTCACCCAGCACAGTCACATCCCCTTCACCAGCAGGGTAGTGAAGATCCAAAACCTGTCCTTACTTTAATAAACCTGTCCTTACTTCGGCCATAGAATGGTGACGTTTTTTGCTTTTTAAGTGTGTTAATTTCATCTTGTTGTTGCTTTAATCGTTCTTCAATTAAACGCATTCGCTCTTTCTGACTTTCTGCTTCAACTGCCGCCCTGTCCTTACTCCTCTGACGGCTTCTATCAGGATATTTCTTCCTCTCTTCGGGAAACCCAGTCCTCCATGATTGGGAGCCTATTGTGCCTCGTGTTCGTCCATCATGTTCCTTATTTCCAAGGGCGAGTGTGAGCTCATCATTCTCTCTATCGGGAATGAAGTCCCCATCTTTAACAGCCTTTACTGCTTTTTTGATCCTCTCGATTGGCAAGGGGTCTTCTTTATGCCGTATGTTATATATACACCTCCCTTCCGAGTCCAACGTGCCCCCATGCCCGTAAAACCAATTCCTTGCACGTTCTACCCAATCGTCTGTCTCTGGGGTGATTTTTTATCACGCAGTTCCTGCTCAAGTTTCTCCCACTTAGGAATGCCAACCCTGTAGCCACCTTGCCCCATAGTATGGTGATACTTCTTCTTAGCAGCATTCAGCTTATTCGTTTCAGACATTTTCTTAGCTTTTTCTGATTTCTTGTATTCCACAAACTCATCCCAGAATGGTTTTATCTTCTCAAACTGAATATTCTTGAAATCGGGAGTCTTCTTTTTCACGACATAGTCAAGGTGCAATCTTTTCTTCCAGTTGGTGAAACACTGGGCCATCTTCTTCAAAGCCCACTCCCTGACCTTAGCCTCCATGGCTCTCCCATATTGTAAGGCGTCCTCAACTGGATCCTCCGCATTTGGATCCAGCTCTATCTTCGGTAGTTTGAAATTAACCATGAGCCTCTTCCACAGTAAATCTTTGGCGTGGTTAGGGACAAATAAACATGTTCCCTCTTCATCCGCATTAGCAGGCCTATTCCAATTTCTAATGGTGATCGGGATTAAGTCCCTAACGATTACTCCGCATTGTGCCACAAATTTGGTTGCGACAACTTCGGGAGCTGTCGGTGTGCCGTCTTCAGCGACATCTTCGATCCTGAACCTCTCATGGTCTTGCAACTTTTTGGTTGGGCCTCGTCTGCCCTTTTCAGTAGATTCCTTCGATCCGGAGGGCTAAAAGAAGAAAGATCGTCGTTACTATTTCTATATAGATAGCAGATGATTAATTAATGAATTGATTTATATTACATGCACCTCGCCGGAGCGGTCGTCTTCTCGATTACACAAGGCATCGCCTTCTCCCTCGCGGAAGACAACACCTTCAACCACAAACAAGTTGTCTACTCCGGTAAAAAGAGGATCACCCTCACCGGAGTTGTTCAGAAACGTTGATACGTCTAAATTATCTTCCCCACGGATCACACCTTGGATCAACTCTTCCTTTTCTTCGTCTCTGACGTGTGGGTCCATGTTTTCTGCATAGGTGGAAAAACGAATAAGTCAAAGCGGCTAAAGGAGAAAGTTAAGTACGGTGTTGAGAGATATAAACCCTAATTCAGAGAAACCCTAATATATACATACACAATAATAAAAATGAAGAGAAAGGGAAACCGTGTAGTAGATAGGCACATCGTCGAACCCACATGCACCTAAGTTGCTTAAAAATGTGAATCGGGTCTGGGGCTACCCACAGTGACTGACCAGTGGGGCCGAAGACCAATAATACCAAACTAATTAATAAACCTAATAATACCTAACTAATAATAAACCTAATAATCCAAACACCAAAAAGAAAGGGAAACAATCAACACATGGCATCGATGCAATGCTCAAGCAAGTATGATGATATGACAAGTTAATTTGCATTGGAATGTAACCCTAAGAAATGCTCGACGATTTAATCGTGGTTCCGAGGGGTGAAAACCCTAACTCGGAGAAACTCCGGAACACATGAGAGGGGTGGATTTGTTCTTCTAATTAAACTTGTAATTTAAGTTGTTGAACAATGCATGATTATAGCTTAGATAGCTAGGTTTCATTTTTCTGAACATTTTGATATATTATTCATATTTTTATGACTTATAGATTAAAAGTTATTGAATTTATAAGATTATAATTATTTCTGAAATTATTAAAAGATGGTTAAACTTTTTACACCGCAGGCATACCTACCCACAGTGACTGACAGAGGGGCCCCATGGCCTCAGCAGACTCACAAGCAAGAGGGACCGGGGGTTATTTCTCACCGACGCGGCATCTAGCCAGAGAGGCTGACGAGTGGGCCTGGGCCACGCAGGCAACACGTGGACGCCACACGAACGCCACATCGGCTCGCCGGACAACGGGCCAGACGGCGGCGCGGGTTGGCGCTAGGAGGCGAGCGGGGCTGCATGGGCTAGCGCGCTGGACTCACGCGGTTGAGTTGAGCCAAAAGGCAGCGGCGCCGCTTCGGATTGGTCACCGGAGCATGGCGCATGGCGAGCGGCGGCGGCGGCGCTTACAGTTCGTCGGCGAGCGGTGACCACAGAGCGAGGGAGAGAGGGAAAAAAGGTCGGCGAGATCCGCGTGCTCACCGTGGTGCTCAAGGTAGTGACGGGGAAGTGCGGGGAGGTCCTGAACGGTGTGAATGGCGACGGCGGCCGGCGTCGGTGACAGAGAGGACGTGCTCGATTCCGGCGGGAGAGGGCACCCCAGCAAGCGAGCTTCGGTGAGGAGGTTCCTGGCGAGGAGGCGGATCTCTAGAGGCAGCCGTTAGGGCGTGCAGGACGGCGGGGCAGCCTGTCGGCGTCGGGGGCGGTTGTGCGCGCGTCGGTGAAGCAGAGAAGTGATGGGGAAGGGAAGAAGAAGAGGAAGGGCTAAAGGGTTATAACCAAAGGACCTTTAGTCCCGGTTGGTGGCTTCAACCGGGACTAAAGGGTTATACGTCCCGGTTGGAGCCACCAACCGGGACCTATACTCCAATATTTTCAGCAGACCAAGGGTTGGCGCGCAGGGGGTCTTTAGTCCCGGTTGGTGGCTCCAACCGGGACATATTCCCCTGTTTTCAAAAAATTTCAGGTATTTTCTCTCTGTTCCCGCCTTATTTTTTATTTTGGGGTTTAAATTTGTATTGTTTTTTAAATGATAATTAATTTGGAATTTAGAAAAACTTTAAACATAAAAAGTGTTTGGATTTGAATAAATAATTCAAAACCATTTTCTGTTTTAAAAAATAATTAATGTAACCATTAAAAATATGAACCATTTACAATTAAAAATGAATTAACTTATATTTTTTTAATATCAATTTGGAATTTAGAAAAACTTTAAACATAAGAAGTGTATGGATTTGAATAAATAATTCAAAAACATATTCTATTTTTAAAAAATAATTAATGTAACCTTTTAAAATGAATTAACTTATATTTTTGAATATTAATTTGGAATTTAGAAAAAATTTAAACATAAAAAGTGTTTGGATTTAAATAAATAATTCAAAACCATTTTCTGTTTTAAAAAATAATTAATGTAACCATTTAAAATATGAACCATTTACAATTAAAAATGAATTAACTTATATATTTTTAATATCAATTTGGAATTTAGAAAAACTTTAAACATAAAAGTGTATGGATTTGAATAAATAATCCAATACCATTTTCTATTTTTAAAAAATAATTAATGTAACCTTTTAAAATGAATTAACTTATATTTTTAAATATTAATTTGGAATTTAGAAAAACTTTAAACATAAAAAGTGTTTGGATTTAAATAAATAATTCAAAACCATTTTCTCCTGCAACATTGTTCTCCATACCAATGTCCACACACATGCATAATATGGGCACAACATCACAAACTATGCCGTGATTCAGCACATAACATCGGTCATTTGGACCGAAAAAGCCAGGAAACCTCGAACATGATAGGTCATTTTGTGAATGTTTTTTCGAAACATGATCAATATACTAAGTCTGGTATTTTTCCTTTCAACTATGTAACATAATATGACACCACGCGAAGGATTTTCATTGTTCGGATTTTTTTTGAATTTATTATGCCCGTTTTGAATTATCTGAATTTCTAACTATGGTCGAACCGGTGTGCATGAAGATAGGGGACGCGCATCGTTAGAACTTGCATTGGATATCTGAAGAAACCACATATTGCGAGTCTAAAAATGATTTTTTCAAAAAATCACGGGCGATAGATCATGTACCTGTAGTATAAACCGGACCCACTTCCTGCCGATTCGGCAGACATTTGTCCTTTTTACCCGGGATGGACGAAAAGGTTTGAGATGTACCGGTTGGGAGATAGTCCATGTAAGGTGGTCTAGTATTTTAGGAAAATAGGACGGTAGCATTCTGAAACGGCATTTTGGTGGTTACTTCACAAAACGACCCGTTTTTTGCGCTCGGAAAATGGAAAAGGGCTTTTCCGTGCGACAAAAAGGAAAACTTCCTCCTGCAACATTGTTCTCCATACCAATGTCCACACACATGCATAATATGGGCACAACATCACAAACTATGCCGTGATTCAGCACATAACATCGGTCATTTGGACCGAAAGCCATGAAATCTCAAACATGATAGGTCATTTTGTGAAGGTGTTTTCGAAACATGATCAATATACCAAGTCTGGTATTTTTACTTTCAACTATGTAACATAATATGACACCACGCGAAGGATTTTCATTGTTCGGATTTTTTTTGAATTTATTATGCCCGTTTTGAATTATCTGAATTTCTAACTATGGTTGAACCGGTGTGCATGAAGATAGGGGACGAGCATCGTTAGAACTTGCATTGGATCTCTGAAGAAACCACATATTGCGAGTCTAAAAATGATTTTTTCAAAAAATCACGGGCGATAGATCATGTACCTGTAGTACAAACCGGACCCACTTCCTACCGATTCGGCAGACATTTGTCCTTTTTACCCGGGATGGACGAAAAGGTTTGAGATGTACCGGTTGGGAGATAGTCCATGTAAGGTGGTCTAGTATTTTAGGAAAATAGGACGGTAGCATTCTGAAACGGCATTTTGGTGGTTACTTCACAAAACGACCCGTTTTTTGCGCTCGGAAAATGGAAAAGGGCTTTTCCGTGCGACAAAAAGGAAAACTTCCTCCTGCAACATTGTTCTTCATACCAATGTCCACACACATGCATAATATGGGCACAACATCACAAACTATGCCGTGATTCAGCACATAACATCGGTCATTTGGACCGAAAGCCATGAAACCTCGAACATGATAGGTCATTTTGTGAAGGTTTTTTCGAAACATGATCAATATACCAAGTCTGGTATTTTTCCTTTCAACTATGTAACATAATATGACACCACGCGAAGGATTTTCATTGTTCGGATTTTTTTTGAATTTATTATGCCCGTTTTGAATTATCTGAATTTCTAACTATGGTTGAACCGGTGTGCATGAAGATAGGGGACGAGCATCGTTAGAACTTGCATTGGATCTCTGAAGAAACCACATATTGCGAGTCTAAAAATGATTTTTTCAAAAAATCACGGGCGATAGATCATGTACCTGTAGTACAAACCGGACCCACTTCCTACCGATTCGGCAGACATTTGTCCTTTTTACCCGGGATGGACGAAAAGGTTTGAGATGTACCGGTTGGGAGATAGTCCATGTAAGGTGGTCTAGTATTTTAGGAAAATAGGACGGTAGCATTCTGAAACGGCATTTTGGTGGTTACTTCACAAAACGACCCGTTTTTTGCGCTCGGAAAATGGAAAAGGGCTTTTCCGTGCGACAAAAAGGAAAACTTCCTCCTGCAACATTGTTCTTCATACCAATGTCCACACACATGCATAATATGGGCACAACATCACAAACTATGCCGTGATTCAGCACATAACATCGGTCATTTGGACCGAAAGCCATGAAACCTCGAACATGATAGGTCATTTTGTGAAGGTTTTTTCGAAACATGATCAATATACCAAGTCTGGTATTTTTCCTTTCAACTATGTAACATAATATGACACCACGCGAAGGATTTTCATTGTTTGGATTTTTTTTGAATTTATTATGCCCGTTTTGAATTATCTGAATTTCTAACTATGGTCGAACCAGTGTGCATGAAGATAGGGGACGAGCATCGTTAGAACTTGCATTGTATCTCTGAAGAAACCACATATTGCGAGTCTAAAAATGATTTTTTCAAAAAATCACGGGCGATAGATCATGTACCTGTAGTACAAACCGGACCCACTTCCTACCGATTCGGCAGACATTTGTCCTTTTTACCCGGGATGGACGAAAAGGTTTGAGATGTACCGGTTGGGAGATAGTCCATGTAAGGTGGTCTAGTATTTTAGGAAAATAGGACGGTAGCATTCTGAAACGGCATATTGGTGGTTACTTCACAAAACGACCCGTTTTTTGCGCTCGGAAAATGGAAAAGGGCTTTTGTGAAGGTTTTTTCAAAACATGATCATTGTTCGGCACACATTTAGTCCCGGATGTAGTCACAAACCGGGACTAAAAATAGTTTCCGCCATTTCCCACCTCTTCCCGCCAAGTTTTCCCGCCCTTTCCTTTCTACTAGAGCTTTTAGTCCCGGATGTAGTCACTAACCGGGACTAAAGATATTTCCCGCCATTTCCCAAAGCTTCACGCCAAGTTTTCCCGCCCTTTCCCTATATATTTAGGGTGATCGTGTCATGGCTATCCACACATCCACACCTTCCTCTCTTAGAACAATGGACAACGCCTACTGGGCCATTCTGACCCTCGAGGAGACCAAGGCGCTGTGCGCCTCCAACTACCCTTGTCCGCCGGGCTACCGGCCGCCCGCCGGCTAGATGCTGAGCGCAGGAGGGGTTCCTGTCCCTCCTGTCCCTCAAGGTTCCGCACGCCAGGCGGCCATCACAAACCACTTCTACCACGAGCTCACGCCGGAGCAGCGGATGGATCCCTAGTGGGATCCCGACAACTACGATACTTGGAATGCCTTCTTCGCTAATAGGCGGGAAAGGGAGCTCGCCAGGTACGAGGGTGATGGCCCGCCACCGGTGAACCACAACGAAGCCGGCCGTCGTCTGTGGTGGGCGAACCGTACTATCATCGAAGTGATGCGCTACATCGCCGGGGGAGACCATCCTCGCCTACGGTGCCCACGAGTCCACCCGCCACAGGCCCCACACTGTCCCGGCGGTAGCGGCATCGTCTTCCAGGAGACCCCTCTCCCACCCGCCGTGAATCCGAGGCTGGAATGGCCCCTGGTATATGCCATGGATGGGCTGAGGATCCCCGGAGTGGCAGGTGACGATGACGATGATGATGACGACGACGTTGAAGACCCTGAAGCTGCGTACTATAGGACTAGGCATGATTATGACTCAAGGGGGCGGCTTTAGTCCTGAGTGTTAGCTAGTCCCGGTTTGTCCCGGTTTTTAATATTAATAAATGTCTTGAGTGTTACCTAATAAATAGAGGGAAATGCCTATATAAAGAGAGGTTTCATATTTAGTCCCGGTTGGAGAAACCAACCGCGACTGAAGGGATTGCGGCAGAGTGGGCCAGGCAACACTAATAATAGGGGTGAGTGTCGACATTATGTCGTGCGTCTTGTACCTTGTCCCGGATGGTGTCACCAACCGGGACTAAAGATGAACCTTTAGTCCCGGTTGGAGACACCAACCGGGACTAAAGATGAGTCAGCACTAATAATAGGGGTGAGTGTCGACATTATGTCGTGAGTGTCGACATTATGCCGAGCTGCTTGTACTATAAATATGCATCCTTGTGAGTCCAGTCCTCCAGCCAGTTTGAGGCATCTCCAAGATGGTTTTAGAGAGCAGGGACACCACTACGGCCAATTTCAGGGAGATGCCGACGGAGCCCAGTCCTCCGGCATCTCCGAGAATCTGGTCATAGAGGCACTCCCTAATATGTGAAATTAGTTAGCTCCGAGGCGTATTGATCTAGTTAGTGAAGTTACAAGCTGCAAGATGGTTTTCGAGAGCAGGGACACCACTACGGCCAGTTTCAGGGAGATGCCGACGGAGCCCAGTCCTCCGACATCTCCGAGAAACTGTTCATAGAGGCACTCCCTAATATGTGAAATTAGTTAGCTCCGAGGCGTATTGATCTACTTAGTGAAGTTACAAGCTGCAAGATGGTTTTTGAGAGCAGGGACACCACTGCGGCCAGTTTCAGGGAGATGCCGACGGAGCCTAGTCCTCCGGCATCTCCGAGAAACTGGTCATAGAGGCACTCCCTAATATGTGAAATTAGTTAGCTCCGAGGCGTATTGATCTAGTTAGTGAAGTTACAAGATGCAAGACATTTATTAATATTAAAAACTGAGACTACAAAACCGGGACTAAAGCCCACAAACCGCGAAAGATATCCTTCGGTCAAGCCACAAACCGTGAAAGACATGAACTAGAGTTACATAATATGATCATGAACTTCTTGGCATATGTCATTCCTTATGACCGCTTCAGACGTAACCATGGAGCATCTTCTTTACTTAACGGAATGCTTGGGTCAGTTTTCACTGTGAAGGGCGGAATTTCATCAAACTTATTATAATCTTCTGACATGTCTGTCTTGTCCTCGATTCCCACGATGTTTCTTTTCCCTGAAAGAACTATGTGACGCTTTGGCTCATCATATGATGTATTCGTTTGCATTTTTTTTCTTTTTTTCGGTCTGGAGGACATGTCCTTCACATAGAAAACCTGAGACACATCATTGGCTAGGACGAATGGTTCATCTCTATAACCAAGATTGTTGAGATCCACTGTTGTCATTCCGTACAACTGGTCTATCTTTAACCCTTCCCCATTCAGGTTGACCCATTTGCAGCGAAACAAAGGGACCTTAAAAGAGACTCCATAGTCTAGTTCCCATATCTCCTCTATGTAACCATAATATGTGTCCTTTTGTCCATTCTCGTCTATTGCATCAAAGCGGACACCACTATTTTGGTTGGTGCTCTTTTTATCTTGGGCGATCGTGTAGAATGTATTCCCATTTATTTCGTACCCTTGGAAATTCAATACAGTAGAAGATGGTGACGCGGCCAACAAGTATAGCTGATCTCCAACAGTGGTGTCATTCAAGAGATGTGTCCGCATCCAACCACCAAAAGACTTCATGTGTTCATCTGTAATCCATGATTCAGGCTTCCCCGGGTTTTTGGAGCGTACAATATTCTTGTGTTCCTCGATATACGGAGCTGCCAAGGTGGAATTATGTAGAACTGTGTAGTGTGCTTTAGTGAAAGAATCCCCGTCCCTACATATCATTGCTTTCTTTCCCAGCGTGCCTTTTCCACTTAGTCTTCCCTCATGCCGCGAGTCAGAAACACCAATCGGCTTAAGGTCAGGAATAAAGTCAACACAAAACTCAATGACCTCCTCTGTTCCATATCCCTTGGAGATGCTTCCTTCTAGTCTAGCACGGTTATGAACATATTTCTTTAAGACTCCCATGAACCTCTCAAAGGGGAACATATTGTGCAGAAATACCGGACCGAGAATGGCAATCTCTTCCACTAGATGAACCAGGAGATGCGTCATAATATTGAAGAAGGATGTTGGGAACACCAATTCAAAACTAACAAGACATTGTACCACATCCTTCTGTAACCTTGGCAGAATATCTGGATTGATTACCTTCTGAGATATTGCATTGAGGAATGCACACAGCTTCACAATGGGTACTCGAATATTTTCCGGTAGAAGCCCCCTCAATGCAATCGGAAGCAACTGCGTCATAATCACGTGACAGTCATGAGACTTCAGGTTTTGGAACTTTTTCTCTGCCATATTTATTATCCCCTTTATATTAGATGAGAAGCCCGACGGCACCTTGATACTGTAAAGGACTTCAAAAAAGATTTCCTTCTCTGCTTTGGTAAGAGCATAGCTGGCACGACTTAAGTGACGCCCTTTATCCGTCTTGTTATCTGTATGCATGTTCTTTGGGTCTTTCATAATTTGTTGGTCCTCCCGTGCTTCAGGTGTATCTTTTGTCTTCCCATACACGCCTAGGAATCCTAGAAGGTTCACGCAGAGATTCTTCGTCACGTGCATCACGTCGATTGAAGAGCGGACACGCAGGACTTTCCAATATGGCAGCTCCCAAAATATAGATTTCTTCTTCCACATGGGTGCGTGTCCTGTAGCAACGTCGTTCGGAACTGATTGACCGCCGGGACCCTTTCCAAAGATTACTTCGATGTCCTTGACCATACCAAATACATCATCACCAGCAGGGAGTTCAGGCTTCTTCCGGTGATCTGCCTCACCTTTGAAATGCTTGCCTTTCTTTCTTACGGGATGATTGGTCGGAAGAAATCGTCGATTCGCCAGGTACACAACCTTCTTGCATTTATGCAAATATGTACCTTCGGTCTTATCTAAACAGTGGGTGCATGCCTTATATCCTTTGTTTGTCTGTCCTGAAAGGTTACTAAGAGCAGGCCAATCATTGATGGTTACGAATAACAACCCTCGTAGATTAAATGGCTCCTGTTTGTTCTCATCCCATGCACGTACACCTGGTTTGCCCCACAACTGTAAGAGTTCTTCAACTAATGGCCTAAGGTACACATCAATGTCGTTGCCCGGTTTCTTCGGGCCTTGGATGAGCACTGGCATCATAATGAACTTACGCTTCATGCACAACCAAGGAGGCCGGTTGTAGATACATAGAGTCACGGGCCAGGTGTTGTGACTGCAGCTCTGCTCCCCAAAAGGATTCATGCCATCCGTACTTAGACCAAACCATAAGTTCCTTGCGTCACCTGCAAAGTCTGGGAAGTCTCTCTCGATTTTTCTCCACTGTGACCCATCAGCAGGGTGTCTCAACTTCCCGTCTTTCTTACGGTCTTCTTTGTGCCATCGCAACAACCTGGCATGCTCTTTGTTTCTGAACATGCGTTTCAACCTTGGTATTATAGGAGCATACCACATAACCTTAGCAGGAACCCTCTTCCGGAGGGGCTCTCCCTCAACATCACCAGGGTCATCTCGTCTGATCTTATACCGCAACGCGTTGCATACCGGGCATTTATCTAAATTCTCATACTCCTTACCGCGGTAGAGGATGCAGTCATTAATGCATGCATGTATCTTTTGCACATCTAATCCCAGAGGACAGAGAGTCTTCTTTGCTTCGTAGGTACTCTCGGGAAGTTCGTTATGTTTTGGAAACTTCGGCTTCATTATTTTCAGCATCTTTTCAAATGAGGAGTCAGTTAGACCACACTCTGCCTTCCATCGCAACAATTCCAGTGTGGTACCGAGCTTTGTGCTGCCATCTTCACAATTTGGGTACAACAATTTCTTGTGATCTTCTAACATGCCCCCTAACTTCAACTTCTCATTTTCTGTTTCACAGTCTCGCTTTGCATCAGAAATGACCCTACCAAGTTCATCAGCCGGCTCATCTGATGCCCGTTCTTCACCTCTTTCCTCTCCATTGTCTTCCATTGCAGTATCACTGTATTCAGGAAACATATGATGATAGTTGTTATCATCATATTCTTCTTCACCATCTTCCATCATAACCCCTCTTTCCCCGTGCTTGGTCCAACAATTATAGTTGGGCATGAAACCTTTCATAATCAGGTGGCCGCGAATGATTTTCGAGGAAGAGTACTCCTTGTTGTTCCGACATTGAACACATGGACAACGTATAAATCTATTCTCTTTGTTTGCCGTAGCCACATCGATAAATTTATCCAGGCCTTTGATATACCCGGCTACCCGCCGGTCACCGTACATCCATTCCCGACCGTTCATCTGCATCATATAAGTAAGTTTATCAAAAAACAAGACATCATAAATAGTGAAATAACCAATTCACACCGACACATGAATTGTATCAATGACCTAGAAAAGATAAGATTGCTAACCTCGATCGAGGGAAATAAAGAGGAGAAAGCTCAAGTGCGTCTCGGACACCTTCTATATTTTTGTTCTATGAGAAATTCAACGGGATTATTCACTCAAACATTTCAACAAACACCTTCAATGCATGCATGAGAAAAAACTAGCACACCCCCTCACACCTTCCACCATTCGAAAAAACAGAGTGGAGGCAGAGGGGACTGAGGCGTTGCATTTATAGAGGGCAGGGGTCTTTAGTTCCGGTTGGAGCCAGCAACCGGGACTAAAGGTGCGTGCCACGCCACGTGGTTGTGGCCAAACCTTTAGTCCCGGTTGGTGGCTCCAACCGGGACGCATGCCCCCTTACCAACCAGGACGCATGCCCCCTGGCCCCGTGCCCGCTCCAACCGGGACGCGTGCCAGCATTAGTCCCGGTTGGTGGCGCAACCGGGACTAATGCTCCGAGGGGTCTCGAACGGATAGCCCTTTTTCCTCTAGTGAATTTCTTTATTCAATCTCTAACTTGCTCAATGATTGCTCTGCCAATTGATTACTATTTTATTTAAATCTAATCTTATATGTGTGTTCAGGCTGCCGATTCTAATCTAACGTGAGATCATCGGTAGATTGGATCAGCTAACGAGATGGGACAAACCAGTCCGCCACGGCCTGCGTATTACGCACGCGCGCATGGAGCAACAGGTCCATCCAATTCGAGTGGCCATGTTTACGGAAATTGGTCTATCCAATTTTATATTTCTCATGGACCACCATTGATTAGTCTGTCTATACATTATTTTATTTAGATTTATCTAATCATCTTCACGTTTGTTTGTGAAATACATGCACCAAACACCCCGATCGGGTCATTGGAGATGAGACGGAATGTGTGCTGATGCGTGCGGCGCGCCTAGCCGACCATGTCAGCCATGTTCATTCCTTTCGGCTAAACGCCATACTCGAAGACTCGCGGCTCATCCTCGCGGACTCGGCACGCTCTAGCCAGCGGCACGCGCCGGTCATCCGACCTCGCCACTCGTCGCGCTCGGGGACTCGGCGCGCTCCAGACAGCGGCACTCGCTGGTCGCCCTACCTCGCAATAGCGCAACCACCGTTCGCCGCGTCGGCCCCGTGTTCGCCGTGTTGATTTCGCCATAGCGCAAACACCGTCCGCCGCGTCGACTCCTTGTCCGCCGCGTCGACTTTTTTCCGGTTAAATGCCGTGCGACCCTGTGTCCGCCGTGTCGACTTCGCCATAGCGCGACCCCCGTCCGCCGCGTCGACCCTGTGTCCGCCGCGTCGACTTCGCCATACCACGACCCCAGTCCGCCGCGTCGACCATGTTTCCGCCGCGTCGACCCTGTGTCCGCCGCGTCGACTTCGCCATAGCGCGACCTCCGTCCGCCGCGTCGACCCCGTGTCTGCCGCGTCGACTTCGCCATAGTGCGACCCCATCCGCTACGACAAATGCGTACGCCGCGCCTGCTAGGGGACCTTCATCGTCCGAGTCGCCAGAGAGGGTCGCATGCCACGCTGCATGGACTCACCACTGGGCTTCTCTTCCCTCCGGGGAAAATCAATTCGCCTTTGTCAACCTTTGATAGAGCGACTCGCAATGGCCAAGTAGTGTGTACGAGGACTCGCAAAACGAGCCTCGGATCGTCCACGAAAAACTCTAACTGAGAGCCATCATTGGAGTCGCCTTGCTCGACTGGCCTTCCGGGCCAAGACAAATAGTTGTGCTACACAAACAGCACCATGTCCTCCTCAACCTTAGATAGTGCGACTCGCACGGCCAAGTACTGCGAACGAGGACTCGCAAACCGAGCCTCGGATCGTCCAGGAAGAACGCCAAGCTAAGAGCCATCTTTGGAGTCGCCATGCGACTGGCCCCCCGGGCCAAGACGAGAGACTCGCTAACAAAACCAGCGCAATAAACATCATCGCGAACTCGCAATCATCGCGGGCTCGCCACACTCGGGGACTCTCCCCTCGCGGACTCGCAATCATCGCGGACTCGCCACACTCGCGGACTCGCAATCATCGCGGACTCGCCACACTCAGGGACTCTCCCCTTGTGGACTCGCAATCATCGTGGACTCGCCACACTCGGGGATATCCCCTCGCGGACTCGCAATCATCGCGGACTCGCCACGCTCGGGGAATCTCCCCTCGCGGACTCGCTCGACCTCGCCACTCGTCATGCTCGGCAGCAACCACTACTATTTTCAGAATATGCATCTCTAAAGAGCCTCAAGTCGCCTCTCCAAGCCAACTCGAGCCTCGGGGACTACTCCTAGGCATGCTGCGTGTACGCGTGGTTCTGCGACCGTGGACTCGCCCTCGCGTACTCAACACGCTCGGAGACTCGCCACCGCGGACTCGCCCTCGTGTACTCAACACGCTCGGGAACTCGCCACCGCGGACTCGCCCTCGCATACTCAACACGCTCGGGGACTCGCCACCGCGGACTCGCCCTCGCGTACTCAACACGCTCGGGGACTCGCCACCGCGGACTCGCCCTCGCGTACTCAACATGCTCGGGGACTCGCCACCGCGGACTCACCCTCGCGTACTCAACACGCTCGGGGACTCGCCACCGCGGACTCGCCCTCGTGTACTCAACACGCTCGGGAACTCGCCACCGCGGACTCGCCCTCGCGTACTCAACACGCTCGGGGACTCGCCACCGCGGACTCGCCCTCGCGTACTCTCCATGCTCGGGGACTCGCCACCGCGGACTCGCCCTCGCGTTCTCTCCACGCTCAGGGACCCGCCACCGCGGACTCGCCCTCGCGTTCTCTCCACGCTCAGGGACCCGCCACCGCGGACTCGCCCTCGCGTTCTCTCCACGCTCAGGGACTCGCCACCGCGGACTCGCCCTCGCGTACTCAACGCGCTCGGGGACTCGGCGCGCTATAGACACCGCCACTTGTCGGTCGCTCGACCTCGCCACTCGGCGCACTCGGGGTCTCGGCGCCCGCCGGTCGCTCGACCTCGCCACTCTCCTCTCTCAGGGACTCGGCGCGCTCCACATTCGAGGACTCGCCGCAACTGACGGCTTCACCGACACCCTGCGTCTTTCGCCAACTGGCCATCACCGACTGGCTCACGCCGACCGCCTCCTGCTTCACCGTTCTTTTCTCTATTCGGGAGCTCGTCGCCGATTCGTTACGACCCATCGTCAAGACTCTCCGCTCCCTGCATCAAGCCGCATCGAATCGACAACGCGCTTGGGGACTACTGATGGGGGAATACCAATCGGGGTATACCCACGAAGCGGATTTGCCAGCTAGATCGAGCCGACTGAAGCCAAGCCCAGAGTGGGTCGACTCACCCAATATGGCGACTGGCGCATGCTGGACCCAGACGAGTGGCTCCGACTGGAGGCCCAAGACGGCGACTCCAATACAAAGCCCATTAGTGCACTTGTAAACCCTAGCTGGCTGCATATATAAAGCCACCAGGGGCACCCCCACGGGGACAGCTCTCATTAGATCTAGTCTCTCCCTCCGCCTACGACGGCTCCCATGTAAACTAATCTATGATCATATACTGGATTGATAGCAGGACGTAGCGATCCTCCACCGAGGGGACGTGAACCTGGGTACATCGTGTGCCAATCTCGCTCCCGGATTCTCCTACGTCGCCTTGCTCCCTCTACGTAAGCTACCCCCAGTAGCATCTGCCGTGCAATACCACGACATACACCGAACGTGTGTAGAACTTCGGAGGTGCCACAGTTGGGGCGCTAGGAACTTCTTATCTTCATCAACATACGACTACCTGTGTAAGACATGCCATGGTCTTCAAGGGTATTAATATCGTCTCCTTCTCCATTATTTATGTCTACATAGAAAAGATCTTGGTTATTGTGTTCGTGTAGTTAGAATTTTTTTATTTTCTGTTGCGAACCCCAACAATATGGGCTTGGCTGGCTATGTTTTTAGAAAGTTTTAGTATTTGTTTATCTGGAATTTCCTTACCATTTTTGTTTCCGTCAGAAAATGGCTCCCTCATGAAAGGGCATGTATGCCCCCATGTGTGGTTTTGGTAATTAATGGCAATCTCTATGGACTAATGTGTAAATTGAGTTTCGCTTGTAGGTTTGTCCATATGCGTCGCTTGGGCCATGTGTTGGTATCAAGGTTGAGAGTTGAAGAAATGTCCAAGGGTTTTGTACCATTGGAATCATGAAGAAAGAAGGAGCTTGAAGGTTGATCAAGACAAGTGCAAAGATTTGCATCAAGATGGATCAAGGGCAAGCTCAAGATGCGCCATCTCTAGAAGATCTCATGCTTGAAGCTTGCCATCCTCATGATCATGGGGTGATGAACACAAGTTCAAAGAAGATATTTCCCCAAGGAGTATTGGGGAGCAATTTGCAAGTCTTCATCTTCATCAAGCAAGAGAAAACAAGAAAGGTGTTCCCTCTATAGAAGAACAAGACAGTCTACATCAAGTTCAAGTTGGATGCTCAAGGCAAAGGTATGTTCTTGATAGGGCTTCTCTTTTTTTGGTCTCGTGTTGTTAGTTGGGAGATCGGGTTTATGATAAATAGCCGTACTATCAAGAGGGGCTCTCAAGCGGGTGTCTCGATTGCATCGTTCGAAGAGAGCTCAAACCTTTGCATTCATAGCATCATTTTTCTTGGTTGTTATTTGGTTCTTGTCCATGAGAGGATCTAGAGCTTGTGGTCATCATCATAACAAGCTCTAGTTCATCGTCCAAGGATTTTCCTTGCATTTCTTATTGCGGTTTTTGATCTTGCGAGTTTTCCAGCTCCACACCTTGGGGGATAATTCACATATATATACTTGATATTTTGTCCCTTGGTGGTATCCAATATTTAACATTTTGTTGGGTTCTCTTTGTTTTATCTTCCCAACAAAATTGGTTTCATCCCAATCGGAGTTTCCAAGCTCAACTTCTTGTGTTTTGGGTTTTGGAGGTTTTACCGGTTTATCGCTTATAGAGAGGTCATACCTTTCTCAATTTGGTTTTATCCTTCCATGTTGTACTATGATGTTTCTTTGCATAATATTATAGATATTTCCGTTCTCTTCAAAACGATCCCAAGATAATCAAAAATGGAGTCCGGAATCAAAAGTTATTGAAGTTTTCGTGCAATGTTATCCTGCATTTTTGCTTGAGCGGAAGTTCCGGCCCAAGTTCTAACCCAAGTTCCGGTCAGGTTCAGTAACTTGTGTTTCTATTTGCCGGAAGTTCTGGTGGGGGCTGGAATTTCCGGTGGTGCACAAATTTGGCCCAAACGGTAAGTTTTTCCTTGTCCTATTTAAGGGGGGCTTCTTCCCCAATGGTTCCCCATCTTTTGAGCTCGTTTTGCCCACCATTGTTGACCTATTTGAGCTCTCTTACTCCCTCTCCCTCCCATGATTCTTACATCTTTTTGAGGGAAAAGTGAGAGGAGATCTGGATCTACAATCCCCCCAAGTCAAATCCCTTCTTTGTGAAGGAATCATTGCGATCTAGATCTTGGAGAGTTTTGTGTTCTCTTCTTGTGTTCTTCCTCCCTTATTCCCCCAATAGCTTTTGTAGCTTCGTTGGAATTTGGGAGAGAAGGAATTGCCCTTGCATTTGTTGCATAGGTTTGAGTTCTCCTCGGAGATTCGGTAAGTTCAAGCTTGTGGGCTTGTTTCTCTTGGGTTCTTGGAACCCTAGACGGTTGTGTGGTTGGGTTGTTGACCTTTTGTGGTCTTGTAGTCTTTTGTGGCTTTGTTGTCCTTTTGTGGCGTTGTAGCCTTTTGTGGCTTTGTTGTTGGGAGCCTCCAATTGAGTTGTGGAGATAGCCCCAATCTTGTACAGGTTCGGTGACCTCCCTTAAGAGTCCCATAGTGGAGCGAGTGCCCGCCTTTTGTGGTGTGCACTCGGGAGAATAGGGTGAGCCTTTTGTGGCGTCGGTGAGTTGCGTGCTTCCGCATATGGGGTGAGGCCTTGTGTGGCGTTGGGTGAGCATCGAGCCACCACACCTCGAGGTGAGCCATTTGTGGCGTTCGGAGAGCATTGCGCCATCGCACCTCTCCAACGGAGACGTAGCTTCTTTGGAAGTGAACTTCGGGAAACAAATCTTTGTCTCCGTGTCCATCGGTTATCTCTCAACTGAGCCTTTTACTTATGCACTTTACTTTGTGATAGCCATCGTGCTTGAAGTATTTATATCTTGCTATCACCTTGTTGCTTGTATTGCTTAGCATAGGTTGCTGGTGCACTTAGGTGAACTTAGTGGCTAGGTTTTATGCTTAATAAATTAAACGTTTGTTTTATTCCGCATTTACTTGAGCCTAAACCGTAATAATTTTAAAATCCTATTCACCCCCTCCCTCTAGGCGACGTCCATTGCACTTTCAATTGGTATCATAGCGAGGTCTCTCGCTTTTAGGCTTCACCGCCTCAAGAGTAAAGATGTCTCCTAGGGGTTTAGTGCACTCTCACACATTTACATTTGTTGGCACTCATTATGATGTTTTGCGTACTCGCATGCTTAGTAATTTCTGGGACACTAACCCAAATATTGAGCGGATTCTAGATATGGGATTGTCTCCTCCTAAGGATCCCCAAAATCTATATTTGGAGGAGGAGACAAACTCTTATCTCGAAGCTCAAGCATCTAATGTGCTTGTTAATGTTGTGAGCTTTGCAGTGCTTTCTTCAATCATGCCTTTCCGGAACGCTCATGATATATGGACCAAGCTTCAAGAAAAATATGATGTGTCCAAGCTTAATGAGTATGGTTGTGTTCCCTCCACCTCTGGCCGCGATGAGTTCTCATCTTCTTACACTTCACCAACATATGACTTGTCTCAAGATAATGATATGGTGAGTGGTGATAGAACTTGCGATGTAGATAGTGAGATTTCCATTCATGATCCTTTGTCTCTATCTCATTGCAATGTTGTATCTTTGGGAATGAACACTTGTAGGACCATATGTGATTTCCATCCTAGTGTTGATTTCCATTGCATATCATGTAGAAATGGATTGAATATATCTCATGATGATATGCTTGCTTTGCCTTGTTTCCATGATAAATGTGCTTCCATTTTCTCTAGTACTTGTGTTGCTAACCATGTAGAGGAAATCGAAGAATGTGTGGGCCAAGGCAAGGTTGCCATTGGAGCTTCTTGTGTACCCTCATCATCACCTTCTCCCAATGTTCACTTGTGCCTCATGGCTAAGGGTTCAAAGGTAACCTCTCCTTTGGATGCCAATATACTTCATGATGATGTGAATGTTGATCATGTAGAAGTAGATGATGATGTTGCTTCCTTAAAAGAGAAGGGGGGCTAGTCCTTCATGCTCTTCATACTAATAAAAATGCTTGCTCTACTTTCATTGAAATCTTGACTTGTGCTATTGAAAGTAGGCAACTAATATATGAGCATGAGGACACAATAGATAAAATTAGTAGTCTTGAGCGTGAGTATGCTAATTAAATTGCCAACGTAAATGAATCTCTTGAATAGGAACAAACCAATAAGGAATCTCTTGAGGGGACCTTTGCTCTAGAGCTATCTAGAGTAAAGAAATCTCATGATAGAGAGTATGAGGTGGCAAGTGCTCTTCAAATTAAAAATGATGAACTTGAAGTTGCTTATGCTAAACTCCTGGAGGATTTTGAGCACCTCAACAATGGCTCTAGGGTCATAAAGGGTGAGCTCATCAAACTCACTGAGTCACATGAGCAACTTAAAGCTTCATATTCTAAAGAGCTTTCCAAGTTGCCCTCACCTCGTGCTTTAAATGATGATGCTTGTGCTACTAACTCTATTTCTTGTGAATCATCTATCTTGAAGGAGAATGTTGAGCTAAAGGCTCAACTTGCTTTGCTAATAAGAAACTATGGGAAATTAGAAGAAAGTCATGCCAAGCTCTCAAGCTCGCATGAGGATATTCTACTCTCCCATGGTAGGCTAGAGTTAGATCATGAGGCCATTGTGTTAAAGGTAACATATAGTAGGCCTCATGTGGACATTAGCACTACATATATTCCTAATGTTATATTTCCATGTGCTAGTCCTTGTAATTCATCCACTCATAACCATGTTATATCTTGTGATGAATTGCATGCCTTGCCTTGTTGCTCTAACAATGAAGCTTCTACTTCCTCTAGTATTGTTGTTGATACTAACCATGTAGAGGAAGTCAAAGAGCTCAAGGCTCAAGTCACTTCTTTGAAGAATGACTTGAAAATGTGTCAGTGTGCGACGACCCCCAAGTGACAAGAGTGGGCTTGGATTCAACTCCAACACCAAGAGCAAGCCCACTAACTCGTTGAAGCACAAGGGCAACAAGAAGAAGGACCAAGGACAAGTGAAGAATCCGGACAACATTGTGTGCTTCAAGTGCAAGGAAGAAGGGCATCATGTGAGGATTGCCCATTGAAGAAGAAGCCTCTTAGTGAGAAGCAATGAGGGAAGCGGCCTCAAGATCCTCTATAAGCTCAAGATGGGCCACTTCCCAAGAAGCCTCAAGCTCTTCTTCATGGTGCATCTCCTCCCAAGAAGAAATATGGCAAGAGAAGAACTTGATACATATGCCGTGATAAGGGGCACCTCTCTTCCTCATGCACCATGGGTATCTCCTCATCTCATCTTATCTTGATTGATGATGTTTATTTTCTTCGTAAGGATGATATGGGCAATGTGTTTGCCAAATTTGTTGGTTCCCAAAGTGGTGTCAAGAGAAGAACCATTTGGGTGGCCAAACCTATTGTGACTAACTTCTTAGGACCCAACTTGGTTGGGGACCAACAAGCTAAAACTTGATCAATAGGTGTTCTTGGAGGGCATTGGAGACTTGGCTACCTTATGAAGATTTGATGGATCTTCATCAATTCCTTTTTTATGAAAGTCAAGTCATTTGGGTTATCATGATTCTATTCTTGATCCAATGTTCCCCCTTCCGGTAACTTGTGCTTAACTCCTTTACATTAATTGTTACTTGATCCCTTGTGCATGTGTTGGTTTTGTGCCTTGCATGCTTTTGTACATGTTGTGCTTCCCACTTACTTATATTGACCTATGTATTATATTTGTGTATGTTGGTTGGCACACCATGTATTTGTGTTTCTAGGTTTGGAGCCTTTATTGATTCTAATTCGTATCTTATTTGGCTCTTATGAGGGATTAATGGACTATTCCGTTTTGGGGGAGTGTCATGCTTGGGCATACCACAATCCTAAAATGTGTGTACATGAGGAAAACCACTTAGTAGTTTTATTGCATGTTTATCTAGTCTCTATGTGGTATGTTTCTCTCATGATAAACTTAAGTTCTATAATGTCCATTAATCCTCTCTAGTATGATTTTTTGCATCTTGTTGAGATTTCTTGGTTTATCACATTATTAGGGAGTCATATGCTTTGTGCATATTACAAACCTAGAAAATGTGGACATTTGAGGATTTCTTGGTTTATCACATTATGGGGGAGTCATAAGACACTTAGAATTAATATTAAAAATTATCTAGCTCCTATGTGGCACAATGGCTCATACAAGTTCCAATTTGCTTGAATGTTTTTATTGCTCATCTTTTGGATCTTTTTTGTGAGAGTGATTCTTTGTATGTGTTTCCTCATATTTGGATCTACATATCCTCATGAGAACAATTTTATTCATGTTACTCTAATCACTATTATTGTGTGACTATTTGAAGCTATCAAGAATCTCTTTCGAAGTATCAAGCTTAATTCATATATCTTGTTATATGCTTCTTTGTGTGAATATGATCTTGGATATCCTTGCAAACTACCTAGGGAAAATTTCCCTTATATTTATTGTCTTTTGACAATTGGTACTCCATATATGGTAGATCTTATTAATCATATTCACTTTGGCCCCTTGCTTATTTGCCTTATCTTTGGCCAATAAAATGTTTTTCTATTTGCTCCCGAGCTTTCCTTGCCTCTTGTGGATCTTCTTATTTTATTTGTTTCCCTTTGTGTTTTATTTAGTGTAGGTAGTGGTGATGATCTCATTGTGGGCATTTTGCATTCAAAGACAAAATTATATATAATTCTCTGCTTATGGTGAGCTCTCCTATATTATCTAGAACATTGCTTTATGCTTCTTGATTTGATCCATTTTTTTTCTTGGAAGGTTGATCCTTTTTGTGTTGGTACTTTGTGTGCCATCATGAAAAGTGTGAAGAATTTGTTTTGGTTGTTGGAACCTTACTCTCTTTGGGATTTGGTTTTATATCATTGCTTTTACTTGTTTTGATCTTTTAGGATGAGATAAATCCTTTAGCCTTGGTATTTTTCTTACCTTTTTTTCTTTGGATCTTTCTAGTTCATTTGTTGAACTTGTGGTCTTTCATGTGTTGATTTGGCTCTTTGATACAATTTGGACACCTTTTGTTGAGTTACTCTCTTGTGTGTGTCTTATTGGTTTACTTGGTGTTTTTGTTCAAATTTTATCTCCTTTTGGTTCTTGAAAGTCTTATGCATGCATATTTTCTTCATGTATATATTATGGCTTGCTTGCTTTCTTTGATCCAATATATAAGGGAAACTACACCAAATCCTAATGGGCTAAGATGTGCATGAAATTCAATTTCATATCAATATGCACATATTTGTGTGGATATTCTCCTATGTATTGTAGTTGCACTAACTACTTTGGACCCAATTTGTTTGGGGACCATAGTGTACTTAATTGTGTTTTAGGTACATTGGAGATATATATTGGGTGCTTGTATCTTGAATAAGGAAGGAGTGGCGTCTACATGTCAATTGGATGCAAGCTAGGATGATCAACGAATTCACATCTTTTTCATCCTACCAATTATATCTCGGTAACAAGTATCTCTCTCATGCATACTTATCTTGTTCCCAACCTTTTGTAGGTTGCTTGTTGGCATGAATTTGTGTACTTGCATATGTTGGATTTCTTGCTTTGGCTTTGAAGAAGTTATATCTATTGCAAATGTGTTTATGTTGAGATAAGTGCATATAATGGGGACTATACTAAATCATGCTCATGATTCACCTATCCCAAATATGTCAATCTAGCAATTTTGTTGCATATCGTTTCCTCAATATCTCTCATGTGCAATAGTGAGTATTTTTGCAAAGTTGATTCCTATCTTGTGATACTTGTTGCCTTTGTCCATATATTCCTTCTATCCCCTTCTTCCCTTGGTAATAGTTGTTATATATGGAGTATGTTGGTGTTTGAAACTCATCAATGTACAATAAGATATATTTGAGCACTTGGGCATTCTTTCAAGCAAAACATCTTATTGGTATATTCTATGACTTCCTCTTTGCCTTTCAATGTTCTTTCTTGAGTATCTATCTTTTTTGTGCATATTTCTTTGTGGTCATATGTCTTTGTGATATTTTCCACCTAGAAATTTATACACACAAGAGAATATCAATATTTGGTTGTTTTTGCATTTCTTGGAAATCACCTCTTACTTCATTTTGATTCTTCGGTGGCTTCCAAATTATTGTATTTTATGTGCATTGTTAAATAAGTTTGGAGGAGTGAGGATTCCATGGTTGTGCACGTTGTTTCCAAATACAATTACTATAATTGGTTCACAATCTTTGGGGAGCTTCTCTAATTCATTTAATAGTGCACAATTTCCTTCTTTCTCATTTCTTGTGGTTTAAATGCTTATGGGGGAGCAAGGATTCCATATTTGTGCATATTGTATTCAATACAAGTATTCTAAACTTTGCACAAATTTTGGGGAGCTTCTCTATTCTCATTTAAACACTCTTGGTTGTTGCTTCCTTTTGACATCATTTGTTGGTGTTTCAATTTTTCCGTTTGGATCTTTTGATTGCTCGCTTCATTTGTTGAAGCTTATTTCTCTTTCTTTTATTTTTGCTTTCTTTGGGTCCTCAATATAGTTTTACTTCCTCCCAAGTTCTCATCATTTGACTTGTGCATATGCACACCTTTGGAGGAATTCTCACTATATTGGTTGTCTAGAACTTTTCACCCATTTTGGCAATCGATGCCAATGGGGGAGAAGTTTTGGAGGGTTTAAGGGAAGTTGGCCTTTGCTTTGAGTGTTGAAAGGATCGTATGGGCACCTAGAGGGGGGGGGGTGAATAGGTGCTACTTAAAATTTTCTTTTTTTTAATTTAGGTTTGACAATAAGGTAAATTCTCTAGATAATGCAACTATGGTGAATTTACCTATATGACAAAAATGCAAGGGTTACCGCAACACAAGGTAGTAACTAGTAAGTAAGGTGCGGTAAAGGATAGAAGTAACCGAAGAGTGGACGCGGAGACACAAGGATTTGTTTCCCGTAGTTCCTTCCTTCTGAGGGGAAGTACGTCTACGTTTGGAGAGGGGGTGGTTTCAAACCACCAACGCCACGAAAGGCCTCCCTTGTTCTCCAATGAATCTCACCCCAACGGGATCGATTCACCTTCCACTATATCGGCAACCTTCAAGGTGGAAGCCAGCACCGTTACAAGTTTGGGGCACACATCCACAACTGAATCGGAGGCTCCCAAATACAAGCAAGTTGTCAAAGCAATCAAAGACAAGCTTGTAAGAACCAAAACAAGAACTAGGGTTTCCAAGAAAACACAAGAGCAAAGGGGGGGCCCTCAATGGAATGAGCGGGAAATGAAGATCTCTTTTGGTGAAGTAGTACATCAGGGCTTCCTCCTTCGATTCCCCAAAGATCAAGGACTTTGGGTGGATGGATGAGGAGATCTTGAAGATTTGAGTGGCTCCAATGGACTCCAATGGTGGGCAATGACTTTAATGTGTTAGGCATTTTGTCCCAAGGTAGGTGGAGGGGTATTTATACCCCTCCACGAAATATATGGCCGTTGGAGCATTTAATGACCGGTAGTACCGGTACTCAAGCGGTAGTACCGCTTGCATGTGGTACTACCGGTCCAGTACCGGACCAGGTACCGGAGGTGTCTCAGTTCTTTAGTGTTCTTCAGCTTTGGGCGGTATCGCCTTTGCGGTACTACCCCCAAGCGGTAGTACCGGAGGTAGGAAGCGGTACTACCGGTTCGGGTGGTAGTACCGGTCCCAAGTACCGCTTGGTACTGACCAAAATGGAGAGGGGTGGGTGTTAGTCAGTATGCCACGGTACTGACGAGCGGTACGACCGCCTCAAGCGGTAGTACCGCTTGTACCAAGTGGTACTACCGGTTGGGCCGGTAGTGCCGCTTCGTGGTACCGGTGGGTACTGACTAGCACGCACCCTTATCGCTTTTGATCAGTGCCAACCGGTACTGGAACCGGTAGTACCGGTGTCAAGCGGTAGTACCGGTTGTAGGTCCGGTACTACCGGTTGACACAGAAGTTTTTGCAAGGGGAAGTGTTATGCCATAACTTGTGCCTCCTTTTATCAATCCTGTAATAAACTTAGTACACAGTTAAATCGATAAGTGTATTATTATCAAACATCAAAATAAGAGGGATAGGAAAATGCTCTTTCAATCTCCCCCTTTTTGGTGTTTGATGACAATACACTTTTGCAGGATGATTTTAACAATAGGCATATGATATTTGTGAAGGGTTTCGCGGCATAGTAAATCAAAATTTTCTACGGAGCGAACAGAGGGAAAGCCAAGATCTAATCTAGGAGATGCAAACAACGAGAGAGATTGGATTAGATCTTCATACCCTTGAAGATTCGCACAGCGGAACGTTCGTCGGAACGTGGGTGATGTAGTCGTACTCGCTTCTCCTCCTCGCGATCCGATCCGATCTAGCACCACAAGTGGCGGTGCCTCCGTGAGATGCACACGTGCAGCACCTCGACGTCTCCTCCTTCCTCGGACCAGCAAGTATGGTGGAGAGATAGATTGGATCTACAACACGACGGCGTGGTGTATATGGTGGAGAATTTCTGCAGCAGGGCTTCGCCTACAAACAGTCGGGAGGGAGAGAGGAAAGCTAGCAAGGCGGCTAGGGTTTGGAGGAGAGGTGTGTGGGGTTGGTGCGCCCCCACCCCTCTTTATATAGAGGGGGGGCGCAGCCCTAGCCCCTCCCCCAAGCCCAAAGGATAAGGAGTGGGGGGCATGGACTCTCCCCTCTTCTAGAAACCCTATCTCTAGTTTAAACGATTTAAACTCTCTAGGATCGGCTGGGCCCTATGGGGCCTTGTGCCCCTGGCCCAATGCGGCCAGGACACTCCCTCATAGGCCCATGCCCCCTCCCGGAAGGTGGGGCCACGTTGGTCCCCTTCCGGAAGGTTCTAGAAGCTTCCGGTACAATACCGATTAACCCGGAACAATTCCGAACTCCAAAAACTGCACTGCCTTATATGAATCTTATTCTCCGGACCATTCCGGAACCTCTCGTGATGTCCCGGATCCCATCCGAGACTCCGAACAAAAATTCATAAACCAATTATCCAATCTATCCTAGCGTCAAGACACGTTAAGTGTGTGACCCTGCGGGTTCGAGAATATGCAGACATGATCTTCTATCAATAATCAACAGCGGGGTATGGGCACCCATATTGACTCCCACACATTCATCGATGATCATATCGGATGAACCACGATGTCAGGATTCAAACAATCCCATATATATATTCCCTTCGTCTCGCGATATTTTACTTGCCCGAGATTCGATCGTCGGTACCGTCATACCTAGTTCAATCTCGTTCACAGCAAGTACTTTACTCGTTCCGTAATCCGATATCACTTTGTGATTAACTCCTTAACCACATGCTTGCAAGCGGTGTTGATATCGATTACCGAGTGGGCCCGAAGTATATCTCTCCAACTTGGGAGGGACAAATCCCATCTCGATACATACAACCCAACAGATACTTTCCGATCACCTGAGAGACACCTTTATGATCACCCTCTCATAGGATGACGTTTGATGACCTCAAAGCTTTCTTCCGATACCAGGGAGTTGTATTATCTCATGGTCTAAGGAATACAATATTTGACATAAGAAAAGCTTTGCAAAGACGAACACGATGACACGATCTAATTGCTTCGCTTAGTTTGGGTCTGTCCATCATATCATTCTCCAATGATATGATCTCATTATCAATTGACAACTCATGTCTATGGTTAGGAAACCTTAACCATCATTGATCAATGAGCTAGTCCATAGAGGCGTACTAGGGACACGGTGGTGTTCACAAACCACACAAGTATTAAAGTTTCCGATTAATACAATTCTAGCATGGAATATAAACATTATCATGAACAAGAATTATAATAATAACATCTTTATTATTGCCTCTAGGGCATAATTCCAACAGTCTCCCACTTGCACTAGAGTCAATAATCTAGTTTACATTTGGCAACTATCTCACACCCATGGCACTGAGGTGTTGATCATGTTTTACACGTGGAAGAGGTTTCGTCAATGGATCTGCGACATTCAGATCTATATGTACTTTGCTAATCTTCAGATCTCCATCTGCTATATAATCTCGGATTATATGAAACTTGCGGTTGATATGCTTGGTCTTTGGATGATATCTTGGTTCCTTAGCGAGTGCTATGGCGCCAGTGTTGTCACACAATATCTCTAGTGGGTCCAATGCACTTGGAACCACGCCAAGCTCAGTGATGAAGTTTCTGATCCAAACTCCTTCACTTGACGCTTCTGCAGCAGCCATGTATTCCGCTTCCACTGTAGATCCCGCGATCACGCTTTGCTTGCAGCTTCTCCAGCTCACAGCTCCTCCATTCAAAATATAAACGTATCCTGTCTGAGATTTGGAATCATCCTTGTCGGTGTCAAAACTAGCGTCGACGTAACCTTTTACGACAAGCTGTTCATCACCCCCATAGACTAAGAACATTTCTTTAGTCCTATTTAGGTACTTTAGGATGTTCTTCACGGCTGTCCAGTGTTCCACTCCTGGATCACTTTGATATCTTCTCGTCAAACTAAGAGCATTGGACACATTCGGTCTAGTACACAGCATGGCATACATGATGGAACCTATGGCCGAGGCATAAGGCACTTTGCTCATAGCTTCCCTATCATTTACCGTAGCTGGACACTGAGCCTTGCTCAATATCTTACCTGACAACATAGGCACTGAACCTTTCTTTGCCTTATCCATTCTGAACCTTTTCAGAACTTTGTCTAGGTATGTACTCTGGCTTAAGGCTATCAGGCGTCTTTGTCTATCTCTATAGATTTTGATGCCCAATATATAAGCAGCTTCACCTAGGTCTTTCATTGAAAAACGCTTGTTCAAATAACTCTTCACATCGTTAAGCATGTTGATGTCATTTCCGATAATCAATATGTCATCCACATATAGTACCAGAAACGTCATCGAGCTCCCACTCACTTTCTTGTAGATACAAGCTTCGTAACAATTTGGAACAAATCCAAAGCTCTTGATCACTTGATCAAAACGAAGGTTCCAACTCCGAGATGCTTGCTTCAGTCCATAAATGGAACGCTGAAGTTTGCATACTTTACTAGCATCCTTAGGATCGACAAAACCTTCGGGTTGCATCATATACAACTCTTCATCAATGTTGCCATTGAGGAAAGCAGTCTTGACATCCATCTGCCATATTTCATAATCATGAAACGCGACAATTGCTAATAAAATCCGAATGGACTTAAACATCGCTACGGGAGAGAAAGTCTCATCGTAGTCAACACCTTGAACTTGTCGAAAACCTTTCGCGACAAGCCGTGCTTTATAGATGGTAACATTACCATCCACGTCCGTTTTCTTCTTGAAGATCCATTTGCACTCAACGGCCTTTCGGTCGCTAGGAGACGCGACCTTGTCGACCTGCGACGTTCAGTAGCAGCATCGTCCGAAGCTTCATGATCCTTGTCATTAGCTTCCTCTATTGTTGGTGCAGGCGGCACTGGAACAATTTCAGGTGCTGCGCTACTCTCCAACTCAAGAGAAGGTTCAATAACCTCGTCTAGCTCTACATTCCTCCCACTCACTTCTTTCGAGAGAAACTCCTTCTCAAGAAAGGAACCGTTCTTTGCGACAAACACTTTGCCTTCGGTTCTGTGATAGAAGGTATACCCAATAGTTTCCTTAGGGTATCCTATGAAGACGCATTTCTCCGCTTTGGGTTCGAGCTTGTCCGGCATCAACTTCTTGACGTAAGCTTCGCATCCCCAAACTTTAAGAAACGACAACTTAGGTTTAGCACCAAACCACAGTTCATACGGTGTCGTCTCAACGGATTTAGATGGAGCCCTATTTAAAGTGAATGCAGCGGTTTCTAATGCATAACCCCAAAATGATAACGGCAAATCAGTAAGAGACATCATTGATCGGACCATATCTAATAGGGTTCGATTCCGGCGTTCAGACACACCATTGCGCTGTGGTGTTCCGGGTGGCGTGAGTTGTGAAACGATTCCACTTGCTTTAAGATGCGTGAGAAAATCGTAACTCAAATATTCACCTCCACGATCGGATCGTAGAAACTTAATCTTTTTGTTACGATGGTTCTCCACTTCATTCTGAAATTCCTTGAACTTTTCAAATGTTTCAGATTTATGTTTCATTAAATAGATATACCCATATCTACTTAAGTCATCGGTAAAAGTGAGGAAATAGCGATATCCACCGCGCGTCGAAATACTCATCGGTCCGCATACATCGGTATGTATGATTTCCAACAAGTCCGTTGCTCGCTCCATCATACCGGAGAACGGTGTTTTGATCATCTTGCCCATGAGGCATGGTTCGCATGTGTCAAATGATTCAAAATCAAGAGACTCCAAAAGTCCATCAGAATGGAGTTTCTTCATGCGCTTTACTCCAATATGACCTAGACGACAGTGCCACAAATAAGTAGTATTATCACTATCTACTTTGCATCTCTTAGCCTCAATGTTATGGATGTGTGTTTCATCCCTTTCGAGATTTAGAAGAAATAAACCATTTACAAGAGGTGCATGACCATAAAAGATGTTACTCATATAAATAGAACAACCATTATTCTCCGATTTAAATGAATAACCGTCTTGCAATAAACACGATCCAGAAATAATGTTCATGCTCAACGCAGGCACATAATAACACTTATTAAGGTTTAAAACTAATCCCGAAGGTAAAAATAAGGAGAGCGTGCCGACGGCCATCACATCAACTCTTGATCCGTTGCCAACGCGCATCGTCACCTCATCCCTCGCAAGCCGCCGTCTATTCCGTAGCTCCTGTTTCGAGTTACAAATATTAGCAACTGAACCGGTATCAAATACCCAGGCACTACAACGAGGGCTAGTAAGGAAAACATCAATAACATGTATATCAAATATACCTTTGATGGTGCCAGCCTTCTTGTCCGCTAAGTACTTCGGACAGTTACGCTTCCAGTGACCCTTGTCCTTGCAATAGAAGCACTCAGTGTCCGGCTTGGGACCAGACCTGAGCTTCTTCTCAGCAGGGGCATTGCGCTTGCCGCCGCCCTTCTTGAAGGGCTTCTTTGCTCCCTTACCTTTCTTAAAGGAGGGCTTGTTGACCATCAACACATGATTATCCTTCTTGATGTCCACTTCCGCAGCCTTCAGCTTTGCGAAGAGCTCGGTGATCGTATCAGTGGAACCAATCTGATTATGAGTCACTACAAAACTTTTGTAGCTGGGAGGGAGTGATTGCAGAACCCTGTCAATCTTGAGCTCCTCTGGAATCGTGCATTCCAGTTGCTCAAGGCGTTGTAGTCCGACATCTTTATGGCGTGCTCACTAACGGAACTCCCTTCCTCCATCTTGCAGTTAAAGAACTTCTCAGAGATCTCATATCTCTTAGAACGGGCTTGAGTCTGAAACATGGTTTTCAGCTCCTCGAGAATCTCAAAGGGCCCGGGATAGGTTTCAAAACGATTTTGAAGTTCCGGTTCCATAGCAAACAACATGGTGCTCTTAATCACACCATAATCATCTTTGCGTGACTGATAGACAGCTTTCTCATCAGCCGGCGCAGTTGCAGCAGGGGGGTCACCTAACGCTTTCCCAAGGACATAGTCCTTTTGTCCGCCAGACAGAATGATTCTTAGATTGCGGAACCAATTGGTGAAGTTAGACCCATTGTTTCTAAGCTTTTCCTTCTCAGCAAAAACGTTGAAGTTGAAGTTGGACTTGGCCATGTGATCTACAATATTTGCAAGTACAATTTAGACTATGTTCATGATAAATAGTTCAACTTAATCAAATTACTAGATGAACTCCCACTAAATTCAACATCCCTCAAGTTGTTTAGTGAACACGATCCAAATTCACCACACCTAATCCGATCATCACGAGAAGAGATGTGGTTTCAATGGTGGACAACGAAGTGTCGATCATATCATTCATATGACTCATGCTTAACCTTTCGGTTCTTGTGTTCCGAGGCCATGTCTGTACATGCTAGGATCGTCAAGCTAGACCCAAGTATTTCCGCGTGTGCAAAAACTGGCTTGCACCCGTTGTATGTGAGCGTAGAGTCTATAGCACCCGATCATCACGTGATGCTTGGACACGACGAACTTTCGCAACGGTGCATACTTGGGGAGAACACAGTTTTTATCTTGATCTTTAAGTGAGGAATCATCTTATAATGCTACCGTCGCGATCTAAGCATAATAAGATACATAAAAGGATAAACATCACATGCATATAACTTTATGTGACATGGTATAGCCAATCTTCGCGCAATGATCTCCATCTTTATAGAGGTCCCAACCCAATAAGGTAGGTTCCTCCTGTGTTTTACAATGCTAGTCCCTGGATCAATAGCTAGCATCCACAGTTAAGATGTAATATCAAGAAACAAAGGTTATATTATAATTTTATAACCAGGAATAACATAATTATATTACATCTTATATAGCTCATTTGGCTATTACATTACATTGCAGCGGAATAACTATAAGTATGGGTCCATCATCTTCAAAGTGCCACAGGCAGATGTTGGTTGTAGGCTTTGTAGTCCTAGTCAATCAAACAATCTTCATTTTAAAACAATCAACCTGCAACATTACAAGTTACAGCCACATGGGTCAATACATTTTGAATTGTATTGGCAAGCTTCACTTTTATGTATAATAAGAGTGGATCCTATCATTATATGCATATTTGGCTAAGTAGAGTTTAAGGCTTATTTGCATAAAGCAATATTTTATCCTATCTTTTCAAAAGGGTTTTAAAGTCTTTTGTCAAATTTCTTTTCCAAGTTCCTTGAACTCCTTGGTAGAAACTCAAGTGTTCAAGTCCTTGTCAAAAATCCCTTGAGCTACTTGGTAACCCCAAGTGCATCAAGTTTTATAAAATCTCATGAGTTCCTTGGTAAAACCCCAAGTACATCATGTTCTTGAGCACCTTGGTAACCCCAAGTGCAACAAGCTTTACAAAATCTCTTCGAATTCCTTGGTAGACACACAAGGGCATCAAGTTTTTATATTAGAAGTTGGAATGTCGAGATCTCCCATAGTTCAAACTTTAGTTTCTCAGTATTGTCCATAACCGGGGACACGGCTAAGTACTTAGATTTTATTAACTTCTGCAGAAGGAGTACACTTTACCCACATGACACAATCCCATCTTGTTGCCACCAGTGGCCTACTGGATTAGTGCTCACCAAGATGGAGTACTGGCAGACTGAGAATGTGACGAAGTCTTTCCATAAGGTCCTCCCATACATCATTGCTAGCTTTGTCTTCAGCCCCCATGAAGCATTACAGATCCCCATGTCCAGTAACTAAAGACAATGTATGGGTCTTCCAAATGTAATTGACTAAGCCAGAGCCATAATAGCATGTGGTTGCACACGAAAGCCACAATTGGAGAAGCATGTTTGATCTCTAAGTTTCCTAGGTGGTTTTCTTTTGGAGCACAACACAAAGTGATTGCCATAGACATGGTTCCCTTTTTGTTGCCACCTTCTCCAAAACTTAAAGTATCCTCCACCTAGGTGGTTCATTGAGTCCTTGTTTTATTATGTAAAACATAAGTCCTTTTCTCAACCTTTGTAAAATCTCAACATGTATCTCTTTTTCAAATTATAGCATATAGCATGGCTAAGCATGTACAACTTCAATATTTTCACTAAGGAGTGTATAGGGAATCCTATTAGGATTTAGCATAGCATAGGTACAGAAAAATCTTTTCATGCATATTTTCAAAATCCACTAAGTATAGTAATAAAAATAGTAGGACTTTTGTATGATAGTGTAACTTGCCTTTTTGGTAGGGAATGAGAGTTTTACTTCTTGATCTTGATAGACTCACTCTTTTGCTAATCTCACTACAAGTCAATCAAGCAAATCACCAAATCAACTAACATTCCAAACCAAGGTTAAACAAACAATTTCACACACATAGAAATGGAGTCTAATTCATGCAAAAGGGGGTTCTTTTGCAAGGTTGGTCTCTACTAGGTTTATAAACTTTGTAAGGTCCAAATTGGTCATTTACCAAAATGGCAAAGTCATTTGCAATTGGGTTTTATCTTAAGACCATTTTAAAATTCATTCATCATTTTATGTGGTGAAAATTATTCTTATCAAAGCAAAACTTTAGGTTTTTCACCAAGTGAGTTGCCCTTGGCAAGGCTTGGTGTTTTGGGTCAGTAAGTTTGGTTCAAAACATTTTCCCAAAGTTTTCCTTGCAAAAACATTTCCATAATAAAATCAATGAGTTTATGTGGTTAGAAAAATGGCTAAGTGAAATAATTCAACCTATATTTTACCAAAATCATTTTTAACACCAAGGGTTGGTTCCTAGGGTCAGTATGGTCACTAAAAACCATTTTTCAAAAGATTTAATCCTAAAATCAAATTTAAACAATTTTTCTACTCTAAACAAGCTCACAAAAGGATCTGCAATTTCAAACAAGCTAACAGATACTATTTTCGAATCTAAGGCCATGGTTAGCTAGGGCTTGTTCTCCTGATTTCATTGATATAAAATTTGTAATTTTTGGACGTGTGGTTTGAAAATTACAAGGGTTTGAAGTTTGCAAATAGATTTGTTTTCAAATTTCTTTTAAAACGAATTAGGTGACACGCGGCGTGTTTTAACTGGACGATACCGGTTCGGGTGGATCGTGCGATGCTGGCTGTTGGATCAAGTTAGATCGTGTGGCACAGAACGCGTACCTCTTCGCGGTAAGTGATCTAATCGTGGCCGCTAAATCTGGATCGAGCGGTACTGGCGAGTTTGACCATGTGTGGGCGGCGCTAACGGCGGCTAGCGGCGGCGTACGGCCAGGCGGTGGTGCTACGGTGATTCGAGGAAGCGAGAGAGGAGTAAAAGAAGCTCACCGGGTTCAGGAGGTCACGGTGATGCTCGTGGAGGTGTTGGTCTGACGAGGGGCGCTCTGGTCTTGGCAGGATTGCTCGCCGGAGTGGAGGACGGCGTCGGGTGGTCTCAGTCGTGGTCGATGACGTCGCTACAAACCACGAGAAGGCCAATCGAGGTTATGGTTAGATGCAGGAGTTCATGGTGGTGCTGTGAGCATGAACTAGAAGGAGAGGGGCGGTCTGGTTTACCGGGGAGTCGTCGTCGGAGGAGAAGCAGACGGCGGCGGTTCTGGAAGTTGTCGTTGGCGAGGCTCAGGGGCGTCCGCGGTCGAGCTGGTGGTACGGGGAGGTGGGTCTGGGAGAGGGGAAGCTGTGAGTTTGGTCGGGGAGGCTCGGGAAGGTGTGGCTTGGCCGGAATCGACAGAGGAAGCTCGTCGGAGCGGCGGCGGTACTGAGAGAATTGGAGGCAGCCTAGGGGCAGAGAGGAGGAGTGGTCTGGGGGAAAAGAAGGAGGGGGCGCTGGCGCTTAATAGCGTGCATTCACGGCAAGGTTTAAGGCGCGGCATCACTGCGAATTGATCGCGGCTTTGAATGGCAGCAACGGCAGCGAGGGAGGAGGCGTGGTCTGCGGGTGGGGAAGAAGAAGGAGGAGGTAGTGTGGGGTCCGCTGGCAGTGAAAGAAAAGAAGAAGGGAAGGGGTCCACTTGTCGGTTGCTCCGCGGGTCAGATACTGAGTGGGAAAACGCTTCGACGTGGGAGAGGGGAGCTGGGCTGTTTGGGCTGGGCCTTGTTGGGCTGCTGTTATTTTTTTCTGTCTAATTCTTTTTCTTTTTCTATTTCTATTTCCAGATTTGTGATTTCAAACAATTATTCAAGCATTCAAATAATTCAACAATTCAAACAATCATTAAACTTTGCATTGTGTTTTTGGTTCTGTTCCTCAACATAATCCAATTCTCAAAACAATATTTTAAATCTTTTTAGGTTCCATTTATTAATTAAATAAAATGGACCATGGTTTATTATTAGAATAGGGTTTGATATTAATAAAATCCCCATTTGAAATCCAAATATTTTCAAAATCAAATCAGTAGGTTTTATTTGAAAATACAATTCATTTGAAAATCTTGTTCTAATACAAAATATCATTTTATTTTAGAGTCCATTATTAATTAAATAAAATAGACTTTCATTATTAATTCAACTAGGGTTTGTTTTATTGAGAATGTTTATTTTAAAATCTAAAATAAGGACAAAACACTTTATTAGGTTTTATTAGAGAATATAAAATACTTGGAAAACTTTACCAAATTAAACAAATAAGTTTTTGATGGTTTATAAATGATAGAACCTTTATTAATAAAACTTGGATATTAAATCCTTATTAATTTATTTTAAATAAGCCTTTGCTAATTTTATTTAGAATAAAATGTTTTAATTCCAAAGCTTGTCCAAGGTTTAATTTGGCTTATAAAATAATCTTTATCTATAAAACTTTTATTTCAATTGAAAACCAAATCCTTTTATTTTAATGATCAAAATAGTATTTTCAAAATATTTTGTTTTCCTTTGTTTAAAATATTTAACTTTTTAAATCCATGTAAGATTTTATTTAATTCAAATGGGTTTGAAGTTCCAATTGAATTCAAAAAGTTTCTTCTGGCCCTGAAAATCAAACAAAGTTTTATTTTATTAATTTATTTTCACATTACAAGATTTGGAAAATCTTGGGATGTGACAGGCTACCACCCTTAAAATAAATCTCGTCCCGAGATTTGGGAAGGCTGGGGTTTACAAGCAAGTTCAAACAACTAGGGTACTACCACCCTTAAAAATTTTCAAACAAAAATTACATATTGGCCTTCTTGGGTCCTGGAAAACTTCTCTAAGCAAACTTTTGCTTTATTTCTACACTTGACTCATGGGCCAAGGTTGAGTTTCTCCATAGGCTTGTTCAACTTGTTTTTCATCCTTTCTGGACAGTTGCTTGCATAGTGTCCTGGATTCTTGCAGTTGAAACAATTAATGTCCTTGAGTTCTTTGCGTTGCTCTTGTGGGCAAGTTGCTACATAGTGGCCTGGTTCTTTGCAGTTGTTGCACCACACTTGGTCAATCTCTTTATTCTTCTTGTTCTCTGGGCATCCACTGGAGTAGTGTCCCATTTCCTTACATTTACGACATTGCACAAGGCTCATGTCTTGCTTAGGCTTCTTGATTTTCTTTGATCCTTTGAATTGGGTTGTCTTGTTTGGATGTAGGAGTGGTCCTTTTCCTTTGGTAGACTTGGATCCTTCTTGTTTCCTTTGTTCCACCATGGCATAGATAGGACATAGACCTGGAGTATGATCACTTCCTTCACACAGGTAGCAAGTAGCTTGAGAGGTAGGACATTGTCCAACAGGGTGATCTTCTTCACAATTGGGGCATTGTCCTTCATGCTCCTTGGAAGTATGATCCTTGTCTCCACAAATAATGCAAGCTGGGGCTCCATCTAGAACAATATTCTTTTCATCCTTGTTATCATACATTCTCTTTGGATAGTTTTCTTCCATGCTAATCATTTGATTAGTCACCTTAAGCATCAGTTGAGATTGCTCTTCCAAAAACCTTTGTAGTGCTGGATCCTTATCACTATTGTTGACTAGGAACTGAGCTGTTAGTTGGTTCAACTGGTGTTGGGTTGCTATGAGCTCCTTCATGCTATCAGCTTGGTTGGTGTTGGTGTCATCAACCTTGGAGTCCTTTGGAGTAGTCATCTGTTTGGGTTGAAGGGAGTTTAGAATAGACAAGATAATTCTAAGGAAATATCCCTAATCACACACATCACAATTCACACAAACAATTGCATGCAATCACAAACAACTTTTCACTCAAACAACAAAGCTCAAGCACATTTTTAGGCAACAAAATAGTTTTGTTACACCCCATAAGTTGGTGGTGTTGACTTAACTATAAATGGTGGTCCATCTACATGGTTCACTTGTGATCTTTCCTTCCTTCATGATTCTTCTTATTTGAGATCTTGGTTTCCTTGAGAAAACTCTTGGTCACATTACTTCAAAGTTGTTGATGGCTTTTTCTTATTTTGCACTCCCTCAGTCTCTAAATCTTGAGTAGGATTTCCTTGTTTCACTTGTGGTCCTTAGTAGTTTCCAAGTTGGAAGTCCTTGGTGATCATGCTGAAGATGTTGAAGTCATTAGAGTTGAAGATGTTGAAGTCATTAGAGTTGAAGATGTTGAAGAAGTCCTTTGCACATGGTGTAGTCTTTGGCCATGGGTAGGTTTTCCTTCAAGTTGAAGTAGAAGAGATGTAGAGTTGAAACCAAAATGATTGAGGAAAGAGTTTACAAGTTTTTGTAAATAAGTTTTTGGAACAAAATACAACTCCTATTTTTCTAAGGGTTTTTGTCCAATCCTAGGGTTTACAAATCCTACAGGAAACACAATGCTCTGATACCATCTATAGAGGTCCCAACCCAATAAGGTAGGTTCCTCCTGTGTTTTACAATGCTAGTCCCTGGATCAATAGCTAGCATCCACAGTTAAGATGTAATATCAAGAAACAAAGGTTATATTATAATTTTATAACCAGGAATAACATAATTATATTACATCTTACATAGCTCATTTGGCTATTACATTACATTGCAGCGGAATAACTATAAGTATGGGTCCATCATCTTCAAAGTGCCACAGGCAGATGTTGGTTATAGGCTTTGTAGTCCTAGTCAATCAAACAATCTTCATTTTAAAACAATCAACCTGCAACATTACAAGTTACAGCCACATGGGTCAATACATTTTGAATTGTATTGGCAAGCTTCACTTTTATGTATAATAAGAGTGGATCCTATCATTATATGCATATTTGGCTAAGTAGAGTTTAAGGCTTATTTGCATAAAGCAATATTTTATCCTATCTTTTCAAAAGGGTTTTAAAGTCTTTTGTCAAATTTCTTTTCCAAGTTCCTTGAACTCCTTGGTAGAAACTCAAGTGTTCAAGTCCTTGTCAAAAATCCCTTGAGCTACTTGGTAACCCCAAGTGCATCAAGTTTTATAAAATCTCATGAGTTCCTTGGTAAAACCCCAAGTACATCATGTTCTTGAGCACCTTGGTAACCCCAAGTGCAACAAGCTTTACAAAATCTCTTCGAATTCCTTGGTAGACACACAAGGGCATCAAGTTTTTATATTAGAAGTTGGAATGTCGAGATCTCCCATAGTTCAAACTTTAGTTGCTCAGTATTGTCCATAACCGGGGACACGGCTAAGTACTTAGATTTTATTAACTTCTGCAGAAGGAGTACACTTTACCCACATGACACAATCCCATCTTGTTACCACCAGTGGCCTACTAGATTAGTGCTCACCAAGATGGAGTACTGGCAGACTGAGAATGTGACGAAGTCTTTCCATAAGGTCCTCCCATACATCATTGCTAGCTTTGTCTTCAGCCCCCATGAAGCATTACAGATCCCCATGTCCAGTAACTAAAGACAATGTATGGGTCTTCCAAATGTAATTGACTAAGCCAGAGCCATAATAGCATGTGGTTGCACACGAAAGCCACAATTGGAGAAGCATGTTTGATCTCTAAGTTTCCTAGGTGGTTTTCTTTTGGAGCACAACACAAAGTGATTGCCATAGACATGGTTCCCTTTTTGTTGCCACCTTCTCCAAAACTTAAAGTATCCTCCACCTAGGTGGTTCATTGAGTCCTTGTTTTATTATGTAAAACATAAGTCCTTTTCTCAACCTTTGTAAAATCTCAACATGTATCTCTTTTTCAAATTATAGCATATAGCATGGCTAAGCATGTACAACTTCAATATTTTCACTAAGGAGTGTATAGGGAATCCTATTAGGATTTAGCATAGCATAGGTACAGAAAAATCTTTTCATGCATATTTTCAAAATCCACTAAGTATAGTAATAAAAATAGTAGGACTTTTGTATGATAGTGTAACTTGCCTTTTTGGTAGGGAATTAGAGTTTTACTTCTTGATCTTGATAGACTCACTCTTTTGCTAATCTCACTACAAGTCAATCAAGCAAATCACCAAATCAACTAACATTCCAAACCAAGGTTAAACAAACAATTTCACACACATAGAAATGGAGTCTAATTCATGCAAAAGGGGGTTCTTTTGCAAGGTTGGTCTCTACTAGGTTTATAAACTTTGTAAGGTCCAAATTGGTCATTTACCAAAATGGCAAAGTCATTTGCAATTGGGTTTTATCTTAAGACCATTTTAAAATTCATTCATCATTTTATGTGGTGAAAATTATTCTTATCAAAGCAAAACTTTAGGTTTTTCACCAAGTGAGTTGCCCTTGGCAAGGCTTGGTGTTTTGGGTCAGTAAGTTTGGTTCAAAACATTTTCCCAAAGTTTTCCTTGCAAAAACATTTCCATAATAAAATCAATGAGTTTATGTGGTTAGAAAAATGGCTAAGTTAAATAATTCAACCTATATTTTACCAAAATCATTTTTAACACCAAGGGTTGGTTCCTAGGGTCAGTATGGTCACTAAAAACCATTTTTCAAAAGATTTAATCCTAAAATCAAATTTAAACAATTTTTCTACTCTAAACAAGCTCACAAAAGGATCTGCAATTTCAAACAAGCTAACAGATACTATTTTCGAATCTAAGGCCATGGTTAGCTAGGGCTTGTTCTCCTGATTTCATTGATATAAAATTTGTAATTTTTGGACGTGTGGTTTGAAAATTACAAGGGTTTGAAGTTTGCAAATAGATCTGTTTTCAAATTTCTTTTAAAATGAATTAGGTGACACGCGGCGTGTTTTAACTGGACGATACCGGTTCGGGTGGATCGTGCGATGCTGGCTGTTGGATCAAGTTAGATCGTGTGGCACAGAACGCGTACCTCTTCGCGGTAAGTGATCTAATCGTGGCCGCTAAATCTGGATCGAGCGGTACTGGCGAGTTTGACCATGTGTGGGCGGCGCTAACGGCGGCTAGCGGCGGCGTACGGCCAGGCGGTGGTGCTACGGTGATTCGAGGAAGCGAGAGAGGAGTAAAAGAAGCTCACCGGGTTCAGGAGGTCACGGTGATGCTCGTGGAGGTGTTGGTCTGACGAGGGGCGCTCTGGTCTTGGCAGGATTGCTCGCCGGAGTGGAGGACGGCGTCGGGTGGTCTCAGTCGTGGTCGATGACGTCGCTACAAACCACGAGAAGGCCAATCGAGGTTATGGTTAGACGCAGGAGTTCATGGTGGTGCTGTGAGCATGAACTAGAAGGAGAGGGGCGGTCTGGTTTACCGGGGAGTCGTCGTCGGAGCAGAAGAAGACGGCGGCGGTTCTGGAAGTTGTCGTTGGCGAGGCTCAGGGGCGTCCGCGGTCGAGCTGGTGGTACGGGGAGGTGGGTCTGGGAGAGGGGAAGCTGTGAGTTTGGTCGGGGAGGCTCGGGAAGGTGTGGCTTGGCCGGAATCGACAGAGGAAGCTCGTCGGAGCGGCGGCGGTACTGAGAGAATTGGAGGCAGCCTAGGGGCAGAGAGGAGGAGTGGTCTGTGGGAAAAGAAGGAGGGGGCGCTGGCGCTTAATAGCGTGCATTCACGGCGAGGTTTAAGGCGCGGCATCACTGCGAATTGATCGCGGCTTTGAATGGCAGCAACGGCAGCGAGGGAGGAGGCATGGTCTGCGGGTGGGGAAGAAGAAGGAGGAGGTAGTGTGGGGTCCGCTGGCAGTGAAAGAAAAGAAGAAGGGAAGGGGTCCACTTGTCGGTTGCTCCGCGGGTCAGATACTGAGTGGGAAAACGCTTCGACGTGGGAGAGGGGAGCTGGGCTGTTTGGGCTGGGCCTTGTTGGGCTGCTGTTATTTTTTTCTGTCTAATTCTTTTTCTTTTTCTATTTCTATTTCCAGATTTGTTATTTCAAACAATTATTCAAGCATTCAAATAATTCAACAATTCAAACAATCATTAAACTTTGCATTGTGTTTTTGGTTCTGTTCCTCAACATAATCCAATTCTCAAAACAATATTTTAAATCTTTTTAGGTTCCATTTATTAATTAAATAAAATGGACCATGGTTTATTATTAGAATAGGGTTTGATATTAATAAAATCCCCATTTGAAATCCAAATATTTTCAAAATCAAATCAGTAGGTTTTATTTGAAAATACAATTCATTTGAAAATCTTGTTCTAATACAAAATATCATTTTATTTTAGAGTCCATTATTAATTAAATAAAATAGACTTTCATTATTAATTCAACTAGGGTTTGTTTTATTGAGAATGTTTATTTTAAAATCTAAAATAAGGACAAAACACTTTATTAGGTTTTATTAGAGAATATAAAATACTTGGAAAACTTTACCAAATTAAACAAATAAGTTTTTGATGGTTTATAAATGATAGAACCTTTATTAATAAAACTTGGATATTAAATCCTTATTAATTTATTTTAAATAAGCCTTTGCTAATTTTATTTAGAATAAAATGTTTTAATTCCAAAGCTTGTCCAAGGTTTAATTTGGCTTATAAAATAATCTTTATCTATAAAACTTTTATTTCAATTGAAAACCAAATCCTTTTATTTTAATGATCAAAATAGTATTTTCAAAATATTTTGTTTTCCTTTGTTTAAAATATTTAACTTTTTAAATCCCTGTAAGATTTTATTTAATTCAAATGGGTTTGAAGTTCCAATTGAATTCAAAAAGTTTCTTCTGGCCCTGAAAATCAAACAAAGTTTTATTTTATTAATTTATTTTCACATTACAAGATTTGGAAAATCTTGGGATGTGACAATCTTGTGCACTCCGGCATGATCTCCATCACTCCACCATGATTGCCTCCACCACGAATAGCAACTACAACTATTGCTAACTACTTAGCGATAAAGTAAAGCTATTACATGGCGTATAAGAAGTTGACACACAGGTCATACACAATTATAAAGACAACCATATGGCTCCGGCCGGTTGTGTACTCATCGACATGCAAGTCGTGAAACATTACAAAACATGATCACCGCATACATTATACACATCACATCTTGGGCCATACCATATCACAGAAAACACTCCCTGCAAAAACAAGTTAGACGCCTCTACTTTGTTGTTGCATGTTTTACGTGGCTTTATGGGAGTAGAAGCTAAGAACGATTCTTACCTACGGAAAGCCACAACGGTGATATTATGGTTGCCAAACTCCGGTGTTAATCCCATGACAACTATAGTGAGAGAAACTGACATCCACCAGCCGCATGTGTGGAACAAGCCACACGTCAAGTGCGGAGCCGGTCTCGCGAACGACGTCGCGTAAGGTTGGCCTGGACCGCTTCAATCTCACTATCCCGCGTCATAAGAAGAACACAAACAAGAGGCTTGCAACAGAAAACATCAACGCCCGCAACAACCATGTTGCGTTCTACTCGTGAAACACATCTACGCATAGATCTAGCTCTGATACCACTGATGGGTTTCGCGGCATAGTAAATCAAAATTTTCTACGGAGCGAACAGAGGGAAAGCCAAGATCTAATCTAGGAGATGCAAACAACGAGAGAGATTGGATTAGATCTTCATACCCTTGAAGATTCGCACAGCGGAACGTTCGTCGGAACGTGGGTGATGTAGTCGTACTCGCTTCTCCTCCTCGCGATCTGATCCGATCTAGCACCATAAGTGGCGGTGCCTCCGTGAGATGCACACGTGCAGCACCTCGACGTCTCCTCCTTCCTCGGACCAGCAAGTATGGTGGAGAGATAGATTGGATCTACAACACGACGGCGTGGTGTATATGGTGGAGAATTTCTGCAGCAGGGCTTCGCCTACAAACAGTCGGGAGGGAGAGAGGAAAGCTAGCAAGGCGGCTAGGGTTTGGAGGAGAGGTGTGTGGGGTTGGTGCGCCCCCACCCCTCTTTATATAGAAGGGGGGGGCGCAGCCCTAGCCCCTCCCCCAAGCCCAAAGGATAAGGAGTGGGGGGCATGGACTCTCCCCTCTTCTAGAAACCCTATCTCTAGTTTAAACGATTTAAACTCTCTAGGATCGGCTGGGCCCTATGGGGCCTTGTGCCCCTGTCCCAATGCGTCCAGGACACTCCCTCATAGGCCCATGCCCCCTCCCGGAAGGTGGGGCCACGTTGGTCCCCTTCCGGAAGGTTCTAGAAGCTTCCGGTACAATACCGATTAACCCGGAACAATTCCGAACTCCAAAAACTGCACTGCCTTATATGAATCTTATTCTCCGGACCATTCCGGAACCTCTTGTGATGTCCCGGATCCCATCCGAGACTCCGAACAAAAATTCATAAACCAATTATCCAATCTATCCTAGCGTCAAGACACGTTAAGTGTGTGACCCTGCGGGTTCGAGAATATGCAGACATGATCTTCTATCAATAATCAACAGCGGGGTCTGGGCACCCATATTGACTCCCACACATTCATCGATGATCATATCGGATGAAACACGATGTCAGGATTCAAACAATCCCATATATATATTCCCTTCGTCTCGCGATATTTTACTTGCCCGAGATTCGATCGTCGGTACCGTCATACCTAGTTCAATCTCGTTCACAGCAAGTACTTTACTCGTTCCGTAATCCGATATCACTTTGTGATTAAATCCTTAACCACATGCTTGCAAGAGGTGTTGATATCGATTACCGAGTGGGCCCGAAGTATATCTCTCCAACTTGGGAGGGACAAATCCCATCTCGATACATACAACCCAACAGATACTTTCCGATCACCTGAGAGACACCTTTATGATCACCCTCTCATAGGATGACGTTTGATGACCTCAAAGCTTTCTTCCGATACCAGGGAGTTGTATTATCTCATGGTCTAAGGAATACAATATTTTACATAAGAAAAGCTTCACAAAGACGAACACGATGACACGATCTAATTGCTTCGCTTAGTTTGGGTCTGTCCATCATATCATTCTCCAATGATATGATCTCATTATCAATTGACAACTCATGTCTATGGTTAGGAAACCTTAACCATCATTGATCAATGAGCTAGTCCATAGAGGCGTACTAGGGACACGGTGGTGTTCACAAACCACACAAGTATTAAAGTTTCCGATTAATACAATTCTAGCATGGAATATAAACATTATCATGAACAAGAATTATAATAATAACATCTTTATTATTGCCTCTAGGGCATAATTCCAACAATTTGTAAAATAGAGAAGAGACCCCCCCCCCTAGATGTGTAGAAACAAACCTCGCCCTCTATTTTACAAACCCAACATGGGTACACAAGTATGGATACTAGCGTTTGAAAACATACCTTTGAACAAAACATGTGATGAGGAATATATAGACAATAGATACTGCATAACATCACAAGGTGGATCCAATAAAATATACCACATAGTCGCATAAGATGGATCCAACCACATAGTCTCACACTACATAAACATAGTCTCACACGACATAAACACATAGTCTCACACATAAAATAGAAAGAAATCGAAGTTCACAAGCAATAAAAGGATCAAAGAGAAGAACGAGCTTGTGACTTCCCATGCAACACCCGTGCCTAAAGTGCAACTTCTCCCCCTTTGGCATCAAGACACCAAAAAGGGACAAGGGCAACACTACCGTCCCAAAGGTCAATCATCATCCTCCTCCTCCTCCTCATCCTCAAGGTCCTCCTCATCCTCATACGTGGGTGGGGCGCGGTGCGAGGAAGAGACATCATCGTCCCAATGGCTATGCTGAGAAATCCACTGATCTTCTGGAGTGATGTTGTTCTCGGATCCCTCGGAGATAGTCAAACCTTGAGCAGACATCATTTCCTTCTGCCGAGCACAGGCTTTCTTTGCATACAAGTGCGCCTCATACATGCGCTTCTGGTTGTCAACCTGGAAGCAGAAGATCTTCTTGAGCTTGACCTCCATCCTTTTGGCCCAAGAGGGCTTGGCATTCTTGCGGCGAGAGACAACATAGTCAGTGTCATGGCCACTATCAGCATGCTCAGAGTCATCCTCATCCTCATCCTCCTCACCTGCCTCAACGCGAGGTTTAACATGTGTCTTGATCTTGAGTGCCTTTGGCTTGTGCACAACGAGAGAGCGAGTGGAGAGCGTCCTAGCTATGACGGGGCACTTGGACACAATGAGGGCCATAATGTAAGGAGCAAATGGTGGGACCCTCCGAGTGTGTGCGGCAGCAACCATTTCATTCCAAATGAAGTCTGTCACATCAAGAGGTTGGCCAGATTCTCTGTTGAGGAAGGTGTTGAACAACAAGTCAACGGAGAACCCATGTATCTCGTCCTTGTTGCCCGCACGAGGAGCAACAGTCTCACGGAAAATGCGATGGAGAATGTCATATGTGGGGAGAAGATCCTGTAAATGGGCCCTTGTGAGCCCAGCAACCCCACGGCCTCGAATATACAAAGGTGTGAGAACATAATTTTTGGAGGGATGCTCCCGCATGTGACAGCGGAAACCACAAGGAACGTCCCGGCCGCGGTCCTCATACCCCAAGATGGCAGCAAACTCCGCAAGTGTAGCTTCCTTGACAGCACCTTGAGTCATCCAGGTAATCTTCTGATTGCGACCATTGTGGAAGTGTGCAGTGGCATAGAACTGGCAGATGAGGAGGGGATCATAGTCATACTGAAACTCCATAATAGGGAACATGCCAAGGTTTGAGGAGATTTCCTTAGCTTCAGCAAAGTAGTCAGAGTTCTTGTCAATGTGTCCCATGTCAAGCCACTACTGAGGCACCACCAGCTGGGTATTGGTCAAAAGAACCTCATGATACACACGCTCTTGGAAGTCATCATAGAAAAGACTGTCTGCCCTTGACTCGCTCCGGTTGCGGGAGTATGCATTGTCCACCCGGAGAGCCCTAAAGTCTGACTCAGAGATGCCTGAAAGTTTCTTTGGCCCAGATGGCCCAGAGCTGAGACTCTTGGTACGCCCAGTGGAAGGGGGCGAGAGGGAGGGGCTCTGCCACGCCCAGCTGAGCGCTTGGAAACCCCTTCACGACCCCCACGACCACCTCGATTGGCAGGCATCTTGGAACGGTGTCTTGGCTGTGGCATGACTTCTTCCTCAGACTCAGTCTCTTCCTCAACAATCTCACGGTCAGACTTGGAGCGCTTGCGTGCACCCCGAGAACCACCTGCATCTGTGAAAGCACGAGAGAGGATAGCAAGGAGATAAGGACACAAGAATCAAGAAGGAAAAACCGAGAGAATCTACAATTTGGGCAGAGCAATGTGGTCAGAGTGGACCGGTACTACCGGACCTAACGACTGGTAGTACCGCTTGCAAGCGGTAGTACCGGAAAAAGTTCCGGTACTACCGGTTGAGCGGCACACAAGTTGTCAGATCTGATGGGAACGGCCCAAATTGACGGTATAAACTGCTAAATTGAAGATTCTACGCGGTAACAAGGAATAATATGGCAGTACAACCTTGCAAGTAGTCAATTTCTCCACAAATCTAAGCCAAAACCTAGATCTAATGGGGAAATTAAACAAGAACAGAAGGGGCGGTTGTACCGGGATCCATGGCGGTGGAAAGGAGTGGGAGTCCGCCAAGAGGCCGAATCCAAGGAGAATCCGGAGAGAGGAGGGCGCGGCAGGGCTCCGGGGCCTTCAAGATCTCTGGTGGCAGCGCAGGTTTGAGTGGAGGACGTGGGAAATAATGAGGCACTGAGGGGTGCCTCTCCCCACGCATCCAATATATACCTGGTAACCGTCAACCGGTAGTACCGGTTGTTGGAGCGGTACTACCGCTTGTAAGCGGTAGTACCGGTTCCACGACCGGTAGTACCGGTGATCGGTAGGACCGGACATGTGGGCGGTAGTACCGTTCCTGGAGCAGTTCTGCCAGGAGACGACCTGGGAACTTTCTAGGTCCGGTAGTACCGCTCGCACATCCGGTAGTACCGATCCCATCTGAGTCCAAAGCCAGGGATCAAGGATGATTCTTGTGCGGATAGAGAGAGGGTTTTCGTGAGGGAGTACGGAGGCTTGGGTTAAGACAAGTGAGCTGAGAAGCACATCCACTCTAAAAACAATGGAAGAAACAAATAAATACCAAACTAGAGTGCATGAGACTAAGAAAGATGATGACAACTCAAATAGATGACAATCATGAGTTAAGACCAATTCAACTAGGTGACAAACACGAGTAAGCACATCAACCTCTCGATTGAGAGGGGGCGGTGGCCTAGGCCACCATATTTGAGTATACTCGGCTTGGCACCACGAAGATATATCTTGGGTCCATTACCGTAACTCATCATTGAGCTCACATATCACAAAATGATATTAAGAGGAATGATTTTTGTTTAATTTGCGCATAATGGGGGGAGGGATAGTCCAATCAATTAGGACCGCACTCCCCCTATGTCCATGCCTACACCTAAACCAAACATGGGTCGAGTAATAGGTGAGAGTGCAATATAATCAAGTCAAACTCCTAGAATCTACGATATTTAGTTCATTCCTCAAGTAGCAAAACTTTGCTTCATCAAGTGGCTTTGTGAAGATATCGGCAAGTTGATCTTTGGTTGATACATAGGATAGATCAATATCACCTCTAGCAACATGAACTCTAATAAAGTGATGTCGAATCTCAATATGCTTTGTCCTTGTGTGATCCACCGGGTTGTATGCAATCTTGATGGCACTTTCATTGTCACATAGAAGAGGCACTTTGTCACAATGGACACCATATTCCTTTAAAGTTTGCCTCATCCGTAGCAATTGGGTGCAAGCACTAGAAGCAGCAACATACTCGGCTTCGGCGGTGGAGAGAGATATACAATTTTTCTTCTTAGAAGACCAACATACCAAGGACCTACCAAGGAATTGGCAAGCCCCGGATGTTGATTTTCTATCATCCTTGTCTCCTGCCCAATCCGAGTCCGTGTATCCACAAAGAGCAAATGTTCAGCCTTGAGGGTACCAAAGACCATAAAATGGGGTATGAACTAAATATCGAAAGATTCTCTTGACCGCCATTAAATGGCTTTCCTTAGGAGCCGCTTGATATCTTGCACACACACCTACACTCAACACAATATCAGGTCTATATGCACAAAGGTAAAGCAAAGAACCAATCATAGACCGGTATACCTTTTGATCCACATCTTTACCATTTGGATTTTGTTCTAGATGAGTCTTTGTTGCCATGGGAGTTGGGGCTCCATTCAAATCTTGCATTTTGAATCTCTTGAGCATATCTTGAGTATACTTGGCTTGATTGAAGAATGTTCCTCCTCTAACTTGCTTGATCTCAAAGCCAAGGAATACTTTCAACTCCCCCATCAAGGACATTCGGAACCTACTAGTCATAAGCTTTGAGAATTCATCATTAAAAGCTTTGTTAGATGAGCCAAAGATAATATCATCAACATAGATTTGGCATACAAAAAGCTCCCCATTAACCCTCTTAGTAAAAAGAGTGGGATCGATTTTCCCAACCTCAAAGCCACGATCAAACAATAACTCTCTAAGGTGCTCATACCACGTGCGTGGGGCTTGCTTGAGCCCATAGAGCGCCTTATCAAGTTTGTAGACATGGTTTGGGAAGTTGGGATCCTCAAATCCCGGGGGTTTCTTAACATATACCAATTCATTTAAGGGACCATAAAGGAATGTACTTTCAACATCCATTTGTTGCAACTTAAAGTTATGATGTGCCGCATAAGCAAGAAGGATACGGATGGACTCAAGGCGAACCACGGGTGCATAAGTCTCTCCATAATCAATGCCTTCAATTTGAGAATAACCTTGTGCAACCAATCTAGCCTTGTTCCTTACTATAATCCCATGCTCATCTTGCTAGTTCTTGAATATCCACTTTGTTCCAATAACATTGCGGCAATCCTTTGGCTTCTCAACTAACTTCCACACTTTGTTTCTCTCAAAGTTGTTGAGCTCTTTGTGCATAGCTTCTAACCAATCTGAATCTTCAAGGGCTTCCCACACTTTCTTTGGTTCAATCATGGAGATGTGTGCTTGGTGTTCACTGAACCTCTTCAATTGAGCTCTTGTGGAAATTCCTTTCCTTAGATCTCCAACAACATTTTGGAGGGTGTGGTCTCTTAATTCCAACATTCTTTCTTTTCTAGCTTCGCGATGAGCGTGGATCTCCTCATTGTTTCTTAGGGGACCCTCTTCATCATTTTGATCACTATGTTGAGGGTCCACATCTTGTCTTTGGCTCGAGTCAATGTCCTCATCGGTAGATGGAGCATGTTGAGGTTGTGAAGATGAGGGCTCCACTCGAGTGGAGCATAGTTCTTCTCGATCCACCATAAGGGGTTCCTCAACAGGGCGGATATAACCCACACCCATTCTTCCTATGGCATCCTGAGGTATTTCATCATCTGCATCACAAGCATCAACACGCCCCCCTTGGGGACCATCATATTCTTAGAAGGTCACACTACAAGATTCTATGACGGCTCCGGAGAGCTTGTCATAGATTCTATAAGTGTGAGATTCGAGACCATAGCCAACAAAAATACCCTCTAATGCTTTAGACTCGAATTTGGACAAACGAACACCTTTGATGAGATAGAAACACTTACAACCGAACACCCGGAAATAAGATATGTTGGGCTTGTTACCGGTAAGTATCTCATATGGAGTCTTGTTGATTTTCTTGCGGAGGTAGAGCCGGTTTGAAGCATGGCAAGCGGTGGAGACGGCTTCGGCCCAGAAGTTGTATGGAGATTTAAACTCCGCCAACATGGTCCTAGCCATCTCAATAAGAGTCCGGTTCTTCCTTTCGGCCACACCATTTTGTTGAGGAGTGTATGCAGCGGAATATTGATGTTTAATCCCCTCATCACTAAGAAAATCATTCAAGGTGTAGTTCTTGAACTCGGTGCCGTTGTCACTTCTTATAATCAACACGGGAACATTGTGTTGCCGTTGAACCAAGTTGATGAAGTCGATAAAATTCCTTTGAGTTTCACTCTTCAACTTGAAGAAATAAACCCAAGAGTATCTTGAAAAGTCGTCAACAATCACCAAACAATATTTATTCCCACCAAGACTTGCATGAGATGGAGGACCAAATAGGTCCACATGGATGAGTTCCAAGATCTTGTTAGACTTGATTTGGTTCGTGGGCTTATGAGGAGCGTCATGCATCTTCCCTAAAACACATGCCCTGCAAACACGATCTTTGGCAAAGGAAACATTTTCTTTTAGTCCAACAATATGGCCCTCTTTATGGAGACTTTGCAAAGTTCTCATATTGACATGGGCTAGTCGGCGGTGCCACAACCAACCCACATCGGCCTTCCCGTATAAGCACATCGGACCTGCAGTGGCTTGCCCCGAAAAGTCCACCACATACAAGTCATTTTCGACGTAACCAACAAAAGCGACCTTGAGAGACTTTCTCCACATGAGGACCACAATATCATTATCAATAAAGACGGCAAAGCCCATCTTTCCAAGAGCACGGACAGAAAGTAAATTGTATCCAAGGGTTTCAACAAGCATGACGTTCACGAGTGTAATGTCGTGAGCCACCACTACCTTGCCGAAACCCATTACCGTAGATTTTGACTTGTCGGCATATGTGACGGTGATTTGATCTTCATTTGACACCAAGTCCTTGACAATAGACGAGCTTCCGGTCATATGACTTGTGCAACCACTATCAATCACCCATTTTGACCCTCCGGAAGCATAAGTCTACAAAAGATCAAGCTAGTTTTTAGGTACCCATTTTTCAATGGGTCCTCTTTTGTTAGCAACAAGGGTCTTGGGAACCCAAATAGACCAAGCAATATAACCATCATAAGGACCAACATATTGTGCATACACATCACCATAGTAATCACGCATTAGAACATAGTGAGGGTTAGCACTTCCCGCAAAATCATCATGAGACATAGTTTTGCCATTTGTGGTCTTACTTTCCACAATGGTCTTGTTGGTCTCTTGTGTGGGCTTGTCCTTCTTCTTCTTCTTCTTGTTCTTCTTCTTTTTTTGGAGACAAAACCAATGCCCCCTTTATCACCACTACGCCTTTGCTTGCTCAACAGATCATCAATAGACTTGTTCCTTGTGGAAATGTGACCTTAGCAAGCTCCCCCTTCAACCTAGCATTCTCTTCAAGAATAGTTGTGCTACTAGATGGAATGAAGTTACTAGGTGAAGGTATATTGGCCAATTGAGTTTGAAGCGTTTCATGGGACTTTGTGAGAGACAAGAGTTCACCCTCCAAGGCCTTGTGAGACTTGTTGAGCAAACTAAAGTCCTCGGCAAGTTTTTCATGAACCACACCAAACTCAATCTTGTCCTTTTTAGCCCTTTTGTATTTAGACATAACATGATCACGCTCTTTGATGAGTTTGTTAACAATGATGTCATTTGCCTCATCAAGCCCTTCAAGTTTTGACTCAAGGGACAACCTAGTCTCTTGTTCTTCTTCTAGAGCATTGCTTAAAGCCTCTAGTTCAATCATATGTTCATGCCCAAGTTTACATCTAACATCTAGAAGCTCTTGAGTGTGGGAGAGTTGATCTAAGATGTTCCCAAAATGAAGTTTAGCATCACCTTCTAGGTTAGTCATGAACTCATCAAAGGCAATTAATTCCTTTTTAACATCAAGAGACATTTCATCATCAATTTCATCATTATCTAATTGAGTAGAGTGGGATGATGAGGATACCTCCGTTCCTCTTGCCATAAGGCAAGTGACGTTCTTGGAGAAAGAGTTCTCATTTGAAGAGTCGAAGAGTGAGAGTGTCGGAGTAGAGGTGGTAGCTAGAGCAGCCATACCATGTGAGGTTTCTTCTTCTTCCTCATCATCATAATATTTATTGTCGGAGGAGTATTCTTCATGAGTGATCAAGACAATGTCTCCCGATTTCTTGTTGATGGGATTCTTTTTGATGAAAGGTTTCTTGTAGGGTGCCTTGAGAGTCTTCTTCAACACAAGATTCCCACCATTATCTTCTCTCTTCTCATAGGGGCAGCTTGCCACAAAGTGATAGCGGTCACCACAATTGAAGCAAGTTCTCAACCTAGTGGCATTCTCTCTTTTCCCATTTGGGTTGCTTTTTCGTTGCATTTCCATCTTGGCCTTGGCGGGGTTCTTCCAAAAGTTCTTTGCATAGAAAGCCATATATTGACTATGAGCAATCTTGACATCATCGGGATGGTCCAAGGAGAGGCCTTCATCACTATCATCTTCATCTTCAAAGTCCACAACTTTGGCCTTTAAAGCGACATTGACCACATTGCTCATACCGAGGGCACGAGCACGGGCATCTTTGGCGTTCTTGGCGGCGACTTTGAAAGCAGCCATCTCTTGCATAACTTCATTTGAGGTCATGAGATGGTAGTTGTGTCTTCCTTGTAATCTCTTCAAGTCGGTGGGCTCAAAAGGCATGAGTGCACTCACATATTTCCTTTTTATCCATGCATCATCCACATGTGAGGCACCCACATTTCTAAAAGCGGTGGCGATGGTCTTGAGCCTTCGATACATGTCTTCGTGATCTTCACCTTCTTTCATGTAGAAACCTTCGGCTTCATTGCTTAGAGCATAATATTTGTTCCTCCTCATACTCTCATTTCCAACAAACAACACAGTGAGAGCATCCCAAGCTTCCTTGGCAATGCTAAAGTGCTCAGTGTGTGGGTAATCCTTTGTTCCCAATCCTTGTTGAATCATATGCAAAGCAGTGGCATTGAGTTGACTATTGACAACCTCTCTTCTTGTCAAGTTGTTTGGATCCCCAATAAAGAGTCCACGCTCGATGATGTTCCATAGTTCAATGCAAGAGCTGCGCATATGAGTTCTCATTAGTGATTGCCATTGAGCAAAAGTAGCAGACTCTTCTAGCTTAGGTGGGTCACCTCTATTGTATACATGAGGGTGAGGGATGGGAGGATCGGGAGAGTACCAAGAATCACGGTGCTCACCCTTCCCCCCCATCAAGTCGTGTGGAGGAATTAGCATTGTCTAGTTTATCCCCTACCACCATACCCTCGGGGGATACCGGAGTATTCCCTTTAGGTACAACGGATGGTAGTTCCTCTTGAGGAGATGGGGGTGATGAGCCATCTTTGTCTTTAAGAAGTTGCTCAAGCATCTTCTTGACTTTGTTGACCAAGGAAGAGCTCAATCTTGTTTCCAAGTTTCTGAGATCTTCCATGGTCACCGGGGTTGACTCACTACCACCATGCCCTTCTTGGCTACCCATATTCTCTTAGGTGGTAAAGCCCGAATAAAGAGCCAAGGCTCTGATACCAATTGAAAGGATCGTATGGGCACCTAGAGGGGGGGGTGAATAGGTGCTACTTCAAAAAAAAATTTAGGTTTGATAATAAGGTAAATTCTCTAGATAATGCAACTATGGTTAATTTACCTATATGACAAAAATGCAAGGGCTACCGCAACACAAGGTAGTAACTAGTAAGTAAGGTGCGGTAAAGGATAGAAGTAACCGAAGAGTGGACGCGGAGACACAAGGATTTGTTTCCCGTAGTTCCTTCCTTTTGAGGGGAAGTACGTCTATGTTTGGAGAGGGGGTGGTTTCAAACCACCAACGCCACGAAAGGCCTCCCTTGTTCTCCGATGAATCTCACCCCAACGGGATCGATTCACCTTCCACTATATCGGCAACCTTCAAGGTGGAAGCCGGCACCGTTACAAGTTTGGGGCACACATCCACAACTGAATCGGAGGCTCCCAAATACAAGCAAGCTGTCAAAGAAATCAAAGACAAGCTTGTAAGAACCAAAACAAGAACTAGGGTTTCCAAGAAAACACAAGAGCAAAGGGGGGGCCCTCAATGGAATGAGCGGGAAATGAAGATCTCTTTTGGTGAAGTAGTAGATCGGGGCCTCCTCCTTCGATTCCCCAAAGATCAAGGACTTTGGGTGGATGGATGAGGAGATCTTGAAGATTTGAGTGGCTCCAATGGACTCCAATGGTGGGCAATGACTTTAATGTGCTGAGCATTTTGTCCCAAGGTAGGTGGAGGGGTATTTATACCCCTCCACGAAATATATGGCCGTTGGAGCATTTAATGACCGGTAGTACCGGTACTCAAGCGGTAGTACCGCTTGCATGCGGTACTACCGGTCCAGTACCAGACCAGGTACCGGAGGTGTCTCAGTTCTTCAGTGTTCTTCAGCTTTGGGCGGTATCGCCTTTGCGGTACTACCCCCAAGCGGTAGTACCGGAGGTAGGAAGCGGTACTACCGGTTCGGGCGGTAGTACCGGTCCCAAGTACCGCTTGGTACTGACCAAAATGGAGAGGGGTGGGTGCTAGTCAGTATGCCACGGTACTGACGAGCGGTACGACCGCCTCAAGCGGTAGTACCGGTTGGGCCGGTAGTGCCGCTTCATGGTACCGGTGGGTACTGACTAGCACGCACCCTTAGCGCTTTTGATCAGTGCTAACCGGTACTGGAACCGGTAGTACCGGTGTCAAGCGGTAGTACCGGTTGTAGGTCCGGTACTACCGGTTGACACAGAAGTTTTTGCAAGGGGAAGTGTTATGCCATAACTTGTGCCTCCTTTTATCAATCCTGTAATAAACTTAGTACACAGTTAAATCGATAAGTGTATTGTTATCAAACATCAAAATCAGAGGGATAGGAAAATGCTCTTTCAAGTGTGTTCTTGAGCATTTGCCTCTCATGCTCTTGCATCTTTGTGGTTGCCTTGCATGTTGAATATATAGAGGAAACTCAAGGAAGTTGGCCTTTGCTTTGAGTGTGTTCTTGAGCATTTACCTCTCATGCTCTTGAATCTTTGTGGTTGCCTTGCATGTTGAATATATAGAGGAAACTCAACCAACGGTAACGGTTGGCAATCTATGCAATGAAATTCAAGTTCATCACACATGCATAGATTGTGGGGGAGTTTGCTCTATATATTGTGCTTGTACCAACATCACATACTTGTGTAGTATTTGATGTTGGGGCAACCGCTTTGGTCGTTAATTGTCATATTTAAACCCTCGCTAAGGGATTGCCATCAATTACCAAAATGGGGGAGATTTAAAGGGCATGTATGCCCACATGTGTGGTTTTGGTAATTATTGATAATCTCTATGGACTAATGTGTAAATTGAGTTTCACTTGTAGGTTTGTCCATTGGCGTCGCTTGGGCCTTGTGTTGGTCTCAAGGTTGAGAGTTGAAGAAATGTCCAAGGGCTTTGTGCCATTGGAATCATGAAGAAATAAGGAGCTTGAAGGTTAATCAAGACAAGTGCAAAGATTTGCATCAAGATGGATCAACCTCAAGAAGGGATGAAGAAGGGAAAGCTCAAGATGTGCCATCTCTAGAAGATCTCATGCTTGAAGCTTGCCATCCTCATGATCATGGGGTGATGAATACAAGTTCAAAGAATAGGTTTACCCATGGATTATGGGGGAGAAATTTGCAAGTCTTCATCTTCATCAAGCAAGAGCAAACAAGAAAGGTGTTCCCTCTATAGAAGAACAAGACGGTCTACATCAAGTTCAAGTGGGATGCTCAAGGCAAAAGTATGTTCTTGATAGGGCTTCTCTTTTGCCGGTCTCGTGTTGTTAGTTGGGAGACCAGGTTTAGGATAGATAGCCATACTATCAAGAGACCGTATTTCCGGTCTACATCAAGTTCAAGTGGGATGCTCAAGGCAAAGGCATTTCTTATTGTAGTTTTTGATCTTGCGAGTTTTCCGGCTCCACACCTTGGGGGATACTTAACATATATATACTTGATATTTTCTCCCTCGGTGGTATCCAATATTTAACATTTTGTTGGGTTCTCTTGGTTTTACCTTTCCAACAAAATTGGTTTCATCCCAATCGGAGTTTCCAAGCTCAACTTCTTGTGTTTTGGGTTTTGGAGGTTTTACCGGTTTATCGCTTCTAGAGAGGTCATACCTTTCTCAATTTGGTTTTATCCTTCCATGCTGTACTATGATGTTTCTTTGCATAATATTATAGAGCTTTTTGTTCTCTTCAAAACGAGCCCAAGGTCATCAAAAACGGAGTCCGGAATTATTGAAGTTTTCGTGCAATGCTATTCTGCATTTTTGCTTGAGCGGAAGTTCCGGCCCAAGTTCCGACCCAAGTTCCGGTCAGATTCAGTAACTTGTGTTTCTATTTTCGGAAGTTCCGGTGGGGGGCCGGAATTTCTGGTGGTGCACGAATCTGGCCCAAACGGTCAGTTTTTCCTTGTCCTATTTAAGGGGGGCTTCTTCCCTAATGGTTCCCCATCTTTTGAGCTTGTTTTTGCCCACCATTGTTGACCTATTTGAGCTCTCTTACTCCCTCTCCCTCTCATGATTCTTACATTTTTTGAGGGAAAAGTGAGAGGAGATCTAGATCTACAATCCCCCCAAGTCAAATCCCTTCTTTGTGAAGGAATAATTGGGATCTTAATCTTGGAGAGTTTCGTGTTCTTCTCTTGTGTTCTTCATCCCTTATTCCCCCAATAGCTTTTGTAGCTTTGTTGGAATTTGGGAGAGAAGGACTTGCCCTTGCATTTGGTGCATAGGTTTGAGTTCTCCTTAGAGATTCAGTGAGTTCAAGTTTGTGGGATTGTTTCTCTTGGGTTCTTGGAACCCTAGACGGTTGTGTGGTTGGGTTGTTGACCTTGTGTGGTCTTGTTGACCTTTTGTGGTCTTGTAGTCTTTTGTGGCTTTGTTGGCCTTTTGTGGCGTTGTAGCCTTTTGTGGCTTTGTTGTTGGGAGCCTCCAATTGAGTTGTGGAGATAGCCCCAATCTTGTACAGGTTCGGTGACCGCCCTTAAGAGTCCCATAGTGGAGCGAGTGCCCGCCTTTTGTGGTGCGCACTTGGGAGAATAGGGTGAGCCTTTTGTGGCGTCGGTGAGTTGCGTGCTTCCGCATCTGGGGTGAGGCCTTGTGTGGCGTTGGGTGAGCATCGAGCCACCACACCTCGAGGTGAGCCATTTGTGGCGTTCGGAGAGCATTGCGCCATCGCACCTCTCCAATGGAGATGTAGCTTCTTTGGAAGTGAACTTCGGGAAACAAATCTTTGTCTCAGCGTACATCGGTTATATCTCAACCGAGCCCTTTACTTATGCACTTTACTTTGTGATAGCCATCGTGCTTGAAATATTCATATCTTGCTATCACCTTGTTGCTTGTATTGCTTAGCATAGGTTATTGGTGCACTTAGGTGAACTTAGTGGCTAGGTTTTGTGCTCAATAAATTAAACGTTAGTTTTATTGCACATTTACTTGAGCCTAAACCATAATAATTTTAAAAGCCTATTCACCCCCCTCTAGGCAACGTCCATTGCACTTTCACCTCATTTCCTTTTCCGCTTCCGTTTAGAATATTCTGTTTCCGTTACTTTTCCGCAAAATGTCATTTATGTTTTCTTTCTAGCTCTCCATTTCCTTTTTCTTCGGAAGCAAATGGAAAGTTTCCTTACTGTGTTCAACCCTACTCTCTCCTCACACCAAAAAATGAGCAATATGACAAGCCGGACCGACACGTTATGTAACATCCCAGGATTAGCACCTCTAAATAGACAGGACACATGTTTGTGCATTGCATTCATGCATAAGAAAATCCGTGGAATTTTCACGCAAAACTAAAGAAGCTATAGAGGGATCGAGATCTCTCTTGTTTTGATGGAAACATCAGGACAGGTGCGATGGATTTCGACATGACCTCTATTGTGCTTTTGTCTTTTAGGGGAAGATAATTCAACATTTGAATTTTAAATTGAAAGATCTGAATATTAAAAGAATTTGAAATGGAATAATAATTGGAAAGTAAATTGTAATAATAAATAAAAGGTGAACTCTTATTTATATTTAAGATACAGTATTTACAATTATCTAAGTATACAAGATAATTGAAATTCAAACACACACAAAAAAGGATTTACAATAAGAATTGAGTTCATAATTATAAACAAGATATGAATATTACAATAATTCAGATTACAAATAGAAAAAATTAAGCTTTATTAAGACTATATAATATTACATTGTCTTTACAAATGAAATATAAAACAAATAACTTTATTAAATAAGATACAACCATACAATGTCTTTACATTATTTAAACAGAAAAGAAATTACAATAATAGTTAAAAGAAAGAAAAGAAAGAAAACCTAAATTATTTTCCTATCTACTTTTATATCCTGTTTTCTTCATCTCTTCTTATCCTCCTTAGTCTTGATCCCTACAAGAAAGCAACAAGCAAAAGAAATAGAAAACACAGGGGGTTATGGGGTTATGGTACTCTCAGGTTTTAGCAATGTAATGCATTGCTTTGCCTCATCATTGAGTAGTATTACATAAAAAGGGGCCAATGTAAAATATGTTCTTATCTAGAATTTTTGCCTCGGGCTTATGCATCATAGGCAGGGGCAAGTTTCACCAAATAGAGCATCTATTCTTATCAGATGTGTAGCCTCAGTACAATATCATTGGACAAGAGGCAAGTTACACCAGATAAGGACATAGTAAAGAAGTAGGAGTAACAGCCAAATTACTTGATCTGATCCACTCACTGGAGGTAAGCAGACAAGCTGCTCACACAACCATGCATAATGTTGTGCTATTGACACAACAGTAGAAGCAACAATAGTAGTGGTATTATAAGAGGATAGCCACAACAGCTAGCCAAAACAGTAATCCATTCTTAGTTTGCAGACCACAAGACCAACACCTCCTGATACATTCTATCACTACACCAAAAAACTCAAGAACTCATTCCTCTTTAGAACTCATCACAGCCAATCCATATCTCACCAACCAAGACACTAGCCCAGATCACCACCACATCACTACACCATGGTTGCTGCAAGGAGCCATCCAATGGCAAGGACAAGGTGGAGAAGGCCAGGCTATGGCTGCTAAAGTGGATAAAGTAGTAAAAGGAGAGGTGAGCAGGATATCTAGATGCAACACCATATGAACCAGATCCCTATCAAGTGCAACCTACACACAACTACAGGTCAGGGACATCCTTAAAGGAATTTTGGCTAGCAATAAAATTCAGTAGTAGATCATGTGTTCAGACTATTACTGTGCACACTCCAGGGTAGAATCACCACAGTAGGGTTCTACATCAGATATGAGCCACTTACTCAAACCACACCATCCCAGAATCCATAAACATAAGAATATAACAGATGGTTGGGAACAAGCCACTTAACTTTAGGAAGGATTCTTACAAGAAGGCTATCTAATTTAGAATAATATCAAGGCTCTTAAGTTGATGATTGCCACAACAACCAATAAATTCCACTACCATATCCATAGCATGAAAAAAATCTAACCATTCCTGATACACAATACTAGTCAATGAGATCATTTCCTCACAAATGCAATAGAAACTAAAATCAATCTCCCACAAGACAGATTCATAATACAGTAACCAGAACACCACATCTTTGTACTGTCATAGTTGACAGTATAGAGCTAGTATTTATTTCATTAGCAACAGTCAGGAAATAAAGAAGCATCCCAACACAGCAAGATCAAGTATGTTGTATCTATTATTATTAAAAGCATACACTACTACACCACAATTTATACATGATCATTATCACCAAGCTTAACTAAAACAAACACAGTAATAAATTCCAGGAAGCAAATATTGAAGATACAACCAGATCAAGTATAATATCCACACACTTATATTTACAGAAAAAGATTCAAACATAATATGTGTGGCCATCTATTTACTGCAGCAAGCCAACCATATCCATTTTACCACCAAATGAAAGCAACAAATAATATTACTCATTAAAGTATGGTGCACTGGAAATTACTACAATACCACTAATAGCTAAATCATACAACCTCACAAATTGACTAACTAGAGTAAAACTGCAGTAAGAATACTATTCCAGAATCATCCATTGTAAGTTATTGATGCATAGCATCCATACCAAAACCCTATCAACCACTTAATTACATCCAGGCCCAAATTGGAACATCAAATAACCAGCACTACATCAGCTACAGGACCAATAAAACCAACTAGATCGAGTAACTACTATCAACCTAAAGTCATCTCCAGGCTTAATTAGAATACTAAAATTAACCACATAACATTAAAATAAGATAAATCGTCGACTCGAGGGTCGGTCACACAAGAATTACCTGGATCAAGGTAGGAGAAAATGCAGGAATAACATCATAACCGAAATAGCTAGGAAATTCCCTATCGGGGTTGCATTCACTGTCGTCCCTCCGGCATCAGAATAGAGTAAGTCACAATCGTTGCTGCAATACCTCATCACCATAGAGATCAGCCCTAGCAGACGGCGCGAGATGCGGTCGACCATGGCCGAGACGGCCAGGAAAGCAACTGACGGTAAAAACCCAACGGAGCCATAAAGGAGCCGAGGACCAGCAGCATCTGGGCGTGAGGATTAGAGTAGCCGCGCCGGTGACCTTGCCGAAACTGCACGGCTAGGGTTTCGTGGGGGGCGAACAGAGAAGCAGAGCAACGTTGAGACCAGGGGGGTCGAAGAAGGAGCGAGATCCAGGACCTCAACGAGATTTAACAGAGCCGGAGTTGGACGCCGTCCGGCAGCGCAGCGACGGCGACGCATCGAGCATGGCAGAGAGGGGTTAGCGTTAGTGAGATGAGGAAGAAATAGGGTGGGTCAAGGTGTGGTTGCCCTGGCTCAACCAGTTAGGCCGGAGCTTGGCTGTCGAGCGGCTGTGAAGGAGGCGGCCAGCGGCGGCCGAAGTGGCTGGCGGCGGCAACCTCGCACGGGGGCGAGGAAGGAGTGGATGAGGTCTGTGTGTGTGTGCGTGTGTGTGTGGAGTGTGGGGTGAACCGGGGTGGGGTTTGACCCTGAGCCAGATGGGCCATATTGGGTCCAAATGGGCCCCTTTGGTAAACCTGGCCCAATTCCAAAGAAAAATAAATAAGAAATAAAATATTTATCAAATCACTAAATGACCAAACTACCCCTGAACATAAATTATACCTTCGAAAATATAGAAAAATCCTAAAAATGTATATGATATATCAAGATGATCACAAAAATATATCTACCTAATAAAAATATAATTTTAAGTGTTTAAAATAAATTTAAAGAAAAATAATTATTAACACCATTAAATTTTAAATGAAATTTTATAAAATAAAACAAAAACCCTAAAAATAAATCAAAAATCATTTTTGTGTATCAAAATAACTCTATTATTTTATAAAAATACTCACTTAGAGTTTTACAAATAAAACTTAAAGTAAATATTTAAAAACACTTAATTCTTTGATGAATTTTATAAAAATAAAGATAATACTTAAAAATAAATAAAATTCATTTTTAAGGTCTTGAATAAATATATTACACTAGAAAAATATTAAATATACCATTAGGAAATTCTTTTAATAGTTTAAATAATAAAACTTTACCTAATATCTATTTTGTCAATTCTTAAAAATAATTCTTAAGTAAGAAATAATCACAATTCTTATAAAACTTTGAGCAATTAGTGTCTTAGTACTAAATCCAAACCCATAACTTAAATTCATACTCAAACTTAAGTATAACTTTTAACTTTAAAATATTCCTTCAAAAATCTTACTAAAAATCCTTTAAAAAAAATTGGGTATCACCCATTTATATAATATAGTGAATAATTCCACACCTTAGTTATACCTATCATAAATCTAAAACTTGGAAATAATTAAAATATATTACATCTTAAGTTTACTTAACCTTTTAAAATTAACTTCAGTCTCAAAGCTTATAAACATCATGTCTAATAAATTCCTTATGTTTTTATAGTTAACTTTGGTCTATTTCAATTAAGACATAATGCATCTCCAGTCTAAACTAATCAATCAAATACCAAAAGGCACTGATCACATTTTATTAATAATGAAGATTGCTTAAACATTACACAGGAAATCTTTCCTTCGAATGTTATTCTTTTTGCCACTTCAAATAACAATCTTATAATAAGTTCTTCAACTCTTAACAACTCAATCCCAAGGACTTTTATCATAATCACCACATGACAATTCACCCTAATCACATCATCTTATACTTTACTTACATATTTTGGATTATTAACACTTAGGTTCCTTATGAAGGTCATTACTTGTAAAGTAAAATTTGAAGATAAACCCAACTCTGAAAAGAATCACTTGAATTCACTTCACTCAAAGTATTGAGGATTCAACTTGGGAGTTTTACAAAAATGCATAGCATTACTTATGCATAACTGCATATTGCTTCTTTAAACATTAGTCCTTACCGGACCAATGATGCAGATTTCAGATATTGGATCTTATGTCGTCTCGAAGACTGTGAGTGCATAATCTTGCAATCACAAAAGGCAAGTTCACACTTGCTCATGTCCTTTGATTATTTTCTGTAAAGTATTTTGCAAATCCAGTGTTGTCATCACCTGCATTTGAAAAAGGACAAAAAACACTATTTTCATAATAATGTGATTATAGGTTATTTACCATGAGGTAATAACCTAATATATGAGTTCCGGTGGTAAAGGAACATATTATCTAGGACTTAACAACCAATGTTGCCAGTGATTCTTGCGCCGTATATTACGCGTTGACCATGAGATTTGGAATGGGACGGAGAAGTCAACTGTATCTTTTCCCTCTCGCATGGAGCTGGATGTGCGGGTCGTGGCTGTTATCACTCATAGCATGCATATTATTTATGGTAATTCGTAGAGGATATGCGGCATATGGGTGGGAGCCCTCAACGTCCCATGATAGTTCCGGCATCTGAATGGTCTGTACAAACCATTGCCGTAATTCAATAGGTGGGCATGGTGTACACCAAGGAGACATGCGGGGTCACGGAGAAGGCAGTGATTGGCTTGGATCTTAGGTTGGGCCTCAAACCAAGGAAGTTTGAACGGGGACATACTCCCGGTCATGCAACAAAACCTAAGGTCTCTCATGGGTAAAGTGACGCACCTCTGTAGAGTGTAAGAACTGTAACTTGTTACTCCCTGTTCCGGGAAGGAGCTGCAAACGCTGCGGGAAAGGAACCCCATGAAGGTTCTAGTAAACCCGTGAAGGCTGACGGACATAGCTTTTCAGAATAAAAGCAACCTTTAAAGAAATGTTTATGAAAACCTGCATTGCCTACGACCTATGGTCTGTGGCTGTAGATATAGTGCATCAAACACTCCTTTTCTAGTGGACTTGCTGAGTACGCTCGTACTCAAAGTATCTTCTTAACCCTTGCTAGATTTTAAAGCCAGTATAGACGATGTCTACACCAAGCTATGCTCCAGGAATCATCATCAACAGCTAAAGCTCTTCAAGGAAGTCAAGAAAGTCAACATATACATCAACTCAAGTGAAGACGAAGTTGCTGATTAGATAAGAATAGAATTTCTAACCATAGAACTTACTTCTGTAGAGTATTGCAATAGTAGCAATGCAAGCCAGTAGTTCAGCTACTAGTTTTATAAGTATGGTAGCTATGAGTTATTTATTCTTGATTCTTCTTCATAAGAAGTTTCTTTCTCTCTCTTTAACCTAGAGTGTTCTCTGGATCTTGTGTAAAGAGTTGAGTTGTAACCTATAGTCATGTCTTGGACCTGCTATGTTTCTGTTGTACTACTCTGAGGGATGTAATACTAGTGAACGGTGTTTCATTGGTGTTATGTCAACGACTATAGTGTACTACATCATGGAGTGGTATGTTGGGTCACCGTAGTTGGTATCAGAGCATATGCTTTGACCTTAGGATTAAAACCATTTTAGGACGATCTGTAGGTTGGATAGTGACTATAGGAGCCATCTTATCTAAACCAGATATTCTTATGACTTGTGATGAGTATCCACTTGAGGATAACCTTGTCATACATAAGTCAGATGCTTAAGTCATTCTTTCTTAGGAGTAAATATTTTATCTTTTCTCAGTCTAGTGCTATTTCGTGTCTTCCGAAGGAGACATAAACCACCAAGATACTGTAAGAAAGTGTAATACATTATATGGAAATGGTGTAGCCTAACTTTAGAACTCAAGTAGCACAATGGAATTTTATTGTTAGTTGTTAACCAAAGACAACGAGATGAACCTCACTAGAATAAATGTTGATGTAATAAGTAGTAATCATGTGGGATTCACTTGAGAATTCTACGTGATGAAGTAAAATTATGATAAGACTTAATGATAGTGTAATGAGAAATAAAATCATCATGGTTAGATCAACCCCTAAATCATGATGTATTGGTAGACATAACCAGATCATGGTGATATTAGCTTCGAAACCATGATGTAGGAGTAAGTATGACAAGTACTTAGTGATTTATCTTGGAGTAGAAGTATGAAAATACGATGGTAGAACTATGATAGAAGTCATATGTGCTAAATATTTCTAATAATTTTTGGTTTAAGTTAACAAATAGAATCTGATTAGTCATTTGGAGAGATCATGTGAGGTTAGTTGACTAATAAAGAAAGGTTGAACATAGTTAATCATTCCAAAGGTGAAACCAAAGGTTAGTCAAAACCAGGTTGAGACCACTTTGCTTAATACTATCCTGTTGCACTTAAGCAATTTGGGTAAATATTGAGATAAACAATAGTTGACTTTATGTGCTAAGTATCACAATGTAAACCTATATGAGGAGGTGTCATATACTACACAACTATGCCGAAATTCTAGAGATATTATACTCAACTACTATATTCTGGGCTTAGAATATTGTATCTTATATGTACCACATTTTGATTTATTTGTTTTTCTTGGATATTCTTGATTGACTAGATCTGTACATGAAGTTTGACTTGGTGTGCAAATGCATGTTGCAACATCCAGTCACTACTTGATGTTATAGACCTAGATAGAGTAAGGGAATTCGTGTAAGGGAGTGACGAAGTTCAAATACCAAAATGAATACTACATGAAGAATGAAGCGAAGTGTAAGGATTATCAACTCAATTTGGAGGATGGATCAAGCTTAGATCATTATTAGTCAGCAACAAGAAGTGATGAACTTAAAGTTTAATCAAAATAGGTAATTTTGCTAAGAAGTTAATGGAGTAATTATGCAAGTTCATGGAAGTATCATGAATAAATACAAAGAAGTAGCTTTGAAACCAAACTGGTATTCAAGCTTTGACAATTCAGAGAGAATGCCAGAGGTATATCGGAAACCATAGGGTAATACATATACCCTAGGATGGTTCGCAGCTGGTAAATATCCGCAGCTAGTATTTGATCCACAGTTGGTATCTTGTTCGCAGCCGGTGTTGGTTGACATAGTTAACCAGATGATCTTAATGTTTGCATGAAAAGCATAAAATTTGGCCTAAGCTAAGTAAGATCTAAAGGAGTATAAAACTTAAGCGATCGTCTTTCGAGACTCCTCGTGAAAATTGACCTATCAAAGTAAAATGCCACATCGTAAGATAAATAGTGCTGAAAGATTTGTTTCGGAGATCCACAAGTGTGTGGGTGCACCGTACAATCTTTCATAAGACTCTAATTTGGTAAAGTATAAGCTGAACAAAGACCTACATTCTAATTATAAAGTCAATGGTTACTTTATACACGATTTAGAGACCATTAGTAAACCCTAAGGGGGAGAGTAAACAATTTTTAGAAGTATTGTTATCTAACTTTCCAAATAAAGGTTGGATAAGAAGGACTAACCTATAATAAAAGCAAGCCTTATTTTCATAAGGTTAAAAGATAATCATCAGAAAGGTACTCTCTGAAGTATGTCTGGATGAAATATCGGAATTTATTTCAAGGTAGTAGTACTCAAACCTTGAGGTAGTTAATCAATGGAAGTTAAAGAAGTACTTCGGGTGATAAAAGATTAATACTAACAAAATAATCCTCAGAGGAAACAACTCTTAAGTGATCTTTAAGAGTGAATAATCACATCAAATTAGACATGTATAGAGAAACAAGGAAATTCCTATGTGTATGGACTAAATGAGTTCAAATCCAACTTTTCGAAGGACTACCAATATAAACCATATCATCACAAATCAAAAGTTGGTCTTTTGATTTTAGTCATTGTTTAATGGAGTTAAAATCCTATGTTAGTGAGACTTCCTAAACCTTGTATAGTATAAGCACGGAGGTTTGATGATCAAGAAAAGGAGTTGGATTAGGATACCGAATCAAGGAAATGAATTAAATATGAGACCCCAATTAAAAGGAGTTTATACCAAGGACATATCCCTAAGGAAGTAAAGTAAAAGGAACTTTGGGGTATTGAAGACAACAAGTTGGAGATTGCCAAGAATGATAAGAATTCAAAGAAAAAGATTCGGATATGGAATACTACAATTATGTCCATTTGAGGTTACCATGAAGTTGAGAAATGTGGTAATCAATACAATAGCAATTCCTTATTCTGAAACGTGAGAGTGTACGAAATTCGAGGACGAAGTTAATTTTAAGGGGGAGAGTCTGTAACATCCTAGGATTAGCACCTCGAAATAGACAGGACACATGTTTGTGCATTGCATTCATGCATAAGAAAATCCGAGGAATTTTCGCGCAAAACTAAAGAAGCTATAGAGGGATCGAGATCTCTCTTGTTCTGATGGAAACATCAGGACAGGTGCGATGGATTTCGACATGACCTCTATTGTGCTTTTGTCTTTCAGGGGAAGATAATTCAACATTTGAATTTTAAATTGAAAGATCTGAATATTAAAAGAATTTGAAATGGAATAATAATTGGAAAGTAAATTGTAATAATAAATAAAAGGTGAACTATTATTTATATTTAATATACAGTATTTACAATTATCTAAGTATACAAGATAATTGAAATTCAAACACACAAAAAAAGGATTTACAATAAGAACTGAGTTCATAATTATAAACAAGATATGAATATTACAATAATTCAGATTACAAATAGAAAAAAATTAAGCTTTATTAAGATTATATAATATTACATTGTCTTTACAAATGAAATATAAAACAAATAACTTTATTAAATAAGATACAACCATACAATGTCTTTACATTATTTAAACAGAAAAGAAATTACAATAATAGTTAAAAGAAAGAAAAGAAAGAAAACCTAAATTATTTCCCTATCTACTTTTGTATCATGTTTTCTTCATCTCTTCTTATCCTCCTTAGTCTTGATCCCTGCAAGAAAGCAACAAGCAAAAGAAACAGAAAACATAGGGGGTTATGGTACTCTCAGGTTTTAGCAATGTAATGCATTGCTTTGCCTCATCATTGAGTAGTATTACATAAAAAGGGGCCAATGTAAAATTTGTTCTTATCTAGAATTTTTGCCTCAGGCTTATGCATCATAGGCAGGGGCAAGTTTCACCAAATAGAGCATCTATTCTTATCAGATGTGTAGCCTCAGTACAATATCATTGGCCAAGAGGCAAGTTACACCAGATAAGGACATAGTAAAGAAGTAGGAGTAACAGCCAAATTACTTGATCTGATCCACTCACTGGAGGTAAGCAGACAAGCTGCTCACACAACCATGCATAATGTTGTGCTGTCGACACAGCAGTAGAAGCAGCAATAGTAGTGGTAGTATAAGAGGATAGCCACAACAGCTAGCCAAAACAGTAATCCATTCTTAGTTTGCAGACCACAAGACCAACACCTCCTGATACATTCTATCACTACACCAAAAAACTCAAGAACTCATTCCTCTTTAGAACTCATCACAGCCAATCCATATCTCACCAACCAAGACACTAGCCCAGATCACCACCACATCACTACACCATGGTTGCTGCAAGGAGCCATCCAATGGCAAGGACAAGGTGGAGAAGGCCAGGCTATGGCTGCTAAAGTGGATAATGTAGTAAAAGGAGAGGTGAGCAGGATATCTAGATGCAACGGCATCTGAACCAGATCCCAATCAAGTGCAACCTCCACACAACTACAGGTCAGGGACATCCTTAAAGGAATTTTGGCCAGCAATAAAATCCAGTAGTAGATCATGTGTTCAGACTATTACTGTGCACACTCCAGAATCACCACATTAGGGTTCTACATCAGATATGAGCCACTTACTCAAACCACACCATCCCAGAATCCATAAACATAAGAATATAACAGATGGTTGGGAACAAGCCACTTAACTTTAGGAAGGATTCTTACAAGAAGGCTATCTAATTTAGAATAATATCAAGGCTCTTAAGTTGATGATTGCCACAACAACCAATAAATTCCACTACCATATCCATAGCATGAACAAAATCTAACCATTCCTGATACACAATACTAGTCAATGAGATCATTTCCTCACAAATGCAATAGAAACTAAAATCAATCTCCCACAAGACAGATTCATAATACAGTAACCAGAACACCACATCTTTGTACTGTCATAGTTGACAGTATAGAGCTAGTATTTATTTCATTAGCAACAGTCAGGAAATAAAGAAGCATCCCAACACAGCAAGATCAAGTATGTTGTATCTATTATTATTAAACGCATACACTACTACACCACAATTTATACATGATCATTATCACCAAGCTTAACTAAACCAAACACAGTAATAAATTCCAGGAAGCAAATATTGAAGATACAACTAGATCAATTATAATATTCACACACTTATATTTACAGAAAAAGATTCAAACATAATATGTGTGGCCATCTATTTACTGCAGCAAGCCAACCATATCCATTTTACCACCAAATGAAAGCAACAAATAATATTACTCATTAAAGTATGGTGCACTGGAAATTACTACAATACCACTAATAGCTAAATCATACAGCCTAACAAATTGACTAACCAGAGTAAAACTGCAGTAAGAATACTATTCCAGAATCATCCATTGCAAGTTATTGATGCATAGCATCCATACCAAAACCCTATCAACCACTTAGTTACATCCAGGCCTAAATTGGAACATCAAATAACCAGCACTACATCAGCTACAGGACCAATAAAACCAACTAGATCGAGTAATTACTATCAACCTAAAGTCATCTCCAGGCTTAATTAGAATACTAAAATTAACCACATAACATTAAAATAAGATAAATCGTCGACTCGAGGGTCGGTCACACAAAAATTACCTGGATCAAGGTAGGAGAAAATGCAGGAATAACATCATAACTGAAATAGCTAGGAAATTCCCTATCGGGGTTGCATTCACTATCGTCCCTCCGGCATCAGAATAGAGTAAGTCACAATCGTTGCTGCAATACCTCATCACCATAGAGATCAGCCCTAGAAGACAGCGCGAGATGCGGTCGACCATGGCCGAGACGGCCAGGAAAGCAACTGACGGTAAAAACCCAACGGAGCCATAAAGGAGCCGAGGACCAGCAGCATCTGGGCGTGAGGATTAGAGTAGCCACGCCGGTGACCTTGCCGAAACTGCACGGCTAGGGTTTCGTGGGGGGCCGAACAGAGAAGCAGAGCAACATTGAGACCAGGGGGTTGAAGAAGGAGCGATATCCAGGACCTCATCGAGATTTAACAGAGCCGGAGTTGGACGCCGTCCGGCAGCGCAGCGACGGCGGCGCATCGAGCATGGCAGAGAGGGGTTAACGTGAGTGAGATGAGGAAGAAATAGGGTGGGTCAAGGTGTGGTTGCCCTGGCTCAACCAGTTAGGCCGGAGCTTGGCCGTCGAGCGGCTGCGAAGGAGGCGGCCAGCGGCGGCCGAAGTGGCTGGCGGCGGCGACCTCGCACGGGGGCGAGGAAGGAGTGGATGAGGTTTGTGTGTGTGTGCGTGTGTGTGTGGAGTGTGGGGTGAACCGGGGTGGGGTTTGACCCTGAGCCAGATGGGCCAGATTGGGTCCAAATGGGCCCCTTTGGTAAACCTGGCCCAATTCCAAAGAAAAATATATAAGAAATAAAATATTTATCAAATCACTAAATGACCAAACTACCCCTGAACATAAATTATACCTTCGAAAATATAGAAAAATCCTAAAAATGTATATGATATATCAAGATGATCACAAAAATATATCTACCTAATAAAAATATAATTTTAAGTGTTTAAAATAAATTTAAAGAAAAATAATTATTAACACCATTAAATTTTAAATGAAATTTTATAAAATAAAACAAAAACCCTAAAAATAAATCAAAAATCATTTTTGTGTATCAAAATAACTCTATTATTTTATAAAAATACTCACTTAGAGTTTTACAAATAAAACATAAAGTAAATATTTAAAAACACTTAATTCTTTGATGAATTTTATAAAAATAAAGATAATACTTAAAAATAAATAAAATTCATTTTTAAGGTCTTGAATAAATATATTACACTAGAAAATATTAAATATACCATTAGGAAAGTCTTTTAATATTTTAAATAATAAAACTTTACCTAATATCTATTTTGTGAATTCTTTAAAATAATTCTTCAGTAAGAAATAATCACAATTCTTATAAAACTTTGAGCAATTAGTGTCTTAGTACTAAATCCAAACCCATAACTTAAATTCATACTCAAACTTAAGTATAACTTTTAACTTTAAAATATTCCTTCAAAAATCTTACTAAAAATCCTTTTAAAAAAATTGGGTATCACCCATTTATATAATATAGTGAATAATTCCACACCTTAGTTATACCTATCATAAATCTAAAACTTGGAAATAATTAAAATATATTACATCTTAAGTTTACTTAACCTTTTAAAATTAACTTCAGTCTCAAAGCTTATAAACATCATGTCTAATAAATTCCTTATGTTTTTATAGTTAACTTTGGTCTATTTCAATTAAGACATAATGCATCTCCAGTCTAAACTAATCAATCAAATACCAAAAGGCATTGATCACATTTTATTAATAATGAAGATTGCTTAAACATTACACAGGAAATCTTTTCTTCGAATGTTATTCTTTTTGCCACTTCAAATAACAATCTTATAATAAGTTCTTCAACTCTTAACAACTCAATCCCAAGGACTTTTATCATAATCACCACATGACAATTCACCCTAATCACATCATCTTATACTTTACTTACATATTTTGGATTATTAACACTTAGGTTCCTTATGAAGGTCATTACTTGTAAAGTAAAATTTGAAGATAAACCTAACTCTGAAAAGAATCACTTGAATTCACTTCACTCAAAGTATTGAGGATTCAACTTGGGAGTTTTACAAAAATGCATAGCATTACTTATGCATAACTGCATATTGCTTCTTTAAACATTAGTCCTTACCGGACCAATGATGCAGATTTCAGATATTGGATCTTATGTCGTCTCGAAGTCCGTGAGTGCATAATATTGCAATCACAAAAGGCAAGTTCACACTTGGTCATGTCCTTTTATTATTTGTAAAGTATTTTGCAAATCCAGTGTTGTCATCACCTGCATTTGAAAAAGGACAAAAAACACTATTTTCATAATAATGTGATTATAGGTTATTTACCATGAGGTAATAACCTAATATATGAGTTCCGGTGGTAAAGTAACATATTATCTAGGACTTAACAACCAATGTTGCCAGTGATTCTTGCGCCGTATATTACGCATTGACCATGAGATTTGTAATGGGACGGAGAAGTCGGCTGTATCTTTTCCCTCTCGCATGGAGCTGGATGTGCGGGTCGTGGTTGTTATCACTCGTAGCGTGCATATTATTTATGGTAATTCGTAGAGGATATGCAGCATATGGGTGGGAGCCCTCAACGTCCCATGATAGTTCCGGCATCTGAACGGTCTGTACAAACCATTGCCGTAATTCAATAGGTGGGCATGGTGTACACCAAGGAGACATGCGGGGTCACGGAGAAGGCAGTGATTGGCTTGGATCATAGGTTGGGCCTCAAACCAAGGAAGTTTGAACGGGGACATACTCTCGGCCGTGCAACAAAACCTAAGGTCTCTCATGGGTAAAGTGACGCACCTCTGTAGAGTGTAAGAACTGTAACTTGTTACTCCCTGTTCCGGAAAGGAGCTGCGAACGCTGCGGGAAAGGAACCCCATGAAGGTTCTCGTAAACTCGTGAAGGCTGACGGACATAGCTTTTCAGAATAAAAGCAACCTTTGAAGAAATGTTTATGAAAACCTGCATTGCCTACGACCTATGATCTGTGGCTATAGATATAGTGCATCAAACACTCCTTTTCTAGTGGACTTGCTGAGTACGCTCGTACTCAAAGTATCTTCTTAACCATTGCTAGATTTTAAAGCCAGTATAGACGATGTCTACACCAAGCTATGCTCCAGGAATCATATCAACAACTAAAGCTCTTCAGGGAAGTCAAGAAAGTCAACATATACATCAACTCAAGTGAAGACGAAGTTACTGATTAGATGAGAACAGAATTTCTAACCATAGAACCTACTTCTGTAGAGTATTGCAATAGCAGCAATGCAAGCCAGTAGTTCAGCTACTAGTTTTATAAGTATGGTAGCTATGAATTATTTATTCTTGATTCTTCTTCATAAGATGTTTCTTTCTCTCTCTTTAACCTAGAGTGTTCTCTGGATTTTGTGTAAAGAGTTGAGTTGTTACCTATAGTCATGTCTTGGACCTGCTATGTTTCTGTTATACTACTCTGAGGGATGTAATACTAGTGAACGGTGTTTCATTGGTGTTATGTCAACGACTATAGTGTACTACATCATGGAGTGGTATGCTGGGTCACCGCATGTTAGCACCGTCTTCCATCTCTCACCCGCGATTGAAACGGACACAACTGCGTGTCTGCCTCCTACCCTTCCTATCCTGGACATGTGCGCACCCTCGACACCCCTGCACTTATCCCGCTTAACCTACCTCCTCAATGCATCATCAAATCGTAGTGCTAAGTCGATTAATGGTGGAACCCAACTGCACCTTTGATACCCTTCACCGCCCCTCGCTCTGCCCTCCCCCTCTATATATAAACACCCACAAAGCATCATATCCTCTCGTACTGCACCATCTCCCGACTCCAACCTCAAGCTCATACCCCATGGCAGGAAAAATTGATTGCTAGAGTTCCGATAACCGCTACGATGACAACGTCCTTGACGAGGTGTACATAGAGAATCAGGCCCCAAAATCTTTTCGCTTCATCCTAATTTTTTTACATCCATGTCCCTGTTCCCTTTGTTTGATCGTTTTCTTACCCATAGGTGCTCGCACGATGAGCCCCGATATCGTTGGAATTTCAACTAGAGGTTGGAGCCAACGGGAGTTCCGCTGAGGAGTGTCAAGGAGCCCTTTATCTTGATTGTGTATAGGCACACCCCGTAGGCTACTAGATTAACTTCGGAGACCATAACAGTGTTTTCGACAGACCCGCCACACCGTTGCATTCGACTATCCCATCAGTACGCCTCAACTCCCTTCCATGTGAGCCGTTGGATCTTGATCTGGTGGGAAAACAAATCACTTGATGCGAACTAGTACCGACGAATAGGAGGTTGCAAAATGTTTTTATTTTACCTGAATTTCTATTTTGGATAGAAATTAGGTAAAACTTCGATAATTCATAACTTGTGTTTTTCTTACTCAAAACTTGACAATAATATGTTTTTGAATCCTTAGTAAATGTGAATAGAAATTCATTCTATAGTTTTCAGGTTTGGTATAATTTTAATTATTCAAATTCAAAATGGTTAATTTGAGTAATTTTTATAAATCTTTAATTCATATTTTTTTGAAATGATTCTTTCTGAAGAGTTGAACCTTATGACCATAACTATCCAACGATATTTTTTGATAAATTTTCCAACCTTGTATAATACATGTTTAGAATATATTTGATTCCAACCCTAATTTGCACACAATTCTAAATTGGGAAATACCCAAATCCAATTAAGGTTAACCACTAATATGGTCACTACTGTTAGTGATTACTAAATGCAATAATTTGATTTGATTTGGAGTTTAATGCACATTTGACATGATTTCATATTCGTTGAATATTTCTATTTTGGCATGTTATGTGTGTGAGTGTGTTTATGTATAGCATTATTTTATTTTATTTTTTGATAGATTTCTCGAAGAGAGACGATGATAAATTACGAAGGAACTAATATTGGCAAGTTACACATGAACTTTTATCTTATTATTTTAATATGCATGTTTTATGAGTATTTTCGTACAAATGCATGTGTAGGAAAATTGTGTTTTTATATCCTATTAGAGAATCATAGGCTTCCTTACCATGCATGATACTTGCAACTCTTTTTATTAAAATGCGTAATATGTAACAAAATTATAGCCAATGGTACGCTGAAAGAGCACACACTATATCTTCTAGGAAGGTTAACTCTATTAAGGAAGTAGAATCCTTGACTACTACATTTGATACCTTGATTGATGGTTGTCTAAACCAAATTTATACAATGTTCCCTTGCATGAGCATGTTGAAAATGATTCTAAAAGTTAGATTTTAACTACCTTAAAATTCTTGTAATTGTCATGGAAATAATTATAATAATTCTTATGCTAGGCCACCTTATGCCCCCAAATTATTAGGGAAATTATCCTCCAATTCCATATCCTTATGGAAATGAGTTTCAAAATAGGTGGAAGTCCGTGCCTACTCCGATGAAAACCTTCGCTTCGGTGGATCGTTTAGCTTGTGTGGTAGCCAGGTTGGTTGTGTGAGACCCTCGCGACAGTCGTGTTCCATGATGGTCAGAAATGGTACATGTTCCAGTATTTTGCTAGTTCCCCCCTAATTAAACGGCCAACTCTTTTCTTCTTAATTAGTAAAAACAGCAAGTATATTGGCTTGTTTAAAAGAAAATTTACTGAGCGGGCTTGGAATAGTCCGCGCCTACTCCGATGAAAACCTTCGCTTCGGTGGATCATTTAGCTTGTGTGGTAGCCAGGTTGGTTGTGTGAGACCGCCGTGACAGTCGTGTTCCATGATGGTCAGAAATGGTACCTGTTCCAGTATTTTGCTAGTTCCCCATTAGTAAAAACAACAAGTATATTGGCTTGTTTAAAAGAAAATTTACTGAGCGGGCTTGGAATAGCCCAGTAACCGTGGTATATTAAAACCGATAACTAAATTGTCATGCATGCTTGTCCCTATGTCCACAAATAAATGTACATCTAGAAAATATAAGATAAATTAGGTCTCTCTCTCTTCCTGTACGAGACTCCACCAATATAATTGAAAGAGGAGAATGGTGATCGGTGGATGAGACGGAGGAGAAGAATGGAAATTTGGACGATAAAGTGGGGGTGATCGATTACGTGGAGCTAATTGCATTTATTAGTTGTCTTGATAGTGTAGATAAAATAATTTGGGGACAAATTTTGAAGCTAGATGTACACTTATTTGCAAACAGGGAGTATGCTTTTATTGTTGGACATAAAGTCACAAATGAACTTTCTAATATAGACCGACCATGTGTTAACATCTCAGGTTAACTTATTTCTAAAACTAATTATAGTAGCTTGTTGTAGTGGTGCAGAGCTAACCGTGGTTTGACATGCAAAACCAAAGGTACAGCAAGGGCAAGGCCAATCTTGCTCTCCTGAAGACTGATATTGCCAACACCCCAACACCCGGAGGCTCCGTCGAAGTGAAACTTTGCAACATCCTCTGCATCCTAGGCCAGGACGAAACAACTGCACGCCTGAACGCATGACTCTCAGGAAAATCGCATTTGCACCAGATTGTCTACCACGTAGAGGCTGACAGGTGGGCCAAACAAAGTCAACACGAAATGGATGCGCGGGGTCTGCTGGCTGGCACGATCGAACAGCCAAAAATCAGTGAATTTTGTGGGAGACCCTGGGTGCTCTCCAGTTATACCTTTAGATAGCATCCTCCAGTTATACCATTAGATATAGCATCCGTATTTCCAGGCAACCGGGTTTTCTTTTTGACATGTTCAACGCATGGCCCATAGTCGGTCGTGTTTGTGCTTACTGTGCCGAAACCTATTTAAATCTCAGCCGTTTATATACATAGTATACGAATATTTAACTCATCTCACTACGGGAATAATCGGATATGTCAACGGCCTTTTTATACGTCAACAGCAAAAGATCGGGGTTGTCTGTCCAGTTTTACCGTCGGCGTAGGATATTAAGCCGACGGCAGCCGTCGATGTAAACTGAACCGTCGGCGTAGCCTATTAGGCTAACGGCAGAGCGATGACGTCAAGTCTACGCCTTGTCATATTAATTTTAGAAAAATCATAACTAAATCATTTAAATTCATAAAAATACATATAATATATCAAAAATTATAGAAAAATAAGATCTATCTATATAAACTCAAATATTACATATTTGTTTCAAAAAAATATAAAAATACAAATACTTTTATATAACATATTTTTTATTTTCTGTGTGCAAAAAACGGGTGTTTTGTGAAGCAACCACCAAATAAAAATTTCAAAATGATAATACCCCATTTTTAAAAAATAGTAGACCATCTTGAATGAAAAATTTCCCAACCTGGGTATCTCAAACCTTTCTATCCACCCCTCGTGAAAAAGACAAATTCCTGTCGAATTGGTGGGAAATGAGTTAGATTTGAACTACAGGTACATGATATGATGCTCATGATTTTTTGCAAAAATCATTTTTAGATTCACAATATGCTATTTCATCAGAGATCCGATGCAAGTTTAGTGAGGCTCATCCCCGAGCTAAGAATCTTCGTGCCCGCCAATTTAGAAAGTTTGACGATAGTTTGAAATGTGCATAAAAAATTCAAAAACAATCAAAACAATGCAAAAACTTCGTGTGATGTCATATTATGTGACATATTTGTATGGAAAAATACCAAACTTGGTATATTGATTGTGTCTCAAAAAAACCTTCATTAAATGACCTATCTCAATCGACGTTTTCTGGATTTCAGGTCAAATGACTAATGTTACAGCTATAATCGCGGTATAGTTTGCGATAATATGTCCATATTATGCATGCATGTGTATCATGGGATGGCGAACAATGTTACAGGAGGAAGTTTTCCTTTTTGTCGCACCAAAAAAGCCATTTTTTATTTTTCGAGTGCAAAAAATGGGGTATTTTCTCAAGCAACCACCAAATGTAAGTTTCAAAATGATAATATCCCATTTTTTTAAAATACTAGATCATCTTGAATGGACAATTCCCAACCTGAGTATCTCAAACCTTTTCGTCCACCCCTCGTAAAAAAGGCAAGTTTCTGCCGAATCGATAGGAAGTGAGTTAGATTTGAACTATAGGTACGTGATATGATGCTCATGATTTTTTGTAAAAATCATTTTTAGGTTTACAATATGCTATTTCATCAAAGATCCAATGCAAGGTTTCCTTTTCGTCGCACCAAAAATCCATTTTCTATTTTCCGAGTGCCAAAAATGCGGTGTTTCATGAATCCTGACATAGTTTCTGTTGGTAAAAAGTTATGATATATAATTAAATAGATGATAGGGATGTCATATTTAGATTCCTCTCATTTTTCTGATCGATTTGGATATATTATTTGTCGAATTATGATTTACGGATTTGTAGATATAAATTATTCAATTTTCAATGAAAAAAGGCAAAAGAAATAAAATTTATTTTATTTTTATTTAAATTCAAGATTATTACTCCCTCCATTCCTTGATATAAGGTGTATAGTTTTCTGTAAAAAATTCCAGAATATAAGGTATATGGTGGGATTGTGAGATTTTTTTACATAATTTCGGAGTCAAACTGATTTGGAGAGATGAGATACCGAGATTTCCATATTTTCCTGTATTCTCACATCGGTCATCTACATGTATTAATATCTAAAAGTATCATTTTTCCTTTTATCCTATACGCTAATATTCGTGCAAAAAAACTATACACCTTATATCAAGGAACGGAGGGAGTATTACAAGATTATTATTACTGATTCATTATTGTTTACTCAAATAATTGTAAGGAATGTAAAAAAATAAAGACGTCTAACATTATAGTCCAATGCTTAATAGGATTGATATGATAATATTCATAACAAGTTCTAATTTCTTTGTCGGAAGCTCATGTGGAAGGAATGGAGAAATTAAGCGTGTCGAGGGTGGAATAGTGTTAGGATGGGTGACTCGAAAGTTTGACTACTTGTACAATTTGATTTGAGACTAAGTGTATTTAGAATTAAAAATATCCATGTAAGATTAACAAGTTAAACAATTTAAAAATATTTAAAAAATTGGAAAAAAAATCTAGGCCATTGGCGTAGCCAAACAGCCGTTAGTCATCTAGGTGGGACCATACGGTTTACGCCGGCGTAGCTATATACACCGACGACTTTTCTACGCTGACGGAAAGAGGGACTACGCCTACGGGTTTGTACGCCGACGGAATTTTGGGGCTACACCGACGGGACCCGGCCGTCGGCGTATCCGATGTCTGAACATTAGCACTTGTGGAGGCACGTGGTGGTTTCTTTTCCATCCGTACATTGTTTTCAGTATTATAATAGATACTACCATATGAGTAATGCTATACCTACGGGCTGTATTCTTACGGGATGAAGCTACGAACAGACGTGGAGGAAAAGCAGAGTGGTTATGCCCGGAAATCACGGAAGAAGAGATAAGAACCAACACAGTGCGTCCACGTCCTTCCGTAAGTTAGTCCGTAACCAAATTAACTTTCCGTACGTCTAGGATATAGTAATGAATTGTAGTACTTTTCTAGCGACGGCCGAAGATATCAAGCCATAAAGACACAATTGAACATACTACTACTCCGGACTGACCATGCATTAACATCTCGAATTAATTAACTTATTTCCGAAACTAATCATAGTGGTTCCGTTTAATTTGTGCGGTAGAGGTGCGCAGCCAACCGTGGCCTAGCTTGCAAAACCAGGGGTTCAGCAAGGCCATGGCCAATCTTGCTCTCCTGGAGACCGATATTGCCAACACCAACACCGGGAGGCTCCGTCCAAGTGAAACCTTGCAACATCCTCGCAAACAGCATCATCGTCACGGAGGTGCCGAGCGAGATCCCAGGGCAACCCCTCCTCCCGGCGCTAAACGAGATGAAACGTAGGCCTGGTTCGCCGAGCCCCACGGCGCCATCCTCGAGAGCATTCAGATGCCGCTCCGGCCGGAACTCGAGCGGCTCAGTCCAGATCTTGGGGTTCCGGCCGAGTGCTGTCCGGCTGAGAATGACGTGGCTGCCTTTCGGGATGGCATAGCCGGCGATGGTGGTGTCCTCCATGGCGACACGCGGTTCGTGCAGGGCGTGGTAGGGGTGGATGCGGAAGGCCTCCAGGATGCATGATTTCAGATAGTTTAGCCGAGGAATGTCATGCTCCTGGACCAGCCTATCCTTGCCGACCACCGTGTCGAGCTCGTCGATTGCCTTGTGCATGACATCCGGCATGTTCATCATCTCGGCGAGCGCCCACTCTACGACATTGGATGGGCTGTCCATTGACGCAAACATCAGTTCCTACAAGTAAGCATGTATTGTTGCCACACACACAAATAAAACATTATCAGTTAATTGTCCCAGTGTTGGTATAACAGAACTTATATATGAGAGACAGGTAATTTACTACTAAAGTGTGTATTAAGAGATAATGGAGACATATATACGTACCAGCGTCTGTGCTTTGATTTCGTCGAGCGACAGGAGTGGCTCTCCTTGTGCGTCATCAAGAGAAACTAGCACATCCAAAAAGTCTCTAGCCTCTCTCTGGGTTTCTCTACATCCAATCCTGTCCTCTATGACGGGGTCGTGCAGCCGGTTGAGGGTTCTCATGGCACGCTTCACCACCTTCTCGTGGCCCTCCAGGTCGAGCCCAACCAGTGCTGGGATATAATCCGACGCCCAAAAGTCGTAGATGTTGTGGATGAGCGTGAAGAGTGCGGCAACGTGAGCCACCTCATCCTCCCCTGGCCCGCCCGAAGCAGAAGCTGCCGGCGGCGCGCCGAAGCACCTCTTGCCGAACGCTAGCGTTCGCACCATGTTGCCGCAGAAGTGCTGGGCTACGTGGCGCACGTCGACGGTCCCGTTCCCGCTCACCGCCTCGCGCAGGTGGTGGAGCTGCCGCTCCATGGACGGGGCGAGGATCTCGGAGGTGAGCACCCGTCTCATCTTCCTCCACTGCTCCCCGTGCGGCGACAGGATGGCGCCCTTGTACCCGAAGCTGGCCAGGCCGGAGGAGAAGGTGGCGGGCCGGGAGGCGAACGCCGCGTCTTTCTTCTGCAGCACCTCGCGGGCCATCTCCGGGCACGCCGTGGCGATGACATGGACGGGTCCCAGACGGAGGCACACGATGTCTGTGCCCATCTCCTCCAGCAGTCCATGGATCCACCGGGACACTGCCGGCCTGTGCCATAGCACCTGGTGCAAGTTACCGATGACAGGCAATGTGCCCGCCGGCCCCGGGGGCAGCCGGCGGTGTAGCTGCTCCCTGATTTGCCTGGCCATCGCAGCTCTCATCTTATGGTAGAGGAAGACGAGCACAAGCAAGGTGACAACCGTAGCAACGCCAGTGTTACCTGCTGCTATTGTTGTTGCCATCCATTCATGCGGTTTTGGTGTGCTCATGACGTTGCTCGCGCTGCTGGAAGAGCTGCGAAACAGGATTACTAATGAATGAAACGCCCAAAGTTTGTGTTCTCGGACGACACTCCCGGAGGTTCATGGAATAATGGAGGTACTTGAGGATTTATATATTGTTGGATGCTAAAGGCGGGAAGGATCAACTTACCTGATCCTACATCTGATATGCATGCATGAAGCGCATGCGTCTCTCATTTCTTGAGAGGAAGCGTCACGTTTTTCGTGTTCACACCAAACGTCCAAACTATGCAGCTCAGAAGCACCTATATCCTACAGTTCCATGTATGACCTAGTACATTACATACACAAAAATCGGCGCCGGACGGGTCAAATCGCGGTAAGCCAAGCCATAACAAACTATAACTTACAATACTACTTTAAGTTGTAATATATAACCAACATGCCCGTCTCTAGGAATTGAGGGCCCGGAGCCAAATGCGAAAAAAATATATTAATAGTTCAAACAATAACTTATCATACTACTTTAACTTTCGTGGATTTGTCTTGACACACTAAGACCGCCTAGATACTAAAATTTGTGACACATATTTCCTAACGAAAGGAGTACTTGTTTGACCTATTTGGCTTGCGCTTAAGAAGGATTTGAAAATCTCGATTATATCATCTTCATCCACTTTCAAGAAAATATCCTACTTGAAACATGTATGTGACTTGAAAATCATTCAAAAGCGACTATCCCCCATCTAATTATCAAATCTCTATTCAAGTTTTATCAAATAATTGCTCGAGGTCTCATTAGGGAAGAACTCAAGAAGTCAATGTACCTCATGTGCATCAAATGAAGCAAATGAGTTTGAGGTAATGAATGCCGACATACGTGAGAGTAACACCATATTAAGCTCAACAAACAAATTATCAAGATCTTTGTTGGTGATGGGTGGATTTCGGCCCGGAACATCACATCGGACTCAATCCACAAAGACCTCAACACCCAAGACTTGGAGGCCTGCGCCTAGAAGCTCTCAACCGACCTGTCCTGTGATGCTACAAGACAGATCTCTAGAGATTCCGAAAGACCAGACGTACATCCATGGGAGATGGAGGATCAACTTAACATGCAAGACAAGATGAAAACCTGTTACGGCTATTATATTCTTGGAGACATTTACCTGAAGGGGACACGCCATAATCGCCCAAGTCGTAGCCTTTAGCCTTAGTCATAAACCCTTGATTCATCTACTCTCGTCGGGTCCTGTTATAAACCCGTCGAGGTAATCTTGTAGCCACATTGTACGATCTTTTGATCATCTTATAAATAAAGTCTAAGGGAATCCACCCCATTACACCCATATCTTTATCTTTGAGATCCAAACCTGCTAACCCAAGCCGATTGCCGAACAAATAAACTCTCTTTCGACCATCGCAAGTGAGGTTGTCATGGGATCGTGAAAATAATTCTTCGTAAGTTGACGAGCCAGGCAGGGTGTGTCCGCCCCATGCAGATCGGATCTACCCTGCCGACGGGGGAGGTCGCCACTGACCTCCCCATCGCCGGAAACTTATAGGATGTCACCGGGCCTTGGGTCTCTGCTGTCTCCATGGTCCTTGATCTGGAAGAGGATTACGCCCCAAGTACTTCGTCTACCTCACACACGAACTACTTCGATAGCATCGAAGAAATATTGTTGCCACCTTGAAGAATGCGGTGCGGCACTAGAGGTCAACTACTTCAACCCCAGCTTCACGCCCTCGGCGGAACTCTCATACCTCAGGTACTCGATGACCTCCTATGGGTACGCGGGCGTGGCATACGTGTATAACCCTACGGCAAGCTACCACAACTTCCCATTTCCAAGAGTCTACATAGGTTATCCTAGCCTTGTGCCTTCGATTTACTATTATATAAGTAGTCCTTCTCCCAGCTATGGCACAAGTTACATGGAGGAGGCAACATTCTCTACCTATAATGGAACATCGGTGTACTAGGGGTCATCGTGGGAAAAAGCCGAATCGTACAACCCACAATCAACATGGGGACCTCGTACTGATGAGTGCTTCACCGGCGCTATGTCTCTCCCTATTGTACCGGTCGTGGGTGAATCGGTTTGGCGGTTCACCCAAATCCAAGGCATGCAAAGACGGTTGCTAGAGGCCCCGAGGCCGAGAATGCCGCCATAAACATGGAACTCAAGACAGCCTACGACCTAGCCGCCGAGGCAGCAGCGGATCTAGAGAAACGGGTCGAGGAGTACATGGCCCCTGACCTGCACCAGCTACTAGCAAGCGCGGTCACAGACACGACCAGTAAACCTCCAGGAGTTCTAGATCTAGATATGACGGGAGTGTCTCAGATATAACCCCAACGCCGGATGGCGTAACCCACACAATGAGAAGTCATCACGTCATCCACGGCAAAAGGGAAAGTCCTCCAGCCACCGCCGGAGCTCGCCGCCCCGTGTGGACGACCGGGGAAGAGATTTGATTTACTCTCTTGAATGAGATAAATCTTTGAGTTTTTTTTTATATTTTATGCTCTTTGGCTTTTTTCTAGTTCATTTTTTGAACTTGTGATTTTTCATGTGTTGATTTTTTTATATAATTTGGAAAACATTTTTTCGTGTAACTTTTTTGCGTGTCTTCTTGGTTTACTTGGTGTTTTGTTCAAATTGTATCTCCATTTGGTTCTTGAAAGTCTCGTGCATGCATATTTACTCTATATATATGTTATGGGATGTTTGCTTTCCTTGATCTAATACATAGCAAAAAAAACTATATCAAATCCTAATTGACTAAGATGTGGATGAAATTTAATTTAATATCTATATGCACATATTTATGTGGATCGTGTCTTATGTATTGTAGTTGATCTAACTACTTCGGACCCAATTTGTTTGGGTACCATATTGTATAGTACTTAATGTTGTATTAGGTACATTTGAGATACATTAGATGTCTGTCTCTTCAATAAGGAAGACGTTGTGACAAAATGATAATTGGATACAAGCTAGTATGAACGATGAACTCTTATCTACTACATCCTAACAATGATATCTCGGTAACAAATATCTTTTATTCATGCTTTCATATCTTTCTTCCAACATCTTGTAGGTTGCATCTTGGCATGAACTTTTGTATCTGCAAATGCTGTGGTTCTTGTTTTGGTCTTGAATAAAACTCTTTCTTCCAAATGTAAGTAAGTTTAGATGAGTGCCTATAATGGGGACTGTACAAAATCATGTTCAATCTATCAATTTTATTGCCTATCTTTTCCTCAAATGCTCTCATGTGCAATATTGATGAATTTGCAAAGTTGAGTTTTCTTTGTGATACTTGTTGTCTTGTTTTTTGTGTGTTGTTTTTTGAATATTATTAATGTACAATAAGATAAAACTGAGTCTTTGTTCATGCTTTCAAGCAACAAATCTTATTGGTATATTTTAGGACTTCATTTTTCCTATATGTGCTTTATTGAGTATCTATTTTATGTGTGCGTGTTTTTTGTGGGCATATGTCATTGTAATTTTATCTAGTTAGAAACTTATACACATAATAGAAGATAAATCTCTAGTTGATATTCTATTTCTTTGGTGTCCACCTTTTTATTTCTTAACTATTTGGTGGCTCCCAAAATAATTTTCCAACAAGTGCTTGTTGTATTCATTGGCATCTTCCAACACTAATATTTGACCTCTAATGCCTTTGTCTTTTTAAACGGGTTTGGGAGTGAGTATTTCATGTTTATGCACTTTGTATTCAAATATAATTATTTTAATTGGTGCATAAACCTTGGGGAACTTCCCTAATTTATTTAAGAATGCCCATTTGCTTTATTGCACGTGTTTTTGTGTTTTAAATGTTTATGAGGGACCGAGGATTCCATATTTGTTCATTTTGTATTCAAATGCAATTATTCTAATTTTCTCACAAATCTTGGGGAGCTTCCCTATTTCATTTAAACATCCATTTGATATTATCATAATAACTTGTTGTATTCAATTAGTTCTTTTAGTTCTCTTGATTGTTTGCTTAATTTGTTGATGCTTCTTCCATTTTTTGCAACCTTTAGATCCTTAATATAGTTTGATTTCCTCCTAGTATTCATCATTGGATATGTGATATGTTTCCAATCATAATATCATAAATGCACACCTTTGGAAGAACTCTCACTATGACGAGGGTTCGAATCGTCAATGTCCATTGTTATGGACTAGGATTATGGAGAGGATGGGGATGCCGGAGATCGCGAGACGGTTAACAGACACATAGCAAGGAGACACGAGCTTTACCCAGGTTCAGGCCCCCGGAGGGAAAACCCTACTCCTGCTTGTATATTCTTGATTACGGCGGAACCAAAGGTTACAGGGGATGCGCAGATGCGATCTGTTGTGAGGTGTTGATAGGGCAAAGTTGTTCGATCTTTCGATGAGATGGTGATAGTCGATTGGGTGGAGTTCGGGCTTGACGATCCGACTACACCTGCGAGCACGAGCGCCAATGCAATCGCTAGGCCAATCTCCTGGAGGTTACGGATCGTGCGGGAGCATGATCGCCTGACCAGCGAGGGTCTTAATTCCTACCTGAAATCGAGAACAAGTAAGAACTAATATTGCAATCAAGATATTGCGTATTAAGATGAAAGCTTTATTGAAAAGGTGGAATCCTGTATAGGTGCGAAGTACAAGAGGCCTCTGAGACGCTCGAGCCTTGGCAAAGTTTCTATGTTGGCTAACTTTATGTCTAAACAAAATCCGAGTCTAAAGTGATGGCTATGGGGACTATTTAAGGAGGAAAAGGTGGGGTTTCGTCCAGCCATAGAGGTGGTGACCGAATACAACCCAAGAAGTCATTTTCTCCTCAAATATGGACTCAAAAAAATGGCTATTTAAAATCCTGCGAAAATTACATGGGTCTGGCCCAAAATAAAGGTGTCACAACACCATATTAAGCTATGGACGAATTTGTGAAGTATTAATCTTGAATATTTCGTCCAAGCCTTCAATCTTCATTATGGTGGCTTCAAAGTTCTGAAATCTCCACCCGTGGCGTCCTCTTCAATCCTCACATGCTTGCTGCCATCTCCATGCATGATCATGCTCCAATGCTTGTCCTTCTTATCCTTGCTAGGTTCATCATTCCTAAGAGTAACAAAGAAATCTGACTTAGGCAGCATCATATTCTCAAGTATATGAGAAATAGTTCCAAGAAATGAAAGTACCTGATAATTAAGTTGCTTGGCACGAGCTCGAGTGATAGGTCCTTGTATGTGTGTAGTTGTAGGTATAATGGTTGTATCAATAGATGGGATGTCCACATCATGCTCCTCTTCTTGAATTGAAGTCATCCTCGACGCAATCTCATCTTCCTCACCAAAGTAAGGCTTCAAATTTGCAATGTTAAATGTAGGACTAACCGAACCAAAATCTGCTGGTAACTCAAGTTTATATGAATTATCATTTATTTTCTCTAACACCTTAAAAGGACCAGCAGCACGTGGCATTAACTTAGACTTGCGCAAATCAGGAAAACGATCTTTACGCAAATGTAACCAAACAAGATCACCAACATCAAACACAACATGCTTTCTCCCTTTATTCCGGGCAAGTTTATACTTAGCATTCATGTGTTCTATGTTATCTTTAGTAGTCTTATGTAAGTTAATATCATTTCAGCACATTGTGTAGCATCCAAATTATTTTACACCGAAGAAGGTAATGGCAATAAACCAATAGGTGCACGAGGAACACTTCCAAGTCGTCTAGAGGAGCTCGCGGGGCCACTAAGCACGCGGGTGAGCTAGGGCTGCCACGTGGAGATCTCCAGAGACTGCGGGTTGAGGCACAAAAACTTGCGGGGGATAAGTGCAAACGTGCATGGCTGCTGTCTGACGAACTATCGAACAATAGCTTGTAGCGCGGTGGATCTGGCTAGCTTCCGGCATCGATGGCGACGAATCCGGGAAGAATCTTGGCATGCCGCAAAAACCAATATCGTATAGGAGATTGCGGGCTACACAAGTTCTTCAGGGGTTACTTGCTAAGAAGCAATAGATGCACCAAAAATACAAGAGGAATAGGCTGGTCGTGGCGGGTCCGCTGCTGTCTGCACGGTGCCGATGCACGCACTGGCGTGGCACGGTGATGCAGGCCAGAGGAGGGGAGGTGAGGCTCACCTGATGCTTGTCGAAGCGAGGTTGGTGATACATCGGGAACGTATCTATAATTTTTAATGCTCCATGCTTGTTTAGTATCTACTTTGCTTTGCTTTGTCTACACTTTGAGGTGTTTTTATATATTTTTTGGAACTAACCTATTAACAATTTGCCACAATGCTAGTTGCCTGTTTTCTTCTGTTTTTGGTTCCAAAAAGGCAGAAAATCAATATTCTCGAAATTGGACGGGACAAAAGCCAAAGTAAATATTTTACCATGAGGGACACGAATCCAGAAGACGAGACGGAGACGCGAACTAGGGCCACCCCCCCCCCCCCCCAGGCGCGGGCTAGGGTGGACCCACGCCTGGGTAGGATGTGGTCCCCCTGGTCTCGCCTATAAGAAGCCCCCGATGCAAAAACCCTAAGTACCCGATCAAAACTCCACGAAACCTTCTGTATCCGCCGCCACCATCGTCCCTAGATCGGGGGATCTAAAGTTCTTCCCGGCACCCTGCCGGAGGGGAAATCATCCCGGAGGCCTTCTCTCTGGTATGAAGCGTGAGTAGTTCCACCTTGGACTATGGGTCCATGTAGTAGCTAGATGGTTGTATCTCCTCCTTGCGCTTTCATGTATAGATCTTGTGAGCTCCATTCATGATCAAGATCTAATCTATTTGTAATCATGCATGTTGTGTTTGTGGGGATCCGATGGATATTGAGATTGCTATGTCAGACTGATTAATGGTTTTGTCTTTATGATTCTATCATGTCTGTGTTGTTTGTGATCTTGCATGCTCTCCGTTGTTAGTAGCTATCTTGGCCAAGTAGTTGCTAGTGACTCCAAGAGGGGGTATTTATGCTCGATAGTGGGTTCATGCCTCTATTTTCCAAGGGAAGTGACATAAATCTCCTCGGTTGTAGATGTGATGTTGCTACTAGGGAGAAAACAATGGTCTCTTGTTTATGGAACAAGTGGATTGTTTACCTTACACACTTTGGTTAAAGCAGTTGTCTGTTGCTTGCAACTTAATACTGGAGGGGATTCGGATGATAACCTGAAGGTGGACTTCTAGTCATAGATGCAGTTGGATGGCGGTCTATGTATATTGTTGTATTGCCCAATCGAATCTCATAGGATCTTTTTTTCTATTATTGCATTGTTATGCCTTGCTCAGTTCCTCTCAATTGCCCTGCTGTAATTTGTTTACCCTTTATGCCATGTTGTTTACCTAAGGAGAGCACCTCTAGTGAACTATGGACCTCGGTCCAATCTTTACCATTGATACATCTTCCACTGTTACTTGTTTCCTTGCTGCAAACCATTACCTTCCACACCATATGTTTAATACTTTGTTACAGCAACCAGTGAGATTGACAACATCACAGTTAGTTGGAGCAAAGTCTTGAGTTTGTGTTGTGCAGGTCTCCTCATAACTTGCAACACCTGTGTGATGTTTTCTTCCTCCTACTGGTTCGATAACCTTGGTTTCTTACTAAGGGAAGACTTGCTATTGTGATGCTTCACACCTTGCTCTTGGGGTTCCCAACAGGCTCCACGTCAAGCGCCAAGTTCTCTGGCGCCATCAAGGAGTCATCAAAAAGTTTTCTGGCGCCGTTGCCGAGGAGGCTAAGGACGTCTTCACAAGGGGAGTCTTTCACTTCCTTTCTCTTTACTTTGTTTTTAGTTTGCTTAGTTTCTTTTGCTTGGTATTGTTTGGCTCTTTTCAAAAACTCCAAAAAAAATAGTTTAGTTTGGTTTGCTTTCTTTATTCAAAAACACAAAAAATTAGTTCCTACTCTAGTTGGTGGTTTGTTGTTGCCTTGCTTGGTCATGCTTTCTATCAATGGATGGTTTCTTTGAAACTAGTTCTTATTGGCAAGGTGCGTTCACGGAAGAACAAAAATATTATTATAAGGAACACCGTTTGTCATAAAAAGGGAAACACTTATGGAAACAAATTGATAAGTTGAATACTATTGCTAGAGAGGTGTGCTCTACTTATAATGTTACTTATTGCTTTGATAAAGCTTGTTGCTGTAGGAGGTATAAACACCTCCCTTTTTAATGTGAGTACAATGATAATGTTACCATATATTCTTATGTTAAGGGAATTTATGACTTTTATGATGTGGAACAAATTGAAGAATTTATTGCTTTCAAGGGTGCATTTGAACTTGCCAGTTTGCTTGAAAATACTGATGATGCACCTTATGAATCTGAGGTTTTTGAGATACTAAAATTTTGCTTTGATAATTACAACAAAGAAAATAGCTATATATTCTTGAATATTTTAATAGATGCTTTCCACAAATGGAAGAGTCTAATGCCTTGCAGGAGCTTATGGAAGAATAAATTGTTGAAACTGGAAGTTCATTAGATGAAAAAGAGGAGGAGAGTGATGAACAAAAGGAGGAAGAATGGATTATCTACCCATGTCTACCTTCTAATGAGAGTAACCCTTTATCCCTTACATTACTTGATTGTCCCCCATGCTTACCAAAGGAGGATGAATGTTATGTTCCCGTGGATCCTTTTGAAATATCTACTTTGGGTAAACATGTGAAGGTTTTAATCCCATTATTTTTTAGCTTGATAGAAATTATGTGTTTGTATCTCATGAAAAGCATGCTTTATGTGATAGATATATTGTTGAGTTTATTCATGATGCTACTAAAAATTATTGTGAGAGAGGAAAATATGGTTGTAGAAGTTTTCATGGTGCTGAAACACCTCTCTATGTGCTGAAAGTTTTGAAGTTACTCTTGTTTTATCTTCCTATGCTTGTCACTTTGTTCTTTGTGTATTTTTTTTACAAGATTCTCATGCATAGGAAGTGGGTTAGGCTTAAATGTGCTTTGAATTTGCTTCTTGATGCTCTCTTTTACTTCAATTCATATTTCTTATGTGAGCATCTTCTCAAGCTATCAAGCCTAACTTAAAGGCGTAAAAGAAAAGTACTTGTTGGGAGATAACCCAAGAGTTTCCTTGAGTCTTGGAAGTTATTACTTCATTAATGACCTCTCCTTATCATTTTTTGTTAGACCCATCCTTTATAAAGGATAGGATCCCTGTGATTGCAATGCTAGTCCCTGGATCAATGCTAGCATCCACAGTTTAAGATGAAGTACACAGATACAAAGGTCGTTTATTACATTCATTCCAGAGATAAAAACATAGTCTTTTACAACTCATGGCCATAGGCCTAATACAAGAGTTTTAAGGAACAAGTAAATAAACACAAGTCTTCATCTTCATGTGCCACAGGCAAGCATGTTGAGTGTAGACTCATGACTCCTATTCATCATCGGAGTAACCTGCAACATCACAAGTTATAGCCACAGAGGGTCAATACTTTGGAATAGTATTGGCAAGTGATACCTTAGTATATTTTAGGTGGACTATACTACTATATGCATTTTGGCTAAGTGTAGCTTGGCTTGCTTTGCTTGAAAATAGGTTTTTCCTATTAGTTGAAATCACTAAGTTTTTCTTTGTCAAAAACATTCCCAAGGAACCATCAATAGACATTGAGGTCCTTCACCCTTGTTCACCCATCAATTTTTATTTAGAAGTTGGAGTGATGAGATTCTTGTAGCTTCCATGTCTTGATGCTCAAAGTGTCCATTTCCTTGGACAAGGCTAAGTACTTAGGTTTTCCATCTGCAGAGGTTGTGCACTTTCCCCACCAGACTTGGTTTCCCAAGACAGGACCTTTCAGAAGCCTTTCCTTAGTCAAATGGACGCGCTCCCACCTATCAACCCATCTACCACCAACTGTCCAAGTGACTAAGTTCTAGCAACCTATATGATCATGGCAGAGCCCATATTGCCAAGTGGTTGCACTGTAAGCTTTCTCAACACTTGGCCTCCAAATCCCTTTGTGCCTGGGTGGCATACCACAAGTGAGATACACAACCCAAGTCCATGGCCTTGTGTAACCACTCAACATAACCCAATCTTTCCATTCCACCCAGGAGGTTCATTTGCCTTAGTTGTTTTATTAAGAAAATATAAGTCTCTTGACTTAGAATATTTTTATCATAAACTAAATAGATGTTCACCACCCTTGTTTACTATAAGCTAGGCTAAGCAAAGTATGGTAACTTATCTTAGGAAAATTTCCCTAGCAATTCTACTATTTCCCTCTACTTAGGATTTCCCATCTTAGCACTAAGAAAAATATCATGCAAATACTTTAGCAAAAATATCTAATGCAAGTACAAAACTTAGGATAGGAAATGCATGAAAATATCACTTGCCTTGGTAGTGTGGAGAGTAGCACTCTTCACAGTCACAATCACTAGCAAAATCTACACAAGAAATTAAAACATACAATTACACACAATTAAATACAACCAAAAATAATATGAATGCATGCATGCAAGAATCTACCAAGTGTTGAGTTTTGAAAATTCTACCAAGTATGTTCATGACTACAGAAACTTAACATGACACAAGTTTGCCAACTAAACTTATTTGGCCCCAAAATAATATACAAAAATAAAACTATATCTAAAATAGCCCTAAACTTGTTCCACAAATAAAATCATTTTTAACTGTTACTATATGCTAAATAAATTGGATATTCAGAAAGGCCTTGTTTCACTGAATCCAACGGTATAAAGTTTGTAAAAATCTAACGTGGCATTCAAAAGTTATAAGCATTTGAAGTTTGAATCTAAATCTGGTTTTAAATTCTGTTTTTAGTTTAAACCTTGCCACGCGTCGTGTTTTTATTCGCCCGTACCGCTTCGCACTGGATCGATCTCCACAGCCGTAGGATCTAAATGAAATCTGGCGGCTCAGATCGCGTACCTCTTCGGTTTAAGTGAATCTATCCTAGCGCTGCGATGCAGATCCAATGGTCCATATCCTCAAGCCAGAAACGGGCGGCGCTGGCAGTGCTAACTGGCGGCGGCGCGTCTGACTACGGCGGCGCCGGCGTTCTACATCGTCCGCGAGAGGGAGAGGAGCATTACCAGGTTCGCCGGAGACTGCTGAAGCTCGTCGTGGTACTGGCTTGCGGAGGGGCGCTCGGACACGGTTGTGATTGCTCGCCGGAGTGGTAGGACGGCGTCGGTGCGTCAGGTGGTCGTCGTGGACGTCGCTGTGAACCACCCCAAGGCATGACGAGGACACGGTTAGATTCACGGGGTCAAGGCAGGGTCGTGTGTTTGAACTAGAAGTCATGGGGCGGTCGGGGCTTACCACAAGAACTTGCTGGAGTTCGTGCAGAAGACGGTGGCGGTCCAGTCGTCGACGTTGCCGACGCTGTGGTTCATGCGAAGGCAAACGGAAAGTGTCAAAAGAAGCGCAGAGGCTCACTGATCTAGTTTGCAAGAACGAGAGGCAGAGGGAAGCGCAGAACTCACCGTAATTGGCCGGAGTAGTCGCCGGAGACGGCGGGGTTGCAGAGAGAAATGCGCGCAGCCTGGGGGCGTTCTGTGCTTGGGGTTTGAGGGAAAAGAGAGAGGGGACAGAGGGGTTTCTTATAGCCTGGTCGCGAGCGAGAATCACTCTGCCAATAACTCGAATTGACGCCGCGATTTAAAACCAGAAACGCCCGCGTTGATTTGGGGACGAACGGGTCGTGCGGGTGGAGACGACGCCGACGTGGAGAAGGCCCGCTTGTCCGCGAGGTGCGCGGAGTGCAGGTGGGGTCTGCTTGTCAGCGGCTCAGTGCGTGCGCTCGTGCGTGTGAGAAGAAAAGGGAGATCCCCGGGTGGGCTTGCTGGGCTTGATCCGTTGCTGGGCCAGATTCTGGCCGCGCGGCCCTTTTCCATTGTTCAAGCCTTTTTCTTTTTCTAAATTCATTTTCTGGTTTGAATTTGATATGAATTTCAAATCCTTTTGAATTAAACTGCCTTGGGAATTTTTGCAGGGTTTTGTGGATTCAAAAACAGTCTTTTTAAACCAGTGGTTACTTTGCAAGGCTTGGTCAAGTTTGGGTTTCAAAATAAACAGAGGCTTGCTCTAGTTTGCAAATGTTTGAAAAAGGATTTTGAAACCATTTCCAAATTTGAAAACTTGGGTAAAAAGCTTCACCTAATCTTTCCTACCATGGAGGCAAGTGAACAAGTACTTAAACATTCACATTTCAAAGGGTGATGGCCATTTGGAATAAAATGCCCACATGAAATCATGGCTCAACTTCTGTCTCTAAATGGTTTTTGAGAAAAACCCTAAATGAATGAATGATGCAAAGATGATATGAATAAGTTTTGAAACTATGATTTTTGGGATGTTACAAATCTAACCCCCTTAAGATGAATCTCGCCCTCGAGATTCGGTTTGGCTAGCAAATAGGTGAGGGTGGTCTTTCCGAAGATCATCTTCTCTTTCCCATGTTGCTTCCTCTTCGGAGTGATGGTTCCATTGCACTTTACAAAATTTGATAGTCTTGGTCCTGGTGACTCTTTCTGCTGTCTCTAGAATCTTGACAGGCTTTTCCTCATAAGTGAGATCACTTTCTAATTGAACTTCTTCCAAAGGTATGGTATCCTTCAAAGAAGACTCTTCCATTTCTGGGTGACATTTCTTAAGCTGACTCACATGAAATACGTTATGGACCGCTGATAGAGATTCTGGCAATTCAACTTCATATGCAACTTCTCCTTTGCGACTTAGAATCTTGAATGGCCCAACATATCTTGGTGCCAACTTTCCTTTGACTCCAAATCTTTTCACTCCACGAAGTGGTGATACTCTAAGATAAGCTCTATCTCCAACTTCGTAGGTGACTTCTCTACGCTTAGAATCCGCGTAGCTTTTCTGTCGGGACTGTGCTATCTTCAATCTGTCCTTAACCAATTTGACTTTCTCTTCGGCGTCCTTGATAAGATCAGGTCCAAATAAGCTTCTTTCTCCCACACCATTCCATAATAATGGGGTGGTACATTTCCTTCCGTAGAGTAACTCAAACGGTGCCATTCCAATACTAGATTGATGGCTGTTATTGTAAGAGAACTCCGCGTAAGGCAAACTTTCATCCCAACTTGCTCCATAATCTAAAGCACAGGCCCTCAACATGTCCTCAAGAATTTGGTTGGTCCTTTCTGTTTGTCCATCTGTTTGAGGATGAAAAGCAGTGCTAAACTCCAATCTCGTTCCTAAGGATTCATGAAGTTGTCTCCAAAAGTGAGATGTGAACTGGGTTCCTCTATCTGACACAATACTCTTTGGCACACCGTGAAGGCATACAATCCTGCTCATGTAAATTTTAGCTAACTTGGCACTTGTATAGGTTGTCTTCACCGGCATAAAATGGGCCACTTTTGTTAGGCAATCCACTACTACCCATATGGAATCATACCCTGACCTGGTCCTTGGTAATCCGGTAATAAAATCCATACCAATATTCTCCCACTTCCATTCAGGAATAGGCAGTGGTTGAAGCAAACCCGCTGGTTTCTGGTGCTCCGCTTTGACTCTGCTACACACATCACACAAAGCAATATGTTTGGCGATGTCCCTTTTGAGATTGTTCCACCAAAACCTTTCCTTCATGTCCATGTACATCTTGGTATTTCCCGGGTGAATAGAATACGGAGAGTTGTGACCTTCTTGTAAGATCAGTTTCCGTAACTCCGGGTCTTGTGGAACACATATACGTTTCCCGTGCCATAAAGTACCCTGTTCGTCTACGTGGAAACTCTTAGCCTTCCCTAGACTAATATTTACCTTAATCTTTTCAATTTCCTCATCAGTCTTTTGAACTTCTCGGATTCTGTCCAATAGAGTGGGTTGAACATCTAAGGACATGAGATGTCCTTCTGGCACAATCTCCAATCTGAGTTCTTTGAATTGCTTACACAAGTCATCTGGCAATTCCCCTTTTGTAAGGCCATTTACAAATGTCTTACGACTTAGAGCATCCGCTACTACATTTGCTTTACCGGGATGGTATTGCAAACTTAAGTCGTAATCCTTGATAAGTTCTAACCATCTCCTTTGTCTCATGTTGATTTCCTTCTGGGTGAAGATATACTTCAAACTCTTATGATCGGTGAACACTTCACAACGCTTTCCCAAAAGGTAATGTCTCCATGTTTTGAGTGCATGGACGACAGAGGCTAACTCCAAATCATGAGTAGGATAGTTTACTTCATGAGTTTTGAGTTGTCTCGAAGCATAGGCTACGACTTTACCATCTTGCATAAGTACGGCACCCAAACCTTGATGAGAAGCATCACAATACACTTGGAAATCCTTTTCCAAATCTGGCAGACATAGAACTGGTGCTGTTACAAGTCTCTTCTTCAATTCTTGAAAACTGACTTCGCAACCTTCAGACCAAGCAAACTTCTTGTCCTTCTTTAGCAATTCTGTCATAGGCTTAGCAACTTTCGAGAAATTTTCAATGAACCTTCTGTAGTAACCTGCTAAGCCGAGGAAACTATGAACTTCTTTCACATTCTTGGGTGATTCCCAATCTGTCACAGCTGAAACCTTAGCAGGATCAACTGCCACGCCATCTTTAGTCATCACATGACCAAGAAAACCAACTTTCTCTAACCAGAACTCACACTTGCTGAATTTGGCATATAGCTTATGTTCTCTCAGTTTCTCAAGTATCAAGCGTAAGTGTCTTTCATGCTCTTCCTTGCTCTTGGAGTAGACCAAGATGTCATCGATGAAAACGACAACGAACTTGTCAAGGAATTCCATGAACACCTTGTTCATCATATTCATGAAGTATGCTGGAGCGTTGGTTAAACCAAAAGGCATCACAGTGTATTCATACAATCCATACCTTGTGGTGAATGCTGTTTTTGGTATATCTTGTTCTCTTATTTTGAGCTGAAAATAACCTGACCGGAGATCAATCTTCGAGAATACACATGCTCCTTCTAACTGATCAAACAAGTCGTTGATTCTTGGCAAAGGATATTTATTCTTGATGGTCACCTCGTTGAGAGAACGATAGTCAATACATAATCTTTGTGTTCTATCCTTCTTCTCCACGAACAATACTAGGGCTCCCCAAGATGAAGAACTTGGTTGAATAAACCCTTTCTGTAACTGTTCTCCTAGCTGTTTCTTGAGCTCTTTCAATTGATCAACTGACATTTTGTATGGTCTCTTAGCTATTGGTCCTGATCCTGGCACCAAATCTATCAGAAACTCCACATCTCTATCCGGTGGCATTCCTGGTAGCTCCTCCGGAAACACATCCGGATACTCACATACTATTGGTACACTGTCCAAGCTAACCCCCTTAAGAGAATTCAGCTTACTTCCTTTGGATTTAAAGTTTGACTTGAATTTTATTCTTTTCCCTTCTGGGGTTGTGAGTGTAACTGTACGATTGGCACAATCTAGTACTCCTTCATGTTTAGCCATCCAATCCATTCCCAAAATTACATCTAGTCCTTGGGAATCTAGGATTATCAGGCTTACAGGAAACTTATGTTTACCAAACTCTATCATGAGATCCCGGCATCCAAGGCTTACTATCATATCTCCCCCGGGAGAACTAACCTTTATTGGACACCCAATGTTTTCTGATGCAAACCCATTTCTATCCACAAATGCCTTTGATATGAATGAATGAGATGCACCGGTATCAAAGAGTACAAATGCTGAAATTGAATTGAGTCTGAACTTACCAGCCACGGCATCAGGTTCCTCATAGACCTCCTCCACATTGATGTGGTTAACCTGTCCTTTCTGGAAAGGATTCGGCTTGTTAGGTCCTTCCACCTTCTTTTCGGGGCACTCATTTGCATAGTATCCCATCTTCTTGCATTTGAAGCATTCAACCTGACTGATGTCCTTTTTAGGAGGTTGGCCTCCACTTCCACTACCATTTCCACCATAGTGACTCTTATGTCCACCCTTGTGGTTCTTGTACTTGTCCTTGTCATGACTGCGATGATGCTTGTTGTCATGACGGTTGTGCTTGCTGAATTTCCCATGTTTATGGGATCCTGAGCTGCCACTGTCATCATAGTGAGATCGTTTGTGAGACGATCCCGAGCTGTGCTTGTCGGAGTGTTTCCTCTTTCTACTCTCGACTTGTTTCATTTTACTTTCCAAAATAGCAGCCTTGTCACACAACGACTGATAAGTTGGAACATATGCCACAGACAACTGTAGGTTCAGCTCATCATTCAAACCCTCCAAGAACTTTTCCTTTCTCTTGGCATCTGTATCAACCTCATCCGGTGCGTAGCGCGCCAGATTGTTGAATTCTTCTATGTATTCTGCCATGCTGCGGTGGCGCTGTTTCAGGTTGTGAAACTCCTTCTTTTTCAGACTCATTATCCCTGATGAGATATGAGCCGTGCGAAAACCATCTTCAAAGATAGCCCAAGTCACCTCATCAATAGGAGTGGTGATTTGGAAGTTGTCCCACCATGTGGCGGCTGGTCCTTCCAACAGATGTGCTGCAAACCTGACCTTTTCAGCATCCGTGCAGCCCACGGTCACTAAGTCTTTGTTCACACAACGTAGCCAGTCATTGGCTACCATGGGATCAGTTGTTCCTGAAAACTTTGCTGGCCTCAGACGCAGAAATCTGGTGAGCATATCAAAACCCGGAGGGTTGTTGTTGTTGTTGTTGTTGTTGTTGGGGTCGTTGTTGTTGTTGTTGTTGTTATTCTGGTTTTGGATGAACGTTGTCATCATTTGCATAAGCTGTGTTTGCGCATTCATCATTTGTTGCATTTCGGGGGTGATGTTGTTGGGGTTGGGGTTTGCGCAACGGGGAGGCATCTGTGGTTTGTTCAAATAGATAAGAATGAGATACCCATAGATGTTGCATGCACAATATATCATAAGCAAACACATAAAAAGCAACATAAGAATAAAAGTTCAACAACCACATAACAAGCTCATGAGGTAAACACACAAGTGGCAAGCCATCCACATGTCGGATGGTCCAATAATAAGTTCACAATAACAAGTATGAATATGAAAGGTAAACGAGTAGTCAAGTCTACTCATCAGCGTCAATCTCCTCCTCAACGAAGGTAAGACCTACGTTCTCCATCGCGGTCTTATTCTCCTCAATCGTAGTGGTCAAGGAATCGACCTTGGCCTTGAGAGCCCTCTTCTGGGAGCGAAGTCTCTCAATAACCATCTGCTGCTGCTCAAGCTCGAAGTCCTTGGACTTCAGTTCCTCGGTCATGTCCCGGATATTCTTGTTCCTATCCTGGACGCGTTTCTCCTGACTCTTGAACTTGCGGTCCTGGGCCTCGAACTTTGTCTCCATTTCCTTGATCATCTCATCCTGCTGCGCAAAAAGCTTGTCCTTCTCGCGTAGCTGCACCTAAAGCTCGTCATTGCCAAGCATGACGTTCGTCCTGTCCGTATCTACGTGCCTGAGAAGAGTCTCTAAGTCCTGAAGATAGAGGCGTATCGGTTCTGCAGTGCTCCTCGAGTCGTCCTCAAAGTCGATGGAATCTCCATCTACATCACGCCTTCCGAAGGCGTGGAAGTGAGTGCCCCTAACCTGTCGGGAGTGACGGCCTAACAGTCGTCCTATCAGGTCCTGCATGACTACCTCCATGCCTCTCTCCCTGTCGTCGTGCATCAGCTTGAAGACGATGGCCTCCGTAGTAGGCTCAGTCTGTTGTCCGGGCTGGTTCACCTTGAAGCCCCAGAGGTCCTTCCTCTCGAACTTGGTGAGTGGGTACACCGTGATGGTAGGAAGAGGGAGATCGAGCAAAGTGGTAAGCTCAATGATACGGGGTCCGAAACGAGTAACCTGGAACTCCTCAACAGTGCTGACGGCAATAGGCATCTATTTATAAAATTGAAAAGTTAGAACAATACTTATTTAAAATGATCACAAAACAACCATCTCATACATAACCATGGAACACAAATACCACACATGTCATGCATACACAATCCATTACATCAAACAAGGTCCAACTTATTTAAGGTATCATTTTAGAAAATAAGGTGATAAGTGGTGGTCCAACTAACGAAGTGTCCTTACAATCCAATCTCATGGGATCTATTATTAAACACAATGTTCCTAGAGGCAATCCACCAGTCTTGCTCTCTTGACTCTATCACTAGGTCTATAACATCTCCCCTTATCTCTTGGTTGGTGTCTTCCAACTCTTGAGTAAGCTCCTTCTCTTTCTCTAAGTCCTTTTGGAGGTTAAGCATTCTGCACTTGACTCTAGCACTTAGTTCTTTGATAGTCCTCCAAGCTGCATCCCTGGCTGACTCAAAGAATGTGGTGTGCATTGTAGTGTTGGTGTACATGCAGAATCCCCTTTCTCTGTGGTTGTCTTCCTTGTTTTTGTACAAGTGAAGTTGCACCCACCAATACTCCACTCCTTTATCCATCACTGGAAAGCCCTTGTACACGGCTTCACCATGTGCATCCATTGCCTCCATGAGGTCCTTGAGAATACTGGGAAACTCAGTTTCACATTCCAAGGTCATGGTCATGAGTGGTCCCTTCTTCACGGCTTCGTTGATGGAGTTCATCTACAAAGGAAGTTGAAAAAGATTAGAAAAGTTCTACGAGAAGAATAGACAAGTGTAGGAGTAGTTGAAAAAAAAATTCCTTAGTGGTTTTCCAATCCTAGGGTCATAATCCTACAGGCAACACAGTGCTCTGATACCATCTATTAGACCCCTCCTTTATAAAGGATAGGATTCCTGTGATTGCAATGCTAGTCCCTGGATCAATGCTAGCATCCACAGTTTAAGATGAAGTACACAGATACAAAGGTCGTTTATTACATTCATTCCAGAGATAAAAACATAGTCTTTTACAACTCATGGCCATAGGCCTAATACAAGAGTTTTAAGGAACAAGTAAATAAACACAAGTCTTCATCTTCATGTGCCACAGGCAAGCATGTTGAGTGTAGACTCATGACTCCTATTCATCATCGGAGTAACCTGCAACATCACAAGTTATAGCCACAGAGGATCAATACTTTGGAATAGTATTGGCAAGTGATACCTTAGTATATTTTAGGTGGACTATACTACTATATGCATTTTGGCTAAGTGTAGCTTGGCTTGCTTTGCTTGAAAATAGGTTTTTCCTATTAGTTGAAATCACTAAGTTTTTCTTTGTCAAAAACATTCCCAAGGAACCATCAATAGACATTGAGGTCCTTCACCCTTGTTCACCCATCAATTTTTATTTAGAAGTTGGAGTGATGAGATTCTTGTAGCTTCCATGTCTTGATGCTCAAAGTGTCCATTTCCTTGGACAAGGCTAAGTACTTAGGTTTTCCATCTGCAGAGGTTGTGCACTTTCCCCACCAGACTTGGTTTCCCAAGACAGGACCTTTCAGAAGCCTTTCCTTAGTCAAATGGACGCGCTCCCACCTATCAACCCATCTACCACCAACTGTCCAAGTGACTAAGTTCTAGCAACCTATATGATCATGGCAGAGCCCATATTGCCAAGTGGTTGCACTGTAAGCTTTCTCAACACTTGGCCTCCAAATCCCTTTGTGCCTGGGTGGCATACCACAAGTGAGATACACAACCCAAGTCCATGGCCTTGTGTAACCACTCAACATAACCCAATCTTTCCATTCCACCCAGGAGGTTCATTTGCCTTAGTTGTTTTATTAAGAAAATATAAGTCTCTTGACTTAGAATATTTTTATCATAAACTAAATAGATGTTCACCACCCTTGTTTACTATAAGCTAGGCTAAGCAAAGTATGGTAACTTATCTTAGGAAAATTTCCCTAGCAATTCTACTATTTCCCTCTACTTAGGATTTCCCATCTTAGCACTAAGCAAAATATCATGCAAATACTTTAGCAAAAATATCTAATGCAAGTACAAAACTTAGGATAGAAAATTCATGAAAATATCACTTGCCTTGGTAGTGTGGAGAGTAGCACTCTTCACAATCACAATCACTAGCAAAATCTACACAAGAAATTAAAACATACAATTACACACAATTAAATACAACCAAAAATAATATGAATGCATGCATGCAAGAATCTACCAAGTGTTGAGTTTTGAAAATTCTACCAAGTATGTTCATGACTACAGAAACTTAACATGACACAAGTTTTCCAACTAAACTTATTTGGCCCCAAAATAATATACAAAAATAAAACTATATCTAAAATAGCCCTAAACTTGTTCCACAAATAAAATCATTTTTAACTGTTACTATATGCTAAATAAATTGGATATTCAGAAAGGCCTTGTTTCACTGAATCCAACGGTATAAAGTTTGTAAAAATCTAACGTGGCATTCAAAAGTTATAAGCATTTGAAGTTTGAATCTAAATCTGGTTTTAAATTCTGTTTTTAGTTTAAACCTTGCCACGCGTCGTGTTTTTATTCGCCCGTACCGCTTCGCACTGGATCGAGCTCCACAGCCGTAGGATCTAAATGAAATCTGGCGGCTCAGATCGCGTACCTCTTCGGTTTAAGTGAATCTATCCTAGCGCTGCGATGCAGATCCAATGGTCCATATCCTCAAGCCAGAAATGGGCGGCGCTGGCGGTGCTAACTGGCGGCGGCGCGTCTGACTACGGCGGCGCCGGCGTTCTACATCGTCCGCGAGAGGGAGAGGAGCATTACCAGGTTCGCCGGAGACTGCTGAAGCTCGTCGTGGTACTGGCTTGCGGAGGGGCGCTCGGACACGGTTGTGATTGCTCGCCGGAGTGGTAGGACGGCGTCGGTGCGTCAGGTGGTCGTCGTGGACGTCGCTGTGAACCACCCCAAGGCATGACGAGGACACGGTTAGATTCACGGGGTCAAGGCAGGGTCGTGTGTTTGAACTAGAAGTCATGGGGCGGTCGGGGCTTACCACAAGAACTTGCCGGAGTTCGTGCAGAAGACGGTGGCGGTCCAGTCGTCGACGTTGCCGACGCTGTGGTTCATGCGAAGGCAAACGGAAAGTGTCAAAAGAAGCGCAGAGGCTCACTGATCTAGTTTGCAAGAACGAGAGGCAGAGGGAAGCGCAGAACTCACCGTAATTGGCCGGAGTAGTCGCCGGAGACGGCGGGGTTGCAGAGAGAAATGCGCGCAGCCTGGGGGCGTTCTGTGCTTGGGGTTTGGGGGAAAAGAGAGAGGGGACAGAGGGGTTTCTTATAGCCTGGTCGCGAGCGAGAATCACTCTGCCAATAACTCGAATTGACGTCCCGATTTAAAACCAGAAACGCCCGCGTTGATTTGGGGACGAACGGGTCATGCGGGTGGAGACGACGCCGACGTGGAGAAGGCCCGCTTGTCAGCGAGGTGCGCGGAGTGCAGGTGGGGTCTGCTTGTCAGCGGCTCAGTGCGTGCGCTCGCGCGTGTGATAAGAAAAGGGAGATCCCCGGGTGGGCTTGCTGGGCTTGATCCGTTGCTGGGCCAGATTCTGGCCGCGCGGCCCTTTTCCATTGTTCAAGCCTTTTTCTTTTTCTAAATTCATTTTCTGGTTTGAATTTGATATGAATTTCAAATCCTTTTGAATTAAACTGCCTTGGGAATTTTTGCAGGGTTTTGTGGATTCAAAAACAGTCTTTTTAAACCAGTGGTTACTTTGCAAGGCTTGGTCAAGTTTGGGTTTCAAAATAAACAGAGGCTTGCTCTAGTTTGCAAATGTTTGAAAAAGGATTTTGAAACCATTTCCAAATTTGAAAACTTGGGTAAAAAGCTTCACCTAATCTTTCCTACCATGGAGGCAAGTGAACAAGTACTTAAACATTCACATTTCAAAGGGTGATGGCCATTTGGAATAAAATGCCCACATGAAATCATGGCTCAACTTCTGTCTCTAAATGGTTTTTGAGAAAAACCCTAAATGAATGAATGATGCAAAGATGATATGAATAAGTTTTGAAACTATGATTTTTGGGATGTTACAAATCTAACCCCCTTAAGATGAATCTCGCCCTCGAGATTCGGTTTGGCTAGCAAATAGGTGAGGGTGGTCTTTCTGAAGATCATCTTCTCTTTCCCATGTTGCTTCCTCTTCGGAGTGATGGTTCCATTGCACTTTACAAAATTTGATAGTCTTGGTCCTGGTGACTCTTTCTGCTGTCTCTAGAATCTTGATAGGCTTTTCCTCATAAGTGAGATCACTTTCTAATTGAACTTCTTCCAAAGGTATGGTATCCTTCAAAGAAGACTCTTCCATTTCTGGGTGACATTTCTTAAGCTGACTCACATGAAATACGTTATGGACCGCTGATAGAGATTCTGGCAATTCAACTTCATATGCAACTTCTCCTTTGCGACTTAGAATCTTGAATGGCCCAACATATCTTGGTGCCAACTTTCCTTTGACTCCAAATCTTTTCACTCCACGAAGTGGTGATACTCTAAGATAAGCTCTATCTCCAACTTCGTAGGTGACTTCTCTACGCTTAGAATCCGCGTAGCTTTTCTGTCGGGACTGTGCTATCTTCAATCTATCCTTAACCAATTTGACTTTCTCTTCGGCGTCCTTGATAAGATCAGGTCCAAATAAGCTTCTTTCTCCCACACCATTCCATAATAATGGGGTGGTACATTTCCTTCCGTAGAGTAACTCAAACGGTGCCATTCCAATACTAGATTGATGGCTGTTATTGTAAGAGAACTCCGCGTAAGGCAAACTTTCATCCCAACTTGCTCCATAATCTAAAGCACAGGCCCTCAACATGTCCTCAAGAATTTGGTTGGTCCTTTCTGTTTGTCCATCTGTTTGAGGATGAAAAGCAGTGCTAAACTCCAATCTCGTTCCTAAGGATTCATGAAGTTGTCTCCAAAAGTGAGATGTGAACTGGGTTCCTCTATCTGACACAATACTCTTTGGCACACCGTGAAGGCATACAATCCTGCTCATGTAAATTTTAGCTAACTTGGCACTTGTATAGGTTGTCTTCACCGGCATAAAATGGGCCACTTTTGTTAGGCAATCCACTACTACCCATATGGAATCATACCCTGACCTGGTCCTTGGTAATCCGGTAATAAAATCCATACCAATATTCTCCCACTTCCATTCAGGAATAGGCAGTGGTTGAAGCAAACCCGCTGGTTTCTGGTGCTCCGCTTTGACTCTGCTACACACATCACACAAAGCAATATGTTCGGCGATGTCCCTTTTGAGATTGTTCCACCAAAACCTTTCCTTCATGTCCATGTACATCTTGGTATTTCCCGGGTGAATAGAATATGGAGAGTTGTGACCTTCTTGTAAGATCAGTTTCCGTAACTCCGGGTCTTGTGGAACACATATACGTTTCCCGTGCCATAAAGTACCATGTTCGTCTACGTGGAAACTCTTAGCCTTCCCTAGACTAATATTTACCTTAATCTTTTCAATTTCCTCATCAGTCTTTTGAACTTCTCGGATTCTGTCCAATAGAGTGGGTTGAACATCTAAGGACATGAGATGTCCTTCTGGCACAATCTCCAATCTGAGTTCTTTGAATTGCTTACACAAGTCATCTGGCAATTCCCCTTTTGTAAGGCCATTTACAAATGTCTTACGACTTAGAGCATCCGCTACTACATTTGCTTTACCGGGATGGTATTGCAAACTTAAGTCGTAATCCTTGATAAGTTCTAACCATCTCCTTTGTCTCATGTTGATTTCCTTCTGGGTGAAGATATACTTCAAACTCTTATGATCGGTGAACACTTCACAACGCTTTCCCAAAAGGTAATGTCTCCATGTTTTGAGTGCATGGACGACAGAGGCTAACTCCAAATCATGAGTAGGATAGTTTACTTCATGAGTTTTGAGTTGTCTCGAAGCATAGGCTACGACTTTACCATCTTGCATAAGTACGGCACCCAAACCTTGATGAGAAGCATCACAATACACTTGGAAATCCTTTTCCAAATCTGGCAGACATAGAACTGGTGTTGTTACAAGTCTCTTCTTCAATTCTTGAAAACTGACTTCGCAACCTTCAGACCAAGCAAACTTCTTGTCCTTCTTTAGCAATTCTGTCATAGGCTTAGCAACTTTCGAGAAATTTTCAATGAACCTTCTGTAGTAACCTGCTAAGCCGAGGAAACTATGAACTTCTTTCACATTCTTGGGTGATTCCCAATCTGTCACAGCTGAAACCTTAGCAGGATCAACTGCCACGCCATCTTTAGTCATCACATGACCAAGAAAACCAACTTTCTCTAACCAGAACTCACACTTGCTGAATTTGGCATATAGCTTATGTTCTCTCAGTTTCTCAAGTATCAAGCGTAAGTGTCTTTCATGCTCTTCCTTGCTCTTGGAGTAGACCAAGATGTCATCGATGAAAACGACAACGAACTTGTCAAGGAATTCCATGAACACCTTGTTCATCATATTCATGAAGTATGCTGGAGCGTTGGTTAAACCAAAAGGCATCACAGTGTATTCATACAATCCATACCTTGTGGTGAATGCTGTTTTTGGTATATCTTGTTCTCTTATTTTGAGCTGAAAATAACCTGACCGGAGATCAATCTTCGAGAATACACATGCTCCTTCTAACTGATCAAACAAGTCGTTGATTCTTGGCAAAGGATATTTATTCTTGATGGTCACCTCGTTGAGAGAACGATAGTCAATACATAATCTTTGTGTTCTATCCTTCTTCTCCACGAACAATACTGGGGCTCCCCAAGATGAAGAACTTGGCTGAATAAACCCTTTCTGTAATTGTTCTCCTTTCTGTAACTCATGCTTCCAACTCCCAAGAAACCAAGTTATTCCAAAGTGTCCACTATAAATTCCTATGCATGGTGTGTTACACCATTCCAAGTATATTCTTGTTTTCAGCTATCTTCCAGTTAAAAGTCTCTTTGTTATGTGAAAACTTAGTGATTAAAGCCCTCACAAACTTGATGGCACACTTTATATACTTTGCCCCTAATAAAATTGAACCATTGTGTCTTTTATGTTGTATATGCTTGCACTTATACGTTGGAATTAGCAGAACCATGCTGTGACGGGGAACGTTTTCAACATTGCACTTGTACTTTGTACTCAGTTGATATCATGCTCTTTTGTCTATGGATATCACCGGTGTGAAATAAAGAGGGAACTTGTAAGTCCATGGAGTATGTATTTTGTGTTAGAGAAACGCGTGGGACGCTAGCCTAAGCCATGCCTAATCATGGTGGAAACTTGTAGCATCACCATAGTGAGCTATCTATGAAGCGTCATCAATAAAAGGCTATGCATATAATAAATAAAAAGATCGCTGAGATGCTCATTGTCTGCTTGCCTTATCATTTTGGTTATGGGATATCTCCTGTAGCATGTGCAAGGGGTACCCCGTTGGCGGTTCTCTATGATACACATGTACTTACAATGACAAGAACTTGCAGGTGACTGAAGTTGAGTAGCATGAGGTGTGGCCCTCGTATTCAAGGGACTTGAGATTGCCAACTTATACTTTGTCAAGCATATACTCCATCTTTGTTCACTTTAACCTTAATCACTTCAAGATGCTTATGATAGGGGCAATGGGGGCTGAAAACTAACAAGTACCATAATTTTTGGAAGCTCTTTTTGAAACTTGAAATCATTATTTGAGTCTCCACCTTCTACCTTAATCACCATTATTTGAGTCTCCACCTTCTACCTTTAGGCACCATTGAGAGAGCATAGTTTTCATTCTATGTGCAGTGTTCCAAAACTTATTGATTGATGCATATTGTGATATTACTTGTTCTTGTGCTACTTGTTTCTAGTCACCCTTGTGAAATTTGAAGGTGTCCTATGCATCTATTTGCTACTCTATGAGGGACAAGCTGAATACCACTATGCCATGTTTTATGTATGTGAAACAAACAAACATTTTTCAATGCATGTTATTCATGATCTTTGTTTGTAGCCTTTCATGTTGCATGCATAGTTACTATGTCTTATTGTTAGAACTCCATCTTTCATGCACATGTTTAGAGTTCTTTGATCCCCGCTTTCAATGCTCGCAAATAGTTTGATCTTGGTTTTGACGGTGCATGTCACCTCAAAAATTATTCTTTTTATCACTTACCTACTCGAGGACGAGCAGGAGTTAAGCTTGGGGATGCTTGATACATCGGAAACGTATCTATAGTTTTTGATGCTCCATGCTTGTTTAGTATCTACTTTGCTTTGCTTTGTCTACACTTTGAGGTGTTTTTATATCTTTTCTGGAACTAACCTATTAACAAGTTGCCACAGTGCCAGTTGCCTATTTTCTTCTGTTTTTGGTTCCAAAAAGGCAGAAAATCAATATTCTCAGAATTGGACGGGACAAAAGCCAAAGTCAATATTTTACCGTGAGGGACACGAATCCAGAAGACGAGAGGAGACGCGAACCAGGGCCACCACACCCCCCCAGGTGCGGGCTAGGGTGGACCCATGCCTGGGCAGGGTGTGGCCCCCCTGGTTGCCTCCCGACCTCGCCTCTTCGCCTATAAGAAGCCCCCGATGCAGAAACCCTAAGTACCAGATCAAAACTCCACGAAACCTTCTGTAGCCGCCACCACCATCATCCCTAGATCGGGGAGGATCTGAAGTTCTTCCCGACACCCTGTCAGAGGGGAAATCATCCCAGAGTCCTTCTGTAACATCCCAGCAGTAGAGCTTAGAAATAAGCTGAACTTAGTTGTGTGCATTGCATTCATGCATAGAAAATTCGAATAATTTTCGCGCTTTTAAACAAAACTTGTCAAAGTGATTGAAACTTCTCTCAACTTGATGGAATTGAAGTAGATCATCAAGTTGACTGCGAAAAGTTTCAATATGAACTTTGCTAAAACCTTATTTTGGGTAAAGGAGAGTTGATCTAAGGGTAGATCAAATGTAATAAAATTAAACCATAACACATTGATTAATGATTATAATTTGATCCTTAAGTGATCATATGTAGTATTCATTACAATAACTCATGAATACAAAGTTTAGAATAAAACTCAAGAAACAAGAATTTAATAACTAAATCTTGACCCATCTTAATCTTATATATCTCTACCATGAGTATCATGGTAATACTTGACCTTAACTCTTTGTTGTATTGAGTAGGAAAGAAACCAAGTCAAGATTATTCACCATATATATTTATTTCCACATCAATCCTTACCATCTCTATTGAACCATATTCTAATATTTGTTGTTCATCAATGTTGAGTAATCAACTATTGATTCACCGATTCTTAATCTATCAATTCTTGATCTATCCACTCTTGTCCTTATCTTAGCATTCACCTAAGGCCTATAAAGAAAGAAGTATGAAGAGGTAAATAGAAATGCTAGGTTTAGATATCATCTATATGATGGGAGTGTTGGAAGAGAATTAAATCAAGAGGATTATTGATGGAGTTAACTCACTCCTAAAATGATAGAAGAGTATCTGAGGTAAAGATTACAAGGATGAATATTGAAGTTAGTTAATAGGAGTAATCCTATTGGATCAAGTGTGTATAGTCAATGAATCATATCTCTTAGTCCAATAGAGATAAACAGAAGATAATTATAATAAACCTGTAATGTTGTATGAATGAAAGCCTTGATTAGCCAACTGGAAACCTAAACCATAAAGGATCAAAGGATTATAATGATCATGCTTTAGTCACCAAGATGGAATACTTATATCAAGTATAAGTGACATTGGTGGATAGAACATGATTGAATCCTAGTATAGATATGTTATTCTAGGTTGGCCATGACAAGTCACCATGTTATAATGTGAAGTTGAGTATAATAGAGCTGAAGCTAGAGTAGCATGGAAATATTGAAGAAGTGTTATTCCTCTTAAAGAATAGTAAGCATTTGAGGAAAGTAGTTTGATATATCCATCTACTTGAGTAATATTGGTGGTGGATGATTATGGAAGAGTATGAATGGAGTTAGATGTAATCATCTGTTGGATTGGAGATTATCAGCAGTAGAGTAGTTGATATAACCAAGTATGGATATGAGAAGATTATGAAAGCTTTAGTGTCAAGCTCATTGGATTTATAAATGGATTTAGAAGAATAAAAGGTGGATAGAATAATTTTGTGAAGTAAAGCTTATCATGTTAGCACATGATGATGAATATGAAGGAGTAGTATATCTAGGAAAGGAATTCTTTAAGAAGAAGTCAAGAATTATGAAATACGGAAGATAGGAATTCTTGGTAAACATGCAACCTTAATTCTATAACCAAACCTAATATCCATTTCAAATGATTGATTTATCATATTATTTCCACAATGCTTTATAGGAATATTTTCCTATAACAAATCACTTAAGCACATCTTTGGCATTTCCAATTATCATAACCATATGTGCTAAGGAGTTATCTTTATTAATTCTTTCCTTAAGTCACTCCAGAAAATAACTTTCTATTTTAAAAGGTGATATCATTCTTGATCACCAACATAAAAACAATATGTCTTAACCAATAATATTTATTCATAGAAATAAAAGAAATATGAGAATATTAAATCTCCTAAGAACTTATGTTAAGCATTTACAATTCAAACCTAATTACTATGTTAGTTATAATAAAATATATACATTGCTATTTCCTAAATTCATAGGAATAATATTAACCCTATTAGTTCGTTAAAACTTTATGTATCAAATAATATTGAAGGATATATATATATATAAGTTTCTTTTATATTATAAGTTAATAAGAATCAAATCTTATGAGTTAATAGTCATGCATTCTTTAATAAGTTTATGGGTATTATATAAAATAAATTCATATGAAAAGGCCCTACCATTACTAAAAGGAAAGATATATATATATAAGAAAATAAAGAAATAATAACATTATACTATAAAAATTCACAAAATGATACTAAATACATTTTAGTATTGTTACATTTATCTAGCACGTAAATTTCTATAAGAAAGGTTCAAATCCAATATTAAGATACAAATCTAAAAAGAAAAACAGAAAAGAAAAAGAAATAAAAATAGTTTCGGGACGCAGCCCATCTTTTCTTCTCTTTATCTGCTACTCACGCGTAGCCCATAACAGCCCACTTCGGCCCAAGAACCAGCCCGGCTCATCTCCCTCTATGACTGACGGGTGGGGCCCTTCCAGGGACCGCGGGTTTGTTTCAAAGAAGCTTAAGGGATTTTCTGCAAAATTATAGTCATCGTCATCCTCACGCACACAGGCACCTGCGTGCGTACCGTCGATGCCGTCCGCCGTTCTCATAAAAATCTGACCGCCATGATGCTCGCCGCCGACCCTGAGAGGTGTAGATAAGACCGCCGCGTCCTCCTCTATCCTCTCATACTTATCTCATCTTCTCTCGTGCCCTCTAGACTTCCCTATCTCCCTTACCTGAAACCCTAGCTCGCTAGTGTTCGTCGTTCCGGCCATGTCCGACCACCCCTTGACTCGCCGAAGCCACCGTTAGATGCTCAGCCGCGTCCTTGTTCGTCTAGGACCAGGCATGGAAGCTGGCGCGTCGTGAATCGGGCGGAATCAGGCATCATCTTCTGTCGGCCGTCGTGACCACTATCGTCGATTTGCCATCGTCACGCCTCCACACGCCTCCTAGACCTCTCCATCATCATCAGGGTGATCTCCTGGATCTTCCAGTACTCTCCAATCGCTTTATTTCATCATACATCGCCATCACACCGTGCACCACCATCGGCCATCGCAGTAGGTCGTCGCCGGAGCAACTCCGGTGACTATTCCCGAGCGGCGCAACCACTATGAGGCTCAATGTTGAGCACTAAGTCGAACTCAACCAACCCCGCATGCTCACGTGCCCGCAAGCCCTCAATCCTAAGATCAAACCACGATCTGAGGATCATCGTTGGATGATGTCAGCGTCACATCACGCTGATGTCATAATCCATTTTGTTTATCATTTCATAAATTGTGTTATTATTTTCTATAATAAATTAAATCTATGGATATGACGTGGCATAAGCCCCACTAGTCAGTGACTAGGGTAAGAATAGACCTGGTGAGAAAAACCTTTCACCCCATGCTGACATCAGCATTACATCATAAACTATTTAGTTTATTAATTCTAGAAATTAAATAAAATGATTCAATCTTATAAAATCAATAACTTTTGTTTTACAATTCAGAAAAATATGTTTTATATATGAAAATTTTCAGAAAAATAATATCTATAACATTAAACTATTATCAAACATTATTATGTTAATTATTTAAATAAACATTATTTAAATAAACATTATTTAATAAAGGTTTTTTTAAGTAATAACACTTTGGTAATTCATAATTAAATAATAGTAAATGATAAAAAATATAAATAAAAGACCAAAAATCTTAGAAAAATAAGAATAATAATCATGTATTACTATTTTACTTAATTCAATATCTATTACTTATTAAGTAATTATAAAGTAATAAATATTATAAAAATCATATCTTATTATCTATAAATCACAAAAATAAATGTAATATATCAAAATGATCACAAAAATAATACCTACATGGTAAAATATAAAATTACACTTTTGAGGTAAATAAAAATTTAAAACACTTTAACAACTTGAATTTAAATTTATTTCCTTAGTTAATAATTCATATAAGGGTAAATAAAAGTTGCTAATATTTCTAACATTAGCCAATTGAACCTAATAAATAGTATTAGTCCTTAATAATGATAATATGAAGTCAAAATGGTTTAACACATTTTAATACAATTGTATTGAATTGTCATTCAACCATAAGTGTAGATTATTTTATAAAAGGATCCTTATCCAATATAAAATCTCCAAGAATAGTTTGTAGTGAAATTAAACCTATTCCTTTACTTTAACCATAAGTTTATCAACATACTAAAACACTATAGTAAATTCATGAGTAGTTAAATAATATTACTTCCTTGATTACAAATCATAACCACACCTTTATAAAGAGATACAATTTCTATTTCATTATAAAATTAAGAAACCACTACTCAAATAGAAATAATACTAATCTTAAGTAACCTTAAGAAAATATTATGAAGTGAACAAAGTACAAATACCATAAGTTTTGTATCTTAAATCCATCCATGTTCTTAAAGTTAACTTTAGTCCATAAGACTTTAAATATAATGCTAAAAAACTTTATTATATGCTTTATAGTTAATTTTGATTTATTATAGTTAAGTCATAAAGCATCTCAAGTCCAAACTATTCAAGCAAACACAAACAACATCGACCACATTTGATTAACCACAAAGATTGTTTAGACCTTAGAAAAGGAATATTTTCTTCAAAAGTTATTCGTTTTGCCACTTTAGTAAACATATGACAATTAATCATAATCACATTAATTTATAATTTACTTGTTTAATTAGGATTGATAACACTTAAGTTCTTTATAAGTGACATTACTTGTAAAGTAAAAATTTGAAAATAAACAGTTATAGTATAAGCAATCTTGAGTAGCATTTCACATTTATGTGTATCCCATTGTTTTATGATATTATAATTGTATGTTGGTTCACACACACTTACAAGTCTTAATAAGAAGCACAAATAAGAAACTAATCTAAAAGGGAAACACATTCTAAAGAAACCAATTCCAATATCCAAAACCTAGAACAACGTTATCCCCGGGATTCGAGTTTATCAACTTGCATTACATTAATTATGCATAAAAGCATCCTGCTTCTTTAAAAATTAGTCCTTATCGGACCAATGATGCTGATTTCAGATATTGGATCTTATATTGTCTCGAAGACCGTGAGTGCATAATCTTGCAATCACAAAAGCCAAGTTCACACTTGCTCATGTCCTTTGAATATTTTCTGTAAAGTATTTTGCAAATCTAGTGTTGTCATCACCTGCATTTCAAAAAGGTCAGAAAACACTATTTTTGATAATAATGTGAATTATTGGTTACTGATCCAGGGTGATCAGCTAATCTATTAAGTCTGGTAGTTGGAAAACCACTACACAGGACTATATCACCTAGGACTTAACAACCAATGTCGTCAGTGATTCTTGTGTCGTATAACCATGAGATTTGGAATGGGACGGAGAAGTCAGCTGTATCTTTTCCCTCTCGCATGGAGCCGGATGTGCGGGTCATGGCTGTTATCACTCGTAGCGTGCATATTAATTGGTAATTCGTAGGGGATATACAGCATATGGGTGGGAACCCTCAACGTCCCACGATAGTTCCGGCATCTGAACGGTCTGTACTGCCAATTGCCGTAATTCAATAGGTGGGCTGGCGTACACCAAGTAGACATGCGGGGTCGCGGAGAAGGCAGTGATTGGCTTGGATCTTAGTCTGGGCCTCACACCAAGGAACTGTGAACGAGCCTATAACTCGGATGTGCAACAAAGCTAAGATCTCTCATGGGTAAAGTGGCACACCTCTACAGAGTGTAAGAACTATAACTTGTTACTCCCTGTTTCGGGAAGGAGCTGCGAACGCGGCGGGAAAGGAACTCCATGAAAGTTCTGGTAAACCCGTGAAGGCTGACGGACATAGCTTTTTAGAATAAAAGCAACCTTTGAAGAAATGTTTACGAAAACTTGCATTGCCTACGACCTATGGTCTGTGGCTGTAGATATAGTGCATCAAACACTCCTTTTCTAGTGAACTTGCTGAGTATGCTCGTACTCAACGTATCTTATTAACCCTTGCTAGATCCTGAAGCCATTAGACGATCTCTACATCCAGATATGCTCCAGGAATCATCATCAAAAGCTAAAGCTCTTCAATGAATTCAAGGAAGTCAACATATACATAAACTCAAGTGAACACGAAGTTACTGATTTGATAGGAATATAATATCTAGCCATAGAACCCATTTCTGTAGCGTATTGCTATAGCAGCAATGCCAGACCATTAGTTAAAATACTAGTCTTAATAGTATGATAGTTTTTGAGTTGTTTATTTCTTATTCTTCTTTGTAAGAAGTTTCTTTCTCTCTCTTTAACTTAGAGTGTTCTTTGGATCTTGTGTATAAAGTGATGAAAGAGCATTTTCCTATCCCTCTGATTTTGATGTTTGATAACAACACACTTATCGGTTTAATCGTGTGCTAAGTGTATCACAGGGTTGATAAGGGTGTGACACAATATTGGCATAATTGTTCCCTTTGCGAAAAACCAATGTGTCAAACAGTAGTACCGGAAATACGACCGGTACTACCGCTTGACACCGGTACTACCGGTTCAAGTACCGGTTGGAACTGTGCAAAACTGTTAAGGGTGGGTCTTAGTCAGTACCATCCGGTACCATGGAGCGGCACTACCGGTCCAACCGGTAGTACCGCTTGAGACAAGCGGTACTACCGCTTGGACACGGTCGTACCGCTCGGCAGTACCGGACCGTTCTGAAGAAAAGCCACCCCTCTCTGTTTTGCTCAGTACCAAGCGGTACTTGGGACCGGTAGTACCGCATCATACGACCGGTACTACCGCTTGGGGCTAGTACCGCAAGGGCGATACCGGCCAAACCTGAAGAAGGCTCGACCAACTGAAGCATCTCCGGTATAGGGTCCAGTACTAGACCGGTAGTACCGCTTACCGCTTGAGTACCGGTACTACCGGTGCATTAATGGCTCCAACGGCCATATTTCGTGGAGGGGTATAAATACCCCTCCACCTACCTTGGGACAAATTGCCCAGCCACATTAAAGTCAAAGACCACCATTGGAGCCCATTGGAGCCGCCAAATCTTCAAGATCTCCTCATTCCACCACCCAAAGTCCTTGATCTTTGGGGAATCGAAGGAGGAGGGCCCGATCTACTACTTCACCAAAAGAGATCTTCATTTCCCCCTCATTTCATTGAGGGCCCCTTTGATCTAGTGTTTTCTTGGAAACCCTAGTTCTTGTTTTGGTTCTTACAAGCTTGTCTTTGATTACTTTGACAGCTTGCTTGTATTTGGGAGCCTCCGATTAAGTTGTGGATGTGTGCCCCAAACTTGTAACGGTGTCGGCTTCCACCTTGAAGGTTGCTGATATAGTGGAAGGTGAATCGATCCTGTTGGGGTGAGATTCATCGGAGAACAAGGGAGGCCTTTCGTGGCGTTGGTGGTTTGAATCCACCCCCTCTCCAAACGTAGACGTACTTCCCCTCAAAAGGAAGGAACTACGGGAAACAAATCCTTGTGTCTTTGCGTCCACTATTTTGGTTACTTCTATCCTTTACCGCACCTTACTTACTTGTTACTACTTTGTGTTAGGGTAGCTCTTGCATAATTTTCATATAGGTAAATTCACCATAGTTGCATTATCTAGAGAATTTACCTTATTGTCAAACCTTAATTTGAAAACGAAGAAAATTTGAAGTAGCACCTATTCACCCCTCCCCCCTCTAGGTGCCCATATGATCCTTTCAATTGGTATCAAAGCCTCGGCTCTTTATTCGGGCTTTACCGCCTAAGAGAATATGGGTAGCAACGAAGGGGATGGTGGTAGTGAGCCGACACCGGTGACCATGGAAGATCTCAAAAACTTGGAAACAAGATTGAGCTCTTCCTTGGTCAACGAAGTCAAGAAGATGCTCGAGCAACTTCTTAAAGACAAAGAAGGCTCATCACCCCCATCTCCTCAAGAGGATCAACCATCCATTTTACCTAAAGGGAATACGTTGGTATCCCCCGAGGGTATGGTGGTGGGGGGTAAACTAGACAACGTTAATTCCGCCACACACAATGATGGTGGGAAGGATGAGCACCGTGATTCATGGTACTCTCCCGACCCTCCAATCCCTCACCCCCATGTATACAATAGAGGTGACCCACCTAAGCTTGAAGAATCTGCTACTTTTGCTCAATGGCAATCACTAATGAGAACTCATATGTGCAGCTCTTGCATTGAACTTTGGAACATCATCGAGCATGGACTCTTTATTGGGGATCCAAACAACTTGACAAGAAGAGAGATTGTTAATAGTCAACTCAATGCCACTGCTTTGCATATGATACAACAAGGTTTGGGGACAAAGGATTATCCACACATTGAGCACTTTAGCATTGTCAAGGAAGCTTGGGATGCTCTCACTGTGTTGTTTGTTGGAAATGAGAGTATGAGGAGGAACCGATATGATGCTCTAAGCAATGAAGCCGAAGGCTTCTACATGAAAGAAGGTGACGATCACGAAGACATGTACCGAAGGCTCAAGACCACCGCCACCGCTTTTAGGAATGTGGGGGCCTCACATGTGGATGATGCTTGGATAAAAAGGAAATATGTGAGTGCACTCATGCCTTTTGAGCCCACCGACTTGAAGAGCTTACAAGGAAGACACAACTACCATCTCATGACCTCAAATGAAGTTATGCAAGAGATGGCCGCTTTCAAGGTTGCCGCCAAAAATGCCAAAGATGCTCGTGCTCGTGCCCTAGGTATGAGCAATGTTGTCAATGTTGCTTTGAAGGCCAAAGTTGTGGACCATGGGGATGAAGATGATAGTGATGAAGGGCTTTACATGGACCATCTCGATGAAGTCAAGATTGCTCATGGACAATATATGGCTTTCTATGCAAAGAACTTTTGGAAGAATCCCACCAAGGCCAAGATGGAAATGCAACGGAGAAGCAATCCAAATGGGAAAAGAGAGAATACCACTAGGTTGAGAACTTGCTTCAATTGTGGTGACTGCTATCACTTTGTAGCTAGTTGCCCCTATGAGAAGAGAGAAGATCATGGTGGCAAGCTTGTGTTGAAGAATACTCTCAAGGCACCTTACAAGAAACCCTTCATCAAAAAGAATCCCATCAACAAGAAGTCGGGAGAAATTGTCTTGATCACTCATGAAGAATACTCCTCCGACAATGAAGATGAGGAAGAGGAAACTTCTCATGGCATGGCTGCTCTAGCCACCACCTCTACTCCGACATTCTCACTCTTTGATTCTCCAAATGAGAACTCTTCCACCAAGAACGTCACTTGCCTTATGGCAAGAGGAACAGAGGTATCCTCATCATCCCGATCCACTCACTTAGATAATGATGAAATTTATGATGAGATGTCTCTTGATGTTAAAAAGGAATTAATTGCCTTTGATGAGTTTATGACTAACCTAGAAGGTGATGCTAAGCTACATTTTGGGAACATATTAGATCAACTCTCACATACTCAAGAGCTTCTAGATGTAATATGTAAACTTGGGCATGAACATATGATTGAGCTAGAGGCTTTAAACAATTCTCTAGAATAAGAACAAGAAACTAGGTTGTCACTTGAATTAAAACTTGAAGGGCTTGATGAGGCCAATGACATTATTGTTAACAAACTCATCAAAGAGCATGATCATGCTATTGCTAAATACAAAAGGGCTAAAAAGGACAAGATTGAGTTTGGTGTGGTTCATGAAAAACTTGCCGAGGACTTTAGTTTTCTTAACAAGGCTCACAAGGTCTTGGAGAGTGAACTCTTGTCTCTCACAAAGTCCCATGCAACGCTTCAAACTCAATTGGCCAATATTCCTTCACCTAGTAACTTCATTCCATCTAGTAGCACAACTATTCTTGAAGAGAATGCTAGGTTGAAGGGGGAGCTTGCTAAGGCCACATTTCCACAAGGCAACAAGTCCATTGATGATATTTTGAGCAAGCAAAGGCGTAGTGGTGATAAAGGAGGCATTGGTTTTGTTTCCAAAACCAAGAATAAGAACAATAAGAAGAATAAGGACAAGCCCGCACAAGAGACCAACAAGACCATTGTGGAGAGTAAGACCACAAGTGGTAAAACTATGTCTCATGATGATTTTGCGGGAAGTGCTAACCCTCACTATGTTCTAATGTGTGATTATTATGGTGATGTGTATGCACAATATGTTGGTCCTTATGATGGTTATATTGCTTGGTCCATTGGGTTCCCAAGACCCTTGTTGCTAACAAAAGAGGACCCATTGAAAAATGGGTACCTAAAAATTAGCTTGATCTTTTGTAGACTTATGCTTCCGGAGGGTCAAAGTGGGTGCTTGATAGTGGTTGCACAAGTCATATGACCAGAAGCTCGTCTATTGTCAAGGACTTAGCCAAATGATGATCTAATCACCGTGACATATGCCGACAAGTCAAAGTCTAAGGTAATGGGTTTTGGCAAAGTTGTGGTTGCTCACGACATTACACTCGTGAACGTCATGCTTGTTGAGACCCTTGGGTACAATTTACTTTCAGTCTGTGCTCTTGGAAATATGGGTTTTTCCGTCTTTATACATAATGATCTAGTGTTCCTCATGTGGAGCAAGTCTCTCAAGGTCGCTTCCGTTGGGTATGTCGAACATGACTTGTATGTGGTGGACTTTTTGGGGCAAGCCACTACAAGTGCGATGTGCTTATTCGGAAAGGCCGATGTGGGTTGGTTATGGCATCGCCGACTGGCCCATGTCAATATGAGAACTTTGCAAAGTCTCCACAAGGAGGGCCATATTGTTGGAATAAAAGAAAATGTTTCCTTTGCCAAAGATCGTGTTTGCAGGGCATGTGTTCTAGGGAAGATGCATGATGCTCCTCATAAGCCTAAGAACCGCATCAAGTCCACCAAGATCTTGGAGCTCCTTCACGTGGACCTCTTTGGTCCTCCATCTCATGCAAGTCTTGGTGGGAAGAAATATTGCTTGGTGATTGTTGATGACTTTTCAAGATACTCTTGGGTTTATTTCTTCAAGTTGAAGAGTGAGACTCAAAATACTTTTATCGACTTCATCAACTTGGTTCAACGGCAATACAATGTTCCTGTGTTGATCATAAGAAGTGACAACGGCACCGAGTTCAAGAACTACACCTTGAATGATTTCCTTAGTGATGAGGGGATTAAACATCAATATTCCGCTGCATACACCCCTCAACAAAATGGTGTGGCCGAAAGGAAGAACCGGACTCTTATTGAGATGGCTAGGACCATGTTGGCGGAGTTTAAATATCCATACAACTTTTGGGCCGAAGCCATCTCTACCGCTTTCCATGCTTCAAACCGGCTCTACCTCCACAAAGAAATCAACAAGACTCCATATGAAATACTTACCGGTAACAAGCCCAACATATCTTACTTCCGGGTGTTCGGTTGTAAGTGTTTCTATCTCATAAAAGGTGTTTGTTTGTCTAAATTCGAGTCTAAAGCATTAGAGGGTATTTTTGTTGGCTATGGTCTCGAATCTCACACTTATAGAATCTATGATAAGCTCTCCGGAGCCGCCATAGAATCTTGTAGTGTGACCTTTGAAGAATATGATGGTCCTGAAGGGGGCGTGTTGATGCTTGTGATGCAGATCATGAAATGCCTCAGGATGCCATAGGAAGAATGGGTGTGGGATATATCCGCCCCATTGAAGAACCCCTTATGGCGGATCGAGAAGAACTATGCTCCACTTAAGTGGAGCCCTCATCTTCACAACCTCAACATGCTCCATCCACCGAAGAGGATATTGACTCAAGCCAATTACAAGATGTGGACCCTCAACATGGTGATCAAAGTGTCAACTCTAGTCAAGGGGAGCTTGGTCCATTCGACGGATTGTCAAGTGGTGCCAATTCAATTTGTCAAGGAAGATCTGTACAAGCTGCGTTGAGACAAGCTCAAATTGACACTAGAAGTGCACTTGATCAAGACCAAGGTCAATCTTTGCCTCCCAATGTAGAGGATGACTCCAATGATGATCAAGGTCAAGTTGATGGTCAAGACGAGGATCAGAATGATGAAGAGGGTCCCCCAAGAAACAACACGGAGATCCACGCTCATCGTGAAGCTAGAAAGGAAAGAATGTTGGAAATAAGAGATCACACTCTACAAAATGTAGTTGGTGATCTAAGGAAAGGTATTTCCACAAGAGCACAATTGAAGAGGTTCAGTGAACACCAAGCTCACATCTCCATGATTGAACCAAAGAAAGTGTGGGAAGCTCTTGAAGATTCGGATTGGTTAGAGGCTATGCATAAAGAGCTCAACAACTTTGAGAGAAACAAAGTATGGAAGTTAGTTGAGAAGCCAAAGGATTGCCGCAATGTTATTGGAACAAAGTGGATATTCAAGAACAAGGAAGATGAGCATGGAATTATAGTAAGGAACAAGGCTAGATTGGTTGCACAAGGGTATTCTCAAATTGAAGGCATTGATTATGGAGAGACTTATGCGCCCGTGGCTCGCCTTGAGTCCATCAGTATCCTTCTTGCTTATGCGGCACATCATAACTTTAAGTTGTAACAAATGGATGTAGAAAGTGCATTTCTTTATGGTCCATTAAATGAGTTGGTATATGTTAAGCAACCCCCGGGATTTGAGGACCCCAACTTCCCAAACCATGTCTACAAACTCGATAAGGCGCTCTATGGGCTCAAGCAAGCCCCACGCACGTGGTATGAGCACCTCAGAGAGTTATTGTTTGACCGTGGCTTTGAGGTTGGGAAAATTGATCCCACTCTTTTTACTAAGAGGGTCAATGGGGAGATTTTTGTATGCCAAATATATGTTGATGATATTATCTTTGGCTCATCTAACAAAGCTTTTAATGATGAATTTTCAAAGCTTATGACTAGTAGGTTCCGGATTTCTTTGATGGGAGAGTTGAGAGTATTTCTTGGCTTTGAGATCAAGCAAGTTAGAGGAGGGACATTCTTTAATCAAGCCAAGTATACTCAAGACATTCTCAAGAGATTCAAAATGCAAGATTTAAATGGAGCTCCTACTCCCATGGCTACAAAGACTCATCTAGAACAAAATCCAAATGGTAAAGATGTGGATCAAAAGGTATACCGGTCCATGATTGGTTCTTTGCTTTACCTTTGTGCATCTAGACCCGATATTGTGTTGAGTGTAGGTGTGTGTGAAAGATATCAAGCGGCTCCTAAGGAAAGCCATTTAATGGCGGTCAAGAGAATCTTTCGATATTTAGTTCATACCCCATTTTATGGTCTTTGGTATCCTCGAGGCTCAACATTCGCTCTTTGTGGATACACGGATTCGGATTGGGCGGGGGACAAGGATGATAGAAAATCAACATCCGGGGCTTGCCAATTCCTTGGTAGGTCCTTGGTATGTTGGTCTTCTAAGAAGCAAAATTGTATATCTCTCTCCACCGCCGAAGCCGAGTATGTTGTTGCCGCTAGTGCTTGCACTCAATTGCTATGGATGAGGCAAACTTTAAAGGAATACGGTGTCCATTGTGACGAAGTGCCTCTTCTATGTGACAATGAAAGTGCCATCAAAATTGCATACAACCCGGTGGATCACACAAGGACAAAGCATATTGAGATTCGTCATCACTTCATTAGAGATCATGTTGCTCGAGGTGATATTGATCTATCCTATGTTTCTACCAAAGATCAACTTGCCGATATCTTCACGAAGCCACTTGATGAATCAAGGTTTTGCTACTTGAGGAATGAACTAAATATCGTAGATTCAAGGAGCTTGACTTGATTATCTTGCACTCTCACCTAATACTCGACCCATATTTGGTTTAGGTGTAGGCATGTACATAGGAGGAGTGCGGTCCTAATTGATTGGACCATCCCTCCCCCATTATGCGCAAAGTAAACAAAATCATTCCTCTTAATATCATTTTGTGATATGTGATCTTAATGATGAGTTTCGGTAATGGACCCAAGATATATCTTCGTGGTGCCAAGCCGAGTATACTCAAATATGGTGGCCTAGGCCACCGCCCCCTCTCAGTCGAGAGGTTGATGTGCTTACTCGTGTTTGTCATTTTTTATTTGATTTTTACTCATGATTGTCATCTTGTGAATTGTCTTCACCGTTCTTAGTCTCATGCACTCTAGTTTGGTTTTTAACTTCCTTTTTATCGATTCTTAGAGTGCATGTGCTTCCCAGCTCACTTGTCTTAACCCAAGCCTCCTTACTCCCTCACAAAAACCCTCTCTCTATCTGCACAAGAATCACCTTTGTTTCCTGGCTTTGGAATCAGATGGGACCGGTACTACCGGATGTACGAGCGGTACTACCGGATCTGGCTAGTTCCCAGGTCGTCTCCTGGAAGAACTGCTCCAGGAACGGTACTACCGCCCACATGACCGGTACTACCGGTCACCGGTACTACCGCTTACGAGCGGTACTACCGCTTAAGCAACCGGTACTACCGGTCGGCGTTTTCCTGGTATATATTGAACGCGTGTGGGAAGGCACCCCTCAGTGCCTCATTCGTCCCCACGCCCTCCACTCATACCCGCGCCGCCGCCGGAGACCTTGAAGTCGCAGGAGCCCTGCCGCGCCCTCCTCTCCCCTGATCCCCTTTGGATTCGGCCTCTTGGCAGGCTCCCACCTCTTTCCACCGCCATGGATCCCGGTACAAACGCCCTTTCTCTCTCCGTTTGATTTTCTCCTTAGATCTAGGTTTTGGCTTAGATTTGTGGAGAAATTGACATATTGAAAGGTTGTACTGCCATATGCTTCCCTTGTTACCGAGTATAATCATCTATTTACAGTTTAATGCCGTCAATTTGGTTCGTTTCCACTAGATCTGACGAACTTGTGACGCTCAACCGGTAGTACCGGAACTTTTTCCGGTACTACCGCGTGCAAGCGGTACTACCGGTCGTCAGGTCCGGTAGTACCGGCCCAAACTGACCGCATTTTTTCTGCTTCATATTGGATTCTCTTGTTTGCTCCTTGATTCTTGTGCCCTTACCCCCTTGCTATCCTCCGTTATGCTTTCACAGATGCAGGTGGTTCTTGGGGTGCGCGCAAGCGTTCCAAGACTAGCCGTGAGATTGTTGAGGAAGAGACGGAGTCTGAGGAAGAGGTTATGCCACAGCCAAGACACCGTTCCAAGTTGCCTGCCACTCGAGGTGGTCGTGGGGGTCGTGAGGGGGTTACCAAGCGCTCTGCTGGGCGTGGCAACGCCCCTCCCTCTCGCCCCTCTTCCGCTGGGCGTACTAAAAGTCTCAGCTCAGGGCCATCAGGGACAAAGAAACTGTCAGACATCTCTGAGTCAGAGTTTAGGGCTCTCCGGATTGAAAATCCATACTCCCGCAACCGGAGCGAGGCCAGGGAAGACAGTCTCTTCTTCGATGATTTCCAAGAGCGTGTTTATCATGAGGTTCTTTTGACCAATATCCAGATGGTGGTGCCTCAGCAGTGGATTGACATGGGGCACATTAACAAGAATCTTGACTACTTTGCTGAAGCTAAGGAAATCTGCTCTCACCTTGGCTTGTTCCCCATTATGGAGCTCCAGTATGACTATGATCCACTCCTTATTTTCCAGTTTTATGCCACTGCACATTTCCACACTGGCCGTACTCGGAAGATCACCTCGATGACTCAAGGTGTTGTCAAGGAAGCTACACTTGCGGAGTTTGCTGCAATATTGGGGTATGAAGATCGCGGCCGGGACGTTCCTTGTGGTTTTCGCTGTCACATGCGAGATCACCCCTCCAAGAATGATGTCCTTACACCTCTGTATATCCGGGGCCATGGGATTGCTGGCAAGATCAAGGATCTTCTCCCCACATATGACATTCTCCATCGCATTTTCCGTGAGACTGTTGCTCCTCGTGCGGGCAACAAGGATGAGATACATGGGTTATCTGTTGACGTGTTGTTCAACACGTTCCTCAACCGAGACTCAGGCACTCCTCTTGATGTGTCAGACTTCATATGGAATGAGATGGTTGCTGTTGCACACTCTCGGAGGGTTCCACCATTTGCTCCTTATATTATGTCCCTCATTGTGTCAAAGTGCCCCGTCATTTCTAGGACACTCTCCACTTGCTCTCTCATTGTGCACAGGCCAAAGGCACTCAAGATCAAGACACATGCTAAACCTCGCGTTGCGGCGGATGAGGATGACTCTGAGGATGCTGACAGTGGACATGACACTGACTATGTTGTCTCCCGTCGCAAGAATGCTAAGCCCTCTTGGGCCAAAAGGATGGAGGTCAAGATCAAGAAGATCTTTTGCTTCCAGGTTGACAACCAGAAGCGCATGTATGAGGCGCATGTGTATGCCAAGAAAGCCAGTGCTCGACAGAAGGACATGATGGCTGCTCAGGGTTTGACCGTCTCCGAGGGGTCCGAGAACAACATCACTCCCGAAGATCAGTGGATCTCTCAGCACAGCCGTTGGGACGATGATGTCTCTTCCTCGCACCGCGCCCCACCCCCTTACGAGGAGGACCTTGAGGATGAGGAGGAGGAGGAGGAGGAGGATTGACCGTTGGGACGGTAGTCTTGCACTTGTCCCTTTTTGGCGTCTTGATGCCAAAGGGGGAGAAGTTGCACTTTAGGCACGGGTGTTGCATGGGAAGTCACAAGCTCGTTCTTATTTTGATCCTTTTATTGCTTGTGAACTTCGATTTCCCTCTATTTATGTGTGAGACTATGTGGTTATGTAGTGGTTATATCATGGACCCATCTTATGAGACTATGTGGTTTATTTCATTGGATCCATCGTGTGATGATATGCGCTATCTATTGTCTATATATTTCTCATCACATGCCATTATGCAAAGGTATGATTTCAAATGCTAGTATCAATATTCGTGCATCCATGTTGGGTTTGTAAAATAGAGGGGGAGGTTTGTCTCTACACATCTAGGGGGAGCCCCGTCTCTACTTTACAAATATCATATGCTTCCTATTTAAATCATCTTGCAAAAGTGTATTGTCATCAAACACCAAAAAGGGGAGATTGAAAGAGCATTTTCCTATCCCTCTGATTTTCATGTTTGATAACAACACACTTATCGGTTTAATCGTGTGCTAAGTGTATCACAGGGTTGATAAGGGTGTGACACAAATATTGGCATAATTGTTCCCTTTGCGAAAAACCAATGTGTCAAACGGTAGTACCGGAAATACGACCGGTACTACCGCTTGACACCGGTACTACTGGTTCAAGTACCGGTTGGAATCGTGCAAAACTGATAAGGGTGGGTCTTAGTCAGTACCATCCGGTACCACGGAGCGGCACTACCGGTCCAACCGGTAGTACCGCTTGAGACAAGCGGTACTACCGCTTGGACACGGTCGTACCGCTCGGCAGTACCGGACCGTTCTGAAAAAAGCCACCCCTCTCTGTTTTGCTCAGTACCAAGCGGTACTTGGGACCGGTAGTACCGCGTCATACGACCGGTACTACCCCTTGGGGGTAGTACCGCAAGGGCGATACCGGCCCAACCTGAAGAAGGCTCGACCAACTGAAGCATCTCCGGTACCGGGTCGTATACTGGACCGGTAGTACCGCTTACCGCTTCAGTACCGGTACTACCGGTGCATTAATGGCTCCAACGGCCATATTTCGTGGAGGGGTATAAATACCCCTCCACCTACCTTGGGACAAATTGCTCAGCCACATTAAAGTCAAAGACCACCATTGGAGCCCATTGGAGCCAGCAAATCTTCAATATCTCCTCATTCCACCACCCAAAGTCCTTGATCTTTGGGGAATCGAACGAGGAGGGCCCGATCTACTACTTCACCAAAAGAGATCTTCATTTCCCTCTCATTTCATTGAGGGCCCCTTTTCTCTAGTGTTTTCTTGGAAACCCTAGTTCTTTTTTTGGTTCTTACAAGCTTGTCTTTGATTACTTTGACAGCTTGTGTCACATCCCAAGATTTTCCAAATCTTGTAATGTGAAAATAAATTAATAAAATAAAAACTTTGTTTGATTTTCAGAGCCAGAAGAAACTTTTTGAATTCAATTGGAACTTCAAACCCATTTGAATTAAATAAATCCTAAAGGAGTTTAAAAAGATAAACCTTTTAAATAAAGAAAATAAAATGTTTTTGAAATACCATTTTGAAACTCTTAAATGAAAAGATTTGTTTTCAAATGAAATAGAAGTTTCATAAATAAAGATTATTTTATATAGCCAAATTAAACCTTGACCAATATTTTGAAAGAAGTGTTTTTATTTTAAATAAAATAGCAAAGGTTTAATTAAAAATAATAAAGGATTGTATAAATAAAATAATAAGGATTTAATATCCAATTTTATTTAATAAAAGGTTTTACCATTTTAATTAAAACATCAAAGCTTGTTAAATTATTTTAAATAAGTTTTCTAAGAATTTTATTTTCTTAATTAAAACCTACTAAAGTGTTTTGGCTTTATTTTTAGATTTTAAAATAAATATCCCAATAAAATAAAACCTATTTGAAATAATAATGAAAGTCTATTATATTTAATTAGTAATGGACCCTAAAATAAAATGTTATTTTATTTAAAAAAAAACAAATCTCCAAGTATTCTATTTTTCCCAAATAAAACCCACTGATTTGGTTTTGAAAATATTTAGGTTTCAAATAAAGATTTTATTAATAAAATCAAACTCTATTTGATTTCATAACTAAGACCCATTTTATTTAATTATTAATGGACCCTAAAGTAAAAGGATTATATTATTTTAAACAAATTTTCAAAATATTATTTATTAACAAATAAAACCTACTGATTTGGATTTGAAAACATTTGGAATTCAAATGGAGATTTTATTAATTAAACCAAACCTTATATTATTAATAAACCATGGTCCATTTTATTTAAACTAATAAATGGAACCTAAATATATTTAAAATATTGTTTTATTTTGGATTATGTTGAAAAACAGAACCAAATTCAAAGTGAAGTTGAGTGCTTGTTTGAATTGATTTGAGTGTTGTTTGAATGTGTGAATAATTGTTTGAAATTCAAATCAGAAAATAGAAATAGAAAAGAATAAAACAAACAGGCAGAAAAAAAATATGGAAAAAGGACAACCCAACAAGGCCCAGCCCAAACAGCCCACCTAGCCCAGCTCACCCTCCCCCGAAGCGTTACTTTTCTCACCCCAGAAACAACCCACGCAGACACCGACTGGTGGACCTCTCCCCCACTCTCTTCCCCACTGACCAGCGGACCCCACACCACGCCCCCTTCTTCCCCACCCCGCGACTGGTTCTTCCTTCCCCACGTCGCCGTTGCTGCCTCTAAATTACTCGCATCAATTCGAGTAAATGACTGAGTGAATGCTCCTGGTAACCTCACCCATTTAATCGCCAGTGTCTCCGCCTTCTTTCCCCTCTGCTTCCTTCCCCGAGCACGCCCCCAGGCTGCCATATTTCGCCAGCCACTCTTCCTGTCTCCGACGAGGTCCATTGACGATTCCATCCAAACCAGACCACCCCACGCCACACTGAGCACACGAACAAGTTCTCCACTCCCAGACGCTCCTCTTTGTACCCTCCTTTCAACCGCGGGCGCCCCAGGAAGCCGTCTTCGACAAAAATTCTGAGCGCCGCCGTCTGTCTCGCCTCCGACGAACTCCTCCGGTAACTCCAGACCACCCCGACCCTTTCCGTTCACGCACACATCCTTGCCATGGTCTTGCGCAACTAACCCCGTCCTCCATTTGTCTTCTCGTGGACCACAGCCTCGTCTTCGACCGTGGACAGAACCGTCCGTCGCCGTCCACTACTCCGGCGAGAAATCCTGCCCGTCCCCGTGCGCCCCTCAACGGACCAGTCCCACGTTGAGCATCAGCATCGCTCCACTAACCCGGTGAGCACACTTCCACTCTGCTCCGCTTCCTGTATCGCCGGCGCCGCCGTGAAACATAGTCGCCGCCGCCAGCAGCCGTCGCAGCGCCGCCCGACTATGGTCGAGCACGCTAGCACCGTCCGATCTAGATCGCAGCGTCACGATAGACTCACTTAAGCGAAGGGGTACCAAGCGATCTGTGCCGCACGATTAGACTTGATCCAACGCACCACGGCCGCGATCCAACCGAAACGGTACCGACAAATAAGAAGCCGCCGTGTGTCACCAGATAGATTGAAATTAGAATTTGAAATCAGAATTATTTACAAACTTCAAACCCTTATATCTTTTGATCCACACGTCCAAATTTGGCAAATTTTATATCAATGGATTCAGGAGAACAAGACCTAGCCAACCATACCCTTAGTTTGACAAATAGTATCTGTTAGCTTGTTTGAATTTGCAGAAACTTGTGTGAGCTTGTTTAGAGTATAAAAATTGTTTAAAAATGATTTTTGGATTAAAACCTTTGCAAAATGGTTTGTTGTGACCTCACTGACCCTAAGAACCAACCCTTGGTATTAAAAATGATTTTTGAAAGATTTAGGTTAGATTAATTGACTTAGCCATTTTCTAGCCAAATAAAAAGAATTGTTTTGTTTATGAAAATGGTTTTAAATAGAAAACTTTGAGAAGATGTTTTGGACCAAACCTACTGACCCAAAAACACCAAGTTTTGCAATAGCAACTCATTGGGTGAACCCTATGGGCTAATGCCTTAGTAAAAATATTTCTACACCACATAAAATAACACTTTGTTTTGAAAATGGTTTTTAAGTGAAACCTTTTGCAAATGACTTGGCCACTTTAGAAAATGACCATTAGAAGTACCTAAATGTCTATGACCCAATAGGAACCACTTTTTCAAACAAAACAAAGCTTGGCATGCTTGCATGCATTTCTTTGACTTTGTTATTTATGTGTGATGTTTTGCTTGATTGGTAGATTGAGTTTGTACCTTGCTTGATTGATTTGTAGTGAATTGAAGAGTGTGATTGTTGCAAAGATCAAGAAGTGAACCTATACTCTACCAAAAAGGCAAGTGATGCTTCATACTTTTTGTCCCATTACTTTTACTATGCATTAGTGATTTTGCTAAGTAAAACTTGCATGGATTTTGCTAAGTATAGACCTTGCTATAAGAAAACCTAGTAGATGAATCCTTAGTAGGATTTTCCTAAGTTAGAGATTCCTACTACTACTAAGCTTAGCCTAGCTAATAGAAAACATGGGTGGAATATATATTCACACTATACAAAAATATTCTAAGTCTGAGGACTTATGTTTTTGTTTAATAAAACAACTAAGTTAATGAATCCCCTGGGTGGAATGGGCTTGCTTGGTGGAGAATGGTTGAGTGGTTCACAATGCCATGGGCTTGGATTGTGTATCTCACTTGTGGTATGCCACCTAGGAAACAAAGGGATTTGAGATGTCAAATGTTGAGAAGCTTCAAGTGCAACCACTTGGCAATATGGGCTCTGCCATGATCACATAGGTTGCAGGAACTTAGCCATATGGACAGTGGGTGGTAGTGTTTGATAGGATGGAACGCGTCCATTTTGGTCTAAGGGAAAGCTTCTGAAAGATCTTGTCTTGGGAAACCAAGTCTTGTGGGGAAAGTGAACCACCTCTGCAGAGTGTAAAATCTAAGTACTTAGCCATGTCCCTGGTAAAGGACAATTTGAGCATCAAGACATGGAAGCAATCAAGAATCTCATCATTCAAATTTCTAAAATAAAATCTTGTGGTTTGAACAAGGGTTGTTTGAATTCTTCAATCATCGATGGAGAGATGGCTTGGTACAAGGATCTTGAAATCTTTGATTGAGGAAATGATTTTGTCAAGCAAAAACTTAGTATTTTCAAAATGATAAGAAAAATCTATTTTGAGCAATGCAAGCCTCAACTCCACTTAGCCAAATGCATATAGTTGATAGACTCCACTATACTACCATAGTATCACTTGCCAATACAATTCAAATGTATTGACCCTTTGTGGCTGTAACTTGTATGTTGCAGGTTTGATTGTTTAGAGAAGATTGATTGATTGATTAGGATTACAAAGTCTACAACCAACATCTGCCTGTGGCACTTTGAAGATGAAGGACCCATGACTATATTTATTCCGCTGCAATGTAATGTAATAGCCTAATGAGCTATGTTTGATGTAATAAAATTATGTTATTCCTGGTTATAAAGTTATATTATGACCCTTGTTTCTTGATATTACATCTAAACTGTGGATGCTAGCTATTGATCCAGGGACTAGCATTGTAAACACAGGAGGGATCAATCTTATTAAAGATTGGGACCTCTTCAGATGGTATCAGAGCATTGTGTTGCCTGTAGGATTTGTAAACCCTAGGATTGGACAAAAACCCTTAGAAAAATAGGAGTTATATTTTGATCCAAAACTTATTTACAAAAACACTTGTAAACTCTTTCCTCAACCATTTTGTTTTCAACTCTACTTCTTCTCTACTTCAACTTGATGGAAAAACCTACCCCATGACCAAAAACTACACCATATGCAAAGGACTTCTTCAACTTCTTCAACTCTAATGACTTCAACATCTTCAACTCTAATGACTTCAACATCTTCAGCATGTTCACCAAGGACTTCCAACTTGGAAACTACTAAGGACCACAAGTGAAACAAGGAAAACCTACTCAAGATTTAGAGACTAAGGGAATGCAAAATAAGAAGGAGCCATCAACAACTTTGAAGTATTGTGACCAAGAGTTTTTCTCAAAGAAACCAAGATCTCATACAAGAAGAATCAAGAAGGAAGGAAAGATCACAAGTAAACCATATAGATGGACCACCATATTTTAGCTAAGACAAAACCACCAACTTATGTGGTGTAACAAAAATATTTTGTTGCCTAAGTATGTGCTTGAACCTTGTTTGAGTGAAATGTTTGTTTGTGATTGCTTGAACATTGCTTGTGTGAATTGTGATGTGTGTGATTAGAAATATTTCCTTAGAAATATTTTGCCTATTCTAATCTCCCATCAAACCCAAACAGATGACTACTCCAAGAAACTCCAACATCAAGGTTGATGACAACCACAACCAAGAGGACAACATGAGAGAACTTATAGTAACCCAAAACCAGTTGAGCCAAGAGACAACTCAGCTTTTAGCCAACAATAATGGATTAGACCCAGCCATACAAAGGATTTTGAAACTTCAATCCCAATTGCTGCAAGGATTAGTTACTCAAATGATCAACATGAGAGAAAACTTTTCCCAAGGAGATAATGACAACAAGGATGACAAAGATGCTATTCTAGAAGGAATCCAAGCCAGCAATAGTTTTAGAGACAAAGATCATACATCCAAGGAACATGAAGATCACTGCCCCAAGAAGAGAGAAAGATCTCCCACCTATGAAGAACATGAACTAGAAGAACTCCTAGCTTTGGAGAGACCCAAAAAGAAGAAAAATAAATGCCCCAACACTAGCAAGAGGGATATTACACAAGTGCAATGTTTCAAATGCAAAGAGATGGGACACTATGCCAATGAATGCCCAGAAAAGGAGAAGAGCCAAGAAGACAAACAAAGGCTAGTGAAACCCAAGATGAGGAAGGATATTAACCAAGTGATGTGCAAACACTGCAAAGAGCTAGGACATTATGCAAACAACTGTCCAGAAAAGATGAAGCATAAGATAAACCAGCCTATGAGGGATCTCAGCCTTGTCACATGTTTCAAATGCAAGGAACTAGGCCACTATGCAAACAATTGTCCAGAAAGGATGGAGAACAAGTTAAACAAGTCTATGAAGGAACTCAACCTTGGCCCATGAGTCAAGAATGGAAACCAAGAACACAATGCAAAAGTTTGCTTAAGGAAGAATTTCCCCAGGATCCCAAGAAGGACAATATGTAATGTTGTTTGAAAAATTTTAAGGGTGGTAGTACCCTAGTTGTTTTGCACTTGCTTGTAACCCCAGCCTCCCCAAATCTCGGGACGAGATTTATTTTAAGGGTGGTAGCCTGTCACATCCCAAGATTTTCCAAATCTTGTAATGTGAAAATAAATTAATAAAATATAAACTTTGTTTGATTTTCAGAGCCAGAAGAAACTTTTTGAATTCAATTGGAACTTCAAACCCATTTGAATTAAATAAATCCTAAAGGAGTTTAAAAAGATAAACCTTTTAAATAAAGAAAATAAAATTTTTTTGAAATACCATTTTGAAACTCTTAAATGAAAAGATTTGTTTTCAAATGAAATAGAAGTTTCATAAATAAAGATTATTTTATATAGCCAAATTAAACCTTGACCAATATTTTGAAAGAAGTGTTTTTATTTTAAATAAAATAGCAAAGGTTTAATTAAAAATAATAAAGGATTGTATAAATAAAATAATAAGGATTTAATATCCAATTTTATTTAATAAAAGGTTTTACCATTTTAATTAAAACATCAAAGCTTGTTAAATTATTTTAAATAAGTTTTCTAAGAATTTTATTTTCTTAATTAAAACCTACTAAAGTGTTTTGGCTTTATTTTTAGATTTTAAAATAAATATCCCAATAAAATAAAACCTATTTGAAATAATAATGAAAGTCTATTATATTTAATTAGTAATGGACCCTAAAATAAAATGTTATTTTATTAAAAAAAAAACAAATCTCCAAGTATTCTATTTTTCCCAAATAAAACCCACTGATTTAGTTTTGAAAATATTTAGGTTTCAAATAAAGATTTTATTAATAAAATCAAACTCTATTTGATTTCATAACTAAGACCCATTTTATTTAATTATTAATGGACCCTAAAGTAAAAGGATTATATTATTTTAAACAAGTTTTCAAAATATTATTTATTAACAAATAAAACCTACTGATTTGGATTTGAAAACATTTGGAATTCAAATGGAGATTTTATTAATTAAACCAAACCTTATATTATTAATAAACCATGGTCCATTTTATTTAAACTAATAAATGGAACCTAAATAGATTTAAAAATATTGTTTTATTTTGGATTATGTTGAAAAACATAACCAAATTCAAAGTGAAGTTGAGTGCTTGTTTGAATTGATTTGAGTGTTGTTTGAATGTGTGAATAATTGTTTGAAATTCAAATCAGAAAATAGAAATAGAAAAGAATAAAACAAACAGGCAGAAAAAAAATATGGAAAAAGGACAACCCAACAAGGCCCAGCCCAAACAGCCCACCTAGCCCAGCTCACCCTCCCCCGAAGCGTTACTTTTCTCACCCCAGAAACAACCCACGCAGACACCGACTGGTGGACCTCTCCCCCACTCTCTTCCCCACTGACCAGCGGACCCCACACCACGCCCCCTTCTTTCCCACCCCGCGACTGGTTCTTCCTTCCCCACGTCGCCGTTGCTGCCTCTAAATTACTCGCATCAATTCGAGTAAATGACTGAGTGAATGCTCCTGGTAACCTCACCCATTTAATCGCCAGTGTCTCCGCCTTCTTTCCCCTCTGCTTCCTTCCCCGAGCACGCCCCCAGGCTGCCATATTTCGCCAGCCACTCTCCCTGTCTCCGACGAGGTCCATTGACGATTCCATCCAAACCAGACCACCCCACGCCACACTGAGCACACGAACAAGTTCTCCACTCCTAGACGCTCCTCTCTGTACCCTCCTTTCAACCGCGGGCGCCCCAGGAAGCCGTCTTCGACAAAAATTCTGAGCGCCGCCGTCCGTCTCGCCTCCGACGAACTCCTCCGGTAACTCCAGACCACCCCGACCCTTTCCGTTCACGCACACATCCTTGCCATGGTCTTGCGCAACTAACCCCGTCCTCCATTTGTCTTCTCGTGGACCACAGCCTCGTCTTCGACCGTGGCCAGAACCGTCCGTCGCCGTCCACTACTCCGGCGAGAAATCCTGCCCGTCCCCGTGCGCCCCTCAACGGACCAGTCCCACGTTGAGCATCAGCATCGCTCCACTAACCCGGTGAGCACACTTCCACTCTGCTCCGCTTCCTGTATCGCCGGCGCCGCCGTGAAACAGAGTCGCCGCCGCCAGCAGCCGTCGCAGCGCCACCCGACTATGGTCGAGCACGCTAGCACCGTCCGATCTAGATTGCAGCGTCACGATAGACTCACTTAAGCGAAGGGGTACCAAGCGATCTGTGCCGCACGATTAGACTTGATCCAACGCACCACGGCCGCGATCCAAACGAAACGGTACCGACAAATAAGAAGCCGCCGCGTGTCACCAGATAGATTGAAATTAGAATTTGAAATCAGAATTATTTACAAACTTCAAACCCTTATATCTTTTGATCCACACGTCCAAATTTGGCAAATTTTATATCAATGGATTCAGGAGAACAAGACCTAGCCAACCATACCCTTAGTTTGACAAATAGTATCTGTTAGCTTGTTTGAATTTGCAGAAACTTGTGTGAGCTTGTTTAGAGTATAAAAATTGTTTAAAAATGATTTTTGGATTAAAACCTTTGCAAAATGGTTTGTTGTGACCTCACTGACTCTAAGAACCAACCCTTGGTATTAAAAATGATTTTTGAAAGATTTAGGTTAGATTAATTGACTTAGCCATTTTCTAGCCAAATAAAAAGAATTGTTTTGTTTATGAAAATGGTTTTAAATAGAAAACTTTGAGAAGATGTTTTGGACCAAACCTACTGACCCAAAAACACCAAGTTTTGCAATAGCAACTCATTGGGTGAACCCTATGGGCTAATGCCTTAGTAAAAATATTTCTACACCACATAAAATAACACTTTGTTTTGAAAATGGTTTTTAAGTGAAACCTTTTGCAAATGACTTGGCCACTTTAGAAAATGACCATTAGAAGTACCTAAATGTCTATGACCCAATAGGAACCACTTTTTCAAACAAAACAAAGCTTGGCATGCTTGCATGCATTTCTTTGACTTTGTTATTTATGTGTGATGTTTTGCTTGATTGGTAGATTGAGTTTGTACCTTGCTTGATTGATTTGTAGTGAATTGAAGAGTGTGATTGTTGCAAAGATCAAGAAGTGAACCTATACTCTACCAAAAAGGCAAGTGATGCTTCATACTTTTTGTCCCATTACTTTTACTATGCATTAGTGATTTTGCTAAGTAAAACTTGCATGGATTTTGCTAAGTATAGACCTTGCTATAAGAAAACCTAGTAGATGAATCCTTAGTAGGATTTTCCTAAGTTAGAGATTCCTACTACTACTAAGCTTAGCCTAGCTAATAGAAAACATGGGTGGAATATATATTCACACTATACAAAAATATTCTAAGTCTGAGGACTTATGTTTTTGTTTAATAAAACAACTAAGTTAATGAATCCCCTGGGTGGAATGGGCTTGCTTGGTGGAGAATGGTTGAGTGGTTCACAATGCCATGGGCTTGGATTGTGTATCTCACTTGTGGTATGCCACCCAGGAAACAAAGGGATTTGAGATGTCAAATGTTGAGAAGCTTCAAGTGCAACCACTTGGCAATATGGGCTCTGCCATGATCACATAGGTTGCAGGAACTTAGCCATATGGACAGTGGGTGGTAGTGTTTGATAGGATGGAACGCGTCCATTTTGGTCTAAGGGAAAGCTTCTGAAAGATCTTGTCTTGGGAAACCAAGTCTTGTGGGGAAAGTGCACCACCTCTGCAGAGTGTAAAATCTAAGTACTTAGCCATGTCCCTGGTAAAGGACAATTTGAGCATCAAGACATGGAAGCAATCAAGAATCTCATCATTCAAATTTCTAAAATAAAATCTTGTGGTTTGAACAAGGGTTGTTTGAATTCTTCAATCATCGATGGAGAGATGGCTTGGTACAAGGATCTTGAAATCTTTGATTGAGGAAATGATTTTGTCAAGCAAAAACTTAGTATTTTCAAAATGATAAGAAAAATCTATTTTGAGCAATGCAAGCCTCAACTCCACTTAGCCAAATGCATATAGTTGATAGACTCCACTATACTACCATAGTATCACTTGCCAATACAATTCAAATGTATTGACCCTTTGTGGCTGTAACTTGTATGTTGCAGGTTTGATTGTTTAGAGAAGATTGATTGATTGATTAGGATTACAAAGTCTACAACCAACATCTGCCTGTGGCACTTTGAAGATGAAGGACCCATGACTATATTTATTCCGCTGCAATGTAATGTAATAGCCTAATGAGCTATGTTTGATGTAATAAAATTATGTTATTCCTGGTTATAAAGTTATATTATGACCCTTGTTTCTTGATATTACATCTAAACTGTGGATGCTAGCTATTGATCCAGGGACTAGCATTGTAAACACAGGAGGGATCAATCTTATTAAAGATTGGGACCTCTTCAGCTTGCTTGTATTTGGGAGCCTCCGATTAAGTTGTGGATGTGTGCCCCAAACTTGTAACGGTCCCGGCTTCCACCTTGAAGGTTGCCGATATAGCGGAAGGTGAATCGATCCCGTTGGGGTGAGATTCATCAGAGAACAAGGGAGTGTTGGAGATATGCCCAAGAGGAAATAATAAAGTAGGTTATTATCATATCTTCATACTTATGATAAATGTTTACATACCATGCTATAATTGTATTAAAAGGAAACATTAATACTTGTGTGATTTGTAAACATAAAAGAGTCCCTAGTAAAGCCTCTTATTAAACTAGCTTGTTGGTTAATATATGATCATGGTTTCCTGATCATGAACATAGAGATGTTATTAACAACAGGGTCATATCATTAGGAGAATGATGTGATGGACATACTCCTATAGATAAGCGTAACATAAAGATCAAGTCATTTTAATAGTTCAATTGCTATATGCTTTCTGATACATAGTAACCTAAATCCTTCGACCATGAGATCATGCATATCACCTTCACCGGAAGGATGCTTTGATGACATCAAACACCACACCGTAACTGGGTGGCTATAAAGGTGGCATTGAGTGTTCGGAAAGTATTGGTTGAGACACATGGATCAAGAGTGGGATTTGTCCATCCATATGACGGATAGATATACTCTGGGCCCTCTCGGTGGAATGTCATCCAATTAGCTTGCAAGCATGTGACTGGCTCACAAGGGATCACATACCACGGGAACGAGAAAAGAGTACTTATCGGTAACGAGGTTAAACTAGGTATGTAGAGATACCGACGATCATAACCTCGGATAAGTAAACTATCGTGAGACAAAGGGAAATTGGTATCATATGTAAGTGGTTCATTCGATCGCAAAGTAATCGTAGAAATATGTGGGAGCCATATGAATTTCTAGATTCCTCTATTGGTTATTGTTCGGAGAAGTGTCTCGATCATGTCCGCATAATTCACGAACCGTAGGGAGACACACTTAAGGATTCGACGTTGTTTGAGTAGTTATGGAATGATGAGTAAGAGACCGAATGTTGTTCGGAGTCTCGTATGGGATCCGGGATATCACGAGGAGATCCGTAATGGTCCGGAGAATAAGATTCATATAAGGAAAGTCCTGTTTCGGAGTTGGGGAATGTTTCCGGTGTTTTCATCGGGAATGTTCTAGAAGGTTCCAGAATGTCCGGCACTCCGGAGGGGAAGGGGTACATGAATGTGTCATTACAAGTTGGAATGATTGCATCATGTACTAAGTGTCATCGCTGTTCCAAATAAAGGATTAATCGAATCCTAGTTTGAAAAGTCAAATAGCTAAATTGAAAAGTCAAACGACTAAATTTGGAAAGTGGAAAAGAGGAGGAGGAGGTGAAACCGAGTTGGGGAGGGAGTCTTTCTCCCCAAGCCGGCGCACCACCCAATCCGAGTTGGGGAGGGACTCCACTCCCTCCCCTTGGCCGCCGGCCCCTCCACCTATATAAGGAGGGGCAGGGCTCCCTCCTAGCACACACAAGTACCTCTCCTCAAACCCTAGCAGCTGCTGCCACCATAGCCGCCGCCGCCCCCTTAGGGTTTTGCCCTAGCCGCCGACTTGGGGTGTCCCGGAACCCTAGCCGCCGGCTCTAGCACCTCCTCCTTGGTGTGTCTAAACCCTAGATCGCCGAGGAGCTCTCTCATAGTCCACCATACTCGCTCCGGCTTAAGGCGAAGCCCTGCGAGATCTCCCCTCTACTTCCGGTACCACGCCGTCGTGCTGCCGGAATCGCGAGGAGAGTGCTACAACCTCCGCTGCCTGCTGGAACAAGGGAGAGGAAGGTCTTCGTCGAGTACCGAACGTGTGACCGACTGCGGAAGCGCTGCCGGAACGCAGCGCCGGAAGGATCGTCTACGCGATCTTGAGATCGGAAGTGTACGACTACATCACCCACGAGAATCTGCTCTCGTTAACCGCTTTGGATCTTCGAGGGTTAGTACTCTATTGACTCGTTGCTACAATCTAGTAGATAGATCTTGGCTTGATCATAGATTAGATCTTGATTGTGTGTTCATGCGGTAGAAAATTTTTGTTTTCCATGCTACGAACCCCTACAGGGAGGCCTTTCGTGGCGTTGGTGGTTTAAAACCACCCCCTCTCCAAACGTAGACGTACTTCCCCTCAAAAGGAAGGAACTACAGGAAACAAATCCTTGTGTCTCCGCGTCCACTATTTTGGTTACTTCTATCCTTTACTGCACCTTACTTACTTGTTACTAGTTTGTGTTAGGGTAGCTCTTGCATAATTGTCATATAGGTAAATTCACCATAGTTGCATTATCTAGAGAATTTACCTTATTGTCAAACCTTAATTTGAAAAAGAAGAAAATTTGAAGTAGCACCTATTCACACACCCCCCCCCTCTAGGTGCCCATACGATCCTTTCAAGTGAGTTGTAACCTTAGCCATGTTTTGGACTTGCTGTGTTTCTATTGTACCACTATGAGGGATGTAATACCGATGAACGGTGTTTCATTAGTGTTATGTCAACGACTATAGTATACTACAACATGCAGTGGTATGCTGGGTCACCACACCTTCTCTTCGGTATGCATAGTTAAGATCCAATTTACAACGGGTGATTAACAATACTAGTATCAATGTTGTGGTTCATGTTCGTAAGTTAGAACGACACTTATTGAAAGCCCCAAACCATGTAAAACATGCAAAGAAAGTAGAGGCGTCTAACTTTGTTTTGCAGGGGTGTGCAGTGATGTGATATGGCCATGATTGTGATTATATTTGATGTATGCAATGTTCCTTATTGTAAGTCGGCAACCGGCAGGAGCCATATGGTTGTCTTTAATTTTTGTTAAGACCCGCGTGTCTATTCAAAGTAGTTGTAATAGTTGAAGCCGGTGGACGACAACCATGGAGAAGCATCATTGACCTTGATGCAATGTCGGTGATGATGGAGATCATGTTCGTGCTAGAAGATGGAGATCGGAAGCACAAAGAAGAAAGGCCATATCATATCACAAATTATGAATTGCATGTGATGTTAATCCTTTATGCATCTTGTATTGCTTAGTAGACGACGGTAGCATTATAAGATGATCCCTCATGCACATGAATTTCAAGTCATAAAGTGTTCACCCTTAGTTAGCACCGTTGCTAAAGCTTGTTGTTTCGAAGTACCACGTGATGATCGGGTGTGTTAGATTCTGCAAGTGTATACAACGTGAGCAAGCCAAATTTGCTCATGCGGAAACTAAGGTTTGATCTTGACGAGCCTAGCATGTACAGACATGGTCTCAGGAACACAGATCACCGAAAGGTAAAGCATGAGTCATATAGTAGATATGATGAACATGTTGATTGTTCGCCATTGAAGCTATATCAACTCTCGTGACGATCGGTTTTGATATGGTGGATTTGGTTCGTGTGATCACTAAAACAATGTGAGGGATATTGTTTTGAGTGGGAGTTCAACAGCAATATGATTAAAAGTTGAACACTATTTATCATAAATTAAATCAAAGTGAATTTGCATAGTTGTTGTAGTCATTGGTATCCGTTTACCACCTTGCGCTTAGTTATAATTGAGATGATAGAACTATAGAATTCTGGTTAGTTACTTTACGAACTGGTATCGTATTGTTTTGAAGTGTTAATCTAAAGTTTAAAAGTCCCATTGCAAACTTTTAGTAAGTTTTGATTACTCCATGAAGTTTAATAGTTGGTATTAAATCAAGAGTAACAATTCCAATGTTAGTATATAAGTATCATGTTTGTCTCCATGATTCTTGATATTCAAAGGATTGTCTTAATATCAAGGTTATCTAGGATCTGAAAGAGTTGTTTCAGAAACCATGATGTGTGGAAGATATTGTGATATCTGAAACGAAGTTTTGGTTGCAACATGATAGAGTATAATATGGCAAAAGTCATGTTCTCATATTTGATGAGAATTTGCAAAAGGTTGGAGACACTAGTTGTCCTAATCTTCCAAAAGGTTTTGGAGAGCAACATTATATTCGCGTTTCACCGTTACAAGCTAAAAGTAGCTTGATCATGGATAAATCCATGATGAGGGTGAATATTTGATGTAGGTGAAATGTTTACTACACCAAGAGATTACTAAAGAGAGGAATTTGAAAGAATACCAAACATTTGATAATGGTGATCTACTTCAAAGTGCAAGTCCAAATACATTGGTATTTAACTATACACGCTTTGGACTATGTGTCATATGTATGACTCCACTATTGATGTTGATAGATTCTTTCAAACAGAAAAGGAAATACTGAAAGAGAATCTCATAAGTATATGGCAGAAAAGAAAAGACTAGAATTGTTCAGCTTAAGTATATAGATGATATACATGTTATGGCTATATTCTTTGCTTATTAAACAAAGCGGTTCTTAAGTATTTGATACTGAATTTGTTGGTGTGAATCGTCATACGAAACAACAGAATTCATGAACTACAGTGGCCTAAGTAAATAGCAAAAGAATATGTGATGATGTTCATCGAGAACAAATAAAGGGTTATTGTGTTGCTCGTTAAACATCAAAGCTTGCCTTCAAAGATTTGCTTTATCAGGTATTATGAGAACAAAAGGGTTGTTCAAATAATTGCCGTAATCCATAAAAGATGGATTCGCAAATCTCGTTGGAGAAATCACATCCATAAAACTAGTGCTAAAGATGTCGAAAGACAAATTGATTGAAAGATCACTTAGGAAGTGACATCGCCGTTTAAATTATATTGAAAGAAAACATGAAGAAACTCCATGTGGATGGAATTTTAGAGTCTTTTGATTTTTGATCAAATGACACTTGTGAAACTTTCCTAGAAATAATTAAAACTTCGTTCATAGGCCAAAAGGGAACGAATGACTAGCTTATTGGAACTTGTACATATTGTTGTACGAAATCCATTATATGTAGTCAAGAGCGATGGATTTCAACTTCATATGCTTTCTCTGAAAATTTGAGTGAATATATGAATATTTACTTAATAAGGATGAAGTATGAAACATTTGAAAAGTTCAAAGACTTTCAAGATGAAGTGCAAAATCATTGTAACAAGAATATAAACAGTTTATGATAAAGATCATAAAGGAAGATATTTGAGTTACAAAGTTTAGCATAATACCTAAGATTTATGGAATCGTTCCGTGGATTTGCATTTCCCGAAACACCATAAGAGTATGGAGCATTCGAGATATGTAATTAAACCTTGTTTGACATGGTAAGATCAAAGGTATAATTCATAAAACTGCCATTATATTTTAAAGATTAAAAGCTTTAGAGACTACCATTTTTTCCACTGAAAAGAGCTTCATCATAATCTGTTGAAATGACACCATATAAAGTTGTGGCTTGGGATAAAACCCAAGTAGTCCTTTCTTAAAACATTGGTATGCTATGCATAAGAAAGATGTGTGCAACCAAAGTCGGATGAACCTGTCTTTGTATAACTGTTAAGTATTCCTCCATAAACACCGGACACAAAAGTGTTTGTTGCTTAGAACGTCAAGTTTCTTTGAGAAGGAATTTTTTCGTGAAAAGTTAAGTGGGAGGACAATAGAACTTTGATAAGGTTAAAAGAACCTTAGCTATATGTGCAAAGTTGCGCAGCGCCGAAAAGTGTTCCGGAGGTAGCAACAATGCTCATGGCTCACGTACCTCAAAGGTTGTGGTCACGGAGACCCAAGTTCCTATTGAAACAAGTAGGTCGGATGAACAATCGAATACCAAGATTTGAGAGTTAAATCATTATTTGACAATAATGATCCGACTACATGCAAAGAAGCGATGATGAGCCCTGACTCCGTCAAATGGCTTGAAGCCATAAAATCCGTGATAGTTCCATACATGAGAAATCAAGTTTTGAACTTGAAGGACCCTCGAGAAAGGTATAAGACCTTACAGTCGTGTTTGGATTTATAAAGAAATAGACATGTATGTTTTACATCTATGAAATAGTCGACATGTTGGGAAAAAGTTCACAACAATGTTCAAAGGTTGACTATGATAAGATTTGATCTTTCATAGTGATATTTAGTCTAGACGGATTAGTGTAGCAACCACTACATATAATTTTGTTATATGGTAGTTGAATAAACAAAACAAGTTCTTCTAATAGAATTGTTACCTAGGACGTGTGAATAACATGGTCCATAGGGGTTTTGTTAATTCAAAGGATGCTAAATGCATATGAAAACTTCAAATGGTTGAAGTAAGCATCGCGGAGTTGGAATCTTCACAATGATGAAATTGTTAAAAGAGTTTAAATTCATCAGAGACAATGAAGATGCTTGCGTTTGCAAGAAATTAAGTGGGAGCGCTAAGACATGTTTCTAATACATTATGTGGAAGACATATTGTTGATTGGAAATGATGTATCTTTTATTAACACAAGATAAGAATTTCATCTCGATGAAAGGCTTAGGCAAAACCCAAATATTTGGCATCAATAGACGCTAATATGGTTGTGCCGAAAGTACATAGATGATGTATTGAATGAGTTCAATATAGAAACTACAAGAAAGGTTCTTGTCGCACAGAAAGGATTGAATGAGTTCAATATTGATGATATATTCAAGTGTATTGACACTTGGTAAGTGAAACAAAGATTCAAGTATAGATTGATACTTGATGTTTGAAATCACAAAGAGTATTTATATCAATCATACTGTGATATGTACAAATCCAGATATGTCCTATGCTCTAAATGTTGTGAGCATATACCAGAATGATTCATAAGATGATCATTGGACAATAGTAAGAATATTCTTATGATCTTTTGGAAGAACTAAGAGTATATTATTTGTAGAAGTGACAAATAGATGGATTAGTTCATTGTAAAAGTACTACATTGATACTAGTTTTGTCACAAAGTACAAATTAAGTTTATCTCAATCTAAACTAACGGTGGCACAATATGATGGAAAGTAAGTTCCATAATGAATTTGGATGAATTACAAAGTTAAGACATTGTGACAGATACTACAACAAAAGGCTAAGTATATGACTGCTACTATAGCAGCTAAAGAGGGCATTTGAGTCAAGTAGTTTGTTATCAAACTAGGTGTAGTTCATGGCGGGATAATACTATGAAGATATATTGTATGACAATATTATCAACATGTTTTAACCCCAAAGAACTAAAGGTCTCACCAAAGGACCAAATTTATACAAAGCCATCTCATTAGAGAAGGAGTGATGTGTAGAGACGCAAAGACATGCAATTACACACGGACCTGGAAGTGTCAGATCCGGAGATCAGTTGACCACTAGCAATCGTGTACATACGACACCAGAAAGCCATAGGTGTTGAATACACAAAGGTTTGAAACTAGATTATTGACTCTAGTGCAAGTGGGAGACAGTTGGAGATATGCCCAAGAGGCAATAATAAAGTAGGTTATTATCATATCTTCATACTTATGATAAATGTTTACATACCATGCTATAATTGTATTAAAAGGAAACATTAATACTTGTGTGATTTGTAAACATAAAAGAGTCCCTAGTAAAGCCTCTTGTTAAACTAGCTTGTTGGTTAATATATGATCATGGTTTCCTGATCATGAACATAGAGATGTTATTAACAACAGGGTCATATCATTAGGAGAATGATGTGATGGACATACTCCTATAGATAAGCGTAGCATAAAGATCAAGTCATTTTAATAGTTCAATTGCTATATGCTTTCTGATACATAGTAACCTAAATCCTTCGACCATGAGATCATGCATATCACCTTCACCGGAAGGATGCTTTGATGACATCAAACACCACACCGTAACTGGGTGGCTATAAAGGTGGCATTGAGTGTTCAGAAAGTATTGGTTGAGACACATGGATCAAGAGTGGGATTTGTCCATCCATATGACGGATAGATATACTCTGGGCCCTCTCGGTGGAATGTCATCCAATTAGCTTGCAAGCATGTGACTGGCTCACAAGGGATCACATACCACGGGAACGAGAAAAGAGTACTTATCGGTAACGAGGTTGAACTAGGTATGCAGAGATACCGACGATCATAACCTCGGATAAGTAAACTATCGTGAGACAAAGGGAAATTGGTATCGTATGTAAGTGGTTCATTCGATCACAAAGTAATCGTAGAAATATGTGGGAGCCATATGAATTTCCAGATTCCTCTATTGGTTATTGTTCGGAGAAGTGTCTCGATCATGTCCGCATAATTCACGAACCGTAGGGAGACACACTTAAGGATTCGACGTTGTTTGAGTAGTTATGGAATGATGAGTAAGAGACCGAATGTTGTTCGGAGTCTCGGTGTAACATCCCAAAAATCATAGTTTCAAAACTCATTCATATCATCTTTGCATCATTCATCCATTTAGGGTTTTTCTCAAAAATCATTTAGAGACAGAAGTTTGAGCTATGATTTCATGTGGGCAATTTATCTCAAATGGCCATCACCCTTTGAAATTTGAATGTTAGGTACTTGGTTGCTTGCCTCCATTGATGGAAAGATTAGGTGAAGCTTTTAACCCAAGATTCCAAATTTAGAAATAGTTTCAAAATCCTTTGTCAAAAAATTGCAAACTAGAGCAAATCTCTGTTTACTTTGAAACCTAAGCTTGACCAAGCCTTGCAAAGTAACCACTTAGTTAAAATGACTGTTTTTGAACCCACAAAACCCTGCAAAAATTCCCAAAGCAGTTTGGATTCAAAAGGATTTGAATTCATATCAAATTCATACCAGAAAATGAATTTAGAAAAAGAAAAGGACTCCTCAATGGAAAAAGGCCGCGCGGCCAGAATCTGGCCCAGCAGCAAATCGAGCCCAACAAGCCCACCCGGGGTCTTCTTATTCTTCTCTCACGCGCAAGCGCACGCGCTGAGCCGCTGACAGGCAGGCCCCACCTATACTCCGCGCACCTCGCTGACAAGCGGGCCTTCTCCACGTCAGCGTCGTCTCCACCCGCACGACCCGTTCATCCCCAAATCAACGCGGGAGTTTCTGTGTTTAATTCGCGGCGTCAATTCGATTTATTGGCCGAGTGATTCTCGCTCACGACCAGGCTATATAAACCCCCTCTGCCCCCTCTCTCTTCTCCCTCAAACCCCGAACCCAGAGCGCCACCAGGCTGCGAGCATTACCCTCTGTAACCCCGCCGTCTCCGGCGACTGCGCCGGCAAATTCCGGTGAGTTCTGAGCTTCCCTCTGCCTCTCGTTCTTGCAAACTAGTTCAGTGAGCCTCTGCGCTTCTTTTAACACCTTTCGTTTACCCTCGCATGAACCGTAGCTCCGGCAGCATCGTCGACTGGCCGCCACCGTCTTCTGTACGAACTCCGGCGAGCTCTAGTGGTAAGCCCCGACTGCCCCGCGTCTTCTAGTTCAGGCACACAACTCTGCCTTGACTCTGTGAATCTAACCGTGTCCTCGTCTTGCCTTGGGGTGGTTCACAGCAACGTCCACAACGACCACCCGACACACCGACGCCGTCCTCCACTCCGGCGAGCAATCGCAACCGTGCCCGAGCGCCCCTTGACCAACCGCGAGTACGACGAGCTTCACCGTGACCCCCTGAGCCCGGTGAGCTACTCCTCGTTCTCACTTACCCCCTGTAGTCTCGCCTCCGTCGTCGACCGACAGTTCCGCCGCCGGTAGCCACCGCTCCGCCGCCAGTTCTTGGCCAGGACAATAGCAGCCGTTAGATCTGTATCGTAGCGCTAGGATAGATCCACTTAACTCGAAGCGGTACGCGATCTGAGCCGCCAGATTTCATTTAGATCCTACGGCTGTGGAGCTCGATCCAGTGCGAAACGGTATGGGCGAATAAGAACATGACGCGTGGCTAGATTAGATCTGAAAATAGATTTAAAATCAGAAATTTGTTCCAAATTCAAATGCTTATAACTTTTGAATGCCACGTTAGATTTTTGCAAATTTTATACCGTTGGATTCAGTGAAACAAGACCTTTCTGAATATCCAATTTATTTAGCATATAGTAACAGATAAAATGATTTTATTTGTAGAACAAGTTTAAGGCTATTTTAGATATAGATTTATTTTGGGTAAATTGTATTGGTGCCAAATAAGTTTAGTTGGCAAATTTGTGACATGTTAAGTTTCTGTAGACATGAGCATACTTGGTAGAATTTTCAAAAAATCACCACTTAGTAAATTCTTGCATGCATGCATTCATATTATTTTTGGTTGTATATAATTGTGTGTAATTGTATGCTATGATTTCTTGTGTAGATTTTGCTAGTGATTGTGATTGTGAAGAGTGCTACTCTCCCCACTACCAAGGCAAGTGATATTTTCATGAATATTTCTATCCTATGTTTTTGTACTTGCATTAGATATTTTGCTAAGTCTTGCATGCTATTTTTGCCTAGTGCTAAGTTGGGAAATCCTAATTAGTGTAGAATTGTAAAATTGCTAGGGAATTTTCCTAAATTAAGTTATCTTACCATGCTTAGCCTAGCTATTTAGCAAACAAGGGTTGGTGAAAATCTATACTTACTATGATGAAAATATTTCTAAGTCATGAGACTTATACTTTCCTAATAAAACAACTAAGTTAAATGAACCTCCTGGGTGGAATGGAAGGATTGGGTTATGTTGAGTGGTTACACAAGGCCATGGACTTGGGTTGTGTATCTCACTTGTGGTATGCCACCCAGGCACAAAGGGATTTGGAGGCCAAGTGTTGAGAAATCTTACAGTGCAACCACTTGGCAATATGGGCTCTGCCTTGATCACATAGGTTGCTAGAACTTAGTCACTTGGACAGTTGGTGGTAGTGGGAATGATAGGATGGAGCGCGTCCATTTTGACTAAGGAAAGGCTTCTGAAAGGTCTTGTCTTGGGAAACCAAGTCTGGTGGGGAAAGTGCACAACCTCTGCAGATGGAGAACCTAAGTACTTAGCCTAGTCCAAGGAAATGGACACTTTGAGCATCAAGACATGGAAGCTACAAGAATCTCATCACTCCAACTTCTAAGTAAAAACTTGTGGGTGAACAAGGGAGAAGACCCCAATGTCTATTGGTGGTTCTTTGGGAATGTTTTTGACAAAGAAAAACTTAGTGATTTCAACTAATAGGTAAAACCTATTTTCAAGCAAAGCAAGCCAAGCTACACTTAGCCAAAATGCATATAGTATTATAGTCCACCTAAAATATACTAAGGTATCACTTGCCAATACTATTCCAAAGTATTGACCCTCTGTGGCTGTAACTTGTGATGTTGCAGGTTATTCCGATGATGATTAGGAGTCATGAGTCTACACTCAACATTCTTGCCTGTGGCACATGAAGATGAAGACTTATGTTTATTTGCTTATTCCTTCAAACTCTTGTATTAGGCCTATGGCCATGAGTTGTAAAAGACTATGTTTTATCTCTGGAATGAATGTAATAAACGACCTTTGTATCTGTGTACTTCATCTTAAACTATGGATGCTAGCATTGATCCAGGGACTAGCATTGCAATCACAGGGATCCTTTCCTTTATAAAGGAGGGGTCTAACAGATGGTATCAGAGCACTGTGTTGCCTGTAGGATTATGACCCTAGGATTGGAAAACCACTAAGGAAAAAGTTTTTCTTCAACTACTTCTACACTTGTCTATCCTTCTCGTAAAACTTTTCTAATCTCTGTCAACTTCCTTTGTAGATGAACTCCATTAACGAAGCCGTGAAAAAAGGACCACTCATGACCATGACCTTGGAGTGCGAAACTGAGTTTCCCAATATTCTCAAGGACCTTATGGTGGCAATGGATGCACATGGTGCAGCTGTGTACAAGGGCTTTCCAGTGATGGATGAAGGAGTGGAGTATTGGTGGGTGCAACTTCACTTGTACAAGAACAAGGAAGACAACCACAAAGAAAGGGGATTCTGCATGTACACCAACACTACAATGCACACCACATTCTTTGAGTCAGCCAGGGATGCAGCTTGGAGGACTATCAAAGAACTAAGTGCTAGAGTCAAGTGCAGAATGCTCAACCTCCAAAAGGACTTAGAGAAAGAGAAGGAGCTTACTCAAGAGTTGGAAGCCACCAACCAAGAGATAAGGGGAGATGTTATAGACTTAGTGATAGAGTCAAGAGAGCAAGATTGGTGGATTGCCTCTAGAAACATTGTGTTTGCTAATAGATCCCGTGAGATTGGATTGTAAGGGCACTTCGTTAGTTGGACCACCATCTATCATCTTATTTTCCAAAATGATACCTTAAATAAGTTGGACCTTGTTTGATGTAATGGATTTGTGTATGCATGTCTTGTGTGAAATTTGTGTTCCATGGTTAAGTATGAGATGGTTGTTTTGTGTTCATCTTAAATAGTGTTGTTCTAACTTTTCGATTTTATAAATAGATGCCTATTGCCGTCAGCACTGTTGAGGAGTTCCAGGTTACTCGTTTCGGACCCCGTATCGTTGAGCTTACCACTCTGCTCGATCTCCCTCTTCCCACCATCACGGTGTACCCACTCACCAAGTTCGAGAGGAAGGACCTCTGGGGCTTCAAGGTGAACCAGCCCGGACGTCAGACTGAGCCTACTACGGAGGCCATCGTCTTTAAGCTGATGCACGACGACAGGGAGAGAGGCATGGAGGTAGTCATGCAGGACCTGATAGGACGACTGTTAGGCCGTCACTCCCGACAGGTTAGGGGCACTCACTTCCACGCCTTCGGAAGGCGTGATGTTGATGGAGATTCCATCGACTTTGAGGACGACTCGAGGAGCACTGCAGAGCCGATACGTCTCTATCTTCAGGACTTAGAGACTCTTCTCAGGCACGTGGACACGGATAGGACGAACGTCATGCTTGGCAATGACGAACTTCAGGTACAGCTACGCGAGAAGGACAAGATTTTTGCGCAGCAGGATGAGATGATCAAGGAAATGGAGACAAAGTTCGAGGCCCAGGACCGCAAGTTCAAGAGTCAGGAGAAACGCGTCCAGGATAGGAACAAGAAAATCCGGGACATGACCGAGGAACTGAAGTCCAAGGACTTCGAGCTTGAGCAGCAGCAGATGGTTATTGAGAGGCTTCGCTCCCAGAAGAGGGCTCTCAAAGCCAAGGTTGATTCCTTGACCACTACGATTGAGGAGAACAAGACCGCGATGGAGAACGCAGGTCTTACCTTCGTCGAGGAGGAGATTGATGCTGATGAGTAGACTTGACTACTCGCTTACCTTTCATATTCATATTTGTTATTGTAAACTTATTATTGGACCATCCGACATGTGGATGGCTTGCCACTTGTGTGTTTTATTTCATGAGTTTGTTATGTGGTTGTTGAACTTTTATTCTTATGTTGCTTGTTATGTGTTTGCTTATGATGCATTGTGCATGAAACATCTATGGGTATCTCATTCTTATCTGTTTGAACAAACCACAGATGCCTCCCCGTCGCGCAAACCCCAACCCCAACAACATCACCCCGGAAATGCAACAAATGATGAATGCGCAAACACAGCTTATGCAAATGATGACAACATTCATCCAAAACCAGAATAACAACAACAACAACCCCAATAACAACAACAACAACAACAACAACAACAACCCTCCGGGTTTTGATATGCTCACCAGATTTCTGCGTCTGAGGCCAGCTAAGTTTTCGGGAACAACTGATCCCATGGTAGCCAATGACTGGCTACGCTCTGTGAACAAGGACTTAGTGACCGTGGGTTGCACGGATGATGAAAAGGTCAGGTTCGCAGCACATCTGTTGGAAGGACCAGCCGCCACATGGTGGGATAACTTCCAAATCACCACTCCTTTGGATGAGGTAACTTGGGCTATCTTTGAAGATGGCTTTCGCACTGCTCATATCTCATCAGGAATGATGAGTCTGAAAAAGAAGGAGTTTCACAACCTGAAACAGCGCCACCGCAGCGTGGCAGAATACATAGAAGAGTTCAACAATCTGGCGCGCTATGCACCGGATGAGGTGGATACAGATGCAAAAGGAAAGGAAAAGTTCTTGGAAGGTTTGAATGATGAGCTGAACCTACAGTTGTCTGTGTCATATGTTCCAACTTATCAGTCTTTGTGTGACAAGGCTGCTATTTTGGAAAGTAAAATGAAACAAGTCGAGAGTAGGAAGAGGAAACACTCCGACAAACACAGCTCGGGATCGTCTCACAAACGATCTCACTATGATGACAGTGGCAACTCAGGATCCCATAAACATGAGAAATTTAGCAAGCACAACCACAACCGTCATGACAACAAGCATCACCGCAGTCATGACAAGGACAAGTACAAGAACCACAAGGGTGGACATAAGAGCCACTATGGTGGAAATGGTAGTGGAAGTGGAGGCCAACCTCCTAAAAAGGACATCAGTCAGGTTGAGTGCTTCAAATGCAAGAAGCTGGGGCATTACGCTAATGAGTGCCCTGAGAAGAAAGTTGAAGGACCTAACAAGCCAAATCCTTTTCAGAAAGGACAGGTTAACCACATTAATGTGGAGGAGGTCTATGAGGAGCCTGATGCCGTGGCTGGTAAGTTCAGACTCAATTCAATTTCAGCATTTGTACTCTTTGATACCGGTGCATCCCATTCATTCATATCAAAGGCATTTGTTGATAGAAATGGGTTTGCATCAGAAAACATTGGGTGTCCAATAAAGGTTAGTTCTCCGGGGGGAGATATGATAGTAAGCCTTGGATGCCGGGATCTCATCATAGAGTTTGGTAAGCATAAGTTTCCAGTAAGCCTGATAATCCTAGATTCCCAAGGACTAGATGTAATTTTGGGAATGGATTGGATGGCTAAACATGAGGGATTACTAGATTGTGCCAATCGTACAGTTACACTCACAACCCCAGAAGGAAAAAGAATAAAATTCAAGTCAAACTTTGAATCCAAAGGAAGTAAGCTGAATTCTCTTAAGGGGGTTAGCATGGACAGTGTGCCAGTTGTGTGTGAGTATCCGGATGTGTTTCCGGAAGAGTTACCAGGAATGCCACCAGATAGAGATGTGGAGTTTCTGATAGATTTGGTACCAGGTTCTGGACCAATAGCTAAGAGACCGTACAAAATGTCAGTTGATGAACTGAAGGAACTCAAGAAGCAGCTAGGAGAACAGTTGCAGAAAGGGTTTATACAACCAAGTTCTTCATCTTGGGGAGCCCCAGTATTGTTTGTGGAGAAAAAGGATAGAACGCAAAGATTGTGTATTGACTACCGTTCACTCAACGAGGTGACCATCAAGAACAAATATCCTTTACCAAGAATCAACGACTTGTTTGATCAGCTAGAAGGAGCATGTGTATTCTCGAAGATTGATCTCCGGTCAGGTTATTTTCAGCTCAAAATAAGAGAACAAGACATACCAAAAACAGCATTCACCACAAAGTATGGATTGTATGAGTACACTGTGATGCCTTTTGGTTTAACCAACGCTCCAGCATACTTCATGAATATGATGAATAAGGTATTCATGGAATTCCTTGACAAGTTTGTGGTCGTTTTCATCGATGACATCTTAGTCTACTCCAAGAGCAAGGAAGAACATGAAAGACACTTGCGCATGATACTTGAAAAGTTAAGGGAGCATAAACTTTATGCCAAGTTTAGCAAGTGTGAGTTTTGGTTAGAGGAAGTTGGTTTTCTTGGTCACGTTATGACAAAGGATGGTGTGGCAGTTGATCCTGCTAAAGTATCAGCTGTGACAGAATGGGAATCACCCAAGAATGTGAAAGAAGTTCGTAGTTTCCTTGGCTTAGCAGGTTACTACAGAAGGTTCATTGAAAATTTCTCGAAAGTTGCTAAACCAATGACGGAATTACTAAAGAAGGACAAGAAATTTGCTTGGACTGAAGGTTGCGAAGTCAGTTTCCAAGAGTTGAAGAAGAGACTTGTGACAGCACCAGTTCTATGTCTGCCTGATTTAGAAAAAGATTTCCAAGTATATTGTGATGCGTCTCATCAAGGTTTGGGTGCCGTACTTATGCAAGATGGTAAAGTCGTAGCCTATGCTTCGAGACAACTCAAAACTCATGAAGTAAACTATCCTACTCATGATTTGGAGTTAGCCTCTGTCGTCCATGCACACAAAACATGGAGACATTACCTTTTGGGTAAGCGGTGTGAGGTGTTCACCGATCATAAGAGCTTGAAGTACATCTTCACCCAGAAAGAAATCAACATGAGGCAAAGGAGATGGCTAGAACTTATCAAGGATTACGACTTAAGTTTGCAATACCACCCCGGTAAAGCAAATGTAGTAGCGGACGCTCTAAGTCGTAAGACGTTTGTAAATGGCCTTACAAAAGGGGAATTGCCAGATGACCTGTGTAAACAAATCAAGGAACTCAGATTAGAGATTGTACTAGAAGGACATCTCATGTCCTTAGATGTTCAACCCACTCTATTGGACAAGATCCGAGAAGTTCAGAAGACTGATAAGGAAATTGAAAAGATTAAGGAAAATATAAGTCTAGGGAAAGCCAAGAGTTTCCATATAGACGAACAAGGCACCTTATGGCACGGGAAACGTATTTGTGTTCCACAAGATCCGGAGTTGCGGAAACTGATCCTGCAAGAGGCTCACAACTCTCCATATTCTATTCACCCGGGCAACACCAAGATGTACATGGACATGAAGGAAAGGTTTTGGTGGAACAATCTCAAAAGGGACATCGCCGAACATATCGCTTTGTGTGATGTGTGTAGCAGAGTCAAAGCGGAGCATCAGAAACCAGCGGGTTTGCTTCAACCACTGCCTATTCCTGAATGGAAGTGAGAGAATATCGGTATGGATTTCATTACCGGATTACCAAGGACAAGGTCAGGGTATGATTCCATATGGGTAGTAGTGGATCGCCTAACTAAAGTGGCTCATTTTATACCAGTGAAGACAACCTATACAAGTGCCAAGCTAGCTAAAATCTACATGAGCCGAATTGTATGCCTTCACGATGTGCCAAAAATTATTGTGTCAGATAGAGGAACCCAGTTCACTTCTCACTTTTGGAGACAGCTTCATGAATCCTTAGGAACGAGATTGGAATTCTGTACTGCCTTTCATCCTCAAACGGATGGACAAACGGAAAGGACTAACCAAATTCTTGAAGACATGTTGAGAGCCTGTGCTTTAGACTATGGAGCAAGTTGGGACGAAAGCTTGCCTTACGCAGAGTTCTCTTACAACAATAGTCATCAAGCTAGTATTGGAATGGCACCATTTGAGTTACTCTACGGAAGGAAGTGTACCACCCCATTGTTATGGAATGGTGTGGGAGAAAGAAGCTTATTTGGACCTGATCTTATCAAAGACGCCGAAGAGAAAGTCAAATTGGTTAAAGACAGATTAAAGATAGCATAGTCCCGACAGAAAAGCTACGCGGATTCTAAACGTAGAGAAGTCACCTACGAAGTTGGGGATAGAGCTTATCTTAGAGTATCGCCACTTCGTGGAGTGAAAAGATTTGGAGTCAAAGGAAAGTTGGCACCAAGATATGTAGGGCCATTCAAGATTCTAAGTCGCAAGGGAGAAGTTGCATATGAAGTTGAATTGCCAGAATCTCTATCAGCAGTCCATAACGTATTTCATGTGAGTCAGCTTAAGAAATGTCACCCAGAAATGGAAGAGTCTTCTTTGAAGGATACCATACCTTTGGAAGAAGTTCAGCTAGAAAGTGATCTCACTTATGAGGAAAAGCCTGTCAAGATTCTAGAGACCGCATAAAGAGTTACCAGGACCAAGACTATCAAGTTTTGTAAAGTGCAATGGAACCATCACTCCGAAGAGGAAGCAACATGGGAAAGAGAAGATGATCTTCGGAAAGACCACCCTAACCTATTTGCTAGCCAACCCGAATCTCGAGGGCGAGATTCATCTTAAGGGGGTTAGATTTGTAACATCCCAAAAATCATAGTTTCAAAACTCATTCATATCATCTTTGCATCATTCATCCATTTAGGGTTTTTCTCAAAAATCATTTAGAGACAGAAGTTTGAGCTATGATTTCATGTGGGCAATTTATCTCAAATGGCCATCACCCTTTGAAATTTGAATGTTAGGTACTTGGTTGCTTGCCTCCATTGATGGAAAGATTAGGTGAAGCTTTTAACCCAAGATTCCAAATTTAGAAATAGTTTCAAAATCCTTTGTCAAAAAATTGCAAACTAGAGCAAATCTCTGTTTACTTTGAAACCCAAGCTTGACCAAGCCTTGCAAAGTAACCACTTAGTTAAAATGACTGTTTTTGAACCCACAAAACCCTGCAAAAATTCCCAAAGCAGTTTGGATTCAAAAGGATTTGAATTCATATCAAATTCATACCAGAAAATGAATTTAGAAAAAGAAAAGGACTCTTCAATGGAAAAAGGCCGCGCGGCCAGAATCTGGCCCAGCAGCAAATCGAGCCCAACAAGCCCACCCGGGGTCTTCTCATTCTTCTCTCACGCGCAAGCGCACGCGCTGAGCCGCTGACAGGCAGACCCCACCTATACTCCGCGCACCTCGCTGACAAGCAGGCCTTCTCCACGTCAGCGTCGTCTCCACCCGCACGACCCGTTCATCCCCAAATCAACGCGGGCGTTTCTGTGTTTAATTCGCGGCGTCAATTCGATTTATTGGCCGAGTGATTCTCGCTCACGACCAGGCTATATAAACCCCCTCTGCCCCCACTCTCTTCTCCCTCAAACCCCGAACCCAGAGCGCCACCAGGCTGCGAGCATTACCCTCTGTAACCCTGCCGTCTCCGGCGACTGCGCCGGCAAATTCCGGTGAGTTCTGAGCTTCCCTCTGCCTCTCGTTCTTGCAAACTAGTTCAGTGAGCCTCTGCGCTTCTTTTAACACCTTTCGTTTACCCTCGCATGAACCGTAGCTCCGGCAGCATCGTCGACTGGCCGCCACCGTCTTCTGTACGAACTCCGGCGAGCTCTAGTGGTAAGCCCCGACCGCCCCGCGTCTTCTAGTTCAGGCACACAACTCTGCCTTGACTCTGTGAATCTAACCGTGTCCTCGTCTTGCCTTGGGGTGGTTCACAGCGACGTCCACAACGACCACCCGACACACCGACGCCGTCCTCCACTCCGGCGAGCAATCGCAACCGTGCCCGAGCGCCCCTTGACCAACCGCGAGTACGACGAGCTTCGCCATGACCCCCTGAGCCCGGTGAGCTACTCCTCGTTCTCACTTACCCCCTGTAGTGCCGCCTCCGTCGTCGACCGACAGTTCCGCCTCCGGTAGCCACCGCTCCGCCGCCAGTTCTTGGCCAGGACAATAGCAGCCGTTAGATCTGTATCGTAGTGCTAGGATAGATCCACTTAACCCGAAGCGGTACGCGATCTGAGCCGCCAGATTTCATTTAGATCCTACGGCTGGGGAGCTCGATCCAGTGCGAAACGGTATGGGCGAATAAGAACATGACGCGTGGCTAGATTAGATCTGAAAATAGATTTAAAATCAGAAATTTGTTCCAAATTCAAATGCTTATAACTTTTGAATGACACATTAGATTTTTGCAAATTTTATACCGTTGGATTCAGTGAAACAAGACCTTTCTGAATATCCAATTTATTTAGCATATAGTAACAGATAAAATGATTTTATTTGTAGAACAAGTTTAAGGCTATTTTAGATATAGATTTATTTTGGGTAAATTGTATTGGTGCCAAATAAGTTTAGTTGGCAAATTTGTGACATGTTAAGTTTCTGTAGACATGAGCATACTTGGTAGAATTTTCAAAAAATCACCACTTAGTAAATTCTTGCATGCATGCATTCATATTATTTTTGGTTGTATATAATTGTGTGTAATTGTATGCTATGATTTCTTGTGTAGATTTTGCTAGTGATTGTGATTGTGAAGAGTGCTACTCTCCCCACTACCAAGGCAAGTGATATTTTCATGAATATTTCTATCCTATGTTTTTGTACTTGCATTAGATATTTTCCTAAGTCTTGCATGCTATTTTTGCCTAGTGCTAAGTTGGGAAATCCTAATTAGTGTAGAATTGTAAAATTGCTAGGGAATTTTCCTAAATTAAGTTATCTTACCATGCTTAGCCTAGCTATTTAGCAAACAAGGGTTGGTGAAAATCTATACTTACTATGATGAAAATATTTCTAAGTCATGAGACTTATACTTTCCTAATAAAACAACTAAGTTAAATGAACCTCCTGGGTGGAATGGAAGGATTGGGTTATGTTGAGTGGTTACACAAGGCCATGGACTTGGGTTGTGTATCTCACTTGTGGTATGCCACCCAGGCACAAAGGGATTTGGAGGCCAAGTGTTGAGAAAGCTTACAGTGCAACCACTTGGCAATATGGGCTCTGCCTTGATCACATAGGTTGCTAGAACTTAGTCACTTGGACAGTTGGTGGTAGTGGGAATGATAGGATGGAGCGCGTCCATTTTGACTAAGGAAAGGCTTCTGAAAGGTCCTGTCTTGGGAAACCAAGTCTGGTGGGGAAAGTGCACAACCTCTGCAGATGGAGAACCTAAGTACTTAGCCTAGTCCAAGGAAATGGACACTTTGAGCATCAAGACATGGAAGCTACAAGAATCTCATCACTCCAACTTCTAAGTAAAAACTTGTGGGTGAACAAGGGAGAAGACCCCAATGTCTATTGGTGGTTCTTTGGGAATGTTTTTGACAAAGAAAAACTTAGTGATTTCAACTAATAGGTAAAACCTATTTTCAAGCAAAGCAAGCCAAGCTACACTTAGCCAAAATGCATATAGTATTATAGTCCACCTAAAATATACTAAGGTATCACTTGCCAATACTATTCCAAAGTATTGACCCTCTGTGGCTGTAACTTGTGATGTTGCAGGTTATTCCGATGATGATTAGGAGTCATGAGTCTACACTCAACATGCTTGCCTGTGGCACATGAAGATGAAGACTTATGTTTATTTGCTTATTCCTTCACACTCTTGTATTAGGCCTATGGCCATGAGTTGTAAAAGACTATGTTTTATCTCTGGAATGAATGTAATAAACGACCTTTGTATCTGTGTACTTCATCTTAAACTGTGGATGCTAGCATTGATCCAGGGACTAGCATTGCAATCACAGGGATCCTTTCCTTTATAAAGGAGGGGTCTAACACTCGGATGGGATCCGGGATATCACGAGAGATCCGGAATGGTCCGGAGAATAAGATTCATATAAGGAAAGTCCTGTTTCGGAGTTGGGGAATGTTTCCGGTGTTTTCATCGGGAATGTTCTAGAAGGTTCCGGAATGTCCGGTACTCCGGAGGGGAAGGGGTACATGAATGTGTCATTACAAGTTGGAATGATTGCATCATGTACTAAGTGTCATCGCTGTTCCAAATAAAGGATTAATCGAATCCTAGTTTGAAAAGTCAAATAGCTAAATTGAAAAGTCAAACGGCTAAATTTGGAAAGTGGAAAAGAGGAGGAGGAGGTGAAACCGAGTTGGGGAGGGAGTCTTTCTCCCCAAGCCGGCGCACCACCCAAGCTGAGTTGGGGAGGGACTCCACTCCCTCCCCTTGGCCGCCGGCCCCTCCACCTATATAAGGAGGGGCAGGGCTCCCTCCAAGCACACACAAGTACCTCTCCTCAAACCCTAGCAGCTGCTGCCCACCATAGTCGCCGCCGCCCCCTTAGGGTTTTGCCCTAGCCGCCGACTTGGGGTGTCCCGGAACCCTAGCCGCCGGCTCTAGCACCTCCTCCTTGGTGTGTCTAAACCCTAGATCGCCGAGGAGCTCTCTCATAGTCCACCATACTCGCTCCGGCTTAAGGCGAAGCCCTGCGAGATCTCCCCTCTACTTCCGGTACCACGCTGTCGTGCTGCCGGAATCGCGAGGAGAGTGCTACAACCTCCGCTGCCTGCTGGAACAAGGGAGAGGAAGGTCTTCGTCGAGTACCGAACGTGTGACCGACTGCGGAAGCGCTGCCGGAACGCAGCGCCGGAAGGATCGTCTACGCGATCTTGAGATCGGAAGTGTACGACTACATCACCCACGAGAATCTGCTCTCGTTAACCGCTTTGGATCTTCGAGGGTTAGTACTCTATTGACTCGTTGCTACAATCTAGTAGATAGATCTTGGCTTGATCATAGATTAGATCTTGATTGTGTGTTCATGCGGTAGAAAATTTTTGTTTTCCATGCTACGAACCCCTACAGGGAGGCCTTTCGTGGCGTTGGTGGTTTGAAACCACCCCCTCTCCAAACGTATACGTACTTCCCCTCAAAAGGAAGGAACTACGGGAAACAAATCCTTGTGTCTCCGCGTCCACTATTTTGGTTACTTCTATCCTTTACTGCACCTTACTTACTTGTTACTACTTTGTGTTAGGGTAGCTCTTGCATAATTGTCATATAGGTAAATTCACCATAGTTGCATTATCTAGAGAATTTACCTTATTGTCAAACCTTAATTTGAAAAAGAAGAAAATTTGAAGTAGCACCTATTCACCCCCCCCCCCCCTCTAGGTGCCCATACGATCCTTTCAAGTGAGTTGTAACCTTAGCCATGTTTTGGACTTGCTGTGTTTCTATTGTACCACTATGAGGGATGTAATACCGATGAACGGTGTTTCATTAGTGTTATGTCAACGACTATAGTATACTACAACATGCAGTGGTATGCTGGGTCACCACACCTTCTCTTCGGTATGAAGCGTGAGTAGTTCCACCTTGGACTATGGGTCCATGTAGTAGCTAGATGTTGTATCTCCTCCTTATGCTTTCATGTATAGATCTTGTGAGCTCCGTTCATGATCAAGCTCTAATCTATTTGTAATCATGCATGTTGTGTTTGTGGGGATCCGATGGATATTGAGATTACTATGTCAGATTGATTAATGGTTTTGTCTTTATGATTCTATCATGTCTGTGTTGTTTGTGATCTTGCATGCTCTCCGTTGTTAGTAGCTATATTGGCCAAGTAGTTGCTAGTGACTCCAAGAGGGGGTATTTATGCTCGATAATGGGTTCATGCCTCTAGTTTCCAAGGGAAGTGACAGAAATCTCTTCGGTTGTAGATGTGTTGTTGCTACTAGGGATAAAACAACGGTCTCTTGTTCATGGAACAAGTGGATTGTTTACCTTACACACTTTGCTTAAAGCAGTTGTCTATTGCTTGCAACTTAATACTGGAGGGGGTTCGGATGATAACCTAAAGGTGGACTTCTATTCATAGATGCAGATGGATGGCGGTCTATGTATATTGTTGTATTGCCCAATCGAATCTCATAGGATCATTTTTTTCTAGTATTGCATTGTTATGCCTTGCTCAGTTCCTGTCAATTGCCCTGCTGTAATTTGTTTACCCTTCATGTCATGTTGTTTATCTAAGGAGAGCACCTCTAGTGAACTATGGACTCCGGTCCAATCTTTACCATTGATACATCTTCCACTGTTACTTGTTTACTTGCTGCAAATCATTACCTTCCACACCATACGTTTAATCCTTTGTTACAGCAGCCGGTGAGATTGACAACCTCACTGTTAGTTGGGGCAAAGTCTTGAGTTTGTGTTGTGCAGGTCTCCGCGTTGCTTGCAACACCTGTGTGATGTTTCCTTCCTCCTACCGGTTCGATAACCTTGGTTTCTTACTGAGGGAATACTTGTTGTTGTGCTGCTTCACACCTTACTCTTGGGGTTCCCAACAGGCTCCATGTCAAGCGCCAATTTCTCTGGCGCCATCAAGGAGTCATTAGTTGGGTGCGGAGACGAGGCAAACCAAAAACGGGCGGCACGAGGTGCTAGGGACCGTGGAAGCTCACCAGCGACGACGACGTTGCGGCGGACAGGTTCGGTCAGAGAACGGTTAGCGAAACAGAGAACAAACAAAGGCTGCAAAAGGAGACTAGAAGGTGCGGGTGGGTACCAGTAACATGTGGCTTAGGTCAGGGCGGACGGAGGACGACAGTGGCGGCGGAATTGTAGAAAGCTTGCGGCGGGCGGAGGTGAAGAAGCGGATGGTGATGACGATCTAGGGCGCGTTTGGAGGGGATGCTGGTAGAAAGATGTATAGGGAGTCGAGGCGCAGCCTACGGTGCTCTTGGCTTGGACAGTGGCGAACTAGTGCGGTGGCGCCATGAGGACCTGCAGGGGCAGATCTCGGTGGAGAAGAAGGGGAGGGGGAAACAACGGCACGAGGGGAAAAGGAAGGGGAATTAGGGTTCCTAGGGGCACCTCGATGGGGATAAGAAGGGCGCGCTCACGCACGGTGCATGTTGCTGTCGCGGTCGATGGAGGGAGATGGCGACCTGCCGCACTTTCCGTTTGCTGCTGAGAGAGATATGAAGGACGGTGACGATGAAGAACAGTAACGGCGCTTGATCAAAGCGGTATCGGACGGCCCAAAGGAAGGAAGAGGGAGCCGTGCTGGCGATGGGCTGCTGCGCTGGTGGGCTGTTGCGCCAGGTGAGGCCCACCTCTCTCTTTCTTAAATCTGTTTCAAATTTTATTTGTTTGATTGAATTGGTTTGTTTCAAATTTGAATAGCTACTGTTTGTAAAACAAATGAAAAACACATAACCAACAAGATAGAGGGGAGTTATGAACAACAAGAAGTTGTGGATTAGGCTAGGATTATTTCAATTCACTACACCAAGTGATATACAAAGAGATAGAAAGGGAAAAAGAGCAAGAGGGCATGGTTCATGCATGGTTGTTCAATACCAATTTTAAGATTGTGAAAACAACCCTAAATATACACAGACATTTAACCTTCCATGCTTAGCTTCAAAATGAATAAAGCCCATGATAGAAGAATGATGGATTTCTTCCATAGGTGGCAATGAAGAGATGGCACATATGCATATAATGGGGCCATACTAGTGTGTGTGTTCCACTAATTGCTTATATGACCTCATGTATATACACACATGCTCATATATCCAAATAGAAGCCATATGGATGATAGAGGAAGAATTCTACACATATATCATGCAAAGGTAGCTAATGTGGCTCCACACCTCCAATATTGTGAAAACAACATGGTTCATATGTGGGAGCATGTAGAATTAGAAGTGGATCCATCTTAATACATATGAGCTAGAATTTAAATGCCAAAAGAATAGCAAGGGCTCACATATAGTTGGATGATGGATTTATAAGGTGATGACAAAGAAAGGTGGTGGAGTTGGAAGAGATGTGCCCACAACTCAACTTTGGCATCAAGCATTTAATCAAGAAGAAAATACAATATATCAAGAGGAAAATACAAGTAATACAATATGAATGCATATGGGATAAGAACCAAATGAAAAGGGGTTTTATATGATGCACAAATGCAAGGTGGCATGGTGACATGAGCATGATATAATGACGATGCAATAAATGACATGTAGTAAGTAGCATTTTATTATTATTTCAAGTAGCATTACAGATGTTAGACAGATGGGATGCTACATATTTATGATGTTTCGCTGCATTATCTTTTATAGCTTGTTTTTAGCTTAGAGACAATCTCAAGATCCTTGAAATTGGAGTCTGTATGCTCAAGTTATGATTGTTCTTGTTTTGATGTTTTTGTCAGTTTTCAGGGGGCGGAAATTCTTTCCCCATAGCTCGGAATTTTTGGTGGGCGGAAATTCTCGGAATTTCTAGTAAAATTTCTAGCCAAATTTTCAGGGGGTATCCAGTATGTCGTACCATGCGATCTAGGAGGTCTAGGTGCCCCAAAAAATCCCAAAAGGGCGGAAATTCGCCCCTAGGCCCAGAATTTCTAGGGTAAAATGGTTGTAACAGTTAGATTTGGTGGACGACCTATATAAGGCCCCTTCTTCCTCCCTTGGTGGTTGGTTCTTCCATTCTATCACCTCCATTGTTAACTTTGAAGAGGTTGCCCTGCCTCACTCCCCCTCATATGATTGTTACATCTTTTTGAGGGATTTGAAAGAGGGGATCTTGATCTATGATCTTGCCAAACCATATCCCCTCTTTGTGAGAGAAATCTTGATATCTAGATCTTGGAGAATTTAGTGTTCTCTTCTTGTGTTCTTCCTCTCTTATTCCCCAATATCTTGTGTAGATTTGGTTGAATTTGAGAGTGAATGACTTTCTATTACATTAGGTGCATCGGTTTGAGTTCTCTATAGAGGATTTGGTCGGTGAAATCAAGAAAGTTTGTTGATATTGGGTTATTGAAACCCTAGACGGTTGGTGATCTTTGTGGTGATTCTTGGGAGCCTCCAATGAGTTGTAGAGATTGTTCCAAGATTATACGGGTTCGGTGACCGCCCTCAAGTGTCCCATAGTGGATCATGTGCCCACCTTTGTGGTGCGCATACGGGAGAATAAGGTGAGACTTTTGCAGCGTCGGTGATTGGTGTGCATCTGCATCTTGGGGTGACGCCTTCTGTGTTGTTGGGTGTGCATCGAAACACCACAACTCAAGGTGAGCCACTTGTAGCATTTGGGGAGCATTACTCTATCGTACCTCTCCAACGGAGACGTGGCTTATTTGAAAGTGAACTTCTAGATAAAAGTCATCATCTCTGTGTAACTTGATTATTTCTATACCCAAGCTCTTTACTTATGCATTTTACTTTGTGATAGCCTTTGTGCTTGAAGTTATATATCTTGCTATCACCTTTTTGCTTGTATTGCTTAGCGTAATTTTTTGGTGCACTTCGTTGAACCTAGTGGATTTAGGTTTTATGCTTTGTAAATTAAATGATAGTTTTATTCTGCATTTATTAGAACCAAAACAATAATTTTTTTAAGACACCTATTCACGCTCCCCTCTAGGCGACATTCGTGTCCTTTCAACGGTGACAAGGACCATAGCCTGTCGGGTGGCCAGTTGTTGGGACATGAAGATAAAGCCAAGCCGAATAAGGAAAGGATGCTGCACATTGCCTTTGGAGGAAGTCGTATCCTTGGAGTACAAGACACGTAATATAGTCGTATTAGTGTAGGACTCTATAACCGTGTAACCCTTGGCATGGACAACTTTATAAGCCGGCCAGAGGGAGCTCTTAGAGCATGACATAATCCATCATTATAATCACACACTTAGTTTTCCATATAGTGATTTATAGCGGGAGTAGGATTCGACAACCGTTGCCAGATCTGTACCTAGGCAACTCATGCACCACCGTCCCGGACGCTCGCCGCCTTTTACCCTCACCTCTCTAAACTCTCCGGAGGACCCCCTCCCCTTATGGTGTACTCGTTGACAATACCACGATAATTGCCACCATACTGAAACTAAAGTTACATGTGGTAACTTGTTACAAAATAGATTGGCAACATGTCCATGGTAACCACTAACCAAAGGGCCCAAAAGAAGTTTCTTCAGATATATCTACATACAATCTACTGCCTATGTTCCTAAATATAAAACATCTTATATTTTGGAGTGGAGATAATAGTTTTGAAACCCATGTCAATAAATTTTTTTAACAAGGATCGGGTGATGGACCCATAGCTGCTTATATTGATCGATGGGAAGAAATTGCATAGCCTTCTAGAAATAAAAAGGGAAATACAAATAGGACCTACACATTTACAATAAGGACCCCAAAAAATGAAAAAAGCAATCAAGCCCCTCGGGCCCTTCTCCACCGCAACGCCACGAAAACTCGATAGACAGGGCAGTGATGTCATCGACAAGGACGAACCACTTAGGGTGACATCCCTGGGGAATCTTAAGCCGGAGTTGAAGTGCCTCCAAATTGGTCTGTGGTCAGGAGGTAGAATAGCCAACATGGGGTTAAGGAGGGCCGCCTAAAAGCCATAAGGAGTAGAGGCAAGAACACCATCACCGCCGCATGTCGTTCTCTCTTGATGAACTCTAGAAGAATGCAGCTAGAAATCATGGCCATGCAAAATGACGCAGAGCTCTGACCCCCTCAATCTTTCTCAATCTCCATGATGGTTGACAAGAAGAGCAAGGACAGGAACCACCACTTCACCTGCACAATGGCACTCCTCTAGATCAAGATATGGAAGAACCACCATGGGATTATTAATGGAGATGGCGGCGGTTCATCCTCTCTCCACCTCTGGCTTCACCCTCTGAAGCACTATGGGGAGGAGGAATACCACTACAGATAGCCCAATACTTCACGCACGCATCGGAGCTCCACTCCAGACTACCGGCATAGCGCCGAAACTACGGCATCACGCCAAACAACAACTAGACCTAAGACAAACTAACTAATGTTGTACAGGGGAAGGAACCTCGCCTTCTCGTCACCGGCCTCCGCCGGAGAGGAGAGGGGAGGGGCCAGCCCTGGATCTGGGAGGGGCGGAGTTAGCGGGGGGAGGGAGAGAGCGGTGGGAGAAGAATGTCAATAAGTTATACAGACTCGAAATCATGTTGTTAACTAAGCAGATGGTTTCAACGGCATAAACATTTTTTATCATGAAATTAGTTTTTAGTGTGAACTTGTCATATTCGTTAGTTTCTTTCTATTCAGTCATATGTGTTTTCTGTCACCATGTACATCTAGCCAAGTAGCAATCATGTACTACTAGTTTCAATTCTCTTCTGCTGCATGCAAATGGACCACGGAAGCTTCACGCGTGCATGTCAATCACGGACTGAGGTAATCAATATCAACACGGGTTCGAATAAAAAACGTCGCGCCGAAAGACGAAAATTTGAACGTTTTGCGCTTTACGTTCTCCGTCATGCATTGTGAATCCGGTGTCGAGAGGAATTCGAAGTCAGACCCTACACCGATTCGGAAGTCAGATCATAGCCTTGGGCCTTCACATAGACGCGAGATGAGCTCCTGGAAATCACCACCAGGTGACTTTGAAATCCAACGAGGAGTTTTCTCTGAAGCCCTGCACAACCATGGCCAGCGAATCAGGACTACGGATGCTGCAGGCGGAGGAGGCGTTCACCGGCGAGGAGGGCGCACTGAGGAGGAAGGCGCCGACTGGGGCGGAGGGAGCGGCGGCCGAGAAGAAGGCGGGCCTCTCCGAGGTCCTGGATCAGGGCGGCGACGCGACGGTGGTGGCCGACGAAATGACGGACGAAGAGGACGACGCCGTCGACTCCCCGTTCGATGGCGCGTTCTACGCGGAGTGCAAGGCACGGTTCGAGGAGCGATTCCAGGAGATGATGGCCGAGCGGATGGCCGACGAAGACGACGACGACGCCAGCTACTCCCCGTTTGATCAGGGCCAGATGATGGACGAAGAGGATGAGGAGGGCGACGACTTCCTGTTTGATTAGTAGGCGTTCTAGGTAGAGTGTTCATCCCGCCACGACGAGTTCCAGGAGCTGATGGATGGATGAGCGGATGTGTTGTAGTGTGCGAGTCTAGTACTTTAGTGAAGGGGGCTGTTTCTGGCCTTTCTTGAGATGCTTGATGTCTCTGTTAAGAATTGTACCTTGGTTTCTTTTGTGAGATTATAAAGAAGAAACGGGCGGAATTTGTTGTATTAGCAAAAGTATTCCTAGCAAGAAACTTGCAATATTTGAACGAATGTTTTTTCTGTCCATCGCAAGCAAGAACCTTCTTGACTTTCCATGATAGGAGGCTAGATAATTAATGAGAAGGAATTGGATGACAGACTCCGTGCGACTCCGAAAGTCTGAACAGAGCTAGGGTTCGCCTTCTCTTTTTTTTTGAACAGGGGTGGCCCTGAAGGACCTAGAGCCTTTCATTGATATCAGCGGTGGACTTCCAATTTATGAAAAGGGACTGAGAGCGAGAGAAGACATTACAGACAAGTCCCTACAAATTGCAAGAAAGACCTTAGTCAAAATTCTGAAAACGCAATCGAGGCCAGCTCCTTCTCCACCATGATCTAAAGCCACAGCACAGTCACCCTCACCGTCGCCGGGGACGAGACCACTTGGGGCGGTGAGGGGGGAGCATACTGAGCACCCTCACCCTCACCCTCACCCTCACAGTCACCCTCACCGTCGTCGGCAAAGGGCCTCCACATCGGCATCTTGGCCTGGAGGTTGAGATTGACCATCTTGTGCTAGTCGGGATCACCCGTCTTCACTGGCGCGAGAGGAGGGAGAGGCCGCCCTTCGGCCATATGGTACGCCGACGACGCCTTCGCCGGCGTTGGAGATCTCCCGCAAGAAGCAAAGCTTCCCCCCTGCTGCAGCGTTGACCTTGAACTACAAACACCACCAGATCCGTCTTCCTCAGCGTCTCCTCGACGAGCAGGAACGACAAGATCTGGCGAAGCAGAGCCGCAGTCGCCGCCGCCAAACTCCACCCAAATGGGTGGACCACCGAGCTTATTTAGACGGGATTTTTTCCCCTCCTCTTCCGCCACACTTGACCCCCACCATGGGAGCACCACGGGCAGAAACAAGAGGTTCAGTCTCCAGCAGCAGCTCGCGAGCGCCGGAGACACCCCAAACCACGGCATAAAGCCAACTACAGCTACCCCTAGACTACTACTAGACCTACCTACCCCGGCGCCATCCCTCCGCCAACTCCGACCGGCAATGCCGGCGGAGCGGCCTCGGGTTAGGCCCGGAAGCACCGAGAAGAGTCTCAAGCGGAGGGAGTTAGGAGAGAGAAGAGAAGGGGGGAAATGACAGTCTCCCCGCCTTCTCCTAGTAGTATATAATCGATGCGCACTTGGAAAATAATCCACAAATTCGCATGCACACAACCTGAAACAGGTTCCTTGTCGAGTCGAGATCAGACCTACCGATGGCCGACAATAAGGAGTTTCCGTTGAACCCCTGCATCACCGGCGCCGGCGAATCAGACCGGCTGGTGCTGCAGCCCTGCACCAAGGCAGAGGAAGGGTTCGCCCGCGATAAGAGTGCGCTGAAGAGGAAGGCGCCGACGGCCGATCCCAAGACGTGCGCCACGAAAAGGAAGGGAGACGACGGCTGTCCCGCGACGGCGGACGAGGAAGCACCGGCAGCCGAGAAGGAGGTCCTAGATCACGGCACCAATGTGACGGAAGCCACGGACAAGTTGATGGAAGATGATGATGATGATGATGATGATGATGATGATGATGATGATGACGAGGACGAGGACGGCGATGAAGACGACTTCGACACGGTCTATGCAGAGTGCAAAAAACAGCACGACGAACACTTCCAGCAGCTGATTGATAGCTTACCGTTTGTGTTGAAGTTCAAAGATTATTCCATTGATTCCGATGGCGAGGAGAATCAACCAGTCGAATGGAAGTGAGCTGTTAGGGCCAGCATCACCATGCATAGAGATTCAGAACTGTACAAATCTGTTATTCACAGCATCAGCATGTTATCAGGGTAGCTAGGAGTACATCAGTTTCAGTTTAATCCTTGCAGTCTTACTGTTCTTCTTTTTGTGAGGAACAATCTTAGTGTTTGCTGAGGTGAGAGGAAACGGCTGGAAATTTGTCACAAAAAACTGCCGGTAAGGTTTTATAGTATAGCGAAGTATGATTAATCGTCATAGCATGAAACATGCAATATTTGAAGTTTGAAGGAATGCAATAGTACACAATCTTTCACTCATTCGGCTGACAAGCTGGTAAACTCGCGAGGCCTCTAAAAATGACCAACAAAAGAAATGACTACATTGATTGGTCTCACCAAGAATACTGTACATGATTCTTTTTAGATTGCTCACAACAAACGCCAACGTGACAAGGATTCATGATCTTACTCTCCGGTAAAATTTTGATCAGCTCAATACTGGTTAAGTAACAAAAGTCATGCATTAACAGATAGGCAAAAATATTTTGTAGATATACGAGCGCTGCTTTAAATCAACAAGAAAGAAAAACTGAAATTTAGGCAACGCTCAGAACTGGATACAAAGCTGAAAGGCACTGCACATATAAGTAGCCAAAAAATGAAAGCAGTACGGAAATATTCCCACCTTGAAACGCCACAAGTCATTTGTTTGATCAAGGATAAGCAACTTCATTACAAAATATGTATAAGCAGTTCAAAACAACACCTCACAGGTTCATAACCCAATGCAATGGAGCTGAGTTGCACTGTTTTATAAACTGGACACGATTCAACATGAGCATAGCCTCTTGCACTCAAGGAAGTCAGAACATCTTAGTTTTATTGGAGGTGTCAGGCGTACAACAACCAAGGATTATCACTTGGAAAATAAAAACAGGACAAAGCAACTAGTCGAAGCCATTGGCCAAACGATGATCATGCTTCACTCTCTTTTGCTTGGGCTATTAGCTCTGCTTGCATTTTCTTTATCTCCAGCTCCCTTTCCATCCTTTCTTGCTGAAACAACAAGGCAACTTTTAGCTGCTTCCAGAAAACACTCCTGTACATTCTACATACTTCTCAAAACGGTGTATCTATACATACATTAATAGTACACGACTTTGCAAACGGTATTTCCATGGTATGATTTTGGTGTGTGGGGAGTGTATATGTAGGTGGATGTCAAACTGGTGGTGATTATCTTTTTGCTACAAACGGTACAAACAACACCTAAAGCCACTCTCCGCGTTTCTCTAGCACTAAAAAGTTTCTAACAACAAATAGACACATAATGCTCTGATATCTCAAGCCTCATGATGAATCTAGAGAAACGATAACCAAAAAGGAGTTAAGATTACAAATGTAGAAAATATAATTCTAAGCCCAGCGCTCAAGGAAACATAACTACAGAGTGTTTCCATCTCACTCTGGAGTTTCAACAGAGTCCATGCCTTTTGGGAACAACAGAGGGTGATATTTAATACACTATCATAGAGGCGTGTGGGCAATAATATATACAGACAAAAAACATGCTTACTGTATTCATGGTTTTTGAGTCGCGACTCAAAAGTGAGTCGCAAACCCCTGCGACTCAGTGATAGTCGACAAAAATCGCTGTATAGTCGCCATAAGTCGCTGTATAGTCGCGAGTCGCCGTGTTTTTTGGAAAACGACTTGGCGATTAGTCGGCGACTATTCAGCGACTCAAAAACCATGACTGTATTTGCAAATGGGTTATAGGCCCCCTTCAGAAATCTACCCTTACCATAAGCCCCAATGAGCAAGACTCAAAGAGTCAATTTGTGTTAACTGAGTGACGACTCATATGCTAGTTCAATGAGCCGATGATCATACTGCTACAAATAATACAAAACTATAAATGATCAACGTTTCATATCTTGATGTTTGTTCACCGCACATGCTATGATAATTAATAGAAGTAATAAGCCCAGCATAACAAAATACGGAAACAGAAACAAATGGGATGTCATGAATGTGCATATAGGTTACAAAGCTACCCTTGGCGATTTACTGTTAGTACGAGCTCCATGTAACACAAGGGCGGAATATTAGCTAGTAAGTGAATATTAACACACATGGCATCCGGATGATAAAAGCTACATCTATTCATTCCCAAATAATTCAAAGAACGATCATGTGGATTTCTCGAGTCACCACTCAGTAGTAGGATAGGCAATACCAAAGTAGAAAACAGGTTAGATGGATATTCATGATGTAACCTGGTTTTAGAGCGATGAGTTTTCAGTTAAATGATAATAGCAGCAAGAAAATGGTCCAACTCAAGCTAATTGTATTTGGACCGACTGACTGAATTCTGCAGCGAACTACAATCATCAACATTGGGCGTGAAGGTCCAATGCAGTAAGAATGCATGACTAAATCCAAATATACATTATTCTTGCAGCTACGAAAGACTGGAAGGAACTATTGTGGGAGGCAGAGCTACTGTACAGCTGTGGAGTTAGGTGGCACAACTTCCAGTTCCTAAAGTAAACATGGACGTTATTTCCATCCTATTGCGCTAACCTATGGAATATGTTTCGTTTATGAGGTCTGGATCCTTCTACAGTGTGAACCTCTAGTGCTTGCACGATCTTATATGTTCAGATACAGCTCTTATGAGGTTTATGAGCCCAAATATGTTCCACCCAATGTGTGCCGCAACACTGTGACCGTCAATTCTCGTTCCATTTCACAGTGTGCTGCTTGAAAAAATCAAGACGTAAATTCTAATTCCATGTATGCAAGATCGTCGCAGAACCCCCGACTAGAGAAACGCCCCCCGCTTCGAATCTCGACATCACACCTTGCCAAGAAGGCCTAGCCTACTCCCAGGATCTACGGTTCACCCATCCGGTCAGGTACGACCCATCAAGCTCGCTAGACCAATCCACGATTCAGGAAGACTAGACACAGAGCCAATCGCGGACGGAGAAAGACCTGGATCTGCCGCGGCGAGCTAACGCATTCATTCAGCGAGGCGGAAGAGGGGAGAAATCAGGGGGGCAGCGGTTATGTTTTACCTTCTCGTCCTGGTGGAGGGCGATCCAGACGTGGACCTTGTCCATGGACTCCCAGAAGAGGAACGCGCCGAAGGTCATCGCGAAGTAGGTCGCCACCCGCACCATCTTCTTCTTCCTCCTCCTCTCCGATCTCTCGCCCCGGCGGATTTGGATTTGGCGATGGCTGCTGCGTGTGGGGGATGGACGGGACGGGATGCCTCAGTCGACGGCCCCGGGGATCGGATTTTGGGCTGAGCACTCTGAGCAGTAGACCGAGAGTATGAACGGGCTGGTCTGGGCCTCGTTTCCTTCTCAGCCTAACATGGCCTGTCCGCAGTGTCCAGTGAGTAGTGAGTACTGTAACGAGGGCAGGTCCAGTATTCTCTTCAGTTGTTTTCCAATTCCGGAGTCATTTTTTGGAGTGAGTTTTTAAAAAAAAAACATTGAGGAAAACTAACTTCCCAGTTAAGCCTCGGCATAAATAGTTTTTGCTTCGTTCCACATTTATTCCTGACCTGAACAATACTGGATAATAACTTCTAAAGAATCTGACTCTGCACACATTTACAAAACTTCACACACCACGCTTACGGTCACACGCGTCAATCTTGCACTCAAGACCCAGGAAAAAAAAGGCCCTTACAAACCCATTCAGTAAATAAAGGGCCCTTGGAAATCAGCAAAAATTGGTAGAGGGGCAGTTTAGAGTCTTGGGGAGGAAGACGAGAACTGGGAGAGGATTCACAGTTCAGTGACATCAACGCTACCTTCCCCTTTCGCGTCTTCACTCGCCCGTTGCATTCATAGCTTGTTTCTTCAGTTTTTTTCGACGGTCTTTTTCTTCACGATCTTCAGACTTCAACACTTCAGAGCTTTGCCACACCAGCCCCAGCAGTGTGACAGTGTAAAGAGTACATGGACGCCTCGGCCCGGAGCGAGGGCTTCGAGGAGGCCGGCGTCCACAGCGTCACCAATCAGGTGCTCGGCTGCTGCCAAAGTGCCAATTGATCCATGGAAAAACCCAATCAAGAGCATACCATCTGAACGTGTGTTGCAATAGTGCATCAAGCGATGGACGACGGCTCGTCCCAATACCCAGCTTATAAGCAGACTTGACAGCGAAAAAGTCATCTTCTAGCCGGAAGCGAAGCAGGCCAGTCATCAATCTGCTCACTCAATGGGGCATTCAGGATAATTTCAGCATCTTACACGGGCCGCTGCAACAAAGATCTACCATAAAAACGGCTGGGTCTTCTGGTGGATCACCGAGAATCCGCCTGCTACAGGCCATCTTTAAGGTTGATCTCAATTCTCATGTACCTAGTGTGCAACAGTAATTAAAAACAGATTCAGCTACAATATCCTGAGATAATGCATCTAGTTCTCATCACAAATTAAGCTTACCAGCTTAGTGTGCACCAACCTTGCATTGTAAGGGCAAGCAGGTTTGCTCCTCCCTAGACAAGTGAGGTGTACCCCTCTTGTATCATTAAACACATTCACGAGCACTGAGTTGCATCACTGATTGGGCTGAACTGGCGGGGTTTTGAGAAATCGATTATTTGAATCTACAATTTCTCAACAGTTTTGCTGCCAAAATATGCATGCCGTTTTATGAATGGATACAATAGTATCACATATGCAAGCACTGAATAGTATGAGAGATATGATAAGACTATTCCATGCCATCTCCAATGTTTCAGTTCTGACAGTTAATAACATATGCAAGTTGCAAGACTAATTAATTTGGTTATCATGCTCAAGTAAGGACAACTACAGGAACTAGGAACAAAGATATTCAATCATAGGAGAACAAGGGAAGGGAATCAAAAGTCCAAAATAAACTCACGCACAATATAAATATATATCTATGCAAAATCTTAAAGATTGTCTGCAATTGTAGTACTAACATACATATCATAGAAAGAAAAAAGGAGGATGAGAAGAAACAAAACATGCTAGATAAAAATTCGCAGGGAAGCATATCTGAATGGCAACGAATGAACCTACATTCGAAAATTATACAGATATTTCACATGGAAAACAGCGCCAGAACAGTCTTTTGCTTTCGGGTTCTCTGGTCCCGGCGGATTAATCATAAATTTGGTCCACCCACACATCAAAATTCCATGATCTTAAACCGAAGTCGGGAACACAAATAATATTCAGACTCCTCAGAAATTGCTGCAGGAGATGCTTTCTTCTCTACCAGATGATGGCATCAACATATTGGGTCCAGAAATCAAATCACCAGTTTCATCAGACATACGCCAGTAGCCACAGCCAAACTAACCTGTAACAACCATACTATAGCAGAAAACCATCGTTCAATCAGGCAAAGAACACAAAACTAGGAATTACTAACAGTAAACAATTATAATTGTGTCATAGGCTGATAGGAAGTTCCAATCTTTATAGCCTGTTCTAGGTTCATGTAAATCTGAATCTTGCGGGCACTTCCCCTCTGCAAGTGGTTGCATAGTCCTCATCAAGGTGTGGTGCAGCTTCCTTGTGAGGGCATATGAACTTATCCACAAATACCTTCTCACTGATCAAGAGTATACTATAGTAGTCTTTGCCATGATCTAGCAATCCATCTTCCTTAAGAAACTTCATAACATAGTACCGGGGCCTGAGTCGTCCCTCCAGGCTAAGAGTAAGCATTGCCGGCCGATGAGCAATGTACGCAGGTTCCAAGCCCACCTCAGAGATAAGGAAATCTGATTTTCTCTGCAGCGTGTCCCTAGATATCGACAGCACAAGTGGAGCCTTAGACACGGCAATTTTCACCTCAGCATCCGACCACCTTAACGTGGTCTTGAAGTACTCCACTTTGGCAGCGATCTTCTCCTTGTTGAGGGGTTCAACAGCGCGCAGAGCATGTCTGAACATCCGAGATCCACGGGGCACACCTAAACCCTCGGCGCATGACACCATCGCCTGGACGTGCTCCTGTTTGGAGATCAGCATCCTGGGCTTACAGATGAACAGCTTGGCAATGTCACAAGCACCTAGCCCGCACTGCCGCAGGAACGCGGCATTGGGCTGTACCCTTTTAAACCTACTGCCGACGAGGTGGCAGCTGCCCTGTAGCACCCTCAGGAGGTCCTCGGAGGAGCCTGAGAGGTTCAGATAGTACTGAATCTTGGAGACGATGGATCTGCACCGGAATTTGTCACCGGCGAGTGAAAGGAGGCGCAAGATCTCAGATCGCGATATGCCGAGGCCGGTGAGCCCGGCGACGACGGGGCCCAAGGTTCTCTCCACGCCGGCACAGAGTAATTTGGGGTCCTTGGCGACGGCGGCCGCGATGTCGGCGGGGGCGAGGCCGAGGTTGGCGAGGAAGGCGAGGACGGCGTCGGGGTTGGAAGGGGACTTGAGGTGGGAGATTTTGGCGGAGGCCTTGAGGGCCTGGTCTCTGGTGAGGCCGCAGGTGGCGACGAGGTACTCCTCGACGGCGAAGCTAGGTCTTGAGGAAACGACGGCCGCGGAGAGGACTCGATGGAAAGGAGAGATGGGAGAGGTGGCGGGAGAAGAGAGTAGACGGCTGAGGATGCACTTCTGGAGGCGGAGCATGGTGAACCTACGGCGCTGCGACACCGGCGGCGAGCGGCGCAGAGATTTCCGGTTGGAATTATGAAAGAGGATCGATTTCTGTAGACATACGATACACACATTAACACATACATTTACGATGGCCCCCACCATTATTTCATTTTCTTTTGTAAATGAACTGAAATGATTCAATTTTCAAGCTCCGAAAATTATGAAATAAAATCTGACGTATTGTGAGATCCGGCAGAAATTAAAACTTTTGGTTACACTAGGACACATGCCCGTGCGTTGCAACGGGAGAAAAAACTATACTGCAAAGACACAAAATAAGTTCTTGCCGGTAGAAGCACTTGACGCCATGATGAAGTGATATTGTATGTTATTGCTTCAACCTTCATAGAAGTATTATGTAGTATATTACCATCATAGTAGAGTATTATAAAGAAAACAATGCATTGAAGTTTTCTCAAGCATTTCCTAGTGGTTGTCAGGTTTTGTATCATTAGTCATAAATATGCATAGCGATGAGTATATCCTTAAAATGTGGTGCTAAGATCATCTCCACCTGTGCGTCCCCCATGAGCCCGACAACTGCGACAAGCCGTTTGAGTGCACTGACCTAAAGTGTTGGTAGTTTGGGGACACCTTCCACACCAAGGACCCCCAACAGTCGACTCCCCAAAACTTTTGAAAACAAATTCCATTCAAATTTTTGTTTTTACAAAGGTTGAACTGAACTTAAATAAACTATAAAGTAAGGACGACGTTAGGATTGGCCCCACCACAGCCTACTCATCTTCATCGTCGCTCAGGTCAATTCAGGTGGGCTGCAACCAGGGTATGGCTAGTTCGCCTACATCGACACCTACACACGTTGTGGCAGTGGTAGTAGTAGAGGAGGTGGCATCCCTAACTATGGAGGAAGCAGCCCTTGTGCTAGCAGGGACTCACACAGGGCCTCGAATGTGCCCGCCCACTGTGCCTCCTCCTCGAGTCGCACCTAGTCCTCGTATATGGTGGTGATAGGCCTCCCCAGGGTTCATGTTCGACAGCTGCAGCGGCGACTCGCGGGCCTCCTCGCTAGGCATGTCGTCATCGCCCCAAGCAAGGCCAATCCAACGTGTCACGCCTTACCGGCAACCCCACCCAACCCCTGCGTGCCGAGAGTGGCAGAGATTCTTGGGCCGCTCAAGCTGCCAGCATGGGTTGGGACTGTCGATGAGGGCAATTTTTCATCCACACCCCCAAAGCCCATTGGGGAGTGTGTTGGGGGATGCTCTAATGTTAATCTCTAGTTTAACGAGTTCACAAGAAAAAATCTCTAGTTTAACGAAAATATTAAAGTTACAATGATGATAGTTTCACATTGCACTAAAGTGACGTAATTCAATATGAGATATACAATCCTCCAGATAACAATAACATATGGAGAGTGTTTTTGTTGCATTCAAGAGAATGACACATAACCTTACAAAAAATCATACAGCTTGTCTAGTCTAGTCTTGATGATCTAGCTTGAAGCTCTGAGCTTGTGCTTGCCGATAGGACGCATCTCCCTCTCCTTGAGGCTGAGATCCAAGCATTTGTCGTGGAAGGCAATGTACATGGAGCCAAGCTTTAGTAGAATAAGAAAATTTAAAAATCATCTAGACTACTCATTGCATGCCGGTTACAATTTTTCTATTAACATGAACAAGTTATGTGCTAACAATCTTTATAACTCTTAGATGGAGGTACAAATATTATAAACTAAAGCTAGAGAAAAACTAACTCCAGGAAGTATATTTGTCAGGCTTCAATCAAATACAAATTTCTTAAATATTAAAACAACCACAATACCATCTAGGAAGTTATGAAAGAACAAGGAGAATCAATAGAATATACTCATTTGAATTTACTAAGATTTAGGACAAGAGCTTTTTCCTAGTATGCTAGTTTCATATGCATTGACTATGTAGTGACGGCTAGAGACACGGAACCACAACGATCAATTTTATTAGAATATATAGCAATGTATATGTAGCTATTATCTGAATCAATAAAAATATTATTAACCATGTTAATTTTGAATATAGTAATCATTAACATAGGCCATGCTGGATTCTCTTTTTTGTGCAGGGAATGTTACACTTATCAATTCAGTATTAAGGACAACATACCTCCTAAAAGTTCAGAACATCAAATGAAAAACTTTTGAGATGCATGTGTTAGTGATCAATTTGCAGAAGAGCAGATTGTGTTGAGTGAATCATCTAGCATGTCCAAGCTAGTCAATCAATCAACTTAACAATTCATAGAGAAAATGCATATTGTACCTGTGTAATTAGTAATATCAATTGTGAGATAACGGCAGCTACCTAGAAGGGAGATAACGCGTCTCTAGATGGTCAAAATAAATGGAAACAATGTTGTTGCAATGCTGAAAAAATGGATAGATGAAAAATCATATGATGAGAAATAAAATTATGTACCTGTGAAGTAGATTCAGACTCACCACTGGATCGTCTATATTGTAGTACTTAGTGTAGATTCTTAAGGCCATTTGACTTCAAGATCAGGATAGGATTATACGGAGAACCTCCAAAACGGCTCTTACACTTCCACATTTGATAGAATTATGTGTTTGCTTAGCACAAATTCTGTGTATAAATGAATTGCATCACAGACTCAACTGCTCAAGGGTTGTCCCAGTTATACTAATTCAAAACGATGTGCCAACCTAGTAGATCAAACATATGGGATAGAAGGAGGAACAATAGTACCGGGTGATACACAAACCCATCAACTTTCGTTGACCACTGGTGAAAACCTAGAAGATCAAACCTGCATTGTACGAACAAAAGATCAAGGAGATGGAGATAGAAGGAGTTGTCCAAGCCATAGTCCTGATTACGAACATTTGGCTTTGTACCACTCTTCACCTCAGTCAATTTTTTGGTACATAATAATCTGCAAATAAATCCGTAAGTACATGTGACAATAGTAACCCTGAATAATTAAATGCATTGTGTAAGTATGAGTCACCAAAATACTGAACTTGTTTCTAAAAAGAATCAAAAAATTGTCCTCTTGCTGAACCTAAGAGGTGATCTGAATGCATTAGGCCTTTTTGTTTTGTCAAAATACCAAGTAATGTACCTCTGTGAAATCATAATACTGTAACTGCAAGAAAGAGACTTGGAAATAACCGTGAGAAAGAGACTTGGAATTTGTCCATCTAAACTTCAGAAGAGGGCTCCAACAATTTATGTAATCATTAAGTCAAGTTGATTCCTATGATCTAGATACAACTGCGTTAAAAAAATCATGTTATTCGTGTCCTTATTTTGTTAGGAAATATGCCGGCACCAAGAATGCCTCTGACCACATGGATGTCCACTGGAACTTCTTCAAGCTCACCCTCGTCGAGAGAGGTGAGCACTCTAGTGGTCTGGCCCTCTCCCTTCCATTCCTACCTGTTGAAAATGGACGTCCGCTGGCTTCATATAAACACCACTGTGATATTTTGTGCACTTAACTTGCTGAATATATGGAATGATATAGCTCTTAATGAGGCTCTACAGACGACACAATACCAAATTTTGGAAAGCACTTATTCCGTTGCTTCTGATTGACATGCCTTGCCCACCTAGAAAATGCCTCTACCTCCTAATAAACCTAGGTATTAACAAGCAAAAGGAGGTTACGTAGAGTGAAATAAGAAAGCCCCATGGGTAACTCATGCAGATTGTTATTTTAGCTAAAAATATAGCAAATGCTATAATTATTTATGACAAATTGAATTACTTTAACTATTGCAATTTTTGCTTAGATAAGTCTATCAACACAATATGGTTTCCTTCAATTGTTTGTGTAAAGAGTTGAACATCTTTGGGCCTAGACAGCGTAGCTAGATACTGCTAATGGAATATATCAGAGGCCATGGTGATAGAGATTTGCACAAGCAGATATGCCTAATCCACCATGAGAAGATTAATTAAATTAGGAGGCCAGACCATGACACTGAAGCATGTGATATGTGACTCCGTGAGACTATTGTAATAACCATCCCTTCCTAGTTCATCTACTTAGTCCCATCTATAAGTTTTTGTTGAACGGTTGTACATAACTATGCTTATATCTGAATTTGAACATCTAAACAGCTTCACATTTAGAGAAAATTATGAAATATGAAAATTGCAATAAATAAACCTGCCGCTGGTTTCATACCTGAATATTATGTAGTATTTTTCATCGCCAATTACAACCGTATGTATGAATATTGATATCTTGCCGCTATTGAACCAACCTTATACATGTTACCAGTATTAGTAGAAGAAATCCAACAACATTCAGTGCCACCAACTTGATCATACACCAATCAGGTGGAAAATCATGTTCACCGTGGCAGAAGAAACATTGTAAAGCGCAGCATACACAATAGTTCATCCATGATAATGTAATAGCAGCGCTCTAAACTGCCATAGACTCTGTGAGACTGTTCTAGTAATCATTCCTTCCTAGTTCACCTACCCAGTTCCATCTATAAGTTTTTGTTGAACGGTTGTACATGACTATGCTTATATCTAAATTTAAACTTCTAAACCATTTCTTCACATATAGAAAATTATAAAATATGAAAATTGCAATAAATAAACCTGCCGCTGGTTTCATACCTGAATATGTAGTACCTTTTTTCATCACCAATTACAACCATATACATGAATATTGATATCTTGCAGCTATTGAACCAGACTTGTACATGTTACCAATAGTAGTAGAAGAAATCCAACAACATTCAGTGCCACCAACTTGATCATACACCAATCAGGTGGAAAATCATGTTCACCGTGGTAGAAGAAACACTGTAAAGTGCAGCATACACAACAGTTCATCCATGATAAGGTAATAGCAGGGCTCTAAACTCCCACCTGAAATACAGTTCCTTGTTGCCATTTGCATCATTAGTTCAATATGAAAGATTACCTCCCAGGTGGCCACATTTACCAATACGTCTGTATAGGAAAAAAGACCGCACTACTAACTCAAGCAAATAATGTAGGGATTCAAACAATTACCAAAGAGAGATTGTATGTGCAGATGCGGATGAGGAACAAGAGAACACCGTGCAATCCCCGGCCAACAAAATTAAGGTCTTTCTCATGGAGGTATCAATCACTGCCTCGCTATGCCTCATGCCGGACAAACAGGTGTTCCGAAACCCCAAAGAAAATACTGTTTAACAGAACTTCGATGCACACACTATGTCCTTGGTGAGTAGAAAAGAAATATATATCAGCTGGGATTAAAGGGCACCATAAATTAAAGAAACACCAAAGTATATCGATATACGCAAGAACAAGATGGATAACAAAAAGAGTCATTACTACCTCCCTGAGGCTTGACAGAGCTCGTTCCGTGCCCCCATGTTGGTATAGTGCCACGCTTGGCTAAGGGGATGATGAAAAGGAGATCCCGATTCACTATTCGGACACCACAATCAAGCGCCATCTTCTTCCTACATATATAGGAACAAACACGTGATTCATGATAGATCGTGAATTAAGGAACATAAACGTCAGGTAATTATGGTGATTCCTTTAGCAAATAAAAGGAAGTTATTGTGATTCTGCTTATTATTGTGATTGACCAGTTTGAAAATCAGTGGAGCAGTGGGCTGGACAACAGTTGCTAGGAAATAGAACATCTAGAGATAAGAAACAACAACCTTAATGCATCGGAAGGAGGTTTAGTAGATGTTTTTCAACCAAAGCACAATCACATTGTGCACACTCTTAGGCTGCTTACGGTAAGTTAGTGAATCATGGAAGAAAGTACACTGTTCCAGGCTGCTTATCCTTCATGTGGTGTGGGGACCAATCGTACCAGATCTTAGCTAGTTCCAGGCTTCCAGCACGAAGCACAACTTAATTAAGTGGCCAAAGAAGACGAGATCTCCAGGAGACCTACCTTTGCTCCGGCGAGCATGAGGACATTGTGCCGTTGTTGCTACTCTGAGAGCTAACCCGCAGCCTCCACTGTAACACCCTCAGAATCGACCCTATGCAAGTTTTAGCGAAACCCGCCAAACCCGCATAGAACGATTCAAAGGTGCCCACCAGGCACTTTCGTGCGGGTGGAAAACGAAGTAATAACATTACACAACAGTCCTCGATGGGACCCACAGAACAGATATATACAACAGCGACTCAAAGAGTCAAGAATACAGATATAATATACAAGATCCAAATCACCTTGAAAACGATAGAGCGTCCAGCTACGGACAAGATGCAAATGGGGCTAAGAGCCCTGAAGAATAGCCAATGGCGTCCATAACCCTACCCAGGCCAAGCCGGAAGGGTAACCCTGCTAACGGCGTCGATCTCAAAACCTGCTTAAACAAAAGGGGTGCCGGCAAAGGGCAAAGGAAAAAGAGGAGCGTCAGTACTGAGGCCAGTACACGGCGAGGCTAGAATTCGGCGGTCCTCGCCTACATAGGTATGGTGGACTGAGCGGCAGCGGCAACATGCACCAAACAACCTATAGAGACTCGGTACAACTGGCGGTTATCAGAGAGGGATAAGAATGACCTATCCGGACCCAACCTGAAGCTAACACCAAACAAACCCATCCTGGTGTTTCCCCCTCGAGACCATACGAGGAAGTCAACCGAGGAACTCACACAGTTGGCAGTTTTATTTATTCAGTTCTCGTTGCAGTAATTACTAGTCAGGTAAAGATATTCATCCTGGTAAAATAAGCAGTGGGCACTTTTAGTTAACCATTCCGTTGTAGTTGCGACACTTACTAGTCAGATACAATTAGCATGAGATAACCCAAAAACCCAGCAGTTGTTGCTACTTTTATTCAGCCATTCCGTTGTAGTTGCAATACTTACTAGTCAGGTACAATGGTCGCAAGCGACACTCCAAACAAGCAATTGTGGGCAGTATTATTTAGCCATTCCATTATAGTGAAGCTGATTACTAGTCATTATAAAGTCAAATTTATAGCAATAAACTTTAGTTATGCTTGTCTATGGTCGAGATACTGTGCTCCAAGTCGTCCATAACCGCGGACACGGCTTTCAGAAAGTTTTACCCGGCCGGGGTGCACCAATAGCAACACACACTCGATCAACCTCGGAAAAACCAAATCAAAACCCAACGAGGCTTTCACGACAAAGCAATCACAGGATTCAGAAATATTTCAGGGGGCCACCCCATTAAGCTACCCGCAACGAAGTAAGCAAGCTCCGAGATGGACTCAAGGTTTGGGTATACGGCTGTGAACGACTGGGAACCCAAAACTGGGCTTGTCGACACCGCGGAATCGTGTCCCGATCCAAAACAGTACAGGTGCTATCTGTCGCACAATCGTAAATAAAGCAGTAGCATGGCATAAGTACAGGATATTAAATAAAACCTCAAACTAGTTTGTGGCCCCAAGAAATAAGACTGAATCAAGCTCTGGCTCAGGGGGGTCCCATATACCTCCCGGATGTGGATAGCGCGATAAATCAAGGAACAGCTATCAAGTACTCGGGGTCCTACGGGACACAAGTGGGCGTTCAGAAACCAAATATTATCTATCACCCACCGATGCCTCTGCTTACTTCAATTTTAGTTGTTAAACAGGAATTAAAGTGAACGATAAATAAAACTATGATCATCTCCAACATCAACATGCGGCAATACATCAACAACTGTGGCATATGACGACACACAACAGCACTTGAGCAAGCGACTACGACACGCAAGTCCAACTATCTACCAAACAACAGGTAATAGGATGTGGCCAAGGAAATATACGGCTGCAAGGGATAGTACGGGTACGGAAACTAGAGCATCGCAACACAGATAGCAAAGATCAACAGGAGGGAATAAATACTATAAAAGTAAGATAGGTAGAAAGGGGGAGATGCTCGCCTGAAAACATTGTCGAAGGTTCAACCGAAGATCGGGTCGACACTCGCATCAACTCAACGGCCTTATCCGCGAAGAAGCAAAACACTAGAAGAACACCGGATGCACTATTTAATACAACGGCAGAAGATAGGCATGATGCATGTATGATGTATGACATGGCAAAGGTGCGATGCAATTAGGTCATATTAAGTGGAACCGGGGTCCCGATATTTAATTAGGTGGTTCATGTTATTTAACTACCCTGCAATTTAAATGTTGTCTTAACATGGCAGAAGATAGCACTGGGTTTGCTACACAAATTTAAATGAGGCCAATATAAGGCTAGATTTGCCCGCATATGGACCCCATATTTAATTATTAGGTGAATCGGCATAAGGCCCCCAAACCACACAAATATGCATGCAAGTATGACAATTCAATATGCATCAATTTGTTATTACATTTATAAAATAGGGCTCGAGAAAAGGGATCACACACGTTAGGGTTCGACGATCTTGGTCCGGGGGTTCGGGGTCGGTCTCAGGGTTCGGATCCGGGGTTCGACGGGTTCGGTCTCGGACTCCGGGGTTCGACGGGTTCGGGCTCGGCGGGATCGTTCTCGGATATCGGGGGTAGATCTTGTCGCATCCGGGTTCTCGGCGAGCTCGGCGTCCGGGAATGAGAACTTGTCGTCCAGGGTCTCGGTGTCCGGGGTGAAGTACTCGGCGTCCGTGAAGGAGAACTTGAGGGTCCAGCGTCTCGGTGTCCGGGGTGAAGTACTCGGCGTCCGTGAAGGAGAACTTGAGGGTCCAGCGTCTCGGTGTCCTCGGATCCGAGCGGAAGAACTTGTCGGGCCGGGTCCGGGAGGGAGAACTTGGCGTGGCGCCGGTTACGGGATCGATCTTTAAATCCGTGAGGCGGTCTTGGGGTTCTTCCGGTTCGGGTCCTGGCGCTTCGGACTCCGTGAACGGGGCATCGGGTCCGCATCTATGAAGAAGATCTTGGTGTTTCGCGGGGTAGATCTTGTCGGGGTCGGGGCTCAGGTGGCACACTAGGATCTTGATCTCCGTGAACGGACTTGAGTTGATTCTTAAACAGCTGCAACATGTGACACACCTAAAACTCCCTAACATTTCCAGATCACCAAAAAGTCCTTCACGTCCAGGACAACACCGACGATATCCCCACACCAAAGGCGCATGTGCACGGAAGGAAACACAAGGACGGACACAGGGGCCATGTTCGATAGGACGAGCTTGAGCGGCAACTGAACCATGCGGGGCGGCGGCGAGCTTGCAGGGTGCTCGGCAGAAGCACGACAGAGGCGGTGGAGCTTGACGAGGGGAACGGGCCGGCGACGATGGAGGTGCGGGTCGGCAGGGCGCGGAGCAGAGGCCAGCGGCGCCGCCCGCTGAAGAGGAAGGTCGGCGTCGAGGGACTCGCGCGGCAGCCGCGGGGAGGCGCAGAGAGGGGAGCACCGGCGGCTCGGGGCCGGCCCGCCGCGGTGAGAAGGAGGAGGTCGCGGGATCGGCGGGGCGGGCGACGGTGGCGGTGGAGGCGGGGCGGAGCGGAGCCGGCGCGGGGAGAGCGGGTCCGGCGGCAGCCGGCGGGCGTCGGGGAGGAGGCAGGACATGGGAGCGGCGCAAGGGGGAGGTGGGAGGCGCGCGGCAGGCGCGACGGCGGCGCGGAGGCTGGCGCTCGAGGGGGGGACGCGGGAGCAGCGAGGAGGGCGAGCGGGGTGGGCGCGGCGAGCGGAGCGGAAGGAGACGGAGCCCGGCGGCGAGGGGCTCCACGGCGAGCTCGCGTAGAGAGAGAGGGAGATGAGGGCGGTGCGCGGCCGATGGAGCTCTGCGGGACGGCGAGAAGGAGACGGCGACGCGCTTGGGCGGGGAGGTGGTCGCAGCGGCGGTGAGGCGGGGCGGACGCGCGGCGGAGAGGAGCACGTTCGGCCGGGCGTGAGGCTGCGCGCGGGAGGCGGATGCGGCGGTGGGCGGGGCAGGTGAGCGCCGTGGACGGGGAGGTGGCCGCGGCGTCGAGAGGTTGAAGATGGCCAGGGGGAGCGGGCGGTCTGGGGAGTGGGTCGTGGTGGGCCAGGAGGATGGGGCCACGCGGGGCTGAGTGGAGAGGGGGGTGCTGGCGCGTGTGTGCGTGTGTGGGTTGTGTGGTGGGGCCAGGGGGTGGGCTGTGAGGGTGTGAGGGAGAGAGAGAGAGCTGAGAGAGAGGGAGTGGCTGCTGAGGTGGCAGTTCCTGGTTGGTTAGGGGGAGGGAGAGGGTGAGGTGTCAGGAGGCCATTGGTGGGGGTGAGGTGGAGGGGGGGTGTGGGTAGGCTATCTGGTAGCTTTAGGATTAATGGGGTGGGCCGTTTGTGTTTTTCTGGGGTGGTCGTTCGGGTCATTCGGCCCGTTCGACTGCCCCGCTAAAAATAATGCAATATTTTATTTATTTAAACGGACCGTTTGCCAAACATATTTAGTCAAAACAAAATATTCCGGCGACCCGGGTTTTGCGTTTGAATTAAGATGGGGCGTTTTAGAAAACAAAACGGGCTTTGCGAAAATAGTTTTAGACAAACAACATATGATGATGACGATGCAATGCACAAATTCAACGCGATTTTCTAGTAGTGGTTTTGCGGGATGCCACAATTCGACACCACTAACGATGGATCTCGCCCTCGAGATCCACCTCATGGTACCGTAAGGAAGGTCGGTGTCCTGCATCTTCTCGCTTCGTGTAGATCCTCGCGACACCACTAACGAGGGTTCATCCTCCATCTTGAAATCGGCGACACCACCAACAAAGGGTCGTTGTTCCTGATCGGTCGAGAGAACACTCCGGAGAAACAAAGGACGAAGGTAGAGATATCAAACGATAAGGCCACCTCTAACTTCCATTAGAAGAGGGAAAAGTTACATTGATCCACCAGTTCGATGTACAGAGCAAACAGTAAGAGTCGGGTAGGGTGATCAGTCCGTCCCGTACCCAAACTATCAACTCTATACATGAGTAGGAGAATCAGGCAACTCAACTCTCGAGATTTAGACTGAAGATCTTCATAGGCGGTATCCGGAACAAAGGGATGATGCCAGCAGAAAACGTATGAAAGACACAATGATTAGGTTCCGCGATGGTTCCATTGGCATGAACAACACATGCTCAAGGTATACTCCAACTTCACCAATGCTCGTCCTTCTCATATGTTTTTCAACGACACGGATATCCAGCAAGAACACATATGGATAAAGAGCTCAAGAACAAAAGATTGGATGAAGGGTACAACAGACAAGTTGCAGATTGATGATCGTAGCACCTCCGTTACAAAAGGGAGAAAGCGAAACCCTGAAGGTACGACGGAAACCCAACCACGAGAAATCCTGGACTCGAAGAGAGAGAAGAGAGCGGATTCAAAACACGTAGAGGTAAGGGAGTAATATCAAAGGGTAAGGATTAAAATCAGACCTAATCAGAACGATCCAACCGATTTTCCAAAAATAGTTTCGACACTCTACTTCGGCCGTTAGCTAGGTTATCCTACAGGCTGGACTTGTGGGGTATCGTAACTGCTGAGCTCTGATACCACTCTGTAACACCCTCAGAATCGACCCTATGCAAGTTTTAGCGAAACCCGCCAAACCAGCATAGAACGATTCAAAGGTGCCCACCAGGCACTTTCGTGCGGGTGGAAAACGAAGTAATAACATTACACAACAGTCCTCGATGGGACCCACAGAACAGATATATACAACAGCGACTCAAAGAGTCAAGAATACATATATAATATACAAGATCCAAATCACCTTGAAAACGATAGAGCGTCCAGCTACGGACAAGATGCAAATGGGGCTAAGAGCCCTGAAGAATAGCCAATGGCGTCCATAACCCTGCCCAGGCCAAGCCGGAAGGGTAACCCTGCTAACGGCGTCGATCTCAAAACCTGCTTAAACAAAAGGGGTGCCGGCAAAGGGCAAAGGAAAAAGAGGAGCGTCAGTACTGAGGCCAGTACACGGCGAGGCTAGAATTCGGCGGTCCTCGCCTACATAGGTATGGTGGACTGAGCGGCAGCGGCAACATGCACCAAACAACCTATAGAGACTCGGTACAACTGGCGGTTATCAGAGAGGGATAAGAATGACCTATCCGGACCCAACCTGAAGCTAACACCAAACAAACCCATCCTGGTGTTTCCCCCTCGAGACCATACGAGGAAGTCAACCGAGGAACTCACACAGTTGGCAGTTTTATTTATTCAGTTCTCGTTGCAGTAATTACTAGTCAGGTAAAGATATTCATCCTGGTAAAATAAGCAGTGGGCACTTTTAGTTAACCATTCCGTTGTAGTTGCGACACTTACTAGTCAGATACAATTAGCATGAGATAACCCAAAAACCCAGCAGTTGTTGCTACTTTTATTCAGCCATTCCGTTGTAGTTGCAATACTTACTAGTCAGGTACAATGGTCGCAAGCGACACTCCAAACAAGCAATTGTGGGCAGTATTATTTAGCCATTCCATTATAGTGAAGCTGATTACTAGTCATTATAAAGTCAAATTTATAGCAATAAACTTTAGTTATGCTTGTCTATGGTCGAGATACTGTGCTCCAAGTCGTCCATAACCGCGGACACGGCTTTCAGAAAGTTTTACCCGGCCGGGGTGCACCAATAGCAACACACACTCGATCAACCTCGGAAAAACCAAATCAAAACCCAACGAGGCTTTCACGACAAAGCAATCACAGGATTCAGAAATATTTCAGGGGGCCACCCCATTAAGCTACCCGCAACGAAGTAAGCAAGCTCCGAGACGGACTCAAGGTTTGGGTATACGGCTGTGAACGACTGGGAACCCAAAACTGGGCTTGTCGACACCGCGGAATCGTGTCCCGATCCAAAACAGTACAGGTGCTATCTGTCGCACAATCGTAAATAAAGCAGTAGCATGGCATAAGTACAGGATAATAAATAAAACCTCAAACTAGTTTGTGGCCCCAAGAAATATGACTGAATCAAGCTCTGGCTCAGGGGGGTCCCATATACCTCCCGGATGTGGATAGCGCGATAAATCAAGGAACAGGTATCAAGTACTCGGGGTCCTACGGGACACAAGTGGGCGTTCGGAAACCAAATATTATTTATCACCCACCGATGCCTCTGCTTACTTCAATTTTAGTTGTTAAACAGGAATTAAAGTGAACGATAAATAAAACTATGATCATCTCCAACATCAACATGCGGCAATACATCAACAACTGTGGCATATGACGACACACAACAGCACTTGAGCAAGCGACTACGACACGCAAGTCCAACTATCTACCAAACAACAGGTAATAGGATGTGTCCAAGGCAATATACGGCTGCAAGGGATAGTACGGGTACGGAAACTAGAGCATCGCAACACAGATAGCAAAGATCAACAGGAGGGAATAAATACTATAAAAGTAAGATAGGTAGAAAGGGGGAGATGCTCGCCTGAAAACATTGTCGAAGGTTCAACCGAAGATCGGGTCGACACTCGCATCAACTCAACGGCCTTATCCGCGAAGAAGCAAAACACTAGAAGAACACCGGATGCACTATTTAATACAACGGCAGAAGATCGGCATGATGCATGTATGATGTATGACATGGCAAAGGTGCGATGCAATTAGGTCATATTAAGTGGAACCGGGGTCCCGATATTTAATTAGGTGGTTCATGTTATTTAACTACCCTGCAATTTAAATGTTGTCTTAACATGGCAGAAGATAGCACTGGGTTTGCTACACAAATTTAAATGAGGCCAATATAAGGCTAGATTTGCCCGCATATGGACCCCATATTTAATTATTAGGTGAATCGGCATAAGGCCCCCAAACCACACAAATATGCATGCAAGTATGACAATTCAATATGCATCAATTTGTTATTACATTTATAAAATAGGGCTCGAGAAAAGGGATCACACACGTTAGGGTTCGACGATCTTGGTCCGGGGGTTCGGGGTCGGTCTCAGGGTTCGGATCCGGGGTTCGACGGGTTCGGGCTCGGCGGGATCGTTCTCGGATATCGGGGGTAGATCTTGTCGCATCCGGGTTCTCGGCGAGCTCGGCGTCCGGGAATGAGAACTTGTCGTCCAGGGTCTCGGTGTCCGGGGTGAAGTACTGGCGTCCGTGAAGGAGAACTTGAGGGTCTAGCGTCTCGGTGTCCGGGGTGAAGTACTCGGCGTCCGTGAAGGAGAACTTGAGGGTCCAGCATCTCGGTGTCCTCGGATCCGAGCGGAAGAACTTGTCGGGCCGGGTCCGGCCTTCGGGGTCTGGGAGGGAGAACTTGGCGTGGCGCCGGTTACGGGATCGATCTTTAAATCCGTGAGGCGGTCTTGGGGTTCTTCCGGTTCGGGTCCTGGCGCTTCGGACTCCGTGAACGGGGCATCGGGTCCGCATCTATGAAGAAGATCTTGGTGTTTCGCGGGGTAGATCTTGTCGGGGTCGGGGCTCAGGTGGCACACTAGGATCTTGATCTACATGAACGGACTTGAGTTGATTCTTAAACAGCTGCAACATGTGACACACCTAAAACTCCCTAACATTTCCAGATCACCAAAAAGTCCTTCACGTCCAGGACAACACCGGCGATATCCCCACACCAAAGGCGCATGTGCACGGAAGGAAACACAAGGACGGACACAGGGGCCATGTTCGATAGGACGAGCTTGAGCGGCAACAGAACCATGCGGGGCGGCGGCGAGCTTGCAGGGTGCTCGGCAGAAGCACGACAGAGGCGGTGGAGCTTGACGAGGGGAACGGGCCGGCGACGATGGAGGTGCGAGTCGGCAGGGCGCGGAGCAGAGGCCAGCGGCGCCGCCCGCTGAAGAGGAAGGTCGGCGTCGAGGGACTCACGCGGCAGCCGCGAGGAGGCGCAGAGAGGGGAGCACCGGCGGCTCGGGGCCGGCCCGCCGCGGCGAGAAGGAGGAGGTCGCGGGATCGGCGGGGCGGGCGACGGTGGCGGTGGAGGCGGGGCGGAGCAGAGCCGGCGCGGGGAGAGCGGGTCCGGCGGCGGCCGGCGGGCGTCAGGGAGGAGGCAGGACACGGGAGCGGCGCAAGTAGGAGGTGGGAGGCGCGCGGCAGGCGCGACGGCGGCGCGGAGGCTGGCGCTCGAGGGGGGGACGCGGGAGCAGCGAGGAGGGCGAGCGGGGTGGGCGCGGCGAGCCGAGCGGAAGGAGACGGAGCCCGGCGGCGAGGGGCTCCACGGCGAGCTCGCGCAGAGAGAGGGAGATGAGGGCGGTGCGCGGCCGACGGAGCTCTGCGGGACGGCGAGAAGGAGACGGCGACGCGCTTGGGCGGGGAGGTGGTCGCAGCGGCGGTGAGGCGGGGCGGACGCGCGGCGGAGAGGAGCACGTTCGGCCGGGCGTGAGGCTGCGCGCGGGAGGCGGATGCGGCGGTGGGCGGGGCAGGTGAGCGCCGTGGACGGGGAGGTGGCCGCGGCGTCGAGAGGTTGAGATGGCCAGGGGGAGCGGGCGGTCTGGGGAGTGGGTCGTGGTGGGCCAGGGGGATGGGGCCACGCGGGGCTGAGTGGAGAGGGGGGTGCTGGCGCGTGTGTGCGTGTGTGGGTTGTGTGGTGGGGCCAGGGGGTGGGCTGTGAGGGTGTGAGGGAGAGAGAGAGCTGAGAGAGAGGGAGTGGCTGCTGAGGTGGCAGTTCCTGGTTGGTTAGGGGGAGGGAGAGGGTGAGGTGTCAGGAGGCCATTGGTGTGGGTGAGGTGGAGGGGGGGTGTGGGTAGGCTATCTGGTAGCTTTAGGATTAATGGGGTGGGCCGTTTGTGTTTTTCTGGGGTGGTCGTTCGGGTCATTCGGCCCGTTCGACTGCCCCGCTAAAAATAATGCAATATTTTATTTATTTAAACGGACCGTTTGCCAAACATATTTAGTCAAAACAAAATATTCCGGCGACCCGGGTTTTGCGTTTGAATTAAGATGGGGCGTTTTAGAAAACAAAACGGGCTTTGCGAAAATAGTTTTAGACAAACAACATATGATGATGACGATGCAATGCACAAATTCAACGCGATTTTCTAGTAGTGGTTTTGCGGGATGCCACAATTCGACACCACTAACGATGGATCTCGCCCTTGAGATCCGCCTCATGGTACCGTAAGGAAGGTCGGTGTCCTGCATCTTCTCGCTTCGTGTAGATCCTCGCGACACCACTAACGAGGGTTCATCCTCCATCTTGAAATCGGCGACACCACCAACAAAGGGTCGTTGTTCCTGATCGGTCGAGAGAACACTCCGGAGAAACAAAGGACGAAGGTAGAGATATCAAACGATAAGGCCACCTCTAACTTCCATTAGAAGAGGGAAAAGTTACATTGATCCACCAGTTCGATGTACAGAGCGAACAGTAAGAGTCGGGTAGGGTGATCAGTCCGTCCCGTACCCAAACTATCAACTCTATACATGAGTAGGAGAATCAGGCAACTCAACTCTCGAGATTTAGACTGAAGATCTTCATAGGCGGTATCCGGAACAAAGGGATGATGCCAGCAGAAAACGTATGAAAGACACAATGATTAGGTTCCGCGATGGTTCCATTGGCATGAACAACACATGCTCAAGGTATACTCCAACTTCACCAATGCTCGTCCTTCTCATATGTTTTTCAACGACACGGATATCCAGCAAGAACACATATGGATAAAGAGCTCAAGAACAAAAGATTGGATGAAGGGTACAACAGACAAGTTGCAGATTGATGATCGTAGCACCTCCGTTACAAAAGGGAGAAAGCGAAACCCTGAAGGTACGACGGAAACCCAACCACGAGAAATCCTGGACTCGAAGAGAGAGAAGAGAGCGGATTCAAAACACGTAGAGGTAAGGGAGTAATATCAAAGGGTAAGGATTAAAATCAGACCTAATCAGAACGATCCAACCGATTTTCCAAAAATAGTTTCGACACTCTACTTCGGCCGTTAGCTAGGTTATCCTACAGGCTGGACTTGTGGGGTATCGTAACTGCTGAGCTCTGATACCACTCTGTAACACCCTCAGAATCGACCCTATGCAAGTTTTAGCGAAACCCGCCAAACCCGCATAGAACGATTCAAAGGTGCCCACCAGGCACTTTCGTGCGGGTGGAAAACGAAGTAATAACATTACATAACAGTCCTCGATGGGACCCACAGAACAGATATATACAACAGCGACTCAAAGAGTCAAGAATACAGATATAATATACAAGATCCAAATCACCTTGAAAACGATAGAGCGTCCAGCTACGGACAAGATGCAAATGGGGCTAAGAGCCCTGAAGAATAGCCAATGGCGTCCATAACCCTGCCCAGGCCAAGCCGGAAGGGTAACCCTGCTAACGGCGTCGATCTCAAAACCTGCTTAAACAAAAGGGGTGCCGGCAAAGGGCAAAGGAAAAAGAGGAGCGTCAGTACTGAGGTCAGTACACGGCGAGGCTAGAATTCGGCGGTCCTCGCCTACATAGGTATGGTGGACTGAGCGGCAGCGGCAACATGCACCAAACAACCTATAGAGACTCGGTACAACTGGCGGTTATCAGAGAGGGATAAGAATGACCTATCCGGACCCAACCTGAAGCTAACACCAAACAAACCCATCCTGGTGTTTCCCCCTCGAGACCATACGAGGAAGTCAACCGAGGAACTCACACGGTTGGCAGTTTTATTTATTCAGTTCTCGTTGCAGTAATTACTAGTCAGGTAAAGATATTCATCCTGGTAAAATAAGCAGTGGGCACTTTTAGTTAACCATTCCGTTGTAGTTGCGACACTTACTAGTCAGATACAATTAGCATGAGATAACCCAAAAACCCAGCAGTTGTTGCTACTTTTATTCAGCCATTTCGTTGTAGTTGTAATACTTACTAGTCAGGTACAATGGTCGCAAGCGACACTCCAAACAAGCAATTGTGGGCAGTATTATTTAGCCATTCCATTATAGTGAAGCTGATTACTAGTCATTATAAAGTCAAATTTATAGCAATAAACTTTAGTTATGCTTGTCTATGGTCGAGATACTGTGCTCCAAGTCGTCCATAACCGCGGACACGGCTTTCAGAAAGTTTTACCCGGCCGGGGTGCACCAATAGCAACACACACTCGATCAACCTCGGAAAAACCAAATCAAAACCCAACGAGGCTTTCACGACAAAGCAATCACAGGATTCAGAAATATTTCAGGGGGCCACCCCATTAAGCTACCCGCAACGAAGTAAGCAAGCTCCGAGACGGACTCAAGGTTTGGGTATACGGCTGTGAACGACTGGGAACCCAAAACTGGGCTTGTCGACACCGCGGAATCGTGTCCCGATCCAAAACAGTACAGGTGCTATCTGTCGCACAATCGTAAATAAAGCAGTAGCATGGCATAAGTACAGGATATTAAATAAAACCTCAAACTAGTTTGTGGCCCCAAGAAATAAGACTGAATCAAGCTCTGGCTCAGGGGGGTCCCATATACCTCCCGGATGTGGATAGCGCGATAAATCAAGGAACAGCTATCAAGTACTCGGGGTCCTACGGGACACAAGTGGGCGTTCAGAAACCAAATATTATCTATCACCCACCGATGCCTCTGCTTACTTCAATTTTAGTTGTTAAACAGGAATTAAAGTGAACGATAAATAAAACTATGATCATCTCCAACATCAACATGCGGCAATACATCAACAACTGTGGCATATGACGACACACAACAGCACTTGAGCAAGCGACTACGACACGCAAGTCCAACTATCTACCAAACAACAGGTAATAGGATGTGGCCAAGGAAATATACGGCTGCAAGGGATAGTACGGGTACGGAAACTAGAGCATCGCAACACAGATAGCAAAGATCAACAGGAGGGAATAAATACTATAAAAGTAAGATAGGTAGAAAGGGGGAGATGCTCGCCTGAAAACATTGTCGAAGGTTCAACCGAAGATCGGGTCGACACTCGCATCAACTCAACGGCCTTATCCGCGAAGAAGCAAAACACTAGAAGAACACCGGATGCACTATTTAATACAACGGCAGAAGATCGGCATGATGCATGTATGATGTATGACATGGCAAAGGTGCGATGCAATTAGGTCATATTAAGTGGAACCGGGGTCCCGATATTTAATTAGGTGGTTCATGTTATTTAACTACCCTGCAATTTAAATGTTGTCTTAACATGGCAGAAGATAGCACTGGGTTTGCTACACAAATTTAAATGAGGCCAATATAAGGCTAGATTTGCCCGCATATGGACCCCATATTTAATTATTAGGTGAATCGGCATAAGGCCCCCAAACCACACAAATATGCATGCAAGTATGACAATTCAATATGCATCAATTTGTTATTACATTTATAAAATAGGGCTCGAGAAAAGGGATCACACACGTTAGGGTTCGACGATCTTGGTCCGGGGGTTCGGGGTCGGTCTCAGGGTTCGGATCCGGGGTTCGACGGGTTCGGTCTCGGACTCCGGGGTTCGACGGGTTCGGGCTCGGCGGGATCGTTCTCGGATATCGGGGGTAGATCTTGTCGCATCCGGGTTCTCGGCGAGCTCGGCGTCCGGGAATGAGAACTTGTCGTCCAGGGTCTCGGTGTCCGGGGTGAAGTACTCGGCGTCCGTGAAGGAGAACTTGAGGGTCCAGCGTCTCGGTGTCCGGGGTGAAGTACTCGGCGTCCGTGAAGGAGAACTTGAGGGTCCAGCGTCTCGGTGTCCTCGGATCCGAGCGGAAGAACTTGTCGGGCCGGGTCCGGGAGGGAGAACTTGGCGTGGCGCCGGTTACGGGATCGATCTTTAAATCCGTGAGGCGGTCTTGGGGTTCTTCCAGTTCGGGTCCTGGCGCTTCGGACTCCGTGAACGGGGCATCGGGTCCGCATCTATGAAGAAGATCTTGGTGTTTCGCGGGGTAGATCTTGTCGGGGTCGGGGCTCAGGTGGCACACTAGGATCTTGATCTCCGTGAACGGACTTGAGTTGATTCTTAAACAGCTGCAACATGTGACACACCTAAAACTCCCTAACATTTCCAGATCACCAAAAAGTCCTTCACGTCCAGGACAACACCGACGATATCCCCACACCAAAGGCGCATGTGCACGGAAGGAAACACAAGGACGGACACAGGGGCCATGTTCGATAGGACGAGCTTGAGCGGCAACTGAACCATGCGGGGCGGCGGCGAGCTTGCAGGGTGCTCGGCAGAAGCACGACAGAGGCGGTGGAGCTTGACGAGGGGAACGGGCCGGCGACGATGGAGGTGCGGGTCGGCAGGGCGCGGAGCAGAGGCCAGCGGCGCCGCCCGCTGAAGAGGAAGGTCGGCGTCGAGGGACTCGCGCGGCAGCCGCGGGGAGGCGCAGAGAGGGGAGCACCGGCGGCTCGGGGCCGGCCCGCCGCGGTGAGAAGGAGGAGGTCGCGGGATCGGCGGGGCGGGCGACGGTGGCGGTGGAGGCGGGGCGGAGCGGAGCCGGCGCGGGGAGAGCGGGTCCGGCGGCAGCCGGCGGGCGTCGGGGAGGAGGCAGGACATGGGAGCGGCGCAAGGGGGAGGTGGGAGGCGCGCGGCAGGCGCGACGGCGGCGCGGAGGCTGGCGCTCGAGGGGGGGACGCGGGAGCAGCGAGGAGGGCGAGCGGGGTGGGCGCGGCGAGCGGAGCGGAAGGAGACGGAGCCCGGCGGCGAGGGGCTCCACGGCGAGCTCGCGTAGAGAGAGAGGGAGATGAGGGCGGTGCGCGGCCGATGGAGCTCTGCGGGACGGCGAGAAGGAGACGGCGACGCGCTTGGGCGGGGAGGTGGTCGCAGCGGCGGTGAGGCGGGGCGGACGCGCGGCGGAGAGGAGCACGTTCGGCCGGGCGTGAGGCTGCGCGCGGGAGGCGGATGCGGCGGTGGGCGGGGCAGGTGAGCGCCGTGGACGGGGAGGTGGCCGCGGCGTCGAGAGGTTGAAGATGGCCAGGGGGAGCGGGCGGTCTGGGGAGTGGGTCGTGGTGGGCCAGGAGGATGGGGCCACGCGGGGCTGAGTGGAGAGGGGGGTGCTGGCGCGTGTGTGCGTGTGTGGGTTGTGTGGTGGGGCCAGGGGGTGGGCTGTGAGGGTGTGAGGGAGAGAGAGAGAGCTGAGAGAGAGGGAGTGGCTGCTGAGGTGGCAGTTCCTGGTTGGTTAGGGGGAGGGAGAGGGTGAGGTGTCAGGAGGCCATTGGTGGGGGTGAGGTGGAGGGGGGGTGTGGGTAGGCTATCTGGTAGCTTTAGGATTAATGGGGTGGGCCGTTTGTGTTTTTCTGGGGTGGTCGTTCGGGTCATTCGGCCCGTTCGACTGCCCCGCTAAAAATAATGCAATATTTTATTTATTTAAACGGACCGTTTGCCAAACATATTTAGTCAAAACAAAATATTCCGGCGACCCGGGTTTTGCGTTTGAATTAAGATGGGGCGTTTTAGAAAACAAAACGGGCTTTGCGAAAATAGTTTTAGACAAACAACATATGATGATGACGATGCAATGCACAAATTCAACGCGATTTTCTAGTAGTGGTTTTGCGGGATGCCACAATTCGACACCACTAACGATGGATCTCGCCCTCGAGATCCACCTCATGGTACCGTAAGGAAGGTCGGTGTCCTGCATCTTCTCGCTTCGTGTAGATCCTCGCGACACCACTAACGAGGGTTCATCCTCCATCTTGAAATCGGCGACACCACCAACAAAGGGTCGTTGTTCCTGATCGGTCGAGAGAACACTCCGGAGAAACAAAGGACGAAGGTAGAGATATCAAACGATAAGGCCACCTCTAACTTCCATTAGAAGAGGGAAAAGTTACATTGATCCACCAGTTCGATGTACAGAGCAAACAGTAAGAGTCGGGTAGGGTGATCAGTCCGTCCCGTACCCAAACTATCAACTCTATACATGAGTAGGAGAATCAGGCAACTCAACTCTCGAGATTTAGACTGAAGATCTTCATAGGCGGTATCCGGAACAAAGGGATGATGCCAGCAGAAAACGTATGAAAGACACAATGATTAGGTTCCGCGATGGTTCCATTGGCATGAACAACACATGCTCAAGGTATACTCCAACTTCACCAATGCTCGTCCTTCTCATATGTTTTTCAACGACACGGATATCCAGCAAGAACACATATGGATAAAGAGCTCAAGAACAAAAGATTGGATGAAGGGTACAACAGACAAGTTGCAGATTGATGATCGTAGCACCTCCGTTACAAAAGGGAGAAAGCGAAACCCTGAAGGTACGACGGAAACCCAACCACGAGAAATCCTGGACTCGAAGAGAGAGAAGAGAGCGGATTCAAAACACGTAGAGGTAAGGGAGTAATATCAAAGGGTAAGGATTAAAATCAGACCTAATCAGAACGATCCAACCGATTTTCCAAAAATAGTTTCGACACTCTACTTCGGCCGTTAGCTAGGTTATCCTACAGGCTGGACTTGTGGGGTATCGTAACTGCTGAGCTCTGATACCACTCTGTAACACCCTCAGAATCGACCCTATGCAAGTTTTAGCGAAACCCGCCAAACCAGCATAGAACGATTCAAAGGTGCCCACCAGGCACTTTCGTGCGGGTGGAAAACGAAGTAATAACATTACACAACAGTCCTCGATGGGACCCACAGAACAGATATATACAACAGCGACTCAAAGAGTCAAGAATACATATATAATATACAAGATCCAAATCACCTTGAAAACGATAGAGCGTCCAGCTACGGACAAGATGCAAATGGGGCTAAGAGCCCTGAAGAATAGCCAATGGCGTCCATAACCCTGCCCAGGCCAAGCCGGAAGGGTAACCCTGCTAACGGCGTCGATCTCAAAACCTGCTTAAACAAAAGGGGTGCCGGCAAAGGGCAAAGGAAAAAGAGGAGCGTCAGTACTGAGGTCAGTACACGGCGAGGCTAGAATTCGGCGGTCCTCGCCTACATAGGTATGGTGGACTGAGCGGCAGCGGCAACATGCACCAAACAACCTATAGAGACTCGGTACAACTGGCGGTTATCAGAGAGGGATAAGAATGACCTATCCGGACCCAACCTGAAGCTAACACCAAACAAACCCATCCTGGTGTTTCCCCCTCGAGACCATACGAGGAAGTCAACCGAGGAACTCACACGGTTGGCAGTTTTATTTATTCAGTTCTCGTTGCAGTAATTACTAGTCAGGTAAAGATATTCATCCTGGTAAAATAAGCAGTGGGCACTTTTAGTTAACCATTCCGTTGTAGTTGCGACACTTACTAGTCAGATACAATTAGCATGAGATAACCCAAAAACCCAGCAGTTGTTGCTACTTTTATTCAGCCATTTCGTTGTAGTTGTAATACTTACTAGTCAGGTACAATGGTCGCAAGCGACACTCCAAACAAGCAATTGTGGGCAGTATTATTTAGCCATTCCATTATAGTGAAGCTGATTACTAGTCATTATAAAGTCAAATTTATAGCAATAAACTTTAGTTATGCTTGTCTATGGTCGAGATACTGTGCTCCAAGTCGTCCATAACCGCGGACACGGCTTTCAGAAAGTTTTACCCGGCCGGGGTGCACCAATAGCAACACACACTCGATCAACCTCGGAAAAACCAAATCAAAACCCAACGAGGCTTTCACGACAAAGCAATCACAGGATTCAGAAATATTTCAGGGGGCCACCCCATTAAGCTACCCGCAACGAAGTAAGCAAGCTCCGAGACGGACTCAAGGTTTGGGTATACGGCTGTGAACGACTGGGAACCCAAAACTGGGCTTGTCGACACCGCGGAATCGTGTCCCGATCCAAAACAGTACAGGTGCTATCTGTCGCACAATCGTAAATAAAGCAGTAGCATGGCATAAGTACAGGATATTAAATAAAACCTCAAACTAGTTTGTGGCCCCAAGAAATAAGACTGAATCAAGCTCTGGCTCAGGGGGGTCCCATATACCTCCCGGATGTGGATAGCGCGATAAATCAAGGAACAGCTATCAAGTACTCGGGGTCCTACGGGACACAAGTGGGCGTTCAGAAACCAAATATTATCTATCACCCACCGATGCCTCTGCTTACTTCAATTTTAGTTGTTAAACAGGAATTAAAGTGAACGATAAATAAAACTATGATCATCTCCAACATCAACATGCGGCAATACATCAACAACTGTGGCATATGACGACACACAACAGCACTTGAGCAAGCGACTACGACACGCAAGTCCAACTATCTACCAAACAACAGGTAATAGGATGTGGCCAAGGAAATATACGGCTGCAAGGGATAGTACGGGTACGGAAACTAGAGCATCGCAACACAGATAGCAAAGATCAACAGGAGGGAATAAATACTATAAAAGTAAGATAGGTAGAAAGGGGGAGATGCTCGCCTGAAAACATTGTCGAAGGTTCAACCGAAGATCGGGTCGACACTCGCATCAACTCAACGGCCTTATCCGCGAAGAAGCAAAACACTAGAAGAACACCGGATGCACTATTTAATACAACGGCAGAAGATCGGCATGATGCATGTATGATGTATGACATGGCAAAGGTGCGATGCAATTAGGTCATATTAAGTGGAACCGGGGTCCCGATATTTAATTAGGTGGTTCATGTTATTTAACTACCCTGCAATTTAAATGTTGTCTTAACATGGCAGAAGATAGCACTGGGTTTGCTACACAAATTTAAATGAGGCCAATATAAGGCTAGATTTGCCCGCATATGGACCCCATATTTAATTATTAGGTGAATCGGCATAAGGCCCCCAAACCACACAAATATGCATGCAAGTATGACAATTCAATATGCATCAATTTGTTATTACATTTATAAAATAGGGCTCGAGAAAAGGGATCACACACGTTAGGGTTCGACGATCTTGGTCCGGGGGTTCGGGGTCGGTCTCAGGGTTCGGATCCGGGGTTCGACGGGTTCGGTCTCGGACTCCGGGGTTCGACGGGTTCGGGCTCGGCGGGATCGTTCTCGGATATCGGGGGTAGATCTTGTCGCATCCGGGTTCTCGGCGAGCTCGGCGTCCGGGAATGAGAACTTGTCGTCCAGGGTCTCGGTGTCCGGGGTGAAGTACTCGGCGTCCGTGAAGGAGAACTTGAGGGTCCAGCGTCTCGGTGTCCGGGGTGAAGTACTCGGCGTCCGTGAAGGAGAACTTGAGGGTCCAGCGTCTCGGTGTCCTCGGATCCGAGCGGAAGAACTTGTCGGGCCGGGTCCGGGAGGGAGAACTTGGCGTGGCGCCGGTTACGGGATCGATCTTTAAATCCGTGAGGCGGTCTTGGGGTTCTTCCAGTTCGGGTCCTGGCGCTTCGGACTCCGTGAACGGGGCATCGGGTCCGCATCTATGAAGAAGATCTTGGTGTTTCGCGGGGTAGATCTTGTCGGGGTCGGGGCTCAGGTGGCACACTAGGATCTTGATCTCCGTGAACGGACTTGAGTTGATTCTTAAACAGCTGCAACATGTGACACACCTAAAACTCCCTAACATTTCCAGATCACCAAAAAGTCCTTCACGTCCAGGACAACACCGACGATATCCCCACACCAAAGGCGCATGTGCACGGAAGGAAACACAAGGACGGACACAGGGGCCATGTTCGATAGGACGAGCTTGAGCGGCAACAGAACCATGCGGGGCGGCGGCGAGCTTGCAGGGTGCTCGGCAGAAGCACGACAGAGGCGGTGGAGCTTGACGAGGGGAACGGGCCGGCGACGATGGAGGTGCGGGTCGGCAGGGCGCGGAGCAGAGGCCAGCGGCGCCGCCCGCTGAAGAGGAAGGTCGGCGTCGAGGGACTCGCGCGGCAGCCGCGGGGAGGCGCAGAGAGGGGAGCACCGGCGGCTCGGGGCCGGCCCGCCGCGGCGAGAAGGAGGAGGTCGCGGGATCGGCAGGGCGGAGCGGAGCCGGCGCGGGGAGAGCGGGTCCGGCGGCGGCCGGCGGGCGTCGGGGAGGAGGCAGGACGCGGGAGCGGCGCAAGGGGGAGGTGGGAGGCGCGCGGCAGGCGCGACGGCGGCACGGAGGCTGGCGCTCGAGGGGGGGACGCGGGAGCAGCGAGGAGGGCGAGCGGGGTGGGCGCGGCGAGCGGAGCGGAAGGAGACGGAGCCCGGCGGCGAGGGGCTCCACGGCGAGCTCGCGCTGAGAGAGAGGGAGATGAGGGCGGTGCGCGGCCGACGGAGCTCTGCGGGACGGCGAGAAGGAGACGGCGACGCGCTTGGGCGGGGAGGTGGTCGCAGCGGCGGTGAGGCGGGGCGGACGCGCGGCGGAGAGGAGCACGTTCGGCCGGGCGTGAGGCTGCGCGCGGGAGGCGGATGCGGCGGTGGGCGGGGCAGGTGAGCGCCGTGGACGGGGAGGTGGCCGCGGCGTCGAGAGGTTGAAGATGGCCAGGGGGAGCGGGCGGTCTGGGGAGTGGGTCGTGGTGGGCCAGGGGGACGGGGCCACGCGGGGCTGAGTGGAGAGGGGGGTGCTGGCGCGTGTGTGCGTGTGTGGGTTGTGTGGTGGGGCCAGGGGGTGGGCTGTGAGGGTGTGAGGGAGAGAGAGAGCTGAGAGAGAGGGAGTGGCTGCTGAGGTGGCAGTTCCTGGTTGGTTAGGGGGAGGGAGAGGGTGAGGTGTCAGGAGGCCATTGGTGGGGGTGAGGTGGAGGGGGTGTGTGGGTAGGCTATCTGGTAGCTTTAGGATTAATGGGGTGGGCCGTTTGTGTTTTTCTGGGGTGGTCGTTCGGGTCATTCGGCCCGTTCGACTGCCCTGCTAAAAATAATGCAATATTTTATTTATTTAAACGGACCGTTTGCCAAACATATTTAGTCAAAACAAAATATTCCGGCGACCCGGGTTTTGCGTTTGAATTAAGATGGGGCGTTTTAGAAAACAAAACGGGCTTTGCGAAAATAGTTTTAGACAAACAACATATGATGATGACGATGCAATGCACAAATTCAACGCGATTTTCTAGTAGTGGTTTTGCGGGATGCCACATCCACAAAGCCACCTCTAAAGCCTGAATAGAACACATATCTGTCAGTAATTGAGGCAGAACGAGTAGGGGGGAAAGAGGGATCGATAGGGGAGGAGGTCTGGAGGAGTACCTTGACTCAGCTAGAGGATGGAATACATGAAGGAAAATGGGGGAGCACCTCTTCCTCATCCTTCCCCGTTGTTTCGGTTTCTTGGACGGCGGAATAGCCACGTGACATAGAAGAAGGCCATGGACACCCCGTTGCCCCCTTGGTCATTTCCTTCAAATCTCAAACTGACTGATTCAATGCTGCCAGATATGGCGAGATGCAGCGTAGGAACCACGATCGAGCAAGGTCTATGGCGCGATTGACAAGGCCCCCCGAGAGTGTGGTGGAGGACAGGGATGGCTGAGGCGGAGGCAGTGATGGACGGATCCACGCAGTGGCGGTGGTGTTAGGAGGATGTGGAGAAGCTGTGAGGGGCGCCAGATGCGTCGGAGGCATCGTCGATGTGTCGCAGGAGGAGAGGCGTCTAGATCGGGAGGAGAGAGTGGAGGGTGGGTGCGGGAGGGAGGGAGGGGCAGACAACAGTTGGGTTATGGGTGGTGGTGGAGGAGGAGGGTGAGCACGGTGGCGGCGGAGCGAGCGGTGAGGTCGCAGGCACTTGGGGGAGGCGGCGCCGGAGGAAGGGAGGAGGCGACGTTGGAGGGGTGTCACGACGTTGACTGCGGGTTGTACGGGGCCTCTTTTGTCCTCTGGACAGCGCGAGGTAGGACGGACGAAGGAGGCGACGTAGTGCTAACCGGCAGAAAACGGAACACGCTCGTCTTTTTTAGATAGTAGAGAAATGGACATGTGCCAACCGTGCCATAATCAGAAAATTGAATGTTAGTAACTTATTGTGCAATGATTTGTCTTGTAACTTTTGAACAGCTTGTTGATAGTCATATGTTACCTCGAATTTCCATGTGCACAGGTTTATTTCCAATCTCAATGCATTTTTTTCATATTTTCTTCAAAAATGGAAGTTTATTTTTGCTAAATTTCTAAATTAGAAAAGTTATTTTTTTAAGAAAGGGGGCAAAAGCTTTGCTTTGCTCTATTGATCAAGGAGAAGTTTACAAGAAAATAAGAGGATTTATTATAACTGAACTATTCTTCGGGCATCAAAATACTCAAACGCTTAGCAACCACAATTGTCCAAAGTTACATCTCATTTTAATCTTCTCAAAAATCACTATCAAAGACGCTTGCTTCTTGTAGAAAACCGTCGCATTTAGTTCTTCTTGTAGAAAACCCTTGCATTTAGTTCGTTCCGAACTTCCGAAAAGGTGAGGAGAGTTAGAGAGGCGATCTTCCGAACTTGAAGTTGGGGGTTGAAGAGTCGGTCATACCGCACCACCATTTCTTGAGTGATGTAGTTGGCCATTGTTGAGTGTCGTCTATTGTATATCCCAAGCCAATCTTTTAGGAGGCCCAAAGAAGCGGCAATGAACAAGAAGGTGATCAACAGATTCTGTAGTTCTCTTGCAAAGCGGGTAAAGGCCAAAATTACCGTGGAAGGCGCTTGCTTGTGGAAACCCCTTGCATTTCGGTGTTCCAAGCTTCCCAAGAGGTGAGGAGAGTTAGAGAGGCGGCGGCTTTGAGGTTGGGGATTGAAGAGGTAGTAATATCGCACCACCACCCTTGAGTGGTGTAGTTAGCCATTGTTAAGTGTTGTCTATTGTATAGCCCAAGCCAATCTTTTAGGAGGCCCAAAGAAGCAGCAATGAACAAGAAGGTGATCAACAGATTCCGTAATTCTCTTGCAAAGCGGGTAAACAGCAAAATTAGGCCAACCAAAGCCAATTTTTAAGAGCTAGCCGAACTTTATTTTGAGGAAGCCCAAACTAGCCTCTTCATGTCGGATAAAATGACCCCCAAAAAATACGGTTTGTAGGCCGATACCGTAGTATTCACCACTTACCATGAGCTTCGACACTATTTCATCATCCGTGTCTTCGTCAAGATTGACATTTTGAATTTGGATCCAAAGGTATACAAATTGATATGTATCTCTTGTACAAGATGTGTTGGAAATATAAGCAATAATCCATATGATTTAATCCGAATAATAAACTTATAAATCATGATCATACAGATAGTAGTAAAACCAATCATGCAGATCAACAAAGTAGATGAACAGATTACATCTATACAAGATAAACCTATCACATCTACACCAAACGCTAGAATAAAGTACTCTAGCATAATCAGAAAAAGACAGTTGAGTATCACGTACAGAGTAGGCTGAATAGCAGCCGCAGCGGTCGCAGCAGCGTCGCCCATGTTGTGGTTGTCGAAGAGGTCGCTGACGTCCGGAAAGAAGTCGTCGTCAGGGAACTCGTCGTCGGACGACGTCGTGGTTGCCAGTAGTCGCGCTTGAGCGCTCCCCAAAAACCTGATCGCCCCTCACCCGTACAGGTTCACGAGAGGCGGGGTTCCGGAGGCCTACTGTCCCGATCTGCGGTGCACGCCGCAAGCCGGGATGGAGAATACGAAAGCGGCGGCGCAAGGTTCTGGAGGTAGGCGCGTGTGTGGATTGATTCCGTGTCGATTAGGTTTAGCCCGGACGCTTTATATAGTGCAGGTTAGGAGGATCGTGGGCTCAGCCCACGTCCGAGTCGGTAACAGCCAAGTCCATAAAAACTGGAAACGGCTGTAATTAACGCGTCCGTTAATGACTCATAATCAGTTTTCTCAACAAGCAAAATAAAGCTCGGCTCGGCGAGATTCCCGCAACCCGCGGCGCGCGTCGTGACGAGGCGAGGCGTGGCGAGGCGGGCGGCGTCGGAGGAGGAGTGCGCGATGGCTACTCTTCTTGTCACACTCTACTATATAAGGTGGTCCAACTCCCCTTCAACTAGCAATGTGGGACTAAACTTTAGCACCACTAGCACAGCCATATGCTGCCATATACAAGTGGGCCAAAGAGAATTTCAGAATTTGTCTAATGGGCCAATAGCCCAATATACACCAAATTCCAACAATCCCCCACAAAGTCTCATTGGCACATCACATCACCTTTCTTCCAGAACATTGTTTTATATACCAGTATGTAGTGGAGACTGTTAAGTTGAACTTCCACGTTAAACTTCATGCTACACTAGCTTGCAACTTGAATAGTGGACTATGCCTTGAACTACAAGTTTTCTGCGCGCTAGTTTCACACAAAATCTAGACCGGTACAGGGCTAGCGTCGGCTTCCCCGCGGTTTGGAGCTTATGCGTCATACTCCAGGGCCTTTCATGAGTTTATTAGAGAGCACCCAACTCTCACGGACTGCTACGTTTGACAGTCAGACTCATATAGGTGTGTTCCTCAAGAGATGTTCTGCAGGACAACATCTCCGCTTATAAAAAGCCACTTGGAACACATTAAGATAAATATCAACCTGCCATGCAGAATAAGAGAGTATTGCATCTTTATGGAGATGTAAATATAATATGGGAATACTCTCCTCTCAGCTGACCAACAGCTTGTCTCCCAGCTCTAATTCACGGGATCTCCGATCACATAGAGTGGGTTGCCACTGGGATCAACTCATAGCGTGAGTCTCAAACCCATCTCCCTCGATGCATTATCTATCACATTACGTGATAGTCCCTTTGTGAAAGGATCTGCCAGGTTTTTAGATGTTTGGATATAATCCAACGCAATAACTCCGGAGTTTCTTAATTTCCTGACAGATTTCAATCTCCTCTTCACATGCCTTGATGACTTCATATTATCCTTAGAACTGTTTACTTTGACGATCACAGTTTGATTATCACAGTTCATTGGGATGGCGGGTATTGGTTTTTCAACCACAGGTAAGTCCATCAAGAGCTCACGAAGCCACTCTGCTTCAACAGTGGCTGTGTCTAATGCTGTGAGTTCTGCTTCCATTGTTGACCTCGTTAAGATGGTCTGCTTGCAAGACTTCCAGGAAACAGCGCCACCACCAAGTGTAAACAAATAACCACTTGTGGCCTTAATCTCATCAGCATCAGATATCCAGTTTGAATCACTATAACCCTCAAGTACCCGAGGATAACCAGTATAGTGAATACCATAACTCGCAGTGCCTTTCAAATAGCGCAAAACTCTTTCAAGAGCATGCCAATGATCATCTCCAGGATTTGACACAAATCGACTCAGTTTGCTTAGAGCAAAGGAGATGTCAGGTCTAGTAGCGCTGGCTAAATACATGAGCGAGCCAATAATTTGAGAATATCTCAATTGATCTTTAGCAGTCCTTCGATTCTTTCGAAGTAGCACGCTCGGATCATAAGGCGTTGGAGAAGAATTACAGTCGCTATACCCAAAGCGACTCAATATCTTTTCCACATAGTGAGACTGAAGCAATGTAATCCCACCATTGTCATCCTTTAGTAGCTTGATGTTTAAGATTACATCATCCACTCCCAAGTCCTTCATCTCAAAGCAACGAGATAGGAACTCTTTGACCTCCTCTATAACAGCGAGGTTGATCTCGAATATCAATATGGCATCAACATAGAGACACATAATAACTCCCTCGCCCCCACCATGGCGATAGTACACACATTTGTCAGCTTCATTTACAACAAAGCCTTCAGCAGTTAAAGTTCTTTCAAACTTCTCGTGCCACTGTTTAGGAGCTTGCTTAAGACCATATAAAGACTTCACTAACTTACACACCTTTGCTTCTTGACCATCTACTACAAATCCGTCAGGCTGCTCCATATAAATTTCCTCATCTAGCTCTCCATTTAGAAAAGCTGTCTTAACGTCCATTTGATGAACGAGAAAACCGTGTGAGGCAGCCAAGGAAAGTAGTACTCGAATAGTGGTCAATCTGGCTACAGGTGAGTAGGTATCGAAGAAGTCTTCACCTTCCTTTTGGGTATAACCCTTAGCCACAAGACGTGCTTTGTACTTTTCAATAGTACCATCAGGTCTAAGCTTTTTCTTGAACACCCATTTACATCCTACAGGTTTACACCCATAAGGACGATCAGTGATTTCCCAAGTACCATTAGCTAAGATGGAGTCCATCTCGCTTCGAACAACTTCCTTCCAGTAGTCAGCATCTTGAGATGCATAGGCTTCTGAAATAGAAGTGGGAGTATCATCCACAAGGTACACAATGAAATCATCACCAAATGACTTTGCAGTCCTTTGTCTCTTGCTCCTTTTGGGAGCTTCATTGTCATCCTCCACAGGATCATCAGAGTGTTCTATCGGCATAGTGGGTTCAGGAATTATAGAAAATTCCTGACTAGATGAACTAGTCATCTCCTGATTTGATGAGCTAGACATACCTTTCATAGGAAAGATATCCTCAAAGAAAGTCGCATCATTCGACTCCATAATTGTACCAACATGCATGTCGGATACCTCAGATTTTACTATCAAAAATCTATAGCCAATGCTATGAAAAGCATATCCCAGAAAAACACAATCAACGGTTTTTGGTCCAAGCTTTCGCTTCTTGGGTATTGGAATATTGACTTTCGCCAAACAACCCCAAGTTCGTAAGTAAGAGAGTTTAAGCCTTTTCTTTTCCCATTCCTCAAATGGAGTCGTGGTTTTATCCTTTACAGGAACACGGTTTAGGACATGACACGCGGTCATTAGCGCCTCCCCCCACCATTCCTTGGAAAGACCCGATGTATCTAACATGGCGTTAACCAAATCAGTTAGAGTACGGTTCTTCCTTTCGGCCACCCCATTTGACTGAGATGAGTAGGGAAGCGTCCTCTCATGTATAATACCATGTTCCGCACAGAATAAATCAAATTCATTTGAAAAGTACTCTCCACCACGATCCGACCTTAGCCGCTTGATTTTAAGATCAAGTTGGTTTTCTGCCTCAGCTTTATAGATTTTAAAGTAGTTCAAAGCTTCATCTTTAGATTTCAGGAGATAAACATAGAAGTATCTAGTGGAGTCATCAATCAACGTCATAAAGTATCTTTTTCCACCTTTTGTCAACACACCATTCATCTCACAAAGATCTGAATGTATAAGTTCTAGCGGTGCTAAGTTTCTCGGTTCCGCGGCCGTATGAGACTTGCGGGGTTGCTTTGCTTGCACACAACCTTGGCACTTAGAACCTTTGACAGTGGTAAATTTCGGAATTAAACTCATATTGGCTAGCCGCGTCATGCAACCAAAGTTAATATGACAGAGTCGTGAATGCCAAACATTGGACTCATTATCATTGCAAACATGATTAATAACTTTAGTACATGAGTCTGTCAGAGACAAGCGGAACAGACCTCCGCACTCATAACCTTTTCCAACAAATTGTACATACTTAGAAATTACAACTTTATTGGACTCAAAAACCAACTTAAAGCCATCTCGACATAAAAGCGATCCGCTGACGAGATTCTTATTGATGGAGGGAACATGCTGCACGTTCTTCAGCTGTACGGTCTTCCCCGAAGTAAACTTCAGATCTACCGTACCAACACCATGAACAGAAGCACGTGAGCCGTTTCCCATCAGCACGGAAGAAGTCCTTGAGACCTGATAAGAGGAGAACATGGAAATATCAGAACATACATGTGTATTAGCACCCGTGTCTATCCACCAATCAGGAGAATGACATAATGAAAGGATAGTAGGTAAAATACCGTACCCAGCATCCTTCATCTCAGTATCGCTAATAACAACATTAGCGGCATTGCCGCTGTTCCCATGTTGACGCTTGTCAAAGCGATTAGGGCAGCTAGGAGCCCAATGACCAGGATCACCACAGACGTGGCAAGAGCCTTTCCTCTTATCATTTTTCTTCTTGAAGTTGGTTGAGTGCGTGGCCTTGTTCTTGCCATCGAACTTTCCCTTTCCTTCAGTTTTGTTCTTATTCTTGAACTTATGGGATTGGAAGTTTTTCCTCTGCACTAAATTGGCAGTAGAACCTCCCTCAAGTCCTCGAGCAGTTTTGTCCTTTGCTCTCGCCTTCTCTTCCACATGAAGAGACCCAATGAGATCCGTAACGGAAAACTCTTGTCTCTTATGTTTCAGAGAAGTAGCAAAGTTCCTCCACGAAGGAGGAAGCTTGGCAATAATGCCACCGGCCACAAATTTGTCCGGTAAGGAACACTTGAACTGCTCAAGTTCTTTGGCAAGTGATTGTATCTCATGAGCTTGCTCAACGACGGAGCGCTCATCAACCATCCTGTAGTCATAGAATTGCTCCATGACTTACAGCTCAGTGCCAGCGTCCGAGACCCCAAACTTGGCCTCGAGCGCTTCCCACGCGTCCTTGCCATTATCAAATGACATATAAGGGTCAACAATGTTGTCCCCAAGAACACTGAACAAAGCCGCCATAAACATGGTATCGGCTTTCTTAAAGTTCGCTTCCTGCTCAGCAGAAAGATCTCCTTCAGGCTTGCCAAGAGTGGCGCTATAACAGTTTAGGTTTTCAAACCAGAGAACTGCTCTCTTGCGCCATCTCTTATAGTGCATGCCATCAAAAGGAGGCGGCCTAGTAGCCGCGGCTACACCAGTGGAATTCAGTTGCCTATAATCAGGTTTTTGGATTGTTGGAAATATAAGCAATAATCCATATGATTTAATCCGAATAATAAACTTATAAATCATGATCATACAGATAGTAGTAAAACCAATCATGCAGATCAACAAAGTAGATGAACAGATTACATCTATATAAGATAAACCTATCACATCTACACCAAACGCTAGAATAAAGTACTCTAGCATAATCAGAAAAAGACAGTTGAGTATCACGTACAGAGTAGGCTGAATAGCAGTCGCAGCGTCGCCCATGTTGTGGTTGTCGAAGAGGTCGCTGACGTCCGGGAAGAAGTCGTCGGACGACGTCGTGGTTGCCAGTAGTCGCGCTCCCTAAAAACCTGATCGCCCCTCGAGATTCCCGCAACCCGCAACCCGCGGCGCGCGTCGTGACGAGGCGAGGCGAGGCGGGCGGCGTCGGAGGAGGAGTGCGCGAGGGCTACTCTTCTTGTCACACCTTAGTTAGTGGTGCAACACTCTACTATATAAGGTGGTCCAACTCCCCTTCAACTAGCAATGTGGGACTAAACTTTAGCATCACTAGCACAGCCATATGCTGCCATATACAAGTGGGCCAAAGAGAATTTCAGAATTTGTCTAATGGGCCAATAGCCCAATATACACCAAATTCCAACAAGATGAAGTGCCACTACATGAATCCTAAAATTCTTTCGAATCAACTTCCAATTTGCTCACTTGGAAAGAATTATAGAATTCATATAATCGATTTTGAAAGAATTTTAGAATTCGTGTAGTGGCAGTTGATCTTGTGCTACAAGAATATAAAAAAAAAACAGTACTCCCAATAAACGAGCACGCCTGTAACGATGTTCAACTACAAATGCTGATTCTATGCGTCCGTCCTGTATATTCTCAAATTTCCGGAAAGAATGTACCCCAAACAGTTCAGAAAACTATAATGACAGGTTACAAGAAGATACTACAGGATCGATTTACTCTAGCAAAATAGCACTACAGGACCGTACTAATAATGTCTGAAACGCGACGAAACAACTCTCTCAGACACTCACGAAGAAACCAGAGCCGGTTCAGCTGCAAGCATGTCCAAGAGCATTCCATGAGCAGTAGTGCCGCCACCAGCAGCAGCAGCAGCAGCGCCCGGCGAGCCGCGGCTATGGAGCCACCACAGCAGGTTGGTCAGCGTGTTGCCGTCGTCGTGCGACGCCAGCTCCCTGGTCTTGGCCAGCGCCGACTCCTTGTCGTAGGTCCCCTCCAAGGCGTACACGAACCCCTTCCACCCGTCGCCGACGCCGTCCCTGGCCAGCGCCGGCGCGGTCCAGCGCACCAGGTCCCTGGCAAACCCGGCGTCCGGGAAGAGGGCCTCGCTGATGGGCACGATCGGCAGCAGCTGGATTCCCAGCCTGCACTCCTTCCACTCCGGCGGCGCGAACCAGAGGCCGCTGTCCCTCTTGTTCGCCCACACGACGCCCACGACGCGGTTGCGGCCGGTGAAGTCGCCCTCGTAGATCGCGTCGCCCTCCCTGACGTGCCACCATGTCTGCGCCGCCAGCATCTCGAGCGCGGTCAGCGTGGCCGCGGCGGAGACGAGGGGCGCGTCTCCGTAGCTCAGCCCCAGCAGCGCGGCGGAGTAGTAGGCGTTCACGGCCTCGCTGGTGCTCTCCTGGTTGCGCCCGTCGCCGAACTCCGTCAGCCCGCCGGCCCACGAGTGCAGCTTCCAGAGGTCGAACGTCCTCATCCTGGGGTAGTAGTCGCTCGCGCCGGCTTGCCGCGAGGTTGTCATGAAGTCGGCGACCATGGAGTAGGCCTGAGGCATGTACTCGCGGCCCCAGGCCGGGTCGATCTTGGCGAGCACGGCGATGGCGTACACGAAGTAGCCCAGGTGGTAGTGGTGGTCGTTGTAGATCCCGAAGCCGAAGTCGGCGCCGGTGTCCGTCATCCCCTGCCGAGTGACGAGGCCGCCCCATATGGGATCGTACAGGAAGCCATTGCCCTCGAAGCTGCCGTTCAGCCAGGGCGTGACGGCGGCGGTCAGGAAGCGGTGCACCGCCGGGATGACGTCCGGGCACCCGACCTCCTCGGCGATCAATGCCAGCCTCGCCGCCCTGGCGATGGCCTTCCCGTAGAAGTAGGACGAGGCGGTGGTGATGGGGCTGGAGGCGAGGTCGTCCACGTCCTTGCGCAGCGCGGCCACGATCTCGGGCACCCCGTCCTCGCTGACGCCCCGGGTGGAATGCCAGGTGGGGAACACCGGGTCGGTCCTTAAAGCCCAGGCGTCGCCGACGACGCCGACGAGGTCGCCGTCGATGCTGCGGTACCTGAAGTCTTCGAGCACACGGACGCCGCGGTCCTTGGAGAGCAGGCGGAGGTGGAGCGGGTGGGCGAGCATGAGCAGGTCCCCCGACCCATCCGTGCGCCAGGTGTAGTCGACGGAGAAGGGGCGGTTCAGCGCGGCCTCCCCGCCCGTCGGGAAGCAGCCGCTGTGCTGGTCAAGGACCGCCTCCATGGCCGCGTCGGGCAGGAAGGCGACGCGGATGACGCCGTCGAATCCGGGCGCCGCGAGCTGCGTGACGCTGGTCATGGACAGGCGGATCGGCGCGGACGCGTAGAGGAGGAAGGTCTGGCCGCTGTTCATCCGGAGGCGCCACCTGGTGAGCGCGCCGTCGCGGGGCGCGGCCTCGAGGAAGGCGTGGACAGAGACGAGGGAGATGTCGACGGGGACCCCCGCGGTGGCGACGGTGACGAAGGGGCTGCCGCGGACGAGGAACGCGCGCAGGGATGGGGAGAAGTCGAGGGTGACGGAGAGGTCGTCGAAGGCGTAGATGCGGTGGGGCGCGGCGGCGTCGGATGGGGACGAGATGGTGAGGTCGGCGACGAAGGTCTGGGCGTGGAAGGACGGGGAGTGGACGCTCTTCGGGTAGCAGACCGTGAGCGCCGCGGCGGCGGACTTGACCGAGTACGGGTGGATGTACTCGGGCTGGTCCCCGTTGTTGAGCGCGAAGTTCTGGAAGAAGGAGTTGGTGGGGAGCGGCGCGGAGAGGAGCTCGCGGGAGAAGAAGCGGGCCGGGTCCGGGAGCACCGTCGACGCCGCGTGCGGGAACGCGGGGAGCGAGGACGGCGGGGGAGGCATGTCGGGCTGTGGCGGCGGGGTGGTGTTGTGCCTGGACTGCCAGAAGAGGAACGCGGCGAAGGCCACCGCGAAGTACGTGGCGACCTGCGCCATCCTCTTCCTCTCCATCGCCGTCTGTCACGGGAGACACAGCAGAGCCTGACTTCGATTATATAGGCGCCGCCGCGCCGGTCGATCTCTCTCCGCGGAGGACTGCGATTGGCGACGGCCGCGTCCCCCTTTGGAAGAAAGGACAGTACAGTTGCCTCAAGAACTTGGTATCGAAGCAAACATTACTAAATCACACAGGTTACTAAATTTTGGTACGGAGTACTAGTTTTCTAGCTTTGATGGTACTCCTCCGATCCATATTAGTTAATTTGGATTTGTCTAAATTCGAATTTATCTAGACATATTTTAGTGCTAGATACATCTAAATCTAGATAAATTTGAGTCAACTAATATGGATGAGATGGAGTACTATTTTTTAACAGGAATCATACCATTGCCTTTCCTATCCTTTTTTTAGTTTTCCTAGCTTTGGTAGTAATTTTTTAACAGGAGCCAATATTTTCTTGGTAGTTTTCCTGGCTTTGGTAGCAGTAATTTTTTAACAGGAGCCATACAATTGCCTTTCCAATCTTTTCGTCTGCTTAGTGACAAAGGAACAGCTATTGACAACCGTTATACAACGATGACAAGCAAAGTAATCAGAGTATAACAGAGAGAATATTTCTTCCCTGGGAAAGAGAGGCCACGCCAGTAACATTTTTTTACAGTGATTTAGTCCATATACAACAGGTTTACATATACAAAGACTAAAACAAACTTATACAAGAGCAATTGCACCTGCAGGGTGATAGCACACCCAGGTGTGATAATAGCGAAGACTGAGTGGTCATAACAATATCATGCCAACACATTATGCAACAATCTTCTTCCAGACAAATTACCCATTTTCTTACATCAGGAAAACGTACTTCCTTCCCTTTTATTGCTTTCATGGGATAGGCAACAGGTGTGCATTTTCAGATATCAATATAACCAAGCTATACATTGCTGCCCTCATCTAAAGAGGCTTCTGCTGGAGCAAGTTGTGACACACTGTTGTGCCCTCATTGCAGTAGCCCGCTCCTCTTCCCCCAACCCATGGCTACTATGTACAGAATCGTGCAGCCGGCAATGGTTCCGAAGGTGGTTTCCCAAAATTTCACATGTGCTGCTCGTGTCGCCTCTGGAGTGTCGGGATTGTAAAGTGATATGCCAATGTTCATCCCGAAAAGACCAACGACAGCAACTCCAGCAGTAACCACAACTGTCGCAGTCGAGAGCATGACCCCCATCTGTAGAAGCTGGTTTTGTTTGTCGTCCAACATTATGTTGATGTAATCCTCGGTATCATCAACATATTCCCGCAGCTTCAACCAAAGGTACAGCAAGTATATGTTAAGCTTGAAAATTTGATGTACAAGCATACGATATATAACTCCCTATCCCAATGTCTCATGGTTAGAAAGAATATTGCTGACAGTAAATGGAAGATCAGATAAAATCATTCTAAAGAACCTCCGATGAAACCAACTGAGAGAAAAGTGAACTCAAGTACTCAACCAAAAACAAAATAGTGTATTCTGATATAACAATAAGCTTCTACTTCTAGAGTGCCCTAGCTCATAATATTTAGCTTGTTAAAGGCATCATTTCTGCAACATTTTATAACTTATACCACAATGTTTTTGACTAATGGTAATAGAATTGTATGTTCTCAACATATGCCAGATAGCGCTATAAATTCACGCTCCGGATCTAAAGTTCTTTTAATAATAATAGGTGGGCAGGAACTCAGCAATAACACGGAAAGAGAACAACTCTTACATGTGAAAGCTTATTCAGTGTGCCATCAATTTGCACAAAATAGGCCTCCAAAAGCATCTCCAGTTCTTCAATGTTGGGCTTATAACCAGCAAAGCTAACATTGGTTCCATATGGCTCGCTTCTATAATCTTCATCCCTAACACACAAATGAAATGATTGCATATATTTAACATATTCATTATTCATACATGCATATTGATGCATTCAAACCAGACACGAACATAGATATTTATGGTCTACAGAAATAGCAGTACTCCCTCTTCCAAAATAATCGATGTCCTAGTTTTATCCTAAGTCAAACTACTTTAGGTTTGACCAAGTTTTAAGGAAAACATTTGAACATCTAAAACACAAATTTATTTTTACAACATTAATCATACAATAAATTTACGGACTATATAAACTGACACTTCTTCATATAACTTTGGTCGAACTTAGAGAAGTTTGACAAACCTAGAACATCGACTATTTTGGAACAGAGGAAGCACATCTGAAGGAAGAAAGTAGAGATATCTCGCTTTATTGACTTACCTATCCTCCTCCAACTGAGATGGATCATGATCATCAACCTCAACTCTGGATGAAGTCTCACTGATATCTTGTTGAGCAAGTTTTTCTGTCAAGTACATTTCAGCCATGTCCATTTCATCATCCAATAGGTGCTCAAGTTCATCCCTCACCTGTCAGAAAGTAAATTTTATCAATGTGGACTTATTGTACAAGTCAATAAGGAAAATGAGTTCAGAAGATTGCAGTGAATAGGTTTTTCCGAGGAAATTATAGAGCAGAAGAACAGATATAGTGGTAGGCGGTGGTCAGATGTGCGTATAATGAAGGTGAGGGAGGGTGGGGAAAAATTCACATAGTTATGGAGGTCAGAAAAATAGTGATATTGAAAGTACCCAGCAGAATGAAATACTCCCTCTGATCCATAATAAGTGTCGCTCGTTTAATATAACTTTGTACAAAATCAGCGACACTTATTATGAATCGGAGGGAGTAGCAAATTATGTTTGACAACACCAACCCATAATAGTATGATACAGCAGCAGCAGCAGCAGCAGAAATTGACAAGAAGTATACATGAAATAGATTGCACCCTCAAACAAGTTAAATTGCCTACCTTCTGCACACGTCCAGAAATGGCCACCAGACGGCTCTTAATTTGCCTAACTCGCTCAAGATTCAATGTACTAATCTTTGAAGTTAGCTCATCCAATGCTGGGTATGCCTCTTTCTCCAGAGTCCCAGTCTGCGGAAAAAAAACAGACCAGTCACTGTCTGCAACTACCAGTAGACCATGTTTTGTTTACTTGCAAGAACTGAGAACTACTGCTATCTCAAACTGATTTGTACACTTTATTATCACAAATGCAATATATATGAAAAAAAAAGAGAACACTCAAAAGACTACTCCAGGGTCAGCTTAAGAAAGCTTCTACAGTAAGCACGACTCCATCTATCTGTAAATAAAATATAAACAGGACTGCCCCAAATTTTCTGGGAAAGCATGAATACCAAACTTCTATAAATTGCTCCAACAAGGCCTCAAGTTCATCTGATAAGCACATCTGATTAAATGAATGAACATCCTACGTACTACCTCAGTTCCATATTAACTGCCGCAGATTTTTCTGGATTTGCATGTTTCTACGCACTAAAATGCGTCTAGATACATGCGTAACAAGACAAATCTGCGACATTTAATATGGAACGAGGGAGTAATAACAAAGGCTCAATATCAAACAAGACATCGTGTGAAACAGTGAACCATGTTAAACAAGCTATCCTAAGATGGAAAACAGGATAACTTAGATTTATTCAAATAAGTCAAACCAGAATATCCAGAAATATGATGAGACACGTACTTCCTCTTCCAGAGATCTACATGCTGACTCGAGGCACACTTCAAGGGCACGAAATTCAAAAGGTAAAACCTTGGTGCTTCCATCTTTCACTCCGGCCAACGTAGGCATACTGCTGCTGTGGGTCATTCCACCCACCGCATTAGGAGTCCTCTTAGCCATCTCCAGTTCTTGTCCTTTAGATGAACTAGGAGCAGGAAATGGCGAAGCAATCGCAGATGATTCACCCTCAATATCAGTAAACTCTGCAGCCTGTTAAAAGAAAAGTAAAGTTGACACATTCATACAGCCCCTTAAACCTTATCACAGTATCACTTCTAAAAAGCAGGAAACCAAGTGGAATGACCTAATTGTCCGAATAAACAACTAGAACTTTGCATAATAACTATCTGACCATGCATGTGCTCTTACATGACTGAAGTGTGAAATCCGCCAAGTCAGCAAAACATATATTATGCTAACTGTATGAAGGTCTGATGTTTTTGTTTGGCAAAATGTCAAGTTCAATTCAGCAGCAATTTCTCAAAACAAGACAGAAGATGGAGGTGCTCTAACAGATGTGTAAATCAAATTGTATTCTTGGGATCATATGGTGTTTGGACAAGTCTGGTGATAAGCATGCTCTAACAGATGTACTCTCTATGTTCCGAATTACTTGTCGCAGGCTTGTCTAGATACGCATTTTAGTGTATAGATACATGTAAATCTAGACAGATTTGTGACATCTAATTCCGGACAGAGGGAGTATAACATTAAGGGCAACACCAGCACTACTGGCTAATCAGTTTCGAGAAATCATGAAAGACATCTGATCCCACACCACACAACAAAGATATAGTCCTGGCAAAAATTACTATCACTGGCATCATTCGGGTCTTAACACATAATGTGATATTTAGCAGTGTCCTTTTTAGAAGCAGGACACAAAGTTCAGCACACATGACTTGAAATCTTTTAAAAAAAAGTCTCCTCATAATTCTCCTATCCACCAGACGTGTCCTTTTTAGAAGCAGAACATAAAGTTCAGTACATATGACTTGAAATCTTAAAAACAATGTATCCCCCATAGTTCTGCTATCCACCCGCAGCTCGGATATTGTACCACAATTATTTTACTAGTCTAAATCATAAGCCTAGAAGCAAAGCATATGGTGAATTGACAGGAAGCAGAGGTGCAAGAATATACCTGACCAGAGGAAATGAGCACTCGGGCCTGGAGATCGCGGACGAATTGCGCGAAGTCGGGGTCCTTAGAGTTAGGGAGCAGCACCTCGGCGGCGGTGATCACGGCCTTGACGCGCTCCAAGTTGACGACGATGGCGCGCTCACGGCCCAGGATCGTAGAGGGGTAGGACAGAAGAGGGTCGAGAACTCTCAGGTCGCGCGCTGGCAACCCCGTCCGCGCCATCACCGCGTGCTTTCCGGCCTCCTCGAGCCGCGCTCGCCCCGATGCCGGAACCACCAGCCACTCCCGGCTCGCCGCCGCCGCGGCGGCAGCGCCCGCCTTCCGCCTCCCCCCGCCGCCGGGCACCGTCGCCAAGGGCCTCATCCCTTATTCCCGGAGTTAGGGTTTCGATTGCGATCGCCGACGGCAGCGGTGGAGGTGCAGGTGTGTGTGGTCGGCTGAAAGGAGATGCGTGGGGTCCGAGTGAAAATTGGAGGCCTTGTCCGTAAATGTTACAAGAACAATTTTGTTTGGACTTTGTGCAGTATCTCAGACAGAAAAAAATAGTCACGTGCCGAAAAAGCAGAGAAAAAATATCAGGTCGAAAATAATGTAAATATAGCTGAATGTCTGTGCGTTGTCATGGTCATAAAAAATTAATTTAGATAAATATATTAATAGTTAAAAAACAATGCTATTGTACTTTAAAATATCACCATCATTTCTTTTTCCCTCTATCATTACATGAATGTTCTCTGCATCATGGCAATACGTACTCCCATCGTCTCAAAATAGATATCCGAGGATTATCAAAATTTAGATAAATCCACGATATCTATTTTAAGACACGGAGTACATATCTTTCAGCTAATGCTCTACTTGCGAAGCATAGTGTACTTCTTAGAAAATTAGTGCATGTACACGGTTGCCCTAAATATATATTTTTTAAAATCTAATTGTGTTGCTGAAATTATTTTCCTTTTCTATGACAAACAATGAACAGTCACACTATCTCACCTAAAGCATGGATAAATAGTCGGATGACCCACTGCCAAACATCTCATGTGTATGGAAATTGAATTTAATTCATGGAAGTTCAATATGAAACTAACTCCCTCTGTTTCAAATTACTCCGCACGTACGCTTATCTAGGTGGGCTAGTACTCTCTCATTTTTCATCCAAAAATTCTTTTAATTTTTAGAATATTAGTACACATTACATACTATCTATTTCAAAATTTTCAGGATTTTTTTGAATAAAAAATAAGGGAGTACTAGTCCACTTAGATAAGCGTGTGCACGGAGTAATTTGAAACAGAGAGTATGAAACATTGTCCCCTTTCATGCATAAATATCTTGTTTCTTTTGCCATGTACCCGGCCTGCTAGGTTATATGTGTGGTTCCGACAGACCCCGTCTCTCAAGCGATGATAAGTTATGATTAGCAAGCGTCCTTCAGTTTGTACTCTCTCCGTTTTAAAATATAAGATGTTTTAGGTTTGTGAATAAAATGTATTTAGACTTTTTTTAGTATACATTCACTCAAGTTTGGAGTGAATCTACACACTAAAACAAGTCTAGATACATTTTCTTTACAAGTCTAAAACATTTTATATTTTGAAACGGAGGGAGTAGAAGGGTATGTTCTTCCTCTTGTCTTGGAGATCCCTGCGTACGATTTTTCGAGCCGTTGGTCTTGTCCAGTTTGTTCATTTTACCATCGGCATTGTGCTTCGACATTGACTTGCCATAGTCTACTGGTCGCCGCGATGTCGCTCGGATGCACTGTTCCTCTACCTGCAAGGCACACAAGAAATTAAAACATTAAAGCATGAGTCTTGCACCACACTCACCACAAACGACGTTTACTGCACATAATTAATGGCAATCGGCCAATACAAGCAAGGCAAAATGATTTTAGATCTTCCTAACCAATGGCACATATCACTTAGAAGGAAATAAGACAAAGGTCTTCCTGGCCAACGACACATCACTACACAAGGAAATAAGACAAAGGACTTAATTTACACTATTAACGACACATGTGCATAAAATAAAATACAGTAGATGTACTAAACTGCAAACCTCTCGAATGAACGAGATTTGCCTTCTCTCCTGTGAGGTAAAGAGCGGCGGGGCAGCTCACCGCAAGCAGAGATGTTTTCTGTTTTCAACGAACGGGTATGTTATTTAAACACAATAGATATTCTTCTACGGAGCCTAGACTCAAAAAAACACAACAAAAACGAGAAGACCAATCCAATCATGAATTTATGGTGGGAACTTTTCCGAAGCCTATATCTAATCGACCATGAGGCTCTTATATTTCTTTAACGAGGGGGAGATGTACGACCAGGAGTCCTTGTCACCCTCGCGTACGATTTTTTTCCTTTTCTCACTGCGACATACGAAAATTTAGTGTGCGGACGAAAACCATCGCAAGAAAAACTATATAATGTATATATAGATTTCTTCTATTCCTACTTGACTTTGTTTGCAAAAAAAATATACTTTCTTAGTTTTAAAATATAAGATGTTTTAGCTTCATGAAAGAAGTGTATCTAGACTCATTTAGTGTGTAGGTTCACTGCGAATCTACACACACTAAAAGGGGTTCAGATACATTTTTTTTATAAATCTAAAACATCTTATATTTTAAAATGCAGGAAGTATTAATTAGATAATAGTGACATTACAGTTTCTTTTGGATTCGACACTCCCTTTCGGATTCGATCCCGAATCTCATTAGGAACTAACCCTAACTAGACTTTTGTCTCTTGGTTTAACATCCCAAATCTAGCTAACTCATGAGTCATGAATAGTCTTATTATAGAGTCTAGGAATTTTTACCAACGAACCAATGTGATTCGATGACACAAGAATTTGAAGGTCTTCCACAAGATGACAGAGACGAGCCATCCCTCTTCATATTTTTCGCCATTTGCATCAGCTTGATATTGTCTGTTTCGTTAGTGATATTTTCTTGGGACATATCAAAGGCAAACCATAGCCCTTCCATGCACGCTAGTAACGCCACCTCTTCCGTGGATGAGTCCAAAATTAAAGCATATTTAAATATACAAATTATTCATATTGCACTCATTACATGCTATATTTAGCTACAACTATGGCTATTGTATATGATTATTAGTTCTCATTCATTTTCATATGGACTTTGCACATTAGTAGTTTTATTAGAATATTATTATCTTTTTATTGTCTTTGACTTGTGTGTAGGTGCTATGAACAATCATGGATAAAAGGAGCAAGAGAATTAAATATAGAGGAGTTGCACGCACCAGGCATAGCCATTTGAAGAGAGGAAGAACTGAATTTTTCCATCAACTCCAAATAAATATATAAGGCCATGGTGTTGTAGCTCCCATTCATATCAATCCAACGAGACAAAGAACATCTCAATCGGAGTCCATATAAAGAAAAGGCGGTCAAAACACTATAGAGTCCAGGCGCGTAACGATCACTGGGCAGGCGGACCGTACGGATGTAACACCCTCTGATGGTTTCGTTTCTTCAACCATAACAATATTTGTGAAGGCACGATGGGTATATTCGGCCCCAATCTCCATCGGTTCGCAAAACCGACCTCCAGAATGCCTATTTAAAGAGGGGAAACCCTAGAGGAAGGGGGAGAGTCCACACACGCCATAGGGGCGGAGCCCTACCGCTCTGCCGCCTCCATAGCCGCCGCCCACAAGATCTACACCACCATACCACTAAAGTTAGAGAGGATACTTGCATCTTGAAGGGCTACGCATCGATCTTCATCAACAGCGTCTCTAACTTCGATCCCCTTTGTTTAATTTGTTGTGATCCAATCTCTATTGTGGATTTGCATTTGTATTCAATTGTACCTTTATATTTCGTCCATACTATTGTCATGATGTTGATCCTCTTCATGTATGAGTATTATTACTATGCATTGAAACAGAGATGATCTATACTTGAGTCCATTGACTTATTGGTCTATGATGTATATATGATATGTGTTTGATCTCTCTCTTTAGATGATATGTGTAGTCGGTCACATATCATTTTTATTTGGATCTAAAGAAGAGGGTGAAATCCTTTGAACGTGTTTGGAAGTGTGTCCGGAGCTATTGTGACTAAAAGCACGGCTAGCAACTTGCACGGTTAGAGGAGGAATAAGAGATTCACTAAGCTTATTATGATATCCACGGGGAGACCCTTAATTGCGGTGGTCTGTATGGGTGACTACTCTCAGACATCGCGGTGGTTATTTAGAGATGACCTCATTTTTGTCTCAACAAAGTGGCTTCCTACGAGCCTTGTAATAAATATCTTATTATGGAGCTCTCTCCATACATATCATGACACAAGAAATAGGTCATCCTAATTATTCATAATTCTCATGCTAGTGGTGAATCCTACACTCTTTGAGAACCCCTCAATCATATCACACGACACTTTATATACACACTCTTGCTTTAGTCTACTTTTGTTATTTACTTTGTTACTTGCTACTTCAAATCTCTCTTGTTCGCTACTTTTGCAACTTATAGTGTAGAGTATTTTCAAACACTGTTTTGGGTATGAACGTGTCCTCACTGACAATGTGGCCGCGGGGTTGTGTTGATTGCCATCCTCAAATATTTCAAGGGATAAACTTTATAAATAATATTTGTTGCTACAAGTACTGGAATAACCCTGTTATTGGAAAACTAGGCATCAAGCAGCATCGCAGATACCTACATGCTGAGAAAACAACAGATCAGTTGTTGAAGAATCATGCATGCCTATGCACTACCAAATTAGGCCACAAAGGCATTATCCACATTAAGCTTTACCTCCGGAGGGCGGTTCCATACCACATAAGGCAAAGGGTTATTCTGGTACTTAATCCTCCACATGCAACATACTCATCATCATATTCCCTTTGATAATCTACTCTGACGTCGCTCGTATAATATTGTCCAAGGAATGCATAAAGCTACAGATAAACCAACTATCCATCAACAGCTGGCAACTCCTTGTCATGTGTGGCTTCACTATAGGCATACCAAACACTCCATGCTATCATGATCATTGCGGCTTGATACATCATAAATGTATCTATAATTTTTTATGTTCCATGCTTGTTCAGTATCAACTTTGCTATGCTTTGTCTACACTTTGAGGTATTTTTATACATTTTCTAGGACTAACCTATTAACAAGATGCCGCAGTGTCAGTTGCCTGATTTCTGCTGTTTTTGGTTTCAGAAAAGCTAGTAAGGAAATATTCTCGGAATTGGACGGGACAAAAGCTAAAGTCAATATTTTTTCGAAGAGAACAAAGAGACCGAAGGGCAGCCGAAGGGGGGCCACGAGGTGGACACATCCTAGGGACGCGCGGGCACCCCCTAGGGCGCGTCGCCACCTGGTGTGGGCCCCTCGAGCGGCCCCTGTCTCGCCTCTTCGCCTATAAAGTCACCCCAATGCAGAAACCCTAAGCACCCGATCAGATCTCCACAAAACAGTTCGTAGCCGCCACCATCGTCCCTAGATCGGGGGATCTTAAGCTCTTCCCGGCACCCTGCCGAAGGGGAGAGATCATCCCGGAGGCCTTCTTCATCACCATGACAGCCTCCGGTATGATGCGTGAGTAGTTCACCCTTAGACTATGGGCCCATATAGTAGCTAGATGGTTGTTTCTCCTCCTTTGTGCTATCATGTTTAGATCTTGTGAGCTCCGTTCATGATCAAGATCATCTATTTATAATCATACATGTTGTGTTTATGGGGATCCGATGGATATTGAGATACTATGTCAGATTGATTATTGATTCTATCATATCTTTGTTGTTTGTGATCTTGCATGCTCTGTGTTGCAGTAGCTATCTTGGCCAAGTAGATGCTTGTGACTCCAAGAGGGAGTATTTATGCTCGATAGTAGGTTCATGCCTCTAGTAACCTGGGGAAGTGACAGAAATCTCTAAGGTTGTAGATGTGTTGTTGCTACTACGGAGAAAACAACAATCTTTTGTTCATGGAACAATTGTATTGTTTACTTTACACACATTGCTTAATACAATTATCCGTTGCTTGCAACTTAATACTGGAGGGGGGTCGGATGATAACCTGAAGGTGGATTATTAGTCATAGATGCACTTGGATTACAGTCTATGTATATTGTTGTAATTCCCAATCAAATCTCATAGGAGTCATGATGTCTAGTATATGCATTGTTATGCTTTCTCAACCTGTCAATTGCCCCGCTGTAATTTGTTCACCCAGCATGTTATCTATCTTAAGGAGAACACCTCCAGTGAATTGTGGACCCCGGTCCAATCTTTATTATTGATACATCATCTATTGTTACCGTTTACTTTCTACAAGCAACTATTACCTTCCACACTATACATTTAATCCTTTGTTTTCAGCAAACTAGTGAGATTGACAACCTCACTGTAAGTTGGGGCAAAGTCTTGAGTTTGTGTTGTGTAGGATTCCAAGTTGTTAGCAACACCTTGGAGTTGTTTCCTTGCTCCTACTGGTTCGATAACCTTGGTTTCATAACTGAGGGAAAACTTGCAGCTATGCTCATCACACCTTGCTCTTGGGTTCTCCCAACGAGGCTCTACAGTCAATTGAGCCACCATCAAGATTTTCTGGCGCCGTTGCCGGGGAGTTAAGGACTGATACGTCGAAAATGTATCTATATTTTTTTATGTTCCATGCTTGTTTAGTATCTACTTTTGTTTGCTTTGTCTACACTTTGAGGTGTTTTTATATCTTTTCTGGAACTAACCTATTAATAAGTTGTCACAGTGCCAGTCGCATGTTTTCTTCTGTTTTTGGTTCCAAAAAGGCGTAAAATCAATATTCTCGGAATTGGACGGGACCAAAGCCAAAGTCAATATTTTACCGTGGGCGACATGAAGCCAGAAGATGAGACGGTGGGGCGCCACAGGGCGCCCAGACCCCCCTAGGCGCGACCAGGCCTGGCCCGCGCTTGGGTAGGGTGTGGCACCCCTGGCGGCCGTCCTGCCTCGCCCCTTCGCCTATAAGAAGCCCCCCGATACAGAAACCCTAGGCACCCGATCAAAACTCCATGAAACCTTTTGTAGCCGCCGCAATCATCGTCCCTAGATCGGGGGATCTGAAGTTCTTCCTGGCACCCTGCTGGAGGGGAGATCATCCCGGAGGCGTTCTTATCTGGTATGAAGCGTGAGTAGTTCCACCTTGGACTACGGGACCATGTAGTAGCTAGATGGTTGTATCTCCTCCTTGAGCTTTCATGTATAGATATTGTGAGCTTCGTTCATGATCAAGATCTAATCTATTTGTAATCATGCATGTTGTGTTTGTGGGGATCCGATGTATATTGAGATTACTATGTTAGATTGATTAATGGTTTTGTTTATTTGATACTATCATGTTTGTGTTGTTTTTGATCTTGCACGATCTCCGTTGTTAGTATCTATCTTGGCCAAGTAGTTGCTAGTGACTCCAAGAGGGGGTATTTATGCTCGATAGTGGGTTCATGCCTCTAGTTTCCAAGGGAAGTGACAGAAATCTCTTCGGTTGTAGATGTGTTGTTGCCACTAGGGAGAAAACAACGGTCTCTTGTTCATGGAACAAGTGGATTGTTTACCTTACACGCTTTGCTTAAAGCAGTTGTCTGTTGCTTGCAACTTAATACTGGAGGGGGTTCGGCTGATATCCTGAAAGTGGACTTCTAGTCATAGATGTAGTTGGATGGTGGTCTATGTATATTGTTGTATTGCCCAATCGAATCTCATAGGATCTTTTTGTCTAGTATTGCATTGTTATGCCTTGCTCAGTTCCTGTCAATTCCCTGCTGTAATTTGTTTACCCTTCATGCCATGTTGTTTATCTAAGGAGAGCACCTCTAGTGAACTATGGACCCCGGTCCAATCTTTACCATTGATACATCTTCCATTGTTACTTGATTACTTGATACAAACCATCATCACCTTCCACACCATACAGTTAATCCTTTGTTACAACAATCGGTGAGATTGACAACCTCACTGTTTGTTGGGGCAAAGTCTTGAGTTTGTGTTGTGCAGGTTTCCATGTTGCTTACAACACTTGTGTGACGTTTCCTTCCTCCTACTGGTTCGATAACATCGGTTTCTTACTGAGGGAATACTTGCTGATTTTCTACTTCAAACCTTGCTCTTGGGGTTTACTGACGAAGTGCACCTACATCAACTAGGCGTACCAAGGACAGCTTCAATCTCTTCCTCCTCGTCATTCATCTTTCACGGAGAAAGAAGATTCTCGCAAGGGGAGTCTCTCACAACCAATCTCTTTACTTTTGTTTTTGTTTTGCTTAGTTTCTTTTGCTTTGTTTTGCTTATTTATTTCTTTCAAAAATACAAAAAAATAGTTTTGTTTGGTTTGCATTTTCTTAAAAAAAACAAAAAATAAATAGTTCCTACTATAGTTGTTGGTCTGTTATTGCCCTGCATTGTCATGCTTTCTATCAATGGTTGGTTTCTTTGAAACTAGTTCTTATTGGCAAGGTGGGTTCACGGAAGAACAAAAATATTATTATAAGGAACACCTCTTGTCACAAAAAGTAAAACACTTATGGGAATAAATTGATAAATTAAATACCATTGCTAGAAACGTGTGCTCTACTTATAATGTTACTTATTGCTTTGATAAATATTGTTGCTATAGGAGGTATAAACACCTCCCTTTTCAATGTGAGTATAATGATAATGTTACCATATCTTCTTATGTTAAAGGAAATTATGACTTTTATGATGTGGAACAAATTAAAGAGTTTATTGCTTGGAAGGGTGCATTTGAACTTGCTAGTTTGCTTGAAAATACTGATGATTCACCTATAAATATGAGGTTTTAGATATACTTAAATTTTGCTTTGATAATTACAAGGAAAAAATGGCTATATTCTTAAATATATTAATAGATGCTTTCCACAAACAGAAGGGACTAGTGCCTTGCAGAAGCTTATGGAAGAAGAAATTACTGAACCTGAAAGCTCATTAGATGAAAAAGAGGAGGAGAGTGATGATCAAGAGGAGGAAGAATGGATTAGCTACCCATGCCTACCTTCTAATAAGAGTAACTTTTTATCCCTTACAGTATTTGATGGTCCCCCATGCTTACCAAAGGAGGATGAATGTTATGTTCCTATGGATTATTTTAAAATATCTACTATGGGTAAAACTTGTGATAATAATTATGCTCCTGTTATTGATACGTCGGAAACGTATCTATAATTTTTGATGCCCCATGCTTGTTTACTATCTACTTTGCTTTGCTTTGTATATACTTTGAAGTGTTTTTATATGTTTTCTGGAACTAACCTATTAACAAGTTGCCACAGTGTCAGTTGCATGTTTTCTTCTATTTTTGGTTCCAGAAAGGCAGAAAATCAATATTCTCGGAATTAGACGGGACAAAAGCCAAAGTCAATATTTTATCATGGGCAACACGAAGCCAGGAGACGAGACGGAGAAGGCTAACCAGGTGTTTCCCAACGGTACGGGACAAAAGCATCCTTGCACTTCATTTTACCGTGCTGCATCATACCTTGCTCTTGGGATTTCCCAACGGGGCATTCAACACGCATCAAGACTTTCTGGCGCCGTTACCGGGGAGGCTAAGGACGTCTTCACAAGGGGAGTCCTCCTCAAAGTCAATATTTTACCATGGGCAACATGAAGCCAGAAGACGATACGAAGAAGGATCACCAGGGGGCCACACCCCCTGGCCGCGCGGGTGGGCCCACTCTGCGCCTAGGTGTGCAGCCGCCCTGGTGGCCCCTTGGCTCGCCCCTTCGCCTATAAGAAGCCCTCGATGCAGAAACCCTAGGCACCCGATCAAAACTACACGAAATCGAAGGCCAAGATCGGGGGATCTGAAGATCTTCACGGCACCCTGTCGGAGGGGAGATCATCCCGGAGGCCTTCTTATGCATCATGCCAGCCTCCGGTATGAAGCGTGAGTAGTTCCACCTTGGACTACGAGACCATGTAGTAGCTAGATGGTTGTATCTCCTCCTTTGTGCTTTCATGTATAGATCCCGTGAGCTCCATTCATGATCAAGATCTAATCTATTTGTAATCATGCATGTTGTGTTCGCGGGGATCTGATGGATATTGAGATTACTATGTCAGATTGATTAATGGTTTTGTCTATTTGATTCTATCATGTCTATGTTGTTTGTGATCTTGTATGCTCTCTGTTGTTAGTAGCTATCTTGTCCAAGTAGTTGCTAGTGACTCCAAGATGGGGGTATTTATGCTCGATAGTGGGTTCATGCCTCTAGTTTTCAAGGGAAGTGAAAGAAATCTCTTCGGTTGTAGATATGTTGTTGCCACTAGGGAGAAAACAACGGTCTCTTGTTCATGGAACAAGTGGATTATTTACCTTACACACTTTGCTTAAAGCAGTTGTATGTTGCTTGCAACTTAATACTGGAGGGTGTTTGGATGATAACCTGAAGATGGACTTCTAGTCATAGATGCAGTTGGATGGCGGTCTATGTATATTGTTGTATTGCCCAATCGAATCTCATAGGATCTTTTTGTCTAGTATTGCATTGTTATGCCTTGCTCAGTTCCTGTCAATTGCCCTACTGTAATTTGTTTACCCAGCATGCCATGTTTGTTTATTTAAGGAGAACACCTCTAGTGAACTATGGACCCCGGTCCAATCTCTACCATTTATACATCTTCCATTGTTACTGTTTACTTGTTGCAAACCATCATCACCTTCCACACTATACAGTTAATCCTTTGTTACAGCAACCGGTGAGATTGACAACCTCATTGTTAGTTGGGGCAAAGTCTTGAGTTTGTGTTGTCCAGGTTTCCACGTTGCTTGCAACACCTTTGAGGCGTTTCCTTCCTCCTACTGGTTCGATAACCTCGGTTTCTTACTGAGGGAAAACTTGCTGCTGTGCTGCATCATACCTTGCTCTTGGGGTTTCCCAACGGGGCATTCAACACGCATCAGTTATCTATGATAATCCATGCTATTTTGATAAATCTTATGATAATCCTTTATTTGTGCCTAACTTCGAAATGCATGGTACTAAATAGTTTTGCTTAGAAAATGTTTATGATAAAGCTCTAGATGATGGTCCTATGTTGGTTGATAATATTAATTGTACTACTATTGAAAATGAGATTCGAGGGGTCTTGACTTTATCTTGGAACCCCATACCTCTTGATAATGATCAGTCATCTTGTTATAAAATTGTTAAAAGTGGGTTTCAATGTTTTGATCCCACTATTTTTTAGCTTGATAAAAATTATGTGTTTGTAGATCATGAAAAGCATACTTTATGTGATAGTTATACTGTTGAGTTTATTCATGAGTCTACTGAAAATTATTATAAGAGAGGAAAATATGGTTGTTAAAGTTTTCATGGTACTGAAACACGTCTCTATATGCTGAAAGTTTTGAAGTTGCTCTTGTTTTATCTACCCATTATTGTTACTATGTGCTTCTTTGATTTATCTTCTTACAAAATTCCTAAGCATAATAAGTGGGTTAGACTTAAATGTGGTTTGTATTTGCTTCTTGGTGCTCTCATTTACTTTAATTCATATTTCTAATATGAGCATCTTTCTATGCCTAACTTAAAGGCGTTAAAGAAAAGTACTTTTGGGGAGATAACCCAATAGTTTTATTGAGTCTTAAAAGTCATTAATTATGTAATAATATCTCCTTATCATTTTTGTGTGATTTTTGTGCCAAGAGTAACCTCTAATGAGAGAGAAGTAAGATTTGGAAAAGTTGTTGTCCCAAAACAGTTTTTTGTGCTTCACTGTAAATATTCGTGAAAAATCTATGTATGTCGTATTGAGCTATAATTTTCTGAGTAAATGCCCCAGGTTGTTTTCTAACTTTCGTTAGTTCAACACTTTTCGATTTGAGCAACAGAAGGTCTTCAAAAAAATCGGTTTTTACTTGTTGGTCTGTTTTGACAGATTTCTGCTATTATTTGCTTTTGCCTCTTTATCAGTTTCTTTTTGAGTTCTTATTATCACTTGACATTTTTAAAGGAATTGCTGCAGTAGTTTGTATTTGAATGAAATTTTTAATTATGTTGAAACTAAACCCCAAGGTTTATTATTTTGAATACACAAATGTTGCTAATAAAGATTGTGTGAAGTTTTGTATGAAGGAAATTTTCAAGTGTAGTGGAAGAATGATATGATGAGATGAAGAATGGACAAAATATCAAGCTTGGGTATGCCACTCCGTGTCACCCCAAGAAATATTCAAGAGGTACAGGCGTCAAAGCTCGAGGATACCCAAGGCATCCCCTTCTTCATCAATAAAAATCCCAGGTCTCTTGCTAAACACTTCATTTTTATTGTCTCATGCACTATTGTGTTGTTCTTGGAGCATATTAGTTTTATTTTTTGGTTTTCTTTTGTATAGTTTGCTTGAATAAATTAGTTGGACCCCCGCTTTCGCTCTATTGTTTCAAATAAGTTGATTGGTGTTGGAAAAGAGTAGAAAGTTGCATGCTTAAGTGGTACAAAAGGGAGCTTGTTTTGAATGTGGCTTAGACTTATCATGTCATGCTAGATGTTGTTTTGAATTTATGCTTAGTGATTATTGTTGTAGCATGACTTGTTCCAAACAATTGAGATTGCTTAATGTGTCTTGAAAGAGTGCGTTGTTTTAGCATATAAAAGCATAATTTTGTGGTACTCTCCTTTAATACGTTGTTTGGCTTGACTTGACACATGCTCACACCATGTTATGACCATGGCCAACATGGGCAGCTCCCTAGGGACCACGCCTTTGAGGGGCCCACAATTGCATTCTCCTCTGTACACATACGTATTTATGTTGGGCTCTAGGCCTATGAAACCTGAGCAATCGAGTTGATCTGTTCGTAAGCAACTTTTGTAGACCTGATGTAGGCCTCGTCCGTCTTGGTCGCTCGCGGAATTCAGTGATTAGCACGTCGCCCATTAGTTTGGAATGAACCAGACGAAGGCAAATCGCTCTGCCTATTGCAAATGTGCTTTTCGACAATGAAAATAGTGAACACGGTGCTACGTAACAATATCTCCTTCCGACCAAAATAAGTGATTTAGGTTTATCTAGATTCACATGTATTTATATACTAAAGTATGTCTAACTATTCGAAAAAACATGAATAACTACCCCCTCTGTCTTAAAATATATGTCACAGATTTGTCAACATTTGGTTAAATCTAGATACTATTTAATATATAAATTTATTTAAATTTTGACAAACTCGCGGCATCTATTTTCAAATAGAGGGAGTACATCATTTGCTTCCTATAGCAAGGACTTCTATTTTCATCAATTCAAATTAACGGTGTAATGGACCACTTTTGTAAACAGAATTTGATTTATTATTATGATAAATTGCCAATTATCATTTTTACTTAGGAAAATTTCTACAATATAAATTATAGTTAGTACGAGCTAAAAATTGTTGGCTTCGCCCCTAGCGACATGTATTACCCTTAGGGACCCACTCATTAACTTTTCCCTAGGGCCCCGCAAATTATAGAGCCAGTCCTGGTTATGACTATGAACCAGCCACCCTTAGCCTCTATGATCATTTAGTTTTTGACTTGTGATATCACTTTATGCTTTGATTAATATTATTTTGTCGCTCTGCATGATTATGGCTATTATTGCTCTCTTAGTTGGTTGCTCCCAGTCTTTTGCTAGCCTCCACTTGTACTAAGTAAGCTCTACTCATGCATTCAACTCCAAGGAAACCAAGTTATTCCAAAGAGTCCACTATAAATTCCTATGCATGGTGTGTTACACCATTCCAAGTATATTCTTATTTTATCTATCTTTCAAATTAAAATTGTTATGATAAAATTAGTGATTAAAGCTCTCACAAACTTGATGGCACACTTTATTTTTCTTGCCTCTAATAAACTTGAACCATTGTGTCATCTATGTTGTATATGCTTGCACTTATAAGTTTGGAATTAGCAGAACCATGTTGTCATGGGGAACGCTTTCAACACCTATACATATTAACCAGTTGATATCATGATCTTTTGTTTATGGATGTCGACGGTGTGAAATAAAAGGGAAGCCTGTAAGTTCATGGAGTATTATATATGTGTTAGAGAAACGCTTGGGCGACTAGCCTAAGCCATGCCTAATCATGGAGGAAACTTGCAGCGTCACCATAGTGAGCAATCCATGAAGCATCCTCAGAAAAAAAATATATAAAAAAGGAGAGAAAAAGAAAAAATGCACCATGATCATGGTAAATAAAAAGATCGCCGAGATGCTCACTGTCTGTTGCCTTGTCATTTTGATATGGGATAGCTCGTGTGTCATGGGGCAAGGGGTACCCCGTTGGCAGTTTTCTATGATACACATATACTTACAATGACAAGAACTTGTTTGTGACTAAAGTTGAGTAGCATGAGAAATGACCCTCGTACTCAAGGGACATGAGATTGCCAACTTATGATTTGTCAAGCATATACTCCATATTTGTTCACTTTAACCTTAATCACTTCAAGATGCTTATGATAGGGGCAATAAGAGCTGAAAGCTATTAAGTACCATAATTTTTTGAAGCTCTTTATGAAACTTGAAATCTCTGCTTCCCTTTATGAAGGTCCTATCTATTTACTTTTATATTGAGTCTCCACCTTCTATCTGTAGGGGTTCGTAGCATGGAAAACAAAAAATTTCTACCGCATGAACACACAATCAAGATCTAATCTATGATCAAGCCAAGATCTATCTACTAGATTGTAGCAACGAGTCAATAGAGTACTAACCCTCGAAGATCCAAAGCGGTTAACGAGAGCAGATTCTCGTGGATGATGTAGTCGTACACTTCCAATCTCAAGATCGCGTAGACGATCCTTCCGGCGCTGCGTTCCGGCAGCGCTTCCGCAGTCGGTCACACGTTCGGTACTCGATGAAGACCTTCCTCTCCCTTGTTCCAGCAGGCAGTGGAGGTTGTAGCACTCTCCTCCCGATTCCGGCAGCACGACGGCGTGGTACCGGAAGTAGAGGGGAGATCTCGCAGGGCTTCGCCTTAAGCCGGAGCGAGTATGGTGGACTATGAGAGAGGCCTTGGCGATCTAGGGTTTAGAGGCACCAAGGAGAGAGAGATAGGCCGGCGGCTAGGGCAAGGGGAGGGCCCCAACTTGGCGGCTAGGCAAACCCTAGGGGCGGCGACGACTTGGTGGAGGCCGGCGGCTAGGGCTAGGGTTTAGAGGAGAGAGGTGTAGGGAAGAGGGGTACCCCTGCCCCCTCCTTTTATAGGTGGGAGGGAGGCGCGGTTGGGAGGAGGGAGTCCTCCTCCAACTCCTCCTCCTTGGCCGGCGGGTGGAGGGAGTAGGACTTCATCCCTAAGTAGGTTTCCTACTCTCCCTCCACCAAGCAAACTTGTCGTTTGACTTTTCAAATTGGCGTTTGACTTTTCAAACTAGGATTTGATTTATCCCTTTATTTTGCTCAGCGATGACACCTAGTACATGATGCAACCATTCCAACTTGTTATGACACATTCATGTACCCTTCCCCTCCGGAGTGCCGGACCTTCCGGACCCTTCTAGAACATTCCCGATGAAAACACCGGAATCATTCCCCAACTCCGAAACAGGACTTTCCTTATATGAATCTTATTCTCCGAACCATTCCGGATCTCCTCGTAATATCCCGGATCCCATCCGAGACTCCGAACAACATTCGGTCTCTTTCTCATCATTCCATAACTACTCAACAACATCGAATCCTTAAGTGTGTCTCCCTACGGTTCGTGAATTATGCGGACATGACCGAGACACTTCTCCGATCAATAACCAATAGAGGAATCTGTAAATTCATATGGCTCCCACATATTTCTACGATTACTTTGTGATCGAATGAACCACTTACATACGATACCAATTTCCCTTTGTCTCACGATAGTTTACTTATCCGAGGTTTTGATCGTCGGTATCTCTGCATACCTAGTTCAACCTCGTTACGATAAGTACTCTTTTCTCGTTCCCGTGATATGTGATCCCTTGTGAGCCAGTCACATGCTTGCAAGCTAATTGGATGACATTCCACCGAGAGGGCCCAGAGTATATCTATCCGTCATATGGATGGACAAATCCCACTCTTGATCCATGTGCCTCAACCCATACTTTCCAAACACTCAATGCCACCTTTATAGCCACCCAGTTACGGCATGGTGTTTGATGTCATCAAAGCATCCTTCTGATGATGGTGATTAACATGATCTCATGGTCGAAGGAATTAGGTTACTATGTATCATAAAGCTTATAGCAAATGAACTATATTAAATGACTTGATCTTTATGCTACGCTTAACTATAGGAGTATGTCCATCACATCATTCTCCTAATGATATGACCCTGTTGTTAATAACATCTCTATGTTCATGATCAGGAAACCATGATCATATATTAACCAACAAGCTAGTTTAACAATAGGCTTTACTAGGGACTCTTTTATGTTTACAAATCACACAAGTATTAATGTTTCCGGTTAATACAATTATAGCATGGTATGTAAACATTTATCATAAGTATGAAGATATGATAATAACCACTTTATTATTGCCTCTTGGGCATATCTCCAACACTATCTTATGTACCAATCAAGAGAGCATAGTTTTCATACTTAGTTTTATGTGCATTGTCCCAAAACTTATTGATTGATTCATAATATTGACATTGCTTATTCTTAAACTATTTGTATCTAGTCACCCTTATGAACTTCGAAGGTGTCCTATGCATTTATGTTTTGCTACTCCATGAGGGACAAGCTGAATGCCACTATGCTATGTTTTTTATATGTGAAACAAACAAACGTCTTTCAATGTATTGTTATTTATGATCTTTGTTTGTATCTTTTCATGTTGCAACATAGTTGATATGTCTTATTGTTAGAACTACATCTTTCATGCTCATGTTTAGAGTACTTTGATACCAGCTCTTAATGCTTTGCAAATGGTTTGATCAAGACTGTGATGGTGCATGTCACCTAAAAAATTATTCTTTTTATCACTCACCTACTCGAGGACGAGTAGGAGTTAAGCTTGGGGATGGTTGATACGTCATAAATGTATCTATAATTTTTGATGTTCCATGCTTGTTTAGTATCAACTTTGCTATGCTTTGTCTGCACTTTGAGTTATTTTTATATATTTTATGGGACTAGCCTATTAACAAGATGTTGTAGTGTTAGTTGCCTATTTTTGCTATTTTTGGTTTCACAAAAGCTAGTAAGGAAATATTCTCGGAATTGGACGGAACAAAAGCCAAAGTCAATATTTTTTCGGAGAGAACATAGAGACCGAAGGGCGGCTGAAGGGGAGCCACGAGGTGGCCACATCCTAGGGCCACGTGGGCACCCCCTAGGGCGCGCTGCCACCTGGTGTGGGCCCCTCGGGCGGCTCCCTGCCTCGCCTCTTCGCCTATAAAGTCACCCTGATGCAGAAACCCTAAGCACCCAATCAAATCTCCACGAAACAGTCTGTAGCCGCCACCATCGTCCCTAGATCGGGGGATCTGAAGCTCTTTCCGGTACCCTGCCGGAAGGGAGAGATCATCCCGGAGGCCTTCTTCATCACCATGCCAGCCTCCGGTATGATGCGTGAGTAGTTCACCCTTGGACTATGGGTCCATACAGTAGCTAGATGGTTGTTTCTCCTCCTTTGTGCTATCATGTTTAGATCTTGTGAGCTCCATTCATGATCAAGCTCATCTATTTGTAATCATACATGTTGTATTTGCGGGGATCCGATGGATATTGAGATACTATGTCAGATTGATTATTGATTCTATCATATCTGTGTTGTTTGTGATCTTGCATGCTCTCCGTTTCTAGTAGATATCTTGTCCAAGTAGATGCTTGTGACTCCAAGAGGGAGTATTTATGCTCAATAGTAGGTTCATGTTGGCGTGCCATTGCCGCCTCGTTGGGAGACCCCAAGAGCAAGGTGTGATTAGCACAACAACAAGCTTTCGCTCAGTAAGAAACCGAGGTTATCGAACCGGTAGGAGGAAGGAAACGACTCAAAGGCGTTGCTAGCAACTTAGAGACCTGCACAACACAAACTCAAGACTTTTGCCCCAACAAATAGTGAGATTGTCAATCTCACTGGTTTGCTGAAAACAAATGATTAACTGTATGGTGTGGAAGGTAATAGTGGTTTGCAACAAGTAAACAGTAATAGTGGAAGATGTGTCAATGGTAAAGATTGGACCGGGGGTGCATAGTTCACTAGAGGTGTTCTCCTTAAGAAACAAATATGGCATGCTGGGTAAACAAATTACAGCAGGGCAATTAAGAGGACTGAGCAAGGCATAATAATGCAATACTAGACATTCATGATCCTATGAGATTCGATTGGGCAATACAACAAGATACATAGACCGCCATCCAACTGCATCTATGACTAGAAATCCACCTTTAGGTTATCATCCGACCCCCCTCCAGTATTAAGTTGCAAGCAACAGATAACTGCTTTACGCAAAGTGTGTAAGGTAAACAATCCACTTGTTCTATGAACAAGAGATCGGTGTTTTCTTCCTAGTGGCAACAACACATCTACAACCTTAGAGATTTATGTCACTTCCCTTAGATTAAATAGAGGCATGAACCCACTATCTAGCATAAATACCCCCTCTTGGAGTCACTAGCATCTACTTGGCTAAGATAGCTACTAGAAACGGAGAGCATGCAAGATCACAAACAACACAGACATGATAGAATCAATAATACAAAACCATTAATCAATCTAACATAGTAATCTCAATATCCATCGGATCCCCGCAAACATAACATGCATGATTACAAATAGATGATCTAGATCATGAACAGAGCTCACAAGATCTAAACATGGTAGCACAAAGGAGGAGATACAATCATCTAGCTACTACATGGACCCGTAGTTCAAGGTGGAACTACTCATGCTTCATACCAGAGGCTGGCATGGTGAAGAAGGCCTCCGGGATGATCTCCCCTCCAGCAGGGTGTCGGGAAGAGCTTCAGATCACCCCTAATCTAGGGACGGCGGTGGCGGCGACTACAGACGGTTTCATGAAATATTGATCGGGTCCTTAGGGTTTTGGCATCAGGGGGTCTTTATAGGCGAAGAAGCGAGGCAGGAGGGCGGCCAGGGTGGTCACACCCCCAGGCGCGGCTAACCCTAGCCCGCGCCGCCAGGGGGTGTGGCCCCCTGGTGCCTCCCCTCCTTCTCGTACTCTGGCTCTGTGTTCCCCATGGTAAAATATTGACTTTGGCTTTTGTCCCGTCTAATTCCGAGAATATTGATTTTTTGCCTACCAAAAACAGAAGAAAACAGGCAACTGACACGGTGGTATCTTGTTAATAGGTTAGTACCAGAAAACATATAAAAACACATCAAAGTGTAGACAAAGCAAAACAAAGTAGATTCTAAACAAGCATGGAGCATCAAAAATTATAGATACGTTTCCGACGTATTAGTTCATGCCTCTAGTAATCTGGGGAAGTGATAAAAATCTCTAAGGTTATAGATGTTATGTTGCTACTAGGGAGAAAACAATAATCTTTTATTCATGGAACAATTGTATTATTTACTTTACACACATTGCTTAATGCAATTATCCGTTGCTTGCAACTTAATACTGGAGGGGTTTAGGATGATAACCTGAAGGTGGATTATTAGTCATAGATGCATTTGAATTACGGTTTATGTATATTATTGTAATTCCCAATCAAATCTCATAGGAGTCATGATGTCTAGTATATGCATTTTTATGATTTCTCAACCTGTCAATTGCCCCGCTGTGATTTGTTCACCCAACATGTTATCTATTTTAAGGATAACACCTCTAGTGAACTGTGGACCCCGGTACAATCTTTTCCATTGATACATCATCTACTGTTACCGTTTACTTTCTACAAGCAACTATTACCTTCCATACTATACGTTTAATCGTTTGTTTTCAACAAACTAGTGAGATTGACAACCTCACTGTAAGTTAGGGCAAAGTCTTGAGTTTGTGTTGTGTAGGATTCCAAGTTGTTAGCAATACCTTGGACTTGTTTCCTTGCTCCTAATGGTTCGATAACCTTGGTTTCATAACTGAGGGAAAACTTGATGCTGTGCTCATCACACCTTGCTCTTGGGGTCTTCCAACGAGGCTCTACAGTCAACTGAGCCACCATCATGGCTACACATCTCCAAAGGCATCAGTAGTAGCCAATGCTCTTATGTGTGGTTTTGTTAATTAATGACAATCTCTATGGCCTAATCTTTTCATTTACTTAAACTTGTAGGAATTATCTGTTGGCATTGCTTTTACCATTTGTTGCCTTCAAGGTTGAACGATGAAGAAAGGAAGAAGAATAAGCAATGTCCAAGGAGATATTCCATGTTGATCAAGACAAAGTTCAAAGAGTTTATTCAAGTTATATCAACACTCAAAGAAGAAATGAAGTGCAAGTTCAATATGATCCATCTCGAAAGATCATATGCTTGAAGCTTGCCCTCATTGTTGATCATGGATATGTGAAGACATGCCAAAAGAAGAGACACTCCCATGGGAGTGTGTGTGTGGGGGGGGGGCATTCTCAAATCTCTATCAAGCTAGCACGAGCAAGAGCAATCAAGAAAGATGTTCCATCTTGAGAAGGACAAGATCATCTTCATCAAGCTCAAGTGGAATGTGCAAGGGAAATGTATTATCTTGATAGGTTTTCTATTTGGCCGTCTCATGTTGTTAGTCGGAGACCGAGTTTAGGATAGATAACTGTACTATCAACAAGGGATCTTGAGTGAGTAACTCGATCATGTATTTCATAGAGAGCTCAAACCTTTGCATTATTAGCATCATCTTTCTTATTTGTTATTTAGATCTTATCCATGTTATGTTCTAGGGCCTGTGATTATCTCCATAACAAGCTCTAGTTCATCAAAACTGGATTTCCCTTGTATATATTATTGCATTTTTTAGCTTGGTGTTTTTTAGGATCCTCACCTTGGGAGTTTGCTCACATATCTCTACTTGGTATTTTATCCCTTGGTGGTATCCAACAAAATTGGTTTCATCCCATTCGAAGTTCAGATGCTCAAGTTATTGCATTTATGGTTCTGAAGTTTCCATGGGTAGTAGTACCGTGAAATCATCGGTAGTACCGCTAGGCCATTTTTGGTGTCGGTACTACCGGTGGAAGTAACGATTTACTTCCACAAGATCCGTTCATCCTTCTAATTTGGTCATTGTTTTTCCAGAAGTGAGGCGGTAGTACCGGCCTTGCCTCGGAGGTACTACCGTTGACCTGACGGTAGTACCGGCCCGGTACTGGCCCCTCACTACCGCAATGTCATTCGAACATCAGAAGGGGTTGGTGGTAGTACGGCCGACTTGGCGTACTACCGGCCATGCACGAATCAACACCTAAGGGTCAGATTTAGAGAGACCTTTTTAAGGCCTCCCTCTTCCCCTCCACGGTCTCGGTTCTTTTGATAGCTATATTACTTTCTCTCCTCTACTGTTGACCTTCAAGAGCTTGTCCTCTCCCCATCTCCTTTCTATGATTCTTGCATATTTTTGAGGGATTTGAGAGAGATCTACATCTACAATCCTACCAAACCAAATCCCTTCTTTGTGAAGGAATTCTTGAGATATAGGTCTTTGGGAATTTGGTGTTTGATTCTTATGTTCTTTATCTCTTATTCGCCCCAATAACTTTTGTTGCTTTGGTGGAATTTGGGAGTGAAGGACTTGCCATTGCACTAGGTGCCTCACTTTGAATTTTCTAAGGAGAATTAGTTGGTGAAAACTTGTGAGCTTATTACTCTTGGGTTCTTGGAACTCTAGATGATTGGTGGCCTCTGTGGTGATTCTTGGAAGCCTCCAATTGAGTTGTGAAAATTGCCCGAGCTTGCATGGGTTCCATGATCGCCCTCGAGTATCCCATAGTCGACCACGTACTTGCCTTTTATTGTGCATACACGGGAGAATAAGGTGGGCCATTTTTGGTGTCTATGAGTGGTGTACCTCTGTATCTTGGGATGAAGCCTTGTGTGGCGTTGGGTGTGTGTCGAGTCACCACACCCCAGGGTGAGCCACTTGTGGCGTTTGAGGAGCATTACGTCGCCACACCTCTCTAGTGGATATATAGCTTCTTTGAAAGTGAACTTCGAGATAAAATCATCATCTCCGCGTGTCTCGGTTATTTCTATATCCAAGCTCTTTACTTATGAAATTTACATTGTGATAACCTTCGTGCTTGAAGTACTTTATCTTGCTATTATCTTGTTGCATTCCTACTTAGCATAGGTTGTTGGTGCACTTAGTTAAACCTAGTGAATTTAGGTTTTGTGCTTAATAAATTAAATGATAATTTTATTTCGTATTTATTAGAGCCTAAACTGTAATTATTCTAAAATGTCTATTCACACTCCTTTAGGTAGCATCTGAATCCTTTCAGTTTCCTTAATCCTCTCCGGGCGCTTCAATGTGGGGAAGCATAGCTTTGCGGAAAAACATGGTCGGTGCATGATTATTGCTGGCATGCGGGAGAAGAGAAACTAGGAGAGGGGAAAGCGGGAAAAGGAGGAAAATTGAGGGTTAGAGTTTAGGATTTTCCAAATCGACTACTCCTCCCTCGACCCAAGAAAGAACATATAGAGGCGGTGCCACCGAAGCTCACCCACGCGTCGCCGGTCAAGCTCCTACCGCATCGGCATTGAAGCTCGTCATGCGATGCCCTCGAGATCTTCTTCTAGGTTGCCTAGAGAAGGACCCCTTCATCTAGTAGCTCGTTCCCCGCTCCGTATAGATCGAAATCCATGCCTATTTTAGGCTTATATATGCGCAACTTGCCTTCTCTATTTTTATGTCTTTATAGTGTCCGTAATATTCTGTACGGAACGCTTAAGCTTGCTTAATCAACAATTCCTATAAGCGGAGCCTCACCACTCGTGCAGAGCTTAACACCTTTTTGAATCTTGCATCTTCTTGCACTTCCTCACTGCAATTAGGACTAAAGAGGATAAAATCACTTCGATTCATTTATAAGTTGGCCCATAGCCCCCACAAACAGCTCAATTACATGCTTGACTCTCTCGACTTGATCATGAATTGCCTCAAAATACAACAAAGTGTTGTCCGCAAAAAAAAAAGATGATATATTCCAGGAGGATGACGACAAATCTTAATAGGTGAAATACCACCTGAACTGATTTATTACTATAACAAGGAAGACAGACTGTCGCAACGAGAATAAATAAAAACAGGAACAAAGGATCACCTTACCGAAGTCCTCCTCAAGGGGAGAACACTTCTAGTTGAGCTCCATTAAGTTTTACGGAGTACCTTGTTATGGTCACACATGACAATTATCTATCGTATATATGGGCAAGAGAATCACATCTTATGCATCACTTCCTCCAAAAAGATCCAATCAACACGATCATGAGCCTTCGATAAATCCAATTTATAGACACAATAAGGTTTTTGTGCACTCGTACTATGTGCCAAATAATGTAAACATTCTGAATGCCATCAAGGCATTGTCCATGATAAGGCGTTTAGGGACAAGGACACTGCGATTTTCTGACATCACATCTCTAAGAATAGGTCTAAGCCAATTCATAAAACACTTGGAAATTATTTTGTACACCATATTGCATAGACTTATTAGTCCAATAAAATAGTTAGAGTAAAATTCATCGACCGTCACTGGACTTGGCATATACGCTCGAAAAACAGTCATTAACCTATGGATATGCTACCTATAGTGACTAAAGACAGAGTGTCGTCTCATCTATGGTAACTAGAGCCAGTAGGGATATGTTATCGCTGACGTGGCACTCTTTGGACCCGCATGTTAGGCCATAATTATATTTTATTTTGCAAAATCCACCTAAACTACTAGTCTTTCCATTCTGATCCCCCTCAATTCCCCTAACTCAAAAAAAGATCACCAAAACCTTTCCCTTGCTCTCTGTCTCTCACTGGACCCCCACCCCGTCGACCCTAGCAAAAATCCCATTATTTCCGCATTTGAGCACGTCGGAGCACGCTATGCTTGACCTTGGCCTCGCTGCCTGTGGCGTGCCTGCTCTCTCCTCCGCATCGCCATGGACACATCGCCCTCAATTCCTATGGTGTGCTTTCTCGCTTTTGACGTTGTCACCACACCAAAGAGGCGATTGAACCATCGTCTCCCTAATTCTAGCGGTGGTGCTCCATCTAGCAGCATGCATGTGGTCGTCCAGGTGTGTTAGGTGTGCAATGAGATGCACTCGGCAGCCTCCCATGTCCACCAGCCGGAGCTATGTCCAAGAGCGAGGCATGGACGGATGAGCTCACCATGGCCAGGACGCGGGGCGGCCGGGGCGCAGAGATCGAGCTAGCCCGTTGTTGACTAGAGCATATGCGTGGTAAGAGGAGCTCGCCGCGACCAGGAGGGTATACCCGAACCTTATCTATTTGCAATTTCTACAGTTTAGCCCTGTTTTTCTTACTATTAAAAATAGTTCTTATGAACAATTAGGGGCTGACAGATAGGATTTACGTAGTGCCGCGCCCGCGAATACATCGCTTTTACCGGCACCGATGACCGTAGATGAGACAACGCTCCCCGTAACAGCGTACTCCCTCCGTCCGTAAAAGAGTGGACGTCTACGCTGGACAAAAATCCGTAAATAAGTGTACGTCTGCGTTTGCATCGGCAATTTTGCATTTAGACCCTCGGTCCACGCCTCGGGCTCATCCATCGGTTGACGACCCAATCCTCTCTTCCTCTCCCGCAGAACTCCCCAATCCTCTTCCTCTCTCCCAACGTTCTCTTCCGCCGATCCAATGCCCAATTCCCCATCGGTCCATCCTCCAATCCAACACCATCCCACCTCTCCCGGAGTAATGGAGGCCGGTCCATATAAGCCGCCGGCGAGTTGGGCGTGCATCCCACTTGAGCCATGGCAGGGGATGTAGCGCAGACCGGCGATGGCCAGCAAGTCAAGGCCACCGCGCCGGCCGGCGGCGCAACACGCGGCCGCCGCGGATCTGGTTGTGGAGGTCCCAACCGCACTCGTCCAGTCCGGTTCCGACCAACATCGCCCTCGTGGATCCTCAGGCGACGTCGTAGCGGTTGCGGGGCCAAGCTCGTCGACCTGGACGATGATGAAGCGGGTGAAGCCGGCGTTGGGCAAGACGGCGTCGTGAAGGATGGCGCGGCGGCGGGCGGAGTGCAGGATGGCGCGGCGGCGGGCGGAGTGCAGGATGGGGCGGACAAGGACGGAGCTGCGGTCGCTGGTCTTGGAGCCGACCCGAACGGCGCGGCAGCAGTCGCTGGCCATGGCGTTGAGAAGACCCGCAAGTACTGCTAGCGGAGTAAGTTTGCCTGGATGCAATCTTGTCAATTATCATGGCTTCCTGATTGTTGAGACAATTAGTTAAGGCCGTAATGGTGTCCTATCCTAGTGGTGATGCATAGACAGAGCCAAGTCTAGCTGCATCATTGGTATTGTACTGTTGATGTACAACGATGAATAAAATTGATGTCTCTAATCTATGGTGTCCTAGTGCTGATACATAGACTGTCTCTATTTCTCCAACTCATGTCTATGGGTGCTACTCTTGCATGGCATTATAATGTCTCTAAAATCAAGCATTACAAAAGTCCAACATTACAAAAGTCCAGCATTACAAAAGTCCAATATTACTTCTAGTTGGCTAAGGTCTGCACGACGCTCTCATAGAGTTCACGATCACAATCTAGAACACACGGAATATTTCCTGCACGCTCTAGCCCGTCCTTGTACATGTGAGGGATCTTGTAGCCGTTGCCTCCACCTACCTTCATGACCTCAATTAAGCAGTTTTGTAAGGTAAGAAAAACCCTATTTATCTTATCGGCGTCATAGGCATCATATTCGTGCTTCACATTGTTTATTAGCTCATCTAAATTGTTTGAGACCAACCTATCTGACATGGACTGCAGTGAAGAAAATAGTCCAAGGTCTAAGATATTCATATCTGGTGAGTTTGCAGGCTGTTGCATTAGACGAATATCAAGCACTGTTTGGGCAACAGCATTAATGAAACCTGGGTCATTACTTGGGACATGTGAGGGTGCATTATCTTGTTGGATCCATATAGTCTCACCTGCGAGCTCTCGAGGCCAAACTGCTTGAATAGCTGGTAGTACCTTCTCAACCAAAAACTGTCTCGATCTATTCCTATCAACTTTGATTGTTTTGGTGATTAGTGTCCCTCTTGGACGATTATCACTTCTCCTTGGCGCTGGCTCCTACAACCAACAAACAAACTCAAGTTAAATTAAGTACAGATGCGCACAATAATAAAGGTAGCTCTAGTACAGAAAGTAAAGATTGAAATTCACCTTTTCGATAAAGGGCCAAATGCCTATCTTCCCATCAAAAATGCAAGTACCTTCTGTATTATATCTAGGCCTGGCTATTAAAACCAAAAACATTACTTTGCCAATGGAATTTTTATTTTGCACAGTCCTGTTTGGTGGTTCTTCTGATGGCAACTTATAAAATTTTATGGTCTTTTGAGTGGTGTTAAACCACTTTTCATCTAAATGTATTATGTTACGCATGTCCTTGAATGTGGGCCTATCTTGTAAACTATTTTGGTCAAACATGGAGAGACAAAACTGAAGTCTAGCCTTCTTGTTTGCTTCCTTCAAATATGGCTTGAGTGAGCTTGAATGCCTATCGAGCAGGCCTTCTGTAAAAATCTTATGGAGTGTGGTTTTCTTCACACCCAGAACTCTTGCAAGACTACGTATAGTTCTCCTTTGACTCCGAGGAATGTTAGGAACCGTACTGAGGTCAACCACAATCCTTTTGCGCCCACAGTTTTTTGGCTTCCTTGATTTTACATCAACTGGTACTCCTTCTCGACGGCACTCCTTCACTCTCCTCCAAACACGCCTGACCTTGTACACCGACACCTGGAACATGTTTGCAACTTCTCTGGTTGTGTTCTTCTTTAATTTCCAGTCAACACTTCTTGCTAGCAATTCATCACAAATACCACACCTTTGCGAATCCGTTAGATTCTTGTATTTGTCATCATCGTGAACTTGCTGATTATTGGCCTGTTCTTGCTCCCCATCCGTGTCTTCGTCTGGTTCTGAATCATCCATCTCTTCTTGCTCAAATTCAATCTCTACATCGCCTGCGTAGACACCATAGTCCTCGTGATCAACCTGAAGGTTTTCTAGTGCATCGTCCATTGCTTGCAGTTCCTCTTCCATGGTCTGGAAAGTACTAGCTTGGTCTTCAAGCCCATTATCTACAAGGTGATGTACTATGAGTAGTTGAATAAGATTGCAATGAAACATTCAAATATGATGATTATAAGTTGTTTTACTAACCCGATTCATCTTCATCTGATTCATACATGTCCTCTTCTACAACGACCTCATGTTCATCTTCTACAATGAAGAAGACACCATCAGCATGTGTGGATGATCAAAGAGCACAAATGAACACATGAATAAGGTGTGATTTATCCAACAACGCACCTGGATACATGTTGAGATCAAATTGGTGGCCAACCTGGAGTTCTTCTTCATGCAAAGGAGGCTCATGTTCATCTTCTCCCTCACCTAGTGCTATGTTCAAGTCAATAGCCATGGAGTGTGTGTGTGTGCGCCTGATGTTTTAGTAGATGGAAGTGTGTTGGCTTTATAGCTGGATAGAGCCGCTTGGAGTCTAAATTTGAATTCCGGAGCCCATGTTTTATGCTGTAATCTGGCGCCATACTTTGTACTAGTATTAGTGTGGCTCTACTAGTATTTTGAGATGGCGGGAAGTGTACGCGGGAAGTGATTTCCGGTGGTGAAGTTAGTTGTGCTTTTCAAACAATTGATGCATGCTCATTTACTCTTCCCATGGATCGAAGCGGTGGTTCAGCTGGCAGCACCTTAATTGAGGGTGGGAAGGTTTTTTTTGCAAAAGCCTTAAGATGTCTTAGAATACCCAAACGTCCACTCTTTTACGGACGGAGGGAGTATTCCATAGGTGAATGACTGTATTGACCGCATACGTCCAAGTTCAGTGACCGCCAGTAAATTTTGGTCTTTCCGGTAGTGCTTGACTCGGCTCTGTTTCTTGGCTCGGTCTCGCTCGCCAATCTTTGCGTGCACCAGAAGGCTCTCCCGTGCTGCGCCACTCCCCAGTGTCCCCACCCGTCACTCGCTCCTCAGCCGTCGGCTCCACATCCAGAGTCGATCCCAGCCGTGCGATCCCTCCCACTCCCACCCCTCGAAATCCACTCCACCTTTTCGAAACCACCTCCTTTGTTTCTCCTCCTCTCCTCCCTTTCCTAGATCGCGCACCAAAACGGAACTCCCCCTCCATACCGAAACGAAGCAAACGAGGAGCGGACTAGCGAAGGATCCCCCACACACCCGCGGCCCCGCCTCCCTCTCGCGCGATCCGATCGGCGTTCCCGTCCGGGCGATCGGAGCAAATGCTGCGGGGATCGAGCCACCGCTGCCGCTGCTGATCGCGGTGAGCCACACCCACTCCGATCCGCTCGATCGCCGCGTTTCTCCGCTGCTTTCGCGATTATTTTCCGGTAGATTTGACGGTACGCGCGGCAATTTGAGCTCCGCGTCGTCGGGCGCGCGGGATTTTTCGCCTGATCGGTGTTGTATTTCGCGCCTGATTTCTGATTTAGTGCGAGGTGACGTCAGCAGAGCCGCGGGGACGGTAGTTGTGCATGAGCTCTCTGTGGCCTAGGATTGCTGTCTAGTTTTGATTCGGGGCCTTAGCTGGTGATGCGGCTTCTGCTTAAGGTGAGAGAGAGTTCGGTTTCGCTTAATCACGGTCTGGAATTTGTGTTCTGACAGCTTTGCTCGACCATTTTATAGTGCTACTCCAGCTGAATCCTGGTTCCGTACGACTGCTACGCATCATTTGTATCGGCCCATATTTCGGTTGTTTCCGGCTTGATGTTTGATGTGTTTGCTTAGCTGGAGCTCTATATTGTCCATGTATGTAGTAAATACAGCGGGGAATGTTTGCTCAGCCGCTGTATTCTTATGCTGATTGAGAGTGGAGTTGATGGTGGAAGTTTGGGTTGAACTACTGTAGGAAGAACTATTTTGGGGCAGAGCTTGAATGTATCCCTTTGAGGGCACCCCTTCTATTACGCAGGGAATGGCATGGGTTTCAGTTTAACCTGAAGAACTGGATAGTACTTCTCTTAATCTAGGAATCGTAGCTGAGATCAATTACTACGCCTTAAATCAGTAATGGGGTGAGATACCTGGAGAAAATATTAGTGTCTTCTTTGATGGTGGTTTACATACCGTGCTACACTGCAACCTGGAATGCGCCCAAACCAGTTGAGAGAAAATATTAGTGTCTTCTTTGATGGTGTTTTATATACTGTGCTGCACTGCAAACCTGAAATGCGTCCAAACCAGTTGAGCCACCTAAACTCTCCATGAAATCTTGTCAGGTCAAAAGAGTGGGGTTGTCTGTTCCCTTCAAACTTTTAATTTTGACTGCGTTCCAATTATTTCATGCTTTTATTTGTACATCACAAATATGAAAATGATGAACAATTATCACCTGAATTCTTTTGCTGGTCTCAGTTTTATTCATCAAGACAGCTTTTCCTCTTTGTAACTTTGTTCGATTGGAATTAACCATTGCATGTTCCATGTCACTATTCAGTACATACCTTTCTTTTGTTCGTGGACCACTTAATTGTTGGTTGGTTTCTTAGTCCTACATTCTATAGTTTGAATTTAATTCCATCTGATTATAGAACTTCATCCTGATAGGCTTTGATTAGAGCGAACATTGGATGAAGTTTGTACTGATCTATGGAAGTGGGTACTCTACAAGATGCTCAGGAGATTAAGAATGAAGATAATGACTTCGAAAATGGCAGTTCTGATCCCGTGGTTTACCAGCTAGTTCGGGTATATTCTTACTTTCTTAGCTATATTATACCTTCAAAGGTACATAACTAATTGTGATGTTTCCCATTGCTCATAGACCTCTGATGAACACTTACTTTTTCATATAAATAAGGTTGAAGGTGATGGAACGCTTGTTCCTCCTACGGAGGACGAAGTCTTGCAGATTGAACAGTTTCTTGATGAGAAGGTCGATCTGCCTTCTATTGAAGATGTAGGACACGTGGAGGACTTTTTTACTAATGACTGCATGTTTCTGACAAAGCCTGACTTTGAAGGTGCTGGCAGTATATGCATTCAGTTTGAATTATTACTGTGCCTTTTCATTTACTTTTGGGGTGTTCTTACTTCATTACACAGTATTTAGATGTGATGTTGGAATACAGTTTAGCCATACAGAATTCATGTTTCCTGCATTACATATTAATTCAACCCCTTTGACTACCTAAGATGCTTACTCTTTATGAAACTTGTGCAGAGGGGTATTCTGAATTAGAGACTACTGGTGAAATACATACACTACAGTTTGATGCTGACCTAGAGGTATGTATGTTGCTTATGTAATGTGCATCATTTATATCTGCCATGGTTCCAAGCTTTTCAGATTTTCTACTATACAATAGGCTAATAGAAAATAAATTTAGTGCGCATCCAGGAACCTTTTTTTGGTCAATGTCTGAAGCTAAATCTGACATGGTTTTTATATGAGCTGCCCAGATTCTGTAAAATTATCAAATTAGAGTTTGCCATGTTTGGAAAGCATGGTCTTTGTTTCCTATAAGATTCCTGCGATCCAAACAGGCCTTGCCTGTGACTTCAATAATAATACTCCCTCCGTCTTGAAATAGATGTCAGAGATTTGTGTAGATTCACATGTACCTATACACTAAAACGCGTACATGCGGATCTAGAAAAATCTCTGACATCTATTTCGAGACGAAGGGAGTACATTTATATGCATTACATCTTGTTTAAACCACCTTTAGAACTAGCACTATTCATGGTCATCTAGTCTGAATATCAGATCTTTGTTTCCTACTCAAGCAACACCTTCATTCATGCTTAAGCTTTCCTTCAAATATGTGCTGTTCAGGTATAGCAAGATCAGGGGAGAGATTTTAGAACATGACCAATAATTAATTTGAGAGATGTTAGCACGTATCATAATTGAGCTAGTAGAAATAACATATAGGCAAGTGGATTTATCCCATGGTCTATTCAAATCTGTGGGAAGGTTTAAAGTGGATTTATGTGAATGTTTTTTGTTGTGGTGCTGCAGATAAAGTTTTTTCATGTGGCTAATAAGTGAGTACACTGTTGGTTTTAAGCAAATCTCTTTAGGCTAATGAGCTCGGGCAGTTGGTTAAACTTGTTTAGCATATCATCTGCATGGTTCCGTTAATGCTTGAGTGGGATTTGACAATTTATCGTAATTAGATCAGATTACCAATTTATCTTCAAATCTTTCTTGTTCACTCTTTTTTTTTTCATGTTTTACTTATCTAAGTGAATGTGACTTTAAGGAGATGATACTGTTTCACAGGAAGACAGGTTAAAACCGTTGGATGTCTCGCTTGATCTTCCCTTGAATTGTATAGTTGGTCATGATCACGGACAAGATAAATTGAACACGGAACGAGGGGATAGCAACATTGTTCATCAGGACAATGCTTCAACCGAGACTACAAAATCAACAGTATTAAATGACTCTTGCAGTGCTGAAAAAGAAAAGGCTGATGCCTGCTCAAGACCTGTAAATAACTCTACAGGACCATCTGTTTCTGGAGTTACTAGTTCGGTTCCTGACTTTTCCATTTTAAGAGGAGAAGTCTGTTTGGATAATCTTACAATTAGAGAGCTTCAGGAAGCATTTAGAGCTACATTTGGTCGCCAAACTAATGTCAAGGACAAGTTATGGCTCAAAAGACGGATTACAATGGGGTTGACCAATTCCTGCGATGTTCAAAATTCTGGTTGTGTAGTTAAAGATTATAAAATTGTTCACGATGATGCAAAACATGAGCTACCTGCCATTGAAGGAATACCTAAGGTTGAGGTTGAAGCCACTTCTTTGGTTTGGAACCAAGTGTTTGGTCCTGGAAATGAGAGAGATGCACCATCTTGCTCTTACTATCAGAGTGAGGACCAACAGCGATCCTCCAAGAGGCTAAAAGGACCATCAGTAGAAAAAGATGAAACAGAAGGAACTTTGCAGTATGAACAAGGCACTGCTAAGAGACTTCGAAAGCCAACAAAAAGATACATTGAGCAGCTCTCAGATATTGAGACTTGTGACTCCACTGGGAAGCTTTCTTCACCAGGAAAAATGCCTGCACATGATGAAGTGTTACTGAGACAACGGGTTACACCTTTTGAAGAATTTGATTCATTGAGTATAACATATCCTACTCGAAGAGATACTTTCGGAGGATTCAGTGTACACGTTCCTTACGTGTCGAGGATGAGAAGGGGGCGTCCTCGGAGAAACCTTCTTTCGTTCTTGGTAATAATCTACCTATGAATAATTTATTTTCACAACTTGCTTTCTGTCTGTGTTCTTACTACATTTTAGGAATGATGATACATATCATTTTCCTTATTTTCTCGAATGTGGATTTTGGTGGTATGATGGTTCCCTTGTCTACCTTTATTTTCTTAAGCACAACTCATCGCTTATACATTTTGTCAAGTAATTTTCAGTATGCCCCAAATAGGATAGAATTACTATACACACTCAGTTTGATCACATGTCAGATTCTCACCTGAGGAACTTAGCTTGCGTTGAAGTATATTTCAAGCAATTATATTATATTCAGTGCCTAATTTTCAACTATGTAACTATTGTTGATTTATTATTTTTCTTCATTTAAGTTTGCTGCCTTGTTCCCTTGTGACATTTTGTCAAGAGAACTGTGAAAAATCTCTGAACTTTTGTTATGCCATGCACCCATGTTGTCTCTTAAAGTACTTAAAATATTGGTCTGAATGTCTGATGGTCTCACTTGAATACACCAAATATCTTTCCTTGTGGATGTCACAATAGTCTGTATCTGACATGTAGGTTAATATATAACTGTTACGAAATACACTTGCTCTGTCATATCATCTCCAGTGCGAACAATTTAGACCAAGGACTTAAATGGTCTAAATGGGGAAAAGCACAACATATTAGCCTAATTATACAAAGTTGATGCGACCTGCCGGTGTCCAGCTGAGCCATTAGTAAATTGCAGCATATGTTAGCACAACGTTTTGGATGTCTCACCAGATATCACTAAAGTGTTCTCTTTTTGTTATACCTTGAATAACAGGATGATGATGCTTCAGTGGAGTGTACCGAGGTTCAGATGGCAGTTGAGGTGACGTCAGGAAAAGATGGTGAACAGGAGAACCATGTAAACAAGGCCATGGAAGTTTCACCAATGGTATGCTTTATATGGCTCTGATCATGTAGGACCATGTAGCAAAAATCCGAACTTAAGAAGCTCATAACTAACTAGAAAGATATACTGAAACACGTATTACTTAAAAATTCAAACATGGTTGCTGAGCTGCAACTGTGACCTGTGTCTAGCATGAAATGAAATAATTTCTGTTTTCTATCTTGTTACTAGAAAAATGCTGAGAAGAAAGGCAGGCTTATAGAAACAACTGATGATGATGAGGTTCAGACTGTACAAGGAAACGACGTTTGCAGAACTGACGCCAAGCCGAAAACACAGGGGTCTTTGAAGCGGAAACATCATCGAGCATGGACATTGTCCGAGGTTCAGAAACTGGTCGACGGTGTGGCTCGTTTCGGGGTTGGCAAATGGTCTGAGATTAGAAGACTATCCTTCTCTTCATATTCTTACCGTACCTCGGTGGATCTCAAGGTGGGGTTTGCTCGTGATTCCTCGCTCATTCTTTTAGTTTGGTTTTCTAATGGATCACTCTGCCGCTTGTTTAGGATAAATGGCGTAATCTGATCAGAGCCAGTCAAACACAGCTTGTCCCGGAAAAAGATGTAATATCCCCCTCCCTTTTAACTTGTGCATTCTCACACTTTACTCTGTTTATCGCAGTTATGCCCATCCTGTCATTTGTTTGCTTCTGAATTACTCATTTCCTTCACTCTTCAATCCTGCTGAGCAGGGTGTGTGTCCCCGGAAAAGCAATCCTTCGATCATACCAATACCACCGTCCATTTTGTTACGAGTGAAAGAGCTAGCTGAGCTGCAGCCACCGGCAGGCAACCTGGCAGCACCGATCAAGTTCTCAGGGCCTGGCAGCAAGGTTGCACAGGGGAGAGGATCGGGTTTCTTGTGATCCATCATCCATGTGCTGCAACGCAAGTATAGATGGAAACTGCCGAGAGAGATAGGTGTGCGCTTGTGGACGATGAACACTACGTTTTGTCGCGACAAAGTTGTGGTCGTGTTCTCCGCATGCAATGTAAATAATCTCTACTCCTGCAATGCAATGCAATGCCTCTTCACCTGGTTTCTCTGCAGCAAGCAGTTTAGACCTTCTTAGATGCCTTACCATATCTGCGAGTGGATTTAGTCAGGTGCACGTTATAATACCTAGTGAAACTATGCTCTCCATGATATAAGTATCCCATTGGCAAGAAAAGACAGAAACTCTATACGTTGAAGTTGGAAAAAGCGATACAGCACCGAACATGCTACGAATGTGTGCTGGAACATCGAAGAGCATGGCCTCTGCAAACCGAGGTTCTTGCTCTCTGAACAAACTATCGCCCAGAATCTCTGTACTCTTTGAATTCAGAGAAAGATGTGTGGAGATTATAACGTTTTTTCTATCCATTGTGGGCCAGTTGTGTGTTTGGCCCAGGCCATTTATGATCCGGCCCCATGCGACCAACATACTATACTGGGTCATAGCAGGCCGGGCAAGGTATACTGGGTCGTAGCAGGCCGTGCAAGGATACATCGGGTGGGCTAGCCAGTCCAACAAGGCAACAATTGCAACCCTGGGCTGCCGTGTGCACCTGCTGAGGCCACAGCGTTAACGGCCGCGTGCGATCCGCCGCCACCTGCGCCCTCGGGCGGCTTAATAAAATCCCATCCAGGAAGCGCTCCATACATGGGGGATCCCATCTTAATTAGGGCAGGTGGAAGCGAAAGGCGTCTGCGGCTGCGCTGAGGAAACCTAGGAGGGGGAGCGGAGATCTGCTCGTGCGTCTGTTCTCTGGTGCCCGGGTATGGATTTTCCAGCTTTGATCTGTTTCTGATCTTGCATTTGAGTTTTTTTTGCATATATTTTTCTCTATTTGCATGTATTTGCTATAGATCTGTTTTGATTTGGATCATATTTCTATGAAAATTTAGTATATTCGAAGTAGATCTGTTAAGTTTATAATCACCTTGTTAGGCTTTAAGATTGAAGATACATCAAAAGTTAGATCTGATGGAAAAGATTGGACAATCCACATACACTGAAACATTCTCTTATGTGTGTCTTGATAAGGCCTAAACGTATAGAAAGAAGGAGGGAAAGCAATTTTTTAATTATTAAACAACCAAAACCAAGAGTTTAATCTTACCATATTGAGTTCCATACATTAGCCAGTAGAACCGAAAGTTTGAACTGATAGAAAAGAATAGAGTCCACATGTACTTTAATGACTACAAATTGAGATTTTGCTCTAGATTTCATAATAATACCAACACGTTTAGTCTAAACCTTATCTACTAACTTTGTTTCATATTAGTTCCCGCTGATTTATTACAAAGCTGTACTAAATCAGCGACAACTAATATGGATCGAAGGGAGTACAATTTTCCACATTTAGACATTATGGATCCACCTGAAAGGTTGATATGATGCATTCACAAGTTTATCGGGGATGCCACATCACGTGAAAGGTGTCCCATCCCTCCCACATCACGCATATTATTATGAGTTACTATGCAAAGCTGCCCCTAGAACCATCTTATTATTTTTGCGTGGTAGTTGTTTGCAATTGGAAAAAACAACCAATTCTACATATGCTTAAGACAATCTTATGCCTGCCCTACCCTAGATCTAGAACAATTATTAGCAAACGCTACTGTTAGGTTCTTGAAAGTTTCCTCTTGACTTTCAAAACACTTATAGAAGGAACAATTTTACACTAGTGATTGACAAGCCATTCTGGTACTCGAAGGTGTATGAAAAGAAGCTTTAGCAAGATTGCCATCCCAAACTCTAGCTTTTGTTATTTCAACACACAAGTTGGTTCTGGTTGAGGAAAAGAAGTCCGCTCAATGGAAATCAGAGGAAGGAGGACAAGCATCCATCTTGTCGTGTATTTCGGGATTTGTTAATGATAAATTGATTTTTCCAATGAGCAACTATGGATATTGCATACATGATGACTTGAGGAGGAATCACACACTATGCACACTTTGTCAAGTTGAGCTCAAGTGATGTTAAGCTAACTATATCTTTTATAAGTGCACATTCTTGTGTGTCATCAAACTTTATCGATCCGAGCTCAAGCTTACTCTAGCTTTGTTTGAGCTAAGCTTGAGCCTAACAACAAGCTCAAAGGAAAACCTATCTCTCAAGCTTCTATGTTGAATTAACAAAGTGGATGCCCATGCCTGTGTATCTATCTCTAAGTTGAGTAATCTTATACAACATCGCGAAAGGCTTGAGCTATCTAAGGATGACATGGATCTTGCCTTGATTCCTTTCACATGTTGGCATTAGGACATGCTGTGCACATATGTGACCAATTGTTAGTAAGAACTCTGGTGAAGGAATTGGATATGCAAAAGCAGCAAAAGGGTACACTGAGGAACATGCTAGACCGACTCAACACTAACGAATCTACTCCGAGACTCTCTTCATGGTTGGCTATAGAAAGAAGTCTCTTTAGTCCCCAACTCTGGATTTGGCTTGTGGGCTCAATGCCCTGTTATCGACGTTTGCTCTGGACATGAGGCTTTGAAATGGTTGAAAGCAGATCCAACATTAAAGAAAGTAATCCAGTAGCCTCAAGTCTAATAGTAACTCAGTGGTAAGAGGGTGGTACCTAGAGAAAAGTTGCTAGAAGGGAAAGACTAAACCCATTTGTTCACGTAAAGGATATCTCCAAGTGCAGAAGCACCGAAAGGAGGGGATGAAAAACTCTTGAGGGATTTGTATACAAGTACAAGTAATCATTTGTATACAAGTTCAAGTAATCATTTGTTTCCTAGTACTAGCCAAAGACAATTTTCAAGTGGTATGAGGGATTTCAAGCATTATGTGTGGTTTGCAAATTGATTACATTGGCTGCCAGGAGTAATCTTGTCAATGTAGTTGACTAGTAGAAGGAGCTATCTTAGTCATGAAGTATCAATGTGTGGTTTACAAATTGATTACATTGTCTAGAGTAAGATATTTAGGAGTAGTATGAAATATCTAGAGTTTGTAGAGTATTCTAGAAGTATGGTGTAAAATTCAAAAAAAGAAGTATGGTGTAGGGTTTGGATTGTGCCACATGGCAACAATAAGGGTCATGTATAAGTATAAATAGGGGTACCACCCCTCCCATGTAACCTAGCTTGGTACACTTGAGATATCTAATAAAGCTTCCTACTAGTAGAAGCCCTGTGTAGCGTCTGTGTGTGAAGCACATCAAGACAAAGAGCTGTGAGTGTGAAGCTCATATCTTTAGAAGAGGGAGATTCCTGGTTGGGAGCTAGTAGCATAGATCCAACATTTGGTACCAGAGCCAGGTTGTGTTAGCTAGAGTGAGACATCGAGAAGGCCGGTGCTCAGAAAGAGCAACTACTTTGGCACCCCTGCGAGAGGAGTGGTGAAAGTGCACACTCAATGGTGTGATATTGTTGGAGAGTGTGCACATGCGGTGGTGTCATACCATTGTTGTAGAGGGTGTTGGTGTGAGGCCAACCACTATGGTGTGATTCCATTGTCATTGCAAAAGGTTGGCGTTAAGCCAATGGCGTTGGTGTGATGCCGTGTCAAGTGGAAGAGTCGGTGTGAAGTCGACGACTTTGGTGTGATGGGTATGATGCCACTGACACATGGAAGGTCGGTGTGAAACCGAATCAATGGTGTGATGCCATCTTATATGGAGTCAGTGTGAGGCTAAGAAGGGTGTGATGTCGTTGCTCGATGTGAGGCGGTGCGAGGCCGTCACAAGATGAAGTGCATGGTCCAGGTGATCTGGATTAGCGGATATAGTTGATATGAAGATTCATGGGGAGATTGTTAGGAGTAATCTTGTCAATGTAGTTGGCTAGTAGAAGCAGCTAGCTTAGTCATGAAGTATCTAGTTTATGTAGGAGAACTCTAGAATTGGGAATGTTCTAGAGTAAGATATTTAGGAGTAGTATGAAATATCCAGAATTTATAGAGTATTCTAGAAGTATGGTGTAGGTTTGGATTGTGCCACATGGAAACAATCTAAAGGGTCATGTACAAGTATAAATAGGGGTACCACCCCTCCTATGTAACCAAGCTTGGTACACTTGAGATATCTAAGTAAGCTTCCTATTAGTGGAAGCCCTGTGTAGTGTGTGTGTGAAGCACATCAAAAACGTTGTCCCTCGGGGAATGATCCCTCGCGGGCTATACGTTGTTAGGTAGATGAGACCTCTCCAGCGAATTATACGCGCTCGGATAAAACCCCGTTTAATTTAGTCCCCATGGGGACTTGAACCCGGGTGGGCTGGCTGCGCACTCGCTAGCCACATCAAGACAAAGAGCTGTGAGTGTGAAGCTCATATCTTTTGAAGAGGGAGATTCCTCGGTGGGAGCTAGTAGCATAGATCCAACATTGGCGCATTGTGACAAGAGGCACTTCAATTGTTCTGCTAAGTTGCACATGAACAAGTAGTAGTAAACGATCTCCTACGATGTCTCCTAGTTTGGGCGATGAAATATTTGATTTGCGCAAGTACTCCATATTTAGTGCCCTTCACTCATTTAGTTTTGGATATGCCATGAGTTAACATTAAGTTTCCATGGGAGCACATCCACTATCTCCATGTACCTCACTCCAAGAGAAAACATCTCATACCCATACTCGAACGTGATCGCACTTGAGATGCGCCATCTTCTAGACCACTCATTGTCTCATCGGCTAATCCTTACTATGTTTATACTCTATCATTTGCAGTACCAAAGTCGTTGAGAATGTCAAGAGACTCTAACAAGAAAAATGTATTTGGAGTTGATCCCTTGGAGCACTACAAACATATTATCTCCGAGTTGTTACTCGGGAAAGAAGATAGTTTCTCTACAAGAGTTGCGAAACCAGTTGAAGGGGTTGTGGCCCAAAATGTTGTTAAAGCTGGTCAAGAATCTCTTCCATTATTCACAGAAGAAATTAGGGGCCTTTCCAATTGTGACAGGGAGAGATTAAAGCATGTTCTTCATGACGTATTTACAATCCTCAATGACGATGTTGATGAGGTACAGTCTTAAATGACTCCTATTCATTATGTACCTATAAATTCTTAGCCTAGATACCATATTGGTTCAACAAGTTCACCCAAAATTAGATTTAATCTATCTTTATCCTACTAGAATGGTCATACAAAGAGATGGAGTTGGGAAAGGATAGAGTTTTCACAATCTCGGTGTAGAGACCTTCCTTTTGGAACATGTTTAGGGCATATCTGATTCAAAGGATTTCCAAAGGAATTTTGTAGGATTCTTCTTACCCATAGGTTTTTTCTTATAGAGGCCATTTGATTCAAAGGATTGAATCCTCCAAAATTCCTATGAATTGCTTTCCTATACTACAGTCCCAAAGGATTTCTAGTAAGAGGTTAGACCTCTTGGAAAATTTCCTATGTGTCTTTGCCACTATGACATGTACTCAATCTCTATAGAAATTTCCTATGTTTTTCTTGTGTGCAACCAAACGTCTTCTGCAACTAATTCCTGCGTCTTTTCTTCCTGTAGGATTTCACGTGATCGTGCGTTTTCCTATTCCCGTGCTTTTAAAATCTTTTGAATCAAACATGCCCTTACTAGGTTATAAGCTAAACTAAAGGTTTTGCCTAGATTATGAGGTTCTTATCCATTTGATTCATTTAGGGTGAAAATGTGATTGTTCTCATAAAGTTATTATCGTAGGATCTAACAAGCAATTAGGTTATGATACTCTTCCATGTGTCATCCTGTTACAAAACGACATGGGGAAATGGAATGTCAAGTGTTTCTCCCTCTTGGTGTATGCCTCCCTTGAGAGTCTCACACAACTTGCAATTAGCAAAGCACATCGTGTCCTTGGTAATTGCATTGTCATTTATGCGGAGGCTCTCGGCCACTAGATGCTCTTGGTGCACGAAACAAACAAACTCTTTTGAGTAATTACATGCGATTGGTGGTTTTGGCATTATGGTGCATTATAATACCTTTATCTTTCTAACCATTTTTTGCATAATTTTTTTACCACAACTTGCCTACTTTTGCACTTACTTCCACAACTTTTCAGATAGTAAGTTCAGGATAACATAGTTCCATCAACCACAAACTGATCCTTAATTATATTAAAGAATTAATAAACTATTACCTCGCATTTTAGGGTCTCTTTGGCTCAAACAAGATTTTGGAGGATTCCATTTGTTACGATTTTCCTATAGAATTCGTTTGTTTTGTGGGATTTGAAAGTATTGGATATTTTTTCCTATGGTCCACTTTGCATGCAGTTTGAAATGGAAATTTCTGTTAAGTCCACTGATAGTGTTTTTCATCTGTTTGAGTGACAACTATATCATACACCCAATCCGTCCAAAGCACATAGGTTTTCTTTTGTGCAACCAACATACATCTGACATGCCATGACATCGCGTTTTAGACATCCCACGAGCCAAAGAGGTCCTTAGCTTTTATATGGTGAACAACCATACAAAAGGCTACTATCTGAATTAAGATAAGTATATAATATGTATCCATGTTTGCGGCAAAAAAATAAGCATCCTATTTAACTTTCTCCACTGCAGTGACACATGAAAAACACTTTGATAATATACTACACTTACCAAATGCTCTCATCGTTTCAAAATAAGGCACACTGGACTTTCATATTCTCCAATGCATGTTTTGACTTTGATTTTCACTTATAATATACCTACAAAATTAGTAAAAGGACATATTACAGACAAATACAACTGTATTATTCTTACATGCCCACTGCATATAACAGTGGTCTGCATGTGTGTACTTATGTGCCTTATACTTGGAATTGAGTAAGTACTTCATATGATATGTGTCATTATTCATCTTACTTTTGTTTGATGTGAATACATTAGGAATCATAATTGATTAAGGAAATACTTGAACTTATCATCTATGCAGTAATTTTCCATAATTCCATGTCATTTGGCAACCTTGTAACTTTACAAAGATGCTAAAGTTTACCGATAGAGCTATACTGCTATATAATAGTATTAAGTGTGTGCTGGATTAAAAAAAAGTGGGAACGTGTGCACCTAGAAAGGTCAGCGATTTAGTATCTTGTCTCTGAACCCCTATGCCCCAAACCAGCTTCTATAAGCTCTAATAGCTGTAGTAATTAAGCATGTACACCTGGTTGTATGAGCTGTGAGGTGAGCAGTAACATGTCAACTCAAGACCAAGCTAGTCAAGACTCGAGGAATCTTGGAGATGCAGGCTCGTGCCTTCTTGCACTCCCTAGGAAGGACTTAGTCTTTTTCTGTTAGTACGGAGCACATAATAAAACAGATGTACTAATCGTGAACATCCCTGGCTATGTTCCAGGCATGTAGAACCTAGTAGTTTGTTATTTTTGCTTCTCCAATTGTTAAGAGTGCTCAATCTAGCCGTCTACATAAGCTGCTGAAGTTACAATGCCATTGTCACTAATTTAAGACTCTTTGATATTGCTTAGGCATAACTGCTAATATTAGTGATTTTTCTAATATCTAAATTTGACTGCAGATATTTGGTTACATTTTAGCAATATCTGAATTTAGGTCTGAGAAGTTGCTATCAAGCCATGCAAGTGGATCATGTGAAGACGAGATCACCCCACCGAGTGCTAAAAAACAGAAAACACTGACGGTTTCTACACCGGATGCTTGTGAAGAATTACATGGCCATATTAGTTCAGATATCTTTGAACAGGTGACGAAACTTTATTGTATACCTAACCGCCATGCTTGATTTACTACTTTTCCCCTTGCATGTAACCCATTTTGTTCAGCCAATCCAACAATAAATCTGCAAAAAGAATGGAAGATTGTTGAAAATACCCTCATCCCATCTACCTTTTCAAGAACCGGACGCCCTGCTATTGCAAAGAATTGGAAAAACTTTGTTGCCTTTTTTTGTGAGGGAAACTGTTTTACTTTTATGGCACACACATGCAATTGCCAATCATAATTCTGACGAAAGAACGAAAAATTTGGTTACCTGTTTTATTTTGGCAGTCTTCCATGTCGTATCATGTGAGAATGATGTCAAGTTAGGCTATATGCCAAACCAACAGTTCCACTATAAGAACATTTTCAGAAATTGCCAAGGCATTGACTGTTAACGTTTTGCTTCTGGCAGCTCACAAGAGATATCCGGTTGATCGAAGAAAGTGGCGAAACACGTCAAGATGCTGTGAAAAAGTTTTCTAATGGATTGCTGCGGAAGGTATTTAGCGTGGCATTAGGTTATGGAATCTCCTTCGACAAATAATATCATGAGTTCTACTTCCAAGTATTCAAGTGAGACATTTTTTTCAGCTTAGTAATATGGCGCAAGGCGTTGATGATTTACTGGACACAGTGGCATCCAAGTGCAGGTGGCGTATGCCATTATCTCAATTGAGTGATATGCTGACCTATGTTGACTGTCAAGATTGTCTACATTCTAGCATATTCAGAAATTTATTGAATTGTTGCATATTAGCAGATCTATGACCACTGCTGAGAAGATTGAACTCGGTAAGCGCATCCGCAAGCTCCCAGAGAAGGCACTTGATCACATGGTGGAGGTAGTTAAAATGAGGAAACCTGAAATCTCGGGTTCTGATAAAATATCATTCAACTTGGGAAGACTGGTATGTTCCTTATATACATTCCCACTAGTTAATTTACCATGCGAACTGTTCATGTGGTTTGGGTTTGCTGTTATGCCAATCATGATGCTGCCATTTTGATACTCCTATTAATCTACACAAGGCGACAGTCTGTCATGAAAAAATGGTTCTATGCTGGATGCATACTTCAAACAACGAGCACGTTTTGCATTAACTTTGCATATACCTTTACTTATTCGCAAAAGCTTTACGTCTCACGTGTCTCCATTTGATTAACTCTGTTATATCACTATATTCAGCTTGGTCTCACTTACTTTCATTTGGTTAGGATGATGCAACTTTGTGGAGACTATACTACTATGTAGAAACAGCGCTTGAAGCAAAACAAGATCTGGCCATCACCCCTCCTCAGGTGATCAATGGACGTCGTCCAGGTTTTACTACATGTAGTTTTTAGCAGAATTCAGGGTAGGTGGTAGTGCTTGGAGAAACACATTAGCTTCAGTTTGTCGCCAATGTAAACCTCTACGAGCACGTATGAGGGGATAGTCCTTACATTGATAGATGTAGAGGTATCTCCAGAAACAGCACCATGAATGGTGTCTAGAGCTAGAGGAGATAGTGCACTGACCACTAACTCACTAGGGTGGCACTGCTGGCAATTTTGTACTAGTATGCCACACAGTGCAACATCAATCCTGGTTATCTCCTTCAGATATTGCACCCCTCTGCAAGGTATTCTCCTTTCTCCTTTCTGCGTATTTGTTCTTATTCAATGTTTCTGCAAAAGTTCCAGCAATGGAGGCCCTTTCTGGCCTACTCGAAAGATATCACGTCGACTTCGCCACGCCGGCGTCTTTTTCCTAGGTCTGGTCGTTCTCTGGCAGATTTTTTGAATAGCTCAGGTCTAAGAATTGGTAAGAATTGACAGGAAAGTTTGCTGGTGCACGCAAGTGGTCAGAGGTCGAGTGCTGCATTGCGTCAATCAAATCTCCTCCATTCGTGTATTAACGGAAACGTTTAACTTATCATCTTGTTCCTTTTTTCTCTCTTAGAAAGGCATGTGACAATGCTTTGCATTAAGATAATCGAATATATGAATGAGGGCAACAGGACGTCCTAATGGTGTAGCTTTTCTAGCATATTCTAGTGCTCTGATAGGGAGTCCCTGCTATGAATGAATATCAGGATAATACTCTGCTTTGAGCATAGAAGATTAGAAGAATTAATTAAAACACTGCATGGGCAACAGAATGAAGGTACTACTACATTCGTTTGTTCCGTAATGATTCTGTGATTATCAGTTGAAACGTACCAGAGATTACCAAGAGTGCCGGCTACAGATGTAAAATTGCACCTGAATTCTAGGAGCCTACCATGTAATGCCAAAGCCTCGTCTTATCCTCGTATGGTCTCATATGCCGCATCAGAAAGATTCTGTAATTGGTGAAATATAATATTTTTATGTATTTGAATGCCTAGACGAAGGCGATATTGCTGGAAACAAATACAAAGCTAGGAGCATCTCCACTAGGACGATCCAAACAGCTGATTAAAACTGTCCGTTTGGGTCGGACCGTGGTGGTTTTTGGGTCGGGGTCCGGCCTGTCTGGTTGTTTTTGGGTCGGAGTTTGGCCTGTTTAGGGCAGCATCAGTCGTGGATGCAGGCTACTAAACGTGCCTATCTTAGTGTTCGGACCCTTCCTAAGGGCACGTACAATGCAGTGACGGCAGCCAGCCTTTCCTTATGCTCGTCACGTCGGATTTTTGCTTAGTTGGAGAAGAGAGAAACAAGAGAGAGAAGATTGTCTTCCCTTAGCTAAGAATGATCTCTTAGAAATAAGAGAAGACTATTTTCTCCATTGTACCATATGTTTTCCCTTAGCCAATTAATTTCTTACTAAAAATAGTTAATTCTTATTAATTGCTAGAGATAGCAATAAGAAATAATGCATTGTACAAGTTATATACAGTGTCTTCTCTAAACGATGTGGAGAGCTAAAAAAAAATCATATCTTCCCTAGCATTATACATGTCCTAACAATACTAGTGCACGTTGTTTTCTTTGCCTCCGGCCCTGGGTACCGGGCAAAACGGTAACAGATTAGTTGCCGTGGCATGCCCCCCACCCCCCCCACCCCCCCCCACCCCCCCACCTCGCCGTCGCGCCGTGCGGCAAGTCGGGTCACCCAACAAACTTTCCTAACATTTTCGCCTAACCGAAAGCCGGAAAAAGCTTCGGCCTGTGATGCCTCCGATGGAGAAACACAGCAAGTAGCGCGCTTGAGGACGTACTGCCCAGTATATGTACGCTAGCAATGTAGCAACAGCACGAGACGCAACAACTACAAGTTGCAACGGCGGTGCACGCGATGCCAGAGAGGAAAATGCTATCCCGATCGACCGGAGCAGCGCCACACATGCCACAGATACTCTAGCATGTGTTGGTGCTTGTACTTAGCTGGTACTGTGTATATATGCGCCACTAGATCTTTAGTCCCAAATAAAGAGACCCGACAATAGCACTGATATCGTTCAAAAAAAAATAGCACTGATATACTCTCTCCTTGCCGTAATATAGTGCATATAAATTTTATAAGTCAAAAATCATAAACTTTGACCAAGTTTATTAGAAATATTACTTATATCTACAATACCAAATTTATACCATATGAAAGTATACATCACGATGAATCTAATGTTATCGATAATTTTTGAACGTTTTGATTTTTATAAAATCTTATACGCACTACACTTTGGCAAGGAGGGGGTATTCCTTTTTCCATGCATGTGCAAGTAAATGAACTATGCACACTCGAGATTTTGTGCCGTGCTGATCGATTAACAAAATGTGTCGATGGTAGATAAGTACCAAACGTTAACATAACCCCAGGCCACTCTTTGAGGTGACACGGAGGGAACCCTAGCCTACACCGCCGGAGGCCCCTTCCCCGCCCTCCCTTGCTCCAGGAGCCACTAGGGGAGACCGTCCGACAGGAAGCTCAGGCGCCTACTGTTTTGGCCCTGGCTTTGCAACGGTTCTTGCCAATTGGTTTCCGTGTCTCAGTGTTCGGGGTGATAATCCTAGGTCTGACATTCGGTGGTTGTACCTGATAATGGTGGCTCCCTAGTCATCTCCATTTTGAAGAAATTGTCTTAAGATTGGACCTTCTTGGGTGAAATCTTAAAACATGACATGCTGATTAGTCTGGACAACCGCGATGTTTGTTCACTGGTACCTTCTTAGAGGCGTCGTTTTTTGGAGAAGTTTTTTCAGAGTCGAGATGTCATACCTAATGGTGGTGTTTTTGCTGCTGCGAGTCTATTTACCTCGGCAGAGTCTTTGTTTTCCTTTCCTTTTGTTTTTTATTGTGCGCATCCTTCATGTTGATGCAGAGGCTGGGTGACCTTTTTGATATTAATACATCTTTACTATTAAAAAGAAGTTGGTGTTGGTACGTCCACTTTGACAGCAAACATTGGAAGAATCACGGCCCTTCAATCTCTTACCGATGGATCAGATCTCCCGCGTGTTTGATAGCCTAAACTGGTCCTACATCGTCCTATCTTTCGCCCGCACGAACAAATCTCGCCGCCAATTCAGCTCCTCCCTCGGTCAAGCCAGGGACCTCACGCGATCCCCTTCTGAACGAGCCATGGAGGAGGAGACAAATCCCAACCGCCTAGGGCCTGTTCTAAGCTCGCCCTCGTCACCCACCTTGCACGCACTGTTGTTGTGGTCGACGATGAGGCCCGCCATGGCCGATGCCGCGGGGAACTTCCATGTGGGTCGGTCTCCGCCCATGAATTCCACCGAGATCTGGTGGCTCGCAGCGGGAAGGTGGCCGCCGTGGCCGACGAAGAGGCCCGCCATCGTCAGCGCATGAGGACGTTGATCAGGTGCCTTGCTGCATGCTAGGCACAACGCAGCCCCTCTATATATCCTTCATCCAGATCGAAAGGACAGCAAACGACCAAGGACAAATGTCACCCACGACCCAGCCAAATCACCAACGACGGGAGGGGGAAATCTCCCGGGCTGGTTCCCGGGCAGAGCTCTGGCACCGGCATGACCTGAGAACGGCGGCGAGGGAACTACAGCGGCGGGCTCCTCCGCCTCCGCCCTGCCCAGGTCGGACTAGCTCCTCCGCCCTGCAGCGACGGCGCCTTCCGCACCCCATGCAAGCTCTCTGATACGCCATCTTTCAACAGTCAAGATCCAGGATGTTGTTGCTTTCTCACTGTAGGTATCCATGTTTTAATGTCCTTCTAATGTTTTCAATTTCTGCTGCTAGCAGATACATTTGTACATATTTATCTTGTATAATTTGTCCTTGTAATGTTTAAAAATTCTATTTCCTTTTTAGTACTAACAATCTGTATTTGGTTCAATTGTCTGCTACTAAACATCTGTAACAGTCTACTATGTACTGAATGTCCATATTCAGTTTACTGCTACTAGCAGCCTGAAACTCTGAATGTCTTGTTGGACTTCCGTTTCAGCTAAGCCTGAAGAATCTGGATTGCAATCGTTGTTGAGTCATGGCTAATGGCGGCAAGGAGCCAGTTTCTGCGGTAAACTGCACAAGATCTCACCCTCTAGGCGCGGATGACGCGGCTCCCCGGACTTGGATGCATCGGTGGCGTCGGAACAGGCAAGCCCACAAGGAGACTCTGTTCTCCTGCCCAATTCTTGTTGCATCGTTGTTGGATGTCTCTTCTGTGACTTGCAGGTGAGAGAGATGGCACCGAATCTATGATGGTCGTTGGATGTGCTTCGACGGTGGATGTAGGGGCACAAGGCGCGCTGTGCCTTGCCCGCAGCGAGACACTGAATCAGCGTCCGTCGCTCTCCGGAGCTTCCGCCCGGTTCCCGCTAGAGGGTGAGTTGTTCGCGGTGGTGGGCGGCCAGGCCAGGCATCCCAGCGTCGCCCCGTCTCCTTCTAGAAGGCAGGTTGTTCGCGGTGATGGGCGTCAGAAGCTCTGCGTGGTCAGCCGTGGAAGTGCGAGGGAGAGCCTGTAGGGCATCAACGAGCTCAATGGACAAACTCACAGATCCTCCGCGGCGGCCGCCTCTGTGAAATCTTGGTTTACCTGATACAGGTACACAATGCGGGCCGATAATGCAGAAGACAGTTTTGGTCGTTTTTCTTCTAATGCTCAGCCATTTGATGATATGGATGATCCGACCCAAATCAGCGTTTGGTATTTAGGCCAAAGATGGGAAAATTTACGATCCCCCATGGAGCCAATTGAATATGTGGAAGGTACAGTTTTGGGACCTTTTGTTTTTACAGATACTTTTTTTGTTTGGTGGTTTGATCATATCGTGTTTGGCACAGCCAGTTGGGTCGGCTAACTGTTCTTCTTTCCAAGTGTTTTTTCTCCGTGATTATCTCAATTAATTTTATTTTGGTTTTCGTGTGCTCTTTTTTCAGGATTAATCTTAAAAAAGTTGTATAATCTTGTTAAAAGTTTCCCCCAAAAGGGATTTGTGCTACATTCATTTACATAACTCTCTTCACAATTTCTTTGTAATTATGTTTACAATAATTTTACTTACTTAAAACTGACCATTATTATGCGTAACAGTTACAAATGTTTTTGGGTGTATGGATTGTAACATGCTACCACCTCTGAATTTTTCTAACATTGCTTGTGTTTCTTGTAGCAGATGGGTCGTGGAGCTGTTAGCTCTGATCTCCATCAGGGGATTACATTTCTTAGGTTTGCATGCAGCTAAATATGGTGCTTGCATAGAAGTGGACGTGTAAATTGGTGGATGTCGAGTGTTAAAAATTCTGCTTCAAGTACATCGTCTATGGCTGTCAAAAAAAGTGTAGCTTAAGTACAACATCGATGGTTGTCAACTGAAGTGCAGGATAACAAGAGAATAACAATGGCTACAATAAGGTAACTAAGACCCTGTTAGTCCTCAAATTAGCATAGGTTTACTTTATTGAAAAAAGTTGGAATAGCTAACAAAACCGTCATTGTATTGTGGGACTCGGGGCTTCTCATTGTCTTTTGGACTCGGGGCTTCTCATTGTCTTTTGGACTCGGGGCTTGTGTTCCCCTTTGTTTGGTGGTTAAATTATGATCTAGCCATAGTGCATACCCTGAGATTCTCTAATACATTTTATAAAAAACCGGCCATGATTATATAATGAGATTCTAGGAAATTTAGCTTAATTAATTCCATATATAAGTTCTTCTTTGAGATTATATTTCTGTATTCACACAAGTGGTTGAAGTATTGATTTTCATATTGTCCATTCATCATTTTTCTATACAATTTTAGGATTCCAATCCTATTCAAAGGATGTCCATGGTTATACCTTGAGATTTTAGGAAATCATTTTAATTATTTCCATACAAGTCAGCGTCCAGTTGATGGAAGTGGAACTGGTCCTACAAGAGTAAGCTCACCTCACAGTCGGCTGCTCCTAAAAGTGTAAGTATAGCTGGTGGTAAAACCGTGACAGAGATAACCTGTATTGAGGCTCAAATAGTTAAGTTAAGTTCTTTCTTTCTTTCTGATTCACTTCGAAATAATTTCATGAGTAAATGATCCTTATTCAGGATGGAACCATAGGATCTTGGAAACCTCTCTAGGTATTATCATCCACTGCATGTATGTCTAGGGAGTAAGAGATGGAATGTTGATAGGAGAGCCTGATCCCTTCACTCCAAAATTCCTGTTTACGTATCAATGATGAACAAGAGAAGTTTTGGAAACATGTACATTTTAGTAAGTAAACCTTTTTGTGCACGCATTTTAGCTGGCAATCCGATGTAGCTATCATTCATTGTATTCTTGAAGCTGGTAATTTTTCAGCTAACATATTTGTTTTAACTTGACACTTTGTATCTGGAAGCAGACTACCTTCAATATGTATGTCGCCAACTATCTCCCAGTTAGAGAGTAGACTGTGACACTCCTGAGGACAGAGAAGCGGGACAATGGAAGTCGACTTGCAATAAAGGACTTGTGGCACACAGATGATCAGGCAAGGTGTGATCAGGCAAAGTTTGGCACGAGTTTGTCCATGACAACCCTTGTTCTAGCTAACGATGAACCAGATAACGCTCACGACTACCATGTATTCATTTTTTTACAAATCATGTAAAGTACATGATTCCTCCTCATATTTACACATTTTGCACATGGATGTTTTATGATAATGTTTATTTGGAGAACCAAGCTAAATATAATTTCCATGTCACTAAGCTGAGTATTTTATCCCGTAAAGAAGTTGACATTTGTCAATATAATAAATATTGCGTAATGTTGCTTAGTACATACTTTTATTAATTTTACATCACATTATAGTTAAATTATAAATTTTGCAAATATACATACTATTTTTTTGTGCTTTGGGAATTTTAAATATATGCTGATTGGTTTGTAGGATTAGATGCACCACGATTTAACTTAGAACAAAAGGCTAGGATCGCCCGGACAAGCAACTGAGATATCGAACCCCATGCAACCCGACCTCCAAACGGCATGTCGCAATAGTACATGTTAGTTTAACCAACTCCAATATACAGAAAACCTCATGTCCATATCAAAAAAAGAAAACCTCATGTCATGTCTCGATGAAGGTAGAGATTAGCGCCACAAACTTATTTTCCAAGTATAAAACGTGAAGTTTTTTTTATTTCCGTAGCAACGCACGGATAATCAACTAGTCTATTATAAAGATTGTGTCGACGGAAAGAGGAGTATCACATTTTTACAGATTAATCAGCACCAATCTTGTAGGAGAGAGGGAGGGACCTACGCACGCACTGGATACGTCCTCTTCTTGCATACCGAGCGGATCGATCGACTATAGTGCGTCTTTTGATTCTGCCAATGATATACATAATCATACGCCCTTTCGTGACCTCACTGCTTTGTCTATATATGTGCTCCCTCAGCATTGTCTGTTAGGCCAGCCCCCTTCCATCTCTTCCTCCCAAGGTCTGTCCAAACAAATTCGCTAGCTAGCACACCTCGACGTGCATACGGAAGCAGGAGAGAAGCAATGGCTTCCTCTCTCGACACCGAGGCGGGCCAAGCACACAAGGCCGCCGGCGACGGCGGCGGATACACCACCGCAGCCACTGCTCACGCAGTAGACACAGGTTCGTATCTCACACATGGCATGATCGACCAGTGCTCGATCGAGCATCAATTTTGTTGTGTCTCTCCCTGCTGCTGCCTGTTTCTTGATTCGGCTCATGCATATATGGATGTCGTATGCGGGCATAGATTCATGGCAGCAGGTGGGGCTACTGCTGGTGACGGGGTTCAACTGCGCCTACGTGCTGAGCTTCTCGAACCTGATGATGGTGCCGCTGGGGTGGTGGTGGGGCGCCGCCTGCCTCCTCCTCGTCGGGGTGGCTGCCTGGTACGCCAACTGGCTCCTCGCCGGACTCCACCTCGTCGACGGCCACAGGTTCATCCGCTACAGGGACCTCATGGGCTACGTCTTCGGTACACGCTGCCTGACTGATACTACTAGCAGTAACATTTCCTTTATTAATGACAGAGTTAACTCTCGGTCGTGATGTATTTGTTGGGTTAACACGGAATCCAAAAAACATGTTTGACTATAAATTTGACCAACGGAATTTGAATCATATGCCATAAAAATTATATTATTGCCAATGGTATAGTTTTTGTAACATATAACTCATGTTTTATTGATAAATTTTATGGTTAAACTTTTTTCTTAAACTACGTGTTAGTCCAATAAACCGGTATGGAGATAGTACTACCGTGATTAAACTCGCTAATAATCCTACACAAATGTAACAAAAGTAAAGTATATATACAACTAATCAACTAGTATGTGCTACGTGCACACTTGATTTGCAATATGACAGTACTATTGTGAAGTTAGAATGATGGTGGAAATGCAGCCGGCAAACACACTGCTTCCTCATTCTGCTCTTCTTTGCTGTTGATGTGAAGGGACAAACATGTACTACATCACCTGGTTCCTGCAGTTCACCACCCTGCTGCTGGGGAGCATGGGCTTCATTCTACTAGGCGGAAGAGCACTCAAGGTATCTATAATACCATGTGAATCACTTTAGTAGAGTTAGTTGACTATGAATCATCTTGCATTAATTAGACCAAAAAGCAACGTGTATGCTTGAGTTATCTAATACTCCCATATGAATTGACTGACATGCGTGCAATGTTTCTTCACCAGGCAATCAGCGCCGAGTTCACCGGCGACTCCACGCCGAGGCTGCAGTGGTTCATCGCCGCGACGGGCGCCGTGTACTTCGCCTTCGCCTACTTCGTGCCGACCATCTCCGCCATGCGGAACTGGCTCGCCACCTCCGCCGCGCTCACCGTCACCTTCGACGTCGCCCTGCTGGCCGTCCTCGTCAAAGACGGTACCGTTGCGGTGGCCACGCACGCATTCCATTTTCTTTCTCCTCCAGCATGCTAGCTATGCATATTCTGCTGGCTAGTTCTTTTTTTTTGCACTGTGGTTGATTGACAGAAAGCTCACCAAGCCTTTTTATTTGACAGAGAAAGCTCACCGAGTTTTTGTAATAATGAACATTGTGTGCTTTCGTGCGTGCGTAGGGAGATCGACGAGTAAGCAGACGGACTACACGATCCACGGGACGTCGCAGGAGAAGGTGTTCAACGCGCTGGGCGCCGTCGCGGCCATCCTCGTGTGCAACACCTCGGGGCTGCTCCCGGAGATACAGTCGACGCTGCGGAAGCCGTCGGTGTCCAACATGCGGCGCGCGCTGGCGCTGCAGTACACGGTGGGGGCGGCGGCCTACTACGGGATCAGCGTGGCCGGCTACTGGGCGTACGGCGCCGCCGCGTCGGAGTACCTCCCCAACCAGCTCGGCGGGCCGCGCTGGGCCTCCATCCTCATCAACGCCACCGCCTTCCTCCAGAGCATCGTCTCGCAGCACGTACGTTACGCACCCAGGCCTCCTCCTCCCGTCGTTCGCCTCTCGATTGGCATCATCATCGTTCGGTTCACCTCGATTGCAGCTGTTCACGGTGCCGATCCACGAGGCGATGGACACGAGGCTGCAGAGGCTGGACGAGGGGATGTTCTCGCGCCACAACATGGCGCGGCGGCTCGTCGCCAGGGCGGTGCTCTTCGGCGTCAACGTCTTCGTCACCGCGCTCTTCCCCTTCATGGGCGACTTCGTCAACCTCTTCGGCTCCTTCGCGCTCTTCCCGCTCACGTTCATCTTCCCCAGCATGGTCGTCCTCAAGGTAAGTAAAAACCCATTATTTCTTCTGTAACAGGAGCCTGTTACAGGATGGATGGATGATTTTTAACGATGCCGTCGTGCATGCAGATCAAAGGGGAATGCAACGGGAGATGGCACAGGCTCTGGCACTGGGGCATCATCGTCGCCTCCTCGGTTCTCGGCATCGCCACATCTGCCGCGGCTGTCCGTCTCATCGTGCACAACGCCAGCGTCTACCGTTTCTTCGCCGACATGTAGAAGGCACACCGGGCGTCCAACACTCGGTGCGAATATTAATTTATCTGGCCGCGCAAGCGCGTCCAAACGTGACACCAAAATACTAGTAGTAGTAGAATATCTCATTCAGGCCAATTCGTGGGCACGATGGCATTGGACAAAACTAAGCACTAAGCCTGTGGATTAGCAGGCGCATCTTCACTGGACTCGCAACGAACATGAATAGGGAAATGTTAATTTCAGTTACTTGAAAACTGCAGATTTGTACAAGAACCTTGAAAAACAAATAAATCCAGGGTCAAACAGAGAAAAAGGGAGGAACGAATTAATGGTCTAAACCTAGGTGTCAGATATCAGGATTATGAAAGCAAATCCTTATGTACACACGCTGCAAGTACCATTACACTATTGTTGGATTCATCAGACATTTTCCTCCTTTCTTTTTTAGCGTCTTTTCGCAAGCCAATTTTGTCCTTGAAAACTTCTGGAATCCATTTCTCGCGCTGGAGTTCGGATCATTCTTGGTTGGGTGTAAATACTCGAGACATCCCCTGCTCCATCTTGGGAGAGGTGGATCACCGGCTGTGCAGAACTTGGTGCAGACCGGTGCCTGGCGGAACCTCTGATGGCCACTCAGGGCTTGCAATCCATCACCCAAGTGTGAGGCAGGATGGTCTCAAGTACCGCCACCCACTCACAATGATCCAAACATCCACTAGCTAATATAGCTTTATTCTTGTGGAGATTGGAGTACGACAGATTGGACATGATTGCAGTGTCTGCCCACACTCACAGCAGGTCTGCAAAGTGAGCACTTTGTTAGAGACGATGATGTGATACTGACCTTTCAACACACACCCAAAAACAAAAACAAAAAGTATATTCCAAGAATCAACAACAACGTGTTAGTTTTCTACTGAGGGAGGAAGAGTGTTGTGATGTGTCACCTGGTGTCCGCAGCCAAAAGCCATGTCTTTCGGGTTCACAAGGCAGATAGGGCAAACCTGCAGATGAAAATGTTAGTAAGAAACAAAAGATGCACTTTTCTGCCCACATAAATAGGAAATTATGAGATAAATTAACATGCGCATTCACAGCATATGAAAGTTTACCTGATTGTCATAAGCAGAAGAAGGTGCAGCAGGGGCCGCAGTATGTGCAGTTTCATAGGGAGGATAAGATGATGATGATGAGGTAGTTGGTTTACTAAAGCTTTTCGTTCCATATGAATAAGCATCCTGGCTTCCAGTAGGGGGAGGCAGAGGAACCCTTTGTGGAGCTTTCAGTGAGCGACGACTGTTTGCCACATAGATAGAAGTCAGCACATATTTGACAATGAAAAAAAAATCAATGAAGCAAGGATTTAGAGTACTTGAAGGGGAGGGGGAGCGTACCCTAAAATTCCTAATTCCACAGTTGCCTTGTACTGTTGTGGTATCTCCATCAAGGCTGAAAGAGCAAATGCTGCCTCTTTTCTTGATTGTGGCATGTTCTTGGACATTATTTCAGAAAAATTCACAAACTGGACAAGTAACAGATTCTCAGTGTTAGAATGGCATCAATCAGATCACAAAAAGGGAAACAAAATGAAATCAATCTTCTTATATATTTATCGTTCAGCTCATAGTAACTTACTTGAAAATTGTCGAAAGCACGGGCAGGAATGTTGTCATCAAATTCCTTCATCATGTCCCAGGGGCCATCACCAACTCCTACCAATACAATAGATAGAGGCAACTCACTGCATACAAAAACAAAAACTGAAACAATGAGCAACATCCATGACACAGGAGGGCAGGTAAATTCTGTGATCAATAATAAAGCTAGTCAATACGAGCATATCAAAAACAGTATAACAAGAGCACTTATGAAAGACGAACCTGGCCCTGACAATGGCATCAACAGTTTTCTGCTCTTGGGAACTCAGTTGCCCTGATGCAGTGTCGACACTCCTCGTAACCTAAGTTAATAATATCAGTTAATACGAGAACATACAGAGAATATCTAGTTTTGAGGATTAAACTGTGGGTAGGACATGGAAAATATGACACACGCAAATATGAACTGCTTTATCAGGAGTGAAGAGACTTAGACTACAAGATACATATTTCAGAATAAGGATATGATCTTGTGCAAATGGGCTGGATGTTCCAAACACATAAAAATCGAGCATGGAGATCCCTAAATTTTATATAACAATTACCAGATATAGGGGAAAGATTTTTATCTTAGAATCTGCATGGCTGCAGAATATATCTTCCATATATCTGATTTTTTTAGAAATCGTGAATATTCACACATCACAGCCAATTTCTATGGAGACTTGCAGCATGTAACCAATCAAAATATATTTGATTTGATCACAAGAGAAATTAGGAAAGTACAAATACAATGTTTAGGTCGTATGTGTTTAAGTTTTGAGCATGCCACATGGCATCCCTCGAATTCAAAAAATCATAATACGTGAACTATAAGTTGTGAACTCAGGTTTAGAATACAGTGATAAATTGTTGTAAAAAAACATAGTCCCATGTAAAGGCTCCATTTAAGCACAGAATTATCTTCTGTTATTGTATATGCCAGCACTCCAAAACAAATGAACAGACATGCGGATGATAATGACAAAACATCTTGCAGATGGAATGCAACAAGTCTACATTAACCATATGTCACATACACACACCTCAGAATTACTACCAACTACACAAATACATTCACCATTAGAACAAGAGTGTAATGTGTTAACATAGTACCTGCCCATCAGCAATTATCAACAGAACATGATATTGTCCGCCACTTTGTTCCACAATGGTCATACCCATCTCAATAATTGGTGCGAAGGATGTTGGTCCTGTTAAAGCCGACATTAACACTCAGACTTAACACACATTCAGAACCTACTTGAAAGGCAACAGGGTATCTTATGCTTACCAGCTAAGCGCAAATGTGGAACAAGTTCCCTGTATCGCTCAAGAGCTTCTGAGAATCCATTGCAAGGTCTCTCATCAGGATAAAAACAGAAGACGTCTTGGTCATGTGTTGATGCTGAAAAAAGCAAACGGTTGGTTTTATGGTTTAGACAAACTATGTCTATAATAGTGGTGAGAAATGACCAACTATCACATGATCTTTACCATCTCCAAATCCGAAGCAGGGAATCAAGTTATCTTCATCAAATTTTGACAATGTTTGCCCAAGAATCGAGATTCCTTGTTCATAAGGATTTGGTACATTGCTAATGTGGTGTAAACTACGCCCATGGAAGGAGAATTTGCCTGATAAAAGGACACACATCATTAGCATCAGGAGGCAATGTAGTGAGCAGAGTACTGGGCAAATAAAGCAAAAGGGTGGATCATAAGCACTAACCTGTCCATTCGTTGCTCTTTGTGAAATCAATACCCACGATAAGATTCGAAGACTCGAGTCCAGCTTGAGCTAGAGCATCAGTAACCTGCAAACAAAATAACAATGTTGAACAAACCAGTCCAGGGGAATAACAGTACTAATGTAATTAAACTCCATCATTTGCCTACATGCCTGACTGTTTAACTTGATATTGATGGCAGCAAAGCGAGTTCACAGAAAGAATATCAGTATCTAACGGAAGTTAGTGAACAATTGTTTTACTGGTAAGTAACCACTTCTCCAGTTGTAGGAAGAAACTTAATGGGGCATATCACATTCTTGGAAAACCAGATAGGAGGTATGATGTATACTGCCTACTACTAGATTTGATCATTTAATCAGAAAAGTGAAACAGTCAGACAAACTGTACCACCACTCTGTCAGAATATTCAGGCATCAACTAGACACATTTGGCAACTGGGCATTCCAGAGATTGACCCGATACAGACTATTGCCACCCATACCCATACCCATATCCTATTTGAGAGGACCAAGCAGCAGATGCCAACTGCAGCCAGACATCCACCACGCAATAAACATTTTAAATTAATATAATTGCTGCAATGAGCTGTGAACACCAAGCCATTGATTTCCGGGTGCATTAACCTTTCATCAACAGTGATTGATGGTTTTCTCTCTCAAAAAAAAGTGATTGATGGTTGACCGCCAGTTTATTAACTTGTGATCTCGTTCTGATTATTACGCTTAAACTCAAACCAGTTGACCAATTACGGAGCATCCTGGACTGCCTACAGATCTCGAATGTCTGTGGATTGACCGACTAGGAAGCACAGATCGGCAGTGCAATCAAATTCCGAGCAATCCCAAAATGGGCGTATACGAGGCGTGTGAAGTGCTCGGGTCCGATTAATTCGCTGCTTCGAACATCGAAGTAGTATTTAAGATCTACGCGAACAGATGAATTTCGCGGCGGTTGCGTATACAGGCAGGCAATCCAATCTGGAGTTGAAATTGCTAGTGGAGAGTCACGCGCGTACCTGTTCCACGGACTGGAAGTCGTCGGCGATCCGCGAGTAGCGCCTGTCGAGGCGCGGCGGCGGCTTGGATCCCCTTGCCGGCGGCTGCGGCTGCGGCGCGGCGACGGGGGCCGGCTGGTAGGCCGGGTAGGGCGCCGCGTAGCCGCCCTGCTGCGGCGGCGGCGCGGCGTACGGGTACCCGCCCTGCGCGTCGTAGGGGTTGTACGGCGGGTACTGCGGCGCCGCCGGCTGCTGGAAGGACCCGGAGTGCGCGTACCGCCCGCGTCCGCTCCCGTCCCGCGACTCGCTCCTCGACTGGCTCCCTCCCATGCTCTCTCGGCTGGACCTGAAGGGGGGACAACTGGGCACGGGTGTATGTATAGTATATCCGCGCTCCTCGGGCGGTGGCCGCTGTGGCAACGGCGGCGGGCGGCGAGGTGGGGACGGAGGCAACCGCCTTGGAGGCTTGCTTGCTTGCTTGTTGGCAGGTGGAGGAGCCTTCCGGTGTGCTTCGTCTCTCGCAGGCAGCCTCCTGTTCCGCTCGTGTTTGTCCTGCTCGTTCGGTCGCGTGGCGTGGGTAGAGACGCCGCTGCCGCTGCCGCTGAGTTGGATTGTTGGCTGGGGTCTTGATTTCGCTCCCTGACTTTTTGACAGCAGCAGGATCACGGGTTGGAATCGAGAGGCGGATGCGGTATATATATCCACACCGGGACCGGGCCGTGCGGCGCGCATCGACCCTACTAGCTAGCCAGTCACGTGCACGGAAACTCATCCTGGTCCCGGACGAAACTGCGCCGCGGCATCGCGCCTGCCTACGACCTGGAATCTTCGCGTCTCTGGTTCTCCCACAAAAAAAAAGAAAGCGATTAAGCTTTTTACCCGGATTCTCGAGATATTCAGGCGAGCGCCAGGCGAGGAGGAAAGCTTACTTTTTATTAAGTAGAACAAGAGAAAGTACAAAGTAGATACCAGATGCCATTGTTTGTAAACTGCGAATTGCTGCTTTCGATTGGTATATCTCGCCGACAATTGGGAACGAGAACCACGTGTCCTCGTAAGTCCTACCTAATAGTACCACCTTATTAGTTTCTTAATATAATACTAGTATATACCATGTTTTGGCAGTTTAAATTGAACTACCAAAACGTTTATACCCTGTGTCGCCCCCTGTGGTGACTGGGAGAAAACCCTAGATCAAGCTGACCGCCCCCCTCCCTCTCATCTTTCCTCCCTCATTTCGCTAGAGGGCGCGACCGGGCTACGCAGGCAGAGGCAAAGCATTCTGTTTTGTTGTCGCCCCAACATATTACTTTTTCAATCTCTTGTAATGTATGGTTTCTTTATTTACATAGCCTGGAGAAGGAATATTTCAAGAAGCAGTAACAATAATTGAGGTAGTACTCTCTAGAAGCAATGGTATGGCCAAAAACTTCTAAAAGTTTGACAAAACATGTAGACAGTTTCATTTCCTTGAAAAAATTGCTATATAAATACATCGCGCCGGTTGTACAAATGCTCATGCTAGAAGTATATTTGTGTGTGTGTGTTTGTGTTTGTGTTTGTGTTTTTCTCGGTTAACATCCCTAGTAAAAAAAATCTTCTTCGATGTATGGAATATGGATTGCAATGATCAGATCGGATGGTTCTTACCGTGGCCCTCATTTCAATGTTTGCGAGCCATTGTGGCATTCGCTATGTACTTCATCATAAGTTCTTCTTTTAGATGCCATCACACTTTTAGCGACTACCACCACCGGGTAAGGTCATCCATTGTTGGCGCGATTCTAACCCCTCATGTCGATTTCGTGTTGCTAGCGCGTCCTGCTCGAATCCCGGTTAATTCAGGATCACATCCATCGTCACATCTCCGGCTCGCTAGAGCACACTCACGACGAGTAAGAAAATCAGTGTCATTTAAATAGCGGGATAAGAACTTCCTGGTCGTGCTATAACAAATCTGAAGAATAAAATAGGATCATAGGAAACCCTTTTGGGATCATAGCATGTGTGTTTTGTTAGCTTTTCTGTGTGCATAATTGCATCCATTAGGTGCCTGCATGTGATGCTGATACCAGATCTAATCCCCCAAAAGTATACATTTAATACCATAGAGTGAGTAGTTTTGACTGAACGCAACCTGATCAGTACTACCACTAGCAAAATCTGATTTCTGGTGTTATTTATTAGCCAGGTTGTGCCTTGTTCAAAGATATGTACTTCCTCCGTTTTAAAATATAAGATGTTTTAGATTTGTAAAAAAATTGTATCTAGACTTCTTTTAGTTGTAAATTCACTATAAATCTGAGTGAAGGTACATACTAAAAGAATTCTAGATACATTTACTTTATAAAGCTAAAACATCTTATATTTTGAAACGGAGGAGGGAGTAGTGTAGTAAAAAATGTAAGGAAATTCTTTCATGATTACTTTAACTAGTTATTTCGGTTTTCTACTAGTTGCTTTAACTATAACCCTGACTCTATTTATTGGTTTGAACAAGTTACATCTTATTTGAATTGACTGGATAAGTTAGAGAAAAATTTCTTTTAGATTCCTGGTATTATATGGTTCTTTTCCACACTAAATTACAAAAAAAATCTTGGTCGAGATTCATGGATAATTTAGTCTCTAGTAGAAAATTTTCTTAGCCGTATATATGGATCTCAATGATAAGATCGGATGGTTCTTATGGTTCCTTTAACATATGTATTCACTCTGATCTATATTAATTATTACTGAATTGGATGTATCTAGCATTAAAACATGTCTGGATACATCCATTTCTATGACAAATAATATGGATCGGAGAAAGTATTTCTTAGCTATGGTAAAAATTATTAGACTACTTTTTTCAATGTTTGCTTGCCATTGTGATATTTACAACCAAAAAATTAACATAGGTATGTTCATCCGTACAACACACAATTTTTTGTAAAGAATCTAATGACAATTTATTTCTGTATCATCCGTTCTTCTTCTAGAAGTCACCACGCCTTTCGCGGCTACCACCGTTGGGTAAGGTCATCCGGTGACATCACGATTTAAGCCCCCTAGTATTGAATTTTGCGTTGCCATTGTACCCCTCTCAATTCAGAATCACCTCCATCGTCGCATCTCCGGCTCGCTGGAGCACAGGGTCAAAAAAAAAAAGTTGTGACTTTAAGAAATCCAGTTTTTAAAAACCTTTGGCCCTGATCTAGCAAAGCTGAAAAATAAAATAGGATCATAGAAAAGCCTTTTGGGATCATAGCATGTGTGTTTTGTTAGCTTTTCCGTGTGCCTGCATGTGATGCTGATACCAGATCTAATACCCCAAAAGTACACATTTAATACTTACCATAGAGTGAGTAGTATTGACTGAAGGCAACTTGATCAGTAGTACCACTAGCAAAATCTGATTTCTGGTGTTATTTATTAGCCAGGCCGTGCCTTGTTCAAAGATAGTTCGTTCACCTTCGCGTTTCCTAGCAGTTTCATTCTATTCATCATAATCTTACCAAACTCTTAACCAACGGTTGGTTGCGTTTATTATTTGTTGTTGACACTTACCTGCCTACTGTGGGTACTACCCGCTTTCCTATTCTATTTTTTAAGCAGGATATAATAATCAAGTAGTAATTTGGGGATTAAGCTTGATCAAGTGGGTTATTTTTAGTCTTCTTGCTCGATCACGTCGTCCCGGTACGAAGGAGGAAATTTCGTTGGCTCAGCTTCCAAGGACACGCCCCTGGCATGCGCCTGCAAGTTGTGACCGTTGATTCATCCTGTTCCCAGCCGTTGTTTAGGCTAAAACTAGCTAGTTGGCCGTTGCTGTTCGGTGTGACTTTGACGTGCAGTACACAACTACGCTAGTTTAATCAAATTCTGCGAGTTTTATTTGGGGAGTATTCTCTGATCAACTTGGGATGCTCACCATTGACAAGTGTGGTTGTATTTTGTTGAAGAAATACTACTATACCAAGTTGCTGTGCGAGCGTGTCATTTTCCTTTGAATATGTGCCTCTGCTGTCTGCTCAATGGTCCAACGGACGTCACGAAGGCCCCGTACGTGTGTGCGTCACCGATGAATCCGTAAGCAAAGAAATAATGAACGAATGAATTAATAAGAATACACTAGCACTATAGAGTATACTCCCTTCATTTTAAAATACTAAGACCCGGTTCTTTTGGGGTTTCTCCAAGAAGCCATCCTCCCCTAATTTTTTTGGAAAGCCGGTTTAAAAAATTTGCGAGACTTCTAAAATAGTTAAGGATAAATAAATTTAAAAGCCTCATAATTTTTTTTAACCGGCTTCCTCAGAAAGCTAGTGATAAGGTAGCTTCTGAGAGAAGCCACCAAAGAACTGAGTTTGTCTAAATTTGCATATATATATATATATATATATATATATATATATATATATATATATATATATATATATATATATATATATATATATTGACGTATTTTAGTGTCTCGATACATATGAATATAGATAAAGTCAAGTCACCTATTTCAGAATTGAAGAAGTAGTATATGTTAGTATTTCAAACGCCGGAAAGAGCAATATACTACTAGCTAGCCAGCACGATCGACGATGACTTAGTACTCATACGGTTTTGAGGCAGCACTCGTCAGCGATACGCGTGATGCCAACATTTTATCTAGAAATTACACCACTAGTCTAGTAGTCTAGAGTTAGTGTTCATATACTACTCGCATTTGTTTTGCACCCTGGTCTCCAAGAATACCCCACAACTAATACGCGGCATATTAATTTGGCAAGGATAAGGTGGTGGTGCCGTGCAATATATGTATACGCCAGTGGATATAGCACATGACAGTGACGCGTATATAGGCAAATACTTAACGCAGAAGTAACCAAGCTGTGTTGATTTACCACTTGGTTCCCTATGGATGTATTTTTTGACAAATCTTACTCCCTCGGCAAGACTAATTTTTTATCTGACCTCTTTATAAAATTATTTTGAAATCTGACTCCGAGGATTGGCGTCATTTAAAAGAAGCTGGAGTTATACAGGACGATGCCAACAAGAGACAACAGAGGAGCAGCATAGGGGAGGTCAGCGTCGTTTCTTATGGAGCCGACGTCGGCGCCATTTTATATGGAGCCGACCTTCTTCAGTTTGGTTTATGCTATGCTGACGCCGATCTGTACAACTTCGAATCTATTTCAAATAGCACCGACCCCAGTGATTTTACAAAAGGATCAGATAAATAATTAGTTTTACGCATGGGTTAGATTTGTAAAAAAAATAATACCCTATAGATACCAGGCCAGCAGCCCGGAAGCGAATTGACCGATCGGCCTATCTACCCTTTTTCGCCATCGTTTACTGCACACCGTTCATGAGAGACGATTTGCTAGCCTTGCTTGGCGCAGCTAGCAGCCGTGGCATATATCTATTGTTGCTCTATCTCTTTTGGTTGACGTCGATCCTTATGTAAACGTACGTGCTGACTGCTATGCCCAGCTAACACCCACCTAATCATTTGGCATATTCCTGCGTTTTTTGTGGTAATCTAGGGTGGTCACAATGCTAATCCTCGCTTCCCGGAAGCTTAGAACGATTGCCGTCGATGATCGGTACAGGCGCGTCCAGTTTTACTGATGAGTCCTCTTCCAGGAAAAAAAAAAGTTTACTAATTAAGCCCTGTTTTAAAAATGTTTTACTAGCTCGTAAGTATATTTCATCCGTGATTTATTTACTTTTAGTCGGCGACCGCGATGGCGCGAGCAGCTGGCAACGGTGGCGCGTTAAGGAACCTTAGCTTAATTAGCTTCACGCGAGAACAACACGTAGATCGGGCTCTGGGTTACGTGCGCCCGCTGCATACACACACTCCCTGCATTTCGATAAGTACCAAGTTTTTGTTGCCAAGGAAGGAAACATGTGTGCGGTCTGAAACCCGACGCCGGGTTTGTTGGCTGCAGACCAAGACGTTCTGGATTCAGCTGCCATTTGACCTGACCAAACACGCCTACGACTGCCCGAATGCAGCTCTCGCCTGTCCCTGTCGAAGCTTCTCATCATGGGTGGTAGTAAGTTGCCATGAACCTACTGTAGTGTCTCCAAATGTATTTGCGCGTCCCTCTGGGTTTCTTGCTCCTGCTTGGGTGGATCAGTAAATGGCAAGACTTCTCTACGATGTGTACTTTAAAGATCCGAAGAATGCTCCTTGTCTTCTTCTTCAATTGAAAAGCGAAGCAGAATTTTCTAACTTTGAACTTGATCAAATCCAAGTCACGCGTTTTGGGGCATGGGGAGTACAACATTTCCAAAGACGACGTCCTCGAGTGACTATCTTCGGACGCCTCACATTCTGCCCGCGTTTGCGATGTACTAGCTCCGTCGTCCACGGATAAGTGTATATCTAATATACTCAAAATTTATCTTAAAAAATTGTACGTCTACAATATCAATGCAGTTAATAAGTACAATTAGCCTCTCGTAATCATTCTCCCACTTTATTCTCCATCCTCATTTTTCTCCTCCACCTCATCCACCAATTCTCTTTCTCCTTTTTCATTTATATCGGTGAAGGCTCGTAAAAGAAAGATAGAACTAATTTTTTTGATGTTTCTAGATGTACATTTATTCACGGACCGAGAGAGTACACATGTCCAGACCGATGGGGCGGGTTGCCTGGGAGAAGGCGCCCTTTTTCAATTTATTTGACGACTTGCTAGGCTTGTTGGCCCAGCAGCCGTGGCACATATCTATTGTTGCTCCATCTCTTTGGTTGGATGACTCTTTTGGTTGACGTCGATCCTTATGTAACGTACTGCTGACTGCTATGCCCAGCTAACACCTACCTAATCATTTGGCATCTTCCTGCTTTCTTTGTGGTAATAATCTAGGGTGTTCATAATGCTAACCCTCACTTCCCGGAAGCTTAGAACAATTGCCATCGCTTCAGGCATCCAGTTTACCCAGTCCTCTTACAAGAGAAGGCACTGGGTGTAATTTCTCTCCCAGGGATAAATTTGTCTAAAAATATAGAAACGGTGAGAAATACTCTTTACTTTATTATTAGGCATGCATTTAAGAAATGTCATTGCTCGTAAGTACGTATATATCATCCGTGATTTACTTTTAGCCGGGGCGACCGTGAGGAAGTATGGCTCTTGTGATTTGCCACCACAAGCTGAGCCGGGTCGTACCTGTCAGCTGCCCAGACCTGACGAAACACGCTTATGACTGTCCGAATTCCGAATACGGCAACACGCTTATGACTGTCCGAATACAGCTCTCCCCTGTCCTTGTCGAAGCTTCTGACGGGTATTAAGTTGCCATGAAGCTACTGTGGTCTCCAAATGTTTGCGCGTCCCTCTTGTTTTTCTCTCCTGCTTGGGTGAATCAGTAATAGGTTGACCATATTATCGGCAAGACTTCTCTCCCAAGTATTAAAGATCCCAAGGATGGTCTTTGTCTTCTTCAATCAGAAAGGGACGCAGAATTTTCTAAATTTGAAAATGTTAGTATTCCCGTTCGTCGGACAAAAATGGAGAAGAGGGGAACAGAGAAGACGACGCAGAGGACTGCGAGCTATGTCGGACATTTATTAAGGTTGTTTCTTGTAAAGTAGACCATGCGACATCCTATGTTAGACGGAAAGAGTACAACATTTTTAAAGACGTCCCCAAGTAGTTATGTTGGGACGCCTCCCATATTCTATCCGTTTGAGATATACATACATTATGTTTGGACCAATAGGGCGAGTTACCTGGCCTAGACAGACAAGCGCTCTTTTTTAAATTTGTTTTCCGGATGGCTCAATCTCAAATAGAAAAGCTTTGGCGTCACTAATCTTGCTCAATTCATGAAAGATTTGGAATGAGAGCGGAATGCACGGGTCTTGCATAACAAACATTTTGTAGCCTTAGATAATTAAAGTTACCAAAGAGGCCGGTACGTGGGTGATTGTGGGTGCAAAGCGCTTGAACAAAATGACATAGGAAGAGTAGGTTTTTTAATTAAAAATTTACTTCATTTTTCACACTTTTTTTAATTAATAGATTGGGGCAAAGCTTTTGCCCTGTTTCAATAAAAACAAAATGCACACAAATATTTTAAAGATGGGAAATATTTTAACTAGTTAAACTCAGGAAAGTTTAATTCAACATAGTCCAACATTTAAATATAGACAAACTTACCATCCGTGATTTACTTTTAGCACGTCCGGATTCAGAAACAATGGCTCTTGCAATTTGCCGCTACACAAGGGCGAGGCTTGCGAGCTAGCTGTTAGTACTAGAAGGATTGACAGCCAGAGACAAAAGACTAGAATGAATCCTTGTATTGATTGATGAAGATTTTACACATATATATAGGGGGAGAACCGACATGATTAAGTCGGTTTGTAGAGGCAACGCTCCAGGGGATAACCGCCTAATGACGGTTCTCTAAATGAGTGGCTATCCATGTAGCAGTTACAAGCAGGGATTAACCTATTTAATTAAAGACTAATTAAATTCCAACACTCCCCCTAATCTATGCTTGTACTTGTGAATCTTCATCATCTTTAAATAGTCTCCTCCAAAAACCCCGTGGAAAAAAATGTGAGGAGTTGAGTAGGATATGCTGTTAAAACTCCTTCAAAAACCCTGTGGGAAAATAAGGAGAAAATGGCACAGCATATAATGATTATCGCCTCTGTTAACTCAATATGAAATAAATCCATAGAATCTAGAGGTCAATAAATATGTCGTTTATACCATCTTAAAAACCCCGATGGGGAAAATGGATAGTATGACATATAATCTTATGTTGATATTACCTCATTAAAAACCTTAATGAGAACCTGTAAAGTAAACTCATTTAAGGGAAAAAGAGTGTAATATGATGCTTTAAACAGGAATTGTTTAGGAAGATACTCCCCCTGATTCTTGCAAATCTCGAAGCCGTCGCATACCGATTCCATGAATATATTTCTGGAATGTTGAAGTTGGTAGAGACTACGTAAACAAGTCGGCGAGATTATCGCATGATTTGACTTGCAAGATGTTTATTTCCCCACTCTTTTGGAGTTCATGAGGATAAAACAATTTTGGGGCAATATGCTTAGTGATATTGCTCTTGATGTATCATGTTTGCATCTGTGCAACACAAGCCGCATTATCCTCATAGATAATGGTAGGTGATTCGATAGAACCAATTCCACATGACTGTTTTATATGGTTTATCATTCTGCGAAGCCACACACATTCGCGTGATGCCTCATATAATGCAATTATTTCAGAATGATTGGTAGAAGTGGCAACCAGAGTCTGTTTCGAAGACTTCCATGATATAGCAGTTCCACCATGTAGGAACACAAAGTCGGTCTGTGATCTAGCATTATGGGGATCAGATAAGTAGCCAGCATCAGTGTATCCAATCATACTGGAGTCCAGATTTCTCTGAAACTGAAAGTATAGGCCAAGATCCTTTGTGCCTTGGAGATATCGAAAGACATTCTTGACTCCCGACCAATGGCGTTTGGTAGGAGCTGCGCTGTGTCTAGCAAGTAGATTCACTGCAAATGCGAGGTCAGGTCTCGTACAATTTGCAAGATACATGAGCGCACCAATGGCACTGAGATATGGAACCTCGGGTCCCAACATCTCTTCTCCATCATCCCTTGGCCTGAACGGATCTTTCTCTACGTCTAGAGAACAAACCACCATGAGAGTTTTAGATGGATAGGATTTGTCCATATTGAATTTCTCCAATATTTTCTGAATATAGGCAGCTTGGTGTACCATTATTCCTGAGGGAAGGTGCTCGAGTTGAAGACCCAAGAAAAATTTGGTTTGACCCAAATCCTTCATCTCAAATTTTGTCTTTAGATGATTGCGTGCTTCATCAATATCTTGTGTGTTGCCAATGATGTTGAGATCATCGACATACACTGAAATGATGCAAAATCCTGAAAAGGACTTCTTGATGAAGACACATGGACAGTCATCATTGTTGGAGTAACCCTTCTGAAGAAGGAACTCACTAAGTCGGTTGTACCACATCCGTCCCGACTGTTTCAAGCCGTATAAAGACTTGTTCAGTTTTACACAGTACATGTTGCGTTTAGCGCTTGCATCCGGGACAGAGATTCCATCAGGAACCTTCATATATATGTCCGAATCTAGTGACCCGTAAAGATATGCGGTCATGACATCCATCAACTGCATAGATAGACGATTTTGCACTGCTAAAGATATAAGATATCGGAAAGTGATACCACTCATTACTGGAGAATATGTCTAATTGAAATCAATGTCGGGTCTCTGCGTGAAACCCTGTGCTACGAGCCTCGCTTTGTATCTCACCACCTCATTGTTCTCATTCCGTTTCCGGAGGAAAACCCATTTGAATCCCATAGGGAAAACATTGGGAGGTGTTGGTATTGCTTCTGAAGGGTTTCGCGGCATAGTAAATCAAAATTTTCTACGGAGCGAACAGAGGGAAAGCCAAGATCTAATCTAGGAGATGCAAACAACGAGAGAGATTGGATTAGATCTTCATACCCTTGAAGATTCGCACAGCGGAACGTTCGTCGGAACGTGGGTGATGTAGTCGTACTCGCTTCTCCTCCTCGCGATCCGATCCGATCTAGCACCACAAGTGGCGGTGCCTCCGTGAGATGCACACGTGCAGCACCTCGACGTCTCCTCCTTCCTCGGACCAGCAAGTATGGTGGAGAGATAGATTGGATCTACAACACGACGGCGTGGTGTAAATGGTGGAGAATTTCTGCAGCAGGGCTTCGCCTACAAACAGTCGGGAGGGAGAGAGGAAAGCTAGCAAGGCGGCTAGGGTTTGGAGGAGAGGTGTGGGGGGTTGGTGCGCCCCCACCCCTCTTTATATAGAGGGGGGGCGCAGCCCTAGCCCCTCCCCCAAGCCCAAAGGATAAGGAGTGGGGGGCATGGACTCTCCCCTCTTCTAGAAACCCTATCTCTAGTTTAAACGATTTAAACTCTCTAGGATCGGCTGGGCCCTATGGGGCCTTGTGCCCCTGGCCCAAAGCGGCCAGGACACTCCCTCATAGGCCCATGCCCCCTACCGGAAGGTGGGGCCACGTTGGTCCCCTTCCGGAAGGTTCTAGAAGCTTCCGGTACAATACCGATTAACCCGGAACAATTCCGAACTCCAAAAACTGCACTGCCTTATATGAATCTTATTCTCCGGACCATTCCGGAACCTCTCGTGATGTCCCGGATCCCATCCGAGACTCCGAACAAAAATTCATAAACCAATTATCCAATCTATCCTAGCGTCGAGACACGTTAAGTGTGTGACCCTGCGGGTTCGAGAATATGCAGACATGATCTTCTATCAATAATCAACAGCGGGGTCTGGGCACCCATATTGACTCCCACACATTCATCGATGATCATATCGGATGAACCACGATGTCAGGATTCAAACAATCCCATATATATATTCCCTTCGTCTCGCGATATTTTACTTGCCCGAGATTCGATCGTCGGTACCGTCATACCTAGTTCAATCTCGTTCACAGCAAGTACTTTACTCATTCCGTAATCCGATATCACTTTGTGATTAACTCCTTAACCACATGCTTGCAAGCGGTGTTGATATCGATTACCGAGTGGGCCCGAAGTATATCTCTCTAACTTGGGAGGGACAAATCCCATCTCGATACATACAACCCAACAGATACTTTCCGATCACCTGAGAGACACCTTTATGATCACCCTCTCATAGGATGACGTTTGATGACCTCAAAGCTTTCTTCCGATACCAGGGAGTTGTATTATCTCATGGTCTAAGGAATACAATATTTGACATAAGAAAAGCTTCGCAAAGACGAACACGATGACACGATCTAATTGCTTCGCTTAGTTTGGGTCTGTCCATCATATCATTCTCCAATGATATGATCACATTATCAATTGACAACTCATGTCTATGGTTAGGAAACCTTAACCATCATTGATCAATGAGCTAGTCCATAGAGGCGTACTAGGGACACGGTGTTGTTCACAAACCACACAAGTATTAAAGTTTCCGCTTAATACAATTCTAGCATGGAATATAAACTTTATCATGAACAAGAATTATAATAATAACATCTTTATTATTGCCTCTAGGGCATAATTCCAACAGTCTCCCACTTGCACTAGAGTCAATAATCTAGTTTACATCTGGCAACAATCTCACACCCATGGCACTGAGGTGTTGATCATGTTTTACACGTGGAAGAGGTTTAGTCAATGGATCTGCGACATTCAGATCTGTATGTACTTTGCTTATCTTCAGATCTCCATCTACAATATAATCTCGGATTATATGAAACTTGCGGTTGATATGCTTGGTCTTTGGATGATATCTTGGTTCCTTAGCGAGTGCTATGGCGCCAGTGTTGTCACACAATATCTCCAGTGGGTCCAATGCACTTGGAACCACACCAAGCTCAGTGATGAAGTTTCTGATCCAAACTCCTTCACTTGACGCTTCTGCAGCAGCCATGTATTCCGCTTCTACTGTAGATCCCGCGATCACGCTTTGCTTGCAGCTCCTCCAGCTCACAGCTCCTCCATTCACAATATAAACGTATCCTGTCTGAGATTTAGAATCATCCTTGTCGGTGTCAAAACTAGCATCGACGTAACCTTTTACGACAAGCTGTTCATCACCCCCATAGACTAAGAACATTTCTTTAGTCCTATTTAGGTACTTTAGGATGTTCTTCACGGTTGTCCAGTGTTCCACTCCTGGATCACTTTGATATCTGCTCGTCAACTAAGAGCATTGGACACATCCGGTCTAGTACACAGCATGGCATACATGATGGAACCTATGGACGAGGCATAAGGCACTTTGCTCATAGCTTCCCTATCATTTACCGTAGCTGGACACTGAGCCTTGCTCAATATCTTACCTGACAACATAGGTACTGAACCTTTATTTGCCTTATCCATTCTGAACCTTTTCAGAACTTTGTCTAGGTATGTACTCTGGCTTAATGCTATCAGGCGTCTTTGTCTATATCTATAGATTTTGATGCCCAATATATAAACAGCTTCACCTAGGTCTTTCATTGAAAAACACTTGTTCAAATAACTCTTCACATCGTTAAGCATGTTGATGTCATTTCCGATAATCACTATGTCATCCACATATAGTACCAGAAACGTCACCGAGCTCCCACTCACTTTCTTGTAGATACAAGCTTCGTAGCAATTTGGAACAAATCCAAAGCTCTTGATCACTTGATCAAAACGAAGGTTCCAACTCCGAGATGCTTGCTTCAGTCCATAAATGGAACGCTGAAGTTTGCATACTTTACTAGCATCCTTAGGATCGACAAAACCTTCGGGTTGCATCATATACAACTCTTCATCAATGTTGCCATTGAGGAAAGCAGTCTTGACATCCATCTGCCATATTTCATAATCATGAAACGCAGCAATTGCTAATAAAATCCGAATGGACTTAAACATCGCTACGGGAGAGAAAGTCTCATCGTAGTCAACACCTTGAACTTGTCGAAAACCTTTCGCGACAAGTCGTGCTTTATAGACGGTAACATTACCATCCGCGTCCGTTTTCTTCTTGAAGATCCATTTGCACTCAACGGCCTTTTGGTCGCTAGGAGGGTCCACCAAAGTCCATACTTGGTTTTCGCTCATGGATCCCAATTCAGATTTCATGGCTTCTAGCCATTTCTCAGAGTCTGGGCTCATCATCGCTTCCTCATAGTTCGTAGGTTCACTGTCTTCTACTAGCAAGACAATCAAGACAGGGTTGCCGTACCACTCAGGAGGGGCACGCGACCTTGTCGACCTGCGACGTTCAGTAGCAGCATCGTCTGAAGCTTCATGATCCTTGTCATTAGCTTCCTCTATTGTTGGTGCAGGCGGCACTGGAACAATTTCAGGTCCTGCGCTACTCTCCAATTCAAGAGAAGGTTCAATAACCTCGTCTAGCTCTACTTTCCTCCCACTCACTTCTTTCGAGAGAAACTCCTTCTCAAGAAAGGAACCGTTCTTTGCGACAAACACTTTGCCTTCGGTTCTGTGATAGAAGGTATACCCAATAGTTTCCTTAGGGTATCCTATGAAGACGCATTTCTCCGCTTTGGGTTCGAGCTTGTCCGGCATCAACTTCTTGACGTAAGCTTCGCATCACCAAACTTTAAGAAACGACAACTTAGGTTTGGCACCAAACCACAGTTCATACGGTGTCGTCTCAACGGATTTAGATGGAGCCCTATTTAAAGTGAATGCAGCGGTTTCTAATGCATAACCCCAAAATGATAACGGCAAATCAGTAAGAGACATCATTGATCGGACCATATCTAATAGGGTTTGATTCCGGCGTTCAGACACACCATTGCGCTGTGGTGTTCCGGGTGGCGTGAGTTGTGAAACGATTCCACTTGCTTTAAGATGCGTGAGAAAATCATAACTCAAATATTCACCTCCACGATCGGATCGTAGAAACTTAATCTTTCTGTTACGATGGTTCTCCACTTCATTCTGAAATTCCTTGAACTTTTCAAATGTTTCAGATTTATGTTTCATTAAATAGATATACCCATATCTACTTAAGTCATCTGTAAAAGTGAGAAAATAGCGATATCCACCGCGCGTCGAAATACTCATCGGTCCGCATACATCGGTATGTATGATTTCCAACAAGTCCGTTGCTCGCTCCATCATTCCGGAGAACGGGGTTTTGATCATCTTGCCCATGAGGCATGGTTCGCATGTGTCAAATGATTCAAAATCAAGAGACTCCAAAAGTCCATCAGAATGGAGTTTCTTCATGCGCTTTACACCAATATGACCTAGACGACAGTGCCACAAATAAGTAGTATTATCACTATCTACTTTGCATCTTTTAGCCTCAATGTTATGGATGTGTGTTTCATCCCTTTCGAGATTTAGAAGAAATAAACCATTTACAAAAGGTGCATGACCATAAAAGATGTTACTCATATAAATAGAACAACCATTATTCTCCGATTTAAATGAATAACCGTCTTGCAATAAACACGATCCAAAAATAATGTTCATGCTCAACGCAGGCACATAATAACACTTATTAAGGTTTAAAACTAATCCCGAAGGTAAAACTAAGGAGAGCGTGCCGACGGCCATCACATCAACTCTTGATCCGTTGCCAACGCGCATCGTCACCTCATCCCTTGCAAGCCGCCGTCTATTCCGTAGCTCCTGTTTCGAGTTACAAATATTAGCAACTGAACCGGTATCAAATACCCAGGCACTACAACGAGGGCTAGTAAGGAAAACATCAATAACATGTATATCAAATATACCTTTGATGGTGCCAGCCTTCTTGTCCGCTAAGTACTTCGGACAGTTGCGCTTCCAGTGACCCTTGTCCTTGCAATAAAAGCACTCAGTGTCCGGCTTGGGACCAGACCTGAGCTTCTTCTCAGCAGGGGCATTGCGCTTGCCGCCGCCTTTCTTGAAGGGCTTCTTTGCTCCCTTACCTTTCTTAAAGGAGGGCTTGTTGACCATCAACACATGATTATCCTTCTTGATGTCCACTTCCGCAGCCTTCAGCTTTGCGAAGAGCTCGGTGATCGTATCCGTGGAACCAATCTGATTATGAGTCACTACAAAACTTTTGTAGCTGGGAGGGAGTGATTGCAGAACCCTGTCAATCTTGAGCTCCTCTGGAATCGTGCATTCCAGTTGCTCAAGGCGTTGAGTGTAGCCCGACATCTTTATGGCGTGCTCACTAACGGAACTCCCTTCCTCCATCTTGCAGTTAAAGAACTTCTCGGAGATCTCATATCTCTTAGAACGGGCCTGAGTCTGAAACATGGTTTTCAGCTCCTCGAGAATCTCGAAGGGCCCGTGATACTCTTCAAAACGATTTTGAAGCTCCGGTTCCATAGCAAACAACATGGTGCTCTTAATCACACCATAATCATCTTTGCGCGACTGATAGACAGCTTTCTCATCAGCCGGCGCAGTTGCAGCAGGGGGGTCACCTAACGCTTTCCCAAGGACATAGTCCTTTTGTCTGCCAGACAGAATGATTCTTAGATTGCGGAACCAATTGGTGAAGTTAGACCCATTGTTTCTAAGCTTTTCCTTCTCAGCAAAAACGTTGAAGTTGAAGTTGGACTTGGCCATGTGATCTACAGTATTGGCAAGTACAATTTAGACTATGTTCATGATAAATAGTTCAACTTAATCAAATTACTAGATGAACTCCCACTAAATTCAACATCCCTCAAGTTGTTTAGTGAACACGATCCAAATTCACCACACCTAATCCGATCATCACGAGAAGAGATGTGGTTTCAATGGTGGACAACGAAGTGTCGATCATATCATTCATATGACTCATGCTTAACCTTTCGGTTCTTGTGTTCTGAGGCCATGTCTGTACATGCTAGGCTCGTCAAGCTAGACCCAAGTATTTCCGCGTGTGCAAAAACTGGCTTGCACCCGTTGTATGTGAGCGTAGAGTCTATAGCACCCGATCATCACGTGATGCTTGGACACGACGAACTTTCGCAACGGTGCATACTTGGGGAGAACACAGTTTTTATCTTGATCTTTAAGTGAGGAATCATCTTATAATGCTACCGTCGCGATCTAAGCATAATAAGATACATAAAAGGATAAACATCACATGCATATAACTTTATGTGACATGGTATAGCCAAACTTCGCGCAATGATCTCCATCTTGTGCGCTCCGGCATGATCTCCATCACTCCACCATGATTGCCTCCACCACGAATAGCAACTACAACTATTGCTAACTACTTAGCGATAAAGTAAAGCTATTACATGGCGTATAAGAAGTTGACACACAGGTCATACACAATTATAAAGACAACCATATGGCTCCTGCCGGTTGTGTACTCATCGACATGCAAGTCGTGAAACATTACAAAACATGATCATCGCATACATTATACACATCACATCTTGGGCCATACCATATCACAGAAAACACTACCTGCAAAAACTGAAGGGAATATGCCCTGAGAGGCAATAATAAAGTGTTTATTATGTGTATTCCAAGTATATGATAGATGTTTATTTTGCATGCTATAATTGTATTAATACGGAAACGATAATACATGTGTGTTTAATAAACAAACAGAAAGTTCCTAGTTATGCCTCTCTCATAAACTAGCTCGTTGATTAACAAGATGATCAAGGTTTCCTGATCATGGACATTGGATGTTGTTAATAACGGGATCACAACATTAGTGTAATGGTGTGATGAACATTCATCCGAAGTATAGCATTACGATCAAAGTCATTGAGTTTATATTTCTATAACAACTTACGAAGTGATCCTAATCCTTAGACCATGAGATCATGTCAATCACTAACACCGGAAGAGTTTCTTGATAACATCAAACGTCACACCGTAACAGGGTGATTATAAAGATGGATTCAGAACTAATAAAGTGTTATGTTGAGGCTCATGGATCGAGAGTGGAATTTGTTCATCCTGATGACGGATAGATATACTCTGGGCCCTCTCGGTGATATCACATTGATTAGCTTGCAAGCAAGTGATTTGATCACTAGAATGTTATATCACAGGAACGAGAAAAGAGTGCATGTCGGTAACGAGATCAAACTAGGTATGGAGATACCGATGATCGAATCTCGGACATGTAATATATCGTGAAACAAAGGGATTAAGATATACTAGCGTAAAAGGTTCCGACGATCACAAGAAAGTCATCGTTGAATGTGTGGGAGTCAGTATGGGTCTCCAGATCCCGCTTCTGATTATTGATCCGAGAGGGGTCTCGATCATGTCCGCATTATTCACGAACCGTAGGGTGACACACTTAAGAGACACCGACATCCAATTGGAGCAAATGTTTCATGCCGAAAGAATGAACAAGCGCAGGAATTTATTTCACTAGATACCGAAACAGGTTTTCGGGTGAAATTGCATAAAGTGGTTATGCATGTGAAATAGAATTCTAGCAAGGGGTTATTTGTGAATGTTTGTCATTAAAGTAATTGACAAAATTCTGAATAAAATAAAAGAGTTTTATTTAATGAGAGTTTGCATTAAATTTGGTGGAAATTTAATGGGAATTTGAGTGGACTTTTGAGTGGAGGGAATTTAAAGGAGATTTGTGAGTGGAGTGTCCACCCACATGAAGAGGGGAGGGCAAGGGGGCAGCCCCCATGCGCCGGCCACCCCCTTGGGGTTCCCCCCTCCTCCTATAAAAGGAGCCCCCCTCCTCACTTGTCTCTCACACCTCCTCGTGAAGGATCTCTCTCCCCCTCTAGAATTTATCCCCCATGGTCTCGGACTAGCGAGATACATGTTCCCGGTGGCTATTCGGCAAGAAAGAGTTGTGCTTCCGCTGCATCGCTGGAGCGAGGAGGCGGAGGTTGCTCGGTGCCTCGAACGTGTGTGCGAGCACGGATGCGCTGCTGATTTGCGGCGCTAGGACTTCCTCTCGATCTTGAGATTGGCAAGAGATCGTCTACATCAACCACGAGTTGAACTCGTTAAGCTTTGTCGGTCTTCAAGGGTATGTTCTCTACGGATATACATCCGCCCGTTGTTTGTATCTAGTAGATAGATCTTGGTATATAGTTCACATCGTAGGAAAATTTTTGTTTTCTATGCTGCGAACCCTACAGTGGTATCAGAGCCGGATCTATGCGTAGATACTTTACACGGGTAGTACACATATGAGTATGTGGGCGATGATGATCATGTTGTTTCTCCTTTGTTGTAATTTTGGATATTGGTGGCATAGTGGGATGAAGCGGCCCGGACAAACTTTACATGTCCTCGCACATGAGACCTGTTCCACGCTTGACATGCAACTAGTTTGCATAAGTGGCTGGCGGGTGTCTGTCTCTCCTACTATAGTCAATATCTATTTTGCAAGCGAGTTGTCAACAATTTGATTATCCTCGTTGTGGTTCATGTTCATAGGTAAGAACGGTTCTATCTCGAAAGCCCTAAGCCACGTAAAACTTGCAATGGATAAATTAGAGGCGTCTAGTTTAGATTGTTGCTGGGCTAGTGTTATGATATGGTAGTGTTGTAAGTAGAAGTATGAGATGATACTCTTACAACACACATAGCGTGTAAAATCCATAGACCTTGGATTTACACATATAGGTATGATAATGATCATACCACGATGCACATGATAGAGATCATCTGCGGGAACCATATAATTTCACTAATAAACATATGATGTTTGATAGCATCTTATATTGCTTGTTTAGCGCTTTGTTAGCATAATAAGATGATCCCTCATTTAAATATCAAGATAAGAATGTGTTCTTCCTTTAGTATGCACCGATTATGTTTTCGTCGCTCCAAGACATCACGTGATGATCGGGTGTTCTTGGATCCACGACCATATTTCGGGTGTAAAACAGTTACACATGCGAATACTAAGGTTCTAACTTGGCGAGCCTAGCATGTACAGACATGGCCTCGGAACACGGACCGAAAGATTAAGCATGAGTCATATAGTTGATATGATGCCCATTTGATGCTCGCCTTTGAAGCTATACCGACTCACGTGATGATCGGACTTGGTGTAGTGGATTTGGTTCATGTAATCACCAAAAAGGCACGAGGGATGTCATTTTTGAGTGGGAGTTCATTCGTAATAAAGATTAGTTGAACTCAATCTATCATACACTTAGTCTAAACTTTACAAATTCTGTTGTAGATGGCACCACATGCTTTTAATTTCAATGTGTTCATGGAGAAAGAGAAACTAGCAACGAACAGTAGCAACTTTACCGAATGGGCCATGAATTTTAGGATTCTCCTCTCTGCTACACAAAAGCAATATGTGCTAGAAGAGCCGTTAGGCCCCCCACCTTTTGATGATGCCCCTGACAAGGAGAAGAATGTCTATCAGACTCGTCAGGAGGACCACAACTTAGTTCATTGCGGCATATTGTATGGGCTAGAGCCGGAACTTCGAAAGCGTTTCGAAAACGGCAATGCATTTGATACAATGGGTGAGTTGAAAATGATTTTCGACACACATGCTGCTGTAGAGAGCTACAACGCTTCAGAAAAGTTCTTTAGCTGCATGATGGAAGAGCACAGCTCCGTTAGTGAGCATGTACTCAAGATGTCGGGTTACGCCGATAAGCTTGTGTCCTTGGGAATATCGATTCCCATTGACTTAGGCATCCATCATGTTCTGCAGTCTCTGCCACCTAGCTATAAGAGCTTCGTGATGAACTATAATATGCAAGGCATGAAGAAGTCTCTCCCCGAGCTTCTGTCAATGCTTAAAACTGCAGAAGTGGAGATCAAAAAGGAACATCAAGTGTTGATGATCAATAGGAACACTGGTTTCAAGAAAGACAAGAAGGGAAAACGGAAGGGAAGTAAGGGCGGCAAGCCGGTTGCCGCGCCTGAAAAGAAACCCCGAGTTGGACCTAAGTCTGATTCCGAGTGCTACTATTGTAAAGGGACTGGCAACTGGAAGCGCAACTGCCCCAAGTATCTGGCAGACAAGAAGGCCGGCAAGGCAAACAAAGGTATATATGATATACATGTTATTGATGTGTACTTGACTAGTGCTCGTAGTAGCACCTGGGTATTTGATACCGGTTCAGTTGCTAATATTTGTAACTCGAATCAGGGGCTGCGGAACAAGCGACCGCTAGCAAGGGGTGAGGTCAAGATGCGTGTCGGCAATGGATCAAGTGTTGATGTGATCGCCGTCGGAACGCTGCCTCTCCACTTGCCGTCGGGATTAGTTATAAACTTAAATAAATGTTATCTGGTGCCTGCACTGAGCATGAACATTGTATCTGCATCGTGTTTGATGCGAAGTGGTTATTCATTTAAATCCGAGAACAATGGTTGTTCCATTTATATGAATGAAATCTTTTATGGTCATGCACCGATGATGAATGGTTTATTTCTATTAGATCTCGATGATAATGTTACACATATTCATAATGTTGATGCTAAAAGGATTAAACTTAATGATGATATATCCGCATATATGTGGCACTGCCGTCTAGGTCATATTGGCGTTAAACGCATGAAGAAGCTCCATTCGGATGGACTTTTGGAATCACTTGATTATGAATCATTTGATACATGTGAGCCATGCCTTATGGGCAAGATGACTAGAACGCCGTTTTCCGGTTCAATGGAACGGGCGACAGATTTATTGGAAATCATACATTCTGATGTATGTGGTCCAATGAGTGTGTCGGCGCGAGGTGGATATCGTTATTTTGTTACTTTCACGGATGATTTGAGTAGATACGGTTATATCTACTTGATGAAACACAAGTCTGAAACCTTTGAAAAGTTCAAGGAATTTCATAATGAAGTGGAAAATCATCGTAATAGAAAGATCAAATTTCTACGGTCCGACCGTGGAGGTGAGTATCTAAGTTACGAGTTTAGCACTCACATGAAAGAGTGTGGAATTGTTTCACAACTCACACCTGCCGGAACACCACAGCGAAATGGTGTGTCGGAACGTCGTAATCGTACTTTATTAGATATGGTTCGATCTATGATGTCTCTGACGGACTTGCCGTTGTCATTTTGGGGTTATGCACTAGAAACTGCTGCATTCACTTTAAATCGGGCACCATCTAAATCCGTTGAAAAGACACCGTATGAATTGTGGTTTGGAAACAAACCTAAGCTGTCATTTCTTAAAGTTTGGGGATGCGATGTTTATGTGAAGAAACTTCAACCGGATAAACTCGAACCCAAAGCGGAAAAATGCGTCTTCATAGGATACCCTAAAGAAACTATTGGGTATTCCTTCTATCACAGATCTGAGGGCAAGGTTTTTGTTGCCAAGAATGGATCCTTTCTAGAGAAAGAGTTTCTCGCGAAAGGTGTGAGTAGTCGGAAGGTAGAACTCGAAGAGGTTGTGGAACCTTCTCTTCAAAGTATGGCGAGTAGCGCAGTGCCGGAAGTTGTTCCGGAGTTGGCTCCACCTGTTGAAGAGGGAACTAATGATAATGATCATGAAACTCCGAAAGAGAGTACTACCGAACCTCGCAGGTCAAACAGGACGCGTGCAGCTCCCGAGCTGTACGGAAATCCTGTCATGAATTTCATGGTTGATGAAAATGATGACCCTGTGACGTATGAAGAAGCGATGATGAGCCCGGATTCCAACAAATGGTTAGAAGCCATGAAATCCGAGATGGAATCCATGTATGAAAATCAAGTTTGGAACTTGGTGGAACTACCTCACGACCGAAAGGCCGTGGAGAACAAATGGATTTTCAAAAGGAAAACTGATGCTGATGGTAATGTGACCGTCTATAAAGCTCGACTTGTCGCAAAGGGGTTTCGACAAATTCAAGGAGTTGACTACGATGAGACTTTCTCTCCCGTAGTGATGCTAAAGTCAGTTAGGATTATTGTAGCAATTGCTGCATATTTCGATTATGAGATATGGCAGATGGATGTCAAAACCGCGTTTCTCAATGGGAATATTGAAGAAGAGTTGTATATGATACAACCAAAGGGTTTTGTCGATCCTAAGGATGCTAACAAGGTGTGCAAGCTTCAGCGATCCATCTATGGATTGAAGCAAGCATCACGAAGTTGGAATCTCCGCTTTGATGAGGTGATCAAAGAGTTTGGATTTGTCCAAACTTATGGAGAAGCTTGTATTTACAAGAAAGTGAGTGGGAGCAATGTGGCATTTCTGATATTATATGTGGATGACATATTATTGATCGGAAATGATATAGATCTTTTAAACAGTGTTAAAAGTTATCTAAACAGCAAATTTTCAATGAAGGACCTAGGTGAAGCGTCATACATATTAGGCATAAAGATCTATAGAGATAGATCTAGGCGCCTAATAGGGCTATCGCAAAGTACATACCTTGATAAGATTTTAAAGAAATTTAAAATGGACGGAAGTAAGAAGGGGTTCTTACCTATGTTGCAAGGCAAGACATTGAGTAAGACTCAAAGTCCGGCTTCGGCGGAAGAAAGAGAGATAATGGACAAAGTCCCCTATGCTTCAGCCATAGGCTCTATAATGTACGCCATGCTATGTACAAGACCGGATGTGGCACATGCTATTAGTTTGACTAGTAGGTACCAATCGGATCCAGGTTCGGAACACTGGATAGCGGTCAAGAATATCCTTAAGTACTTACGAAGAACTAAGGATATGTTTCTTGTATACGGAGGTGAAGAAGAGCTCGTCGCTAAGTGTTATGTCGACGCTAGCTTTGACACCGATCCGGATGACTCTAAGTCTCAATCCGGATACGTATTTCTCATGAATGGCGGAGCGGTTAGTTGGAGGAGCTCCAAACAACCTGTGGTAGCGGGATCAACAACGGAGGCCGAATATGTTGCTGCTTCAGAAGTGGCTCAGGAAGCAGTTTGGATGAAGGAGTTCATATCCGAACTAGGAGTGGTGGCAAACGCGTTGGACCCAATGGTGATCTATTGTGACAACAATGGTGCCATTGCCAATGCCAAAGAGCCAAGGTCTCACAAGCATTCCAAACATATTAAGCGCCGGTTTCACTCCATCCGCGAGCATGTCAAGGATAGAGATATAAAGATTTGTAAAGTACATACGGATCTCAATGTAGCAGATCCGTTGACTAAAACTCTCCCTAGAGAAAAACATGATCAACACCAGAACTCAATGGGTGTTAGATTTATCACTATGTAACTAGATTATTGTCTCTAGTGCAAGTGGGAGACTGAAGGGAATATGCCCTGAGAGGCAATAATAAAGTGTTTATTATGTGTATTCCAAGTATATGATAGATGTTTATTTTGCATGCTATAATTGTATTAATACGGAAACGATAATACATGTGTGTTTAATAAACAAACAGAAAGTTCCTAGTTATGCCTCTCTCATAAACTAGCTCGTTGATTAACAAGATGATCAAGGTTTCCTGATCATGGACATTGGATGTTGTTAATAACGGGATCACAACATTAGTGTAATGGTGTGATGAACATTCATCCGAAGTATAGCATTACGATCAAAGTCATTGAGTTTATATTGCTATAACAACTTACGAAGTGATCCTAATCCTTAGACCATGAGATCATGTCAATCACTAACACCGGAAGAGTTTCTTGATAACATCAAACGTCACACCGTAACAGGGTGATTATAAAGATGGATTCAGAACTAATAAAGTGTTATGTTGAGGCTCATGGATCGAGAGTGGAATTTGTTCATCCCGATGACGGATAGATATACTCTGGGCCCTCTCGGTGATATCACATTGATTAGCTTGCAAGCAAGTGATTTGATCACTAGAATGTTATATCACAGGAACGAGAAAAGAGTGCATGTCGGTAACGAGATCAAACTAGGTATGGAGATACCGATGATCGAATCTCGGACATGTAATATATCGTGAAACAAAGGGATTAAGATATACTAGCGTAAAAGGTTCCGACGATCACAAGAAAGTCATCGTTGAATGTGTGGGAGTCAGTATGGGTCTCCAGATCCCGCTTCTGATTATTGATCCGAGAGGGGTCTCGATCATGTCCGCATTATTCACGAACCGTAGGGTGACACACTTAAGAGACACCGACATCCAATTGGAGCAAATGTTTCATGCCGAAAGAATGAACAAGCGCAGGAATTTATTTCACTAGATACCGAAACAGGTTTTCGGGTGAAATTGCATAAAGTGGTTATGCATGTGAAATAGAATTCTAGCAAGGGGTTATTTGTGAATGTTTGTCATTAAAGTAATTGACAAAATTCTGAATAAAATAAAAGAGTTTTATTTAATGAGAGTTTGCATTAAATTTGGTGGAAATTTAATGGGAATTTGAGTGGACTTTTGAGTGGAGGGAATTTAAAGGAGATTTGTGAGTGGAGTGTCCACCCACATGAAGAGGGGAGGGCAAGGGGGCAGCCCCCATGCGCCGGCCACCCCCTTGGGGTTCCTCCCCTCCTCCTATAAAAGGAGCCCCCCTCCTCACTTGTCTCTCACACCTCCTCGTGAAGGATCTCTCTCCCCCTCTAGAATTTATCCCCCATGGTCTCGGACTAGCGAGATACATGTTCCCGGTGGATATTCGGCAAGAAAGAGTTGTGCTTCCGCTGCATCGCTGGAGCGAGGAGGCGGAGGTTGCTCGGTGCCTCAAACGTGTGTGCGAGCACGGATGCGCTGCTGATTTGCGGCGCTAGGACTTCCTCTCGATCTTGAGATCGGCAAGAGATCGTCTACATCAACCACGAGTTGAACTCGTTAAGCTTTGTCGGTCTTCAAGGGTATGTTCTCTACGGATATACATCCGCCCGTTGTTTGTATCTAGTAGATAGATCTTGGTATATAGTTCACATCGTAGGAAATTTTTTGTTTTCTATGCTGCGAACCCTACAAAAACAAGTTAGACGCCTCTACTTTGTTGTTGCATGTTTTACGTGGCTTTATGGGAGTAGAAGCTAAGAACGATTCTTACCTACGGAAAGCCACAACGGTGATATTATGGTTGCCAAACTCTGGTGTTAATCCCATGACAACTATAGTGAGAGAAACTGACATCCACCAGCCGCATGTGTGGAACAAGCCACACGTCAAGTGCGGAGCCGGTCTCGCGAACGATGTCGCGTAAGGTTGGCCTGGACCGCTTCAATCTCACTATCCCGCGTCATAAGAAGAACACAAACAAGAGGCTTGCAACAGAAAACATCAACGCCCGCAACAACCATGTTGCGTTCTACTCGTGAATCACATCTACGCATAGATCTAGCTCTGATACCACTGAAGGGTTTCGCGGCATAGTAAATCAAAATTTTCTACGGAGCGAACAGAGGGAAAGCCAAGATCTAATCTAGGAGATGCAAACAACGAGAGATATTGGATTAGATCTTCATACCCTTGAAGATTCGCACAGCGGAACGTTCGTCGGAACGTGGGTGATGTAGTCGTACTCGCTTCTCCTCCTCGCGATCCGATCCGATCTAGCACCACAAGTGGCGGTGCCTCCGTGAGATGCACACGTGCAGCACCTCGACGTCTCCTCCTTCCTCGGACCAGCAAGTATGGTGGAGAGATAGATTGGATCTACAACACGACGGCGTGGTGTAAATGGTGGAGAATTTCTGCAGCAGGGCTTCGCCTACAAACAGTCGGGAGGGAGAGAGGAAAGCTAGCAAGGCGGCTAGGGTTTGGAGGAGAGGTGTGGGGGGTTGGTGCGCCCCCACCCCTCTTTATATAGAGGGGGTGCGCAGCCCTAGCCCCTCCCCCAAGCCCAAAGGATAAGGAGTGGGGGGCATGGACTCTCCCCTCTTCTAGAAACCCTATCTCTAGTTTAAACGATTTAAACTCTCTAGGATTGGCTGGGCCCTATGGGGCCTTGTGCCCCTGGCCCAAAGCGGCCAGGACACTCCCTCATAGGCCCATGCCCCCTCCCGGAAGGTGGGGCCACGTTGGTCCCCTTCCGGAAGGTTCTAGAAGCTTCCGGTACAATACCGATTAACCCGGAACAATTCCGAACTCCAAAAACTGCACTGCCTTATATGAATCTTATTCTCCGGACCATTCCGGAACCTCTCGTGATGTCCTGGATCCCATCCGAGACTCCGAACAAAAATTCATAAACCAATTATCCAATCTATCCTAGCGTCGAGACACGTTAAGTGTGTGACCCTGCGGGTTCGAGAATATGCAGACATGATCTTCTATCAATAATCAACAGCGGGGTCTGGGCACCCATATTGACTCCCACACATTCATCGATGATCATATCGGATGAACCATGATGTCAGGATTCAAACAATCCCATATATATATTCCCTTCGTCTCGCGATATTTTACTTGCCCGAGATTCGATCGTCGGTACCGTCATACCTAGTTCAATCTCGTTCACAGCAAGTACTTTACTCGTTCCGTAATCCGATATCACTTTGTGATTAAGTCCTTAACCACATGCTTGCAAGCGGTGTTGATATCGATTACCGAGTGGGCCCGAAGTATATCTCTCCAACTTGGGAGGGACAAATCCCATCTCGATACATACAACCCAACGGATACTTTCCGATCACCTGAGAGACACCTTTATGATCACCCTCTCATAGGATGACGTTTGATGACCTCAAAGCTTTCTTCCGATACCAGGGAGTTGTATTATCTCATGGTCTAAGGAATACAATATTTGACATAAGAAAAGCTTCGCAAAGACGAACACGATGACACGATCTAATTGCTTCGCTTAGTTTGGGTCTGTCCATCATATCATTCTCCAATGATATGATCTCATTATCAATTGACAACTCATGTCTATGGTTAGGAAACCTTAACCATCATTGATCAATGAGCTAGTCCATAGAGGCGTACTAGGGACACGGTGTTGTTCACAAACCACACAAGTATTAAAGTTTCCGCTTAATACAATTCTAGCATGGAATGTAAACTTTATCATGAACAAGAATTATAATAATAACATCTTTATTATTGCCTCTAGGGCATAATTCCAACAGCTTCTGTGAATACCTTCCTTTTATTGAGCGAAGCAAGTTCTGCTTGTATTGCTTCCTTCCATTTAGGCCAGTCAGAGCGTTTCTCACACTCAACAATAGTCCTTGGATCATGATCATTGAGAAGGGTATCAACAATTGTAGCAGAAAAATAAGTGTCGACAATCGTAGACTTACGGTTGAATGATTCTCCAGAATCGATATAGTTGGTGGATATCTCATGCACCCTTGATGACTCTTCGTGATTTCCCAATACGCGTGAGTCTAGGTGTCCCGATGTCCCAGCCAGTGTGTGCAAGCTGGAGCTGGGTTGTGGATGTTGCCCTTCCACTGGGTGTATACTACCCATAAGGTGTTGATCAACGTTGAGCTGACTTGCATTTACCGATTTGGAGGATTTTCTCCTCTATCTCCTTTGTTGCTTGCGAGAAGAAGGTTCCAGGTCAGAAGCCGTACTACTCCCCCTCTTTTTAGGATCAGGGAGTTGAGTAGTTTTTGTTGGTACCTCCACTCTTTCGGACGCATTTCTGGCCGGTTTCCAGGATTTAGTAACACCTTTTAGATCAGTAAATGAATCTGGCAGATTATTTGCAAGATGTTGCAAATTGATAATTTTCCGAACTTGGAGTTCGGTCTCTTGGGTACGTGGATCAGAGGTTGAAATGGCGATAGCATTCCAATCAATTTCCGGGCATTCTTTCTGGTACTTGAAATCTCCCCCTAATGCCGGAAAATGTTCCTCATCAAATATGCAATCAGCGTGACGGGCTGTGAATAGATCCCCAGTAAGGGGTTCCAGGTACTTAATAATCGACGGCGATTTGTACCCCACATAAATCCCTAGTTTCATGTGTGGGCCCATGGATGTCCGCTGTGGTGGTGAGATCGGGATGTATGTAGCACATCCGAACTTACGCAGATGGGAAATGCTGGGAGGATTTCCACGTACCAATTGCAGAGGGGAAGTACTGTAATATGCAGTAGGTCGCAATTGGATTAGGTCAGCAGCGTGTAAAACCGCGTGACCCCAACACGAAGTTGGCAAGCTGCAATTCATTAACAAAGGTCTTGCAATGAGTTTGATCCTCTTTATTAGGGACTCAGCCAAACCATTTTGAGTGTGGACATATGGAACGGAGTGCTGAACTTCAATCCCCAAGGCCATGCAATAGTCATTGAAGGCGCGTGAAGAGAATTCTGCAGCATTGTCCATGCGAATTGATTTAATTCGACTTTCTGGATAATGGGCCTGTAACTTAATTACTTCCCTCATTATCTTGGCAAATGCATGATTTCGTGTGGAAAGAAGACACACATGTGACCATCGTGTAGATGCATCAATCAAAACCATAAAATACCTAAATGGTCCAGATAATGGTTGGATAGGACCACAAATATCACCTTGAATTCGCTCAAGGAACTGAAGTGGTTCAACTTGTATTTTGAGGTGCGAAGGCCTCAAAATTAGCTTCCCTGTGGCACATGATGTACACACAAAGTCTGATGACTGAGGGAATTTGGACTCATGCAAATTATGACCAATAGAATTGCTAGTAATATTCCTCATCATCCCGATGCCGGGATGGCCTAGGCGATCATGCCAAGTTTGAAATGCGTTAACATTCTGGAAGATTACCTTGTAAGCAACATGTTCTACGGGCTTGATGTACGTATAGTACAGTCCGGACGACAGAGGAGGAATTTTTTCAAGTACTTGCTTGCCATATCCGTTATCTTTTGTGAAGAGCAGATACTCTTCTTTGTTGTCTTCATGGGTTTCAATATGAAAACCATTCTTACGGATATCTCGATAACTGATTAAGGTACGTGACGAATCGGGATACAACAAGGCATCCTCAATTTTCACTTGTGTACCGTTTGGGAGGGTAAATATGGCACGTCCAGTGCCAACAATTACCGTATCGCGTCCAGCGATAGTCAAAATATCTCCATTCACCTTTTTCAGAGTCTGAAAATATTTGAACTCCCTCAGTATGGAGTTTGTGGTAGCACTGTCCACAAGGCATAATTCCTCTTCCATCGGATTGTCCCCGTAGAGAGCTATATATAAAAATGAAGAATTTTCAATAAGAAAACCTTATTTAGATACATAGAATACAATCTTTATTATATCAAAGTGCTGATACAATGACAACAATAATACTTATGTTCTTATTACAACATTACAAATGGACATAAAATAAAGTGACCACTAAGGAGATAGTGGGACTAGTCGAAGTCTCCAAACATGTCGTTTGAGGCGTACTCAATCATCATGTTCTCCGTGCTCATAGGGTCCTCGGGCTGCTGGAGAGTCATGGTGTTGCTAGGTCCAGGAGGAGCATCTTGCGAACAACCAGCTCCATTGGTGCCATCTGGATGAAGGTTGAAGTTGGCTTCAAACCTTTTCCCTTGAGGTGCCTTGCGTCCTTGGGATTGCTGGTAGAGGATTGCCAGATGCTTTGGGGTCTTGCACTTGTTAGTAGGATGCGTGTAGCATCCACACTTGTCACAAAGCCTAGTTTTGTCATACTTTGGCTTTGCGGTGCCTTTCCCACGGTCCGGGTTTCGAGGCTTCCTGTTCCGATTACGCTTACGCTTACCCTTGAAGTTTGGTGGGTTACCGTTGAAGGCACCACCAAACTTTCTTCCGTTCGCAACATTCATATGAACTTCCGCAAAGGCTGGGAACCAACCGGACGCTGAGAGCCATTCTTAGCAAGAAGCTCATCATGCTTTTCAGCCTGAAGTAGGATATGAATAAGGTCTGAATAGACCTGGTAGTCGCGAGCGCGGTATTGGTGCTGGAGGAGCCTTTCAGATGGGAGCATAGTGGATAGAGTTTTTTCTATCTTTTCCGCATCTGTAGGTTCCTTCTCGCAAAAGCGTAACTTGGAACTTATCTTATGAACCTCATGATTGTAATCCCCGACAAACTTAAAGTCCTGGAATCGAAGATGAGTCCAATCATGAAGTGCTTCAGGCAGGACAACTGCCTTCTGCTTTTCATACCTCGTCTTGAGGGCCTGAAACAAAGTAAATGGGGATTCCTCCTCCAAATACTCGGACTTAAGATCCGGGTGAATATGATGCCTTATAATGTACAAGGCAACATATTTCTGCTCTTCTCTCAGCGGTGCGGCTCCAGCCGGAAGGGGGTCATCTGGGTTCTGGATGGCACGCACTATCCCACGGGACGCAAGAGCGATCTTGCTGTCCATGGCCCATGTAGGGTAGTTGTGGCCATTAAGCTCGAGTGAATCGAACTCTTTTCCAGCCATCGGTTACCTACATGGTAAACCAGAGAATATTAATCTATGTTCGGTAAATTAAAATCCATCATGGTCATGTTGTAATGAACTATGCAAAATTAATGATGACTTCAAGAAGTGGGCTTGAAATCATTAGTGTGAACTTCAAATTGTTAAGTATGACACATTGTAGATAATCTCCAAAGAATATTCGGAGTCCGTCTCGCAGCACTAGAGAGTATAATCTGATGAAATCAGTAGATACTCATACTTCTAATGCCTTATGTCATAACTTAATAAAATGTTTGGGAGAGCACATTGTTAAGCAATCATAATGTCAAAAATGACAAAATGTAGGCTTTAAACAGTAGTGGTGATAATCTGCAGTGCAGTAGATCTGGCCACTACCTTGTGTTCCCAAAACATCAATTTGAAGAAATCACTTCGAATTTTGCATACCAATTCGTGCTCGTCTCGAGTCAAAATGACTCAATTAAGACGATGAATTGATCTATTTGCAAGAAATTGAAAAACTCAATTGCAAACGGTGGATGTAATAAATCTCAACATGTGTATACACGGAAATATATTACATCACATATTGTCTAGAATACGTATAGTACTCGATAGATAAACAGTACTAAAAGAAAAATTGTACTGAAATTTAACGGTCTAAGACAGAGGAAAAATTCACTGTTAGAACTATTATTAATAGGCTAATTAGCTAACATGCTGAAATTAGCCAATCTAATTAGATGAAGTAGGCCGCACACATGGTGGGTCTGGCCGTCTGGGGTTCAACCCAATTTAATATCTCTGTCCCTGTTCTGTACGAGGGGATAAGAAACCAACGATGCCAGATCCTCCATCGAGCGAACGGGCGTTGTCTTCTTCCTCCAGAAACTGCCTCACCACACGCACCAGTCGCTGCCGCACGGGCAGGTTTCACCGGCGGCCGGAGCTGCTCCTGCCGCGGGCCTCCTCATCGGAGGAGTTACTGGGAAGGGCGGGCGTTGGCGCGACGCCGTCTGCGCGGCCGGACTCCAAGTCTCCAAGCGACGCCCGCGGCTGCTTGACAGTGAGGCGGACGCCGGGCTAGACAGAGGTAGGCCAAGAGCCGCCAGGCGACGGCGAACGTCTGTGCGTGGGGAAAACAGAGTGGACGCGAGGGTCGGGGATGGCAGCCGCGTCGGAGCGACGGCATCGATGGTTGCGACGCGGGAGAAGCTGTCCACGCCGGAGCCAAAGACGAAGGAGGAGGCTCCGGTCGGCGCCGAGACGTAGGCGAGCGCGTCGTTCGCGCGGACCTGCACGCGAGGCGCGTCCGGGAGGCGCGACACCGATGACGGCAACCCCAGGGGCGGCGCTTCGGCTCTGATTTGGACGGCCATGGGAGTCGGGAGCGGAACCCTCGACGTGATGCTGTCGGCCTCGAGCAATGGTGCAGCCAGACCAGCGCGAAGCCGGTTGGGCACCGCCGGCGTGACCTGCTGGTGGCGGCAAGGGCCGCGGTAGCCACGACGGGTTTCTCCACCGTGGCGGCAACCAATGAACTGGCGGAGGTCACGCAGTATGAAGTGGCAGGCAAGACCGCCGGCACCATGGTAGCAGTGGCAGGCAAGACGGCGGCGGCCATCATCCCGAAGCAGATGAAGGTACAACCCTTGAAGTCCACGAGGCATGATTTTCTCTTACCTTTTTGCCTGTGAACTCCCGTCGATGTCGTTGGTAGAGTCTATGTGCTGATAACGTGTTAGTACTAGAAGGATTGACAGCCAGAGACAAAAGACTAGAATGAATCCTTGTATTGATTGATGAAGATTTTACACATATATATAGGGGTAGGGGGAGAACCGACATGATTAAGTCGGTTTGTGGAGGCAACGCTCCAGAGGATAACCGCCTAATGACGGTTCTCTAAACGAGTGGCTATCCATGTAGCAGTTACAAGCAGGGATTAACCTATTTAATTAAAGACTAATTAAATTCCAACACTAGCAACGGTCGCACGTAAGGCACCTAGCAGCTCCACGCGAGAACGACACGTCGATTGGATTCTGGATGACGTGCCCCTGCTGCATACTGCAGTCTTCTCACTAGTAGAAAAAGAGCCATACGTCCACCCTAGCTTGGAGCATTAATCCCGGTTATGGTTGGACCCGGGACCATTAGTCCCGGTTCCAACGGCTATAACGCCATACGTCTTTAGTCCCGGGTCAAATGGGACCTTTAGTCCCGGTTCGTATCACCAATCGGGACTAAAAGGGGTGCCCCGGTGCCAATCCCTTTAGTCCCAGTTCGTATCACCAACCGGGACTAAAGGTGTGACCTTTAGTCCCGGTTCGTATTACCAACCCGGACTAAAGGGATTGGCACCGGGGCATCCCTTTTAGTTCCGGTTGATGATACGAACCGGGACTAAAGGTTATAAAAAATTCTAAAAATAAAATCCCTGTGCTGATTGTGGGTGCCCTTTTCTCTAAAAGTAAAAAATTCTAAAAGTAAAATCTCTTAGAAAATCATCGCAAGAGCATGATCAATCTTGGAGGAATTAAAGAAACTAGGATTTTGATACAAATATCCACGTGTTTGTGATTTTAGGAACTCTGTAGTTAGACCATGTACACTGCCAGACGTTTAGATAGACGTTTAACTGATTAAAAACAATACGTACAAAAAAGAAAATTAGGCAAGCACTCTTGTTCCTCATCGCGTGGCGTTAAACCCGGGCGCTAAATAGAGTTTGTTTTTCGCGTCCGTACAGTCCGCCGCAGGAAAAATTAGACGAAGCGCTCAACCTATCAAAACGTGCAGAAAAAATTAGCTCTTTGATTTCAACATACTTAGGCCGTTTTGGATTCTTAAAATTCGAAAAGAAAAAAAATTATTTCAGAAAAAAATTATTTTAGTATTTTTTATGTCATATTTGAATTCCTCGCATTTTTCTGATAATAATGGATATATTATTTGTTAAATTTCGATTTACAGATTTGAAGATATTGTTTATGTCATATTAAATGAATAAATGGAAAAAATGAATAAAATATTAATTTAATTAGTTTTTACTTTTATTAGAATAAAATGTTATTATTAATTATTTATTGTTGTTTACTAAAAATAGTTGTTCTTAATTTCAAAAAATAAAAACGTGTCACATATCGATATGAGTTAATAAGATTGATATACTAGTCTTGACAACAATATATATTGGTCCTTCGCGCAGGTGGAAGAGATGGAATGAAGAAGTTAAGCGTGCTGGGGGTAGAGTAGTGCTAGGATGGGTGACCGGATGGGAAGTTTGACTATAAGTACAATTTAAACTAAGATTAAGTATAATTAGTGTTAAAAATGAGAGATGTGGGAGATTAACGAGCCAAATAATTCAAAAAATCAAAAAAAACTTTTTTCAAAAAATCAAAAAATTGAAAAAAAATCAATTTTAAAAAAAAATTAGAAAAAACTTTTAGTCCCGGTTCGTATTACAAACCGGGACTAAAGGTCCTTTCCCCCTGGCAGGCCACGTGTGCACCCTTTTGTCCCGGTTGGTGGGGCAACCGGGACTAAAGGTTAGGGCTTTAGTCCCGATTGCCCCGTCCCGGTTGGGCAACCGGGACTAAAGGCCCATACGAACCGGGATGCATGGAGCTCTTTGTACTAGTGTCTGCATACACTCCCTATACATCTCATTCGACGGGTACGAAGTTTTCGATGCCAAGGATTGAAGGGAACATGTCACATGTGCGGCGTCGACAGTCTGAAACCGGACGGTCCGCGTTTGCTGCAGACGTAGACGTTCTGTGTTCATGTAGGTACCGTACCTGTCAGCTTCCGTTTTACCTGACGAAACATGCTATTTCTGTGAATACTTAATACGGTTGTTGTTATCTGTCACTGTGAAGCTTCTCGATGGATACTGTAAGTTGCAATGAAGCTACCGTGTTCTCGAAATGTTTAATTGCCTGTTCCTTTTGTCTTTTGCTCCTACCGTCGAAGCAACCGAAGATTTGAACGTGCGTGCGAAGAACGCCGGCGAGAAGTATGGGACAAAATGTTTGCAGAGAAGAAAGATATAAGCAATACTAGAGCAACTTTAGCGGTCCCCTCATAGGCCCACGAAGAAAAAATTCAGATAGATATGCTGATGTAGGGTTTCCGGTTTGATGTTTTGTGATTTGGAGCAGCGGAATTGGCAAGCGGGAGCAACAGCACAAGAGGAATTCAGTGACTAATCCTGTAGGGTGAAATTTTAAGGTCTGTCCTTAACTGATTGTGTATGGCAACGACCTTGTTGAAGACATTGTTTTATGTGTGCGGACTTTTCCAGGGTAAAAATCTATGGTCTTTGAACAGGGCGATGACGGAGCTTGAGCACTGTCCCCTTTTTGGAGCATCGCATTTGGGATTGTTGGATTTATGGTGTTGTTCTGGTGGTATTTTATCTACTGTTTCAAGGATATGATAAAAAAAAAGTGGCCAATGGGGAATGATCCCTTCCTCCCTCCCTTGGTTGTACGTTATTAGATAGATACGAGACCTCTCTTCACTTTTTCAACACAAATAGCATCCTTGAGGAATCCACGCCTTGCGCAGGATTCGAACTTGGGTGGGCGGGTTCAACACCTTTAACTCCTCCCACTAAGCCAGCGCTTAGTTCTCAAGGATCTGATCAATGTAGCGGGACTTTTTTTTTGCAATTCTTTTTTTGTTGGTTGTGTGCATCCGTAATGCCAATAGATATTGCGTTGTTACATAGGCTAGGTGTAATTGATATTTTATGATATTAATATATGCTCAAAAAAAGTAAGATGTTGCTTAATTTGTTCTCTAAAGGCCCTTCCCTGTCAGAAAATCTATAGAATTCTCAACAGCATCTAGCAGACAAAACACATCATTAGCATCCACAACAGAGCTCTTAAGATTGGCATGTGACCTAGACCACATCTTCTTGACTCTTTTAGCAGGGCTTCTGGTAAGATTGAAGTCACCAAGAAGCGCCCAATTAACCTCCTCATCAATCTGGATGCTATTTAACCAATGCAAAAAAAACTCAACTCTCTTGTCCTTTTAGCAGGGACCGTAGGCAGTAGTTAAACACCATTGATCCTAAGTTCTTTTGGACTGAAATTCCAATGACAAGGCAAAATCATTCTGAAAAAGCAAGTTACCATGGAAGGCTGAACTTTTCCAAACTACTAGTATTCCTCCTGATCTGCGAGCTGATGGGAGGTAACAAAAACTATCAAACTGTGGAGCGCAAAATTGTTTAATGTTCTGCAGGTCAAAGGATTCTAACTTTGTCTCTTGAAAAACAAACAATGCCACAGTTGACCTGAATCACCTTACGATAAACATGCAACCATTTTTCTGATGCATCAATGCCTCTGATGTCACAGTTTACTGTCCTTTGATTGCAAGTTTGCTGCTGCAGTAAATATATATGGTCGATGGTACAAATTCAGAAAGCAGTATGTACGTACCGAATCGTAGTAACCGGAATCGTTACTAATGCCTAGTGGTAGTGAAATTTCAGAGGTCCTTGCTATGATTTTCTTAGGCTTATGTAAGGATTGCACTGCATTGAAGCAAGTCTATATCTGAATCTAACCCAAGTGTACGAGAGGCGAATAATTGACAAAAGACAACGGGCACAATCTTCATCATCCATAAAAAAGTCGCAAACACAAATATATATAGAAACCACAAGGCATCTCTGAAGATCTCTGAATGTCGGGCACACGATCGAGCAGAGCTTCTGCATAAAAGGGAAAGAGAGGCACGCCTCTTTAGTTAGCTGCGGCGGCGGCGGCGCCGTGAGACATCGTCGCCATGGCAAACTCAACTAACTTGCCCACCTCCGGCATGACCGCCTCGACAGCTTCCAACGCGTCGAAGCTGTCCGCCCACGCGGCCAAGAGCGGAGTCGTGGTGGGGTCGAAGGTCTTGACGCCCTTCATGGCGTCGCCGGCGTGGACCCACGCGAGGAGGCCGCCGAGCATGACGTCCACGAGCCCAGCACTGTCACCGCCGAAGAACGGTTTCCCCTTGGAGCACTCCTTCAGGGCTCCCTCAAGGGTCTCCACCGCGGCCGCCGCCTGCTTCTTCCCCTCCGCCTTCTCCTCCTCCGTCTTGCCGCTCGACGCCTGGCTCGACGCTTTCAGGAGCTTGTCGTCAATGTAAGAGGCCCAGAAGCGGGCGACGGCGCGGTCATGGGGGTCCGCCGGGAGGAGAGAAGGGCCGACGCCGGCGAAGGCCTCGTCGATGTACTGCAGGATGACCAACGACTCGCAGACGGGCTCGCCGTTGTGGATCAGCACGGGCACCTTGCCGTGGACGGGGTTGGACTTGAGGAGCAGAGCGCTCTTGCTCCTGAGGTCCTCCTCGACGTACTCGTAGCGCACGCCCTTGAGGCTCAGCGCGAGACGCACGCGCAGGACGAACGGGCTTGCCCACATGCCCAGCAGCTTCACTTCGCCGTTTCCTTCTCCGGCCATTGCTGGAATGCTGGTGTCTTGCTATCAGTTCTTGCGTTGTTGACTTGTTGGGGTTTGGCTGTTGTTAGGGATAGAGGGGGCGACGGGTATGTATAGTATAGATCGACAACTACACGCGTTCCCTTCAAAAAAAAAAAAAAAACTACACGCGCATCTTGGGCAAATGTGAGCATATCCTTTGCCAGCAACTCTTCAAATTTGTTTATTACAATGATGGTTTATACATGTTCCTCTTCTGACCACATGTCAGAACAGAATTTGTAGTGGATGCTACAGCGTGTTTTTGTGTGTTCACGTTACCAATAAGTAGAATCGCCCGCCAAAACATTACCACCGGTAAATGATTATTATCCTCTCCTAATTTTCAAATAAGTTGTTCACCTACTGATTACTTTTTATCTCGATTTCTTCCTATTTATGTTTAAGTAGGACAGGGGAAGTTTGACATTTTTCCTTCGGAAGCCTTTGACGTCATTGTCAGTGTAATCAGAACATGTCATTTGTGTTTTAAGGCTTGGAGAACAAGCTTCATAAGAGTATTTAATTCAGCATAGGCTGGTCATCCGTGATATCATAGTTGAGAAGATAGTGTGTGAATGAACTGATTAGTGACGTGCACGATGACCGATTCAATGTCAAGTTGCAACGGTGGACAGTAACTAATATGGATTGTTTGGATTAAGCAACAGTTTAGAATTGTGTTGACCAAAGGTTTAGTTCACTCTTATTCTGCATCCGTCCAACTTGGCACTATATGATTGTTTTTTCACACAAGAAATACAACTCAAGAGAGGAGAAAATGTATGCAGGATAACATGTCCAGTGCTTCCACTCTTTGTGCTATCGTGGAAGTAATGCAAAATTAGACTACTAATTAAAGTCATGAAGAAATTTAAATTTGTTTCATAAACATTGGAACATGATGTGACACATCTAAGATCCAAATTCATGATAGTAGACGAGTTTGCAGTTCACTGTAATTTCTTAACTAACTACCATTCAAGGTAAATATAGGCCAAAAAGGGAAACCTTGGCTATGGTTATCAGTGTCCTTTCTGGTCTATACAGTCTCATTGAACTTATATCACTCTTTTGGCATGGTCTATTATTAAGAGTTAGATTTGCTGAAAGCTCAACAACTAAAATTTGCTCTTGAGAGCCTTAACTGGATGACATGAGTGGATAGTATCGAAAAAGTCTATTTCTTCTTTGCAGTACACCTCGGTGAGCTCATGTATATGTTCCCATATTGGCACAAATTCAAGCTTCACATCTTCCTTCCAAGAGAAGTTGTCACATGGCTTAAAGAAAACTGCCCAATTACGGAAGATCCATGGACCTCTCTCCGTGATGCACTCCCAATCCCCCAAGCAAAAGACATAGATCACGAAAAAATTATCCCCAATTGCTCTGAAGTGGATCCCATGCTCCAGATCCCACACTTCCCTAAGCTGCTTGGCTAAAATATTTCCCAGTTTCAGTCCTTGCTAGGGCCATGGTCCATTGCACGCTCTCATTGATCTATTGCTCATCATCATCCACGATCATATCACGGAAGTCTTCTTATAGATACCTAACTTTCCAAGCAGTTCATCAATTGTGCCCTCTTTCCCTTTGATCCTCCGCTTCTCACCGATTGTGCATATAAGGTGGACACATCTCTCTGTTGCCACTCGTTTGTTCTAAAAAAAACCCTAGCTCAAACAGTGCTCGTACAAAGGTTGTGGTAGTCGGTCTCTCCCTTGATTGCCCCGAGTAAGACGTTGGTAGGGGATGGAGACCAGATCGAAGAAGGATATGGAGTTGTGGCTAGGGTTTTTCGAGGAGTCAGTCTATAGGTTGTTTCCTAGTAGTGGCAGCTTAATGCTCATCCTCATTAATTTCTCATGGATCCATCGAAACATTTTAATTATTATGTCTTGCTATCAAGTACTCCCATCTATTTTGCCGTACCGGCGCTTCTTTGACTTGGACAAATGTGAGCATATCCTTGGCAGCAACTCTTCAAATTTGTTTATTACAATTTATAATGATGGTTTATATATGTTCCTCTTCTGACCACATTTCAGAACAGAATTTGTAGTGGATACTACAACGTGTTTGTGTGTTTACGTTACCAGCTGGGATAAAGCTTGAGACTCTACCCCAATAAGTAGAATCGCCCGCCAAAACATTACCACCAGTAAATGATTATTATCCTCTCCTAAATTTCAAATAAGTTGTTCATCGACTAATTACTTTCTATCTCGATTTCTTCCTATTTATGTTTAAGTAGGACAGGGGAAGTTTGACATTTTTCCTTCTGAAGCCTTTGACGTTGTTGCCAGTGTCACCAGAACATGTCATTTGTTTTTTGAAAAGAAGAACATGTCATTTGTGTTTTAAGGCTTGGAGAACAAGCTTCACAAGAGTATTTAATTCAGCATAGGCTGGTCATCCGTGATATTATAGTTGAGAAGATAGTGTGTGAATGAACTGGTTAGTGATGTGCACGATGACCGATTCAATGTCAAGTTGCAACGGTGGACACTAACTAATATGAATTGTTTGGATTAAGCAACAGTTTAGAATTGTGTTGACCAAAGGTTTAGTTCACTCTTATTCTGCATCCGTCCAACTTGCTATATGAATGTATGCAAGATAAACTGTCCAGTGCTTCCACTCTTTGTGCTATCGCGGAAGTATGCAAAATTAAACTACTAATTAAAGTCATGAAGAAATTTAAATTTGTTACATAACATTGGAACATGATGTGACACATCTAAGATCCAAATTCATGACAATAGATGAGTTTTCAGTTCACTATAATTTCTTAACTAACTACCATTCAAGGTAAATATAGGCCAAAAAGGGAAACCTTGGCTATGGTTATGAGTGTCTTTTCTGGTCTATACAGTCTCATTGAACTTATATCACTCTTCTGGCATGGTCCGTTATTAAGAGTTAGATTTGCTGAAAGCTCAACAACTAAAGTTTGCTCTTGAGAGCCTTAACTGGATGACATGAGTGGATAGTATTGAAAAAAATCTATTTCTTATTTACAGTACACCTCGGTGAGCTCATGTATATGTTCCCATATTGGCACAAATTCAAGCTTTACATCTTCTGTCGTGGTTGTATCACGGCATATGCCATGGGTAGGCTAAAGTTGGGGCCGATGGACGTGGAGGAATCCGGGGAGGGATGATGCAGTGAAGACCGCACTCGTATGAACCAAGGGAAATGCAATGTACATTGGATTGAAGCTCTCAAGTGGAGATAACACCTCACTCTATACATCTAATCTCTTATAATCTTGCCATACTTGTGGCTACAATCATGCTCCTTGAGCTGTATCTCCTATGCTTCTATCTAGATCTCTGTGTGAGAGTAGAGGAAGAGGAAGAAGGAGAGCTCCTAGTGAGCAGAGAGGGAAGGAGCCCTTTGGGGCCTCTCTGTGAACGATCCCCCTGGTGCTCCTTATAAAGGGGAGCCCAGGGGACAAAACTTGTTCCCTACGCTTGGCATCTGCTTAGCATATTCCTGGTATCTTCCTAGATGCTCAGCATATGCCTTGGCATCTTTGGAGATGCCAGGCATATTCCCCAGCATCTTCTTGATGCCAATGGCATATTCCCCTCGCCACGTGCCAGTCTGAGCCATGGGCGTCCCAAGACTGGCATGTCACCATTAAGGCTTGTATTAACTTGATGGCGCGTTGCTGTAGCGATCGAGGGAGCTTCAGGAGATGAATATGGAGACGTACGGGGTGAAATACTTCGGTCCGGACGCCTTTGACGAAGTGGTATCTCGGCCTTCTTCTTAATTGATTCGGCCTGGCTGCATTTGTTGGAAACAGAGGCCCAGCCGGACTATTTCTGGCCTCAGCCGGGGCCCAGCCGGATCACTGACCTCGGCCCAGGAGTGGCGGCACAGCGCAGCCCAACCGGGTCTGCCTGGTAGCTCGGCGATGGGCCGACGAAGCCGAAGTCGGCCCACCCGGGGACTCGGCGCACTCCCGCCGCCTGTTGGTGCTAGGTTGCTGGGGAGAAGGCCCCGCGGTGGGCCGCACTGCTCCTACCGTCCCACCCGGGGGAAGAGCTCCAGCGACGGGTCACCTCGGTGCACGCTGGGCTTCTTCGAAGGACCTCGGCCCATGCGGGTTTCCTGTTGGGTTTTTGGCAAAGGGAGCTGACGTGGTGGGCCGAGATGAATAGTTCGGCCCAGTGTCTAGTAATTCGGCCTTGGCAGGCCTAATTCGGCCCTGGGAGTGCAGTTTCGGTCCAGTTTAACTAGGATTAGGCCGAATTAAGTATAATTCGGCCCAGTTTGTCTTTTATCTTTTTTCCTCTTAGTTTTCTTCCTTTGTGCCATATTTCTCTACTTATGTATGCGTATTTCTCTTATCAAATCCTCCATCCATCTTCAGAGATCCTTTTATATATCAACTCTGGGGTACCCGGGGGTACACCCCCGACATTAGTCCCCGAGGCCATGTGGGATTTTTAGAATCGCTCATGGGCTTTATATTTAAATATTCCCAGAGTTGTTTTCTGTCATACAACTTCTTTGTCATATATTTCTTGGTCGCATAATGTTTCTTGGGCAAGTTTGTGACTTTGTCCTTCTTGGGCTCTGCTCGTAACCTTTCTGGGCAGGTTTTTCGACTTATGGCCTTCTTGGGCTCTGGTCATGACCCTTTTTTGTTAAGTTACTGGACTTCTGGCCATCATGGGCACTGGTCATAACCCCTTTGGGTAAGTTTTTAGACTTCTGGCCTGCTTTGGCTCTGGTCATAACCTCTTTGGATAAGTTTCTAGACTTCTGGCCTTCTTGGGCTCTGGTCTTAACCTCTTTGGGTATGTTGTGAGTTCTGGCCTTATTGGGCACTGCTCCTTTAACCTCATTGGGTAAGTTGTGATTTCTGGCCTTATTGGGCACTGCTCTTTTAACCTCATTGGGTAAGTTGTGAGTTCTGGCCTTATTGGGCACTGCTCTTTTAACCTCATTGGGTAAGTTGTGAGTTCTGGCCTTATTGGGCACTGCTCTTTTAACCTCTTTGGGTAATTTGTGAGTCTTGGCCTTCTTGGGCACTGCTCTTTTAACCCCATTGGGTAAGTTATGAGTCTTGGCCCTCTTGGGCACTGCTCTTTTAACCCCATTGGGTAAGTTATGAGTCTTGGCCCTCTTGGGCACTGCTCTTTTAACCCCATTGGGTAAGTTATGAGTCTTGGCCTTCTTGGGCACTGCTCTTTTAACCCCATTGGGTAAGTTTCTGGACTTCTGGCCATCATGGGCACTGGTCATAACCCCTTTGGGTAAGTTCTTAGACTTCTGGCCATCATGGGCACTGGTCTTAACCCCTTTGGGTAAGTTTCTATCCGAGTCATCTGATTCCAAATCCGAGTTTCCTTACTCAAAATTGACTTTATGCCTCTGGACTTCTGGCCATCATGGGCACTGGTCATAACCCCTTTGGGTAAGTTCTTAGACTTCTGGCCATCATGGGCACTGGTCTTAACCCCTTTGGGTAAGTTTCTATCCGAGTCATCTGATTCCAAATCCGAGTTTCCTTACTCAAAATTGACTTTATGCCTAAGTCTGAGTCATTTGACTCAAATCCGAGTTACATGATTAAAATCCGGGTTAACTTATCCCAATTCCGAGTTACTTTACTCGAGTCTGACTTTATGTCTTAAGTCTGAGTCATCTGACTCAAATCCGAGTTATATGACTCAAATTCGAGTTAACTCATCCCAAATCCGAGTTACTTTATTCTAACTTTATGTCCCGAGTCAACTGACTCAAATCCGAGTTATATGACTCAAATCCGAGTTAACTCATCCCCAATCCGAGTTACTTTACTCAAAATTGACTTATATGTAAGTCTGAGTCATCTGGCTCAAGTCCGAGTTTTATTACTCAAATCCGAGTTAACTCAACTCCAATCCGAGTTACTTTACTTAATTTTGACTTTATGTCTTAAATCTGAGTCATCTGACTCAAATCCGAGTTATATTACTCAAATCCGAGTTATATTACTCAAATCCGAGTTAACTCATCCCAAATCCGAGTTACTTTACTCAAAATTGACTTATATGTAAGTCTGAGTCATCTGGCTCAAGTCCGAATTTTATTACTCAAATCCGAGTTAACTCAACTCCAATCCGAGTTACTTTACTCCAAATTGACTTAGTCTGAGTTATCTATTTGCCACGATATAGCTTGATTTGGCGTGATGGCGATAACTTGCCTTTGATATGGATCCGAGATATAGATCCGAGATTAAGCTTTGGGATATGATAATAGGGCTAACCGCTGAGAGATCCGATTCGAGATGTAGATATGAGATATAGATTCGAGATATGATAAGCTGGCCAATAGTCATCCGAGATATGGGATAACCTGGCAAGATGGTGAGATATCAATCCGAGTCATAACATAACCTGGCAATCTGGTGAACTAAATAAAGCTTCGGCCTGAATCAGAGATAAAATTAGTACGCCGAGTCTGAATACCAATCTGAATTATAAAGTACCCTGGCAAGCTGAATCAAATGTTAGTCCGAATCAGAGACAATTTACTGAGCTGAGTTAAAGGTTAATTCAAAGCATAAACAAATTGACTTCAAGTTATATCCGAATCAACAAAAAGCTGGCTGGTAAGCTGAGTTAGAGGATAATCCAAAGCATAAATAAACTGACTCAAAATCTACCTGAATCACAAATAAGATGATTCAACTTATGGCCGAGTTAACAGATAGGCTGGCTGGTGAGCTGAGTTAATGGGTAATCCAAGACATAAACTAACTGACTCAAAATCTAACTGAATCTCAAATAAGATGATTCAACTTATGGCCGAGTTAACAGATAAGCTGGCTGGAGTACAGATCTAAATCAACATAGCGCTCTCTTAATCTAGAGATGACTCTACGGATAAGTTGACTAGTCCCCGGGTTGAGTTATTTTCTCCCCGGGGTGAAGGATTGAGTGTAGTCGGCTGAGTTATCTGGCACTTACAGTATATTTGGATAAGTGTTTGGGTGAGTCTTGCTAGGTCATACTTGCCCTGCTGAGTTACTTGGTACTTACAGTAAGCTTGGAGTAGTGCCTGAGTTCTTCTCGCTTAGTCTTACCTGCTTTGATGAGTTAGACTTGGAGAGTCTCTGCGCTTACCTCTTTGTTCTCAGTTGACTTGGTGAAGCTGAATGAGCCCTGTGAGGAAGAAGTTGATGAAGATGTTCCCGTCCGGATGGAAACCCAACCAACGCCACTAAAGGCCCCAAGGTGGGCGCCAAATGTCGTGGTTGTATCACGGCATATGCCATGGGTAGGCTAAAGTTGGGGCCGATGGACGTGGAGGAATCCGCGAAGGGATGATGCAGTGAAGACCGCACTCGTATGAACCAAGGGAAATGCAATGTACATTGGATTGAAGCTCTCAAGTGGAGATAACACCTCACTCTATACATCTAATCTCTTATAATCTTGCCATACTTGTGGCTACAATCATGCTCCTTGAGCTGTATATCCTATGCTTCTATCTAGATCTCTGTGTGAGAGTAGAGGAAGAGGAAGAAGGAGAGCTCCTAGTGAGCAGAGAGGGAAGGAGCCCTTTGGGGCCTCTCTGTGAACGATCCCCCTGGTGCTCCTTATAAAGGGGAGCCCAGGGGACAAAACTTGTTCCCTACGCTTGGCATCTGCTTAGCATATTCCTGGTATCTTCCTAGATGCTCAGCATATGCCTTGGCATCTTTGGAGATGCCAGGCATATTCCCCAGCATCTTCTTGATGCCAATGTCATATTCCCCTCGCCACGTGCCAGTCTGAGCCATGGGCGTCCCAAGACTGGCATGTCACCATTAAGGCTTGTATTAACTTGATGGCGCGTTGCTGTAGCGATCGAGGGAGCTTCAGGAGATGAATATGGAGACGTACGGGGTGAAATACTTCGGTACGGACGCCTTTGACGAAGTGGTATCTCGGCCTTCTTCTTAATTGATTCGGCCTGGCTGCATTTGTTGGAAACAGAGGCCCAGCCGGACTATTTCTGGCCTCAGTCGGGGCCCAGCCGGATCACTGACCTCGGCCCAGGAGTGGCGGCACAGCGCAGCCCAACCGGGTCTGCCTGGTAGCTCGGCGATGGGCCGACGAAGCCGAAGTCGGCCCACCCGGGGACTCGGCGCACTCCCGCCGCCTGTTGGTGCTAGGTTGTTGGGGAGAAGGCCCCGCGGTGGGCCGCACTGCTCCTACCGTCCCACCCGGGGGAAGAGCTCCAGCGACGGGTCACCTCGGTGCACGCTGGGCTTCTTCGAAGGACCTCGGCCCATGCGGGTTTCCTGTTGGGTTTTTGGCAAAGGGAGCTGACTGTAGGGGTTCGTAGCATGGAAAACAAAAAATTTCTATCGCATACAAACAAACAAGCCAAGATCTATCTACTAGATTGTAGCAACGAGTCGATGGAATAACTTACCCTCGAAGATTCCAAAGCGGTTAACGAGAGCAGATTCTCGTGGGTGATGTAGTCGTACTCTTCCGATCTCAAGATCGCGTAGACGATCCTTCCGGCGCTGCGTTCCGGCAGCGCTCCCGCAGTCGGTCACACGTTCGGTACTCGACGAAGACCTTCCTCTCCCTTGTTCCAGCAGGCAGCGGAGGTTGTAGCACTCTCCTCGCGATTCCGGCAGCACAACGGCGTGGTACCGGAAGTAGAGGGGAGATCCCGCAGGGCTTCGCCTTAAGCCGGAGCGAGTATGGTGGATTATGAGAGAGGGCTATTAGTGGTCTAGAGATTAGACACACCAATTAGAAGGCTCTAAACCGCAGGCTAAAGCAATTAGAAGCTCTAAACCAAAACGGCTCTAAACCGGAGATTAGAGGTAGAAACTTGTGTGTCTCAAGGAGGAGCCCTGCCCCTCCTTTTATAGGTGGAGGGGCTAGGCGCGCCAGGGAGGGAGAGAGTCCCTCCCCAACTCGGCCTAGGGCTGGGCGCCGGCTTGGAGGAGAGGAACTCCTCCTCCAAGTTGGTTTCAACCTCCTCTTGCTTGTTTCCCACAGTTTCCTGTTTCCCACAGTTTCCTGTTTTCCACAGTTTCCTGTTTTCCACAGTTTCCTGTTTTAGCCGTTTGACTTTCAAACTGGCAATTTGACTTTCATGTTTTTGGAACAGCAAGAACACTTAGTACATGATGCAATCATTCAATGACACATTCATGTACCCTCCCCCCGGAGTGCCGGACAATCCGGAACCTTCTAGAACATTCCCGATGAAAACACCGGAATCATTCCCAAACTCCGAAACGGGACTTTCCTTATATGAATCTTATTCTCCGGACCATTCCGGATCACCTCGTGATATCCCGGATCCCATCCGAGACTCCGAACAACATTCGGTCTCTTTATCATAATACCATAACTACTCAAACAACGTCGAATCCTTAAGTGTGTCTCCCTACGGTTCGTGAATTATGCGGACATGATCGAGACACTTCTCCGAACAATAACCAATAGAGGAATCTGGAAATTCATATGGCTCCCACATATTTCTACGATTACTTTGCGATCGAATGAACCACTTACATACGATACCAATTTCCCTTTGTCTCACGATAGTTTACTTATCCGAGGTTATGATCGTCGGTATCTCTGCATACCTAGTTCAACCTCGTTACTGATAAGTACTCTTTTCTCGTTCCCGTGATATGTGATCCCTTGTGAGCCAGTCACATGCTTGCAAGCTAATTGGATGACATTACACCGAGAGGGCCCAGAGTATATCTATCCGTCATATGGATAGACAAATCCCACTCTTGATCCATGTGTTTCAACCAATACTTTCTGAACACTCAATGCCACCTTTATAGCCACCCTGTTACGGTGTGGTGTTTGATGACATCAAAGCATCCATCCGGAAAAGGTGATATGCATGATCTCATGGTCGAAGGAATTAGGTTACTATGTATCAGAAAGCATATAGCAATTGAACTATTGAAATGACTTGATCTTTATGCTACGCTTATCTATAGGAGTATGTCCATCACATCATTCTCCTAATGATATGATCCTGTTGTTAATAACATCTCTATGTTCATGATCAGGAAACCATGATCATATATTAACCAACAAGCTAGTTTAACAAGAGGCTTTACTAGGGACTCTTATTTTAGTTTACAAATCACACAAGTATTAATGTTTCCGTTTAATATAATTATAGCATGGTATGTAAACATTTATCATAAGTGTGAAGATATGATAATAACCACTTTATTATTGCCTCTTGGGCATATCTCCAACAGTCTCCCACTTGCACTAGAGTCAATAATCTAGTTTCAAACCTTTGTGTATTCAACACCTATGGCTTTCCGGTGTTGTATGTACACGATTGCTAGTGGTCAACTGATCTCCGGATCTGACACTTCTAGGTCCGTGTGTAACTGCATGTCTATGCGTCTCTACGCATCACTCATTCTCTAATGAGATGGCTTTGTATAAATTTGGTCTTTCGGTGTGACCTTTAGCTCTTTGGGGTTAAAACATGTTGATAATATTGTCGCACAATATATCTTCATAGTATTATCCCTCTGTGAACTACACCTAGTTTGATAACAAACTACTTGACACAAATGCCCTCTTTTGCTGCTATAATAGCAGTCATATACTTAGCCTTTTGTTGTAGTATCTGTCACAATGTCTTAACTTTGGAACTCATCCAAATCCATTATGGAACTCACTTTCCATTATATTGTGCCACCCTTAGTTTAGATTGAGATAAACTTAATTTGTACTTTGTGACCAAGCTAGTATCAATGTAGTACTTTTACAATGAACTAACCATCTATTTGTCACTTCTACAAATATTATACTCTTAGTTCTTCCAAAAGATCATAAGAATATCCTTACTATTGTCCAATGATCATCTTACGAATCATTCTGGTATATGCTCACAACATTTAGAGCATAGGACATATCTGGATTTGTACATATCACAGTATGATTAATATAAATACTCTTTGTGATTTCATACATCAAGTATCAATCTATACTTGATTATTCGTTTCACTTTACCAAATGTCAATACACTTGAATATATCATCATCATTGAACTCATTCAATCCTTTCTGTGCGACAAAAACCTCTTCTTGTAGTTTCTATATTGAACTCATTCAATATCTTATCTATGTACTTCTGGCACAACCATATTAGCGTCTATTGATGCCAAATATTTGGGTTTTGCCTAAGTCTTTCATCGGGATGAAATTCTTAATATGTGTTAATAAAAGATACATCTTTTCTAATCAACAATATGTCCTCCACATAATGTATTAGAAATATGTCTTAGCGCTCCCACTTAATTTCTTGCAAATGCAAGCATCTTCATTGTCTCTAATGAACTTTTAAACTCCTTTAACAGTTTCATCATAGTGAAGATTCCAACTCCGCGATTCTCACTTTAACCATTGAAGTTTGCATATGCTTTTAGCATCCTTTGAATTAACAAAACCCTATGGACCGTGTTATGCACATGTCCTAGGTAACGATTCTATTAGAAGAACTTGTTTTGTTTATTCAACTACCATATAACAAATTATATGTAGTGGTTGCTACATTAATCCGTCTAGACTAAATATCACTATGAAAGATCAAATCTTGTCATAGTCAACCTTTGAACATTTTGTGAACTCTTTCCCAACATGTCGACTATTTCATAGATGTGAAACATCCATGTCTATTTCGTTATAGATCCAAACACAACTGTAAGGTCTTACACCTTTCTCGAGGGTCCTTCAAGTTCAAAACTTGATTTCTCGTGTATTGAACTATCACGGATTTTATGGCTTCAAGCCATTTGACGGAGTCAGGGCCCATCATCACTTCTTTGCATGTAGTACGTTCATTATTCTCAAATAATGATTCAACCCTCAAATCTTGGTATTTGATTGTTTACTCGACCTACTTGGTTCAATAGGAACTTGGATCTCCGTGACCACAACCTTTGAGGTACGTGAGCCATGAGCTTTGTTGCTGCCTCCGGAACACTTTTCGGTGCTGCGCAACTTTGTACATATAGCTAAGGTTCTTTTAACCTTATCAAAGTTCTATTGTCCTCCCACTTAACTTTTCACGAAAAATTCCTTCTCAAAGAAACTTGACATTTTAAGTGACAAACATTTTTGTCTCCGATGTTTATGGAGGATTACTTAACAGTTATTCGAAATAACATACAAAGACAGGTTCATCCGACTTTGGTTGCAAACATCTTTCTTATGTATAGCATACCAATGTTTAAGAAAGGACTATTTGGGTTTTATCCCAAACCATAACTTTATATGGTGTCATTTCAATGGATTATGATGGAGCTCTTTTTAGTGGAAAAACGGTAATCTCTAAAGCTTTTAATCTTTAAAATATAATGGCATTTTTTATGAATTACACCTTTGATCTTACCATGTCAAACAAGGTTTAATTACATATCTCGAACGCTCCATACTCTTATGGTGTTTCGGGAAAATGCAAATCCACGGAACGATTCCTTAAATCTTAGGTATTATGCTAAACTCTGTAACTCAAATATTTTCCTTTATGATCTTATCATAAACTATTCATATTCTTGTTACAATGATTTTGCACTTCATCTTGAAAGTCTTTGAACTTTTCAAGTGTTTCATACTTTATCCTTATTAAGTAAATATTCATATATTCACTCAAATTTTTGGAGAAAGCATATGAAGTCGAAATCCATCGCTCTTGACTATACATAATGGACTTCATACAACAATATGTACAAATTCCAATAAGCTAGTCTATCGTTCCCTTTTTGGCCTATGAACGAAGTTTTAATTATCTCTTAGGAAAGTTTCACAAGTGTCATGTGATCAAAATCAAAAGACTCCAAAATTCCATCCACATGGAGTTTCTTCATGTTTTCTTTCCAATATAATTTAAACTGCGATGTCACTTCCTAAGTGATCTTTCAATCAATTTGTCTTTCGACATTTTTAGCACTAGTTTTATGGATGTGATTTCTCCAACGAGATTTGTGAATCATCCATCTTTTATGGATTACGGCAATTATTTGAACAACCCTTTTGTTCTCATAATACCTGATAAAACAAATCCTGAAGGCAAGCTTTGATGTTTAACGAGCAACACAATAACCCTTTATTTGTTCTCGATGAATATCATCACATATTCTTTTGCTAGTTACTTAGGCCATTGTAGTTCATGAATTGTGTTGTTTTGTATGATGATTCACACCAACAAATTCAGTATCAAATACTTAAGAACCACATTGTTTAATAAGCAAAGAATATAGCCATAACATGTATATCATCTATATACTTAAACTGAACGATTCTAGTCTTTTCTTTTCTGCCATATATTTATGAGATTCTCTTTCAGTATTTCCTTTTCTGTTTGAAAGAATCTATCAACATCAATAGTGGAGTCATACATATGACACATAATCCAAAACGTGTATAGTTAAATACCAATGTCTTTGGACTTGCACTTTGAAGTAGATTACCATCATCAAATGTTTGGTGTTCTTTCAAATTCCTTTCTTTAGTAATCTCTTGGTGTAGTAAACATTTTACCTATATCAAATATTCACCCTTATCATGGAATCGTCCATGATCAAGCTACTTTTAGCTTATAACGGTGAACCGCGAGTATAATGTTGCTCTCCAAAACCTTTTGGTGGATTAGGACAACTAGTGTCTCCAACCTTTCGCAAATTCTCATCAAATATGAGAACATGACTTTAGCCATATTATACTCTATCATGTTGCAACCAAAACTTCGTTTCAGATATCACAATATCTTCCACACATCATGGTTTCTGAAATAACTCTTTCAGATCCTAGATAACCTTGATATTAAGACAATCCTTTGAATATCAAGAATCATGGAGACAAACATGATACTTATATACTAACACTTGGAATTGTTACTCTTGAGTTAATACTTAATTATTAAACTTCATGGAGTAACCGGAACTCACTGAAAGTTTGCAATAGGACTTTTAAACTTTAGATTAACACTTCAAAACAATACGATACCAGTTCGTAAAGTAACTAACCAGAATTCTATAGTTCTATCATCTCAATTATAACTAAGCGTAAGGTGGTAAACGGATGCCAATGACTACAACAACTATGCAAATTCACTTTGATTTAGTTTATGATAAATTGAGTTCTAATTAATAATTAAATTAATCTAGGTGAACTCCCACTCAAAACAATATCCCTCACATTGTTTTAGTGATCACACGAACCAAATCCACCACATCAAAACCGATCATCACGAGAGTTGATGCAACTTCAATGGCGAACAATCAACATGTTCATCATATCTACTATATGACTCATGCTTTACCTTTCGGTGATCCGTGTTCCGAGACCATGTATGTACATGCTAGGCTTGAGGGATCATCTTATAATGCTACCGTCGTCTACTAAGCAATACAAGATGCATAAAAGGATTAACATCACATGCAATTCATAATATGTGATATGATATGGCCTTTCGTCTTTGTGCTTCCGATCTCCATCTTCTAGCACGAACATGATCTCCATCATCACCGGCATTGCATCAAGGTCAATGACGCTTCTCTATGGTTGTCGTCCACCAGCTTCAACTATTACAACTACTTTGAATGGATACGCGGGTCTTAACAGAAATTTAAAGACAACCATATGGCTCCTTCCGGTTGCCGACTTACAATAAGGAACATTGCATACATCATATATAATCACAATCATGGCCATATCACATCACTGCACACCCCTGCAAAATAAAGTTAGACGCCTCTACTTTCTTTGCATATTTTACGTGGTTTGGGGCTTTCAATAAGTGTCGTTCTAACTTACGAACAAGAACCACAACATTGATACTAGCATTGTTGATTACCCGTTGTAAATTGGATCTTAACTATGCTAGGAGAAACAGGCACCCGCAAAGCCACTTATGCAATACAAGTTGCATGTCAAGCGTGGAGCAAGTCTCATGAACGATGTCATGTAAGGTTAGCCCGGGCCGCTTCATCCCAACATACCGCAAGATGCAAAGTACACAAAAAGCAATCGACAATAAAAACATCAACGCCCACAATGACCATTGTGTTCTACTCGTGCAACAGATCTACATATAGACACGGCTCTGATACCACTGTAGGGGTTCGTAGCATGGAAAACAAAAATTTTCTATCGCATACAAACAAACAAGCTAAGATCTATCTACTAGATTGTAGCAACGAGTCGATGGAATAACTTACCCTCGAAGATTCCAAAGCGGTTAACGAGAGCAGATTCTCGTGGGTGATGTAGTCGTACTCTTCCGATCTCAAGATCGCGTAGACGATCCTTCCGGCGCTGCGTTCCGGCAGCGCTCCCGCAATCGGTCACACGTTCGGTACTCGACGAAGACCTTCCTCTCCCTTGTTCCAGCAGGCAGCGGAGGTTGTAGCACTCTCCTCGCGATTCCGGCAGCACAACGGCGTGGTACCGGAAGTAGAGGGGAGATCCCGCAGGGCTTCGCCTTAAGCCGGAGCGAGTATGGTGGATTATGAGATAGGGCTATTAGTGGTCTAGAGATTAGACACACCAATTAGAAGGCTCTAAACCGCAGGCTAAAGCAATTAGAAGCTCTAAACCAAAACGGCTCTAAACCGGAGATTAGAGGTAGAAACTTGTGTGTCTCAAGGAGGAGCCCTGCCCCTCCTTTTATAGGTGGAGGGGCTAGGCGCGCCAGGGAGGGAGAGAGTCCCTCCCCAACTCGGCCTAGGGCTGGGCGCCGGCTTGGAGGAGAGGAACTCCTCCTCCAAGTTGGTTTCAACCTCCTCTTGCTTGTTTCCCACAGTTTCCTGTTTCCCACAGTTTCCTGTTTTCCACAGTTTCCTGTTTTAGCCATTTGACTTTCAAACTGGCAATTTGACTTTCATGTTTTTGGAACAGCAAGAACACTTAGTACATGATGCAATCATTCAATGACACATTCATGTACCCTCCCCCCCGGAGTGCCGGACAATCCGGAACCTTCTAGAACATTCCCGATGAAAACACCGGAATCATTCCCAAACTCCGAAACGGGACTTTCCTTATATGAATCTTATTCTCCGGACCATTCCGGATCACCTCGTGATATCCCGGATCCCATCCGAGACTCCGAACAACATTCGGTCTCTTTCTCATAATACCATAACTACTCAAACAAAGTCGAATCCTTAAGTGTGTCTCCCTACGGTTCGTGAATTATGCGGACATGATCGAGACACTTCTCCGAACAATAACCAATAGAGGAATCTGGAAATTCATATGGCTCCCACATATTTCTACGATTACTTTGCGATCGAATGAACCACTTACATACGATACCAATTTCCCTTTGTCTCACGATAGTTTACTTATCCGAGGTTATGATCGTCGGTATCTCTGCATACCTAGTTCAACCTCGTTACTGATAAGTACTCTTTTCTCGTTCCCGTGATATGTGATCCCTTGTGAGCCAGTCACATGCTTGCAAGCTAATTGGATGACATTACACCGAGAGGGCCCAGAGTATATCTATCCGTCATATGGATAGACAAATCCCACTCTTGATCCATGTGTTTCAACCAATACTTTCTGAACACTCAATGCCACCTTTATAGCCACCCTGTTACGGTGTGGTGTTTGATGACATCAAAGCATCCATCCGGAAAAGGTGATATGCATGATCTCATGGTCGAAGGAATTAGGTTACTATGTATCAGAAAGCATATAGCAATTGAACTATTGAAATGACTTGATCTTTATGCTACGCTTATCTATAGGAGTATGTCCATCACATCATTCTCCTAATGATATGATCCTGTTGTTAATAACATCTCTATGTTCATGATCAGGAAACCATGATCATATATTAACCAACAAGCTAGTTTAACAAGAGGCTTTACTAGGGACTCTTATTTTAGTTTACAAATCACACAAGTATTAATGTTTCCGTTTAATACAATTATAGCATGGTATGTAAACATTTATCATAAGTGTGAAGATATGATAATAACCACTTTATTATTGCCTCTTGGGCATATCTCCAACACTGACGTGGTGGGCCGAGATGAATAGTTCGGCCCAGTGTCTAGTAATTCGGCCTTGGCAGGCCTAATTCGGCCCTGGGAGTGCAGTTTCGGTCCAGTTTAACTAGGATTAGGCCGAATTAAGTATAATTCGGCCGAGTTTGTCTTTTATCTTTTTTCCTCTTAGTTTTCTTCCTTTGTGCCATATTTCTCTACTTATGTATGCGTATTTCTCTTATCAAATCCTCCATCCATCTTCAGAGATCCTTTTATATATCAACTCTGGGGTACCCGGGGGTACACCCCCGACATCTTCCTCCCAAGAGAAGTTGTCACATGGCTTAAAGAAAACTGCCCAATTACGGAAGATCCATGGACCTCTCCCCGTGATGCACTCCCAATCCCCCAAGCAAAAGACTTAGATCACGAAAAAATTATCGCCAATTGCTCTGAAGTGGATCCCATGCTCCAAACCCCACACTTTCCTAAGCTGCTTGGCTAAAATATTTCTCAGTTTCAATCCTTGCTAGGGCCATCCATTGCACGCTCTCATTGATCTGTTGCTCATCATCATCCACGATCATATCACGGAAGTCCTCTTGTAGATACCTAACTTTCCAAGCAGTTCATCAATTGTTTGTGCCCTCTTTCCCTTTGATCCTCCGCTTCTCACCGATTGTGCATCTGAGGTGGACACATCTCTCTGTTGCCACTCGTTTGTTCTATAAAAAACCTAGCTCAAACAGTATTGTGTGCTCGTACAAAGGTTGTGGTAGCCGGTCTCTCCCTTGATTGCCCCGAGTAAGAGGTCGGTAGGGGATGGAGACCAAATCGAAGAAGGATAGGGGCTTGCTTATCAGTAGGGATGTAAATGGCAGTTAAACGGCCGCCGCAAGTCCCGTTTATTCAACTCGTTAGTATATTTCTTCGCAAATAGCAAATTTTATTGAACTAGAAAAATGATAAATAATATTATGCGAGATTAAATGGTGCATCGCTTACACCCCATACTTATCAGACTCCACCATTGTGAGGAAAAACACTAGTCGCTAGAGCGGGAAACAAAACTAGTAGCTTTATTATACGTGAGCTGAGGATAGCCTTGAGTGTGAGTCTAACAGACTTCTTTTGGTCTCATGTTCTTGTCGGGCAACATTGTAAGTCCACCGGGTCAACAACAAATGTGAGTTTCTGCCGTGCATAGGCAGGCTGTGGCCCAACCTTTTTTTTAAGCTAACTATAGCCCATTGTTTGACTGATAACTAAACGTTTGCTGAAATAGGCTGGCCCGTCTTCTATACGGGCCAGGCTCTGCCACTCCCCGGGCCCCGACACCCTGACCCTAGGTGTCGCACCGACACCGTCCTCCTCCGCCACATCCCGGTACACGCTGCCGACTGCCGTCCCGCCTCCTCTGCGCAATAGCTGGCCCGACCTCGCAACCTGGTGCGGTGCTGGACTGCCGCTGCTGCTCCTCGGCCGCGGCTCGCCTCCCCCATCTGCTTCTGTCCGTCGGCTGCGCAGCGGACCAGACCAGGACTAGGTAATTTCTGTTCCTCCCAATTGAATTGAACTGATTTGAGCCGACTGTTGAGAATTGAAATGCTTTATTGATTTTATTTTTTTAGGAATAGAAGATGATGAATCGAGAACAACTGAGCTGAAAAAAAGCTCCTAGTTTTGGCCGGGGCTGCTCCAATCCTTGCCCCACCGCTGTCTGCGTCGTCCTGTTCCTCCCCTCCTCTGCTTCGCCTTCGTTTCTGCGCCCCAATCCGCCATGAAGCTGGTAAGCGTCAAGCCCTCTTCTCTCTCTAGCTAGTAAAACCCTAAGCACCTGATGCTAACCCTAACGTTGGTGTCTTTTGGCAGACCTGCTTGGCCGCACCCGGCAGCAGCGGCGGCGGAGGCTACCACGCGCCGGCGAGCCACTTGCTGGAGCTGGAGGGGCTCCGCCTCCTCCTCGACTGCCCCATAGACCTCTCGGCCCTCTCAGCATTCGCCCCGGTCCCCCTTGGCGCGGACTCCGGCGACGCGGGGGACCTCATCCGCGCGGTGCCCTACTACTGGTCACCGGCAGCGGTGGCCGCCACAAGAGCAGGTGGAGTAGACGCCGTGCTCGTGTCATCCGCCATGGGGATGCTTGGCCTCCCCTTCCTCACCCGGCTCTCCAGCTTCGCCAACACCAAGGTGCATTCCCCATCTTTGCTCCACTGCTACTTAGGGTATAAACTGGTAGTAATTGTTTCAACAAAATTGCTTTGCGTACGACGATTTCTTGTACGATTTGCATCCGGCCTGGTATCTGCACCGTGAAATGCCCTGGCGATCAATATACACCCGGCAGGATTCCATCATTATACATCATTCGGATGGAAATCGTCGTACGCACAGCAAAGTACATGTTTCATGTTTAATCCTAGTGACAAGGGGTTACATGTTTGAAACTGTTGTTAGTGCATGATTTTGCGTTTTTCAGTAATCAATAGCTATTCAGATCATTTTGAAAAATCCTGCCGAATTCAAAATTGAATAATCTGAAAGACATATAAGTTAGCTCGTTGTTTCTCCTTCAGTTTGTTTGCTCATAATTAAGATTTATAATAGGGTCTGAACAAATTGGACTTGATGTTTTTTTTTCCAATTTTTTAAAGAAATCCGCTCATGTATGAGTACAGAAGGCATGCTCATTGGCTTTTACCCATGATTGCAGATAATTAACATCCTTAGGTTCATTTTTAAGACAAATGGAATTTAGTGGCCGGTATATTTGGGCTTATGTATTTTCTTGAAACAAGAATGGGAAACCTTGCTCATATATGAATACCAAGGGATCAAAGCATAAGATGTTGGCTGCAAAGTTTTCTTTTGGATGAAACTTCATTTCCATAGGCAGGTGCTAGAATTCAGTATGAAATATAGTGCGGTGGTGGTTGACTTTATGGATAGGTTTATGTTACAGAGGTAGCAGCAAGGATTGGGAAGCTAATGATGGTGGAGCTAGTGGAGATGCACTCTGCGTTTGCAAGCTACTATGGACCTGATATGGCTGAGACACCCAAGTGGATGGATGGGGAGAAACTCGGTAAACTCCTGTCATTGTTGCAGAACATAGTGATTGAAGATGAGGGAAGTGATTTATCTCCTTTGATGCCTCTCTACAGGTACATTTAGTGATAAGCAATATACCTGCTGAATTGCACCATCTGACATCTGTTACATTTAATTGTGCAGAAATTTATATCTGAAGCTTAAAAGCATGTTCAGTTTTCCTTATGTATTCTTGACCTTTAGACATAGTTCACAGTAGTTGGTTAATTTTTCGGGTTAATATTACATGAAAACAGTTGTATCTATTTATTCAGGTATTCCACGACAAACTTAGTTTTATAGAATAATTGGTCTTAGTTTTTTCTTCATCCTAATTTTAATCAAATTCATAAATTAATGACAGTCAATTTCTGATATTTTACTAGCTACTAGGTAGAAAATCAGGAATCATAATGGATACCAAAATTCTGTTTGTAACTACTCCCTCCGTTCAGAAATATGAGACATTTTAGCTTTGTGAATCGAGTGTATCTAGACGTCTTTTAGTGTATAGGTTCGTGACCTATACACTAAAAGACGTCTAGATACATTCATTTTACAAAGCTAAAATGTCTTATATTTCTGAACGGAGGGAGTATATGGTAAGTTTGTAACATGTGATAGTTTATATAAACTAAGAGTTACTTGAAATCCATACATGACTCTGAAATTTGAAGTCGTGTCTGATAGGACAATTATTTGACTGCTTATATATTACATTCCTAGTAATTAATTTTACTGTTAGACCAGTGGTCTTGGTGTAACTGACAATGACATTTGAATCAAAGGTCTACATACTTCAATATGCTTAATATCTCAGTTGTATGCAAATACAGCTGATTATATTTCAGTTATTATAAGCAAGTATCTGAGATTGGACCGTACGGTTGCTATTCAATTATATGACCACATAGATATGATTCACTACTTGATAATGACAGAAGTACTTAAATGACACTGCCCTATCCTGCTTTTCTTCTCTTAATTGGGTTACACCTATTTGGCAGTGCAGCAAACATAGAAGAATGCATGCAGAAAACTGAGCCTATCAAATACGGACAGGAGGTTTGCTTTAATGGCATGTTGATGCTGAAAGCCTCTAGTTCTGGCCTGGAGCTTGGCAATTGTGCCTGGTCATTAAAAGGTCCAAGAGCAAGTATTACCTACTTGCCAAGCACAGTGTTTGTGTCGGCCCATGCCTTAGATTGTGACCTCAACTCACTGAAGGAAAACGATGTTATTTTGTTTTCGGATTTCTCATCCTTGTATGTCATAGACGAGGATAATGAGAATCTGAGTGAGCATGCAATGCTTTGTGACGACTCGATGTCAAGGTATGCTAGTGTGTTGCACTATTGTTGTTTTGTATGACTTGCATATGTGTTAACCTTCTCTGCCTTTCTTTTTGCATGAAATGATACTTCAAATCTTCAAGGGATGATGATTTCGATGAGGATGAGAATGTCCAAATCCTGTGTAAGAATGATGACATTGCAGAGGAGATTGAGAGAATCAGCTTCATATGCTCATGTATAATAGATGCGATAAAATCTGGAGGTTCTGTTTTAGTACCAATAGGACGACTTGGCGTAATTCTCTTAATTTTGGAGCTTCTATCAGAAACTCTACATTCTTCCGACATGAAGGTAATTGTAGGCATTGCCCCTTGTCATCGAATAGCGGACTAATTGTTTAAAACAATGTTATCGTATATTTGTATTGTGCATGCTTAGTGGTTAATGCGCTTTGTCCATGTGGATGTTAACTCTAGAAGGACCCGTTGTTAAATAGTGTTAAAAATATATTTGTACTTGCTTAATGTGCTTTGTGAATACCAGCGTATACTTATGGTTTTGCAAATGTTGAAATGCCAAGTTGACAATGCCTGACTCACGTTTAACTGTCTGTTAGATAATTAGCTTTAAAGAGTGTTTAGAGATGGATGTAGTCATATTAAACATTGAGCTCCTTTAGTTCTACAATATGAAATGTTAAGCCCATCCCAAATCACTATTTTTTTCTGTATCGCCATTTGTTTTCCCCATGTTTTTCATCTGTTGTTTTGGGCTGACATTTTGTTCTTGTTTGAGTCAGGTACCCATATATATGATTTCTGGTGCAGCAGAAAAAATGATTGCCTTCACCAATGCCGTGCCAGAATGGCTATGCAAGCCACGCCAAGAAAAGGTCATTCCCTTCTCGCTTGGTAGTTTTGACATATGAATTTTTCATGGTCTTACTGAACGTTGCTTATCCTGCAGCTATTCTCTGGGGAGGCATTATTTGGCCATGTGGAGCTTTTGAAGGAAGGCAAACTATTTATGTTCCCTCATCTATACTCAAAGGGCCTGCTGTAAGAAGCTTATCAAAAAATTGTTTGCTAGATATTACACTGTACAAAGTATACGTGATAGATAACCTTAAGATCATTTTGTTTAGGATAACAAACTGTGACTTCTTCTTTTCTAGTCTCCTTATAGAAGCTAGGTACTGTCTGTTTCTTATTTTGGTTGTATATTAATTTACATAGGTCCGACAATATTTGGTTGCTATGTTTAGTATAATTTATAGACCATTTCCTGTTTTGTTATTCATATGAGCTCACTTGAACAGATGGATTTTAGTACTTTTTAAATTTGTTGTTCCTTTCCTTTCTGCTGTGTAACAACAATCAATCCTGTCAGGGCAGCATGGAAGGAGCCTTGCATTGTATTTTGCCCAGACTTGAGCCTTAGGCATGGTACAGCCGTCAGTTTGCTTCGTCGGTGGCATGCAGATAAACGAAATCTTCTTGTTTTGGAGGTAAACAAGTGTCTAATCTTTGTATCGAACATAGCATAATTTGACTGCCATTGTAATGCTAATTTTATAATTATTTTATCTGCAGCAAGGTGTTGATGCTGAGTTGGCTCTTAAGCCTTTCATGCCTGCGGCAATCCAAGTTCTCGAGTGTTCTTTCCTTTCTGGAATAAAGTATGTCGAAATATCGAAAGCTTATGTTTTACTACTTCCTACTAACAAAGCAGAATATGTAGAATAAAAATTCGACTTCTTGTCGACAGGGCGAGGAAAGTGAATCCATTACTGGCAGTTCTCAAGCCGAAGCTCGTGCTGGTATGCTATGACTTGTTTTCTCGCATCCAATCCGATGGAGCTGCTTTTCTCCGAGCCAGCAATCGTTTACTTACGCTCTACTTACCGTGCAGTTTCCTGAAGATCTGAAGTCACAGTGTCCACTGAAGGAGGACGCTCCATGGTCATTCCTGTATTACTCTAAGGGCAAGACCATCGAGGTCCCAAATACACGAGAAGAATTCGAGGTGCGGCTCGCAGCCAATGTTGCCCTTGGGCTGCAGCCTAGGCAGCTGGATGGGAGCATCGCCGTGGCGAGGTTGAGGGCAAAGCTCCATCTCAGCAACGGACAGTATATGCTGGTCGCTCCAAAGGACCAGTCTGATGATCAATCAAAGCGGCGGTTGCTACACTGGGGAACTGTTGACGCAGGCCGTGTGTTGTCGGCGTTGCAAGAGAAGGGGATAGCCTGTGCTTTTGCTGCAGACGATGATGGCTCGGCGGGCCATGAGCGCTCGGTTTCGGTTAGTAGTCCAGGAGAAGCTCTGGTGAAGATGACGTCGGAAAGAACCGTGATTTACTGTGACGATGAGAGTACAACCAAGCAAATTTATGATGCTCTTAGTAGTGTTTGTAATGGTATCTAATTACTCGCTACATGAGTATGGAAAGATGGATGTAGAATACAACTCGTTTTTGCTGTGGGAATCCGAAATTCGGAATGGTCTTCGTTTATATAAGGATTGGAATGGTCTTTATGAATGCAAACCAACTTTGAAGCCTTTTTTTGTTTTTGAGAATGAAGCTATTTGGACGCTACAAAAATCGGCTCAGTGGATGTCTAATTTCTGCTCCTGGGCTAAGCCCAATCTTGTTCTCAAAAGAAAAGGCTAAGCCTGTGTACACCACTCTCTTGCTCTGATCCTTCTCCCTTCCTCGGCCGGCGGAATAGATTTGCTAGGGACATGTATGCAGAGAGAATTGAAATACTACTGTAGTTTGGAAGAACATGGATCATGTCTATGTTTTTGTGATAGGATCAGCCAGTAAATCTGAACCTATATTTTCGTTAACAATGAAGTTCCAATAACCAGCAATTTGACCAATAAAATATGTATAATTTAACATAAATTTATATATTCATAGTCGCAAAAAAGTTTCTAATGGTAATAGTACTAATTTTTATCATATAACTCTCATATATATATATATATATATATATATATATATATATATATATATATATATATATATAATTGGTCAATGTTAGTCCACGCACTCGTGTAAACGTGGACGGAGTACTCTGTATCCCAGAACGATTCGCACGCCGAAGCAAAACAGTTCGCGCGCTCCTGACACTATTCTCTCGCTCGCTCTAGGGTTTACGGCAGCCGCCGCCGCGCGCCCCGCCTGCCGCCGGCCACCGCACCCTCCGCCCGCCTCCGTTCTCATGGATTCTCAGGCACGCCTCGCCCCAGCTCCCAGTTAGGCTCGCTCCCCCGACGAACTTCGGACGCCGAGCTCTGCCGCCGACTCGCCGGAGCAGATCGGGCCATCTCCTCCGCCGTAGTCCTCCCCTTCCGACCCACCTCCACCGGCCGTAATCTCGGGTTTTCCCCACATCCAACGGCCCGCTGCTACTCCGGCCTCTCGAGCTCAAGGTTTGAGCTTCATTTTGTGTCGTCAGATGTGAATGCTTGTATGAATCGATGCAATTTATGGTTTCATATGCGAATTCTCGTAGAATCGGTGCAATTTTGATGTCAGATGTGAGTGTAGAATTGATTCAGTTTGTAGTAGTATGTACAGCGAGCATGTTTCTAGTGCCTCAAATTTGCATCTTGTTAATGCTGGACGGCGATGGCTTAAAGCATATGATGAATTGGATGTTATACGAGTGATAAAATTATATTTTTTGTTAGACATTGGGAATTTTTAACATTGATGCCGTGCATATCATAGATGGAAAAGGGAAAACCTGGCAAACCTACTTGGGATGCCTTTGCGTCACAAGTTCTTCTTGATTTGTGTATCGAGGAAGTGCGAGTGTATAACTGACCTTTCGGATGTTTGCACACAGTTGGGTACGCCAATCTGATAAGAAAGTTCAAATGTACAGTTCAGGGCATGTTACTAGAGCATCAAGCATAAATATTTTATCTAGCATTGATCAAACTCCCATTGAATTGCAATGTTTCTTTCCAAGAGCGGACAGTGAGGTCAGGTAAGTGGCTAGGCTGATAGTTAGTTGCTCTAACTTATACTCCGAAACTGTGTCAAAATGTGAGCTTAATTCTTTGTAATGACGACTTAAGTAAAAAACTGGTCTTATTTGGATGTATCAAGACTCAGGAGGTTCTTTTGAGCTAGCTTTTTAATCAGAATTTAGACTGGTGCCAGGACAAAGTGGTAGCACATGGCCTAATCGCATGAAGAGGTTCTCGACAACCTTGGATACTTTCATAGATGTCGTATACTTCCAATATGCAAACTATTAGGACTGCAAATATTAGTTTTTTCTGAGAAACGCAACTGAGCTGTAGTAATATATGAGATCACAACAAAAGAGTTCCGGGGCTGCTCACCTCTGCAGCCTCTGCTGGTGGCGTAAGACTGGCGGAGCCTGGAGCGCTGAAGCAGCACCGCCACACCAGAACGGCCCACAGACTGCGCCCAATCGAACAGGGTCTGAGGGAGGGAGAAGGCTTCGGTAAGGGGGAAGAGAGGAGGGTCGGCAGTGGCACAGGGAGACCTCTAGCTTCTAGTGTCAGATCAGCACACCGAGAGAGGAGGGGAGCATATTGATTTGAATTGATTTTCTTTTGCTGGTGAAGAATCTTAATTTTCTTGGATTGATCCAAGAGTTCTTTCTTGCCATTTCCTCTCTTTGAGCAATCTGATACTCCAATGCATCTATATCATTGCGGATTGTTGCTGTCTAGAAGGGGACTGTCCTGAGTATTTTTGTACGTCTGATCCTTTTGTCCTGAAGGTGTAGCATTTATCTGCTTATTAGATCCTACTCTGTTAGCAACAAATATCATTTGGAAATGGAGTCACTTTGAATCTTTCCAGACATTGCTCTGCTTTGTGATCTTTTGAGGAGACTACTTCATGAGTGCTGTGTTTGGGAAACAACATTTTTATTCATATAAAAGGATAAAAAAGGACAAACTACTCAATTATTTTTCATGTTTAAACACACAACGAAGCCAGGATATAACTAAACCTAAATGACATAGGGTATGGATCACTTGTGTTAGGCATGGGACTATGCTCTTATTCTATACTATGCTAGCACAAAAATTGTTTGGTATCATGACTCGACGAGATACAGCAAACTGTAATACATGGCTCTTTTAGTATTAGTGTATGCTGTCCTCTTTGAATGGACCAGAACTTCTCCTATTTGTGTATAATATGTCATAGATCTGGCATTGTACTGTATGTATTGGCTATTTGTCTTTGTTTTCGTTTCTTATTTGTGAAGATTCCTGTGGTTGCAGATGGCTAGGTGGGATGAAATTCTGACTCTTCCTGTTCAGAACCCAACCACATTAGAGTTTTCAGCAGCAGATATCACGTGGTCTATGGTCGTGGGCTGGAAGGACTCGATGGACAGGCTTGCGCTCATTCCGTTTTCTAGGGTGAATGACTTCGTCAGAGGAGAATCAAACAACAAAGAATGTCCAACACGATTTCATGTTGAAGCACGCAGAAGGCGTCCTCCAACGATGAACTGCAAACCAAAAGTTGATGGGATACTCGAGTATATTCTGTAAGTAAATGGAACCATGACTATTCTTTATTCTAGGACCTGAGACTGTTCACTCATCTTAGCAACTTTTTTTAGCATCTCCAGGCTATAGATAATCAGGCTATCACTATTTTATTACACTGCCTTCAGCTCTTCTTACCTTAGCTATTGCCTGTTTGAGATGCTATAATTTGAACAGAACATGTGAACATGATGACACCGTTGCATGCAGGTATTGGTGCTCTTTTGGTCCAGATGATTATAGAAAGGGGGGCGCTGTCCGGCCTAGCAGGTCCTCTTGTGGAAAGAGGAAGACACCTGCTGGTCGTCCTAATACAAAGAGGGGATGTGTTTGCCATTTTATTGTGAAGCGTTTGATTGCTGAACCATCACTGGCTCTCGTGATTTATAACCACAATAAGCATATAGATAAAAAAGGCTCACCCTGCCATGGTCCCATGGACAAGATGGCTGCAGGGACAAAAGCAATGTTTGCACCTTACATATCTGAGGAGTTACGTCTTGAAGTTATATCGTTGCTCTATGTTGGTATTCCTGTCGAGACCATAATGCAGAGGCATACTGAAATGGTCGAAAAGCAAGGAGGACCATCAAACCGTGATGATCTTCTTACTCACAGATATGTTAGGAGGATGGAAAGGAAGATACGGCGTTCTGTTTATGAACTTGATGACGATGACGCTGTTAGTATTAACATGTTCGTTGAGAATCACCAGGATTGCATATTTTTCTTTGAAGATTTTACCGATAAGGATAGCTTTGTCTTGGGTATTCAGACGGATTGGCAGCTACAGCAGATGATTCAGTATGGCAACCGCAGTTTACTTGCTTCCGATTCAAAGTTTGGAACAAACAAGTTAAAGGTTTGTCAACTGTCATTTTGTTTTATTTATGGTAGTTCAAAGTTTTCTTCGATTTCATCATAGTATTGTTGTTCACTGTTTTGCAGTATCCTGTACATAGTATACTTGTTTTCGACCAGCAGAAAAACGCGATTCCTGTTGCTTGGATCATAACTCCCAATTTTACACACTGTGAAATATATAGATGGATGGGTGCTCTTTATGACCGAGTTCGTACAAAAGATCCAACATGGCAGTTGGGTGGCTTCATTATTGATGATCCCTTGACCGATGTGCGCACTATAAGGTAACTGACGCTTCCCTACGAGTGTACTCTTTACTGGGATTTGGGTTCCTGAGTATGTATTCTGCTGAACAGGGAAGTGTTCCATTGCCCGGTTTTGATTACCATATGGCGTATCCGGCATGCTTGGCATAAAAATTTGATGAACAAGTGTTCAGATCTTGAGAAGCGTTCAGTGATGGCTAAACGACTTGGGAATGTATTATCCAATATCTGCGGAGGAAATGGTGGTATGGAATTATTTGAGGCCTTCCTAGAAGATTTTGTTGATTGCTTTGATTTTCTGGACTACTTCAAAGCTCTATGGTTTCCAAGACTTGGTTGGTTCACGTGCCTTTGCTTTACCTTGTTTTACGTACCATATCTTGATTTTACTCTTTAGAGCGTTTTTGATAAGTTTTCTAATTCACCTATTTAATCTGTCTGCTACTGCTCAATGTCTGCCAGGGGCATGGACAACTGTCTTGAAGGCCACCCCGTTGGCTAGTGCTGAGGTAGCTTCAGCAATCGAGAGTTACCATCACCTGCTAAAACTCCGCCTGTTGAACGAGGCAGATGAAAGCATCTACCTACGTGCAGATTGGTTGGTGCATAAGTTGGGCACAAAGGTTCATTCTTATTACTGGTTGGATGAATTTTCTGGGAAGGACAGTTTTTCTCGTTACTGGAGGAGCGAATGGAAAAATGGCCCCAACCAATGGCAACAGGGATTGCAAATTCCAGATTCTGATATTGTCCTAGAAGATAATTGTGCTAGGGTGGTCTCCCAGAAAGATAAGGAGAGGTCCCATGCCATAGTGAACCCAGGTTCTGAGCTTGCATTGTGTGATTGTAGCTGGTCAATGAAGGGAAACCTTTGCAAACATGTAATGAAGTCGACTAAGGTTTGCCGCGACAGGGGATTGGCACCACCATCCTTGGCTCTACTTCGCTATTACCAGGCACTGGCCAGTGTTGTTCATTGCCCACCCAGTGACTCTGTGGTTTGTGACCATGCAGTTGCTGTGTCAGTTTCTGTTAGAACACAGTTAGAGATGCTACTTGGCACCACCAATGGCGGTTCTCTAAATACATCGGCTTTCAAGGACCCCCAATCAACCAGTGAGCCCAGAGAGTCCAATACTCAAGTAGCCCTCATTGAAAACGGTGCTCGTGCAAGTCAATCTCCAGCTGCCTTGGATGCCATCAGTGAAGTTCCCACCGGCGAAGACAGTGGTCAGGACAGTAATGCTTTTAAGAAAAGAAAGTGTGGAAGAGACAAAGCTGCTACAGCTGTGGTGGAAGTGATGCAGCCTTCTGAAACTGAGATCAAACATTTCCCGGAATGTGGAGAAGCTTCTGATGGCGATGAAAGTACTGAAGAGATGCAAGCTTCTGATGGCGATGAAGGAACCGCGGAGATGCAAGCTTCTGATGGCGATGAAGGAACTGCGGCGACGCCGATCATGGAACCTTCTGAAACTGAAGGCAGTGCAGCAACTCCTGAACTGAATGATTCTTCGGATGAGGTTAGATAAGCTGATCGGATAGGTTGTGACATGTTGCCTTAGCACTCAATAAAAATTCGGAGGTCTGTATATATTTTAGTCGCTAGAGAACTAATTAGCATGTTCTTTTATCGAATTCAGTGAGCTGATGTATAAGCATGGAGGGCAAAAAGAAACCAGACGCTCAACGAAAGCTGAAAAACCTAATGACCAAATGACTAAGAAGATGCCAGAACCTTAACTAGCTCAGTCAAGAGTTGAATTCCTGCACTGAGTATTTCTGAAGTAAGCCATGGTCATGATAAATGGAGGCTTGTTTGGGTATGCTGCTAACGAACCGATGAATCATGTGTACTAAGCAAACCATGTAGCTTAGTGCCAGGATCTGGAAGCACACCCCCAACCTCATTAACCTCAAAACGTTTAAATAACTTTTAAGTTAAGGCCTTCTTCAAAGCTCCTAGGAGATGCAGTCTTAACCATTCATGCCAGTTTTGTTGTCTCTGTGACACGGAGATAATGAGGATGCCTCATAAGAGCATTGGGAGAGGCCTAACAGCAGCAGAAGTGTTGGTTCATGGATTGGCAACATTGAGAACAACATTGCTGTCCAGAGCCAGTGAAAAAAAAGATGTGCTAAATCGCCTGACACCAGATTGTCTATGCTATAGTTGCAGCAAGATGGGACATTGGCAGATCTACTCAATCAAATCTACAGGTTCCCTAGTTTTCTGCTTCATCTTTTTGTGTTTCCCCTTATTTGGTTCACTTCTATGCTGGTCGTACGGTGTCATATACGGTTTAGCATGGTTACATTATCTTGTTACTTGTCCATATCTTGCAAACAATTGCTCAAGTGATGGACACTGGAACTGTGTTGCTCAAACCAATCAATCCATTCTTATTGTCTGTTGGTTTGGTTGGAGGTAATGTTTAGCCTGCTCTCATGCTGGGAGCTAGCAGGCTCGCTAACTCTCACCCTGGAGATGCAATGCAACACATTACTGGTGAATCTGTGCAACGTTTACTTTCTGATGATGGTATAGCTAAGGCCATATGGATAGAAATTGATGAGTTCTCTAGAATCAACTGCAAGAGTTTTGATTTTCTGTACTAGCTAGTTTCTGGGTTAATAATAATTTACTCCCTCCGGCCCATATTAATTGACTCAAATTTGTCTAGATTTGAATGAATCTAGACACTATTTAGTATATAGGTTCATTTAAATTTTAACAAATCAAAGTCAATTAATATAGATCGGAGGGAGTATATAGAATCAACTGCCGGAGTAGATTTGAACTCTGCTTGTCCAGCCATTTTTGTGGAGTGACGATGTTTTTAACTAGGACTGGAGGATCATTTCAAATTTGGTGCAGAACTGGAGTAGTAGAATATTTCGAACGGCTATCTTGTTGATAGGGTGGGGAATTTGGCTAAGGTAAGGTATGCTGTTACTTTCTTGCACCATATATCCAGTTATTATTGCTGGCCTCCTTCACGTCGCTCATCTGCCTCCTGCACGGCCTGAGAGTCATCTGACCACCGTCTCATGAGCTCGCCGCGGCGCCTCCTCCAGCTCTTCCTCTCCCGTCGCTGCCTCTGCGCCGACCACTCCATCTTCGCCTACCCAGATCTCCTCCCTGCCTTTTGCGAAGGCCATCCTCTCCTTTGCCACCTCCGGGCTCCGACGATATTCCTTCAGCCCCGCCCCCCCAAGAGCATCTCCACTCGTCTACCCAGGACGCCGATCCGGACGTCGAAAATCGGCCCAGTCGCGTATCCAGGGACCTGTTTTCGTCCGGATTTTGGCGTGTTTTGGCCCGGCCTACCCAGGGCGTACCCAGGATCCCAGGTACGCCCTGGGAACGCCGGACTCAGCAAAAACGGGAGTGGGCTAGCTCTGTCGGCGAGAGAAGGCGCCACTTCGCCGAGCTCCCGCCCTTTTCTCCCCCCTCCTGCCTTTCTTCCCCATTCCCCCACCCCCGCCACTCCGCTGAGCTCCCCGCCCGACATGCCGCCCAAGAGCTTCGTCCAACCCAGATCGACCCTCGGCGAGGGTCCGGCGGAGAAGAAGGCGAGGAAGCCGAGAGCGCCGCCGACGAAGCCGGAGGGCATGTCCTCGGCCGAGTAGGAGAAGAAGGAGCACGCCAGGCAGATCTCGTCGGCCGAGCGGAAGGACATGAGGAGAGGACGAAGCTCCGACAACAGCAAGCGGAGGAGGAGAAGGCGGTGGTGAAGGCGGCGACGGAAGAGCAGACGATGGTGAAGGCGAAGCAGGCGGCGGCGACGTGGTCGACGTTGATGGAGGCGCCGTACCCACCACACTGGGGAAGCTAGGCGAGCGTCGGCTCACCCGCCGGATTCTCGCCGATCTCTCCGGCCGGCTTCCAGGAGAGCCAGGCGACTGCTCGACAGAGGTACTCCTCGTCGCCCAAGTTCGACGGCGGGTTCAATCCCAACGTGATCTTCCCCTGCCCGGTGCCGCGCCCTCCTTCGGCCTTCGGCGTGGACATCAACCTCCCCTACTGTGGCATCCCGCAAAACCACTACTAGAAAATCGCGTTGTTTTTGTGCATTGCATCATCATGACCGCGTGCTCATGTCATCATGCCACATTGCATTTGAGCATCGTCATCATCTTGCATTGGCTCGCATAAAACTATTTTTGAAAAGCCTGGTTTTGTTTTCTAAACGTCCCGTCTTTTATTTAAACGCCAAACCCGGGTCTCTGGATTATTTTGTTTTGGCTGCTATCGGTTTGCAAACGGCCCGTTTAAAACAAATAAAATGTTTAATTATTTTTAGTGGGGGCAGTCGAACGGGCCGACCCGACCCGAACGACCACCCCCAGAACCAAAAACGGTCCACCTAATCAGCCCCCTCTAAATCCTAAAGCTACCAACCTATCTACCCACACCCACCGGCCACCTCACCCGGACCAGTCCCACGCTGCCACCTCACCTCTCTCCCTCACCCCCTCCAACCAGACGCTGCCACATCACCCCTTGGCCACCTCCCCTCCACCCTCTCTCACACGCCAGCCCCCCTTCTCTCCCCAAACCTCTCTCCACCCGGGCCCCACCGGCAGCACCCACTCACCCCACCTCCCCCGGTCCACCCACCTCACCACCGTCCCCTCCCCAGACCGACCTCCCCCTGGACCTGGTCCACTCTCCCCTGCCCGCGGGACCCACCCCTGGCCCCTGTCCCCGCTCTCACCTTCCTCTCTCTCCCTCATCTCTCTCCCCCGACACCGCACCTCGCCGCCCACGCCAACCCGCCCCTGCTCCTCCCTTCCCCGGCCATGGCGCCGCCGTTCCCCACCTTCTCCGCCACCAGCGCCTACCCTCACCGCCTCTCCCCTCCCCGCTCGCCTGTCTCTCCGCTCGCCGACCACCGCCTCCGTCCGCGGCCGGCTTCCTCGACGTCTGCCCCGGCCACCTCCCTCCTCCCGCACCTCTCTCTGGCGCCCCCGCCGGCCTCCGCCGCCGGAGCCGCCCGCGCTCACCTCTCCCGGCCACGTCTGCGTCCGCGCCTCCCCGCTTCCCCTCCGCTCGCGCGCCGGCGCCACCGCCCCCGAGCGCCCGCGACGCCGCCTCCGGCCGCGCCCCTTCCGCGCCAGGCGCCCCCTCATCCTCATCGCCAGCTCCGCCCCGGTCGCCGGCCCCCCTCGTTCTCTGCGCCTGCGCCGCCCCGGGGTCCTGCGCGGCCGAGCCCGCTCGCGTCGGCCCGGTTCTTCTCCGCCCAGCTCCAGGCCGTCGTCGACCTCCCTCGCCAGGCGCCGCTCTCGTCGCCGAGGACGCCCCTCCGCGGCCGCCGTCGAGCGCCCCGCAGCCGCGGCACCGTGCGCCGCCACGACCTCCGGAACCGACGCCGCTCCGCACGTCCGGTGGTGCGACCCAGTGCGCCTCCCGAGCGATGCGGCCTCGCCCCACCTCTCTGCTTCCGAGCCGCCAGACCCTCCCCGTCCTCCATCGTCCCCGCGCATCCCGTCCTGTAGCATCGCGTGTCACCAAGGGAAAACCTCAACCGCAAACCACTTGTGTGGAACCAAGTCCGTCAACGATCCATCGGCACGCCAAGACCTCCGTCACGGAAACATCAAGATCTACTTCTCGGGAATCCGCGGACCGATCCCCGAAGGCCGAACCCTCGGACGCCGAACCCCGGACCCGAAGACCCCGGTGCGACAAGTACTTCATCCCGAACGCCATGACCGTCAACATGACCCGAAGACCCCGGAGGCCGAGCCCGACTCGATGGTGCGGACCCGACAAGATCTTCGTGACGACAAGATCGGCACCGACCAGGGCGGGTCCGATGTGCCCCCGACGCCAACCAAGTACTTCCCCCTGAACGCCAAGTTCGCCGACACGGATGCTCCGAGTTCTCCATCGAGGAAACCAAGGTCGTCGACATGGAACCGTAGGACCCCAAGAACTTCACCCCGGACGACAAGTTCTTCCCCCCGGAAGCTTTGACCCTCGTGCGGCAAGATCTACTACCCCGATCCGAAGACCCTAAATTCCGGAGTCCGAGAACGATTCCGTCGAACCCTGGACCCTGAGACCGACCCCGAACCCTCGGACCAAGATCTGCCGAACCCTAATGTGTGAACCCCTTCCCGGAACCCTATTTTATAATATAATAACAACTTGTTGCATATTTAATTGTCATACTTGCATGCATCCTTGTCTGTGGTTTGGGGGCCTTATGCCGATTCACCTAATAATTAAATATGGGGCCCATATGCGGGCAAATCTAGCCTTATATTGGTCTCATCTAAATTTGTGCATCGAACCGATACTATCTTTTGCCATGTTAAAACCACATTTAATTTGCGGGGTAGATAATAACATGAACCACCTAAATAATTGTCGGGACCCCGGTTCCGTTTAATCTGACCTAATTGCATCGCACTTTTACCATGTCATACATCATACATGCATCATGCCCGATCTTTTGCCGTAGTATTAAATATTGCATCCGGTGTTTCTTCTAGTGTTTTGCTTCTTCGCGGATAAGGCCGTTGAGTTGATGCGAGTGTCGACCCGATCTTCGGATGAAACTTCGGCAATGTTTTCAGGCGAGCATCTCCCCCCTTTTTCTACCTATCTTACTTTTATAGTATTTATTCCCTCCTGTTGATCTATTGCTATCTGTGTTGTGATGCTCTAGTTTCCGTGCCCGGATATCCCTTGCAGCCTCATATTTGCCTTGGACACATCCTATTACCTGTTGTTTGGTAGATAGTTGGACTTGCGCGTCGTAGTCGCTTGCTCAAGTGCTGTTGCGTGTCATCCAGTGCCACAGTTGTTGAGGTATTGCCGCATGTTGTTGTTGGAGATGATCATAGTTTTACTTATCGTTCACTTTAATTCCTGTTTAACAACTAAAATTGAAATAAGCAGAGGCATCGGTGGGTGATAGATAATATTTGGTTTCCGAACGCCCACTTGTGTCCCGTAGGACCCCGAGTACTTGATACCTGTTCCTTGATTTATCGCGCTATCCACATCCGGGAGGTATATGGGACCCCCCTGAGCCAGAGTTTGATTCAGTCTTATTTCTTGGGGCCACAAACTAGTTTGAGGTTTTATTTACGATCCTGTACTTATGCCATGCTTTACTGCTTTATTTACGATTGTGCGACAGATAGCACCTGTACTGTTTAGGATCGGGACACGATTCCGCGGTGTCGACAAGCCCAGTTTTGGGTTCCCAGTCGTTCACAGCCGTATACCCAAACCTTGAGTCTATCTCGGAGCTTGCTTACTTCGTTGCGGGTAGCTTAATGGGGTGGCCCCCTGAAATATTTCTGAATCCTGTGATTGCTTTGTCGTGAAGGCCTCGTTGGGTTTTGATTTGGTTTTTCCGAGGTTGATCGAGTGTGTGTTGCTATTGGTGCACCCCGGCCGGGTAAAACTTTCTGAAAGCCGTGTCCGCGGTTATGGACGACTTGGAGCACAGTATCTCGACCATAGACAAGCATAACTAAAGTTTATTGCTATAAATTTGACTTTATAATGACTAGTAATCAGCTTCACTATAATGGAATGGCTAATTAATACTGCCCACAATTGCTTGTTTGGAGTGTCGCTTGCGACCATTGTACCTGACTAGTAAGTATGACAACTACAACGGAATGGCTAAATAAAAGTGCCAACAACTGCTGGGTTTTGGGTTATCTCATGCTAAATGAATCTGACTAGTAAGTGTTGCCACTATCACGGAATGGTTAACTAAAAGTGCCCACTGCTTATTTTATCAGGATGATTATCCAAATCTGACTAGTAATTGCTGCAACGATAACTGAATAAATAAAACTGCCAACTGTGTGAGTTCCTCGGTGGACTTCCTCGTTTGTCTCGAGGGGGAAACACCAGGATGGGTTTGTTTGATGGTAGCATCAGGTTGGTTCCGAATAGGGCTTTCTTACCCTCTCAAATAGCCGCCAGCTGTATCGAGTCTCTATAGGTTGTTTAGTGCATGCTGCCGCTACCGCTTCAGTCCACCATACCTATGTAGGCGAGGACCGCCGAATTCTAGTCTCGCCGTGTACTGGCCTCAGTACTGACGCTCCTCCTTTTCCTTTGCCCTTTGTCGGCACCCCTTTTGTTTAAGCAGGTTTTGAGATCGACGTCGTTAGCAGGGTTACCCTTCCGGCTTGGCCTGGGCAGGGTTATAGACGCCATTGGTTATTATTCAGGGCTCTTAGCCCCATTTGCATCTTGTCCGTAGTCGGACGCTCTATCGTTTCAAGGTGATTTGGATCTTTGGTATATTATATCTGTATTCTTGACTCATTGAGTCGCTGTTGTATATATATCTGTTCTGTGGGTCCCATCGAGGACTGTTGTGTAATGTTATTACTTCGTTTTCCACCCGCACGAAAGTGCCTGGTGGGCACCTTTGAATCGTTTCTATGCGGGTTTTGGCGGGAATCGCTGAAACTTGCATAGGTCCGATTCTGAGGGTGTTACAGAGTGGTATCAGAGCTCAGCAGTTGCGATACCCCACAAGTCCAGCCTGCAGGATAACCTAGCTGACGGCCGAAGTAGAGTGTCAAAACTATTTTTGAAAAATCGGTTGGATAGTTCTGATTAGGTCTGATTTTACTTCTTAACCCTCTGCTGTTCTCCCCTTACCTCTACGTGTTTTGAATCCGTCCTCGTCCCTTTCTTCGAGTCCAGGAATTCTCGTGGTTGGGTTCCGTCGTACCTTCAGGGTTTCGCTTCCTCCTTTGGTAACGGTGTTGCTACCTCTGGTCTTCATGCTATCCGAGGAATCCTTTATCTGTGGTACCAATCTTTGTTTGTGCCTTCCGGTGTTTTCCGACGCGACGACATCCTCTACGCCAGATCCGATGCAGAGTCTGCATCACTCCTTTGATCCCGAATCTCGTTTGTCGAGACCTTCAGTCTGTTTCCGAGAATGGTTGCACGCTTTTCTACTGATTGTGCAGAGTAATAGTTTGGGTGCGTGATGGATTGGCCCCCATGCCGACTACCTTTTCTATTCGCTCTTGTACATTGAAGTGGGATAGGCCGCATCTTTTCTCACCTTCTATCGAAGTTAGAGGTGGCTTTATTTGTTGATACATCTACCTTCGCCCTTTGTTCCCGGAGTGTTCTCTCGACGATCACGGTCAACGACCTCTTGTTAGTGGTGTCGCGAGGATCTACACGATGCGAGAAGACGCAGAACGTCGACCTTCCTTCCGGTACCGTGAGGCGGATCTCGAGGGCGAGATCCATTGTTAGTGGTGTCGAATTGTGGCATCCCGCAAAACCACTACTAGAAAATCGCGTTGTTTTTGTGCATTGCATCATCATGACCGCGTGCTCATGTCATCATGCCACATTGCATTTGAGCATCGTCATCATCTTGCATTGGCTCGCATAAAACTATTTTTAAAAAGCCTGGTTTTGTTTTCTAAACGCCCCGTCTTTTATTCAAACGCCAAACCCGGGTCTCCGGATTATTTTGTTTTGGCTGCTATCGGTTTGCAAACGGCCATTTAAAACAAATAAAATGTTTAATTATTTTTAGTGGGGGCAGTCGAACGGGCCGACCCGACCCGAACGACCACCCCCAGAACCAAAAACGGTCCACCTAATCAGCCCCCTCTAAATCCTAAAGCTACCAACCTATCTACCCACACCCACCGGCCACCTCACCCGGACCAGTCCCACGCTGCCACCTCACCTCTCTCCCTCACCCCCTCCAACCAGACGATGCCACATCACCCCTTGGCCACCTCCCCTCCACCCTCTCTCACACGCCAGCCCCCTTCTCTCCCTAAACCTCTCTCCACCCGGGCCCCACCGGCAGCACCCACTCACCCCACCTCCCCCGGTCCACCCACCTCACCACCGTCCCCTCCCCAGACCGACCTCCCCCTAGACCTGGTCCACTCTCCCCTGCCCGCGGGACCCACCCCTGGCCCTATGTCCCCGCTCTCACCTTCCTCTCTCTCCCCTCATCTCTCTCCCCCGACACCGCACCCCGCCGCCCACGCCAACCCGCCCCTGCTCCTCCCTTCCCCGGCCATGGCGCCGCCGCTCCCCACCTTCTCCGCCACCTGCGCCTACCCTCACCGCCTCTCCCCTCCCCGCTCGCCTGTCTCTCCGCTCGCCGACCACCGCCTCCATCCGCGGCCGTCTTCCTCGACGTCTGCCCCGGCCACCTCCCTCCTCCCGCACCTCTCTCTGGCGCCCCCGCCGGCCTCCGCCGCCGGAGCCGCCCGCGCTCACCTCTCCCGGCCACGTCTGCGTCCGCGCCTCCCCGCTTCCCCTCCGCTCGCGCGCCGGCGCCACCGCCCCCGAGCGCCCGCGACGCCTCCTCCGGCCGCGCCCCTTCCGCGCCAGGCGCCCCCTCATCCTCATCGCCAGCTCCGCCCCGGTCGCCGCCCCCCCCTCGTTCTCTGCGCCTGCGCCGCCCCGGGGTCCTGCGCGGCCGAGCCCGCTCGCGTCGGCCCGGTTCTTCTCCGCCCAGCTCCAGGATGGGTTTGTTTGATGGTAGCATCAGGTTGGTTCCGAATAGGGCTTTCTTACCCTCTCAAATAGCCGCCAGCTGTATCGAGTATCTATAGGTTGTTTAGTGCATGCTGCCGCTGCCGCTTCAGTCCACCATACCTATGTAGGCGAGGACCGCCGAATTCTAGTCTCGCCGTGTACTGGCCTCAGTACTGATGCTCCTCCTTTTCCTTTGCCCTTTGTCGGCACCCCTTTTGTTTAAGCAGGTTTTGAGATCGACGTCGTTAGCAGGGTTACCCTTCCGGCTTGGCCTGGGCAGGGTTATGGACGCCATTGATTATTCTTCAGGGCTCTTAGCCCCATTTGCATCTTGTCCGTAGTCGGACGCTCTATCGTTTCAAGGTGATTTGGATCTTTGGTATATTATATCTGTATTCTTGACTCATTGAGTCGCTGTTGTATATATATCTGTTCTGTGGGTCCCATCGAGGACTGTTGTGTAATGTTATTACTTCGTTTTCCACCCGCACGAAAGTGCCTGGTGGGCACCTTTGAATCGTTTCTATGCGGGTTTTGGCGGGAATCGCTGAAACTTGCATAGGTCCGATTCTGAGGGTGTTACACCTACTCCACCTCTCCGGCGTACGCAAGCCCCGCTCTACGCCGCGGACCGCTGCCTTTCTGCGGAAGCTCGGCACCCTTTGGTGAGGCCGACGCGTGCAACCTGTTCGGCGGAATGCCGGGCGCACTTCCGGCCGGCATGTCGGACAAGGCATACATGGAGGACTTGATCGCAATAGGCTCGGCCTCCAACCACCCCTCCTTCTTCACGGAAGAGCAGACCCGGGCCGACACCGAGCACCGACACCGAGGAGACGCATGCCGAGCAGACGCAGCCAGAGGACGCCGAGGCTGAGGCGAAAGGCAAGAAGGGGAAGAAGCCGGGCACTTCGGCGGACGCTCGGATCAAGTGGACCGTGGCCGAGGACACCTGCCTCGCCGAAGCTTGGAAAACGGTGAGCATGGATCCGATCACCGGTGCTAACCAAAATTCCGACAATTATTGGCGGCGCGTGAAGGCAGCGTTCGATGAACGTAGCATGTGCGACCCAAAGTATCGCAAATTCCACATGGAGCAAGGGGAAAAGGCTATTACCCATCATTGAGCGATTATCCAGACTGCCTGTAGAAAGTGGCACAGCTGCGTGAAAGAGGTCGACCGCACACAAGCCAGTGGGGAAAATATGGACAACACGATACTCGCGAACACTAGCTTTGTCGTGCACTCTCTTCCATTTTGACAAACTTGACACACTTTCATTTTGGAGCTGCGTCGTGCATTTGCTCTGTTTCGAGAGGACATGAAGATAGAGTTCAAGTTCCATCACGTCTTCGAGCAAATCGAGCATTGCGAGAAGTGGCGGGACACTCGTCTGAGTCTCTCCAAGAGCAAGGACGACGTCTACAATCCCGAGGCCTCGGCCGCTGCTGCTAGCGAAGGAAGACCTGAGATCGGCCAGAAGAAGGCGAATATGCTCAAGGCCGCCAGACCTCCCGCCGAGCGTCTCCAGGCTTCGATCGAGAAATGCCTCGCCGACACGAGGGCGCAGGCCGAGAAGAGGGCTGAGAAGAGAGAGGAGCGCTGGAAGCAGCTGATCGAGACACAAGGGGAAAAGGTGGACCTCATCAAGGCCAACCTCGCCGAGAAGAAGGCCAACTATGCCGCCAAAAAGCGCAACACGGACCTCATGTTTCTGATGGACGGCGAGGACACGTCGAAGATGAGCTCACCGATCAAGGCCTGGTACATGACGCAACGTCAGGCCATCCTGCAGGGCATGATCACGGCTTCCCCTTCCTTTGCGCCGAACGCGTCTGCGTCGAAACGCTCCTACGCTGAGCTCTGCTTCGACTTCCTCCAACCCGGCGGCCTTCACCGGCGAGACGGACGACAACGCCGCGTCGGCCACGCCGCAGGAGCCCATCCCCATCGACGACTGAGTCATTTCCCCTGTTATGTAATAAAAATCGGTCGCCGAACTTGTGGGCATATCTGTCGAACACCTTGTGGCCGAGCACTCGCCGACGGAAACGATAAAGATTTAAATATATCGTCGTTTTGTGTTCGTCTGGATACTTGGCCTGCGTACGCGAGTGAAAAACTGGCCGTACCCGGGCCAAAAACTTGCGTCGTCCGGCCAAAAAAAAAAATTCGGAATTTCGGCCTAGGTTCGTGGAGATGCTCTAAAACCCCTCCCCCGACACACGCATCAACATCCCTCGCCCCGGACCTACTTCTCGAGATCGTCGCGCGCTCGGACCCCGCCACCCTCATCCGCTGCGCTGCCGCCTGCAGGCTCCTCCGCCGCGACATCCTCGACCCGTCCTTCCTCCGCCGGGTCATCCGCCACGGCGGCGCCGTGCCGCCCCGCGTCCTCGCGTACCTCCACAACCGTCCCATACGCGGCCGCAGCCACAACCGCAGCCTGGAGCCCCTGGTTTCGCTGGTGCACCCGGCGACCCGCGCCGCCTCCTCCTTCACGGCCGCCACACTCGCGCCCTACGTGTCGCGCCACGCCCTCCACGTCCTCCGCCGGTACGACACGCTCACGTCGCGCGGCGGCCTCGTCGTCCTCAGCCGCGGAGGCTACGTCAAAAGCAGCATGATGTCCGAGCCCTGCCCTGCCCTGTGCGTGCTCTACCCCATGACGGGCGACTGCAGCTACCTCTCTGCCCCGCCGGACCGCCGCCCCCCAGGCTGGTACCGGACGTACGTCTTGCTCACCGCCGCGGACGACGGCATAGGAATAGGATGCCCCTTCTCGCTGCTGGTAACCGACGTGGACGTCTGCGACATAACAGGCGAAGCTAGAATCGCGGTGCAGGCCGCCAAAACCACGGAGGGAGACGGCGGCACCAGCTGGGGGCCTGCCACTTTCGATGCCTACCGTGGCGGCCTCCCATTAGGGCGGCCCCAAGAACAGCACGAGGCCGTCGTCCTCCACGGAGGCATCATCCACTGGCTGCTGTCGTTCGGCGACAAAGCCCTCACCTACGACGTCCGCACGGAGACGCTGGGCACGGTGAAGCTCCCACCCACCGGCTGCGGAGGAAGCCAGCTGCTTCTTGGGAGGTCGCGGGACGGGAGGCTGCGGCTGCTCGCCGCCGAAAGGTTCATGGTGTCCGTGTGGCTGCGACTTCCGGATAGCTGGGTGAAGGAGTCCGTGATCGATGTGGAGCAGAAGCTACGGTCTCTGAATCTCAATACCTATCCGGCCAGTATGCTGATTGATTTTGAGTGCTCCAGAGAGAGGAGCGGCGCGGTGCTGCTGCGGGTATACCGGAAGCAGTGGCGAAGGACGAAAAAAAATTAAGGTCGGACGGACTTTAAAGATTAAAAAAATTTAATAAAATAACATTTGCACTTTCCTGATGCTTGGTTTAGAGCCGTTGCCACTACCAAGTGGTACAAAATACCTTTTCAAATCTGCAGGTTGCAAACATTGAAGACATGATCACATATTCTGATATTCATATAAATACTATTTCGGTTGTAGCTTATTCACAAATCACAATTGACAAATTTAAACTTGATTATACCTGCCCCTTAGCAGCTGCAGGTTTCTTCCTCTTCTTATCCATACCGTTCTCCACCACCACAACAATTCAGAAATTCTCTGACTCTGAGGTCTTGAGCCCTAGCAAATAATTGGAGATTTTGAGATTAGGGTTAACGGATTTGGAAGGAGGGATGAGAAGAAAGGGGGCGACGGCGCACATGCAGACCTGAGGGAGACCGACGGGACTCGGGAGGAAAAGGGGGGGGGGGGGGGGGGGGCGACCGGGCGACGGGCGACGGTGTTCCTCCGAGGCTCAGGCTCCTACGTTCCCTGCGTCTGTGCGTCGTTCAGTTCCAGGGAGGGTGGGACTCGGGAGGTAGCGATCGAACAGGGAGACACCGAGCGGCCGAGGCGGACAGTTCGATCGACACGCGCAGGGGCTGGCGGCACAGGTCGATCGACTAGCGCGCGGCCCATCTAAGGTTCAAGGAAGACCAAACCTTTACAAAACAGCCCATTATGTATTTCTCTTCAGTTTTTCTTCAGATATAGACATAAATCGTACAAAACTGAATACATATCCAAAAAAGCATATATGTATACGATTTTTTGCAAAAAATTGAGTTAGGGCAGCTGCCCTACCTTGCCCACTGAGGAGCTTCGCCACTGACCGGAAGGACAAGTGGTGGCGTCGCAGTCCGCTCATTGTCCTTGACTTGGAGACGACGGAGATGCGCAAGCAAGAGTCGTCGTACCCTTCCTTGTATCCTTCTTTGCTGTTTGAGGTCGACTTGTCGCTGCGGCTACAAGCCATGAAAATATTTTCCTAATCTGCTGCCCGAAACCGATCGACCATGATCTGGATATGCTCTGTGTTGAGATTTGCACTTTAGGAAATTTTTGCATGTAGGCTACTAGTACTCCCTCCGTTGGAGGTCGTTTTAGAGAGATTGTTAGGACCTAGGTGAGTGCTGATTGGGGCCAGATTTATACCAAAACATGTGCCTATTAATTATTCGGCGCCCTATTAAACGTAATTACTCAATGGAAACGAGGAGTTTACGCGCATGCATTGGTGGAGTTGCATACAAGAATTAATTGCTTGGCTGCATGGAGTAGAAAATGGGAGGAAAAAGGAGGACATTAATTCTGTAATTAAGTCTAACGCGCCTAGGAGAAGAGGAGTTTTGGAAACGCATGACTTTTGTAAGACGTCCTCCAAACCGTGATGGAGGAAGTACTCTCTCCCATTGTTTAGCACATTGATTTAATTTCTAGCATAAAATTTAAAGCAGCCATATTTGTTGAAATATATATCACATAAACATTTTGTTTGAACCTGTATATTTCTTTCCATTTTATCTTTTAAACAAGCCTAAAAAGGATTTGTTTAGGGAACATTCAAAAATTTAAATTCTAAAAAAGATTCAAACATAAGATACACAATGAAACTAGACACAACAAATTATGCCTTCAAATTGGCCTCTAAGATTATTGTCAAATATTATCTAACTTTGACTAAGCAAGTTTGAAAAAGAGAAACAAATTGTTTCAATGAAAAATTTCACCAAGTATCAACAAGCTTTATCATGTTTCAGAAGTCGATTTTGAAACATTCTCATAAAGTATCTGATATTGGTCTTATTTTGAAGCTCTATTTACAAGGAACTCAAATATTCAAACGACATACCCATATCGACCTATTCTTACGCATCAGATGACTCCGATCATAACTAGAAACAAAACAAATGTCTGTGTATCAATGTCCTTTTTTTTCTCTTTTTCCACTAGTGTCTTCCTAGTTCCATGTCGATTTTCCATCAACTATCCCACACCAATCCTTCTCCTTGTCGGCGCCCAACCTTTGTGAGTATTGAATTCATCTGATGCCACTTTTGACAACACTAGTGTTGCGGAAACCTAAAGCCGTCACAATATTTGCCTTCTATAAACATGTCCAACTAGTTAACAAATGAAAAACCTTACTCACAATGCTACACAAATCACTAGGAAAAACATGCTCAAAACTACAAAGTTTCTAGTTTTCCAAATAATCCAAAGCATAGAAATACTCCAGCTGCAACTCCAGGTCTAACTTTACCTAGGAAATCCCAAATCCACCCTCTAATTTTAGTAAATTACTAGGAGTACTATTCAAACAAAAAAAATACATTTGATCACACTCGAAATATATCTAGCCACAACACATTCAAAGAATGAATAATCTAATGTTTCTTCTATCACAAAACGTACCTTTTTAAACCTTTTCATCCTCTATGTAGCAAACTATATTTTGTTAGAATACTATTATGGGTAGTTAGCCATAATAATACTTTTACTTCGCATACAACAACTTTCTATGTGGACATATAATCTGTGCAGTTTATAAATCTATATACATAGATCTTACAGAAAAGTACCATACTTAGTTAATTTCCATTTAGATTATCCTCTACATAACTTAATCTAAAATGTTATCAAATTTTCTTAACATGCTTCCACATCTCAGCTCCCCCCTCACACACATACATGTTCCTTCTAAACTAACCATTTCTTCATCCCTCTCCAAAAACTTTGGCCACACTAATATTAGTACTTTGCTGTTAAGTAATAGAGTCTAGGAAATTTAGCCATAATGGGAAGATCTCCTATCCATCAGCCTTCCCAAAATCTAGTTCTAATTACATTACCTATTTCCCCCCTACAAAAGCTAAAAAAATATCTTTCACTTTCGTCAAACCTTGACAAAAGTGAGATTGGCCAGGTTTAAGCTTACACGCAGTTAGGAAGTTTTTTTACATACTTACCCCTAAATTTTTTCCATGCGCCATCACTTGTTTCTAATTTCCACAATAATGTTCATAACTTTTAAATCCACTACATCTAAACCTCCATGATCTTTTAGCCGGCAACTTTGTCGCATCTAATTAAGTGGTATTTCTTAACCCTTTCTTCTTTTTGACACAACAACCTTTTCATATAGAAATTAAACCTCTTACCAGGACCTTTTGGTGACTCAAATAGGGACAACATATATAAACTAACCTTACCAAGGCAAGATGTGTATGAGGGGTGTGGTGTTGTGTGTAAATTCTGATGTGTGTGAGATTATGGAAATTAGTGATGGAGAGTTTAATATTAGGATGCTTTTGAAAGAAAGTTATCAGTTTTATGTGGAATTTGATATATGTTCATGGAGAAGCTCATGCTAAGGACAAAGACCATTTTCTAAATAATCTAGTTCAAGTTTTGGTAATCAGCACATGGGGCTTTAATATTTTGAGAAAAGCTTCTAATAGTAGTAAAATGAGAAGGTTATCTAAACGATCTAGTATGTTTAGTGCTATTATTGAACAGTGGGACTTTGGAGATTTAGATCTTACTAGCATGCGTTTTACTTGGTATAATAACCAGATTGACCCTTTGTTTGAAAGTTTAGATAGGGTGTTGGAGAGTACTAAGTGGAGGCTAGGTATCTGCTGGTTTTTGTTCGTACTTTACCTAGGATTGGCTCTGACCATGCAGGGCTTATTTTATATTTTGGTACTAGAAAGTTAAATTTGTTAATCCTTTTAAGTTTGAATTATGTTGTTTTCTTAGACCTGATTTAAAGGAAGTTTTATATAAGATATGGTTTAAAAATTATAGAGGAAAGAATGTGTTTGATATGTGGCAGAATAGAGATAAATGTATGAGAAGTAGTTTGAAAGGCTGGAACCTTAATTGGGAAGATTTTAATAAAAGAAATACGAAAATCCTAATGGAACAGATAGATATTATTGATAAACATAGTAAAATAGTGGGTCTTACTTAGAGAAATATACATAAAAAAATTAGAAGTTGTGTTATATATAGAATGACTATAGAAGAGAAGTTAAGTTGCTCTAGAGATCTAAAGAAAATTAATTGTTAGAAGGTGAGTTTCTTGCTGCTTATTTTATGGCTAAAGCTAGTGGGAGGTGGAGAAATATAATAGTTTATTTAACCTAGGAAAAAATAATTATTCAAGGGGACAAAGATATTTTAGTTTGTACCACTAGGTTTTACAAAGATTTATTTGGGGGCAGTGACTCCATTAATGTAGTTAATTTTTCTGTACATGTTGCTTCTATATTGAATGATTTTGATAGAAGCAGTTTGATTGAAATTTTTAGTATAGAGGAAATCAAGTTTATTTGTTATTTTTGAAATGGAAACCAATAAGGCTCTTGGTCCAGATGGTTTACCTATAGAATTTTATCAAAAGTTTTGGGACATAGTGGGACTTGACCTATTAATTGTACTTAATGAATTTTATCATGATAGATTGGATGTAGCCAAATTTAATTATGGTATTATTACATTGTTAACCAAGTGTCAAGGTGCTAATAAGCTACTCCCTCCAATCCATATTACTTGTCATTAAAATAGATGTATCTAGCACTAAAACATGTCTAGATAGATCCATTTTAGTGACAAGTAATATGGATCGGAGGGAGTACAAGCTTATAGACCTATTTGCTTGGTGAATGTTATTCTGAAGATTTTTATCAAAGTTATTAATTACATAGTAGTTAGTTGATACGTCCAAAACGTATCTACTTTTCCGAACACTTTTTCTATTTTTTCTCCTCTAAACTTGTGTGATTTGGATACGACTAACACGGATTGACGCTGTTTTCAGCAGAATTACCTTGGTGTCTAGTTTTTGTGCAGAAAATCAACTATCAGGAAAAATCCCAGAAAATATGCCAAAAATCCTATTTCACCGGAAGATCCACGGAGCTAGAGTACGAGACGGAGTGGATGCCTGGGGGGCCACACCCTTGTCAGGCGCGGGCCAGGCCTGGCCACGCCTAGGGGGTGCGGCCATCCCAGGCACCCCCTCGGCCTCCCTCTATGCCTATAAGAAGCCTCTTGACCTAAAAACCGGGGGGGGGGGCGTTTTTCCAGAAAGAGTTCCGTTGCGCCGCCACCACCAGAGACCAAGATTCGGAACCAGAAACTCCGTTCTGGCACTCTGCTGGGACGGGGAATTTGGGGAGGATCATTGCCATCGTCATCACCAACGCATCTCCATCAACCATCAATGTTTCCCTCATCTATGAGTGAGTAATCCCCCGCCATAGGCTATGGGGATGGTAGGGATTGGATGAGTTCTATCATGTAATCGAATAAGATTGTTAGGGCATAGTGCCTAGTATCTCTATTAGTGCTATTTGACTTTGTTGCAACTTGTTGTGCTTAATGCTTTTCACTAGGGGCCGAGTGCCATGATCTCAGATCTGAACTTATTATTGAATCATTATGATAGTATTGTTTGTGATCTTATCTGCAAATTGTGTACACATATCATTGTCCGGATCCAAAGGCCCCGAAGTGACAGAAATTAGGACAACCGGAGGGGATGGCTGTGGTGTGAGGATCACATGTGTTCACGGAGTGTTAATGCTTTGCTCCGGTGCTCTATTAAAAGGAGCACCTTAATTGCCAGTTGTTCCCTAGAGGCCCTGCTGCCACGGGCTGGCTGGACAGAAGATGTTGTGCAAGTTCTCATTGCGAGCACGTCTGACTATATGGAGCACATGCCTAGGATTATTTAGTACTTGGATGCTTATTCTTATTTATCTGCAATGCCCTAGATCTTGAATTTACATGTTTAGAATCGTCCATGCAACACCCGTCCATCCATCCCTATGCCTACCGCACTCGAATCCCACTGTTACTGTTGCTATTTCTCTCGTTCTACTGTTGCTGTTGTACTACCAAACTGTTGCTACTGATAAACTTCTGTGAGCAAGAACTATTTCCAGGTGCAGCTGAATTGACAACTCAGTTTTTAAGGCTTGCAAGTATTCTTTGGCTCCCCTTGTGTCGAATCAATAAATTGGGTAATACTACCTGCAAAGACTGTTGCGATTCCCTATACTTGTGGGTCATCAAGACTATTTTCTGGCGCCGTTGCCGGGGAGCATAGCTTTATTTGTAAGTTCACTTGGATCTATTATTGTTCACTGCTACTCCTTTCATCATGGGGAAATCTCGTGATGGAAAGTTTCCTATTTTACCATCCACTACAAGAAGAGGTACAATTCTAAACACCTATGTTTCTCTTGATTCACCGTCTGTTATAAGTAAGCTTGCTACACCACCACCACATACACATGCTACACACACTTCTACTACTACTGAGTCTGAAACTGCTTTTGATACTCATGATGTTATTTCTACCGTGCTTGATGCGAGTGGTTCATTAGGTCCTTTCCTAGATGCTACTATGGATAGTCTAGGAAATACTAAAACTCCTAGTGAAGACACTATTATACCTGTTATCTCACCTAAGTCTAGAGAGAGTCATGATATTAATGATGGTTACATTAAGTTTACTGATGATTTTGTTGAAGAGTGTCGAAACACACATGGTACTAGTGCTATTAAGAGTCTCCTTGCTAGACATACCATTATTCCTAAGTTGTCCTATGATCCTAAGTTTGCCACCTCTCCCATAGATATTAAAGATAAATATTATGATTTATCCTATTTAGACATTGTTGAGAAAGAACCTTTCTGTGGGACTGAAACTGAGAGTGTTGTGGCTCATATGAATGAGCTTTCTACTATGAGTGCTTTATTCTCTGATGATTTTAAGATGCGCAAGTAATTTGTTACTAAGATCTTCCCTTTTTCACTAAAAGGAGAAACTAGGGCTTGGTTTAATAGATTACCTCATGGTTCCATTGATATCCCTGATTGTTTGATTGCTTCTTTCTTCCAGAAATATTTTCCTCCTAGTGCTAGACATGCTGTTTTGCAGAGACTTTTTGATTTTAAACAGGGAGAAGAAGAGAAATTCCCTGAGTCATGGACAAGGTTTTGTGCCTTGATTCATGCACATCCTAGATGTCCATTGCCTAAGAATGAGCTTCTTGATATTTATTATAATGGACTAACTGATGATTCTAGGACATACCTAGATAGCTTTGCTGATTGTGTTTTCAAGAAAAGAACTCCTACAGATGCTGAAGAATTAATGGGTAAAATAAGCAAGAATTATGATGATTGGACTTCAACTGAGCTAAATACACCTGACCCTATTACTTTTGAACCAGTTGTGCCTGAACCAGATCCAACACCAACACCAAAGAAGAGGGGAGTTATTGCATTAAATGATGAAGTGATGAAGGAAGCTAAGAAGTGTCTAAAGGAGAAAGGTATTAGAGCTGAAGATGTGAAGAATCTACCTCCTATAGAAGAATTATGTAAGCCAATTCCCCACTCATTTACTATTGAGGTACACTCTCTCCAACACTTTGATAAAGGTCATATTACTTATGGTAAGCCTCTTGATTAATCTTAGAGGAACTTGACATCTTTATTGTTAAGCAAGGTAATTTTAATAAACAAGTTCAGAATCATTTATTGGAAAACTCTAGAGTTATTAAAGAGTTGAAAGGTATTGTGGAAAGAACTTCTAATGATATTAAAATGCTTTGTAAACACTTTCAAATGGTTCAAACCCAACTTGATCAACTTGCTAAGGTACAAAACGATATGCTAGTTAATACCTCAGGAGATAAACATGCTTATGGAATTAGAACTAGGAGTGGTATGATACTCAAGATCCTTTATATCCTAAAGGACACCCTAAAAGAATTGAGCAGTATTCTCAACAAGGTGAAAGTAGTGGTAGTCCTCGTAAGAGAAAGAAAAAGAAACACAAAATAGTTGAGGAACCACTTGAACCTGCTGTAGATCCTAATAGTATATCTATCTCTGATGCTAAAACTGAGAGTGGTAATGATAAAAATGATGCTCCTGATAAGGAGAAAGTTGAGGAAGAACCTGAGAAGCACACTAAGAACACTAGGTACACTAAGGAAGATTTTATTGCTAATAAACATGGTAAAGAGAGAGAACCTTGGGTGCAGAAACCTATGCATATTCCAGGTCAGAAACACAAGTCAAAGGAGGAAGAACACTACAACAAGTTTTGTGAGTGGATGAAACCTTTATTTTTGCAAATTCCTTTGACTGATGCCATTAAGCTGCCTCCTTATTCAAAGTATATGAAGGATATTGTCTCTAATAAAAGGAAGATTCCTAATGAGGAGAATTCTACTCTGCTTGCTAATTATTCCTTCAATGGTAAGGTTCTAAAAAAAACTTGGTGATCCACGGATACCAACTATTCTTTGTTCTACTAAGAACAATTATGTTAGAACTGCTTTATGTGATTTGGGAGCTGGAGTTAGTGTTATGCCTTTTTCTCTCTATAAGAGACTCCAGCTAGAAAAGTTGATACCAACTAATATATCTTTGCAAATGGCTGATAAGTCAACTACTATTCCTGTTGGTATATGTGAGGATGTTCCTGTTCAAGTGGCTCATAATTGCTTGGTTTTAACTGATTTTGTTGTGCTTGAATGAAGGGAATATGCCCGAGAGGCAATAATAAAGTGGTTATTATCGTATTCCTTGTTTATGATAAATGTTTATTTTGCATTCTATAATTGTATTAATACGGAAACGTTAATACATGTGTGTTTAATAAACAAAAAGGAAGTTCCTAGTTATGCCTCTCTTATAAACTAGCTCGTTGATTAACATGATGATCAAAGTTTCCTGATCATGGACATTGGATGTTGTTAATAACGAGGTCACAACATTAGTGTAATGATGTGATGAACATCCATCCGAAGTATAGCATTACGATCAAAGTCATTGAGTTTATATTGCTATAACAACTTACGAAGTGATCCTAATCCTTAGACCATGAGATCATGTCAATCACTAACACCGGAAGAGTTTCTTGATAACATCAAACGTCACACCGTAACTGGGTGATTATAAAGATGGATTCAGAACTACTAAAGTGTTATGTTGAGACCCATGGATCGAGAGTGGAATTTGTTCATCCCGATGACGGATAGATATGCTCTGGGCCCTCTCGGTGATATCACATTGATTAGCTTGCAAGCAAGTGATTTGATCACTAGAATGTTATATCACGGGAACGAGAAAAGAGTGCATGTCGGTAACGAGATCAAACTAGGTATGGAGATACCGATGATCGAATCTCGGACATGTAATATATCGTGAAACAAAGGGGTTAAGAGTCTAACGTAAAAGGTTGTAACTACCTCGGTGAATTACGCTCCTAGATACAAGCCTGGATGAGCGGTAGTGGTTGAAATAGTACGGTGGGGCCCCAAAAGCCACTCACGGGTAGACCTTTCGGCCGTCCCAACCACTTCCAACTCCACGGGACCTGTACGGGCGGCGTAATCGGCAGGCGAAGGGATCAACTACATACACAAATGAGTATGTATGCTAGCCACCATACAAGGGTACATCAGAGCCATACCATCTAGAAAGAAAGGAAATATAGCAACGCCATACGGCAAGATTCAAATAACCTAGATAGATATAATATTTTAGGATAATTCCTCATACATCACACATCAGAGTATCAAGCGGAAGCGGCAAAACAAAGTCCGAGTACGGATAAGAAGCAAATCGGCATAAGATGCCATAGAACTAAGCACATCCCGCCCACAGATCTCACGGATCCCTGTTCCCGGAATCTCTACACCGAATGATCGTTGCCCACATCATCAGCCTCTTCCACCCAGTATCCGTCCTGCGAGGGTACCTGTTCATCTGAACCAATAATTTATCGTGTGAGACCCTAAGGGTACTCAGCAAGTCTTTATGCCTCTAAAGGGGACACAACCTAGGGTGACGCAATTGCAGAAAAAGATAAACCCTATCAATTCTATAGATAAACGCTAATCATCCGCCTAACCAATGATAGACGGATGTCCGTGAATTAATGACAACAGTGATAACAGTAATTTCATCAGATCCATCCTCCTCCTCGCTTACCAACGAGGAAGCGGACGAACAACCCCCCCATCCGTTGGCAATTTTATTAACCATTCCATGAGTGTTGCACTATTTACTAGTCATTTACTTAGTCAGATTAAAGCGGTACTTTAGTTATGCTTGTCTATGATCGAGAAACTGTGCTCCAAGTCGTCCATAACCGCGGACACGGCTTTCAGAAAGTTTTACCCTGCAGGGGTGCACAAATAGCAACACACACTCGATCAACCTCGGAAAAACCAAATCAAAACCCAACGAGGCCTTCACGACAAAGCAATCACAAGATTCAGAAATATTTCAGGGGGCCACCCCTTAAAGTAGACCCGCAACGAAGTTAGCTGACTTCGAGACGGACTCAAGGTTTGTGGGGCCGGCTGTAAACGACTGGGAACCCGAAAGTGTGACTGGGCTTGTCGATACCGCGAAAACGGGTCACAATTCCTAAACAGTACAGTGTGCTCCTCGCACAATCGTAAATACAGTAATAAAGCATGGCATAAGTACAGGATAGTAAACAAAACCTCAAACTAGTTTGTGGCCCCAAGAAATAAGACGGAATCAAGCTCTGGCTCAGGGGGGGTCCCATATACCTCCCGGATGTGGATAGCGCGATAAAACTTGGAACAGGAATCAAGTACTCGGGGTCTTACGGGACACAAGTGAGCAGGAAAAACCAAATAGCAGATGTTGCTCACCGGTGCCACTTTCATTAGTTATCCCATTGCTACTCAGGTTAAGTTGTTTAGGTACCTCGTTATCCATCAGACACTCACAAACCCTACACATGCTGTTCTACGACTCGCATGGCTCAATCAACTCCTGTAGTAATGGCTCATGGGATGGAGGAAACAGGCTTGGTGGGGTTTAAAAGTAAAGGCTATGCAATACTTGGGATTCAATTTAATGCAATCGCGACTCAATGATGCAAGAATAAGATAGAGGCAATAGGTACTGTATGTATGCAAGCATGTGGTAGTGCTTGCCTGGCAACTCAGTTGAAGCGAGAGACGGATCTGGGTAGTGCTCCTGGTTCTCTTGATATATCCCCTGCTCAGCGTCTATTCGAAAGAAGAACCAAACAAGCAAGGGCCACATAAATAAAGTGCACAAGCATAGGAATAAAATGCGTCAAGCAAACAATCATGCCATGATGAATGATGCACAAGTTGCATGGCAATAAAGTAGCATGGCATGGGTGAGGTGTGGAAGACAAGAAATAACATTTTAATGGGGTTCTGGATCACATTTGTTGTCATATTAGTTGCTGTACACTATATTTTTATATGATGCATGCTGCAATTGAAGTCAAGGATAGCACAAACAGAAAGGTCTCGTCGCGCTGATCATTTTAGACATATCATTTGTTAAATTCGGAGTTATAAATCAAAAGTTATTAAATTATTTAGTTCTAGTGGCATTGGTTGTAATTTAACTCAACTTGGAATTTTAAATGTGCAAAAGGTAATTTGAACAGCATATTTGAAATCCTCATATTTTTCTGAATCAAAAACATATATTATTTGTCCAATTTGGATTTATATTTTGAAAGTTATTTGAAAACAGATTTCATTTTGAATTTGAATTAATTTGAGTTAGGTTTAAATTCAAACAGACTCACATATGTACTTTTAATACCCAGGGGAACCCAGACTCTGTCGATGACAGGTGGGGACAGAGCTGGCACAGGCCCACGCGCGCAGAAAACTGGCGGTCACCGCGGTTGCTGCCAGCCACTGCGGCTGACGGGTGGGGACAGGCGTTCGCGGGCCCACGTGCCAGTGGGGAAAACGGCAGCGGCTGACAGGCGGGTGGATAAGGGACCGCGGGTGGAGGCCTAAAAACTTGGGGAGCCTTTTTGCAAAAACCCACTGACGCTGACTGGTGGGGCTAGGCTGGACCGCGGTTTAGGAATAAAAACGTTTGGGGGGTTTTGTGAAAAACGGCCACGTGGTACTGTTTTTCTCCTTTCTCTGCCTTGCGCGCACGGAGCGGTGCGTGGCGCGGGCGGGGTTCGATCCCGCGACGCGGGGCACGCGCGCAGAGGGCGGAGCCACTGCGGTGGCTAGGGGTTGTTGCAGGGTTGCAGGGCGAGGCTTAGATAGGCTAAGCGACGCTATGGCGAGGGGAAACGAACGCGACGCCGGCGTGCACGCAGAGCGTTCGACGGAAGGCGGCGGCGATGCGAGGCGAGAGGGGGAGGGAGACGGTGTCTAGGGGGAAGAGTGGCTCACCAGCGACTTGTCGTTGGGGTTGGTTCGGGTCGGTGAGCAGCGGATCGGCGGCGAGGCAGACGGCGGCGCAGCTAGGGCTTGCGTCGGCTCGCGTCTGCTCCGGCGGGCTGGGGCTTCCTCTTCGCGTCTCCGGGCACGGGCTGCTACAGGGGGTCTTCGTGATCCTCCTCCACACCTTGGAGCACCACGCCTTCGGCTGGACAAGGGGGAAGGTAGAGGCCGAAGGTTTTCGTGCCGGCGACGGTGTGGCGGTAAAGGAGAAGAGGGGAGCGTGGGCAGGCGCCCTGGGGTGGATCTGGGCAACTGGGCGAGGCAGAGAAGAGGTGGGGTGTAGATAAGGATGGGGAGAGGTGGAGATGGCGTGGGGGAGGGGAAGGTGGCTACGGTGCCACCTTTCTCTCCTTCACGTGCTCGGTCGGCAGTAGCAGGGGGAGGGAAAAGAGGTGGGGCTGCAGCTGGGCCAGGGCGATGCTAGGGTGGAGAGGGGGCTCGGGGTAGGCAAGCAGGTTTAGAGGGGCCCCTAGGGCAGGGAGAGAAGAGACGGAGAGGGGAAAGCTAGGGTTTTGGATTAGGGGGTGGCCTCGGTTGTTTGGGGTGGGGTAGCTAGGGGCATGGTGACATGTGGGGCCATGCTAGGTTAGGTTTAGAGGGGTGGCTCGGCTAGAGAGGAGAGAAAGAGGGGGGGGGGGTACTTAGGGTTTTGTTAGAATAGATGTGGTTTAGGGTTTAGATTAGGGGGGTCGGTTTAGGGTTCAAAGGGAAGGTGAGAAAAAGAGGGAAGGTGTGGCCATGTGTAAGCACATAAAAATGGCAACACATGAACAAGCACAAGGGTGGTAGGGGCTAGAGAGAGGGGGAGGAGCTTAGGGCATGCCCACAAGATCACATGTGCAAGCATGGAAGGGGAAAAGGTGATTAGGGTAGGGTCTCACTAGAAGGGGAGAGAGAGGTAGAGGGTTTGGGTGGGGTACTATACTAGCCAAACCAAGATCAAGCAAGGAAAAGGGGAAACCATGCAAGCAAAAACAAAAAATAACATTCAAAAGTCAAGTAAAAGGTGGCACTTGCATGGCCCATGCAAACAATAAATGCCATGTATTTACATTGTGAAAACAACATGAAATCATGTGGCATTATTCCATGCATTCCCAAAAGGTGGGAAAAGGCCAAGCATAAGATTATGGGTGGAATCCACCCAACCCACATGAGCTAGAGGTAACCACAATAAAATGCCAAACTCATATTAGTTGGATGGTGGAATTACAAGGTGGTGAAGAAAAGGTGATGGAGTCAATAAGAGATATTCCCCCAAGTCAACTTGGGCATTTAACAATATATCAAGATCCAAATACAATATCAAGAGGCAAATACAATTAAGAATGCACATGAGATAAGAACCAACAAGAAGGGGTTTTATATGATGCCCAAATGCAAGGTGGCATGATGACATGAGCATGATATGATGATGATGCAACAATTATATGTTGGAAGTGGCCCTTTTATTACTAGAACAAGTAGCATTACAGGTGTTAGACAACTGGGATGCTACAAAGGTTCACATGATCACAGAAGTCATCGTTGAATGTGTCGGAGTCAGTATGGATCTCCAGGTCCCGCTACTGATTATTGATCGGAGAAGGGTCTCGATCATGTCCGCATTATTCGCGAACCGTAGGGTGACACACGTAAGGGATACCGACACCATTCGGAGCAAATGATATGCCAGAAAAAGAAAAAGGAAAGCGCAGGAATTTATTTCACTAGACACCGAAACTGTTTCGGTTGAAATTGCTGAAACTGGTTCTGCATGTGAAATGGAATACTAGCAAGGGGTTTTATGTGAATGTTTGTTAATTAAAGTAATTAACAAAATTCTGAATAAATAAATAAAAGAGTTTTATTTAAATGAGAGCTTGCATTAAATTTGGTGGAAATTTAATGCATGTGAGTGGATTTTTGAGTGGAGGCTTTTTAATGGGAGTGGAGGCTTTTCATTTTGAGTGGGAGCTCCACCCACATGAATGTGGAAGAGGTGGGGGCAGCCCCCATGGCTGGGCGCCATGCCCCTTGGGTGCCCCCCTCTCCCCTATAAAAGGCCCCCCTCTCCTCCTCTCAAAGCACACCTCCTCGCGAAGGATCTTTCTCCCCCCTTTAGAATTTCCCCATGGTCTCGGATCAGCGAGATACATGTTCCCGGTGGCTTTTTCTGGAAGGATTTTTTGCTTCCGCTGCTTCGCTGGAGCGAGGGCGCGGAGGTTGTCGGGGTACCCGTACGTGTGTGCGATCACGGATGCACCACTGCTTTGAGGTGCTGGACTTGATCGTGCTGGACCGGCTGGACCAGATGTACTTCATCACGATCTTGAGATCGGCAAGCGTTCGTCTACATCATCCACGAGTACAACCTCGTTAACGCTATTCGGTCTTCGAGGGTATGTATTCTATGGATGTATATCCACCCGTTGCTTGTATCTAGTAGATAGATCTTGGTACATAGATGTTCCCATCGTAGGAATTTTTTTGTTTTCTATGCTGCGAACCCTACAGTGGTATCAGAGCCGGATCTATGCGTAGATACTTTGCACGGGTAGTACACATATGAGTATGTGGGCGATGATGATCATTTTATTTCTTCTTAGTTGTACTTTGGATATTGGTGGCATAGTGGGATGAAGCGGCCCGGACAAACTTTACATGTCCTCGCACATGAGACCTGTTCCACGCTTGACATGCAACTAGTTTTGCATAAGTGGCTAGCGGGTGTCTGTCTCTCCTACTATAGTCAATATATAATTTGCAACGAGTTGTCAACAATTTGGTTATCCTCGTTGTGGTTCATGTTCGTAGGTAAGAACGGTTCTATCTTCGAAAGCCCTAAGCCACGTAAAACTTGCAATGGATAAATTAGAGGCGTCTAGTTTAGATTGTTGCTGGGCTAGTGTTATGATATGGTGATGTTGTAAGTAGAAGTATGAGATGATACTCTTACAACACACATAGCGTGTAAGTTCCATAGACCTTGTCCTTACATATAAAGGTATGATAGAGATCATACCACGGTGCACATGATAGAGATCAAGTGCGGGAACCATATCATTTCACTTATTAACATGTGATGTTTATTGCATCTTATATTGCTTGTTTGGCGTTTTATTAGCATAATAAGATGATCCCTCATTAGATATCAAGATAAGAATGTGTTCTTCCTTAAGTATGCACCGACAATGTTTCATCGCTTCAAGACATCACGTGATGATCGGGTGTACTTGAATCCACGAGCATATCTCGGGTGTAAGACAGTTACACACGTGAATACTAAGGTTCTTACTTGGCGAGCCTAGCATGTACAGACATGGCCTCGGAACATGGACCGAAAGGTTAAGCATGAGTCATATGTTTTGATATGATGACCATATGGATGCTCGCCTTTGAAGCTACGCCGACTCACGTGATGATCGGACTTGGTGTAGTGGATTTGGTTCATGTAATCACCAAAAAGACACGAGGGATGTCGTTTTTGAGTGGGAGTTCATTTCTAATTTGGATTAGTAGAACTCAATTTATCATAAATTAAATCAAAGTGAATTTGCATAATTTGTTGTAGTCATTGGCATTCGTTCACCACCTTATGCATAGTTGTAATTGAGATAATAGAACTATAAGATTCTGGATATATACTTTACGAACTGGTATCGTATTGTGTTGAGTGTCAATCTAAAGTTTAAAGTCCTATTGCAAACTTTTAGCAAACTCTATTTACTCCGTGAAATTTAATAGTTGGTATTAAATCGAGAGTAACAATTCCAGTGTTAGTATCTTAAGTATCATGTTTGCCTCCATGATTCTTGATTTAAATATCAAGATTATCTAGGAGCTGAAAGAATTATTTCAGAAACCATCATGTGTGGCAGATATAATGATATCTGAAACAATGTTTTGGTTGCAATACGATAGAGTATAATATATGTTCTCATATTGGATGAGAATTTACGAAGGTTGGAGATGCTAGACATCCTAATCATCCAAAGGGGTTTTGGAAATTAATGTTATACTCACGATTCGCCTTTATAAGCTAAAGTAGCTTGATCATGAAAGTCGTCATGATAAGGGTGAATAGAATATGTATGTAAAATGTTTACTAAACTAAAAGATTACTAAAGAATGGATTTTGAAAGAATACCGATCATTTTGATGATGGTGATCTACTTCAAAGTGCAAGTCCAAAGGTATTATTATTTGAATATACACGCCTTGGACTATGTGTCATGTATAAGGCGCCACTTTTGATGTTGATAGATTCTTTTAAAAAGAAAAAGGAAATGCTAAAAGAGAATCTATAAAATATATTTGGCAGAAAAGAAAAGATTGGAAATATCCAATTTAGGTATATGGATGATATACATGTTATGGTTGTATTCTTTGCTTGTTAAACAATGTGGTTCTTGGGTATTGGATACCGAATTGGTTGGTATGAAATTTCATACAGAACAACGCAATTCATGAACCACAATGGCCTAAGTAACTAGCAAGAGAATATGTGATGATGTTCATTGAAAACAAACAAACCGTTGTTTGTATTTCTCGTTGACATCAAAGCTTGACTTCAAGATTTGTTTTAATAATTGTTATTTGAATCAGGTATTATGAGAACAAAGGTTGTTCAAATAATTACCGTATTCCATATAAGATGGATGATTTACAAATCTAGTTGGAGAAATCACATCCATAAAACCTAATGCTAAAATGTCGCAAGACAAATGATTGAAAGATCACTTACGAAGTGACATCGCTGTTTAAATTATATTGGAAAGAAAACATGAAGAATCTCCATATTCATGGATTTTTGGAGTCTTTGATTTGATCAAGTGACGCTTGTGAGACTTTCCTAGGGATAATTAAAACTTCGTTCAAAGGCCAAAGAAGAACGAACGACTAAAATATTGGAATTTATACATATTGATGTATGTAGTCCATTATGTGTAGTCGTAAGCGATGGGTTTCAACTTCATATGCTTTCTTCGGAAATTTGAGTGAATATTCACTTAATGAGAAAGAAGTATGAAATATTTTAAAAACGTTTCAAAGACTTTCAAGATGAAGTGAAAAATCACTGTAACAAGAAAAATAAATGGTTTATGATTTTATCATAATGGATTTATTTGAGTTACAAGTGTAACAAGAAAATAAATGAATTATGATTTTATCATAAAGGGATTTATTTGAGTTACAAGTTTAGCAAAACACCTAGATTTACATATCCCGAAACACCATAGGAATATGGAGTGTTTGAGATTTGTAATGAAACCTTGTTTGACATGGTTGGATCAAAGGTGTTATTTATAAAACTGTCATTATGTTTTAAAAGATTAAAGCTTTAGAGACTACCGCTTTTTAACTGAAAAGAGCTCCATCTTGATCCGTTGAAATGACACCATGGAAGTTATGGTTTGGGGTAAAACCCAAGTTGTTATTTCTTAAATTTTGGTATGCTAAACATAAGTAAGATGTTTACAACCAAAGTCGGATGAGCATGTCTTTGTAGGTTATTTCGAATAACAATTGGTTATTCCTCCATAACACCAAGGACAAAAGGGTTTATCGCTTGAAATGTGAAGTTTCTTGAAGAAGGAATTTTTCATAAATGTTAAGTGGGAGGACAATAGAACTTTGATAAGGTTAACGAACCTTAGCTAAATGTGCTGAGTTGCGCAGCGCCGGAAATCGTTCCGGAGGCTGCCATAGTGCTCATAGCTTATGTGCCTCAAAGGTTGCGGTCACGGAGGTCTAAAGTTCCTATTGAACCAAGAAGGTCGGATAAACAATCAAATGATTAAGATTTGAGAGTAAATCATTATTGTTTGACAATGATGAATCGACTATATGCAAAGAAGCGATGATGGGCCCTGACTCCGTCAAATGGCTTGAAGCCATAAAATCCGTGATAGTTCCATACACGGGAAATCAAGTTTTGAACTTGGAAGACCCACCGGAAAGGTGTAAAAACCTATCGGTCATATTTGGATCTATAAGGAAACAGACATGGATGTTTCACATCTATGAAATAGTCGACATGTCGTAAAGTATTTTACGACAATGTTCAAGGAGTTGACTATGACAAGATTTGATCTTTCATAGCGATATGTAGTCTGGACGGATTAAAGTAGCAACCACTACATATAATTTGTTATATGGTAGATGAATAAACAAAACAAAATTCTTCTAATAGAATGGTTACCTAGGACGTGTACATGACACGATCCAAAGGGTTTTGTTAATTCAAAGGATGCTAAAAGGGCATGCAAACTTCAATGGTTGAAGTAAGCATCGCGGAGTTGGAATCTTCACCATGATGAAAAGGAGTTTTTCATCAGGAGACGATGAAGATGCTTGCATTTGCAAGAAATTAAGTGGGAGCGTTGAGACATATTTCTAATACATTATGTGGATGACATCTTGTTGATTAGAAATGATGTATCTTTTATTGACAAAGGTTAAGAATTTCATTTCGATGAAATACTTAGGAAAAACCCGAATATTTAGCGTGAATGTCTATAGTGGATAGACTGTGACGCCAATATGGTTGTGCCAAACGTACATATATGAGATATTGAAGGAGTTCAATATAGAAACGACAAGAAACAGTTCTTGTTGCATGGAAAGGAATTGAATCAAGATTCAAGTGTATCGACACTTGATAAGTGAAACAAGATTCAAGTGCTTTGACACTTGATGAGTGAAATCACGAGAATGTTTTGATCAATTATACCATGATATGTACACATCCAGATATGTCCTATGCTCTAAGTGTTATGAGCATATACCAGAATGAATCATAAAATGATCATTGGACGATAGTGAGGAAATTCTTATGATCTTTTGGAAGAACTAAGAATATATTTGTGTAGAGGTGACAAACAATTACAAATAGTTCATTGAAAAGCGTTACATTGATACTAGTTTTGTCACAAGATACAAATTAAATTTATCTCAATTTAAACTATGGGTGGCACAATGCAATGGAAAGGAGATTCCATGATGGATTTGGATGAAATCCATAGTTAAGACATTGTGACGAATACTACAACAAAAAGGCTAAGTATATGACTGCTATAGTAGCAGCAAAGGAGGGAATTTGTGTCAAGTAGTTTGTTATCAAACTAAGGTGTGGTTCGCAACGGTCTAACACTAAAGATATATTGTATGGCAATAGTATCGACGTGTTTTAACCCCAAGGAACTAAAGGTCTCACCGAAATACCAAATTTATACAATGCCATCTTATTGGAGAATGAGTGATGCGTGAAGACGCAAAGACATGCAAATACACACGGACCTAAAGCGTCAGATCCGTAGATTATGTTAACCACTTGCAATTGCGTATATGGAACACCGGAAAGCCATAAGTGTTCAATACGCAAAGTCCTCAAACTATATTATTGTCTCTAGTGCAAGTGGGAGACTGAAGGGAATATGCCCGAGAGGCAATAATAAAGTGGTTATTATCGTATTCCTTGTTTATGATAAATGTTTATTTTGCATGCTATAATTGTATTAATACGGAAACGTTAATACATGTGTGTTTAATAAACAAAAAGGAAGTTCCTAGTTATGCCTCTCTTATAAACTAGCTCGTTGATTAACATGATGATCAAAGTTTCCTGATCATGGACATTGGATGTTGTTAATAACGAGGTCACAACATTAGTGTAATGATGTGATGAACATTCATACGAAGTATAGCATTACAATCAAAGTCATTGAGTTTATATTGCTGTAACAACTTACGAAGTGATCCTAATCCTTAGACCATGAGATCATGTCAATCACTAACACCAGAAGAGTTTCTCGATGACATCAAACGTCACACCGTAACTGGGTGATTATAAAGATGGCTTCAGAACTACTAAAGTGTTATGTTGAGACCCATGGATCGAGAGTGGAATTTGTTCATCCCGATGACGGATAGATATGCTCTGGGCCCTCTCGGTGATATCACATTGATTAGCTTGCAAGCAAGTGATTTGATCACTAGAATGTTATATCACGGGAACGAGAAAAGAGTGCATGTCGGTAACGAGACCAAACTAGGTATGGAGATACCGATGATCGAATCTCGGACATGTAATATATCGTGAAACAAAGGGATTAAGATACTAGCGTAAAAGGTTCACACGATCACAGAAGTCATCGTTGAATGTGTGGGAGTCAGTACGGATCTCCAGGTCCCGCTGCTGATTATTGATCGGAGAGGGGTCTCGATCATGTCTGCATTATTCACGAACCGTAGGGTGACACACTTAAGGGATACCGACACCATTCGGAGAAAATGATATGCCAGAGAAAGAAAAAGGAAAGCGCAAAAATTTATTTCACTAGACACCGAAACTATTTCGGTTGAAATTTCTGAAACTGGTTCTGCATGTGAAATGGAATACTAGCAAGGGGTTTTATGTGAATGTTTGTTAATTAATGTAATTAACAAAATTCTGAATAAATAAATAAAAGAGTTTTATTTAAATGAGAGCTTGCATTAAATTTGGTGGAAATTTAATGCATGTGAGTGGATTTTTGAGTGGAGGCTTTTTAATGGGAGTGGAGGCTTTTCATTTTGAGTGGGAGCTCCACCCACACGAATGTGGAAGAGGTGGGGGCAGCCCCATGGCTGGGCGCCATGCCCCTTGGGTGCCCCCCTCTCCCCTATAAAAGGCCCCCCTCTCCTCCTCTCAAAGCACACCTCCTCGCGAAGGATCTCTCTCCCCCCTTTAGAATTTCCCCATGGTCTCGGATCAGCGAGATACATGTTCCCGGTGGCTTTTTCTGGAAGGATTTGTTGCTTCCGCTGCTTCGCTGGAGCGAGGGCGCGGAGGTTGTCGGGGTACCTATACGTGTGTGCGATCACGGATGCACCACTGCTTTGAGGTGCTGGACTTGATCGTGCTGGACCGGCTGGACCAGATGGACTTCATCACGATCTTGAGATCAGCAAGCGTTCGTCTACATCATCCACGAGTACAACCTCGTTAACGCTATTCGATCTTCGAGGGTATGTATTCTATGGATGTATATCCACCCGTTGCTTGTATCTAGTAGATAGATCTTGGTACTTAGTTGTTCCCATCATAGGAAATTTTTTGTTTTCTATGCTGCGAACCCTACAGGAAGGTTCTAGAAGCTTTCGGTACAATACCAATTAACCCGAAACAATTCCGAACTCCAAAAACTGCATTGCCTTATATGAATCTTATTCTCCGAACCATTCCGGAACCTCTCGTGATGTCCTGGATCCCATCCGAGACTCCGAACAAAAACTCATAAACCAATTATCCAATCTATCCTAGCGTCGAGACACGTTAATGTGTGACCCTTCGGGTTCGAGAATATGCAGACATGATCTTATATCAATAATCAACAACGGGGTCTGGAAACCCATATTGACTCCCACACAATCATCGATGATCGGATGAACCACGATGCCAGGATTCAATCAATCCCATATATATATTCCCTTCGTCTCGCGATATTTTACTTGCCCGATATTTGATCGTCGGTACCGTCATACCTAGTTCAATCTCGTTCACAGCAAGTACTTTACTCGTTCCGTAATCCGATATCACTTTGTGATTAACTCCTTAACCACATGCTTGCAAGCGGTGTTGATATCGATTACCGAGTGGGCCCGAAGTATATCTCTCCGACTTGGGAGGGACAAATCCCATCTCGATACATACGACCCAACAGGTACTTTCCGATCACCTGAGAGACACCTTTATGATCACCCTCTCATAGGATGACGTTTGATGACCTCAAAGATTTCTTCCGATACCAGGGAGTTGTATTATCTCATGGTCTAAGGAATACAATATTTGACATAAGAAAAGCTTCACAAAGATGAACACGATGACACGATCTAATTGCTCCGCTTAGTTTGGGTCTGTCCATCATATCATTCTCCCAATGATATGATCTCATTATTAATCGACAACTCATGTCTATGTTTAGGAAACCTTAACCATCATTAATCAATGAGCTAGTCCATAGAGGCATACTAGGGACACGGTGTTGTTCACAAACCACACAAGTATTAAAGTTTCCGCTTAATACAATTCTAGCATGGAATATAAACTTTATCACGAACAAGAATTATAATAATAACATCTTTATTATTGCCTCTAGGGCATAATTCCAACAACCGACATCACACTCATCTATATATCATGTTCGGTCGGTTCTTTGTATATCCATCATTTTGCTTTCTTTTTGGTTTTTGTTGCTGCTTTCTCAAAACACAAAAATATCAAAAATATTTCCGTTGTTTCTCTTGGTTTGTTTCTTTGCTCTTTAGCTTTGGTTTGCCTTAAAATAAAAATCCAAAAAGATTTTGCTTTGTTTGTTTCTTTTGGTTTGCTTTTGCTTTGTTTGTTTTGGCTTTGTTTGCTTGTTTAAAAAAATCGAAAACACCAAAAATATTTGTTGTTCTTCTTTGGTTTTGTGAGTTCTTTGCAGGTTTCAGCCATCCTCAGTGGAGTTTGGTTTCATGTTATTATTCAAGTCACACAAGTGAAGGGCAATAATAAAGATTAAGACAACTAGAGGTGTGGTAAGAGGCTGGTAATGAACTCTATTTGTTTTCATTTTTGTACATATAATCATCATTGTGAGCATGCTTAGTCTGTTCATGTAGGGTGTATGTTATTATGGATGCTTAGTAGTTCTTGCCCTCTTATGATTAGCTCCATCTTGCTAATAGTTTGTAGAGTGTCATATGAATGTTTGCTTGCATTGTTTTATGGTGGTATCCTCCTCTGAAAGTTTCATATGAATCGACTTGGCACATGCTCACGCATGCATATTACTAAACAATAGTCAGTAAGCCTCGATGATTTATTTTGTCTCATAGTTCTTGTATCACTTTCATGTCATAGTCTTGTTTTGTTGCAAGCATGATTATGACAGTTATTGCTCTCTCCTTTGTCGCTCCCTATCTATTGCTAGCCTTCACTTGCACTGAGTATGATCTCTACTCGTGTTTCCAACTCCCCAAAACCAATATTGCCAACTTTGCCACCATACCTACCTATTAGCATCATTTGCTATTTCAGTGCATATTCTATATGCCTTGTTTTCTTCCAAATAAAACGTTTGTCTATTTTGATAAAGTTAGTTAGTAAAGCTCTCACGAACTTGATGGCACACTTTGTTCCTTGCACTTAATAATCCTGAACCATTGTGACATGTCCATGAAAGTTATATGCTTGCAAATTATATGTTGGGAGTCAGCAGAACCGTGTTGTCACGGGGAAGACTTTCAACACTTATGGATACATATCCAGTTGATACCTTTCTCTTTTGTTTGCGGATGTCATCGGTGTGAAATAAAAGGAGAGCTTGTGAGTTCATGGAGTCTATACATTGTGTTAGATAAACGTCTGGGCCACTAGCCTAAGCCATGCCTAATCATGGTGGAAACTTGCAGCATTACCATAATGAGCATGCTTTGAAGCATCCTCAATAAAAATCTATGCACATAGTAAATAAAAGATCGCTGAGATGCTCATTGTTTGCTTGCATTGTCATTTTGATCACGGGATAGCTCCTGTATCATGTGCAAGGGGTACCCCATTGGCGGTTCTCTATGATATGCATGTATTTACAATGACAATAACTTACAGGTAACCAAAGTTGAGTAGCATGCGGAGCGGCCCTCGTACTCAAGGGACATGGGATTTCCAATTTATGGTCTGTCAAGCATATAACTCAGATTGGACCTCACTTTCACCTTAGCCACCTAAAGATGCCTATGATAGGGGCAACGAGAGCTCAAAGCTAATGAGTACCTTTCTTTCAGCATTTGAAATCCTTTCAAAATTTTCAAAACCTTTTCACTCCCTTGTTGAGTCACCACTTATTCTATGAGCACCTTCTTGAGAACATAGTTGTCATTCTTGTATTTGTCTCAAAACTTGGTTAATTATGTCATGACTTTGATGCTTGTATCTCTGATAACTCTACTTCTAGTCTTCACTTGAACTTCAGATGTGCCTTGGCATTTATATTGTGCTCTACAAACAAAGGCAAGCGAGATACCACTCTATCATACCTTATTATGAACATTGCAATGTTGCTTATGTTTATGTTTCATGCTACTTATTATTGAGTTGGTTTCTCTTCATAGCTTGCAATGACTATTGAGTAGACTTAGTTGCATACTTCTTATCATGAATGGTTTAAGTATCTACTCCCGTGCTGAGAATATATACATCATGTGAAGCAAATGTGTTCGTGAAAGTTTTTTTATCACACTCAGTTTTCAACTGAATTGCTTGAGGACAAGCAATAAGCTAAGCTTGGGGGAGTTGATACGTCCAAAACATATCTAATTTTCCGAACACTTTTGCTATTGTTTCCCCTCTAAACTTGTGTGATTTGGATACAACTAACACACACTGACGCTGTTTTCAGCAGAATTACCTTAGTGTCTAGTTTTTATGTAGAAAATCAACTATCAGGAAAAATCCCGAAAAATATGCCTATAATCCTATTTCACCAGAAGATCCACGAAGCCAGAGTACAAGACAGAGTGGAGGCCTGGGGGGCCCACACCCCTGCCAGGCGCGAGACAGTCCTGGCCATGCCTAGGGGGGGTGCGGCCACCCTAGACACCCCCTTGGCTTCCCTCTATGCCTATAAGAAGCCTCTTGAACTAAAAACCGGGGGAGGTACGTTTTTCCAGAAAGAGTTCCGCTGCGCCGCCACCACCAGAGACCAAGATTCGGATCCAGAAACTCCGTTCTGGCACCCTGCCGGGACGGAGGATTTGGGGAGGATCATCGCCATCGTCATCACCAACGCCTCTCCATCAACCATCAATGTTTCCCTCATCCATGAGTGAGTAATCCCCCGCTGTAGGCTATGGGGATGGTAGGGATTGGATGAGTTCTATCATATAACCAAATAAGATTGTTAGGTCATAGTGCCTAGTATCTCTATTAGTGCTATTTGACTTTATTGCAACTTGTTGTGCTTAATGCTTGTCACTAGGGCCCGAGTGCCATGATCTAAGATCTGAACTTATTATTGAATCATTATGATAGTATTGTTTGTGATCTTATCTGCAAGTTGTGTACACATATCATTGTCCGGATCCAAAGGCCCCGAAGTGACAGAAATTGGGACAACCGGAGGGGATGGCTGTGGTGTAAGGATCACATGTGTTCAAAGAGTTTTAATGCTATGCTCCGGTGCTCTATTAAAAGGAGCACCTTAATTGCCAGTAGTTCCCTAGAGGCCCCGCTGCCACGGGCTGGCTGGACAAAAGATGTTGTGCAAGTTCTCATTGCGAGCACATATGACTATATGGAGCACATGCCTAGGATTGTTTAGTACTTGGATGCTTATTCTTATTTATCCGCAATGCCCTAGATCTTGAAGTTACATGTTTAGACTCGTCCATGCAACGCCCGTCTATCCATCCCTATGCCTACCGCACTCGAATCCCATTGTTTACTGTTACTGTTGCTATTACTCTTGTTCTACTGTTGCTGTTGCTTTGCTGTTGATACTACCAAACTATTGCTACTGATAAACTTCTTTGAGCAAGAACTATTTCTACGTGCAGATGAATTGACAACTCATTTGTTAAGGCTTGCAAGTATTCTTTGGCTTCCCTTGTGTCGAATCAATAAATTGGGTAATACTACTCGCGAAGACTGTTGCGATCCCCTATACTTGTGGGTCATCATTAGTGTACTAGACAAAGCTATCCTAGAGCTCCAAACTTTATTTATAAAAGGGAGATACATTTTAGATTGGGTAGTGCTTCTACATGAGTGTTTGCATGAAATTCATAGAACCAAAACGTCAGTTGTTATGTTTAAGGTGGATTTGGAGAAAGCATACAATAAAATAGATAATAATTTTACTTTTAGGGTGTTGGAGATGAAAGTGTTTCCAATGATGTTTTTTAACTGGATTAAGAGGGTGGTCAATGATGGTTATGTTACTATCAAAGTTAATGATGAGGTAGGTTCTTATTTTAAAACTCCGAGAAGGGCGAGGGAAGGTGATCCTCTATCACCCATTTTATTTGATTATGCAGCAGATGTGCTTTAATTAGAAGATCTCAATATGTTGGTCTTATTAAAGGAGTGGTTAGTAATTTAGTTGAAGGGGGAGTGGCCATGCTGCAATATGAAGATGACGCCGTTTTTAATTTCAGGATGATCTGGAAAAAGTGTTAGGAATCTAAAATTTGTTTTGTGTAATTTTGAATATCTATCTATGATGGAGATCAATTTTTAAAAAAGTGAAGTTTGTGGTTTTGGTAAGGCTAAGAACGGAATGAAATAGTATACTTCTATTTTTACTTTTGTTGAATGTTCTGTTCCTTTACCTTTTCATCATTCTAGGATGAGGAATAGTGACCGAAAGGGACAAAGGATAAGATGGAGAATGTGCTTCATTGTTGGGAGGGTAAATTGATGCCTTATGGGGTAGGTTTTTTTGAAAGGAATGCGGTAGAGGAAGCCCATACAACGGTTTTTTTTTAAAATAATAAGAACCCAAATCTGCATCCGTGAGGACTTGAAACTGAGTGGCTAAGTTGTACATCCACTTCCCTAACCAAATAGCTCACTTCCGTGGGGTAGGTTGTTTTTTTTGCTTAAAGATTGTTGAGAAGTTTTCCTTTGTGTTTAATTTCTTTGTTTTATTTACCAAAATGCACTGGTAAGATGGATGAGCTTCTTTATAAAATGTTTGCTTTGGAATGAGAAAGATGGTGAAAAGAAATATCACCTAGTTAACTAGAAATGGTGTGTCAGCTAGTAGATCAAGTGAGTTTGGGGGTAGTTGACTTAGAAAGTATGAATATTTGTCTTATAAGTAAATGATTGTGGAAGTTGGAAAATATAGATGGTATTTGGCAGACGTTAGCGAGAGCAAAGTATCTGTCAAAATGTAGTCTTTCAACGTGTGTTAGCAAGCCTTTAGATTCACATTTTTTGGCATGGAGTGATGAAAGTATCTATTATTTTCTATATGTGTTATAGCAAAGTGATTGGGAATGATGGAAACATCTCTTTTGGGAAGATGTTTGGATAGGATATTCTAGGATTTATTTATTCACTTTGAGTGTTAATTTTACTGTAGCTAACATTTTTTAGGAGGGATGGTGGTGTATCAGATTTAGGAGTTTCTTGGGTGGGGGGAGAGAGCTAAGCTTTTGGCAGCATTGAAAGCTTTATGTGAAAAGATAGTTTTGAATGTGGAAAGAGATATATGTGTTTGGCTGCTATAGAAAAATGGGATATTCTTCGTTAAATCTATGTCCTTAGGGTGTGTTTCATAGGTCGGTCATCAGAGAATGACTTTCTCACCTCATACAAGCTACATCGAGATTTTGTCACGTGTTTGGTGGCTCGTGTGTGTTCGCCCATGCTGTTTGGTAGCTTATATACATTGAGATCTGAGTAAGATCTGCTTATTTACACACAAGACCCTCTACCAAAAACTAAACTGCAAACAAGTCCAACATTTTAGACACAACACCCTGAATAAAAACCAAAATCAATAGGTCCTCTCATGAGTGGTGGCTGGCAACGTTGGCTCTAGGCGCTGCCGCCGGTGGGAATCCAAGCCAGTGAGCTAGCCTCCGCTGAAGAACGAGGACGGAAGAGGCCTGCTATGGTGTAGATCCGGGCGGGGACGGGGAGCAGCGGTGCAGATCGGGGCGGGACAGAGAGCTGCAGGGCTGGCGTCGAGGAGGGAGAAAGGGCAGCGCCGGAGGGCTGCGTCGAGGAAGGCGCAGAGGCGGCGACATCGTGCTCGTCGAGGCGGCGGCAAGGGGAGTTTGAGGAGGCGGCGTTCGTGCTCGTCCAGGCGGCGACAAGGGGAGTTTGAGGAGGCGGCGTTGGTCCACGAGGCAGCGACGCATGCCAGAGTTGAGGAGTGGAGGCTGGCGTTGGCGGAGGAGCTGGTGTGAGGAGGGGAGAGAGAGCTGAGAAGGGGAAATGAGGCTAGGATGGCTTGACCCCGGTGGGCGCGAGCGTGGGCCTAGGACGTGCAGGGATGGGGGATTTGGGCGAGTTCAGCCCTGCCCACCTATGAAGCTCGATTTGAGCTTCTCTACCGAGCAGGGCTGAGAGGAATTTTTCGGACGAGTTGGGCAGTGTAACACCCAAAAAATATTAAAATTAAAAATTGATTGTTATTTTATTTTGTACATCCTCATGACATCATCATGCATATTTTGCTCGCATTTTAACCTCAAATTATGTTGCTAAAAACCTAATTTTGTTTTTCTAAAAATATCCCCGTAGTTTTATTAAACCCGTTCTTCTTTTCTTCTTTTACATTAAAATAAAACAATATTTTTAGTCTGTTATAAGACCGCAAAAGGTTTCTTATTTTACTAAAAATAAAAACTAGGCAAAAGGCTCTCAAAAGTTTTGACCCAAAACTAGCCTATCTATACTATAGACCAGATAAGCAGCCCATTCCCCCTCTTTCTCGTTGAACCCTATTCCTCAAATCTGAGATATTCCTCGCTCAAGAATCCTCTACGCCGACCGTTCTCCATTTCTTTTGCCCGCGAGAGACATCAGCTAGCATCGATCTGGTCCTCCCTGTCCACACACGAGACCTCACCAAGTAATTCCAATTCATTTACCAGAGCAGCCCCAGAATCCATCGTGGCCTCCTCATGTCTTGATGCTTGAGCCAACTATTCAGATCCATACCATATACGAATCAGTACATGCAACAACACTAATCCCCGAATGGCCAGAACGATCAGCATATACCACAACTCCAATTGCCACCGCACATTCTCCTCTGGTTGTTTGTCGCATGATTCTTGTCCCCGCTTGGGCCTGAACCTCCACTCGCAGGTGCGGCTGCGCATGCAGCGGCCGACAGCTGCAGCGCCGCCATAGCATCTCCTTGACTCTCCCGCCTGCCATCGCCTGAAGCCTGGCCTCGCTTGGGCCAGCTCTCCGCCCGCGCTGTGCATCCCTTGCCTTCCTGCAGCGGAGTCCTAGTCAGGGATTGCTTTTGTCAACGCTTCCGAGCAGGGGCGAAGCCAGGATTTGATTATAGGGAGAGCCGAGACGAGAGTGACGATAAAATATGTATACGACAAAACTAAATAGAATCTTAAATTTATTTATATTTATATATATATATATAGTTTTGTTATCCAAACACATGTTCTATAACTAAAAGCTTCATTTTTTTTGCTTTACAACTATAAACCCATCAAACATGTTTATGATCTCATGAATGGTAAAACTTACAGAAATTTTCTTTATAAAAACATATAAGAATACTAAATTAATCAAGGGGCGGATCTAGTATATGAGCATGTGGGGCAAAGAAAAATTCACCATAAAAGTGATAAACATAAAAATATATCAAATCTTTTAGTATAAAATATTGATATAAAACTGTAATATTATATGTTTTGCGATAAAAAACAAGCTACATTTTACTAGCTAGTTTGAGTGTAGGTCTATACCCAGATCTCTCAAATAGATCAAATAACTCAATAATTTGTTAATCACTAAATAATTTATAAAAAATGCTGGTGTATATAATCCACAATTGATCTGACAAAATAATTTCTATTAGATGGGACAAACAAACTAGCAATTCTAGTAGCCAACCTGCAATATATTTGGGATCATACCTTATGGCGATCAATTCACCAATTGGCCATGACGTGTGCTAGCGTCATATGCCGAACTTGATAGTTCACAGACGTATGGGAGCTGTGCTTTGTGTCTTTGCTAATTGGTAATTACGGACATGACGACACCTAAATACAAAATCTCGATCCTAGTGATGCGCTCAACCAACGACACCCTGATCCTGGGTAGGCGTCGCCACGGAGGAAGCAGAGAAGAGAGAAATAAGCCAACTAGATCGTCGAGGAAAACCGAGTAGAGCACAAATTTAGATGTGTTTCATGGATCAGTTGATCGATCTTTGGTCTTGCTGATGCTTCAATAGGTAATTATCATCTCAAAGATTCAGCGAACAGCATATTGCATACATTGGTCTATGCTAAACAGAGTATTACGATTAGAAGTATATCATCAAAAATAATGCTGGCCCCCACTACGTATCCTTGAAGGGGTCGAGCCATAGGGGGGCCTGGCCACCGCTCGCCGCCTCTGCTTCCGAGCGTCTGGATGTGCTGCAGTAGAAGCTGATCAACGCACGTATTTTTGATCTTGTCTGATCTGTTATGTCTCGGCCGACGTGCTACACCCCATCGACACACAGCGGCTACTGCATCGATGCCTCACAATTCATTTCAGTGGCTGGGCACCCATCCCATGTTCCACTGGTTTCAGTCTGCACGTCCATCACTTGTTCGACAATATGTCCGTTAGAGTTCCAATCACAGTTCTTCTACTACAACACTTTTATGTCCTATGGCTGATGGGATCTTCTTTCCCATTCTTCACCACGCCACATTGAAATCAACGTTCGTCACCGACGCCTCTCCAACAAAGTCTTCTATGACATCGACTACTTCAACTACGATCTGGTGACCGCCTCTCAGCCTCTTTGATCCGAACCGTGAGACTCAACCCACCTCTATTTTAATAAATATAATATATCTTATTGCATATTGAATTGTTCATGATTGCATACATATTTTGTGGGATAGGGACACTTTGTCAAATCATCTACTAATAATTAAATATGGAGACTATATGCGAGATAATCTTGTCTTATCTCAACTCCATTTAAATTAGTGTAGTTCACCGATGCCATGTCTTGCTTTGTTATTCCAACATTTAAATTGTGAGGTAGATAAATAACTTAAACCTTCTAATAATTGCTAGGATCCTGATTCCGTTTAATATTGCTAAGTGGGACTGCATATTGTCATGCCATGCATCATATCATAAACATGCCGGATCTTCTGCTCTAGTATTAAATATTGTATCTGTTGCTTCTTTTAGTGTTTTGCGTCTTTATTGGATAGGACGATGAGTCGATATGAGATACGAGAAGCCTTCGGTCACCGACTTTGTCTCACAGGCGAGCATTCTTCCCCTTCTACCTATTTTGCATTTATAGTTTACTTCCTCCAATTGATCTATTGATATCCTTATTGTCGATGCTTTAGTACTGTCCCTTTATTTACCCGCTCCACTATATTGTCTTGGTTATTCTATTGCCTTGTTTGACTAGCTAGTCTTGTCCTTGCGAGTCGTAGGCATGCTTAGTATTGCTCTCATACAGGTGGAACACGAAACTTGGATATTGTTGGTGATAATATAATTAATCTGGTGATGTTGGTTATGGTTATGGATATGGTTATGGTTTCACCTAATGATAAGGTCCTGGCAGAGACCACCTTTGGAAACTGTTTGAGCCGATCTAGGACTCGTTCGTTCTATGATACCAGTTCTGAGTTGACCGTGCTAACCAAACATGGGGGTCTTTGGGATGCCCTCTCAACTACCAGCGCTATTCGTATATCTAGAGGGTTACAAAATTGGTTTTTCATTTGGTGCATACGCATAATATGTCCTCAGACATGGGTTGACTGTGATATGATTTTGGTGGACTGCCATGGCTTGCATTGCATAAATTGGGATATCGTGTCTGAGGTAGGATGGAGCTCTACAAGTTATCTTTCGATTATCGTCCGGTCGTAGACTGAAACGATGTGCCTCCCTCGAGAATCGCCGTACCTCTTGGTTGGATCAACACAGTAGGTGATGCCTCTAGATATGCGTGTATTTAAGGGCTAATTCTTGTTGTGAGATTCAGAAGGCATGCGTAATATGTTGCCTGAAGGGTTGATCATGCGTTTGGATACAGTAGTGCACCCTTGTAGGGTAAATCTTTTCGAGAAGCCGTGTGTCCACGGTTATGGACGCCTTAGGATTACAGTATCATGATCATAGACAACGCCACTAATGTTTTGCCTCTAATAATATGAATAGTAATTAGCCTTATCAATTAAACACCTGCTTAACTAAAATTGCCACTGTGTGTGTTCCGCAAGGGGACTTCCTTGACTGGTCTTCGAAGGGGAAATCTTCGGATAGGTTATGCTTGGTGTAATATATAGTTATCGTATAGTGCTCTCTTATCTCGCTCTAATAGCCGAAGTTGTAGCGTGTCTCTATAAGTTAGGTAGTGCAAACTTTGCTGCCGCCGAGCCCACCATACCTATGTAGGCGAGGACCGCTGAATTCTAAGACTCGCCATGTACTGGCCTCAGTACTGACCGCTCTCTTTATGTTTTCCTTTGCCCTTTGCCGGCACCCTTTTGTCTTGACAGGTATGTGATCGACGATGTTAGCAAGGTTATCCTTTCGGCTTGACCTGGGCAGGGTTGGACACCATTTGGTTATTTTTCAGGACTCTTGGTCCCATTTGGATCTTATCCATACTCGGATATTATTATCGCTTTCTCTCTTAATTGTATCATTTGTATTCTTGACTCGTTGAGTCGTTGTTGTATAAATAAGTTCTCGTGGACTCTGTTGTAAACTACTGTGATGTAACTACTTGTAATCAAATTCCATCCACACGAAAGTGTCTGGTGGGTGTTTTTGAATCGCTTCTATATGGGTTTTGGCGGGAAATGCTAATATCTGCATAGACCCGATTCGGGGGCGTTATAGGCAGTGCCCATGTGAGAAAGTCGGTCTACCAAACACCTGAAATTTTAGAATTCTCTGTTGAGATGGGAACTGTTGAGATGACTCGGGCTACCAAACACGCCCTTAGCTTTGAAAACTAAGCAGAATGTGTGCCTTTTTAAGGATGTGTGGAAAATATAGGTTCCCCTTAGTGTTAAAAGTGTTCCTTTGGATAACTTTTAATGAAGAGTATTCTGATTGGGAGGGTAATGAATTTTGTAGGTTCTCTTGTTTTTTGAGAAAACCCAAAAGCTTTGCGTATCATTATATTGAAAAGATAGAGTTGTTACACGCCTCCCGAGAGGCCAACATACAGATTACAAATGACGCTACTAGTGAACATCCCAAGTCGGGCAATGTCTCTCAAACCCTTAGCGCCTGCGAGAATCCATGTTGAGGCTTCTTCTTTGATTTTGATGACCAGGGCTTGGATAGACGGTTGCGCCCGCTCAAACATGTAGTCATTTCGCGCCTTCTAGATCATCCAGGGGATCAGCAACGTCGTAGAGGCCAGCACCTTATGAATGGGTTTGGGCGTGCAGCGCTAGGCCTTCAACCAATAGTCGAAGAGGGTAGATTCGTCGGAAGGCGGTGGGCAAGAGAGGCGCGGCCAAGCAAGGACCTCGTGCCAAACCTGCCTAGAGAAGGGGCATGCGATCATCAGGTGTTGCATGGTCTCCATGTCCTGATCGCAGAGGACACAACGGGGGTGGTGCTGAAGGTTTCTCCTAGCCAGCCTCTCCGCGGTCCAGCACCGGTCAAGATTGGCTAGGCAATGAAAGAATCTGACACGGTTGGGCGCCTAGCTCCTCCAAATAAGCTGCCAAATGGAACATCGCTTTGACCCAAGGAATGTTGCATGGTAGGCTGATCATGCGGTGTAGACGCCGTTAGCGGACTACTTCCAGATCAGTCTATCATCGCCCTTAGATAGGACAGTGGGTGTGACCGCGAGCCATAGGAGTAGGTACTGCCCTACCTCCGAAATGCCAAGGACCCCCTGTATGTCGCGTGCCCATCTGTTGGATGCGAGCCCCTCCGCGATGGTTCATGTCTTGCCCGGCTCTTAGGGATGCAGTCGTAGAGGAGGGGTGCGATCTCGCAGATAGAGTGCCCGTCTGTTCACCTATCCTCCCAAAACAGAGCAGACTGGTCGTTCCCCACCACCATATGGGTGGAGGCGAAGAAGAGCTCACGCTCCGTGGAGGAGGGCTGAATTCTCAAACCACTCCAGGCGCGGGAGCTATCCGTTCGCTCCATTCACAGCCAGCAAAGTCGCAGAGAAAGGCCGTGTGTGCTTCAGGTCTTGGATACCGAGCCCTTCGAGGAAAGTGGGGCGATAGACCAGCCGCCAGTTTACATGGCAGCTTCCACCGTTGTAGCACCCCGGATAAAACCACTACTAAAAAAAACTTGTTGTTTGTGTTTGGTGCATCATCATGACATCATCATCATGTTCATCATGCCACCTTGCATGAAACATATAATTAAATTGTTGCATTTAAATTGTTTCACTTGTATTTAATTCTTGATATTGTGTTTATCCATCTCTTATTTTGGGCCTCTATTTTAAGCTTTAGTTGGTGCCATGTGTGGAACCATAATGTCTATTTATATTCTTGAGTCTTGCTATTTTCTATTTGCTAAGATGCCCAAACTGAGTTGGGGGCATCATCTCTTCAATCCATTTTTTCTATCTTTAACTTGTGTTCTTAATCTTGCCATTCTACCTCTCTTCCTAAATTCATGTGATCATCTATCCTTCCTTTATGCCATATCCCTTCTATTCTATCTATTCTCTCTTTATGTTTGATCTTCCTCTTATTTAATCTTGATGATATGTATTTCTTACAGCCATTTGGTCTTCTCTACTTCTATTATCTAAATCAACTAAATGGTGTCTTTTGACCTTCCTATCTATCCTTTTGTTCCCACTTGTTTATCTAATTCTTGCCATATGGCTAAGTTTTTATTTTATGAAACCCAATTCACACATACCTATGCTACCATGCTAACATATCATCCTATCTTTCCACATGAAATCTTTGCTAGCCGTGCCACCAAACTCCTATTTAAACATTGTATCTTATTTGTTTAAATATCTTCAAAGTTTATTATATATATAATCCATCTCCTTTTCTTAATTTAAAATAAAGCAAATAATGTTTTACAGTATGTTACGTGAAACAAAAAAAAAGGTTTTCTTACTTTACTAAAAATAATTAGAAGACAAAAAACATGTCTAAAGTTTTGACCTAAACTAGGCCATCTAGTCTATTTTGGACTATATAAATAGTCTATTCCCCTTCTTTCTCCTTCCCAAACCCTACGTTCCAAATCTGCCCAAAATTCCCCTCCTCTTTCCCCAGGAAAATATTCAAGATCCAGTCCACTTATATTTGTTTGTTCGTCCTCCCAAATTCGTTCGTCGGTGTGCTTGTTTCCCCCCACTGGATCTGCGGTATTGAGCCAATTTCTTGTTTGAGCTATATACACATTTAGTCCCACGTCTTGCATCGCCCGAGCGTTTTAGTCCCACATCTTGCAAAGTGAGCAATAATAATCCCACAACTTGCATTCCTGAAGCATTTTAGTCCAATTTAATTAAATTTTAATAAGTTTGATTAAATTCGTCCAGCTATGGCGTTATAATTTTTTCAAAATAACCCCTCTATCTTTTTTCTATGGCATTTGTGTCCATGGTACGAACTGAAAGATGGACCCATTTGTCAGTAGACTATAGATAAAATAATTAAAACTGTAAGCAAGTATACCTTCCTGTGCCTACTCAACCGCACAAACCACTATGCCAACCGATGCTATATGATACATTTGAGAACGTAGTTTATTTATATAGTATAAAAGCACACACGTACTAAAAATAATTGTATCAACCGTCAACATAATCTTATGCATCGTCTATATCCAATCATCTTGTCATGTGGAGGCCTTTATTTCAAGCGTTTAAAAAATACAATTCAAAGTATAAAAACACCTTCAAAATATATGTATATGTGGGCAATGATGCAAGCTTTTCCTATGTAGCCTAGAACATAATTTATTTTGGATTAAAAATTTGCATTTTTTTATTTTTTCACAACTGTAGAATACGTATTTTTGAATTTCTAAAATAAAAGCTTACATGTAGCCTAAGCGTATACACTCAATCGAGCTTCATTTTCCTACGTGTGTTATTCTTTTTGTATTTTATGTCCGTGTGAGCCGTCTAGAGCTAGCTAGCGTGACTAAGCCATTTAGAGCTAACTAGTATGATTGAAAGCTAACGTTTTCTTCACGTGCTTCACGTCCGTGAGAGTGTGTGTAGGTGAGTTAGGGCTCATCAGTCTCAAAATAATGAATAATAGACTACCACTCTTCAATTTATCATGATTTCTTGTGTGCTTTAGTGGCAAGCATGATTCTTTAGAAGAGCACGTCGTGAGTTCAAATCCCCCAATTCACATAAAGATTTTCTTATTTGTTTTCTTGTTTGTACAATCACTGACAGGTGGGGCCTTCCTATCAGGCCGTAACAAGGGTCGCAAGCGGCAGAGAAAAATACGCAGGGGTCATTTGCAAAAACTACAATGCCACATGTCAGTTTTAGAATGAGTGTGAATAAATTCGGTCAAAATCATAGAAATTCGATCAAAATAGACTAAAAGTCTCTTGGGTTGCAAGCTGTGGGACTAATCTTGCTCACTTTACAAGATGTAGGACTAAAATGCTCTCAGAGTGCAAGTTGTGGGACTAAAAATATATATACCTCTTCTTGTTTTGTTTCGACTGTGTGCGCATGTCCAGTACTGCCCTCAAGTTCCGCCGCCACCGTTGCTTGGTTCCCGATCGGCGCGTGCATGCTCCTAATCGAATTGTCTCCACCAGTTTTCCTTTAGTAAACCATGGAGACTCACTCGTGCTGCCCCAATCGATCTCCACTTAAGCCAGCGCCGCATGTAGATCGGCCATGTCCTGCGCCAGATGCATCTCTAAAGGTCAAACTCCTATTACTTCCATTCATTAATTTCCTCCTCAAATCCATAAGCATACATGATACATGCTTCCATCGATTGAATCAAGCCTGCCATTTTTTTGTTGGCCGCATGCAATTAGCTATAGCAGTTATAGCAGCTCCCTCGGGAAGCTGGCGATCTGCACCCCTCCAATTGGGCTCTTTTTCCCCTGCAGCAGCTCAGTAACAGAGCATCACTGCCCGCATTCACGCCATCGCACGCATGCGGCAGCGCCAGATCCCCATGCGCCACCGGCCTGCCACCTTGTCCCTCCCGCAGGATTTCGCCCTGTGTCACGTCTCTGGTTCTGCAGTTGGGTCTTGTCCGTGCTTCACCCGTGCAAGAGGCCGCAGCGGCAGTGCGTGTGCTCTCCACCGTCCCCGTTCGCCCCTCCGGCAAAATATCTTCGTGTATTTTCTGTCGCCCACATTAACATGGTGTCGTCTTGGATTTCAACCTCCATGTCTATCAAGTGTTTGATAAAATTGCCGCAAGAATTTTGGACTGGGAATTCCTCCTCCCGGCATCCGTCACTTTTGCTACTTCAACAATAACTTAAAGATCATCTATTCCCTTCACTGATCTAAACGATGAGATCCCAAACCTACTCTTATTTTGTATAAGTATAATATATCTTGTCACGTGTAATTATTTGTGATTGCATACATATTTTTTGTTCTCGGGTAAATAGTAATTCACCTAATAAATTAAATATGGAGGCCATATGCAGACGAATCTACTCTAATTTTGACTCCATTTAAATTTGTGTAGCGAACAGGGGTCATGCCTTGTTAAGACAACATCTAAATTGCGGGGTATCTAAATAACTAGAACCATATATCTAATTGTCGGGACCCCAGTTTCGCTTAATATTGTCTAATCGCATCGCATCTTTGCCATGACATACATCATACATGCATCATGCTCGATCTTTTGCCGTAGTATTAAATAGTGCATCCGGTGTTTCTTCTAGTGCTTTGCTTCTTCATGGATTAGGCCGGTGAGTTGATGTGAGTGTCGATCCGATCTTCGGATGAATCTTCAGCATCTTCGGATGAATCTTCGGCAATGTTTTCAGGCGAGCATTTCTCCCTCTTTCTACCTATTTTATATTTCTAGTCTTTATTTTCTTCTATTGATCTATTGCTATCTGTGTTGCGATGCTCTAGTTTTTGTACCTGAGATATCTCTTGCAGCCATTATATTGCCTTGGACACCTCCTATTACCTGTTGTTTGGTAGATAGTCGGCCTTGCGAGTCGTAGTTGCTTGCGCAGGTAATGCATCGCGCCGTCGATCTTTCACAGTTGTTGAAGTAATGCCGCATGTTTAATGTTGGAGATGATCATGGCTTTAATTACCGTTTAACAACTAAAATTAAAGTAGGTAAATAATGCAGAGGCATAGGTGGACAATAGATGTTATTTGGTTTTTAACCGTCCACTTGTGTCCCGTAGGACCCCGAGTACTTGATACATGTCCTTTGAATATTCGTACTATCCGCATGTGGGCCCATGAATCCTCTTAGCATGAGCTTGAGTCATATCTTATTTTTTGGGCCATAAAGTAGTTTGGGGCTTTATTACTATCCTGTACTTATACCATGCTTACTGCTTTATTTACTATTGCGCGTGGAGCGCCTGTACTATTTTGGAACAAACGTGGAATATTTTCGCGGTATCGACAAGCCCAGTCAAACTTTCGGGTTCCCAGTCGTTTACAACCATTGTCACAAACCTCTGGGTCCGTCTTGGAGCCGGCCAACTTCGTCGCGGGTAGCTTCGTGGGGTGGCCCCCTGAAATATTATATGAATCTGGCGATTTCTTTGTCATGATGCCTCGTTGGGTTTTCATTTGTTTTTTCCAAGGTTGATCGTGTGTGTGTTGCTATTTGTGCCCCCATACAGGGTAAAACTTTCTGAAAGTCGTGTCCGCGGTTATGGACGACTTGGAGCACAGTATCTCGATCATAGACAACTATAACTAAAGTAGTGCTGTAAATTTGACTTTATAATGACTAGTAATCAGCTTCACTACAACAGAATGGCTAAATAAAAGTACCAATAACTGCTAGTTTTGGGATGCCTCATGCTATATGTATCTGACTAGTAAGTATTACAACTACAACAGAATGGTTAACTAAAACTGCCCACTGTTTATAATATCAGGATGACTCATGCTATCTATATCTGACTAATAATTGCCGCAACTATAACAGAATGAATAAAACTGCCAACTGTGTGAGTTCCTCGGTTGACTTCCTCGTTTGGTCTCGAGGGGGAAATACCAGGATGGATATACTTGGTGATAGTTTTAGGTTGGATCTGAATAGGTCTTCTAATCCCTATTTGATAGTCGCCAGTTGTATTGAGTCTCTATAGGTTGTTTAGTGTATGCTGTGCTGCCGCTTCAGTCCACCATACCTATGTAGGCGAGGACTGCCGAATTCTAGTCTCGCCGTGTACTGGCCTCAGTACTGACCGCTCTCTTTTTCCTTTTGTCGGCATCCCTTTTGTTTAACCAGGTATTGAGATCGACGTCGTTAGCAGGGTTACCCTTCTGGCTCGGCCTGGGCAGGGTTATGGATGCCATTGGTTATTCTTCAGGGCTCTTATCTCAATTTGCATCTTGTCCGTACTCGGACGCTGAATCGTTTTCAAGGTGATTTGGATCTTTGTACTGTATATCTGTATTCTTGACTCTTGGAGTCGTTGTTGTATATATATGTTCTGTGGGTTTCATCGTGGACTATTGTGTAATGATATTACTTCGTTTTCCACCCGCACGCAAGTGCCTGGTGGGCAGCTTTGAATCGTTTCTATGCGGGTTTGGCGGGAATCGCTGAAACTTGCATAGGACCGATTCTGAGGGTGTTACAGCCGTTGGCGGCGGCCATCCCTTCCTAGAGGAAACCTTGCTGAATCTTCTCTAGGGCGTTAATCGTCTTCTTAGGAGGGTCCAACACGAGTAGTTGGTGCGCCGGTATGGCTCCAAGGACCGATTTAACCAGGGCTAGCCTTCCTGGCTTCTGCATTAGGTGCAATTTCCAAGTGGACAGTTTTGCCGCCACACGCTCAACGAGGGGTTTCATCTGGGCAGACGTGAGTCTGCGGGTGGAGAGCGGGATTCCCAGATAGGTTATGGGGAATTCCACGATCGGGCACCCCAGCGGTTGCAGCTGTAGGTTCTGTTGTGAGAAAGAAAGTATAGACCATATTTTCTTGAAGTATCCAGTTGCCAGATATACTTGGAGTGTGGTGGCGTGTGCTTTGGACAGTCACCAACTTACTGTAGGTGTAGATAATGTATGTGAATGGATTTTAAACTTAGGGGAATTGGATTACAGCAAGTGATTGCATCTGGGGTAGTTGTTGTTCTTTGTAATCCATGGAATATTAGCGTGTTTTGAGCATGTTTATCCTGTAGATCCTAATGTAGTTATTGCTGGCATTGCATTCAAACTTTCCTTTTGGTGGAAAATGCAGAAGATAAAGCTCAGAGACATACAGTGCTTCGGAGCCAAACTGCCGCTGGCTGTAGCATTGGAGATCTTCCGTAAGAACAAAGGCCGAGGTCCAATCACTATGCGCCTGGAATGAACTTGAGGGAGAGCTGATTCCTGGAGGTGCTGTGGTGTTATCTAAAAAGATGTGGTGTGTGTATGTCTGTGGCGTGTTTCGGACCTGGTAGTCTGTTAGTTCAAAAGTTATGGAGTTACGGGGGTTGTGTATAAATTTTATGTTGGTCTGGTTGTTTAGTTTTTCTTGTTGCCTCAGTTGCTGAGAGTTTGGCGACCAAAGCTATGGTCAGGATGGTTGTATGATACCTTGCTCAGCTTCTATAAAATGAAGTTGGGAGCGCGAGCTCCTTTAGTAAAAAAAAAAACAAGTTTCAATCTCCGACGGTATGAAGCGGTGGCGCTAGGAGACAAGGCAGCTTCGGCGACCAAGCAGCGACGCTTTGAGACAAGGGAGCTTCCGCGACCCAGCGGCGCGCTGGCGGCCATCAACCTGAGGGGAAGGGAGCGGCGATTTTAGGTTGGCAGCGGCAAAACTGAGAGGAGTGTGTGGTCGAGATGGGCTTAGCCCAGTAGGAGAATGGATTGTGCTTCTCCATGGGCTACATAAAACGGCATTCCTTGGCCGAGCCTAGATTTTAGTATTTTTTTTCCTCAAAAATACATTTTAACTTCCAAAATTTCAAGTTTATTTATATATTACTCAACTCTAGGTGGTTTTGCATTTCCAAAACCAAAATATACAAGGTGGTTCCCAAATGTAGAACTTGACCAACTTTGAAACTTCCACAACAAAAACAGAGGGCCCATGTACATCCTCTCTTTACCTTTCTTTTTGAGTGCGTCCACAACTTTCTTGAAGCAACATATAATCAGATGCTTGTAATCATCAGAATAAAGAGCTCACAACATACTGTCCACTGCTGAGAAGGATTGCAAGCGCACCTCAAATCCTTCCCAAAAATTCGAGATCCCGATGGGTTGCAGGACCATGGAGAATCCTCCAGTCGACACCTCATCTTCACATCTTCAGGAAACTGCACGGTGAAGAACAGCATAAGAAAATGGTCGCTAGCTTGAAGAAAAATAGCTCAACTGGATGGTACGAGAAGGTAAGTAATAACAAGCGTTGGCTTGGGAACACTGTACTGGATTAATTTTCCCCACCCTATCAACAAGAAAGTCAAGTTTAACATTTGACATATTCTGCTTCAGCTTCTTAATGAATTCGATTGGTACAAACATATAATGTTACAAGCGAAAAGTCTAGGTACAGATTCAAAAAATATGACAACTAATTCCAGAGACCTCATTTAGTTTGCTTAAAATTTATAGCCTTAGCTACCATACAATCAAACCGTAAATGTTGCACAGCTCTTCTGTAACCACAAAACTTGAATAGCGCCATGTAGGTCAAGGTATTATGTAACAAATACTTATAAAACCAAGGAAGGGAAATATTACAGACCTGCTCGATACTGGGCGTGTATATGCACACCTTTCGTTAAGGATGGCAATTTTATCCATGGATCCGGATACCCACGGATATCCAGCCCGATGGGTAAGGATATGGAGGGCTACTTATGCCCATGGATTTCATGGGGCGGATATCCACTAACTCATGGAGCGGGCATGGACAGAGGTTTCGCTCCACGGATATCCAAGGGATATCCGTTTGACACGCGGGACCCACGAGTGCGAGATATTGTTTTCTAACCAATAACTATTACATACGCCATACTCATTAAAAGGCCCAAGCTCCCACTTCCAAGACTGAACCACACAAAGGCCCACTTGTCCTTGGCTGCTACGCACACACTAAACAGGCAGCCGCCAGACGCCATTGACGTCTCCTTCCTCGGATACTTGTAGGCAGAAACCCAACAACATCACCGGTGCAGCACCACTGCTATCCCTACAACTCCTCTTCCTCCCCGAGTCCTCCTGCCACGTGGCGACCCAATGGTGGCCATCCATATAATAATTGTTGAAGCGTTATCAAACTATTGCCGAAATACTACTGAAATATTGTTGTAGTGTCGTTGTTATGTTGGTTGTTGTTATGTTTATGTATATAGCATATAACCAATGGATATCCATGGATACCCGGATATCCGACGGGTTTGGATTTGGGGCGACATCCATGCCCATGGATATCTTTATGGGCAGGCTAGAGTGAGGTTTATGGATTTGGATCTGGATTTGGTTTTGGTATATCCGTCCAAACCCGCTCCATTGCCATCCTTACCTTTCGTCATGCCATTCAGGGCCACTGGCCTGGAAGCACGACATGCAGCTATGTATCTTCTTGGTAGTCTTCCCTTGGACGTTGTCCACATACCGATAGAATGCACATCTCCAGGTCTCGCTGTAAAACAAAAACATGCCCCAGTACAGCCAGAACCCAAAGATGAACCCAGCTACCACAAAGCAATAGAACCACATTAACTCCATGTCTTCCGCAGCCTGCCTTGTTTCATTGTGAGTCAATGTCGACGAGTTCACACATTCATTCAATGGGAAACCACATAGCCCTGGATTGTTGCTGTATATGGATGGATGCGCAAGCATTTGCAGCTGATTGCCCATGGGTATCCTCCCTGATAAACAGTTACTCGAGAGATTCAGAGCGCCGATGCTCTTTAAACCTACAAAGCTTGGAGGAATTTCCCCTGAGAGTTTGTTCCGCGAGAAGTCCAAGGATTGAAGCCATACCAAATTGCCAATGTCTTCTGGAATACAGCCTGACAAAAGATTTCCTGATAAGTTTAGGTACGTGAGTCCAAGAAGGGTTGTGAGCCCATTTGGAATCTCTTGTGCAAGAGAATTGTCAGAGAAGTCGATACCCACCATGCCCGCTATCATGTTTCCAATCTCCACTGGGATGCTCCCTGTCAGGTTGTTGTTGCCAAGCGACAAGAAGAGGAGCTTCGTGAGCATCCCAGTTATAGGCGGGATTGATCCCGTCAAAGTAGCCGAGCTGAGATCGAGCACTTCTAAGCTTGTCAAGTTACCGATCTCTTCAGGTAGCATGCTATCGAGCCCCAGTTCTCTCAGTTCCAGTACAGTAAGTTGCGTCAGCTGGCCAATGCTGCATGGAATGGCACCCCTCAGAGACGGGCTGCCGATGATCCGCAACATGACTAAGCTTGTCAGGTTGCCAATCCCTGCTGGAATTGCACCGTGTAGACCATTCCAGGTCAGGATGAGATTCTTCAGGCGGGGAAAAGCCAAGAAGTTGAACTTATCGAGTGTGCCGTTCAGACTTGCGCCGTTAAGGTGGATCTCGCTGATGTGCCTGGCCGAGTCGCACGTGATGTACGTCCAACTGCAAGGGCTAGTGGAGTTGGCCAACAACGACCATGATGCAAGGGATTCATCGGTGCCGGCTAAGCTAGCCTTCCAATTGACAAGTGCTTCAGCTTCACGTCGTCGTAGGTCAACTCTCACCGGCTCGACAGGGTATAGCAGCAGGAGACAAGTGCAAGAGAGTAGGAGGAGGCCTACAGGATGGAGGTGCTTCATGATGGCATCAATGTGGGTGGTGCTTCACTGCTGGAGAGGATATAAAACCTCTGGGTGAGGCGGTGAGCTAGCCGGCCAGCCGGCCGGTCATTACAGTGATGGTCTGGTGGACCTCGTCGCTTATATATGGCTTCTTAGTAAATCAAGTTCTGTTAATTTACACTAAGCAGAAGCGGCCACTACGGTGGTGGCCTGCTGGATCTCGTCGCTGACAAATGGCATCTTAGTAAATGTAAGTTCTGCTAATTTAGATTAACTAGAAGCAAAATGCTACATGACTGTTCACAGGTACCATGAGGCCAATACAACAACTAATGACACACTAACAAAGAAGTAATATGTAATGTGCAAAGGCAGCATAGCCCACTAATCCTGAAATTAGAGGGCATAATCTGAACAGTACCTCATTTGAAGCCTTGGTACTTGGCGAGTTGCCACTTGCCAGTGCAATTATGAATACTGCTGGTCTCATGTGCCTCATTTTGCTGCACGCTGCAAAATCCGTGAACATGAATTCTAAGCACAAACTCAGTCATCTTCGGCCAATTTGGTGCTTTCCATGTGGCTGAAAAAGTTTGGAGCATACTCATGCCTTAAGAAGGGGGATCGGCTCCCAGTGTAGCACGTAACGCGTCGGTCGATCAGATTGATGAGCAACCAACAAAGATTGTCCGTTGCTGAGATGGAGACGACATCAGCTGCAAGTATGCCTCCTTCAGTGGACACCATGTCTTCACATCTTCAGGAAACTGCACGGTGAAAAACAGCGTAAAACAACTGTCGCTATCTTGGAGAAAAGTAGCTCCACCGGATGATGCAAGAAGATGTAAGTAATAACAAGCTTTGGCTTGAGAACTCCCAGTACTGGATGAACTTTGCCCCACCCAATCAACAGGAAAGCCAAGTTTTCATTTGACATATTCTGCTTCAGCTTGTTAACGAATTCAAAATGACCCCCTCTTAACATTCGGAGTTAAAAACAATGCCATTCTAAGTTCAGAAAAATAACACAAAATATCGGACCGCAGAAGAGTTCAAAACAGATGTCTATTGTTGTTACTAACCAAATAACTAGCTACAGATGTAAAAAACAATATGACAATTGATTCCAGAGGTCTCATTTACTTTCCTCCAAACAGCCTTATCTACCATACAATTGATGAGTAAATGTTGCACAGCTCATCTGTAGCCACAAAACTTGAATAACACCATGCACATCAAACTACTACGCAGCAAATACCTTTATAACCAAGGAAAGTAAATATTACAGACATGCTCGATATTGGGCGTGTATATGTACAACTTTAGTTCAGCACCACATGATGCACTTCCTCGTTCATTTAGGGCCTCTAGCCTGGAAGCATGGCATGGAGCTATATATCTTCTTGGTTACCTTCCATTGCAGCTTGTCCACATACTGATAGAACGCACATCTCCAGGTCTCACTGTGAAAGAAGAACATGCCCCAATACAGCCAGAAACCAAATACGAACCCAGCAGCCACAAAGCAATACACCCACAATGCCTCCGTACCATTAGATTGGCTCATTTCATTCTGTGTCGATGTTGGCGAATTTATCCAGTCCTCCAACGGGAAACCACATAGCCCTGAATTGTTGCTGTATATGGATAGATCTACGAGCGTTTGTAGCTGATTGCCTGTAGGTATCCTCCCCGATAAACTGTTACTCGATAGGTTTAGAGAGCTGATGCTCTTCAAACCTGCAAAGCTTGGAGGAATTTCCCCTGAGAGCTGGTTTCTTGAAAGGTCCAACGATTCCAGCAGTACCAGATTGCCAATGTCTTCCAGAATACAACCTGACAGATAATTTCCTGACAAATTCAGGTACGAGTACATGAGTCCAACAAGGGCTGTGAGGCCATTTGGGATCTCTCGTGAAAGAGAGTTACCAGATAAGTCAATACCTGCCATGGCTACTATCATGAAACCGTAAACATAATCCCTATTCTTCCAAACATAATCCCTATTCTTCCAAACTATTTGAATCTGCACTTGCTGCATGTACTGGCTATCGTATATGAAGTCAACGTCTTTCTGATTAATGCCAGTAAAATTCGTAAAATCGTCTGGAACAGGTCCGATGAGCTTGTTTTTTGACAAGTCCAATACCTGGAGGTGCCGGAATTGTAATATTTGGTGGGGTATGATGCCGTCAAGAATGTTTGATGACAATCGAAGAAATTTGAGATTTGGCAATCTGTTGCTTATCCAAGAAGGTATTGAACCTGAGAAATTATTGCCTCCAAGATCTAGAGTGATAAGGTTTTTGCATTTCTTAAGACCCAAAGGAAAGGTTCCTTCAAAATGGTTATTTGCTAGGTGTAGGTTGTTGAGGTTACCATGGCATGTCCTAGAAAACGGAACTAAACCATCAAAAGAGTTGCTGGACAGATCAATGAAACTGGTAGAGGCTATGGTTCTACCAGATCTCGGACGTAGATTATAGGGGTGGAAGTGAGGGTGGAGAGGCTGGAGGCGCAGACGCCGGCGGCTGGGCGCCGTCGCTGCGAGAGGGAGGAGGCGGCGGCTAGGGTTTGGGGCTCCGGTCCTCTCGTACTAGGGAAAGGTCCTCTCAATGCTCTAACGCCCACACTGGATATGGACCGAACTCAGGAGACGACAACAGAATATGTTTATTGTCTGATTATAATCAAAGGGGTACATGCGTTTATATAGGAGGGCAGCTCCTCTAAACCCTAGATAACTTGGGCTAAGCCCCTAATTGGGCCTCTTTCGTGTATACTGGAGCCCGACCATAACATCTCTCCCCGCCTTCTCAAACAGCTCGTCCTCGAGCTGAACATCTGGAAACTGCTGGTGGAAATCGTCGAGCTGCTCCCAAGTTGCTTCCTCCTCGGGCAGGCCGGCCCACTGCACCAAGACATGCCACACGCCGCGACGCTGCTGTGCCTGCATCACCTTCGCCACCTTCGCGGGAGCCGGAAGAAGTCAGCCATCTGAAGTAGGAGGAAGGGCCGGTGGCGCTGCAGGAGGGTCCCCGCGGTAGGCCTTCAGTAAGCCAACATGGAAGACGTCGTGGAGGCGAGACCCAGCTGGCAGCTCAAGGCGGTATGCGAGTGTGCCAACACGCTCCAGCACACGAAAGGGACCGACGTAGCGGGGTCCCAATTTGCGCTTGGAGCGCGGGTCCAAGGACTGCGTGGTCCTGTGAAGGAGGCGCAACCACACCCAATCGTCCACCGCGAACTCCGCCTCTCGATGATGAGCATCATAGTACTTCCTGGCCAGCTGTTGTGCTTGGAGAAGACACTGGCGCGCCTCAGTCAGGATCTCGTCGCGGGTGCGGAGTAAGTCGCCCGCCGTCTCGGACCGAGCCGTGCCAGGCTCAAAAGGAAGCATCGCCGGAGGTGGGCGGCCGTAGACTGCCTCAAAAGGTGTGGCATGCAGGGCGGAGTGATAGGAGGTGTTGTAGCAGTACTCCGCCCACGCCAACCAGTCTACCCAAGCTCGTGGACGATCACCCGTAACACAGCGCAAATACATGGCGATCACCTTGTTGACCACCTTGGACTGGCCGTCCGTCTGAGGGTGAAACGCCGTGCTCATGCGGAGCTTCACGCCCGCCAGCCGAAAGAGATCCCGCCACACGTGACCCGTGAACACAGGATCACGGTCGCTAACGATGGACGAAGGAAACCCGTGGAGGCGGACGATGCCGTCGAAGAAGGCCCGCGCCACGGATGCGGCTGTATAGGGGTGACCGAGGGCGATGAAGTGCGCGTACTTGGAGAAGCGGTCAACCACCGTGAGGATGACGGATTTGCCGCCCACCTTGGGAAGGCCCTCGATGAAGTCCATGGAGATATCTGCCCACACCTGGGAGGGTACGTCCAGCGGCTGTAGCAGACCCGCGGGTCGCAGTGTCTCCGTCTTGTTCCGCTGGCATGTCACGCATGACCGCACCCAGTCACGGACCATCGCACCATCACCGGGGATGTAGAAATCAGCACGGAGGCGATGGAGGGTCTTCTGCACGCCCTCGTGTCCTGCAGAGTGTGCCAGGGACAAGACCTGGTGGCGCAGGTCACCGTGGTCGGGCACGAAGAGGCGGCGCCCGTGTATAAGCAGCCCATCGTCCAGGCGCCAGGGCGCCCCCAGCTCGCCGGTGTCAAGGCGCCCGCAGAGCGCCTGTGCGTCTGCGGCAGTAGAAGTTGCCCGGCGGATGTCGTCGATGAAGGCAAAGGACGGCCCGGAGCGGATGCACAGGACGGCGCCCGCCGTGGCAACATCGTCTGTGACATCCTCAGTGTCGCGGCGGGACAAGGCGTCAGCGACCGTGTTGAGACGGCCGGGGCGGTACTCGACGGTGAAGTCGAAGCCGAAGAACTTGCTGATCCACTGGTGCTGCGGGACGGTGGAGAGGTGCTGGTCCAGCAAGAACTTGAGGCTGTAGTGGTCCGTACGCACACGGAACGACCGGCCCCAAAGGTAAGGTCATTGTGGGCGTTGATGCTTTTATTGTCGATTGCTTCTTGTGTACTTTGCATCTTGCGGTATGTTGGGATGAAGCGGCCCGGGCTAACCTTACATGACATCGTTCATGAGACTTGCTCCACGCTTGACATGCAACTTGTATTGCATAAGTGGCTTTGCGGGTGCCTGTTTCTCCTAGCATAGTTAAGATCCAATTTACAACGGGTGATCAACAATGCTAGTATCAATGTTGTGGTTCTTGTTCATAAGTTAGAACGACACTTATTGAAAGCCCCAAACCACGTAAAATATGCAAAGAAAGTAGAGGCGTCTAACTTTGTTTTGCAGGGGTGTGCAGTGATGTGATATGGCCATGATTGTGATTATATTTGATGTATGCAATGTTCCTTATTGTAAGTTGGCAACCGGCAGGAGCCATATGGTTGTCTTTAATTTATGTTAAGACCCGCGTGTCTATTCAAAGTAGTTGTAATAGTTGAAGCCGGTGGACGACAACCATGGAGAAGCGTCATTGACCTTGATGCAATGCCGGTGATGATGGAGATCATGTTCGTGCTTGAAGATGGAGATCGGAAGCAAAAAGAAGAAAGGCCATATCATATCACATATATATTGAATTGCATGTGATGTTAATCCTTTATGCATCTTGTATTGCTTAGTAGACGACGGTAGCATTATAAGATGATCCCTCATGCACATCAATTTCAAATCATAAAGTGTTCACCCTTAGTTAGCACCGTTGCTAAAGCTTGTTGTTTCGAAGCACCACGTGATGATCGGGTGTGCTAGATTCTGCAAGTGTATACAACGTGAGCAAGCCAGATTTGCTCATGCAGAAACTAAGGTTTGATCTTGACGAGCCTAGCATGTACAGACATGGTCTCGGAACACGGATCACCGAAAGGTAAAGCATGAATCATATAGTAGATATGATGAACATGTCGATTGTTCGCCATTGAAGCTATATCAACTCTCGTGATGATCGGTGTTGATATGGTGGATTTGGTTTGTGTGATCACTAAAACAATGTGAGGGATATTGTTTTGAGTGGGAGTTCACCTAGTTTAATTTCATTAATTAATTTGAACTCAATTTGTCATAAACTTAGTCTAAACTATTGCAAATATGTTGTAGATCAATGGCAGCCCCTACCATCAATTTTAATGCGTTCCTAGAGAAAGAAAAGTTGAAAAACAATGGAAGCAACTTCGCGGATTGGTTCCACAATTTGAGGATTGTCCTCACAGCTGGTAATTTGACCTATGTGCTGGATGCACCGCTGGGTGACCCACCTGCAGATGATGCTCCCGATGAAGTAAAGAATGTTTACCTCGCTCGGAAGAATCAGTACTCCATAGTTCAGTGTGCTATCTTGTATGGTTTGGAATCGGAGCTTCAGAAAAGGTTTGAGGATTCAGACCCATATGATATTGTCGAGGATCTCAAATTGATTTTTGAGACTCATGCGGCAATTGAAAGTTATGAAGCTTCTGAAAAGTTCTTTAACTGCAAGATGGAAGAGGGCAGCTCCGTCAGTGAGCATGTGCTTAAGATGTCTGGGCACGCAAACAAACTTCAAAGCTTGGGTATTGTGATTCCTAATGCTTTGGGGATTTACCGTGTCCTCCAATCACTACCACCAAGTTAGAAGAACTTTGTGATGAACTACAACATGCAGAACATGAACAAGACGTTGCCAGAACTCTTTGCCATGTTGAAATCTGCAGAAGCGGAGATTAAGAAAGAGCACCAAGTGTTGTTGGTCAATAAGACCACCAAATTCAAGAAAGGCAAGTCTAAGCAAAAGGGACACTTCAAGAAGGGTGGTAAGAAAGTTACCACGCCGGCGAAGAAGACCAAGGCTGGACCTAAGCCTGATACTGAGTGCTTTTACTGCAAGGGAGAAGGTCACTGGAAGCGGAATTGCCCAAAATACTTGGCGGATTTGAAGAACGGCAACATCAAGAAGAAAGGTATATCTGATATACATGTTATTGATGTGTATCTCACTAGTACTCGTAGTAGTGCCTGGGTATTTGATACTGGTTCGGTTGCTTATATTTGTAACTCGAAACAAGTGCTGCAGAATAAACGGAAGCTAGCGAAGAACGAGGTGACGATGCGCGTGGGAAACGGATCAAAGGTTGATGTGATCGCGGTCGGCACACTACCCCTTCATCTACCATCGGGATTAGTTTTATACTTAAATAATTGTTATTTAGTGCCTGTGTTAAGCATGAACATTATATCGGGATCTTGTTTATTGCGAGACGGTTACTTGTTTAAATCAGAGAATAATGGTTGTTCGATTTATATGAGTAATATGTTTTATGCACATGCACCTTTGATAGATGGTCTATTCTTATTGAATCTCGATAGTGGAAATACACATATCAACAACATTGAGGCTAAACGTTTGAAATCAAGCGATAATTCGACCTATATGTGGCATTGTCGTCTTGGTCACATTGGAGTGAAGCGTATGAAGAAACTCCATTCCGATGGACTTCTTGAATCACTTGATTTTGAATCACTTGAAAGATGCGAAGCATGTCTGATGGGAAAAATGACTAAGACTCCATTTTCTGGTATGATGGAGCGAGCTACGGACTTATTGGAAATTATACATACCGATGTGTGTGGTCCAATGAGTGTAGCATCGCGCGGTGGTTATCGTTATGTTCTTACCTTCACGGATGACTTGAGTAGATATGGGTATATCTATTTCATGAAACATAAGTCCGAAACTTTCGAGAAGTTTAAGGAGTTTCAAAGTGAGGTAGAGAATCAACGTAACAAGAAGATTAAATTTCTACGTTCTGATCGTAGAGGTGAATATCTAAGTTACGAGTTTGGCGAGCATTTGAAGAAATGCGGAATACTTTCACAATTGACACCGCCGGGAACACCACAGCGTAATGGTGTGTCCGAACGTCGTAATCGAACTCTCTTAGATATGGTTCGTTCTATGATGTCACTTATAGATTTACCGCTATCATTTTGGGGTTATGCATTAGAAACAACCGCATTCACTTTAAATAGGGCACCATCTAAATCCGTTGAAACGACACCATATGAATTATGGTTTGGGAAGAAACCTAAATTGTCGTTCCTTAAAGTTTGGGGATGCGAAGCCTATGTAAAGAAGTTACAGCCGGACAAGCTTGAACCCAAAGCGGAAAAATGCGTCTTCATAGGATACCCGAAGGAAACTATTGGGTATACCTTCTATCATAGATCCGAAGGCAAAATCTTCGTTGCCAAGAATGGATCCTTTCTAGAGAAGGAATTTTTCTCGAAAGAAGTGACTGGAAGGAAAGTAGAACTCGACGAGGTTATCGAACCTTCTCTCGAAATTGCGAGTAGCGCAGCACCGGAAGAAGTTCCTGTGGTGCCTGCACCAATTAGAGAGGGAGCTAATGATGGTGATCATGAAACTTCGGTTGAAGTTGCTACAGAGCCTCGGAGGTCAACGAGAACTCGTACCACTCCAGATTGGTATGATCCCGTTATGAGTGTCATGTTGGTGGACAACACCGATGACCCCGAGACATATGAGGAAGCGATGATGAGCCCAGATTCCAATAAATGGCAAGAAGCCATGAAATCCGAGATTGGATCCATGTACGAAAACCAAGTATGGACTTTGGTGGACTTACCGGATGGCCGAAAGGCTGTCGAGAACAAATGGATTTTCAAGAAGAAAACAGATGCTGATGGTAATGTTACTGTCTATAAAGCTCGACTTGTCGCAAAAGGGTTTCGACAAATTCAAGGAGTTGACTACGATGAGACTTTCTCACCGGTAGCGAAGCTAAAGTCTGTGAGGATTATGTTAGCAATCCCTGCATATTATGATTATGAGATATGGCAGATGGATGTCAAAACAGCATTCCTCAATGGAGATATTGATGAAGAGTTGTATATGATGCAACCCAAAGGTTTTGTCAATCCTAAAGATGCTAACAAGGTATGCAAACTTCAACGGTCCATCTATGGATTGAAGCAAGCATCCCGAAGTTGGAATCAACGTTTTGATAAGGTAATCAAAAGTTTTGGTTTTATACAAACTTATGGAGAAGCTTGTATTTACAAGAAAGTGAGTAGGAGCTCTGTAGCATTCTTAATACTATATGTGGATGACATATTGTTGATTGGGAATGATGTAGACCTTCTTAATAGTGTCAAAGAATATTTGAATAATAGTTTTTCAATGAAGGATCTTGGCGAAGCAGCTTACATATTAGGCATAAAGATTTATAGAGATAGATCGAAACGCCAAATATCATTGTCACAGAGTACATATTTGGACAAAGTTCTAAAGAGGTTTGGAATGGAAGAAAGCAAGAAAGGGTTCTTGCCCATGTTGCCCAATATGACCTTGAGTAAAACTCAAAGTCCGACATCGGTAGAAGATAGAGAAAGGATGAGTAAGACTCCCTATGCATCAGCCATAGGATCTCTAATGTATGCCATGCTATGTACTAGACCCGACATTGCATATGCTGTTAGTTTAACTAGCAGATATCAAAGTGATCCAGGAGTGGATCATTGGACAGTGGTCAAAAACATCCTTAAGTACTTGAGAAGAACTAAGGATATGGTTCTTTCTTATGGAGGTGATGAACAGCTCGTTGTTAATGGTTACACCGATGCTAGTTGGAACACTGATCCGGATGATTCTAAATCACAATCTGGATACGTATTTATTTTGAATGGTGCAGCAGTTAGCTGGAGGAGTGCAAAGCAAAGCGTTGTGGCGAGATCTTCAACTGAATCGGAATACATGGCTGCTTCGGAGGCTTCACAAGAAGCGATATGGATGAAAGAGTTCATTACAGAGCTGGGTGTGGTTCCTAGTGCGCTGGACCCAATGTCTATCTACTGTGATAACATGGGCGCCATAGCCAATGCGCAAGAACCAAGGTCACACAAGAAGCTGAAGCATATCAAGCTACGTTTTCACGCTATTCGAGAACATATCCAGGATAGGGATATAAAGATTTGCAAAGTGCACACAGATCTGAATGTGGCGGATCCGTTGACTAAACTTCTCCCGAGGGCAAAACATGACCAACACCAAACTGCCATGGGTGTTCGGTATATTACCATGTAATCTATATTAGATGACTCTAGTGCAAGTGGGAGACTGTTGGAGATATGCCCTAGAGGCAATAATAAATGTAGTTATTATTATATCTTTGTGTTTATGATAAATGTTTACATTCATGCTATAATAGTATTAACAGGGAAACATTAATACTTGTGTGATTTGTAAACTTAATTTGAAGTCCCTAGTATAGCCTCTATACTTCACTAGCTTGTTGGTTGATAAATGATTGTGGTTTCCCTATCATGAACATTGAGATGTTATCAACAACAAGATCATATCGTTAGGAGAATGATATGGTGGACATACTCCTATAGATAAGCATAGCATAAAGATCAAGTCATTTCAATAGTTCAATTGCTATATGCTTTCTGATACATAGTAACCTAATTCCTTCGACCATGAGATCATGCATATCACCTTTACCGGATGGATGCTTTGATGACATCAAACACCACACCGTAACTGGGTGGCTATAAAGGTGGCATTGAGTGTTCGGAAAGTATTGGTTGAGACACATGGATCAAGAGTGGGATTTGTCCATCCATATGACGGATAGATATTCTCTGGGCCCTCTCGGTGAAATGTCATCCAATTAGCTTGCAAGCATGTGACTGGCTCACAAGGGATCACATATCACGGGAACGAGAAAAGAGTACTTATCAGTAACGAGGTTGAACTAGGTATGCAGAGATACCGACGATCATAACCTCGGATAAGTAACATATCGTGAGACAAAGGGAAATTGGTATCGTATGTAAGTGGTTCATTCGATCGCAAAGTAATCGTAGAAATATGTGGGAGCCATATGAATTTCCAGATTCCTCTATTGGTTATTGTTCGGAGAACTGTCTCGATCATGTCCGCATAATTCACGAACTGTAGGGAGACACACTTAAGGATTCGACGTTGTTTTGAGTAGTTATGGTATTATGAGAAAGAGACCGAATGTTGTTCGGAGTCCCGGATGGGATCCGGGATATCACGAGGTGATCCGGAATGGTCCGGAGAATAAGATTCATATAAAGAAAGTCCCGTTTCGGAGTTCGGAAATGATTCCGGTGAATGTTCTAGAAGGTTCCGGAATGTCCGGCACTCCGGGAAGGGGGAGGGGTACATGAATGTGTCATTACATATTGGAATGATTGCATCATGTACTAAGTGTTCTTGCTGTCCCAAATAAAGGATTAAATTGAATCCTAAAACAGAAAAGTCAAATGTCCAGTTTGAAAGTCAAACGGCTAAAACAAGAAACTGTGGGAAACAAGCAAGAGGAGTTGGGAACCGACTTGAGGGAGGAGTCTCCTCCCCAAGCCGACGCGCCACCCAAGACCGACTTGGGGAGGGACTCCCCTCCCCTGGCCGCGCCTCCCAACTATAAAAGGAGGGGCAAGGCCTCCTCCTCTAGACACACAAGTTTCTACCTCTAATCTCCGGTTTAGAGCCGTTTTGGTTTAGAGCTTCTAATTGCTTTAGCCTGCGGTTTAGAGCCTTCTAATTGGTGTGTCTAATCTCTAGACCACTAATAGCCCTCTCTCATAATCCACCATACTCGCTCCGGCTTAAGGCGAAGCCCTGCGGGATTTCCCCTCTACTTCCGGTACCACGCCGTTGTGCTGCCGGAATCGCGAGGAGAGTGCTACAACCTCCGCTGCCTGCTGGAACAAGGGAGAGGAAGGTCTTCGTCGAGTACCGAACGTGTGACCGACTGCGGGAGCGCTGCCGGAACGCAGCGCCGGAAGGATCGTCTACACGATCTTGAGATCGAGAAGAGTACGACTACATCACCCACGAGAATCCGCTCTCGTTAAACGCTTTGGAATCTTCGAGGGTAAGTTATTCCATCGACTCGTTGCTACAATCTAGTAGATAGATCTTGGCTTGTTTGTTTGTATGCGATAGAAAAATTTTGTTTTCCATGCTACGAACCCCTACACGAACGGCATGTCAAAGTCCGGCATCTGGAGGACGGGTCCCGTCGTGAGCGCCCGCTAGAGAGCTTCAAACACCGTAGTCGCCTCCTCGTCCCAGGAGAAGGCGTCACGGCGAAGGAGGCGTGTCAGTGGCGTGGCGATGAGGCCGAAGTCCCGGATGTACTTCCGGTAGTAGCCGGCGAGGCCCAAGAAGCCGCGGAGAGCCCGCGGGGACCGCGGGGTCGGCCACGCGGCGACGGCGGCGACCTTGTCTGCGTCCATCGCGACACCTTCCGCCGAGATGACGTGCCCTAGGTACGCGACGGAGGTCGTGCCGAACGAGCACTTCGAGCGCTTGAGGTGGAGACGATGCGCTCGAAGCTCGTTGAAGATGATGGCCACGTGCTGCAGGTGCTCTGCCCAGGATGAACTGTAGATAAGAATGTCATCAAAGAAAACAAGCACAAAACGGCGCAAGTATGGGCTGAGCACGTCGTTCATCAGGGCCTGGAAGGTTGCCGACGCGTTGGAGAGGCCGAACGGCATCACCAGGAACTCGAAGTGGCCATGGTGAGTACGGAACGCCGTCTTCTCGATGTCGTCCGGGTGCATGCGCACCTGATGATAGCCCGAGCGCAGGTCGAGCTTGGTGAAGAAGCGCGCCCCGTGTAGCTCGTCCAAGAGCTCATCCACGACGGGGATGGGAAACTTGTCCTTGGACGTCATGGCGTTGAGGGCGCGGTAGTCGATGCAGAAGCGCCATGTGCCGTCGGGCTTGCGCACAAGGAGCACCGGGGCAGAGAACGGCGATGTCGAAATCCGGATGATGCCCTGCGCGAGCATGACCGCCACCTGGCGCTCGAGCTCGTCCTTCTGCAGCTAGGGGTACCGGTACGGGCGCACTGCGACAGGCGCCATGTCCGGCAGCAGGTGGATGCGGTGGTCACAGGGCCGCGCGGGTGGGAGGCCCTGTGGCTCGTCGAAGATGTCGCTGTGCTGCTGCAGGAGGTCGGCCAGGAGCGGATGCGCCTCGTCAAGTGCGGCCGCCATCAACTGAAGCTGCGGGGACATGGCGTCGGAGCCGCCGATGCCTGTCCACTGAACGCGACGGCCCCCCGCGCGCCAGAAGATGAGGGACAGCACGTCGAGGTCCCAAAGGATGGGGCCTAGTGTGGACAGGAAATCGACGCCGAGGATGAAGTCGTAGCAGCCCAGGTCGATGCCGACGCAGTTGATGGAGAAGGGCTCGTCGCCGATGAGGACGGGAACCTGTCGCGCCACGCCGTGGCAAGTAAGGCGGTCCCCGTTGGCGACGGTGACGCTGAACTTCTCCGCGCCCGCCGGCTGAAGTGCGAGGCGGCGCATGGCGTCCCTGGACAGGAAGTTGTGCGTCGATCCCGTGTCCACGAGCGCGGTGAGATGCTCCCCGTTGATCGTCACCGGAAGCAGCATCGTCTTCGCCGTCTTGATGCCTGCCAAGGCATGAAGGGAGACGACGAAGGCGGTCGCATCGACCGGCCCGTAGGTCGTGACACCGGCCTCGGAGAGTGTGGTGGTGTCGAGCTCCGCGGTGAGGGCCTCTACCTCCGCGTCGTCGACGGTCTCCAAGTAGAACAGGCGGGCGCACGTATGACCCGGCGCATACGGCTCGTCGCAGTTGAAGCACAGGCCCTTGCGGCGCCGCTCGAGCTGCTCGGCTGATGTCAAGCGCCGGAAGGTACGCGTCGGCGCGGGGGGCGGAGGCAGTAGCGGCCGGCAGAGCAGGGCGCATCGGGGTGGCGGTCGCCAGTGCGGGGCGGGTCGAGGGACGCGCGCCGCGACCTGGGAACGCCTGCTGCATGGCGTTGGCGTGCTGCTCGTACGCGCGCGCGTAGTACATGGCCGTCTGCAGGTCCTGGTGGACGGTGGTGTTGGCGCGAAGGGCGCCGCCGGTGGGGGCGGTGACCTGTAGGGAACCTGGAGGAAGGTCCGTAGGTTCGAGACCGCCAGGGTGAGGTCGCGGATTGCCGATGACATCTCCGCCGGAGAGAGGACGGTGGCCGCGTCGGCTGCCAGGGCCGCGGTGCCCGAGGCGGGCGGACCCGAGGTGGCCGGCGGCGGCGTCTGCTGCGAGGTGGCGGTGGCCGCGCCGGTGGAGGCGGCAGCGGTGGTAGGGAGGCCGGAAGAACTCATCGAACCAGAGCAATCTGATACCAAATTGGTAGAGGCTATGGTTCTACCAGATCTCGGACGTAGATTATAGGGGTGGAAGTGAGGGTGGAGAGGCTGGAGGCGCAAACGCCGGCGGCTGGGCGCCGTCGCTGCGAGAGGGAGGAGGCGGCGGCTAGGGTTTGGGGCTCCCGTCTTCTGAGGGAGATGACAACAGAATATGTTTATTGTCTGATTATAAGCAAAGGGTACATGCATTTATATAGGAGTTTATATAGGAGGGCAGCTCCTCTAAACCCTAGATAACTTGGGCTAAGCCCCTAATTGGGCCTCTTTCGTGTATACTGGAGCCCGACCATAACAGAAACCCAAACTTGGCATGTCCCAGAAACACTTGGGGAATCCTCCATGTAAGACATTGTTTGATAGGTCTAGGAGGTTTAAATAATTATAGTTACAAAGGAATACCTCGCCCCCATCTTTCAGAAGCGTGCCATACAACAGGGTTTTGACTAAAGGCCATCATCTGCAGTCCTAGATGCTCGTCAAAACAGTCCCTTATATCTGCAACAATGGTGTTTGATGTGAAGTCAATAAACATTAGACTTGTGCAGTTTTGGAAGGTCTGGTGGTGAATGCCTGTAAATCCATTGTAACTAGCACCGACAATACGAAGAGCACCTCCTATGCAAATGGATGATGGGAACAGCCCAGAAAAGTTGTTGTGTGAAATTTCGAATATATCCAAGAGGCTGCTATTCCCAAGCTCTGGGACGATGTGGCCTCGTAGCTGATTGCTTGACAGATCCAATTCCTGCAGGTGTGTCAAACTAAAGATCGTACCTGGTACATTCCCATCTAAATAATTAGCCGAAAAGTCTATTTGTTGCAGTCCAGTCATGTTTCCAATCTCCATTGGGATGCTCCCTGTCAGGTTATTGCTGTCCAGACACAGCACACGGAGCTTCACGAGCATCCCAATTGTAAGTGGGACTGATCCTATTAAAGTAACCCTGCTGAGACTGAGCTGCTCCAATCTCGTCAAGTTACCTATCTCTTCTGGTAGTGTGCTGTCGAGCCCCAGAGTATCCAGATGCAGTACAACAAGGTGCTTCAGCTGGCCAATGCTGCGCGGAATGGTGCCCCTCAAATACGGGTTGTAGATGATATACAACTGGACCAAGCTTGTCAAGTTGCCAATTCCTGGTGGAATGATACCGTACAGACCATTCTGGGACAAGATGAGTTTCTTCATGTGTGGAAAGGCCGAGAAGTCGAACCTGTCAAGTGTGCCGTTCAGGCTTGTGTCGTCTAGGTCAAGCTCTGTGATGTGCCTCGCTGGATCACAACTGATGTGCGCCCAGCTGCAAAGGCTGGTGGAGTTGGCCAACGACCATGATCCAAAGGACTCATCGGCGCCGGCCAAGCTGGCTTTCCAATTGACAAGTGCTTCAGCTTCACGCGAGAAGTCTCCTCTCAGTGGCGCAGCAGCGCATAGTGAGAGACAGGTACAAGAGAGCAGGAAAAGGCCTACAGGATAGAGATGCTTCATGATGGTTTCAGTACAGAGTTGCTTCACTGCTGCAGAGGATATAAACCTCAGGATGAGCAAGCCAGCCGGCCATTACAGTGGTGGTCTGGCAGACCTCGACACTTCTACAAATGGCATATTCTTAGGAGTAAATGAAGTGATGTTATTTTAGATTAAGGAGAAGCTACATGCTACTAGTATTTTATAGAATCCTCGTGAGAATAGGAAATTATGAATCGCATGATGTATGTATGTGTCATTATCAGGGTGCCACTTGGAAGTCATTGCACACACATGCTTAACTCGATTTTTTTTTCTTCAACACTACTGGTTCTTACCAAAAAGTAGCCAGCTAAGATAAATTAACATCGTATTATGTTCTTGCCGAAAATAAATGGTATGGCAAAATGAATTTTGGTCAAGGCCAAAGAAACCGGCATATATTACTCCAGAGAGTTTGTTCAAATCATCCAGTCTGGAGAGCAATAGAATGGTAACGGTGGGGTTAACTGCCATTACAGAACCCAGCTGACATGGAGAAACAGTGTGGGTAATGTCGCTTTATACGTTTCAAAGACAATCACTAAAAGAGCATTACCATTCAAAATTGGTTATAATAGTATGATGACACGCTAATGAGCTTCGATGTAAATAAAATATTGAAATGCACTGAAGTAGATGGCCAGTACTGACTTGTAACTGGGGAACAAGATCAGCAGAATCATCTGATTGATCTGAATGCAGACTTCGCAACTATTCTTCACTGGAGATAGAAGATGGGCGTAGAGGATGCTGCTGTAGAAATCGGCGGGGAGGGGCGATTCTGCCATGCGTCGGAGGGAAGTGTGACGAGGGCGTGGACGCAGAAGGGATATTGCCAGCGAAGGCGAGGATGGCCGCGCAGTAGGCGGGGAGGAGCTCGGGCAGGCGAAGAGGGAGAAGTTGGCGCAGGGGCAGGGGCGGGACAAGGCGAGCTGGAGGAGGCGCCGGAGCGAGGAGGTAAGAGAGGGGGAGGGGGTGCGGAGGCGGTAGTTCATCTCCTCTCGAAGCGGCGGGAGGCGGCCATCGGCCGGACCCGGAAGGGAAGGGCAAATGGTGTGGTGGAGATGGGCTCAGACCAGCAGAGAAACCCACCCAGGCAAAGCCCAGAATTTAGTAGTACTAGTATTCGATTTGCTTTTCCTCTAGAACTGAAAGTAATTTTTTTTTGCTAAAAAAGTAATTTTTTTTAACTAGCACAAAATTCAGGTTTATTTATTATGTTTTCAAATATTTATCATTCAACCGTTCAGTCAATGATTCTTTGATGTTTTTTTCTCTTAGACTAGTCATAGCGAGAAGCTTTATGAACAAGCCTATAAGGAAGGAGGGGGATCCACAACAATGCCCTCGTGAGGGAATTGATGATCGGGGCTGACGGCACGACACCGTCAAGCAGGGCTTTCGCCTGGAAAATACCACCCACAAGACTCCAAAAGGCCTAGTGCTGTAACACCACAAACAAGCACTATGTCGTCAAGGCGACGCCTTCAAAACCATCATGCATTGAGATCTTCTCGGAGCGTTTAGTACAGCCAACGGGAACTGTATTTTGACTAACCCATGATCTGAGCAAGGAAGAACATTTTGTCGTCCCGATCTCAACAAGCGCCTACTTAGGAAAGGAGAAAATGAAAGACAAAAGAGAGCTCTTGTGGGGGTACATAGGCTCCAGCGACAAGGCGCGACCCTACCGTGTCGCTTGGCGCGCGCAAAGCCAAAGAGCCTACCACCTCCATGGCATGATCTCCACCGTAGTCGTTGATTCGAAGTTGCTTCGGCCTACATCAGCCCCCCCCCCCCCCCCCCCACGCACACACACACACACACACACACAGAGAGAGAGAGAGAGAGAGAGGAGGCTCCGTCGCTACCGCAGGCCGAACGACGGCTAACAATGACGATGAGGGAGGGGTGGTGGTGGGGGAAACCATATATCCCCGAATCTCCTAAGGAGGACGTCGTGGGGGTCGGGAGATGGTATGTAATTGGTGACTTTGAGGAGTAGAATAAATATAAATTTTTTCAAGGATATATCTGGGACATATATGTCACATAGAAAAAGAGGCTGACCACCTATACAACGCCAAGAATGGCACCTCTGAACATATGTATCAAGAGCCCCCGATGTGAAGGAAGTGCCTGCATGATCAACCAACAAGAGAGCTCCCCTCCCTACAAAAAATCAAGTTTTAATTCGATGTACTCTGCTCTAGTTTTTATACCCAACTCATAATGATCCCTCGGACCTGGAAAATATAGTCATATTGTGCATCAGAAAATAAGAGGAAGATTCACATCAGTAAGGCTCTTTTTTGTAAGCCCAGACCCGTTTGACATCAAAGTATTATTAAAATATTTGAAGAATACTTCGATTCTAAAAGTACCGAAGTATTAAATATTTTAAGGTGTTTAAATCCAATAAATTTCATGATTTTAAAACTGAAGTATTATCTAAAACTGCGGGTCTTTTTTTGACATGAAAATTGTGGTTTTTTTTTGAAATATTGAATAAAGAGGTCTAACCCTCTTTTTTTCTAAAACTTAAAAAGGGGATAAACTGAAGTATTCCTTCGACAGGCGGTAAAAAGATATGATATCAATACACTTCAGTTTTAGAAAAATTTAGTTGCCAAACTAGGTCTTAGTTTTTTCAAAACCGTATCAATACTGTAACATTTTAGTGTCCACTAAGCAATACTTTAATTTTTCTTCTTTCTCAGTTTTAGAAAAAAAAGAGTCTAATCTCTTTCTCCAATACTCTAAAGAAAACACTTCTAGAGTATACTTCAGTTTTACAAGAACAATATTTATTAGATCCAAACACAGTAAAGTATTTAATATTTCAGTGCTTAGAGAAACTGAATTATTCTCTTAATACTTTAAAATACTTTGATGTCAAACGAAAAGTGTCTTTAAATTTTTTGATTTTTTTTAAAATATCACACTTCTATCTCTCCAAAAATTATGGTGTTAAATATATAGATAGATATATACATGAGAAGTGTACGCAAAAAAGTTCCATTAAAAATATTGTATTTTGAGAAATACAAAAAGACAAAGTTCTGACAAAAATATATACTATTTTATAATACTACTATTTACTATCAGAATTTTTTCTTTTTCATATCTCTTGAAATATACTTTTTAATTAGAATTTGTTGCGTACAATTCTCCTGTATATATCCATCTATATATTTAATACCATACTTTCTGAGACATAGAAGTGTGGCGTTTTAAAATTTTCAAAAATCTGAAAGTGAAAGAAGCACTGGTACCCATTTGCACAAAATCCCTTCTCGATACCAAACTACACCTAAATGTTTCAAAATAAAGTACTAATACATGCCTTGTGCAACGAAAAAGAGAAAACAATTGCAAATATAGGCTACACATATGGACCACCAAAAGGTGACGCTTTTGCATCCTGCCCTAGTTACTCCAGTGACAACACATACGAAAAATGAAACTCTAGCATGCACGGTATATCTCATGTGTATGGCCTACCTTCTTCTCTCTCCTTCTTTCTTTACGTAAGTTAGATTTCTTTTCTCTTCATACTAAAACATCTAGTTGTAAAACTTAAAATCTATGTATCTTTTGAATCAGGATTTTAATTTGTATGTCGTTTGAATATTTTTTTTGACGTCAAAAGAATATTTATATCTTTATCATTTGGCTACAATCCATCAGAACAGAGGGCATGACTTGTTCAGGAACAGCCTGATGCCAAGTACCTATTACTCCCTCTACTCTAGCTAATTTCGCCAAATCATGGGCAACACGATTACAATCTCTCTTGACTAAGGACAAGAAAAAATTACAAACTTCTCTTCTCCAACTCTCCACTTCTCTATAAATGTGGCAGAGTCTTGATAGGTCTTGACGTCGATAGTTAACTGCATTCGCCACACCTGCACAATCGGTTTCAACAACAGCAGGTCGAGTATCCAACTCAGCACATTGTTGAAGGCCTAACAACAACGCAGTAGCTTCCGCTTCCTCTGCATTCGAACAATTGTGCAACACGGCATTCATAGACCAAATAATAGATCCTTCACGGTTCCTAACAACTCCGCCCATGGTGGCTTTACCAGAATCTTGAAGGAAAGAAGCATCTACATTCAATTTTAAATCATCCTGATCTAGAGCGCTCCAACAAGCCATAGAGTTAGGCGTGGAGTAATCATCCCAGCCACTTTATCTTGATGTGGCTAACGCGTCTTCTTTCCCTTTTCCTGTGTCAAAGGGGGAGCCAGTGAAGTTCAACATATACAAATAATTTTGCAAGTAAACCGAAGAGGCTTCAATGGAACCTGTTCCATTTTCATGGATAATGTTGTTTCTCAGGTGGCAAGAATGCCATAAGAGGAGAAGTATCATCGGGTGTTGTTCTGCTGGGGTGCTACACAAAAGAATTTGAAGCCAATCAGGTCCAGAATATCTGAACATATTTTTATTGGGCAGGATTCTCTCATTTTTGTCCTGAGCGCTTTAGGTTTGGTGCACGTGACTGTGGCATGGTAGCTGCTCTCCTCGTTCGTGCCACAGAGATTACAGGTGCTGTCGAGCTCCAGATTTCTGCGCCACTTATTCCTCTTAGTAGGGAGGTTGTCACATGCACACCTCCAGGCAAAAATGCCTAGAACATGGGATTTCCATATCAACTTTCATATGTTTCTGGAATCATCCCCCGTGTCACTGCTACCACTATTGACATGGGCATCTCTTGTCAGGTCATGAGCTAGCTTGTAAGCACTTCGAATCGAAAAAATACCTGAGTTTTCAAAATGTCATGCTGGAACATCTTCTCCTTTTTGCAAAGTTTTCACTTGCATCATGTGGGAGAAATTTTTCCCTCACCTTAGCCTCGTTCCAAGTTCCGGTGCCTGGGATAAACAGGTCCTTTACTTTCCTGTTTCTATTACATTGTCAAGTGTTGGTGATCCTCATTGGCATTCTCCGAGGGATCCAATTGCACATTTGGAACTCCACTGTGGACCCATCTCCGATTCTCCAAATGATCCTTTTTTTAGGAGTTCTAAATCATGTTCTATTCCTCTCCAAGCCGGTGAGGCATCGGAGGTGAAGACCGTGTCCAGAAAATTACCATGGGGAAAATATCTGGCTTTCAGTAACCTGGCACACAAACTATTTGGGTTGTGGAGGATACGCCAAGCCTGTCTAGCAAGTAAAGCTTGATTGAAAAGGTGTGTGTCCCTAAACCCCATACCGCCTTGATTTTTTGGCAGGGTTAGGTTGTCCCATGAAGTCCAGTGCACCTTCATGTGCTCTTCGTCTGCTCCCCACCAGAATTTCCGGATGATCTTCATGTAATCTTCATGGAAAGCCACATGCAAAATAAAAATGCTCATGATGAAGGTCGGCAAAGCTTGAGCAACTGATTTAATCAGAATCTCGTTAGCTCCCATGGCCATATGGTTCTCATTCCATCCCCCGAGTCTTTTGGAGAATTTTTCTTTGACTGGTTGGAATTTTTCTGCCTTCATTCTTCCATCTGGAGTTGGAAAGCCCAAATATTTCTCCTTGAAAGTGCTATGTTGTACAGCTAACAAGCTTTTTATTTCTTCTTGTCTTCCTTCGCTGCTACTGCTACTGAAAAGAATGGAGCATTTTACAGCACTCACTAACTGTCCCGAGCATCTCTCGTAGAGGCTGAGAGCTTCCTTAATGACTCCAGCTTGCTGCACATTTGCTTGAAAGAACAATAAACTGTCATCAGCAAAGAGAAGGTGTGAAATACCAGGCGCAGTTCTGCATATTTTTAGAGATCTCAGCTCATCTAAATACATAGCTTTGTGAAGAATCTTTGTCATCCCTTCTGCCACACAGAGGAAAATATAGGGCGAGAGGGGATTACCCTGTCTTAAACCTCTCGTAGGTTTAAACTGAATGAACAGATTGCCATTTAGTCTAACCGCGTATATGACAGAGGACACACACTCCATAATTAGTTTTACCCATTTGGGTTCAAACCCCATTTTGATAAGGACCCCTTTAAGATATCCCCAGTCCACTCTATCGTATGCCTTAGACAGATCCAATTTGTAGGCACAGAAGTCCTTTTCCAGACCTTTACCTTTTTGAATAGCATGGAAACATTCAAAAGCCACCAAAGCATTGTCTATTATGAGTCTCCCTGGGATAAAGGCACTATGAGTGTCAGATATCACATCATTTAGTAAGGGTCTTAATCTATTAACCAAGCATTTGGCCACCACTTTGTACACCACATTGCATAGGGAAATGGGTCTGTAATTCTTCAGCTCAGTGGCGTTATTTGATTTGGGAATAAGCACAATAGTATCATTTAATCCCTGTGGCATCGAGCCTGAAGTGAAGAAATGTTTGACAACCATGGTCACGTCTTCCTTAAGAGTAGCCCAGTTCCTTTGGAAAAAACGAGTTGAGAAGCCATCTGGTCCTGGGGCCTTCAGAAGACCAATTTGGAACAGAGCATCAGCTATCTCTTTATCGCTAAAATATTTTAACAAGACATCATTCATTTCCCTAGTCACAACTGGTTCAAAAAAATTTAAGAGATCAGTTGGGTCAACTTGTTGATCTTTGGTGAAAAGGTTTGAGAAGAAACCACCGGAGTATCGAAGCATTTCCTCTTTACTTTGCAGCAGCTGGTTTTCGGTTGTTTTCAATGACATAATTCTATTTTTTTGCTCTCCAAGTGGCTTTTCTATGAAAAAACTTTGTATTCTGTTCTCCCTCTTTGAGCCACTGAACCCTGATCTTTGTCTCCACATCATTTCCTCTCTGAGAAGCAGTTCGTCGAGTCTCGCAGTGACATTTCTTATTTTAGGATTGCGTTTGTTTGGATTATGCCGGTAGAGCCATTCCAGTACGCTCTTAAGCTTTTTTATTTCCTTGTCCACTCTCCCAAACTTGTGTCTACTCCATGTTTTCAGAGAGTCCATTGTGGTCTACGGGTTATTCTTTATGTCAGCTAAATTCTGCGCTTTTCTACATCTGCCCCAAGTATCTGCAATCTCTTCTTCCAAAGAGCCATCTCTTTCCCACATATACTCATAGAGGCCTCTAGACATTGATGATTTAACAGAGGATAACTTCCCAAATTCAAGAATGATGTGTAGGGGTTCGTAGCATGGAAAACAAAAAATTCTACCGCATGCACACAAACAAGCCAAGATCTATCTACTAGATTGTAGCAACGAGTCGATAGAAGCACTCACCCTCGAAGATTCCAAAGCGGTTAACGAGAGCAGATTCTCGTGGGTGATATAGTTGTACACTTGTCGATCTTAAGATAGCGTAGACGATCCTTCCGGCACTGTGTTCCGGCAGCGCTTCCGCAGTCGGTCACACGTTCGGTACTCGACGAAGACCTTTCTCTCCCGTGTTCCAGCAGGCAGCGAAGGTTGTAGTTCTCCCCTCGCGATTCCGGCAGCACGACGGCGTGGTGTCGGAAGTAGAGGGTAGATCCCGCAGGGCTTCGCCTAAGCCGGTGCGAGTTATGGTGGATTAGGGTTTCCCGAAGATCTAGGGTTTAGACAATCGGGAGGAGGAGGAGGTGTCGGCGGCAGCTAGAGCGGTGGCGACGGACCGACGACGACGCTAGGCGGCGCGGTGGCGGGCTCGGGTGGAGAGGGACAGGTGCTTGTGTGTTCTGTTGGGGCAGCCCTCCCCCTCTATTTATGAGAGGGGGAAGCCTTGGGAGGGGTGGGTTTGAATCCAAACCCAAACCCAGGTTGGATTGAGAGAAGGACTTGTTTCTTCTCCCACTAGGAAACCATTGTTCCAGTTTGACTTTTCAAACTTCCCGTTTGACTTTCAATTTAGAGCTTTATTTCTCTCTTGCATATGCCAACACCAAGTGACCATGGATATGATCCAATCATTCCACATACCCATGACACATTCATGTACCATTCTCCTTCCGGACCGGTGAACCTTCTAGACCCTTCTAGAACCTCTCCGATGAAAACATCGGAAACTTTCCTGAACTCCGAAATAGGACTTTCCTTATATGAATCTTATTCTCCGAACCATTCTGGATCTCCTCGTGATATCCCGGATCCCATATGAGACTCCGAACAACATTCGGTATCCCTACTAAAATTCCATATCTACTAAACAACGTCGAATCCTTAAGTGTGTATCCCTACGGTTCGTGAATTATGCGGACATGACCGAGACACTTCTCCGATCAATAACCAATAGAGGAATCTGGAAATTCATATGGCTCCCACATATTTCTATGATTACTTTGCGATCGAATGAAACACTTACATACGATACCAATTTCCCTTTGTCTCACGATAGTTTACTTATCCGAGGTTTTGATCGTCGGTATCTCTGCATACCTAGTTCAACCTCGTTACCGACAAGTACTCTTTTCTCGTTCCCATGATATGTGATCCCTTGTGATCCAGTCACATGCTTGCAAGCTAATTGGATGACATTCCACCGAGAGGGCCCAGAGTATATCTATCCGTCATATGGATGGACAAATCTCACTCTTGATCCATGTGCCTCAACCCATACTTTCCGAACACTTAATGCCACCTTTATAGATACCCAGTTACGGTGTGGTGTTTGATGTCATCAAAGCATCCTTCCGGTGATGGTGATTAACATGATCTCATGGTCGAAGGAATTAGGTTACTATGTATTAGAAAGCTTATAGCAAATGAACTATTGAAATGACTTGATCTTAATGCTACGCTTATTTATAGGAGTATGTCCATCATACCATTCTCCTAATGATATGATCTTGTTATTAACAACATCTCAATGTTCATGATTGAGAAACCACGATCATCTATTAATCAATAAGCTAGTATTATAAAGAGGCTTTACCAGAGACTCTAAATTACTTTACAAATCACACAAGTATTAATGTTTCCGGTTAATACTATTATAGCATGAATGTAAATATTTATCATAAACACAAAGATATAATAATAACTGCTTTTATTATTGCCTCTAGGGCATATCTCCAATAGTCTCCCACTTGCACTAGAGTCAACTAATCTAGATTACATGGTAATATACCGAACACCCATGGCGGTTTGGTGTTGGTCATGTTTTTCCCTCGGGAGAGGTTTAGTCAACGGATCCGCCACATTCAGATCTGTATGTACTTTGCAAATCTTTATGTCTCCATCTTGGACATGCTCTCGAATAGCGTGAAAACGTAGCTTGATATGCTTCAGATTCTTGTGTGACCTTGGTTCTTGCGCATTGGCTATGGCGCCCATGTTATCACAATAGATAGACATTGGGTCCAGTGCACTTGGAACCACACCGAGCTCTGTAATGAACTCCTTCATCCATATCGCCTCTTGTGAAGCCTCCGAAGCAGCTATGTATTCCGATTCAGTTGAAGATCTCGCCACAACGCTTTGCTTTGCACTCCTCCAGCTAACTGCTGCACCATTCAAAGTAAATACGTATCCAGATTGTGATTTAGAATCATCCGGATCGGTGTTCCAACTAGCATCGGTGTAACCATTAACAACGAGTTGTTCATCACCTCCATAAGAAAGAACCATATCCTTTAGTTCTCAAGTACTTAAGGATGTTTTTGACCGTTGTACAATGATCCACTCCTCGATCACTTTAATATCTGCTAGTCAAACTATCAGAATATGCAATGTCGGGTCTAGTACACAGCATGGCATACATAAGAGATCCTATGGCTGAGGCATATGGAGTCTTACTCATCCTTTCTCTATCTTCTGCCGTTGCAGGACTTTGAGTTTTACTCAAGGTCGTATTGGGCAACATGGGCAAGAACCCTTTCTTGCTATCTTCCATTTCAAACCTCTTTAGAACTTTGTCCAAATATGTACTCTGTGACAATGATATTAGGCGCCTTGATCTATCTCTATAAATCTTTATGCCTAATATATAAGCTGCTTCGCCAAGATCTTTCATTGAAAAACTATTATTCAAATAATCCTTGACACTATTAAGAAGGTCTACATCATTCCCAATCAACAATATGTCATCTACATATAGTATTAAGAATGCTACAGAGCTCCCACTCACTTTCTTGTAAATACAAGCTTCTCCATAAGTTTGTAGAAAACCAAAGCTTTTGATTACCTTATCAAAACGTTGATTCCAACTTCGGGATGCTTGATTCAATCCATATATGGATCGTTGAAGTTTGCATACCTTGTTAGCATATTTAGGATCGACAAAACCTTTGGGTTGCATCATATACAACTCTTCATCAATGTCTCCATTGAGGAAAGTTGTTTTAACATCCATCTGCCATATCTCATAATCATAATATGCAACTATTGCTAACATAATCCTTACAGACTTTAGCTTTTCTACTGGTGAGAAAGTCTCATCGTAGTCAACTCCTTGAATTTGTCGAAACCCTTTTGCGACAAGTCGAGCTTTATAGACAGTAACATTACCATCAGCATCTGTTTTCTTCTTGAAAATCCATTTGTTCTCGACAGCCTTCCGGCCATCCAGTAAGTCCTCCAAAGTCCATACTTGGTTTTCATACATGGATCCAATCTCGGATTTCATGGCTTCTTGCCATTTATTGGAATCTGGGCTCATCATCGCGTCTTCATATGTCGCAAGGTCATCGGTGTTGTCCACCAACATGACATTCATAACGGGATCATACCAATCAGGGGTGGTACGAGTTCTTGTTGACCTGCGAGGTTCCGTAGTAACTTCAACCGAAGTTTCATGATCAACATCATTAGCTTCCTCTCTTATTGGTGTAGACGCCACAGGAACTACTTCCGGTGCTGCGCTACTCGCAAGTTCGAGAGAAGGTTCATCAACCTCGTCAAGTTCTACTTTCCTTCCAGTCACTTCTTTCGAGAGAAACTCCTTCTCTAGAAAGGATCCATTCTTGGCAACGAAGATTTTGCCCTCGGATCTACGATAGAAGGTATACCCAATAGTTTCCTTCGGGTATCCTATGAAGACGCATTTTTTCCGCTTTGGGTTCAAGCTTGTCTGGAAGTAACTTCTTTACATAAGCTTCGCAACCCCAAACTTTAAGGAACGACAATTTAGGTTTCTTCCCAAACCATAATTCATATGGTGTCGTTTCAACGGATTTAGATGGTGCCCTATTTAAAGTGAATGCGGCTGTTTCTAATGCATAACCCCAAAACAATAGCGGTAAATCTGTAAGTGACATCATAAAATGAACCATATCTAAGAGAGTTCGATTACGACGTTCGGACACACCATTACGTTGTGGTGTTCCCAGCGGTGTCAATTGTGAAAGTATTCCGCATTTCTTCAAATGCTCGCCAAACTTGTAACTTAGATATTCGCCTCCACAATCAGATCGTAGAAATTTAATCTTCTTGTTACGATGATTCTCTACCTCACTTTGAAATTCCTTAAACTTCTTGAAAATTTCGGACTCATGTTTCATGAAATAGATATATACCCATATCTACTCAAGTCATCTGTGAAGGTGAGAACATAACGATAACCACCGCGCGATGCTACACTATTGGGCCACACACATCGGTATGTATGATTTCCAACAAGTCCGTAGCTCGCTCCATCATGCCAGAAAATGGAGTCTCAGTCATTTTACCCATCAGACATGCTTCGCATATCTCAAGTGATTCGAAATCAAGTGATTCAAGAAGTCCATCGGAATGGAGTTTCTTCATACGCTTCACTCCAATATGACCAAGACGACAGTACCACATATAGGTTGAGTTATCGCTCAATTTCAAACGTTTAGCTTCAATGTTATTAATGTGTGTATTACTACAATCGAGATTCAATAAGAATAGACCCTCTATCAAAGGTGCATGTGCATAAAACATATTACTCATATAAATCGAACAACCATTATTCTTGGACTTAAACAAGTAACCGTCTCACAGTAAACAAGATCCAGATATAATGTTCATGCTCAATGCAGGCACCAAATAACAATTATTTAAGTATAAAACTAATCCCGATGGTAGATGAAGAGGTAGCGTGTCAACCGCGATCACATCAACCTTTGATCCATTTCCAACGCACATCGTCACCTCGTTCTTCGCTAGCTTCCGTTTATTCTGCAGTACCTGTTTCGAGTTACAAATATGAGCAACCGAACCAGTATCAAATACCCAGGCACTACTACGAGTACTAGTGAGATACACATCAATAACATGTAACGGATATACCTTTCTTCTTGATGTTGCCGTTCTTCAAAACCGCCAAGTACTTTGGGAAATTCCGCTTCTAGTGACCTTCTCCCTTGCAGTAAAAGCACTCAGTATCAGGCTTAGGCCTAGCCTTGGTCTTCTTCGCCGGCGCGGCAACTTTCTTACCGCCCTTCTTGAAGTTTCCCTTTTTCTTAGACTTGCCTTGACTCTTGAATTTGGTGGTCTTATTGACCAACAACACTTGGTGCTCTTTCTTGATCTCCACTTCTGCAGATTTCAACATGGAGAAGAGTTCTGGCAACAACTTGTCCATGTTTTGCATATTGTAGTTCATTACAAAGTTCTTGTAACTTGGTGGCAGTGATTGGAGGACACGGTGAATCCCCAAAGAATTAGGAATCACTATACCCAAGCTTTGGAGTTTACTTGCGTGCCCAGAAATCTTAAGCACGTGCTCACTGACGGAGCAGCCCTCTTCCATCTTGCTGTTAAAGAACTTTTCAGAAGCCTCATAACTCTCAACTGCCGCGTGAGCCTCAAATATCATTTTGAGTTCACGAACAATATCATGTGGGTCATGGTTCTCAAACCTTTTCTGAATCTCTGATTCCAAACCATACAAGATAGCACACTGAACTGTGGAGTACTGATTCTTCTGAGCGAGGAAAACATTCTTTACCTCATCGGTAGCAGTTGCTGCAGGCGGGTCACCCAGCGGTGCATCCAGCACATAGGTCAAATTACCAGCATTGAGGACAATCCTCAAATTGCGGAACCAATCCGCGAAGTTGCTTCCATTGTTTTTCAACTTTTCTTTCTCTAGGAACACATTAAAATTGATGGTAGGGGCCGCCATTGATCTACAACATATTTGCAATAGTTTAGACTAAGTTTATGACAAACCGAGTTCTAATTAATAGTTAAATTAATCTAGGTGAACTCCCACTCAAAACAATATCCCTCACATTGTTTTAGTGATCACATGAACCAAATCGACCACATCAAAACCGATCATCACGAGAGTTGATGTAGCTTCAATGGCGAACAATCAACATGTTCATTATATCTACTATATGACTCATGCTTTACCTTTCGGTGATCCGTGTTCCGAGACCATGTCTGTACATGCTAGGCTCGTCAAGATCAAACCTTAGCTTCTGCATGAGCAAATCTGGCTTGCTCATGTTGTATACACTCGCAGAATCTAGCACACCCGATCATCAAGTGGTGCTTCGAAACAATGAGCTTTAGCAATGGTGCTTACTAAGGATGAACACTTTAAAACTTAAATTTTGTGCTTGAGGGATCATCTTATAATGCTACCGTCGTTTAACTAAGAAATACAAGATGCATAAAAGGATTAACATCACATGCAATTCATAATATGTGATATGATATGGCCTTTCTTCTTGTGCTTCTGATCTCCATCTTCAAGCACAAACTTGATCTCCATCATCACCGGTATGGCGTCAAGGTCAATGGCGCCACTTCATGGTTGTCGTCCACCAGCATCAACTATTACAACTACTTTGAATAGACACACAGGTCTTAATGGAATTTAAAGAACAACCATATGGCTCCTGCCGGTTGCCAACTTACAATAAGGAACATTGCATACATCATATATAATCACAATCATGGCCATATCACATCACAGCACACCCCTGGAAAACAAAGTTAGACGCCTCTAATTTTTCTTTGCATATTTTACGTGGTTTGGGGCTTTCAATAAGTGTCGTTCTAACTTACGAACAAGAACCACAACGTTGATGTTTGAACTATCAAGTGCCCGTTGTAAATTGAATCTATACTATGATGGGAGAGACAGACACCCGCAAAGCCACTTATGTAATACAAGTTGCATGTTGAGCGTGGAGCAAGTCTCATGAACGATGTCATGTAAGGTTAGCCCGGGCCGCTTCATCCCATCATACCGCAAGATGCAAAGTACACAAAAAGCAATTGATAATCAAAGCACCACCGCCCACAATGACCATTGTGTTCTACTCATGCAACAGATCTACATATAGACACGTCTCTTATACCACTGTAGGGGTTCGTAGCATGGAAAACAACAAATTTCTACCGCATGCACACAAACAAGCCAAGATCTATCTACTAGATTGTAGCAACGAGTCGATAGAAGCACTCACCCTCGAAGATTCTAAAGCGGTTAATGAGAGCAGATTCTCGTGGGTGATGTAGTCGTACACTTGCCGATCTCAAGATCGCGTAGACGATCCTTCCGGCGCTGCGTTCCGGCAGCGCTTCCGCAGTCGGTCACACGTTCGGTACTCGACGAAGACCTTTCTCTCCCTTGTTCCAGCAGGCAGCGGAGGTTGTAGTTCTCCCCTCGCGATTCTGGCAGCACGACGGCGTGGTGTCGGAAGTAGAGGGTAGATCCCGCAGGGCTTCGCCTAAGCCGGTGTGAGTTATGGTGGATTAGGGTTTCCTGGAGATCTAGGGTTTAGACAACTGGGAGGAGGAGGAGGTGTCGGCGGCGGCTAGGGCGGCGGCGACGGACCGGCGGCGATGCTAGGCGGCGGCGGCGCAGCGGCGGCGGGCTCGGGTGGAGAGGGGCAGGTGCTTGTGTGTTCTGTTGGGGCAGCCCTCCCCCTCTATTTATGAGAGGGGGGCAGCCTTGGGAGGGGTGGGTTTGAATCCAAACCCAAACCCAAGTTGGATTGAGAGAAGGACTTGTTTCTTCTCCCACTAGGAAACCATTGTTCCAGTTTGACTTTTCAAACTTCCCGTTTGACTTTCAATTTAGAGCTTTATTTCTCTCTTGCATATGCCAACACCAAGTGACCTTGGATATGATCCAATAATTCCACATACCCATGACACATTCATGGACCATTCTCCTTTCGGACCGGTGAACCTTCTAGACCCTTCTAGAACCTCTCCGATGAAAACATCAGAAACTTTCCCGAACTCTGAAATAGGACTTTCCTTATATGAATCTTATTCTCCGGACCATTCCGGATATCCTCGTGATATCCCGGATCCCATCCGAGACTCCGAACAACATTCGGTATCCCTACTAACATTCCATATCTACTAAACAACGTCGAATCCTTAAGTGTGTCTCCCTACGGTTCATGAATTATGCGGACATGACCGAGACACTTCTCCGATCAATAACCAATAGAGGAATCTGGAAATTCATATGGCTCCACATATTTCTATGATTAATTTGCGATTGAATGAACCACTTACATACGATACCAATTTTCCTTTGTCTCACGATAGTTTACTTATCCGAGGTTTTGATCGTCGGTATCTCTGCATACCTAGTTCAACCTCGTTACCGATAAGTACTCTTTTCTCGTTCCCGTGATATGTGATCCCTTGTGAGCCAGTCACATGCTTGCAAGCTAATTGGATGACATTCTACCGAGAGGGCCCAGAGTATATCTATCCGTCATATGGATGGACAAATCCCACTCTTGATCCATGTGCCTCAACCCATACTTTCCGAACACTCAATTCCACCTTTATAGCCACCCAATTACGGTGTGGTGTTTGATGTCATCAAAGCATCCTTCTGGTGATGGTGATTAACATGATCTCATGGTCGAAGGAATTAGGTTACTATGTATCAGAAAGCTTATATCAAACGAACTATTGAAATGACTTGATCTTAATGCTACGCTTATCTATAGGAGTATGTCCATCATACCATTCTCCTAATGATATGATCTTGTTATTAACAACATCTCAATGTTCATGATCGAGAAACCACGACCATCTATTAATCAAGAAGCTAGTATTATAAAGAGGCTTTACGAGGGACTCTAATTTAGTTTACAAATCACACAAGTATTAATGTTTCCGGTTAATACTATTATAGCATGAATGTAAACATTTACCATAAACTGCTTTTATTATTGCCTCTAGGGCATATCTCCAACATGATGGGGAGGTGGTCTGATCGTGAAGAGACCAGATGTTTCACGCTAGAATCAGTAAACAGATTACACCAAGAAGGGTTGGCCACATCTCTGTCTAATCTGACCTTGACATTTTTCCTGTCAACCTGTTTATTGTTGTACGTCCAAGGGACATCACTAAATCCCAGGTCATACAGGTCACAGAAATGCAGTGTCTCTCTGAAATCTTGCATCATTCTTTCACTTCTCCTATTTACAGAGAAATGCTCACTTTGCCAGAGGGCCCCGTTGAAATCCCCAACCATGAGTAACACGATTTGATTTGATTCTCTTTATCAACTTCCAAAACACTGGTTTACTCTGGGTACACGGCTCACCATAGATAAATGTGCTCCTCCATTTTATTCCATTAGACTCTTGGATGATTACATCGATGTGGAGGGGGCTAAACTAGATTAGATCTAGTGGAACATCATTGTTAAACCACATCGCTAACCCTCCACCTTTACCAGACACACTCACCGGTAAGCAATTTGAAAAACCCAAATGCCTACCAAGAGCCTGGACTACCTTTTTATTCTGTCTTGTTTCTGAGAGGAACACAAAACTTGGGAAGTGATGTCGCACCAAGCGAGACAGCTCCTGAACTGTCCGAGGCTGCCCAAGCCCTCGGCAATTCTAGAATAGGACGATCATTGCTCCTGCCAAGCGCTCACGCTAGCACCCGACAGTGGACCGGCAGCCCCAGGGCCGGTATCTTCCTCATCCTCCTTTCCTTTCAGTGTGTTTCTGCCCCCCTCCTTCATCTCCTGCCCAGCGCATTGGTTGTCTTTGGCTGTGTTGCTGGTGTCATTCTGCTCAGCTTGCTGTAGCATGCGGAGCCCCTCCTTTCCAAGGCACTCAGACAGGGTAGGGGCTTGGAAGTTGCTCTTCTTGGCCTGGTGCAGTTCCTGGTCCACTCTCGCGTCTTCCTCAGGCCTGGGTCTCACCTTACCGGCCCCCCAGATTATGGGAGCAACTGATTTGGTGATGCTCTGTGCCTCCATCCCCTCACGTTCCCTACGCATCCAGTACTTGACCTTGGTTCTGTTGGAGAAGGTAGCTGCGCAGGCCATCTCCTTGGTCTGCTTCTCCAACAGCACGTTCAAGACAACGACGTCCATGCCCCCGCTGTAGTTGTTGCCGGTGGTGTCGCCTACACCCTCCTACCGGATTGTACTCGCCCTTGGCGTTGTTGTTGTCCTCGAGATCATCGACCCCGCTGTTGATGTAGAGGGTGGGGGTGTTTTGCTCCTTGGCCTCCATCTTGTCGTTGTCCTCAGCCAGGGCCCCTGCACAGACAGTCCCGCCCGCTTCAGCCTTGTTTGAGTCCTCCGTCGGACCCTCAGATTCTGGATTGGCATTGCATCATCTTTTTTGTTGTCGAGGACACCGCTGGGAAGGGTGTTGATGTCGACAAACTTGAGTTTTTCCACCTCGTCTGCAACCTGCTCGATAGCGCCCTGGTGGATGATCACAGGAGCAGGCTTAGATGCACGCCATGGTGCTGTAGGCATGGTTGGGCTTGTGTCGTCCCCATGGACTTTGGTAGGAGCCAGGTACGGGGGTCCGCAAAGTGTACCGGCTGCACCCTCATGTCCAAACTGTACTTGATTTTCCTATCGGCGGTTGGGAGATCGCAGCTACCCTCCATGTGACCAATGAAACCACAGAACAGACAGAAGTTAGGTAGCCTTTCATAACAAACCTGAACTTTCACCTTATCTCTAGTGATCTCGTCCGTCAGGGTGATCTTCTTCCTCAGCGCAGCGTACAGGGGTAGTTGTACTCGAGTTCTGAGGAATTTATCTGCAATGTTGCCGCGGGCATTCTTGTCGATCATCACCGTCATGCCGATTTCTTCTCCCAGAGTCCACGCCAAGTCCTTCGTGAGCAGGTAGAATGGAATACCACGGAACTGAACTGTTGGAGATATGCCCAAGAGGCAATAATAAAGTGGTTATTATCATATCTTCACACTTATGATAAATGTTTACATACCATGCTATAATTGTATTAACCGGAAACATTAATACTTGTGTGATTTGTAAACTAAAATAAGAGTCCCTAGTAAAGCCTCTTGTTAAACTAGCTTGTTGGTTAATATATGATCATGGTTTCCTGATCATGAACATAGAGATGTTATTAATAACAGGATCATATCATTAGGAGAATGATGTGATGGACATACTCCTATAGATAAGCGTAGCATAAAGATCAAGTCATTTCAATAGTTCAATTGCTATATGCTTTCTGATACATAGTAACCTAATTCCTTCGACCATGAGATCATGCATATCACCTTTACCGGATGGATGCTTTGATGACATCAAACACCACACCGTAACTGGGTGGCTATAAAGGTGGCATTGAGTGTTCGGAAAGTATTGGTTGAAACACATGGATCAAGAGTGGGATTTGTCCATCCATATGACGGATAGATATACTCTGGGCCCTCTCGGTGAAATGTCATCCAATTAGCTTGCAAGCATGTGACTGGCTCACAAGGGATCACATATCACGGGAACGAGAAAAGAGTACTTATCGGTAACGAGGTTGAACTAGGTATGCAGAGATACCGACGATCATAACCTCGGATAAGTAAACTATCGTGAGACAAAGGGAAATTGGTATCGTATGTAAGTGGTTCATTCGATCGCAAAGTAATCGTAGAAATATGTGGGAGCCATATGAATTTCCAGATTCCTCTATTGGTTATTGTTCGGAGAAGTGTCTCGATCATGTCCGCATAATTCACGAACCGTAGGGAGACACACTTAAGGATTCGACGTTGTTTGAGTAGTTATGGTATTATGAGAAAGAGACCGAATGTTGTTCGGAGTCTCGGATGGGATCCGGGATATCACGAGGTGATCCGGAATGGTCCGGAGAATAAGATTCATATAAGGAAAGTCCCGTTTCGGAGTTCGGGAATGATTCCGGTCTTTTCATCGGGAATGTTCTAGAAGGGTCCGGATTGTCCGGCACTCCGGGGGGGAGGGTACAAGAATGTGTCATTGAATGATTGCATCATGTACTAAGTGTTCTTGCTGTTCCAAAACTTGAAAGTCAAACTGCCAGTTTGAAAGTCAAACGGCTAAAACAGGAAACTGTGGGAAACAGGAAACTGTGGGAAACAAGCAAGAGGAGTTTGAAACCAACTTGGAGGAGGAGTTCCTCTCCTCCAAGCCGGCGCCCAGCCCTAGGCCGAGTTGGGGAGGGACTCCCCTCCCTCCCTGGCGCGCCTAGCCCCTCCACCTATAAAAGGAGGGGCAGGGCCTCCTCCTTGAGACACACAAGTTTCTACCTCTAATCTCCGGTTTAGAGCCGTTTGGTTTAGAGCTTCTAATTGCTTTAGCCTGCGGTTTAGAGCCTTCTAATTGGTGTGTCTAATCTCTAGACCACTAATAGCCCTCTCTCATAATCCACCATACTCGCTCCGGCTTAAGGCGAAGCCCTGCGGGATCTCCCCTCTACTTCCGGTACCACGCCGTTGTGCTGCCGGAATCGCGAGGAGAGTGCTACAACCTCCGCTGCCTGCTGGAACAAGGGAGAGGAAGGCCTTCGTCGAGTACCGAACGTGTGACCGACTGCGGAAGCGCTGCCGGAACGCAGCGCCGGAAGGATCGTCTACACGATCTTGAGATCGGAAATAGTACGACTACATCACCCACGAGAATCTGCTCTCGTTAACCGCTTTGGAATCTTCGAGGGTAAGTTATTCCATCGACTCGTTGCTACAATCTAGTAGATAGATCTTGGCTTGTTTGTTTGTATGCGATAGAAAATTTTTGTTTTCCATGCTACGAACCCCTACAGTGGTATCAGAGCCGTGTCTATATGTAGATCTGTTGCATGAGTAGAACACAATGGTCATTGTGGGCGTTGATGCTTTTATTGTCGATTGCTTCTTGTGTACTTTGCATCTTGCGGTATGTTGGGATGAAGCGGCCCGGGCTAACCTTACATGACATCGTTCATGAGACTTGCTCCACGCTTGACATGCAACTTGTATTGCATAAGTGGCTTTGCGGGTGCCTGTTTCTCCTAGCATAGTTAAGATCCAATTTACAACGGGTGATCAACAATGCTAGTATCAATGTTGTGGTTCTTGTTCATAAGTTAGAACGACACTTATTGAAAGCCCCAAACCACGTAAAATATGCAAAGAAAGTAGAGGCGTCTAACTTTGTTTTGCAGGGGTGTGCAGTGATGTGATATGGCCATGATTGTGATTATATTTGATGTATGCAATGTTCCTTATTGTAAGTTGGCAACCGGCAGGAGCCATATGGTTGTCTTTAAATTCTGTTAAGACCCGCGTGTCTATTCAAAGTAGTTGTAATAGTTGAAGCCGGTGGACGACAACCATGAAGAAGCATCATTGACCTTGATGCAATGTCGGTGATGATGGAGATCATGTTCGTGCTAGAAGATGGAGATCGGATGCACAAAGAAGAAAGGCCATATCATATCACATATTATGAATTGCATGTGATGTTTATCCTTTATGCATCTTGTATTGCTTAGTAGACGACGGTAGCATTATAAGATGATCCCTCATGCACATGAATTTCAAGTCATAAAGTGTTCACCCTTAGTTAGCACCGTTGCTAAAGCTTGTTGTTTCGAAGCACCACGTGATGATCGGGTGTGTTAGATTCTGCAAGTGTATACAACGTGAGCAAGCCAGATTTGCTCATGCAGAAACTAAGGTTTGATCTTGACGAGCCTAGCATGTACATACATGGTCTCGGAACACGGATCACCGAAAGGTAAAGCATGAGTCATATAGTAGATATGATGAACATGTTGATTGTTCGCCATTGAAGTTGCATCAACTCTCGTGATGATCGGTTTTGATGTGGTGGATTTGGTTCGTGTGATCACTAAAACAATGTGAGGGATATTGTTTTGAGTGGGAGTTCACCTAGATTAATTTAATTATTAAATAGAACTCAATTTATCATAAACTAAATCAAAGTGAATTTGCATAGTTGTTGTAGTCATTGGCATCCGTTTACCACCTTACGCTTAGTTATAATTGAGATGATAGAACTATAGAATTCTGGTTAGTTACTTTACGAACTGGTATCGTATTGTTTTGAAGTGTTAATCTAAAGTTTAAAAGTCCTATTGCAAACTTTCAGTGAGTTCCGGTTACTCCATGAAGTTTAATAATTAAGTATTAACTCAAGAGTAACAATTCCAAGTGTTAGTATATAAGTATCATGTTTGTCTCCATGATTCTTGATATTCAAAGGATTGTCTTAATATCAAGGTTATCTAGGATCTGAAAGAGTTGTTTCAGAAACCATGATGTGTGGAAGATATTGTGATATCTGAAACGAAGTTTTGGTTGCAACATGATAGAGTATAATATGGCTAAAGTCATGTTCTCATATTTGATGAGAATTTTCAAAAGGTTGGAGACACTTGTTGTCCTAATCCTCCAAAAGGTTTTGGATAGCAACATTATACTCATAATTCATCATTATAAGCTAACAGTAGCTTGATCATGGACGATTCCATGATAAGGGTGAATATTTGATGTAGGTAAAATGTTTACTACACCAAGAGATTACTAAAGAAAGGAATTTGAAAGAACACCAAAAATTTGATGATGGTGATCTACTTCAAAGTGCAAGTCCAAAGACATTAGTATTTAATTATACACGCTTTGGACTATATGTCATATGTATGACTCCACTATTGATGTTGATAGATTCTTTCAAACAGAAAAGGAAATACTGAAAGAAAATCTCATAAGTATATGGCAGAAAAGAAAAGACTAGAATTGTTCAGCTTGAGTATATAGATGATATACGGGTTATGGCTATATTCTTTGCTTATTAAACAATGTGGTTCTCAAGTATTTGATACTGAATTTGTTGGTGTGAATCGTCATACGAAACAACACAATTCATGAACTACAATGGCCTAAGTAACTAGCAAAAGAATATGTGATGATGTTCATCGAGAACAAATAAAGGGTTATTGTGTTGCTCGTTAAACATCAAAGCTTGCCTTCAAAGATTTGTTTTATCAGGTATTATGAGAACAAAAGGGTTGTTCAAATAATTTCCGTAATCCATAAAAGATGGATGATTCACAAATCTGGTTGGAGAAATCACATCCATAAAACTAGTGCTAAAAATGTCAAAAGACAAATTGATTAAAAGATCACTTAGGAAGTGACATCGCTGTTTAAATTATATTGGAAAGAAAACATGAAGAAAATCCATATGGATGGAATTTTGGAGTCTATTTGATTCTGATCAAATGACGCTTGTGAAACTTTCCTAGAGATAATTAAAACTTCGTTCATAGGCCAAAAGGGAACGAATGACTAGCTTATTGGAACTTGTACATATTGTTGTACGAAGTCCATTATGTGTAGTCAAAAGCGATGGATTTCAACTTCATATGCTTTCTCCGAAAATTTGAGTGAATATATGAATATTTACTTAATAAGGATGAAGTGTGAAATATTTGAAAAGTTCAAAGACTTTCAAGATGAAGTGAAAAATCATTGTAACAAGAATATAAATAGTTTATGATAAGATCATAAAGGAAGATATTTGAGTTACAAGTTTAGCATAATACCTAAGATTTAAGGAATCGTTCCGTGGATTTGCATTTTTCCGAAAACACCATAAGAGTATGGAGCGTTCGAGATATGTAATTAAACCTTGTTTGACATGGTAAGATCGAAGGTGTAATTCATAAAACTGCCATTATATTTTAAAGATTAAAAGCTTTAGAGATTACCGTTTTTCCACTGAAAAGAGCTCCATCATAATCCGTTGAAATGACACCATATAAAGTTATGGTTTGGGATAAAACCCAAGTAGTCCTTTCTTAAAAACATTGGTATGCTATGCATAAGAAAGATGTGTGCAACCAAAGTCGGATGAACCTGTCTTTGTATGACTATTAAGTATTCCTCCATAAACACCGGAGACAAAAGTGTTTGTTGCTTAGAACGTCAAGTTTCTTTTGGAAGGAATTTTTCGTGAAAAGTTAAGTGGGAGGACAATAGAACTTTGATAAGGTTAAAAGAACCTTAGCTATATGTGAAAAGTTGCGCAGCACCGAAAAGTGTTCCGGAGGCAGCAACAATGCTCATGGCTCACGTGCCTCAAAGGTTGTGGTTACAATAGTCAAAGTTTCTATTGAAACAAGTAGGTCGGATGAACAATCAAATACCAAGATTTGAGAGTTAAATCATTATTTAACAATAATGATCCGACTACATGCAAAGAAGCGATGATGGGCCCTGACTCCATCAAATGGCTTGAAGCCATAAAATCCGTGATAGTTCCATACACGAGAAATCAAGTTTTGAACTTGAAGGACCCTCGAGAAAGGTGTAAGACCTTACAGTTGTGTTTGGATCTATAAAGAAATAGACATGGATGTTTTACATCTATGAAATAGTCGACATGTTGGGAAAGAGTTCACAAAATGTTCAAAGGTTGACTATGACAAGATTTGATCTTTCATAGTGATATTTAGTCTAGACGGATTAATGTAGCAACCACTACATATAATTTGTTATATGGTAGTTGAATAAACAAAACAAGTTCTTCTAATAGAATCGTTACCTAGGACATGTGCATAACACGGTCCATAGGGTTTTGTTAATTCAAAGGATGCTAAAAGCATATGCAAACTTCAATGGTTGAAGTGAGCATCGCGGAGTTGGAATCTTCACTATGATGAAACTGTTAAAAGAGTTTAATTTCATCAGAGACAATGAAGATGCTTGCGTTTGCAAGAAATTAAGTGGGAGCGCTAAGACATATTTCTAATACATTATGTGGAGGACATATTGTTGATTAGAAAAGATGTATCTTTTATTAACACATATTAAGAATTTCATCCCGATGAAAGACTTAGGCAAAACCCAAATATTTGGCATCAATAGACGCTAATATGGTTGTGCCAGAAGTGCATAGACAAGATATTGAATGAGTTCAATATAGAAACTACAAGAGAGGTTCTTGTCACACAGAAAGGATTGAATGAGTTCAATGTTGATGATATATTCAAGTGTATAGACATTTGGTAAAGTGAAACAAATAATCAAGTATAGATTGATACTTGATGTATGAAATCACAAAGAGTATTTATATCAATCATACTGTGATATGTACAAATCCAGATATGTCCTATGCTCTAAATGTTGTGAGCATATACCAGAATGATTCGTAAGATGATCATTGGACAATAGTAAGGATATTCTTATGATCTTTTGGAAGAACTAAGAGTATAATATTTGTAGAAGTGACAAATAGATGGTTAGTTCATTGTAAAAGTACTACATTGATACTAGCTTTGTCACAAAGTACAAATTAAGTTTATCTCAATCTAAACTAAGGGTGGCACAATATAATGGAAAGTGAGTTCCATAATGGATTTGGATGAGTTCCAAAGTTAAGACATTGTGACAGATACTACAACAAAAGGCTAAGTATATGACTGCTATTATAGCAGCAAAAAGAGGGCATTTGTGTCAAGTAGTTTGTTATCAAACTAGGTGTAGTTCACAGTGGGATAATACTATGAAGATATATTGTGCGACAATATTATCAACATGTTTTAACCCCAAAGAGCTAAAGGTCACACCGAAAGACCAAATTTATACAAAGCCATCTCATTAGAGAATGAGTGATGCGTAGAGACGCAAAGACATGCAATTACACACGGACCTGGAAGTGTCAGATCCGGAGATCAGTTGACCACTAGCAATCGTGTACATACAACATCAGAAAGCCATAGGTGTTGAATACACAAAGGTTTAAAACTAGATTATTGACTCTAGTGCAAGTGGGAGACTGTTGGAGATATGCCCAAGAGGCAATAATAAAGTGGTTATTATCATATCTTCACACTTATGATAAATGTTTACATACCATGCTATAATTGTATTAACCGGAAACATTAATACTTGTGTGATTTGTAAACTAAAATAAGAGTCCCTAGTAAAGCCTCTTGTTAAACTAGCTTGTTGGTTAATATATGATCATGGTTTCCTGATCATGAACATAGAGATGTTATTAATAACAGGATCATATCATTAGGAGAATGATGTGATGGACATACTCCTATAGATAAGCGTAGCATAAAGATCAAGTCATTTCAATAGTTCAATTGCTATATGCTTTCTGATACATAGTAACCTAATTCCTTCGACCATGAGATCATGCATATCACCTTTACCGGATGGATGCTTTGATGACATCAAACACCACACCGTAACTGGGTGGCTATAAAGGTGGCATTGAGTGTTCGGAAAGTATTGGTTGAAACACATGGATCAAGAGTGGGATTTGTCCATCCATATGACGGATAGATATACTCTGGGCCCTCTCGGTGAAATGTCATCCAATTAGCTTGCAAGCATGTGACTGGCTCACAAGGGATCACATATCACGGGAACGAGAAAAAAGTACTTATCGGTAACGAGGTTGAACTAGGTATGCAGAGATACCGACGATCATAACCTCGGATAAGTAAACTATCGTGAGACAAAGGGAAATTGGTATCGTATGTAAGTGGTTCATTCGATCGCAAAGTAATCGTAGAAATATGTGGGAGCCATATGAATTTCCAGATTCCTCTATTGGTTATTGTTCGGAGAAGTGTCTCGATCATGTCCGCATAATTCACGAACCGTAGGGAGACACACTTAAGGATTGGACGTTGTTTGAGTAGTTATGGTATTATGAGAAAGAGACCGAATGTTGTTCGGAGTCTCGGATGGCATCCGGGATATCACGAGGTGATCCGGAATGGTCCGGAGAATAAGATTCATATAAGGAAAGTCCCGTTTCGGAGTTCGGGAATGATTCCGGTCTTTTCATCGGGAATGTTCTAGAAGGGTCCGGATTGTCCGGCACTCCGGGGGGGAGGGTACATGAATGTGTCATTGAATGATTGCATCATGTACTAAGTGTTCTTGCTGTTCCAAAACTTGAAAGTCAAACTGCCAGTTTGAAAGTCAAACGGCTAAAACAGGAAACTGTGGGAAACAGGAAACTGTGGGAAACAAGCAAGAGGAGTTTGAAACCAACTTGGAGGAGGAGTTCCTCTCCTCCAAGCCGGCGCCCAGCCCTAGGCCGAGTTGGGGAGGGACTCCCCTCCCTCCCTGGCGCGCCTAGCCCCTCCACCTATAAAAGGAGGGGCAGGGCCTCCTCCTTGAGACACACAAGTTTCTACCTCTAATCTCCGGTTTAGAGCCGTTTGGTTTAGAGCTTCTAATTGCTTTAGCCTGCGGTTTAGAGCCTTCTAATTGGTGTGTCTAATCTCTAGACCACTAATAGCCCTCTCTCATAATCCACCATACTCGCTCCGGCTTAAGGCGAAGCCCTGCGGGATCTCCCCTCTACTTCCGGTACCACGCCGTTGTGCTGCCGGAATCGCAAGGAGAGTGCTACAACCTCCGCTGCCTGCTGGAACAAGGGAGAGGAAGGTCTTCGTCAAGTACCGAACGTGTGACCGACTGCGGAAGCGCTGCCGGAACGCAGCGCCGGAAGGATCGTCTACACGATCTTGAGATCGGAAATAGTACGACTACATCACCCACGAGAATCTGCTCTCGTTAACCGCTTTGGAATCTTCGAGGGTAAGTTATTCCATCGACTCGTTGCTACAATCTAGTAGATAGATCTTGACTTGTTTGTTTGTATGCGATAGAATTTTTTTGTTTTCCATGCTACGAACCCCTACATGAACCCACATCGAAACGTGGGTGAAGAGTACCGAAGCAGGGTCAACTCCAGCTTCCATAGGCTCGACGAGGAACACATCCATCTTGTACTGCCACGGCCCCCGCGGACGGCGTGTTGACGATCTCCTTCTTAAGTGAACTCGATGATGAACTTGCGTCCTTCATCCGCTTTGATTTGGTTTGCTTCTGTGTGCCCCCTGATCTTCCACACCCTCTTCATGCGCTCAATTAGCACCGTGGAGCTCACAAGGAGGGTGGATAGGAAGAGACCAATGGCAAGGAAGCACGGGCGCACAGCCCGCTTGGCACCAGACATGTTAATGAACAGCTCCCGCTCATCCACCTCTCCATCCACAGCGGCCTCCTTGCCCTTCCGCATGCAGGGGAAGCTCAGTTGTTGCAGGCTTGCCCCCCAGCGCTCACCCCTTGGACGAACCAGCCTGGCTCGTCGCCATTGCACGATTGCCTTGTAGCTTGGTGTTTTTCGTGTACTGGCCTTGCGATGTGTCGATGGCTTGTGGGGATTTCACTCTACACACTGCGATTTATAGGCCCTCTCCCCCCGCTGATTCCGCCGCTGATGAATTGGGGATTTAGTCCCCTAAATGTCTCCCTTTCATTGTCACTCTGTAACGGTGCCTTCGGTTCCTCCTTTTCTTCAAGATTCCTCTTAAAATCGACATTAGAGCTGGCCTTGAATGGATTCGGTGGGCCTTGGCACTCTCAATTCTTCAATCGATTTGATGACTCGGGATCTCAGTCTCTCTATACTCTGGACTAGGCCTTCCGCGGTAGCCTTGATCCGGTTTGCTCGACTAGGTGTGTTGGTGGGGATTGGGGAAAACTGGGTGGTGTATGTGTCTGGCTTGGATCTCTGGACGGATTTCTGTTTGGCTTTGGTTTCGTTGATCAAGGGGTCTTGATTTGGTGTAGGATTTCTGGAATCGCCTTCGCGTCGCCCAGGGACATGGGAGAGCAGGGGAACTGTCATGGCTTTTTTTTCGTTTCCGATATGGGTAGACGTTCCTAACGGTTTTAGAACTAGTTAAGGTAGTCGCAATTGTTCTGTTGTGAGGAGAGTAGACTTGACGAATAAAAATATTATATTATTGGTTTTATTTTTAACGAAATCGGCGTTCTAGCCCCTCGATTTGAAAAAATGGCCAAGATAACAACTGAAATGACTGAATTGTTTTGCTTTAAAGTGGGGCGAAAGTTTATTGTGAGAAAGACTAAACCGTTGTGCTGACTGTATACAAGAAAGGTTTCTCAAGAAATATGATGATATGGTAAAATTCTACATTTTGGGGCACAAGAAAGGTTTCTCAAGAAAAAGATGATATGGTAAAATTCTACATTTCAGGCTCACTTAAGTGTGATCCTAGGAAATTGAAGGCCAAAAGTAAAATATATTTTCAATCAAAAAGAGTCGAATAATAAAGTATCACAAGCCATGCATAGACTTTTCGTAAGTCAACCAGTTCGTAACTCTAATATTATGGCATGAAATATATGGTGAGCAAATATCAAAGAGTCAAATGCAAAACTCTGGCCTTCTCTTTTTTTCCGAGGGGCCCGCCTTCTCTTCGGTGGACTTCGTATTTTTATCTGTTTTATAGGATTTTTTATCTGAAACACCCGTCATTCAAAAAAAAAATTGAGAAGGCCAATTAAACTATGTAAGCCCATCACTCCACAAAATAACAAATCCACTTATGTTTAGGACGCTGCTAACTGGCAAGCAAACAGTATGTAGATTGTAAGACTAGGCGGGCGTTCTGACAGCTTAAACGCACGAGTTTCTTTTTTATTAATATGATATAAAATGTTTTGTAGATCAAATTGTTTGTCGATTTAGGATTCGGTTTCACTGTTAGGTTAGTCGTGACAAGATCTTAAAACTAGATCCCATGTTGGTATGTTCTAACAATTTTTTTCGGACCAAAAGTTATCCATCTGTAACATGTGAGTTATCTAGGCCATAGTATATATGTTACCAACCTTAGAAAAAACATTGTGTGAAGACATTTTTGAGTGGATGTAGGAAAAGTAATCGGCAACCATTCTAAGAATTATATAATTTGGCAGGTGTTCCGACATCCTACACTAGTGATGCCTCACATGCATGCTCTAGCTAAATAACATCTCTTTTTTTTTCCAAAAGTTATTCACCAGTAACACAAGAGTTATTTTAGGCTTCAACATGTAAGTTACATACCCAATAAAATATAAGTTATTTACAACTATAAAAGTTTACCCACTGATAGAATATAAAATTTATGTGCTAGATAACTTATATGTTTCAAGGTGGATAACTTACATACTATAATATGGATAAGTCAAGTGGTAAAGGTGGATAATACGATTTTTTTTGCGCCAACTTTTTTTTAACTCAAAAGTTATCCATCCGTAACACATAAGTTATCGAGGCGGTACTATGTAAGTTATCTACTATGTAACACATAAGTTATCCACCCTATAAACGGGTTGTGTGTTTGAGTTTTTTATGCATACAAAAACATAAATGTGAACTCCTACCATTTAGAAACGTTTCACCAAGTCGACGACGAGTAGTCTAGGGTATTGTGTTCAAATCAATTAAGTCTATCGCACATTAAAATAACAAAAATGGAGATAAGGACTTAGAAAAATATAATGGCCATAAAAGAACTAAAGTTATCCTGAAAATTATGTAAAGTTATCCACAACGACAAATAAAAGTTATCCATAACATTATACAATAATTATCCACTAGTAACACGGAAGTTATCCATGCTTCAGCATATAATGTATCCATCCAATAACATATAAGTTATCAACCACTATAAAAATTTAGCTAAAGATAAAATACAAAAGTTATTCTAGCGGCTCGACTTTATCGACATCGTCACGAGAGGCGTACAAGCCACTCAACCTCGAGAGGCTATCACATCAAACATCAAGCATAAAGAAATTAAATCTAAGTTTTTTTCATACGATATGATAAATGGGTTTTTATGCTCCACCCACTACTACCCTAAGTTATAGTAAATAAACATAACACACAATTAGTAGTTTAATGGCTCGGCTTCATCGTCTCTATGTCTCTACTGTGGCGTATGGGTGACAAAGTTCTGAATGGTGTTAGAGTACCAAGCATTCATCGCTCGTCAATGCTAACGCATCGACAATAACGAAATCTCAGTACCCTAACACCTAGACTATCATGTCCCAAATAAACTAGCTCATAACTCTCATTTAATTAAGTAAACTAAAATACAAGGGGCAATCGAGGTTTCATGAGACGAAAAATACAAAAGTTACCACAAAGAAATGCGAGAACAGCTCGACCCAACTCCATTTATAGTATGGATAACTTATATATTATAGGATGGATAACATATATACTATGATATGGATAACCTACGTGTTACGGGTAGATAACTTTTTGGTTCGAATTTTTTTCATCAAAACATATTAACATGAGATTTAATTTCGAATATCTCGTCGCGACTAGACCAACGATAAAAACGGATCCTAAATCAGATAAATGGTTTAATCTATAAAATATTTTGAATTTTTATCTAAACATTAGCTGACTTTGATTTGTTTTGTCCATGGCCGTGCACTGCCTGTACGTCCGGCCGGGTTTATAATTCTGAGACAGTAAGTAGATTTTCCGTATGTTTATAGGCTATAATCAGATCTCCGTGACGCTGGGACACTCTCAGGCCGTCGATTTAAAAAAAAAAAGATCTTTTCGCATCGATATTGCCCTCTCTGCCGTTCGCCGCCGAGCCCCCTCCGGCGCTCCCCCTCCGCGCAGGCGTCCTCCCCTGCAGTGTCTCCGTCTCCCCAGTTCCATGCGGCCGCCTCGGATAATTTCTGCACGCGCCTCCATCTTCGCCTGCCCCGAGCTCCTCCCTGCCTTCCGCAAGGCCATCCTCGCCCTCCACGCCGAGTTCTGCAAAGTCGTCATCCACGCCCTCTTCAGTCACCAGCGAGGGAATAGTTGCCAAGTCCGGATGCTAATCAATCGGTGAGTCTACTGGATCTTTTCATACTGTCGAAGCTCATTACTGTACCATACACTCATGAACCACAAAATTTCAATGATAATGCTCTTTCAGTTACATTGTCTATGAAACATATCAGGTGACAGTGCGTCAGTTACCCACACTGTTTCTCAACATATCAGAATGGGTTCTGTAATAACATTTCAAAAAGAAAAAGAATGGGTTCTGTAATGACAGTACCCACACCGTTATAATGACACATGTGATTTGTAACTTCTTATTCTCATACTATAAAATACTAGTAGCATGTAGCTTCTCACTAATCTAAATTAACAACACTTCGTTATAATCCCTTGTTAGTGGACTTGGGGCAGTTGGAAATTTTAAAACCAAAATCTTCTCGGCTTGAGGTGTCTTGGCTGAAGGATAACGAATTTATGGTGTGCTGTGAAACATACATGTCAGCAGATGAACTGTAAAACATCTACCTTTTGATTGTGTGGTAGCTAAGGCTATTTGGAGGGAACTAAATCATTTCTGTTGAATCTCTTGATTCTGAATCTGTAGCTAGGTTCTGTGTTAGTAAGTAATAATAGACATGCTGTTTTGAACTCTGCTTGTGCAGACGTCTTGTGGACTTTATGGAATTTATGAACGATATTGTTCTTAACTCAACAACGCATCACCAGAATATGTCAAACAAAAACTTTACTTTGTTACCTTATCAAGGGGAGCTCAAACCAAAACTTGACTTGTATTCTCGCACCATTAGGTCGAGCAAGCGGCGATAATTTTCTCAGGCTGAACATTAAAGGAGGTCTGCAGATACCAAGACAGAAAGAAAGTTTGTTTACAATTCATCCGCGCCACAAACAGTCGCGAGATGAAACTCCACCCATGAACACACTTATGGTACGTATTACTCTATCTAGTCCACCTCTACATACTAATTTCCATTGCCTACATTCTTCCTTAGTTTTGCTAACCACCAACCAAGGGGAAGCAGCTTTAGCTTTGAAAATTCTAGCATTGCGCTCAAGCCAAATGAAGCGTAATGTGCAGATCACCACCGAATTTAAACCAGACCTCAACTTTGCTGGGGTCCTGTCTTGACAACCTAGCCACCATTCTTGCAAAGAATATGACAAATGAGGAGCCAAGTGTTGAAAGCTGATCCAGCTTAGGGCGTAGAACCAAAATCTCCTGGGCAACAGGGCACTTGATCAGCAGGTGCTCGATGTCCTCTGCATCCTGAGAGCATAAGGGGGCAGGTTTGTTGATGAGATAGCCCCCGACACGCTAGACGATAGGAGGTCCAGCAGCGATTCCGCAAGGTAAACCACACGGAGAGCCTGAATATCAAAGGTGCCCATGGTTTCCATAGCAAGCGAAAGATAAAATGTATTTTCGAGTAAAAATGTCGAATACCAAATTGAGTTATACAATATCATCTTACATGCCCTCTTTGATCACTAGCAAATGAATAGTTTGTGAAGCCTGCCTACAAATCAATCAGTGGTTCTGCTTATCTTGTTCCCTAGTTAGCCATCTACTTCAGTGTATTTCATGGACCTTGACCATTAGGAGAGTTGTTGTTCCCATACTATCGAAGCTCAATTTTGTATCATAACTAGCATGAACCAATTTTTTTCTATGTTAATGCTATTTCAATTATTATCTATGGAAGGTATAAAGCGACAGTACCCACACTGTTTCTCACCATGTCAGCTGGGTTCTGTAATGACAGTTACCCACCTTATTATCGAACAAACTCTCTGGACTAATATATGCCGGTTTCTTCCTTAGTTTTGCTAACCACCAACCATGGGGAAGCACCTTTAGCTCTGAAAACTCTAGCATTGCACTCAAGCCAAATGAAGTGCAATGTGCAGATCACCACCGAATTTAAACCAGACCTCAAGTTTACTGGCATCCTGTTTGACAAACTAGCCACCATTCCTGCAGAGAATCTGACAAATTAGGAGCCAAGTGTTGAAAGCTAATCCAGCTTAGGGTGTAGAACCAAATATCCTCAACAACAGGGCACTTGATCAGCAGGTGCTCGATGTCCTCTGCATCATAAGGATCGTAGGTAGCCCACGACGCGCTAGACGATCGGAGGTCTAGTAAAAGTCGAATACCAAATTGAGTTCTACAATATCATCTTCCACACCCTCTTCTATCATTAGCAAATGAATAGTTTGTGAAGCCTTCCTACAAATCAATCAGTGGGTTCTGCTGATCTTGTTCCCCAATTATAAGTTAGTACTGGCCATCTACTTCATTGTATGTCATGGACCTTGACCATGAGGAGAGTTGTTGTTTCCACACTATCAAAGCTCAAATTGTTTATGAACCAGTTTTCTCTATGTTAATGACCAACAGTTTTTATCTATGAAAGGATATAAAGTGACAGTACCCACATTATTTCTAAACCATGTCAGTTGGGTTCTGTAATGACAGTTACCCACCCTACTATCGAACAAACTTTCCGGACTAATATATGCCGGTTTCTTTGACCATGACCAACAGTTCATTTTGCAATACTACTTATTTTCTGGCGTGCCATGAATGCCAAGTTCCAAGTGTCACCCTGATAATGACACATGCATACATCATGGGATTTGTAATTTACCTATTCTCATGGGGAGTTGGGGACTATAAAATCCTAGTAGCCTGTAGCTTTTCCTTAATCTAAATTAACAGTACATCATTTACTAAGAAGATGCCATTTGTGAGCGACGAGGTCCACCAGACCAGCACTTAATGGACAGCCGGCTGGTTCATCCAGAGGTTTTACATCCTCTACAGCAGTGAAGCACCACCCATACTGGAGCCATCATGAAACTCCACCCCGTAGACCTCTTCCTCTTCTCTTGCACTTGTCTGCTGCTATGCGCTGCCACGCCGGTCAGAGCCGCCATCCGGCGTGAAGCTGAAGCACTTGTGAATTGGAAAGATAGCTTGGCCGGTGCTGATGGCTCCCTTGGATCATGGTCTTTGGCCAACTCCACCAGCCTTTGCAGCTGGACGCACATCAGTTGCAACTCGGCTGGGCACGTCACGGGGCTCGACATTACAGACAGAAGTCTGAACGGCACACTTGACAGGTTCGACTGTTCAGCCTTTCCCCACCTGGAGAATCTCATCCTGTTCCGGAATGGTCTATATGGTACGATTCCAGCAAGGATTGGCAACCTGACGAGCTTGGTAGGGTTGAATATCAGCAGAAACCCATATTTGAGTGGAGCCATTCCACGCAGCATTGGCCAGCTAAAGCACCTTGTTGTACTGCGACTGGAAAATTTGGGGCTTGATGGCACACTACCTGAAGAAATTGGTAACATGACGAGCTTGGAGGTGCTCACTCTGAGATCAGTTACTTTGACTGGATCAATCCCACTAACAATTGGGATGCTCGTGAAGCTCCGGAAACTGATCTTGGACTACAACAATCTGACAGGGAGCATCCCTCTGGAGATTGGAAACATGACAGAACTGCAGGAATTATCCTTTTCACGCAACTATTTGGAAGGGCAACTACCAGGTACCCTTTCTCATTTGATAAAACTCCAGGATATGTACCTGTCAGAAAATCAGCTTGGAGGTCACACTTTCCCTGAGCTTGGGAATAGCAGCCTTCTGAGGATGGTTGACATTCGCATGAACAACTTCTCCGGGATGTTCCCATCATCCATCTGTGTCGGAGGAGCACTGCGTTATCTCATGGCTGCATACAATGGCTTCACAGGCATTCACAAACAGACCTTTCAAAACTGCACAAACCTGAAGTATGTGAGCTTCACAGCAAACAACATTGTTGCCGATCTAAGGGATTGTTTTGGCGAGCATTCAAGACAACTTGAGGTGCTGGCTTTCAGTCAAAACCAGCTATATGGTAGCATTCTAGCAGATGAGAGTGAGACATTCCCTTGTAACTATACTCTTCTACTGTTCTTAGACCTATCAAACAATGCTTTGGATGGAAGTCTTCCCAAATGTCTCTGGGATATGCCAAGTTTGGAATTCATGGATCTGTCCAGTAACTCTTTCACTGGTGTTGTTCCATTCTCGAGGACATGTCAAGATACTCTTAGCAATCTACACCTAGCCAATAACCATTTCACAGGAACATTTCCTTTGGCTCTTAAGAAATGCAAGAACCTGATCACTCTAGATCTGGGAGGCAATAGTTTCTCAGGTACAATACCATCTTGGATAAGCAAGAGCTTACCTGGACTCAGATTTCTTCGTCTATCATCAAACATGTTTGACGGTATCTTGCCCCACCAGATATTAAACTTTCGCAAGCTTCTGCTGTTGGATTTATCGAAAAATAAGCTAACTGGTCCCGTTCCAGATGATTTTACGAATTTTACTGGTATGGTACATGAAGAGAAAAGCAATGATGATGTCGAATATGAAGAGAAGATTCAAATAGTTTGGAAGAATGTGGACTATGCTTACACTACAACAATAACAGGCCTGGTGGGTATCGACTTATCTGGCAACTTTCTGTCACAAGAGATACCTGGCGGGCTCACAACCCTTCTTGGAATCAGATACCTGAACTTATCGGGAAATCATCTGTCAGGTTGTATCCCGGAAGACATTGGCAATCTACTACTGCTTGAGTCCTTGGACCTGTCTCGGAACCAACTCACGGGGGAAATTCCTCCAAGCTTTGCAGGTTTGAAAAGCATCAGCGCTCTGAACCTCTCGAGTAACGGTTTATCTGGGAGGATACCTACCAGCAATCAGCTACAAACGCTCGTAGATCCATCCATATACAGCAACAATCTAGGGCTGTGTGGTTTCCCATTGGAGGACTGCGTAAGTTCGGCAACATCGACGCAGAGCGAAACGAGCCAGGCTGAAGATAGGGAGAAATTGTGGTTTTATTGCTTTGTGGCTGCTGGGTTCATCTTTGGGTTCTGGCTGTACTGTGGCATCTTCTTTTTTCGCAGTGAGACCTGGAGGTGTGCATTCTATCAGCATGTGGACAACCTGCAAGGGAGGGTAACCAAAAAAATATAGAGCTGCATGTCGTGCTTCCAGGCCAACGGCATCGCTTGTGTTGTGAAAATCTGTACAGGCATGCACGCCCAATAATGAGCATGCATATGTATTTCCCTGCCTTGATTGTAAAAGAGTAGTGACTAAGAAGTTCTGTGTACTTGCTAGTAGTTTATGTGCATGGCGTTTTTGAGTTTTCTGGCTCTGGAACTACAAATTAGAGACGAATAGTGCAACATTTACTTTCTGATTGTGTGATACGGAGTACAAAGCAATATCATTCCTTTATTTTCAGAAACCATGCAAAATGGCTGGACTAGCAGAGTTCAAAACTACATGCCTATTAACCCATAAATTAGCACCAACATTCAAAATTATGAAAACTGATTCGAAAGAACTCATTTACTTCCATCCAAATAGACTTACTACATACATCATGTGATTTATAATTTCCTATTTTCATGGGGACTCTATAAAATACTAGCAGCATGTAGCTTCTATTTAATCTACACTAACAGTACTTTATTTACTGAGAGTGTGCCATTTGTAAGCCAGGACGCCCAACAGACCACTACTGTGATGGCCGGCCGGCCGGCTGCTCATCAGAGGTTTTATATCCCTTGCAGCACGAAACACCACTCGTACCTAAGCCATTATGAAGGACCTTCGTCATGTACCCTTCTTCCTCCTCTCTTGCACTTGTCTCCTACTATGCGCTGCCACGCCTGTGAGAGCCGACATAAGGCGTGAAGCTGAAGCACTTGTGAATTGGAAGGCTAGCTTGGCTGGTTCCCATGAGTCCCTTGGATCATGGTCCTTGGCCAACTCCACCAGACTTTGCAAGTGGACGCATATCCTCTGCAACTCAGACGGGCACATCAGCAAGCTCGACCTTTCCGGTGCAAGTCTGAACGGCACACTTGACAGGTTCGACTTCTGGGCATTTCCTCACCTGGAGTTTCTCGACCTGTCCCAGAATGATCTGTACGGTATCATTCCACCAGGAATTGGCAACTTGACGAGCTTGGTCGAGTTGTATATCTTCAACAATTCTTTGAGGGGCGCCATTCCACGCAGCATTGGCCAGCTGAAGCACCTTGCTGTACTGGAATTGTCATATTTGGAGCTAGATGGCTCACTACCGGAAGAGATAGGTAACATGACGAGCTTGGAGGTGCTCTATATCAGCTCTACTACTTTGACTGGATCAATCCCACTAACAATTGGGATGCTCGTGAAGCTCCAGGTGCTGTGGCTGGACAACAACAACCTTACAGGGAGTATCCCAATGGAGATAGGAAACATGACAGAACTGCAAGACATATACTCTCCACGCAACAATTTGGAAGGGCAGCTACCTGGTACCATATCTCATCTGATTAAACTCCAGTATTTTCATCTGTTTGAAAATCAGCTCAGAGGCAATATCATCCCCGAGCTTTGGAATAGCAGTTTCCTGGAGACGGTTGACATTGAGAAGAATAACTTCTCTGGGTTGTTCCCGTCATCCATTTGCATAGGAGGAGCAATGCATTTAGTCATTGCTGGATACAATGGATTTACAGGCATTCAACCATGGACCTTTCGAAACTGCACAACACTGCATGCCATTGACTTCACGGAAAACAACATTGCTGCAGACCTAAGGGACTACTTTGATGAGCATCCTGGACAGCTTCGGGTGATGGATTTCAGCCAAAACCAGCTATATGGCACACTCCTGACAAATTGGGGTGAGGTATTCCTTTGTAATTTTACTTACTTGAAACTCCTAGACTTATCGAACAATGCCTTACATGGAGCTCTCTCCAAGTGTTTCTGGGACATGCCAAGTTTGTCTTTCATAGATCTGTCCAGCAACTCTTTCACTGGTGTAGTTCCGTCCTCGAGGACATGCAAAGATAGTCTTAACTATCTACACCTAGCCAATAACCATTTCAAAGGAGCCTTTCCTTTGGCTATTAAGAAATGCAGAAACCTAATCACTCTAGATCTTGGAGGCAATAATTTCTCAGGTACAATACCATCTTGGATAAGCAAGAGCTTACCTGGACTCAAATTTCTTCGGCTGTCATCAAACATGTTTGAAGGTATCATACCCCTCCAGATATTATACTTTCAGAAACTCCAGCTATTCGATTTGTCGAAAAACAAGCTCACCGGATCCATTCCAGATGATTTTACGAATTTTACGGGCATGTCACATGAACAGGGAGACATTGACTATGTAGATGCTGGCTACTACACGCATCTAGAGCAGATTCAAATAGTTTGGAAGAATGTAGACCATATTTACATTATAATGATAGCAGGCATGGCAGGTATTGACTTATCTGGCAACCTTCTGTCACAAGAGATCCCAGGTGGGCTCACAACCCTTCTTGAACTGAGGTACCTGAACTTATCAGGAAATCATCTATCGGGTTGTATTCCTGAATACATTGGCAATCTACTTCTGCTGGAGTCCTTGGACCTTTCTCGGAACCAACTCTCGGGGGAAATTCCTCCAAGCTTTGCGGGTTTGAAGAGCATCAGCACTCTGAACCTCTCTAGTAACGGTTTATCTGGGAGGATACCTACGAGCAATCAGCTGCAAACGCTTGTAGATCCGTCCATATACAGCAACAATTCAGGGCTATGTGGTTTCCCGTTGGAGGACTGCGTAAGCTCGTCAACATCGAAACACGGTGAAACGGGCCAGGGTGAAGACATGGAGGCACTGTGGCTGTACTGCTTTGTGGCTGCTGGGTTTATCTTTGGGTTCTGGCTGTACTGGAGCATTTTCCTTCGTCACAGCGAGACCTGGGGATGTGCATTCTACCAGCATGTGGACAACATGCAAGAGCAGTTCTCCAAGAAAGTACATAGCTGCATTTGGTGTTTCCAGGCTACACGGACCAAGAGAGCCAGATTAGTGCAGCCACGCAGCTCCTTTCTTAGTTTCTAATTTTCAAAGTTCCTAGTTTTGTGTTCGTTCTCCTCTATTGATCAATGAAAAAGCAGCAGTGCTCTGCATTTTCAGTCAAAGAAAGAAGTGCGTCGCGTGGTGCTGAAAACGAGGGGTGACTGTGCAAGATTTCCGTTCCTTGGCTGTAGAAGAAATGTAATGAGGAAGTTCTGTGTATTAGCTAGTGATTTGACATATACGAGTTTGCTTAAGTTTTGTGTTGCTGGAGCTGGCAAGTTTTGTGCCCCGATTCCATGAACGAGGTGAGCAGAGCATCTTTCTGCTCTGTAATAAGTAATCTATATAAGTTGTCTTTGGATGTCTACCTTCTGCTCTGTAATAACTAATCAGCAACCTACATATATCCATTCACGATTCGACTATGATATATTTTTTACTTGCATATTTTCTGAAGTTGTGTTCCCAACATCATGTACCAGACATCTTGTCATTGTTTCATACTTTCACTGAATTGAACAAGAAATTGAAAATCCTAGATGAAAAAATGGTGCTGGTCAAAGACATCTATCGACGTCTTTCAGACTATCGGTCGGTCGATCAACGGCAGACTATCCGTCGGTCGATCAGCAGTATGTCCGGTGCAGTGTTCCAAACAGTCTTTCAGAACCAGGTTAGCATAGTTGTGACGAAAACGCCTTTCTGAACCTGGTTAGGAGATTAGTAGCATGTAGCTTCTCCTTAATCTGAACTAAGAAGGTCCATTTGTAATCCACGAGGTACACCAGACGACAACTGTCATGGCCGGACAGGGGGGCTGTTGCTTTCTTACTATCTGTAAGCTCAATACTTCTCCTAGCATGAACCATTTTTTTCTATGTTAATGCTATTCTAGTTAAATTGTCTGCTAAACGTATATCAACTATCAAGGAGAAAATGACGCAGAACTACCACATTTGAGACGATCTTGTTAAAAATCTACCACCTTTGGGTTTTTTGACACATAAACACCACTTTTGGGGTATGTGTGTGACAGAAAGCTCTAACTGGCCGTGTTTAGTCATCTAACAACATTTCTGGCAGGTGGGGCCCGTTGTCAGTGCTGGCGTGGCACGCACATGACGGAGGGAGGCAACGGCCGTGAAGCGCGCGTTGACGGGGGTCGTTAGGGCAGCCCCTGTCCGCTCGCGGTCAGCTGTTTCAGTTACTTTGCCGCTCGAACATCTCCTCACGAACAGCAATGGCGAGTGGCGGTGGGACAGAGGACGGCGACGGAGGGGGTCCAAGTGGAGGCGGCGGCGGTCGTTTCATGCGGCAGGTGCTCTTCGGGCCTGGATTCAATATGGGGTCCATCGATTTGGACTCTGATGAAGACCGCGAGTCGATGGATCTCGCGCCGGGGCCGGACCAGGACGCGCCGCCGCCGCCGGAGCAGGAAGCTTCTTCAGCTCAGCCGGAATCTTCTTTAGCGCAGCTGCAGCTGGCTACGGCGAGCCAGCTAAGCGAGGACCCGCTCAGCCACTATGTCTCCGACGGCGGGTAAGGTTCATTTTTCTCTTTTTTGAATTTGGGGATTCAACAGTTATGATTTGTGTGTGATTTAGTGTGATTTAGCAGTAGAAAATAATTTGGGATTGCACATTCTCTTATGATTGCACATTCTCTTATCTTTGTTTTAGGCCACATTCAGAGATTTGGGATCTTTACATTCAATTTGATGGTGCTAAATTTGTGCAAACAAAAATGCTAAGATCAGATATTAGGTTTTTGAATTTGTTGTCACTGATGGAGAAGGAAGGTTATGGTCTTTCTGATTCAATGTACTATGTAAAATCAGAAGGGGAGGGACTGAATGGACTAGAAATTGTAGATAGCAACTGTAAGGTGGAAGAGATGGTCAGGAAGTATGAAAGGTCTAAAAAACTGGTTTTAACTGTGATGAGAGACAAGAGTAAACAAGCAATTATTGTGTCTCCTGTGAAGTCCAAGGAGGCAGAAAAATTATATGCAAAGTCTTATCCAAGTCACATGTCATGTGATTTAGAGGAGGAAGAGCATGGTCATAACCTCATTGAGACCCAGAACAGTGTGTACTTTCAGCCTTTGTGCACACATAATGCTGACAATTGGATGTCAGAAGATGAAGATGAGGGAGATGAAGAAGAAGATGAGGGAGAAGCATCTGATGGCAGTGACAGTTGGATGTATCCATGCCAGGTTGACCTAGTTCAGTTAGAGGAGATGAGGAGGAAGGAAATAGAGGAGAGTAAGAAAAGAATAGCAGCTAAGATGAAGAGGAAGGATGATGAGCAACTGTATGAGGATGAGACAGAGCCAGAGGATATTTTTATAGAGTAACAAGTGAAGAAAAGAGTGAGGAGGAGGGGCCCTACTACAAGGTCACATTGTGAAGATGAATTACCAGGAAAGGAAGACTGGACTCCTTCTGATCCAGAAGATGATGAGCAGTTAGGTTTCCTGGAAGAAGAAGAGGATGATGGATTTGAGCCTCTACCATTTGTGCTGCCAAATGGAAGAAAAAGCAGAGCAAAGAAGCAACCAAAGAGGGTGTGGTATGATGAAACTACGGAAAATCCTGAGCAATAGTTTAGGTTGAAGCTATGTTTCAAGGATGTTTATCAGTTTAGGCAGGCATTGTGTCAGCTTCACATAGCTCAAGTTAGGAATTTCCATTACCACAGAAATGGGCCAGATAGAATTATTGTTTGCTGTAAGCCAACAAAGAAGGAGAAGTACAACTGCCAGTTCTTTATGTCAGCTTCATGTAGGGATTCGTAGCATGGAAAACAAAAATTTTCTATCGCATACAAACAAACAAGCCAAGATCTATCTACTAGATTGTAGCAACGAGTCGATGGAATAACTCACCCTCGAAGATTCCAAAGTGTTTAACGAGAGCGGATTCTCGTGGGTGATGTAGTCGTACTCTTCCCGATCTCAAGATCGCGTAGACGATCCTTCCAGCGCTGCGTTCCGGCAGCGCTCCCGCAGTCGGTCACACGTTCGGTACTCGACGAAGACCTTCCTCTCCCTTGTTCCAGCAGGCAGCGGAGGTTGTAGCACTCTCCTCGCGATTCCGGCAGCACAACGGCGTGGTACCGGAAGTAGAGGGGAGATCTCGCAGGGCTTCGCCTTAAGCCGGAGCGAGTATGGTGGAGTATGAGAGAGTCCCTCGATGATCTAGGGTTTAGACACGCCGAGGAGGGGGCTAGGCCGGCGGCTAGGGTTTCACCTAGGCGGCGGCGGCGAGTGCCCTAGGGCCGGCGGCGGCTATGGAGGCGGCGGCGGCTTGGGGCTAGGGTTTAGAGGTGTAGGAACTTGTGTCTAGGAGGAGAGCCCTGCCCCTCCTTTTATAGGTGGAGGGGGCCGGCCAAGGGGAGGGGAGTCCCTCCCCAACTCGGCTTGGTGGTGCGCCGGCGGTGGGAGGAGGAACTCCTCCCCCAAGTCGGTTTCCACCTCCCTCTCCACTTTCCAAAAATAGCCGTTTGACTTTCAAACTTGGCGTTTGACTTTTCAAACTAGGATTTGAATAAACCCTCTATTTTGTTCAGCGATGACACCAAGTACATAATGCAATCATACCAACTTGATATAACACATTCATGTACCCTTCCCCTCCGGAGTGCCGGACATTCCGGAACCTTCTAGAACATTCCCGATGAAAACACCGGAACCATTCTCCAACTCCGAAACGGGACTTTCCTTATATGAATCTTATTCTCCGGACCATTCCGGATCTCCTCGTGATATCCCGAATCCCATTCGAGACTCCGAACAACATTCGGACTCTTTCTCATCATTCCATAACTACTCAAACAACGTCGAATCCTTAAGTGTGTCTCCCTGCGGTTCGTGAATTATGCGGACATGATCGAGACACTTCTCCGAACAATAACCAATAGAGGAATCTGGAAATTCATATGGCTCCCACATATTTCTACGATTACTTTGCGATCGAATGAACCACTTACATACGATACCAATTTCCCTTTGTCTCACGATAGTTTACTTATCCGAGGTTATGATCGTCGGTATCTCTGCATACCTAGTTCAACCTCGTTACCGATAAGTACTCTTTTCTCGTTCCCGTGATATGTGATCCCTTGTGAACCAGTCACATGCTTGCAAGCTAATTGGATGACATTCCACCGAGAGGGCCCAGAGTATATCTATCTGTCATATGGATGGACAAATCCCACTCTTGATCCATGTGTTTCAACCAATACTTTCCGAACACTCAATGCCACCTTTATAGCCACCCATTTACGGTGTGGTGTTTGATGTCATCAAAGCATCCATCCGGTAAAGATGATATGCATGATCTCATGGTCGAAGGAATTAGGTTACTATGTATCAGAAAGCATATAGCAATTGAACTATTAAAATGACTTGATCTTTATGCTACGCTTATCTTTAGGAGTATGTCCATCATATCATTCTCCTAACGATATGATCTTGTTGTTAATAACATCTCAATGTTCATGATAGGAAAACCACAATCATCTATTAACCAACAAGCTAGTATTATAAAGAGGCTTTACTAGGGACTCTTATTTTAGTTTACAAATCACACAAGTATTAATGTTTCCTTGTTAATACTATTATAGCATGAATGTAAACATTTATCATAAACACAAAGATATAATAATAACCATATTTATTATTGCCTCTAGGGCATATCTCCAACACTTCAAAAATCAAGCATGAGAGCACTTTCTGTGTAAAGAAAATGCATTTGGAGCACTGTTGTCCAACTGAACCATCAAGCAATAGAGTTACTAGCAAGTTTCTGAGCAATGTGTATGTTGACAACTTCAGGTCTGATCCAAACACAGGCATCAGAACCATAGTTGACAAAGCAAAAAAGGATTTTGGTGTTGAAGTGCCAAAGAGAATGGCCTATAGGGCAAAGACTAAAGCAAGGGAAAAGGTGATGAGGGATCATAAGAGGCAGTACCACAGAATTAGAGACTACTTGCAAACTGTTATAGATAAAAATCGAGGTTCAAGGTGTATTGTGACCACTGTTACTGGCCCAACAGAAGAAGAGCAGGAAGCAATTAAAAAAGGTCAGCAAGTGTTTATCAGTGACAAGCCTAGATTTCATGGCCTTTTCTTTTGTGTCAATGCTGCAAGGCTTGGATTTCTTGAAGGATGCAGGCCCTTCATTGGCTTAGATGGCTGCTTCATCAAACTCACAACAGGAGCTCAAATTTTAGTTGCTACTGGTAGAGATGGCAACAATAATATCTATCCTATTGCATGGGCTATAGTTGCTAAGGAAGATACTGCTAATTGGCAGTGGTTTCTTGAACAATTGAAGGAAGCCCTAGGTGGAGAAGAAGGACAGTTTGGCCACTACACAATAATGTCTGACAGACAGAAGGGGCTAATCAAAGCTGTCTCAAATGTGTTCCCAAACTCTCCCCACAGATTCTGTCTTAGGCATATTTATGCCAACTTTCAGACAGCAAGCTTCGGAGGAGAGGATTTGAAGAAATGCATGGACAATGCTGCTTATTCTTACACCAAACATGGTTTTGACAGTGCAATGGAAGAAATGAAGAAGCAATGTGAGCTTGCTTGGTAGTGGTTGTCCAAAATTCCTGTGAACACATGGGCAAGGTGGGCCTTTGATACAAACTGCAAGACAGATCTGGTCAACAACAATTTGAGTGAAGTATTCAACAGATATATTCTAGATGAGAGAAACAAACCCATTGTGACAATGCTTGTAGGGATTTATGACAAACAGATGGTTAGGTTTGATGAAAAGAGGGAAGGAGGACAGAAAGCATCATGGGAGATAACACCCTTTTATGCAGAAAAACTAGAATTGAACAAGAAATTTGCCAGGAATTGTGTGCCAAAAAGGGCAGATGATGGACTGTGGCAGGTGCAAAGTGGAGATCACACTTATGAGTTGAATCTGATAAAAAGAAGTTGTTCTTGTAGGAAGTGGGATCTATCTGGATTGCCATGCAATCATGCTGTTAGTGCCATATACAAAGCTGGTGAATATCCAGAAGATTATGTGTCTGAATTCTACAAGAAACCTTTTTTCTTCAAATGCTACAAGCCTGTATTCTATCCCATGCCACAGCAACATGGATGGACCAAAACTGACACTGAAGACATCATGCCACCTGGTTTTAAAGATCACCAGAAGGGAAGAAGGCAAGAAAAAAGAAGAAAAGGCAAATTTGAGGTGCCAAAGCCAAAAGAATCTTCCAGGATGGCCACTATCACCTGCAGTAACTGCAAACTGCAAGGACACAAATATACAAGCTGCTCACAGCCTCTCAGACCAGATCTTGCATTAAGGAAAAACAATCACAAGGTAAAGAAACTACCCGTGATTAAACTATGCTTCATAACACCTGTAGAAACTTTTCTGCTGATTTAACTATGTTTCCTAACAGGCAAACAGGACAAAGCCAGATGGAGCATCTTCTTCAGGTGCTACACCTCCCCAAGCTCAACCAGCTCCAAGGCCACCAAGAACTTCCACTGTTGCACCTCCCCAAGCTCAACCAGCTCCAAGGCCACCAAGAACTTCCAGTGTTGCACCTCCCCAAGCTCAACCAGCTCCAAGGCCACCAAGATCATCAACTCCTGCAGCAAGATCATCTTTTGTTGCACCTAGGAAAGAAAGAGGCTTCATGTCCTATTTAAATGCTGGGGCAAATGCATCTGCTGGGAGAGATGCACATGTTGGACCTCTAGATGGGGGAAATGTGTGATTGTTGTGGCAAATGCATCTGTTGTCATTCTGCTACCTGGTGAACTTCTAATTTTAAGTGTTTGTTGTGCAAACTGTTGGACCTCTAGATGTATGTTGAATATTCCTCTTTGTTTAAGTGAATGAGACTATGTATTGGTATTTTGGAGAAAATGAGCAAGTGAGTGTTATTTTGCTGCCAGTAATTTTATCTGCCCTTCTAAATGAATGATACTACCTACACAATTTTCATTGTTTACATATAATTTCAATAACAAAGATGCTTTACATTGTTCACAGATAATTTCAACAACAAAGAAAAGTTCACAACAAGCTCATAATTCAGATAATTTCCACAGCAAAGATTGTTCACAACAAGCTCATAATTCAGATAATTTCCATTGTTCACTACATATTACAGCTCACATCATAATAAAACCATTGTTCAAAGCATAATTAAACCATTGCTCACATCATAATAAAACTACATCTCAACAATCTCCTTTATCTTCTTGAACTTGACCCTGTAGCCCTCTTTCTCCTTCAACAAATCTGAAACAATGGACTGCAGCTTCCTCTTCTCCTCCATGTACTTGTCCCTTTCTCTCTCTGCCTTCACCAACAAATATTTGTGCATGTTGACAGTTGTTGCTTCAGTGGTCATTTTCTCCTGAATTTCAGCCCTTGCAGCCATGAGAGCTTGTTCAGCTTTAGCCTTGAGGGCTAAAGTCATCTGCTTCTCTTTCACTTCTTTTTCAACTTCATCCTGAGCTTTCTTCAAATCTTGGTTCAACTTCTTAATTTGGTCTTCAAAATCAAACTTCTTCTCAATATTGTCCAGTGCATCATTCACCCTGCCTTGTTTAGCTTCTTCAAACATCTCCCATAGCTTGCCCATTGCTTTCATCAGAGAATCTGGCCACACTGGATCAACCCAATGCACATATGAACACTTCTCTCCTTCCTACATCATTTAAGGAAGACTATAAATTAACACATACTAATTAACACATACTGAGATTACCAGCACTGACTATCTATACTAATTAGGAAATGCTCACATACCTGCTGCCCTTCACAAGCTAGGTACCTCCTTCCAGTGTTACAGCCCCCCCAAGCTACAAACTTGGCAGCCACAAATCCACACTTGCAGAGCACAGGCTCCTCCCCATCGTCGGCTAAACCGCAAAAATCTGAATCGTAGGTGTTGTTCATACTCTAACATGTTGAAACGTGGCAGAAATTAGACAAGGAATCACCTGAATCCAAATCTAATTCAACTATAAATCGAAAAAGGCAGGTGCAGGAGATCTACAGGTTTAGAGTACTCACATCGTCAGACGAGGTCGGGTAGTGCGTCGACTCTTCACCATCGCTCCACGAAACCATGGCGACAACGGTCGGTGACGGGGAGAAGACGCGGCGGCGGTGCGGCGACACAGCGACGACGGGCTGGGGAAGAGTGGGGAAACAGAGCTGGAGTAGCTGTTGAAATCGACAGGGACAGGGGCTGCCCTAACGACCCCCGTCAACGCGCGCTTCACGGCCGTTGCCTCCCTCCGTCATGTGCGTGCCACGCCAGCACTGACAACGGGCCCCACCTGCCAGAAATGCTATTAGATGACTAAACATGGCCAGTTAGAGCTTTCTGTCACACACATACCCCAAAAGTGGTGTTTATGTGTCAAAAAACCCAAAGATAGTAGATTTTTAACAAGATCGTCTCAAATGTGGTAGTTTTGCGTCATTTTCTCGTGACGGGGAGAAGACGCGGCGGCGGTGCGGCGACACAGCGACGACGGGCTGGGGAAGAGTGGGGAAACAGAGCTGGAGTAGCTGTTGAAATCGACAGGGACATGGGCTGCCCTAACGACCCCCGTCAACGCGCGCTTCACGGCCGTTGCCTCCCTCCGTCATGTGCGTGCCACGCCAGCACTGAAAACGGGCCCCACCTGCCAGAAATGCTGTTAGATGACTAAACACGGCCAGTTAGAGCTTTCTGTCACACACATACCCCAAAAGTGGTGTTTATGTGTCAAAAAACCCAAAGGTAGTAGATTTTTAACAAGATCGTCTCAAATGTGGTAGTTTTGCGTCATTTTCTCACTATCAAGTGACAGTACGTCAGTACTCACACTGTTTTTTTAACATATCAGAATGGGTTTTGTAACATTTTGAAAAGGAAAAAGTAAAGGAATGGGTTATGTATTGACAAACTTTCCAGATTGGCTGATTAGAACAATCTCTCTGCAGTAATATATACTGGTTTCTCTGACCTTGACCAAAATTCATTCTGCGCTACCAATTTTTTTGGTAAGAATATTCTGCAATGCAAATCTGTGTTAGTTGGAACCACTGAAGCCTGATTTGCTAAACTTGGAAACTATGAGCAAGGTTCTAAGTCGTTGATATCGGATTGATAGATTAATGTATTTTGAGAATATTAGACATCAATATATTGGGTCATAGTTCCAGAACTAGAGTTGAAAGATTATTTATTATTTCGAGTTAAGCATGGTGTGGATGGCTTTCATCCAAGTATCACCCTAATAAGGACACATGCATGCATCATGCGTTTTGTAACTTCCCTATTCTATTGGGGACCCTATAAAATAATAGCATGTAGCTTCTCCTTAATCAAAACTAACAGTATGTCATTATTAAGAAGTTCCGTTTGTAATCCACGAGGTCCACCAAACAACAACTGTCATGGCCGGCTGGCCGGCAGGCTGGCTCATCCAGAGGTCCTATATCCTCTACAGCAGTGAAGCCATACTAAAGCCATCATGAAACACATCCATCCTATGGGCCTCTTCCTGCTCTCTTGCACTTGTCTCCTACTATGCGCTATCGCGCCGGTGAGCTCGGACATTCCTCGTGAAGCTGAAGCACTTGTGAATTGGAAAGCTAGCTTGGCCGGTGCCGATGACTCCCTTGGATCATGGTCGTTGGCGAACTCCACCAACCTTTGCAGCTGGACGCACATCAGTTACGACCTGGCTGGGCACATGAGAGGGCTCGACCTTAGGGACACAATTCTGAACGGCACACTTGACAGGTTCGACTTCTCGTCCTTTCCCCATCTGGAGAATCTCGTCCTGTCGAACAATAGTCTCTATGGTATAATTCCAGCAGGGATTGGAAACTTGACAAGCTTGGTTGAGTTGATAATCAACAACAATCCTTCTCTAAGGGGTGCCATTCCGCGCAGCATTGGACAGCTGAAGCATCTTTCTCGACTGGAACTGTCAGTTTTGGCGATGGCACGGTACCTGAAGAGATTGGTAACTTGACGACCTTGGAGGAGCTCTATATCAGCTCTGCTACTTTGACCGGGTCAATTCCACGAACAATTGGGATGCTCGTGAAGCTCCGTGTGCTCTCCATACAACAGAGCACCCTGACAGGGAGCATCCCACTTGAGATTGGAAACATGACAGAACTAAAAAAGTTGCTCTTTACTCGTAACTATTTTGAAGGGCAGCTACCAGGCACCATCTCTAATTTGATGTCACTCGTGGTTTTGGATCTGTCAGAAAATCAGCTCGGAGGACAAATCGTCCCCGAGCTTGGGAATAGCAGCCTCTTGGATACGGTCAGTTTTACAAGGAACAACTTCTCCGGGCTGTTCCCGTCATCCATTTGCATAGGAGGCACACTGCGTTTTGTCGATGCTAGGCACAACGGATTTACGGGCATTCACCACCAGACCTTTCAGAACTGCACAACCCTGGAACATGTGGACTTCACGGCAAACAACATTGTTGCGGATATAAGGGGCTGTTTTGGCGAGCATTTGTGGCAGCTTAGCACAATTGCTTTCAGTCAAAACCAGCTGCATGGCACACTTCTGACAGATGGGGGCGAGGTATTCCCATGTAACTATACTTACTTAAGCCTCATAGACCTATCAAACAATGTCTTACAAGGAGGTCTCTCCAAGTGTTTCTGGGATATGCCAAGTTTGGAATTCATGGATCTGTCCAACAACTCTTTCGATGGTGTTGTTCCATTCTCGAGCAGATGTGCTGAAACTCTTAGCTATCTACACCTAGCCAATAACCATTTCGAAGGAACCTTTCCTTTGGGTCTTAAGGAATGCAAAAGCCTTGTCAGTCTAGATCTTGGAAGCAATAATTTCTCAGGTTCAATACCTTCTTGGGTAAGCAACAGCTTGCCAGAACTCAAATTCCTTCGATTGTCATCAAACAATTTTGACGGCATCATACCCCGCAATATATAAAATTTCCGGCACCTCCAGATATTGGACTTGTCGAGAAACAAGCTGATCGGACCTGTTCCAGACGATTTTACGAATCTTACTGGCATGAATCAGAAAGACATTTACTTCTTATACAATGACCGGTACATTTACCAAGTGCAAATTCAAATAATTTGGAAGAATATGGATTATGTTTATGGTTTCCTGATAGCAGTCATGGCGGGTATTGACTTATCTGGCAACTCTCTCTCGCAAGAGATCCCGATTGGGCTCACATCCCTTCTTGGACTCAGGTACCTGAACTTATCAGGAAACCATTTTTCAGGTCGTATTCCCAATGACATTGGCAATCTGGTACTGGTGGAATCCTTGAACCTTTCTGAGAACCAACTCTCGGGTGAAATTCCTCCAAGCTTCGCAGGTTTGAAGAGCATTGGCACTCTGAACCTCTCGTGTAATGGTTTATGGGGGATGATACCTACGGGCAATCAGCTGCAAACGCTCGTAGATCCGTCCATATACAGCAACAACCCAGGGCTATGTGGTTTCCCGTTGGAGGACTGCGCAAACTGGTCGACATCGACGCAAAGCAAAACGAGCCAGGCTGAGGACAGGGAGGCGTTCTGGGTTTATTGCTCTGTTGCTGCTGGGTTCATATTTGGTTTTTGGCTGTATTGGGGCGCGTTCATGTTTTGCAGCGAGACCTGGAGATGTGTGTTCTATGAGTGTGTGGACCACGTGCAAGGAAAGGTAACAATCATGTATTGCTGCATTTCGTGTTTCCAGGCTAAGGCCCTGTCAGAACGAGGAAGTGCGTCGTGTGGTGCTGAAGTGAAGATGAGTTTGTAATATTTCGGTTTTCCCCTCTTGGTAGAAGAATTGCAGTGAGAAAGTTTTGTAATGAGATTGTTTAAATTTGTGTTGCCGGAGCCTACAAGTTTTGTGCTTCCAATTCCATGAGAAACGAGGTGAGGAGAGCATCTCTCTGTTCTGTATCAGCAGCGTGCCGGGCACGGCCTTTTCAGAACCAGGTTAGGAGATTATTTGCACCGGTCTTCGAAAATTACATGGGGTTAAATGGCATGTTGAGGGGGAAAAGTGGCCAATGGGCAACTCTATTATTAGGAGGTTAAACAGACTTATCTCATGGTGTGCAACATCAGTGGTGCCGGCTGAAACTCAGTTAATTAATGCAACATTTACGAATGGATATGTGTTCACGGATTAATCTTCTTACATTAATTGCTATTAATTTGGCATTTATATGGTTCACTGGTTTGTCACTCTACTACCACTACAAAAAGGCTCGCCATTTCATTTGTTCCTTGCAAGTTGCAACTCAGAGCTCATCAACAAGACTCCCTATCAACACCACATCTAAACTAAGATGAGGACTACACAGACGATGCTCTTGACCATCGTTTTCCTCGCGCTAGCATCAGGTATTACTCTGATGATGCGCATCATCAACTCGACAAACAACCATATACTGTATGTGATTGCTTTAGTTTATTTTCATGGTTTTTTTTTGTAGAGGTTGCAGTGAAGGCGGATATGATTTGCGCAGGATCAATCCACCCGACACCGGTACCTTGTGATGATTCGGCCTGCCTGCACATTTGTCGTGCAAATGTCAATGAAGGCGGGGCATGCAATGATTGCAATTGGACTGCGACGTGTACCCCCGAGGGATGCCAGTGTGATGTTTGCAAGCCTAACTAATAGGCTGATAGTAGCTTGCCAAGATAGGATGTTATGTTCACTGTAATAAGGACGATGTTGTATGGGTGTGCCGGAAGATCTGAGACATGATGCTGGTATTTTTGCTTCACCAATTACATGAGAGAGTTCTTAGCATAAACCGCCACTTTGCCACAAAACTTTCGTACAGTGGCGCGACAAAATGTGACCACTCTACCGCGAGATTTTTGCAATGTACACTAAACTAGAATTGAACTGAAATTGACACCGTTTCTTACAGTTGGATCCACCCTGGAGACTTGTGTCGCACTGCTAGACGGACGAAGGAAACAATTGTTAACAACAGTTATGGGGCCCATCATTTAGCACAATTAAAAAAATCCATTTATCTCTTCTTTTTCCTTCTCGTGCTGCCGCTATCCCTTCCTGCACCGCTCCCCGCCCCTGGTAGCCCAGGCCCAGTACTGCCTACCTTGCTGCTCATGGGCGAGCATCGCCACCAACCCGCCACGCCTTCACACTTCTCGGTCAAAATAAGGTCGCAGAAAGTTGACAGGTGAGAGTACGACAGGTATCATGATGTACAGTTTCATAGAGAGAGACAGAGAAACTTGGGATCTGGCACAAAGTGTACAGTGCTGCAGGGGAGAGATCTAGGAGTACAACCCCCGCTTCGGCGCAAGTAGGCCACATCCGCCAGGACGAAGAACACCCAGTGAACTCCGCCTCCTCTCACTATCCATGTATGTGCAAGCAATTGACGCTTGAAGCCGGCAATCGACGTCACAGTCACCGTCTTCTCCATCATGGTCGTCGTTGATTCTCCCCTCCACCGTGTTCTAGTCTTCTCCGACAGATCCTAAAGCCTCATCTTGATCTCCTCAATATTCTGGTGCAACCATATTTTGATACGACAACCGAAATCATCGACACTATACATGCCTGCCATGGACGAGCCATGGAGCTCCGAGGGAGACGCGCCGGAGATGTCTCTGTCGTCGGTGTTAGCATAATACACAATTAGATCATTGTAGAAAATAGAAAGGAGACGATGTTTAGTAAGGCTGATCAGAACGCTGGAAAAGGGGCATGCTTTACGGGCAATGGTGCTCATTATAGTACCATCGACGACAATCCTGCACGGTGTGCAGATACATCAGACCTATAACGCCACGCTGATCTAACACCGTTGCCACGGGTGTCGGACCGTCCCCAAAAACTCGAGCTTGTGTCCAACCTAGGTTGCGCCTAATTTATTTTCGCTACTCCCGATGCCTTTATATATTAGGTCAGGTTACAAGTGTCCGCCTCAAATACCTAACCTTCCGCGTAATCCAAGTCCCTGTAGCATATATACACATATTCAACACAACTGCAACAGTCGGCTCCGCTCCTCCACGACGTTATCCTACATGAGTCTGCCACCATCGCCGGTCGAAGCCCTCGTCATCCTAGTTTCGGGACTGACGAGGTCGCCCACTGACACTTGTTTGACTTTTTTAGAGAGATTTGGATTTTTTTTAATGTAGGAGGCCTCTAGAGGGGAAAAAGATGTGAAGCTGGCAGGTGGGCCCCACAATTACCGTTATTGGCTGAGTCGCGTGGTGCTGAAGTGAAGATGAGTGTGTAATATTTTGGTTTTCCTCTTCCTTGGATATTGCTGAATTGAAGTGAGAAATCTCTGTGGAGACCTATCTCATGGTGTGCAACATCAATGGTGCCGGCTAAAACTCAGTTAATTAATGCAGCATTTACGAATGGATATGTGTTCACGGATTAATCTTCTTACACTAAATGCTATTAATCTGGCATTTATACGGTTCACTGGTTTGTCAGTTTACTACCACTACAAAAAAAAAAGTCTTGCCATTTCCTTCATTGCTTGCAATTGCAACTCAGAGATAGGCAAACAATCATCACCAAGACTCCTTACCAACACCAAATCTAAGCTAAGATGAGGACAACACAGACGACGCTCTTGACCATCGTCTTCGTCGTGCTAGCATCAAGTATTACTCTGAATCTCTAATGATGCGTTGATTCATCAACTGCACAAACAGCCATATATTATGTGATTGCTTTAGTCTATTTTCATGGTTGCGCAGCTCCTCTCTGGCTGACTCTCCCGCAGGCCACAGGCCCGCTGCGCCTCTCGCTCCACAGTGCTCTGGCCCCCACGCATTGTTGTCCCCACATATCCCAGAATCCCGGATGGATGAGGCTGAAGAAGGGGAGGCAGCAGGGGCAGAGCCCTCAAGAAATCACGAGAGGGCACGTCTTCAACAGGTAAATTTCTGTCCTTTATCTTCAATGTTTGTTTTCAGATTTGTTGTCTATTTGTCTAGTGATTAGTATTCAGTAGTTTAGTGTTACAAAAACTCATGATTTCTTTCCTTTTTTAATGTTGTAGGAAAATGTTGTTGAAAGCTTTGACTTAGCAAATGATTGTCGATCCCGGAGTTCGGAGACCAATTGGTGAATATAGCATCTTTGAAATTAGAGATAACTAGTTAAATGCACGTGCGTTTCTACAGTTACTTGTTTTTCTAACACATATCATACAAGTAGACTATAAATACTTGTATATTTAGGTATATAGAAAAGATAGCCATAAAGATTCATACCGCGCGCGAGAAGCTCGCTCAATTTGATACAAATCAGCTCCTGTTGGTAGCAGCACCAATAAATAATATCTGAGTGACTGCCCTGCATTGTTCGGATTGTTCATTCTCTCTCATTCCCTCGGCTCTTTTATATATGTATTGTTGTTTACCTGTTCCCACAAAAATGTTCCCTCGCTACACTATAAAACTTTATTAATTATTATGGATCATTTTTGGGAACATTTAATATGGATCATGAAGGACAATGCAACAAAGCATGAGCTGTTAGCTTACCGAGCACCCACGAGCACATATGAAATCAAGAATCACGCATCACCACCACTACCGAGAGGAGGGGAAGGGAGAACCACCATTGCTCCTGCACTCCAGATCTTGTCCTCCTCTGCAGCCACCGCCTACCACTGGCGCCTGCAGTGCATCGCCTAGTTGCACCGTCCTCCTCAAAGCTCATCCTCAGTTGTTGCGTCTTCGACTCTAGCCTTCCCTCGAAGGTCCACTGCCGCAACATCGACTTCATCGCTGGCACACCGGCAACCTCACCCCTAAGTGCATTAATCGTAGGCGGCTCACTCTATCTCCACCCCTTCTCCTCCACGGACCCCTAACGGTTGCTAGTGTTGGAAGTGATGATGGTGCCCACGGGAGGTGGGAGAGAGGATCATCGCATCGAGTAGAATGGGGAATAAAAAAGTATGGGGAGAATAGTTAAAGAAAAATAGGAATAAAGGAGAGAGGAGGAGGTGTGGCCGACGAGGGGGATAACGCGTCGCCATCCATGGTAGCCCGTTAAAGAGCTAGTCTCAAAACACAGTGGCAACACTCTCTCCGATCCATAATCTAAAAAAATTGGGAGACATATTTGTAAACCCTAAACATTCTAACTTATGTAGCTCGTACCTTTTTCCATAGTCCATACTCTACTAAAATATCCAACGTATCAGTGTTAGAACTCATGTCAATTTACCATTGGAGCACCACGATTATTATCCCGACAATTTTATCTAGGACGAATGGTCAACAGACAATTGACGACCAACATTGTATCCTGAAGGTATGACAAGTTGTTATACATTCTAATGTATACTACCATGATCTAAGGGCACAAAAACTAAAAAATTCAGAAACATAAAGGTGCATTCAATTATGAACATAAAAGTATTTTGATATGGGAGAATTGCGAGCGACTTCAATCGATAATACTTCCTTAAGTTTATTTGCTAATGTGCAGGTTGCACGCATTCTAGGGCAAAGTTATTTTTAGATAAACCGTGTTTAACTCAGCTGATTTCCCGAGTCGCAGCTGGTTCGTAGTTTTTTTAGATTATAGCTGGTTCGTAGTTAAGCACCTGAAAATGGTTTATATTGGCAGTAGCAGGACAGCAACAAAAGCATCACTTCGTTACCTACCATGATGCAAAGCAGCTAATGATTCAGTTTAATACTCCCTCCAATCCATATTAATTGTCACCGAAAGTAATATGGATCAGAGGGAGTAACATATATTGAGATACCCGATTAGAGCCCAAACAATAAAAAGTTCGAAAACAAGAATAATTTCATCACAGACCCTTCTTGATGCAATATTTGTAGTTGTCCAAAATAATATAGGGAGTTATTTTTCTTTTCAAAATGGAAATAATACACATGGAGGGGAAGGTAGAACCACCATTTCTCCTGCACTCGAGCTCTTGTCCTCCCATGTAGCCACCGCCTGCCACTGGCGCCTGCGACGCATCGCCTTGCTGCACCGTCCTCCTCAAAGCTCATCCTTAGTCGGTATGTCTTCGACTCTAGCCTTCCCTTGAAGGTCCACCGCCACATTGACATCATCGTTGGCGCACCCGCACCCTTACCCCTAAGTGCATTGCTCATCAGCGGCTCACTCTATATCTATGGACGCCTTCTCCTCCACAAATCCCTAGCGGGTGCTAGTGTTGGCAGTGACGGTGGTGGCCACGGGAGGAGAGAGAGAATCATGGCATTGAGTAGAACAGGGAACAAAAAAGTATGGGAGAATAATTTAAGAAAAATAGGAATAAAGGAGAGAGGAGGAGGTGGGACCGACGAGAAAAATAGGAACCCCATGTGCGACATAGACGGCTTCAGCGCTAGAAGAACACAACGATGCCACATGTGAACACGCTATGGCCGCTAAAATTTTTCCACGGGATCGGTTGTGAAACTTGAAACAGGCTTTCGGCCCGCTATTTTAATATAGCAAACCACTCGATACAATGATACAATGGTTGGGGCCTCAGCACAGTCACACCCAAACAAAAAACCGAGAGAAACAAAAGAAAAAAACAATGCCAATAGCATCGACTAAACGAAGATGGCTCGCAACCGCTGCGTCCACCGAAGAAGTCCCACCACGTGTCGAGAACTCTGAAACATCACGTAACAAGCAACACCTTCAAGAAGGAGAGCGACGAGGATGGCGCTGCTGCCCGGACCCGTCCTAGGGTTTCCCCTATACGCGGAGGTAAGCGGGAAAGGGGCACACCCGGCGACCTCCAAGAAGGAATGGCGACACCAGCTGGCGTCACCCCATCAGTGTCGGAATACCGACTGGATTTTCTCCCGACCCCCAACAAACCACTACCCCGGGTGCTTCAAAGTTCGGCACCCAGCAAAGACGCCCACCAACATGCGGCACCACGGTCTCGATGCCACCATCACCGTCTTACTGAGAACATCATGGCGAGGCCTAGAGGATGGACTAAGAGAGCGCAAGGGAATGAGAGCGGCAGCCCCGAAGCCATGCGAGAGGGAAGTACCTCCACCGTTGTAGCGGTAGCCGACCGGACACGACAGCAAGAGAACACCAGGCCTCCATGGCCCGGGCGGGCCCGAAATGGGACCGCAAAGCTCTTGCCGCCATGTTGCAGCAAGCCAGTGACAGTGCCACCACCACCCCGATGCCCAGCTCCTCACCTCCACCTTCAGGAGACACCGACCACGCCAGCTGCGCCGCCAGCCCATGCAAGCCCATTTGGGGCCTGAAGGGGCCCCGATCTGGGCCGCACGATTGTAGCAGCCGCTAGCCAGCAGCAACTTGTTTTCCCGCGCCAAGGGCCGCGCCACCATGCAAGAATCCACCCGTGACCACACCGGGTCACCCCGCCACCTCGTTGGAACACCACTCAGGGGAACCCCGCCCTGCGCGAGAACCACCGAGGGGGAGAAGGAGGAGGTTTGCCAGCACCGGTGCCGCCCCGGCCTTGATCGAAAATGTGCAGGCCGGCGATGGCAGGAGAGAAGGCGAGGATAGCTGGAGGAGGGGGCGTCAGAGCCGTGGCCCTGTCGCCCACGGGGGACGAAGGGGTTGCGATAGTTCTTTTTTTAATCAGTTGTGAACCCGAAGTCTTCTTGACAATGACATCGAGAATGGTGTACCCATCACCGAGGATGCTGAATGGTGCAAGTGTTGAGGGGAGGCAGACGGAGGAGAACACGACCTTGTCCAACAGCAGGACCACGAGGACGACGGTGGCCAGAGAGACGGTAGGAGCACGGAGTAGATGTTCTTGCAGGCGATGACAACATAAGTCAGGGTGCCGCATGTCTGGCAGAGGATCATGATCGCCTCTGTGATCGTGAAGTACCTACCGATTGGGAACGAGATCCTCTGACTTTGTTGGAACTACTGCAGAGGGGCGTCGTTGCTTCTCGTACCATGGATGGTCATCAAATGGCGGCAGCTCAAACACTGTGAGAACACATGACCTTGGCCTAAAGCCCAAATCAACAAATGGGAGAGGGAAAACAATGCTCCAGCGCAGCAAAAAAAACAAATATATTTGGAGGGTATCGAACTTATCCGTGTAAATTACATTGGTCTTTAAAGTTAGAAAATTTGAATTTATGGTCACTAAAGACACGTTAGTGGGTCACGTACGGTCATCCTAGACGCTTCAGCTATGTATTTGGTGACATGGCATGGTGGGACCGCCTGACACTGGTAGCACATTTCATCGAGTTCGTCTTCCCCGTCTCCAACGTCCGCGTGCTACACCCCTCCTGCCCACCATGCCGCTAGCTATAAAAACCCGGCAATTTCCCCTTCGCCGTCCATGCTCCTCTTCGCACCCGCGAACTCTACCCCTCCTCCACAAATCTCCTTCTCGGCGATGGCGAAAAGATTACAAGCGACGACACGTGTAATCAGCGATGCCGAGAAGGAGATTTGTGGAGGAGGGGTAGAGTTCGCGGGTGCGAAGAGGAGCATGGACGGCGAAGGGGAAATTGCCGGGTTTTTATAGCGGCATGGTGGGCAGGAGGGGTGTAGCACGCGGACGTTGGAGACGGGGAAGACGAACTCGACGAAATGTGCTACCAGTGTCAGGCGGTCCCACCATGCCATGTCACCAAATATATAGCTGAAGCCTCTAGGATGACCGTACGTGACCCACTAACGTGTCTTTAGTGACCATAAATTCAAATTTTCTAACTTTAAAGACCAATGTAATTTACACGGATAAGTTCGATACCCTCCAAATATATTTGTTTTTTTTGCTGCGCTGGAGCACTGTTTTCCCTCTCCCATTTGTTGATTTGGGCTTTAGGCCAAGGTCATGTGTTCTCACAGTGTTTGAGCTGCCGCCGTTTGATGACCGTATACGAGAAGCAACGACGTCCCTCTGCAGTAGTTCCAACAAAGTCAGAGGATCTCGTTCCGCCGAGTGGGCCCAATCATCTCCCACATTTACTATCATCGTAGGTGTAGTCCTCCCCATGATGCATTCCATCTCCCTCCTCCTCTATTTATTTGCTCCCATAACTTATCTCTAAAATCCATCTACAGACAGAACAAATAAAAACTAAGTTCATATGTGTACGATGTACCCCGCGCCTCCTCGGTGAGCTTGGCGTCTGCCAGCTTGGATGGCATCTCGGAATCAACACGTCCCGTGGTCCTGGTCTAGGATCGGCATGGTGAAAATAGAATTGGAGATAGGACCGGCATCGAGGATAATTGCCTGACGGAACTTGTATATAAAAGTTAGAGAAATAAACGGTATAGTCAAGTTAGGAAGTTTAAATTATTTATTGAGATAAAACCAGCTTCTTAGCTAATTCGAGTCATAGATAAAATCTAGAAACAACTGTTATTTTGTTAGACCCCACATAATGGATAGGGAGATAAAAGATAGGGCGCATGCATGGTCTGGTTATTATTTTATTCCAAATGGTTGTTAGCGGTGACATATTTTGTAACTATATTAAAGTATGACACCACACACAACTGCATCTTTGCTTTTAATAGTAAAGAAAATGAGATGGGCATATTTGTCGAGAGGTCGTAATCGTTTGATTGGTCATAATTTTCCCAAAACAAAATTTGGTCTAGATTGGCGGTCATTTTTTGGATGCATGGTACACCAAATATGATTGGTTAGAGTATAGTGTGGAGAAGGATGTTGTTTTCATTGCTTTCTTTTCAAATCTTCAAGAAATAGTTCATATTTTGGATATGATGTTTTCACAAAGACGGGGTTTAAAAATTGGAAGAAAGCATCGGAAAATTTCAAGTCTCATGTAGGTGGACCAAATAGCATCCACAACAATGCAAGAAAAAGTTGTGAAGATTTCAGAAGTAAAAAAAAAGCAAAGTGTGGCATATGCTCTTGTTTGTCATGAAGAACAATTACATATTGATTATGAGATTCGTTTGAGGGCTGTTGTGGGTGTTGTTAGATTTCTACTTGAACAAGGTCTAGCTTTTCGTGGGCATGACGAGTCTAGCACTTCCTTAAACAAGGGCAATTTTCATGAGATGTTGGATCGGTATGGCGCAAGATGCAAGGATATATCCAATGTGATTAATGAGCATGCTCCTGGCAATTGTCAATTGACATCTTGTGAAATCCAACTAGATATAGCACAAGCATGTGTATAAGAGACTACACAAGTCATTATGAGTGAGCTTGGAAATGCTAGTTTCTCTCTACTTGTTGACGAGTATCGTGATGTATCGGTTAAAGAGAAAATGTCTATGATGGTGAGGTTAGCCATACTCTCACAACTCACCTTATTATACTAACAAGTGAATTGTCATACTCTCACAACTCATCTTATATGGTATTGCTTGTAGGTTTGTGAACCAAAAAAGAGAGATCTTGGAAAGACTGCTCGTTGTTGAGCATGTTCTTGAGACTACAGCAACTTCTTTGAAAAGATATTTGGATGCAATATTTGTTAAACATAATTTTTTCATGTCTAGATTAAGAGGCTAAGGATATGATGGTTGATACGTCGGAAACGTATTTATATTTTTTGATGTTCCATGCTTGTTTAGTATCTATTTTGCTTTGTTTTGTCTACACTTTGAGGTGTTTTTATATGTTTTCTGGTACTAACCTATTAACAAGATGCCACAGTGTCAGTTGCTTGTTTTCTTCTATTTTTGGTTCCAGAAAAGGCAGAAAACCAATATTATCGGAATTGGACGGGACAAAAGCCAAAGTCAATATTTACCATGGGGAACACGGAGCGAGAGTACGAGACGGAGGAGAGCCACCAGGGGGCCACACACCCTGGCCGCGCGGCTTGGGTGGGCCCGCGCCTGGGGGGTGCGGTCACCCTGGGTGCCCCTGCCTCGCCTCTTAGCCTATAAGAAACCCCCCATACCAAAACCCTAAGTACCCGATCAATCTTCCATGAAACTGTCTGTAGCCGCCGCCACCATCGTCCCTAGATCGGGGGGTCTGAAGCTCTTCCCGGCACCCTGCCGGAGAGGAGATCATTCCGGAGGCCTTCTTCATCATTCCACCTCCGGTATGAAGCGTGAGTAGTTCCACCTTGGACTACGGGTCCATGTAGTAGCTACATGGTTGTCTCTCCTCCTTTGTGCTACCTGTTTAGATCTTGTGAGTTCCGTTATGATCAAGATCATCTATTTGTAATCATGCATGTTGTGTTTGCGGGGATCCGATGGATATTGAGATTACTATGTCAGATTGATTAATGGTTTTGTCTTATTGATTCTATCATGTCTGTGTTGTTTGTGATCTTGCATGCTCTCCATTTCTAGTAGCTATCTTGGCCAAGTAGATGCTAGTGACTCCAAGAGGGAGTATTTATGCTCGATAGTGGGTTCATGCCTCTATTTAATCTAAGGGAAGTGACAGAAATCTCTAAGGTTATAGATGTACTGTTGCTACTAGGGAGAAAACAACGGTCTCTTGTTCATGGAACAAGTGGATTGTTTACCTTAAACACTTTGCTTAAAGCAGTTATCCATTGCTTGTAACTTAATACTGGAGGGGGTTCGGATGATAACCTGAAGATAGATTACTAGTCATAGATGCAGTTGGATGATGGTCTATGTATCTTGTTGTATTGACCAATCAAATCTCATAGGATCATGAATGTCTAGTATTGCATTGTTATGCCTTGCTCAGTCCTGTCAATTGCCCTGCTGTAATTTGTTTACCTAGCATGCCATGTTTGTTTATCTTAAGGAGAACACCTCTAGTGAACTATGGTACCTGGTCAAATCTTTACCATTGATACATCTTCCACTGTTACTGTTTACTTTCTGCAAACCACCATTACCTTCCACACCATACAGTTAATCCTTTGTTTTCAGCAAACCGGTGAGATTGACAACCTCACTGTTCGTTTGGGAAAGTCTTGAGTTTGTGTTGTGCAGGTTTCCAGTTGCTAGCAAAACCTTTGAGTCATTTCCTTCCTCCTACTGGTTCGATAACCTTTGGTTTCTTACTGAGGGAAGAACTTGCCATTGTGCTCATCATACCTTCCTCTTGGGGTCTCCCAACGAAGCTCAACAATCAGCTAAGCCATCATCAATGGTGCCTCTAATATGCGACGGGAGCTACATGGTTTAAAAATGTTGGTATTGGCCAACAACCTTCACGCTTTTTATGTGCATTGTTTTGCCCACCAACTTCAATTGGTAGTTTTGGCGGTTGTGAAGGAGTTCTACCAGTTGGTCAATTCTTTGACCACTTAAACAAGATTGTCAGTCTGGTTAGTTTTTTGTACACAACTGCAAATTTTTGTCTTCAACTCTTTGTCTATATATAAATTATAATTTCTACATGCATATTTTTTGTAGGTGAGTGCTTCTTGTAGGAATAAAGATGCCTTGTTGCAATTGCATCATGACCGTTTGGTTGCACATCTAGAGAGTGGAGAGATCTTGTCGGGAAGAGGCCAAAATCAAGAGACAAGTTTAACAAGACCAGGTGATACTCGTTGGGGGTCACACCATAGGACTCTAATTCGGATTCAACAAATGTGGGATTTAATTATTGAAGTGTTATGCAGTGTTTCTCATGATGGGACAGATGCCGTGGAGAAAGGTGTGGCTTCACGTTATATCATATACATGGAAACCTTTGAATTTGTTATTATCTTGCATATGATGCTTCGAGTGTTTGGTTTAACAAATGGTTTGTCACAAGCATTGCAATCGAAGGATCAGAACATAGTGAGTTCTATGAATATGATTGTCTCAGTGAAAAGTCTATTGCAGAAATTGAGAGATGATGGATGGGAGCCTCTATTGCTCGCTGCTACTAACTTCTGTGGTGGAAGAAATATTATAGTACCGAATATGGATAATAGCATTGCAGTTAGGGGTTACTCAAGGAGATCACGTAAGATGGTTTCTTTCTTCCATCATTACAAGGTAGAAATTTTTAATGAGGTGCTTGATAGAAACATAGTTGAGATGAATCAAAGATTTTCTGAAACTCCTTTCCTAGAGACTCATTTAACAGATTTGATAATGATATGCTAGTTGAGCTTGCAACTATGCACTCTTCTGATTTCTCTTCACATGATTGTTCTCTATTGGTTGACGAACTGGACATACATGTTGATGTGATGAAGAGAAGTCCTGAATTCATAACTTATGATAGTCTGAGTGATCTTGCTCTCAAGTTGGTTCAGAAGAGACAACATTTGACCTTTCCATTGGTCTATCGCCTTATTACACTTGCTTTGACATTACCTATGGCAACATCATCAGTTGAGAGAGTTTTCTCGGCCATGAATATCATAAAGACAGATCTTCGAAACAAGATAGGGGATGATTGGCTCAATGATTTGCTAATTTGCTATGTTGAGAAAGAGATATTTGCAAAGATTGATGATAAGAAGATTATGCTATGTTTTCATTCCTACAAGGACCATCGAGGTCATCTTCCTAAAAAAAATCGTTTTTCCAACATGGATTCAACTTAATGGTATGATACTATCTTATCAAAATGTAGCACTTTCTATATCTAGTTTCTTGTTCTTTATAGCCAGTTTGTAGTAGTACTCGATTAAATATTAAAAATGCATATGTTTGGACCATTTTTCATTGATTGAACTTGATTTCTGCCTAAAAAATTGAGAGCTTATTTGTTCGACCTGGCTCAGTTCAACTCCTGGCTCCGCCGCTGCACAGGATCAATCCACCCGACGCCGATAGCTTGTGATGCTCCGGCTTGCCTGCACAATTGTCGTGCAAATGTCAATGAAGGCGGGACGTGCCCTAATTGCAATTGCACTGCGAATTGTACCCCTGAGGGATGATACGTCCAATTTGCATCACCATTCTATATCGTAATTTGCCTATATTCATTGATATGTGTCTTATTATGAGGTGTTACTTATGTCTTTTCCTTTGTTTTTGCATGTTGGATGATTCTTGGAGGATGAACTGCCGGAGTCAGGATTCTGATGGAAAAAGAGGTGTTTTGATGCAATTTCGCGAAGATCATAAAAATATTGGAAAATTAATATTTTCCCAGAAGAAGAAGGAAGCTAGAAGGGGAGGCATAGATGGGCCACAGGGGGCCCACACACCCAGGCGCAGGCCCTCCTGCCGCGCGCCTAGAGGAGGTGTGGCCCACCTGGCCGGCCTTCGACTCAGCCCTCTCGCATATATCTTCCTCTCGGAACCGTAATACCAGGGAGATGACCACAGAAAGATTTCCGCCGCCTCTGTGGGGCGTAAAACACCGAGAGAGAGAGAGAGAGAGAGAGAGAGAGAGAGAGAGAGAGAGAGAGAGAGAGAGAGAGAGAGAGAGAGAGAGAGAGAGAGAGAGAGAGAGAGAGAGAGAGAGAGAGCTCCGACAGACAGATTTCTGCCGGGGAAATTCCTTCCCGAGGAGGGGATATCGTCGACATCAACACCGTCATCAAGCTAGGCTTCATCGGGATCATCATCATCATCCACACCATCATCTCCACCAGCACCATCATCACCACTCCAGCCCGCTATAACAATTGTGTTGGATCTTGCATTAGTTCTTAGGGGAAACTTTCCTGGTGTTGATTACTATTGTAGTTGATGCTTGTGAGTGGAACCACTGGATTATTGTTTATGTTCAGATTGTTATCCATCACCATATCATCTTTGATCTTGATCCATATGATGTCTTGTGAGTAGTTCGTCTAGTTCTCGAGGACATGGTAGAAGTCATGTTATTAGTAGTGGATTTGTGTTGAGTTATTATTCAATGGTTTAGTATTTAAGTTGTGGTCCTGTTCTTCTAGTGGTGTCATGTGAACGTCGACTACATGATACTTCACCATTTATGGGCCTAGGGGAATGCATTGTGTATTTGGATACTAATTGTGGGGTTGCCGGAGTGACAGAAACCTGAGCCCCCGTTAGGACAACATTGCATAAGGGAGCATAGGATCTCAGAGTTTAAGGTTGTGGTTAGGTTTATATCTTAATTGATTTCTTGTAGTTGCGGATACTTGCAGGAGGTTTAATCACAAGTATGTATTAGTCCAAGTAAGGTCGGTACATTAGCACAAGTTCACCCACACAACACTTACAACACCAAAGAAGAGTACTTAGCTATATGAAGCGAAAGCACTTGACAAAATTCCCATGTGTCCTCGAGAACGTTTGGTCCTTATAAGTATTTCCACCGGCTTGTCAGAAAGGATTGGGCCACTTGCTGCAGTTGTTCGTTGTATTTATTACTTGCACTTTGTTTTGTTGCTTTATCAGAATACCCCTAAAAATACTCTTGCTAAATATTTACAGAGATTTCATGCTCCTTACCACTAGTCAACACCTTCTGCTCCTTGTTGGGATCGACACTCCTATTTATCGAAAGTACTACGATACACCCCTATACTTGTGGGTCATCAAGACTATTTTCTGGCGCCGTTGCCAGGGAGTGAAGCTCTATTGAATAGTGGAACTGGTAAAGGAAACTTCTACTATGAGTATTGCTTTTTTTTCTGTTTGTTACTTTGTTTCCAATATGGATAACCCAATTGGTTTTCTGTTTGGGAAAACTACTACCACTGTTAGGGTAGTAGATGAACCACTGCCTGTTGAGATAGATCCTTTTAAGATACCTACAAGTATTGTTGATCGTGTTATGGATAATTATTATTTAGGGGATGGAACTGTCCACACTGGTGATCAGTTGCTTTTCATCCATGAATTATGCGGGTTGTTTAAGTGTGCAGGTATCACAACTGAACAGGTGAAGAAGAAGTTACTCTCTATATCCTTGAAAGGGAGAGCTGAAGAATGGTATAAGCTGCTGAGGAATGGACAATCCATGGAATGGGAGGAAATGGATTCTCTCTTTTATTCTAAATTTCTATCTTCCTAGTGAGATTCATAAGGATAGGAATCTGATATATAACTTTTGGCCTCGTGATGGAGAGAGTACAGCTCAAGCTTGGGGGATATTGAAGCTACTAATGCTTAAATGTCCTATTCATGAAATCCCTAACAATATCATTATCAATAACTTTCATGCTAGGATTTCTCTTCATGATAAAGATTTACTAGATGCTTCTTGTGTTGGATCATTCACACGCATGAAGGAAGAATCTAAATGGGATCTCCTAGACAGTATTCAAGAGAACACTGAAGCTTGGGAGAATGACAAAGGAAGAAAGTTGGGTATAAACTATGATTATGAATGCATTAAATCTTTTATAGGAACTGATGACTTCCGTGATATTAGTAATGAGTTTGGTATTGACTCCCAAAGTATTGCCAATTGTTTTAAGGCCTTTGCCTCTTACATAGAAATTCCCCAAAAGAAGTGGAATAAGTACCATGCACCTTATAAAGATGTTGTTAGTCATGTTCCTGTTAGAAGCACTGAAGTTTGTACTACTAATCATATTGTGCATGAACCTTATATTGAGAAAATACCTTTCCCAGCTAAGGTGAAGGAGTACTCTATGATGATTAGTGCAAATAACAAGGTACAAAGAAAATTATGGAACCTGGTGAGCAAATAAATATTGAGCATGTGGTAGCTATTGTGAAAGATCTTGTCACTAGAAATATAGAGGATGAGCACATTGTATTTTGTGAAGACGCTTCTAATATTATCGCTCATCCTAGTAAAGCTAGAAAAGCTAGTGTCCATGTGCTTTCTGTTAAAATTGGTGATCATTGCTATTATGGTTTATGTGATATTGGTGCTAGTTCTAGTGCTATTCCTTATGAGATTTATAGGGAAATTATGCATGAAATTGGTCCTTGTGAGCTTGAGGACATTTATGTGGTTATTCACCTTGATAATAAGGAAACCATTTGCCCTATTGGTATTGTAAGAGATGTGGAGGTCCTCTACGGTAAGATTAAGTATCCTGCTAATTTTCTAGTGCTTAATTCAGTAGCTAGTAAAGCTTGTCCTATCATTTTTGGTAGACCTTTCTTAAACACTTGTGGAGCTATTATAGATTGTAAGAAGGAGAAAGTTTTAACTAAGTTTGATGGAGATTCTTATGAGTTTAGCTTTTCCAAATTTTCTAAAGATCCTTGTGAAAATAGCTTGCCTAATAAAGATTTCAGGATGGAACAACTTGCCTCTATTGATCAGGTTTATGACCTTGGGACTCTTTTTGATAACTGTAAGTAAGCTCATTCTGATAATAGAATTGTTTTCAGTGACAGTTATATTGTCAACTTTATTCAAGGTGCTACTGAAAGTTATTATGAGAGAGGGAAACATGGTTTTATGCATCTTAATAATGTTAAGTTTCCATGTTTTATGTTGAAAGCTTTGAAGTTGCATTTGTTTTGTCTTCCTATGCTTGTGGCTTTTTGTTTCAACAATTTGTTTTCTCATGGTACCCCCATGCATAGGAAGTGGGTTAGACTCAAATGTGTTGGTTATTTGCTTCTTGATGCTCTCTTTCACTCCAGATATACATCCCCTACGTGAGCATCTTTAAAATTTTCAAGCCTAACTTAAAGGCATTAAAGAAAAGTACTTGTTGGGAGATAACCCAAGAGTTTTATCGAGTCTTGAAAGTTATTACCTCAGTAATAACTGACGAGGTTTAATCTCGTCAATGCCCATTGTTATGAGCTTGGGTTTTGGAGAAGATGGGGATGCTGGAGATCGCGGAACGGTTAGCAAACAAGCAACACGGGGACACGAGGTTTACCCAGGTTCAGGCCCCCGGAGGGAAAATCCTACTCCTGCTTGTCTGCTCTTGATTACGACGGAACCGAAAAGTACAGGGGTGCGCAGATGCAATCTGGCGTGGAGGTGTGAATGCGGTGGTATGCGAAGTGGATCTGTAGATCTGTTGTGGTCTAGTCTATCGGAGAACCCCCTCGTTGGACCCTCCTAGCCTTTATATATGGGGAGGCTAGGTCTCGGGTGCCAATACGTAGTAGGTTACAAGTTGTATTTAAACTCTAGTTTTGAGCTTTCCTTGTCTTGTGCGCTTGGGAGTCCGTGTCCATATGGGCTTCATAGCAGCCGAAAAGTCGTAGGCTTCATGGACCCTGGCAGGTCATCGAGTGGGCCTTCTGTCGGGCTGGATCAAGTATGCTAAGGTCCCCGAGTGTTCAGTCGAATCGTAGATTCGGCTGAGGACTCTTCAATCTTTTGGATGCAGTTGTTTTTGTTCATCAAAGAATGGTTTTGGTGTGTAGGGATTGTTGATGCGTGTGTCTGACTCTTCCGACGGATCGGGGCCAGTTAATTGTCTTAGGACAAAAGAATACGATCTTCTTCAGATTCGAGTCCCTCGACTCGAAACCGGAACATATGCTGGCGTAATTCGACTCAGGCCGTTGAGGACTTACAAGAGTGGAATTCTAGTGACTTTCAAATGGTGTAACCAACACGTCCGTCGGGATTTTCATCACGCCTGTTGGTACAGATTATTACTAGCAGAGCGCAGTCGTGTGCATTGCCAGGCCATCAGATGGTATCTGTAGGTCTTATCTTTGCGTCGCAGACGAAGCATCCGAATGTTTATCATCGCGGAGGTGTTTCGGGTGGCCAAAGAGAATGTTACTCATTTAGCGTTAACTGGGGCAAAGTTGCCGAAAAGTTTTTGCATGCCCATCCGAAGGATTGCAGTCGAAGAATTCATAGGATGCGCGACCAGCGCTCCCTATGGGAGTAGCCCCCGAGTGTCTGTTCGAGTTGTAGACTCGAGGAGAGACTTTAATTCAGTCCTTGTTGACTTTTAGGTCCGTAGGATACAAATTTTTCGGATGTTTGAATCCATCCTCCCTATGGGAGTAGCCCCCGAGTCCGTAGTGGAGTCGTGGACTCGACGTAGGACTCGAAGAATAATTCAGTGGTGTAGTACTTTGATCATATTTCGGGTGCGCGGCCAGCGCTCCAGTTTGGAGTAGCCCCCGAGTGTCTGGCGGAGTCGTAGACTCGGGCAGAGACTCGAGTCCTGTATCATGCAGCTGTAGTCGGCAATCTCGCGGGCGTACCGCTGACCCGAAAGTACATCGGGTGCGCGACCAGCGCTCCTAATAGGAGTAGCCCCCGAATGTCTAGTCGAGTCGGAGACTCGAGTGGAGACTCATGTGAGGAGGAACCACTGACCTTGAAGTGCATCGAGTCAGCGCCTCACGCATAAGGAACCTGGAGTCGACGCAGCGGAGTCGTGTGACGTTTAGCCGGAAGGACTCGACGTTGCGGATGAAGTCGACTCGTTTCTTCTATCGGGTGCGCGGCCAGCGCCGCTTTTGTCGATGATTGATGTGGTCATCCGAGGAATGCTTCGACTCGGATCTTGGCGTCTGTTGACGTGACTGGCGTTGGTCGACTCCGTTGGAGGACCCGATAGAATAGCTCGGCGCATTTGACATCCTTGTAAGCTGCATAAAACATAAAAAGTTGTGAAGTACTTGTATCTTGTAAGGAATATTTGCCTGTCTGCTTGTACAGTAAGATTCTGGTGTCGATCGAGTCAACACTTTTGCACTGTTTGTTAGGCATTTTTGTTAGTCTGATTACATTAGTCTCAGTACCTTGCTGAGGCACTCGGAGTTCAAGGATTCGACGGTCAGGCAGAATTAGCTACTTGGGCTGTCGCCTTCGAGGTGCTCGAGTGCGTGGAGCTGATGGCACATTAGGTTACTCAAAGAGGGCGCAACCCCCGAGTGTTTCGAGTGCGAGTTAAAAAGGAAATCAGCTCTAAGTAGAGGGAAACTTAGCTTTGTTGGTAGTTGTCGTGGACAAAGTTGATGCGGTAGCGAGTCACGTGGCGGACGTAATCGACGCGGCGGAGTCGGCGTGATGGCGAGTCGTCGAAGTCGAAGGATGTGGCGGGTCACCTCAGTCGAAGACATGGTGGGTCGCCGCATCCGAAGACCGTGGAGGGTCGTTGAAGTTGAAGAAGACACCGGGCCGCCGGAGCCGAAGATTACATCGGGTCGAAGACCTCGGCGGGTCGCCGAAGTAAAGTCAGCGCAGCTGAAGACCGTAGCAGGTCGCCGCAGCCGAAAATTAAAGAGGACCACCGCAGTCGAAGGATTCCCGGATCGCTGAAGCCGAAAACCGCAGCGGGTCGCACGGCGGAGTGGGCACAGCCCCCGTGTGTAGAGTCAATGTGGTCGGACGGAGCTTGACGGCGGACATGTAGTCGACGCGTTTACGAGTCGTGCATCATGGCTACCAATTGTCATTTCAAATCTTAAATTTTTCCTCACGTGAAGCCCTTGGTGATACGCTCCATGAGGATCAATTATTTTTTCACTGATCGCATGTTGCATTTTTTCTTCTTCACGCTGCATGTGTTTGTCCGTCCCATAACACGAGTGATGCGTCCGCCGTATTGAATCTGGTTTTTCGTCGGGAGTCATGTTGGACTTGGTACACACTTTTATTTGGAGTCAGCTATATGCACGGCTTGTATCGATCTGTGATTTTCCGATGACGACGAACATACGCATCTGGCTATGTGTGTCGCCAGCTAGTTGCACGTGGTGACCTGGCTGAGCTGATCCGATCTGCCATTGTTTGTTTGGTCGGATTTGCATCGCTTTCTTATCGCCAATGAAGTGATGAGTTATCCAGATGCAATCTGTCTACCATTGACAGCGAGGGTCCAGTTCGGATGATGACACGTGGGATCCGAAGTAGATATGTTTCCCGGTAGCCGTCGAGTCGTAGATTGCGGTGGATGGGACCGTCACGACCGCACAATCAGCGCCCCCTGAAGCCCACAGACGGCGCCAATTGACGAGGTTTAATCTCGTCAATGCCCATTGTTATAAGCTTGGGTTTTGGAGAAGATGGGGATGCTGGAGATCGCGAAACGGTTAGCAAACAAGCAACACGGGGACACGAGGTTTACCCAAGTTCAGGCCTCCGGAGGGAAAACCCTACTCCTGCTTGTCTGCTCTTGATTACGGCGGAACCGAAAAGTACAGGGGTGCGCAGATGTAATCTGGCGTGGAGGTGTGTATGCGGTGGTATGCGAAGTGGATCTGTAGATCTGTTGTGGTCTAGTCTATCGGGGGACTATCCTCCTCGTTGGACCCTCCTAGCCTTTATATATGGGGAGGCTAGGTCTCGGGTGCCAATACGAGTAGGTTACAAGTTGTATTCAAACTCTAGTTTTGAGCTTTTCTTGTCTTGTGCGCTTGGGAGTCCGTGTCCATATGGGCTTCATAGCAGCCGAAAAGTCGTAGGCTTCATGGACCCTGGCAGGTCGTCGAGTGGGCCTTTTATTGGGCTGGATCAGGTATGCTAAGGTCGTGTACCCGTTGGGTATAACCATGTCAATAACCGCTCCTTATCCTTTTTGTTTTGGTTTTTGAGTCAAGTTCAGCTACTTTTGAGAAGTAGAGGAGTTGTGAAAAGTGGCTGTCCTGGGACAGATTTTTGTGCTGCATTGTAAAAAATCGTGAGGAAGCTCAGTATTTCGGATGGAGCTATATTTTTTTGTGCTTTTTCTCCAAGTTGTTACCCAACTTTCATTAGTTTTGCACTTTTTTATTTTAGCAACAGAAGATTTTCGAAAAAATCAATCTTTACCCGCTGGTCTATTTTGACAGATTTCTGCCATCATTGGCATTTGCCTCTTTTATCGATTCTCTTCCAGATTCTTTTGGGTTTTTGGAAAGGAGTTGCTACAATAGCTTTTATTTTGATGGATTTCAGTTGAAGTGTGAACCTAAAGGTTTATTGTTTTTGCTTACACTAATGTTGCCATTGAAGTTTTTGTTTTGCCTTGTGAGAAAAGGAATTTCCAGGAGTAGGAGAAAAAGAGTCTGTAGAGTTCATCTTTGAATAGGTAAAGGTGGTGAAAACAGAAGGTTCGTGAAAGCCTATTTTTTTTTATGTTTTTAATACATACGGAAGGTTACAAAACGAAATGGAGAAGGAAACGGAGGCCGGGGTGGCCACACCCACCCCAGGCGCGGGCCCCAGCTGGCCGTGCTTGGAGGAGGTGTTAGCCTCCCCCGAGCTCCGTCTCCGTCTCCGTCTTGTTTCCGTACTGGTACCTTCATTATGCATTGAAACTTCATAATATATAACCCCCCGGATCCCCCGAGGTTCGTATATCGTGTTCTTGTCGTGTTTTCGTTTCGATCTGTTTCTGTCAGGAAATCTTCTCAAGTTTAGAGCACCATGGTCTCTGCAAACAACAAATGCAAGAAGCCCGTGGAGGAAGTAAAGTTGGAGGAACAAACCGTCGCAGGTAGGGGTGGGCATAAAAACCGATAACCGAAGACCGAAACCGGAAAGACCGAGACCGAACCCGAATAGACCGAAACCGAAAAGACCGATAATAAAATTGGGTAGTGAATTTTATAGACCGAATTTTGTTTGGTCTATTCGGTCTTTAGTTCCTAAGTAACCGGATAGACCGAACTGACCGAATTTTACATGAGACTATCTGAAACTCCAAATTTGTGTGATGTGCATGAATTATGGCATTGTTGAATGGTCATCAAAGTGCTATTGTATACATTTTATTAGGATTGTTGCACGTTTATTTCTTCCACTAAATGATAACATATGTATTAAAATATTTAAAATATAGTTGAAATATTGTCATATTTTTAATAAGTAATGTCTATCTTTTGTGTTGACAATATTGACCATGTTATTCGGTCATGACCGAACCCGAACCCGAATTAGTAGGTACCCGAATTTTTTGGGTAGTAAAACTATAAAGTATAATTCGGTCTTTATTTTTTTAAGAACTGAATTTAAAATAGACCGAAATACAAAGACCAAATTGTCGGTCATGACCGAACGCCCAACCCTAGCCGCAGGGTCAAGGGCAAGGAAACCTACTTTTGTAGGAGCAATTAACATTGGACGTGCTTTTTCTCGTAACATGCAGGGGATCATAGCCTCCGTTCCAGACTTCAGATCTTGCCCTAAGGCAGTGGAAGCCCTCGAAACCACTGACGAGTTTTGTGATAAGTACCGTGCTTTGAGGATGAAGGTGGATATACTTCAAGAGGAGAATGACAGGCTTCATGAGATGCTAGAGGGTTTTCTTACCCTAAACTAGGGAACACCACCACCGAAGGAGTAATTTGTCATCAGGTTTGGCGTCCCATTGGCTTGTTCCAAGCTTAGGGGAGTGTCGTGGTATCACATCATCGTATTTTATCTTTTACCTTTTTAGTAGAGCTTTATCTTTGATAGAAAAGTTATCTTATAGGTTGGTTTGCATGTGGAAGTTTCTCTCCTTTAGTTGATTATCTATGTATCCCTTGGTGTGAGTGCCTTTATGGAATATTAATGAGAAGTTTTATCTTTTACTTTTTGCACTTATTATTTTAGTTTGCAATCTCTATTATATGATTGATCTTGTTGATCAGTATTGGCATCACTTTGGGAGCATCGACTAGATCTAAATTGGTTTTGGCAAACCGAGCTCTAGTCAGTAGCAACACTTTTTGAGGTTTGAAAGGAAAAGAGAAAAAGCTTACAGGTATTTTGTATCATTTATTTTATTTCTTGATTGGCTCATAAGCTTAGTATTCTTTATTTAAGATCTTTTGTGTCTTCAAGGAAGATTGCATGTTTGGCTTTTTAACTTGTAGGTTTGCTTGTTTCCTTCAACTCTTTTGCTTGCTACCCAGCCTTGCTAGCCAAAAACCTGTTTTGAGAAGGCATTCTTCTCATGCATCCAATCCCTTTGAACCAAGCCTATGCCATTTGTGTCCACCATATCTACCTATTAGCATTATTGCTATTCCAAGCTAATTCTCAAGCTTCATCTATCTTTCGAATTAAAAACTATTTTGTTATGTGAAAACTAGTTAGTAAAGCTCCCACAAACTTGATGGCACACCTTATTTTCTTGCCCCTAATAGACTTGAACCATTGTGTCATCGAAGTTGTATATGCTTGCATCTATACGTTGGGATTAGCAGAACCGTGCTGTCACGGGGAACGCTTTCAATACTTATAGATACTTATCTAGTTGATATCATGCTCTTTTATTTGCGGATGTCGTCGGTGTGAAATAAAAAGGGAGCGTGTAAGTCCATGGAGTGATGTATGTGTGTTAGAGAAACGCCTGGGCCGCTAGCCTAAGCCATGCCTAGTCATGGTGGAAACTTGCAGCATCACCATAGTGGGCAATCTGTGAAGCATCCTTAATAAAAAGCTATGCAAATAGTAAATAAAAAGATCGCTGAGATGCTCACTGTCTGCTTGCCTTGTCATTTTGATTATGGGATAGCTCTTGTATCATGTGCAAGGGGTACCCCATTGGCAGTTCTTTATGATACCCATGTACTTAAAATGACAAGAACTTACCGATAACTATTGAGTAGCATGAGGAGCAGCCCTCGTACTCAAGGGACATGAGATTGCCAACTTATATTTCATCAAGCATATACTCCATCTTTGTGCACTTTAACCTTAAGCACCTCAAGATGCTTATGATAGGGGCAATGAGGGCTCAAAGCTAGTAAGTACCATAATCTTTTGGAAGCTCTTTATGACTTGAATTCCCTGCTTCCCTCTATGAAGGGACCTTTCTCCTATTTCTAAGTTGAGTCAGTAAGCATTTTTCCTCTCTATCTCCAGCAAGCATTTGAGTTGTTGTGTTTCAAGCATTCATATGATGATTTATTCAATCATGTTCTTTATCTTCCTTGTTTGCACAAGACTCTTATCTATTGGGTATTACTTTGAAAGCCATCAGTGTGAAAAATCTTTTCGAGCGAAGAGTGCTCCTGTTGTAAAACTTCTTCAAAAGCTTTTTGTGAAACTATTTGCCAGCTGTTCTCTGACCAGGAACAAAGTTTGCCAATTCCAATTATGATTTATCTTTATGCATCTCTATTGTGACTCTTTTACTTGTTGCAAGCTAAGTTATATAATGGTGAGTTTCCATCTTCTATGAGTTGTGTAATGGTAAGTGTGATGCTTCTTGTCCGTATTCTTTTATCTACACTTCACTCCATAAACATGTGGACATGTTTACTGAGATCAGTTTTCGCTTGGGGACAAGCGAAGGTCTAAGCTTGGGGGGAGTTGATACGTCCAATTTGCATCACCATTCTATATCGTAATTTGCCTTTATTCATTGATATGTGTCTTATTATGAGGTGTTACTTATGTCTTTTCCTTTGTTTTTGCATGTTGGATGATTCTTGGAGGATGAACTGCCGGAGTAAGGATTCTGATGGAGAAAGAGGTGTTTTGATGCAATTTCACGAAGATCAGAAAAATACCAGAAAAATATTGGAAAATTATATTTTCCCAGAAGACGAAGGAAGCCAGAAGGGGAGGCGTAGCTGGGCCACAGGGGCCCACACCCCCTAGGCGCGGGTCCCCCTGCCCCGTGCCTGGAGGAGGTGTGGCCCACCTGGCCAGTCTCCGACTCCGCCCTCTCGCCTATATCTTCCTCTCGGAACCCTAATACCAGGGAGGCGACCATAGAAAGATTTTCGTCGCCTCTGCGGGGCGGAAAACACCGAGAGAGAAAGAGCTCTCCAACAGACAGGTTTCTGCCAGGGAAATTCCTTCCCGAAAAGGGGAGATCGTCGCCATCAACATCGTCATCAAGCTAGGCTTCATCGGGATCATCATCATCATCCACACCATCATCTCCACCAGCATCATCATCACCACTCCATCCCGTTGTAACAATTGTGTTGGAGCTTGCATTAGTTCTTAGGGGAAACTTTCCTAGTGTTGATTACTATTTGCAGTTGATGCTTGTGAGTGGAACCATTGGATTATTGTTTATGTTCAGATTGTTATCCATCACCATATCATCTTTGATCTTGATCCATATGATGTCTTGTGAGTAGTTCGTCTAGTTCTCGAGGACATGGTAGAAGTCATGTTATTAGTAGTGGATTTGTGTTGAGTTATTATTCATGGTTTAGTATTTAAGTTGTGGTCCTATTCTTCTAGTGGTGTCATGTGAACGTCGACTACATGATACTTCACCATTTATGGGCCTAGGGGAATGCATTGTGTATTTGGCTACTAATTGTGGGATTGCCGGAGTGACAGAAACCTGAGCCCCTGTTAGGACAACATTGCATAAGGGAGCATAGGATCTCAGAGTTTAAGGCTGTGGTTAGGTTTATATCTTAATTGCGGCGGGTGGAGGGAGAGGAACTCCTCCCCAAGTAGGTTTCCTACTCTCCCTCCACCAAGCAAAATAGATGTTTGACTTTTCAAATTGGCGTTTGACTTTTCAAACTAGGATTTGATTTATCCCTTTATTTCGCTCACCGATGACACCTAGTACATGATGCAACCATTCCAACTTGTTATGACACATTCATGTACCCTTCCCCTTCGGAGTGCCGGACATTACGGAACCTTCTAAAACATTCCCGATGAAAACACCGGAACCATTCTCCAACCCCGAAACAGGACTTTCCTTATATGAATCTTATTCTCCGAACCATTCCGGATCTCTTCGTGATATCCCGGATCCCATCCAAGACTCCGAACAACATTCGGTCTCTTACTCATCATTCCATAACTACTCAACAACGTCGAATCCTTAAGTGTGTCTCCCTACGGTTCGTGAATTATGCGGACATGATCGAGACACTTCTCCGAAAAATAACCAATAGAGGAATCTGGAAATTCATATGGCTCCCAAATATTTGTACGATTACTTTGCGATCGAATGAACCACTTACATACGATACCAATTTCCCTTTGTCTCACGATAGTTTACTTATCCGAGGTTTTGATCGTCGGTATCTCTGCATACCTAGTTCAACCTCGTTACTGATAAGTACTCTTTTCTCGTTCCCGTGATATGTGATCCCTTGTGATCCAGTCACATGCTTGCAAGCCAATTGGATGACATTCCACCGAGAGGGCCCAGAGTATATCTATCTGTCATATGGATGGACAAATCCCACTCTTGATCCATGTGTCTCAACCCATACTTTCCGAATACTCAATGCCACCTTTATAACCACCCAGTTACGGTGTGGTGTTTGATGTCATCAAAGCATCCTTCCGGTAATGGTGATATGCATGATCTCATGGTCGAAGGAATTAGGTTACTATGTATCAGAAAGCATATAGCAATTGAACTATTAAAATGACTTGATCTTTATGCTACGCTTATCTATAGGAGTATGTCCATCATATCATTCTCCTAACGATATGATCTTGTTGTTAATAACATCTCAATGTTCATGATAGGGAAACCACAATCATTTATTAACCAACAAGCTAGTATTATGAAGAGGCTTTACTAGGGACTTCAATTTAAGTTTACAAATCACACAAGTATTAATGTTTCCTTGTTAATACTATTATAGCATGAATGTAAACATTTATCATAAACACAAAGATATAATAATAAATACATTTATTATTGCCTCTAGGGCATATCTCCAACTGTCTCCCACTTGCACTAGAGTCAACTAATCTAGATTACATGGTAATATACCTAACACCCATGGCAGTTTGGTGTTGGTCATGTTTTGTCCTCGGGAGAGGTTTAGTCAACGGATCCGCCACATTCAGATCTGTGTGTACTTTGCAAATATTTATGTCACCATCTTGGACATGTTCTCGAATAGCATGGAAACGTAGCTTGATGTGCTTCAGCTTCTTGTGTGACCTTGGTTCTTGCGCATTGGCTATGGCGCCCATGTTATCACAGTGGATAGACATTGGGTCCAGCGCACTTGGAACCACACCGAGCTCTGTAATGAACTCTTTCATCCATATCGCTTCTTGTGAAGCCTCTGAAGCATCCATGTATTCCGATTCAGTTGAAGATCTCGCCACAACGTTTTGTTTTGCACTCCTCCAGCTAACTGCTGCACCATTCAAAGTAAATACGTATCCAGATTGTGATTTAGAATCATCCGGATCGGTGTTCCAACTAGCATCGGTGTAACCATTAACAACGAGTTGTTCATCACCTCCATAAGAAAGAACCATATCCTTAGTTCTTCTTAAGTACTTAAGGATGTTTTTGACCGCTATCCAATGATCCACTCCTGGATCACTTTGATATCTGCTAGTCAAACTAACAGCATATGCAATGTCGGGTCTAGTACATAGCATGGCATACATTAGAGATCCTATGGCTGAGGCATAGGGAGTTTTACTCATCCTTTCTCTATCTTCTGCCATTGTTGGAATTTGAGTTTTACTCAACGTCGTATTGGGCAACATGGGCAAGAACCCTTTCTTGCTATCTTCCATTCCAAACCTCTTTATAACTTTGTCCAAATATGTACTTTGTGACAATGATATTAGACATCTCGATCTATCTCTATAAATCTTTATGCCCAATATGTAAGCTGCTTTTCCAAGATCTTTCATTGAAAAACTATTATTTAAATATTCCTTGACACTATTAAGAAGGTCTACATCATTCCCAATCAACAATATGTCATCTACATATAGTATTAAGAATGCTACAGAGCTCCCACTCACTTTCTTGTAAATACAAGCTTCTCCATAAGTTTGTATAAAACCAAAACTGTTGATTACTTTATCAAAACGTTGATTCCAACTTCGGGATGCTTGCTTCAATCCATATATGGACCTTTGAAGTTTGCATACCTTGTTAGCATCTTTAGGATCGACAAAACCTTTGGGTTGCATCATATACAACTCTTCATGAATGTCTCCATTGAGGAACGCTGTTTTGACATCCATCTGCCATATCTCATAATCATAATATGCAGCGATTGCTAACATAATCCTCACAGACTTTAGCTTCGCTACAGGTGAGACAGTCTCATCGTAGTCAACTCCTTGAATTTGTCGAAACCGTTTTGCGACAAGTCGAGCTTTCTAGACAGTAACATTACCATCAGCATATGTTTTATTCTTGAAAATCCATTTGTTCTCGACAGCCTTCCGGCCATCCGGTAAGTCCACCAAAGTCCATACTTGGTTTTCGTACATGGATCCAGTCTCGGATTTCATGGCTTCTGGCCATTTATCGGAATCTGGGTTCATCATCGCTTCCTCATATGTCGCATGGTCATCGGTGTTGTCCACCAACATGACACTCATAACGGGATCATACCAATCAGGAGTGGTACAAGTTCTCGTTGACCTGTGAGGTTCTGTAGCAAATACAACCGAAGTTTCATGATCATCACCATTAGCTTCCTTTCTTATTGGTGCAGGCACCACAGGAACTTCTTCCGGTGCTGCGCTACTCGCAAGTTTGAGAGAAGGTTCGACAACCTCGTCGAGTTCTACTTTCCTTCCAGTCACTTCTTTCGAGAGAAATTCCTTCTCTAGAAAGGATCCATTCTTGGCAACGAAGATTTTGCCTTCGGATCTATGATAGAAATTATACCCAATAGTTTCCTTTGGGTATCCTATGAAGACGCATTTTTCTGATTTGGGTTCAAGCTTGTCCGGCTGTAACTTCTTTACATAGGCTTCGCAACCCCAAACTTTAAGGAACGACAATTTAGGTTTCTTCCCAAACCATAATTCATACGGTGTCGTTTCAACGGATTTAGATGGTGCCCTATTGAAAGTGAATGCGGTTGTTTCTAATGCATAACCCCAAAGTGATAGCGATAAATCTGTAAGTGACATCATAGAACGAACCATATCTAAGAGAGTTCGATTACGACGTTCAGACACACCATTATGCTGTGGTGTTCCTGGCGGTGTCAATTGTGAAAGTATTCCGCATTTCTTCAAATGCTCGCCAAACTCGTAACTTAGATATTCACCTCCACGATCAGAACGTAGAAATTTAATCTTCTTGTTACGTTGATTCTCAACCTCACTTTGAAATTCCTTAAACTTCTCGAAAGTTTTGGACTTATGTTTCATGAAATAGATATACACATATCTACTCAAGTCATCCGTGAAGGTAAGAACATAAAGATAACCACCGCGCGATGCTACACTCATTGGACCACACACATCGGTATGTATGATTTCCAATAAGTCCGTAGCTCGCTCCATCATACCAAAAAATGGAGTCTTAGTCATTTTACCCATCAGACATGCTTCGCATCTTTCAAGTGATTCGAAATCAAGTGATTCAAGAAGTCCATCGGAATGGAGTTTCTTCATACGCTTCACTCCAATGTGACCAAGACGACAGTGCCACATATAGGTCGAGTTATCGCTCAATTTCAAACGTTTAGCTTCAATGTTATTAATATGTGTATTTCCACTATCGAGATTCAATAAGAATAGACCATCTATCAAAGGTGCATGTGCATAAAACATATTACTCATATAAATCGAACAACCATTATTCTCGGACTTAAACAAGTAACCGTCTCGCAATAAACAAGATCCCGATATAATGTTCATGCTTAACGCAGGCACCAAATAACAATTATTTAAGTATAAAACTAATCCTGATGGTAGATGAAGAGGTAGCGTGCCGACCGCGATCACATCAACCTTTGATCCGTTTCCCACGCGCATCGTCACCTCGTTCTTCGCTAGCTTCCGTTTATTCTGCAGCACCTGTTTCGAGTTACAAATATGAGCAACCGAACCAGTATCAAATACCCAGGCACTACTACAAGTACTAGTGAGATACACATCAATAACATGTATATCGGATATAACTTTTTTCTTGATGTTGTCGTTCTTCAAATCCGCCAAGTACTTTGCGCAATTCCGCTTCCAGTGACCTTCTCCCTTGCAGTAAAAGCACTCAGTATCAGGCTTAGGTCCAGCCTTGGTCTTCTTCGTCGGTGCGGTAACTTTCTTACCACCCTTCTTGAAGTGTCCCTTTTGCTTAGACTTGCCTTTCTTGAATTTGGTGGTCTTATTGACCATCAACACTTGGTGCTCTTTCTTGATCTCCACTTCTGCAGATTTTAACATGGAGAAGAGTTCTGGCAACTGCTTGTTCATGCTTTGCATATTGTAGTTCATCACAAAGTTCTTGTAACTTGGTGGTAGTGATTGGAGGACACGGTAAATCCCCAAAGCATTAGGAATCACTATACCCAAGCTTTGGAGTTTGTTTGCGTGCCCAGACATCTTAAGCACATGCTCACTAACGGAGCTGCCATCTTCCATCTTGCAGTTAAAGAACTTTTCAGAAGCCTCATAGCTCTCAACTGCCGCGTGAGTCTCAAATATCAGTTTGAGTTCACGGACAATATCATGTGGGTCTGAATTCTCAAACCTTTTCTGAAGCTCCGATTCTAAACCATACAAGATAACACACTGAACTGTGGAGTACTGATTCTTCCGAGCGAGGTAAATATTCTTTACTTCATCGGTAGCATCAGCTGCAGGCGGGTCACCCAGCGGTGCATCCAGCACATAGGTCAAATTACCAGCATTGAGGACAATCCTCAAATTGTGGAACCAATCCACGAAGTTGCTTCCATTGTTTGTCAACTTTTCTTTATCTAGGAACGCATTAAAATTGATGGCAGGGGCCGCCATTGATCTACAACATATTTGCAATAGTTTAGACTAAGTTTATGACAAATTGAGTTCTAATTAATAGTTAAATTAATCTAGGTGAACTCCCACTCAAAACAATATCCCTCACATTGTTTTAGTGATCACACGAACCAAATCCACCACATCAAAACCGATCATCACGAGAGTTGATGTAGCTTCAATGGCGAACAATCGACATGTTCATCATATCTACTATATGATTCATGCTTTACCTTTCGGTGATCCGTGTTCCGAGACCATGTCTGTACATGCTAGGCTCGTCAAGATCAAACCTTAGCTTCCGCATGAGCAAATCTGGCTTGCTCGCGTTGTATACACTTGCAGAATCTAACACACCCGATCATCACGTGGTGCTTCGAAACAACAAGCTTTAGCAACGGTGCTTACTAAGGATGAACACTTTAGAACTTGAAATTTATGTGCATGAGGGATCATCTTATAATGCTACCGTCGTTAACTAAGCAATACAAGATGCATAAAGGATTAACATCAAATGCAATTCATAATATGTGATATGATATGGCCTTTCTTCTTTGTGCTTCCGATCTCCATCTTCAAGCACGAACATGATCTCCATCATCACCGGCATTGCATCAAGGTCAATGACGCTGCTCCATGGTTGTCGTCCACCAACTTCAACTATTACAACTACTTTGAATAGACACGCGGGTCTTAACAGAAATTAAAGACAACCATATGGCTCCTGCCGGTTGCCAACTTACAATAAGGAACATTGCATACATCAAATATAATCACAATCATGGCCATATCACATCACAGCACACCCCTGCAAAACAAATTTAGACGCCTCTAATTTCTTTGCATATTTTACGTGGTTTGGGGCTTTCAATAAGTGTTGATCTAACTTACGAACAAGAACCACAACGTTGATTTTTGAACTATCAAGTACCCGTTGTAAATTGGATCTATACTAAAATGGGAGAGACAAACACCCGCAAAGCCACTTATGCAATACAAGTTGCATGTTGAGCGTGGAGCAAGTCTCATGAACGATGTCATGTAAGCTTAGCCCGGGCCGCTTCATCCCATCATACTGCAAGATGCAAAGTACACAAGAAGCAATTGATAATAAAAGAACCACCGCCCACAATGACCATTGTGTTCTACTCGTGCAACAGATCTACATATAGACACGGCTCTGATACCACTGTAGGGGTTCGTAGCATGGAAAACAAAAAAATTCTACCGCATACAAACAAACAAGCCAAGATCTATCTACTAGATTGTAGCAACCAGTCGATGGAATAACTCACCCTCGAAGATTCCAAAGTGTTTAACGAGAGCGGATTCTCGTGGGTGATGTAGTCGTACTCTTGCTGATCTCAAGATCGCGTAGACGATCCTTCTGGCGTTGCGTTCCGGCAGCGCTCCCGCAGTCGGTCACACGTTCGGTACTCGACAAAGACCTTCCTCTCCCTTGTTCCAGCAGGCAGTGGAGGTTGTAGCACTCTCCTCGCGATTCCGGCAGCACGACGGCATGGTACCAGAAGTAGAGGGGAGATCTCGCAGGGCTTCGCCTTAAGCCGGAGCGAGTATGGTGGACTATGAGAGAGGCCTCGGTGATCTAGGGTTTAGACGCACCAAGGAGAGAGGGCTAGGCCGGCGGCTAGGGCTTGGGGAAGTCCAAGTCGGCGGCTAGGGTTTGCCCTAGGCGGCGGCAACAGCAGGAGGTGGTGGTGCCGGCGGCTTAGGGCTAGGGTTTGGAGAGGGCAAGGTGTAGTCTTGGAGGGGCAGCCCTGCCCCTCCTTATATAGGTGGGATGCGCCGGCCAAGGGGAGGGGAGTCCGTCCCCAACTCGGCTTCCAAGGCCGGCGGGTGGAGGGAGAGGAACTCCTCCCCAAGTAGGTTTCCTACTCTCCCTCCACCAAGCAAAATAGCCGTTTGACTTTTCAAATTGGCGTTTGACTTTTCAAACTAGGATTTGATTTATCCCTTTATTTCGCTCAGAGATGACACCTAGTACATGATGCAACCATTCCAACTTGTTATGACACATTCATGTACCCTTCCCCTCCGGAGCGCCGGACATTCCGGAACCTTCTAGAACATTCCCGATGAAAACACCGGAACCATTCTCCAACCCCGAAACAGGACTTTCCTTATATGAATCTTATTCTCCGGACCATTCCGGATCTCCTCGTGATATCCCGGATCCCATCCGAGACTCCGAACAACATTCGGTCTCTTACTCATCATTCCATAACTACTCAACAACGTCGAATCCTTAAGTGTGTCTCCCTACGGTTCGTGAATTATGCGGACATGATCGAGACACTTCTCCGAACAATAACCAATAGAGGAATCTGGAAATTCATATGGCTCCCAAATATTTCTACGATTACTTTGCGATCGAATGAACCACTTACATACGATACCAATTTCCCTTTGTCTCATGATAGTTTACTTATCCGAGGTTTTGATCCTCGGTATCTCTGCATACCTAGTTCAACCTCGTTACTGATAAGTACTATTTTCTCGTTCCCGTGATATGTGATCCCTTGTGATCCAGTCACATGCTTGCAAGTCAAATGGATGACATTCCACCGAGAGGGCCCAGAGTATATCTATCCGTCATATGGATGGACAAATCCCACTCTTGATCCATGTGTCTCAACCCATACTTTCCGAACACTCAATGCCACCTTTATAACCACCCAGTTACGGTGTGGTGTTTGATGTCATCAAAGCATCCTTCCGGTAATGGTGATATGCATGATCTCATGGTCGAAGGAATTAGGTTACTATGTATCAAAAAGCATATAGCAATTGAACTATTAAAATGACTTGATCTTTATGCTACGCTTATCTATAGGAGTATGTCCATCATATCATTATCCTAACGATATGATCTTGTTGTTAATAACATATCGATGTTCATGATAGGGAAACCACAATCATTTATTAACCAACAAGCTAGTATTATGAAGAGGCTTTACTAGGGACTTCAATTTAAGTTTACAAATCACACAAGTATTAATGTTTCCTTGTTAATACTATTATAGCATGAATGTAAACATTTATCATAAACACAAAGATATAATAATAACTACATTTATTATTGCCTCTAGGGCATATCTCCAACATCCACACCTACCCATCTGACCTTGCGTCAATGCATGTAGGATGCATTCGTCAGGATGAAGAACACCTAGCGAACTCCGGCTCCTCTCGCTATACATGTATGCTAAAGTTGGCAATCGATGTCATAGTCATCGTCTTCCCTATCACGGTCGTCATCGATCCGGCCCTCTCCACCATGTTCTAGTGTTCTTATCATGAAGCCTCCTCTTGATCTCCTCAATATTCTAGTGAAACTAGTTTTTGACACGGTTGCCAAAATCGTCGACACCTTACGAGCTCCCGCCATGGCCGAGCCATGGAAATCCTGGAGTTCAAGCGGCGCGTCGTCGGTATCTCCGCCATCGGTGATCATAATACACGATTAGATCAATAAATAAAGTAGAATAGAGACGATGTTTGGTGCAATTCAGCAATAAACGCCTACATCTGTGATGTATGTTTATGGACGCTCCTCCCCAGGTGCTCATCATTATCGTCGATGATAAGCCTGCACGATGTGCAAATATATCAAATCTACAACGCCACGCCGATCCAATGCCCCTTTCACGGGCGTCGGACCGTCCCCAAACACTCGAGCTTGTGTCTAACCTTGCATGTGTATAGTCTATTTTGACTACTCATGATGCATTTATATATTAGACCATGTTACAAGTGTGTGACTCAAACACTTAACCTTCTCGCAGTGCATTTATATATTAGACCATGTTACAAGTGTCCGGCGAACACCTAGCCTTCCGTGTAATCCAAGTCCAATTGTAGTCTATATGCATGTTCAACACAATTATAAGCTCCGCCCCTTCGCAATGTCGTCATGCACCGCGAGCTCGCCACCACTGTTAGTTGGAGCCCCCGTCCTTCGAGCGTCCGACACCGACGAGGTCGCTAACCCACACTTGTTTGAATTTTTGATTTTTATAGAGATTTATATTTCTTTTAATGCGGGAGGCGTCCAGAAAAAAAAGATGTGGGGGCTGACAGTTGGGCCCACGATTGTTGTTATCGGTGTGCGGCAACCGTGTCAGAGCGTCGTCTCACAACTGAGAAAACGCGAAAAACTCAGGGTGTGTTTGTTAGACTAGGGCAACACAGATATTCCCACCTCGTCTCACCTTTTATTGTTTGTTAGGTCGGATCGGCTCCATCGAACAGTGCCTACCTCGTGCGAAAACGCCTCCTCAGACCTGCCCGGTTGCGAAGCTGGAATCGAGCTTCACAACTAGGCACTGCCGAGTCCATCCTGCAAAAACGGTCCAACGCGCTAGGGTGAGCACCCCGCACCTGCTTGGGTGAGCATTTCCCACCCACCCAGAACCGTACAGCTCTAGAGATAAGGTAACGGCCAGAGCCGCTAAACACCGGCGAGAGCACAGGAGATGGCGACGACATGGAGCGGCTTCGGCCGAGCTAGCACCTAGAGCCGGAGGAGGAGGCGTGGTCGGGGAGTTCCTCGTTGGCCCTTTACAAGAACTCCCGCCCGTGCTTGGACGGATCTCGGCGTCCTAGCGACGACACATGGCAGATCACGGCGTCCTAGCGGCAGCGTGTGGCAGGCTCCTCTCTTCGGCGGCGCGTGGTGGGCTTCTCTCGCCGATGATGGCGCTTGGCTGGCCTCTCGTCGGCGGCGGCCCCGGAGCCCGAACTCCTAGGACCTGATTGCATTTTAGTTTTATAATTAGAGACCCGATTGCTTTTCAGTTTCTATTCATGGACTTTGTTGCTTTTTTGATAAATATCTGGCATGGCTTAGCACATACACCTACCGAACGGAGTCTGAACTGAGCATAGTTCACTTCATACAACTTACCAAACACAACCAATAAAACACAGTTGTATGTGGTTGGTATAGCTACACTCAGCTTATATGACCTTAGAAAGTTTGCCCAGACTACCAAACATGTTCTCACTGTCTCGAGTAATGCTTTTTAAGAGAATCAGTTTAGACAGAGATGGATATCAGTCGAAGGGTTGACGGGCTGGAAATCACGAAGGGGTAGAAAATCAAACCAATCAGTTTTCACCACGATAGTCCGTAAGATTTATCCGTAACCCTTTTCCGTAAGTCCAGCATTTCCGGTCTCATTGATAGAAACACAAAGTTATGCACATACCCTAAAAAGGGGACACATATCGTGTCGAGAAGGCAAGCAACCTTAGGTTCTTAGCTATCGCCAGTTTATTTTGCTTTTCCAAATTCACCCCGGAAACATTCTAAGAGAAAATTGAAGAAAAACTACATTTGGGGCAACTTTCTCACCATAGTATGATTTTACGTGCGCATTTTCTGAACTAGTGTTTCCAATGTCCTTTACCAGACATCATCCTGCCCTTGTGTTCAACAATTTAATTGGACAGACCGGAAAAAAACCATAATTCTTTAGTTGAAAAAAAACAGCTACTGTAAATGAAAAATGCAAATCGCGTGTAGTGATATGAGATCAGCAGCGTGCCCGACGCAGCCTGCCGTTGGGCGGCGGGTCGAGCCAGAGCGTGCACCGCGGGTTCACCCAGTATGTGTAGGGCAGCCACTTGCCGAAGTTGAGCTGCGTGTGGAACCGTCCGGCGAGCTGGAGCACCACGGGGCCACCGTGCGTCGTCGCGTTCCGCCACGCATAGGCGTTCGCCCGCGAGATGGGCACCTGGCTGACGACGATGTCCACGCTCCGGAGCACGTATCCGCCGGGCCCCTCGCGCACCGGCGCCGGCCGCATCGACTGAGTCCCGATCATGTGGCCCTGGTAGTACAGATCCAGCTGCATGTACCACAGCACCACGTTGATCTTGGTGTTCGGGCTGCTGACGGCGGCGAGCACGGTGAGGTCGGCGTTGAGCGCCAGGCCCCGGGGTGGGCCGCCCGGCACGGTGAGGTCGTCGACGTACCCGGCGTTGAGGGAGGCGTCGGTGAGCCGGAGCCGCGGCGGCTGCGGGCGGTACACCAGGTACACGGCCAGCACGGCGGCGCCGATGAGGACGACCGCCAGCCAGAAGAGGATGCAGCAGAGCGTGAAGCAGAACGCCGCCGGACGCCTGCGCTTCTTCCTGCGGTCCGGCGACAGGATGATCGGCGACTTCCCCTCGGAGTACCTCGTGGGCGTCCACGGACGGTGCTGCCGCGGCAGCCGCGGCGCCTGCGAGGTCGGACGGTCGTGGTCATGTTGCTGCTGCGGCGGCGGCGGGCTGCCGGGGTGGCCGTGGCCCGGCGGTGGCGCCAGCGGGGCCTCGACCCTGTCGTCCTTGATCGTGGAGACGCGCTCGACGACCTTGGTGGTCGTCCTGTGGACGCCGTTGCCGTCGGTGCGCGGGCCCATCGGCGGCGCCCCGACCGGCCGCATCGTCGTCCGCCGCTCGGCCGGGGCGCGCTGCCGTGGCTCGTCCGGTGGCCGCTCCCGCCTCCTCATCCACGGAGGTATGTAGTACGGCCTGCCGGCTGTCGCCGGGTCGTCGACGGCCTCGCCGCCGCCGCCGTGACCCTGTCCGCCGGGGTCGCGCCCGTTCCCGCCGGGATGATGCACCGCCGCTTGCTGGCTCGTCCCCGCTTCCTGGAAGGTGACGTACTCGTTAGGAGCACGTTTCGGGCGAGCCGCCATGGCGGTGCTGCTGCTCCCACCGGCACCCTCGCGCATCGCCGCCACCGCCACCGCCACAGCCGCCGGCACCACGGGCGGCTCCCTCTGCGCGCCCGCATTGTGATGACGTGCCGCCCGCGACGCCGCGCGGCCACGGCTCGGCGGCCGCTCGCCGCCCGCCTCTGCTTTCTTGCTCATGGAAACGCGACAGAAGCAAACGGGGATCGAACCACTACAAACGATCGGCGGTACTGAAGAGTGGAGGGCGGCCGGGTCGAGGTGTGGTGGACAGAAGAAGCATTTAGAAGGAGTGGGAGAAGGGGGGGAGTGAGAATTTTGGAGGGAAAGGGAGGCAAGGAAGGTATCGTTCGATTTGTAACCGGGGCAAGCAACTTCAGCGCCATGTCCATTGCTTGCTCACTGGCAGGTACTGTACTGGTACTGGCACAGGAATTTCTCCTTGCCGTGACGACAGGGCTTGCTTGCCAGTTGCTACTTCCCGGCCGCAGACTGATACTCAAAGGTACTTCTAAATTCTGCTCAAAAGTGCTCTCTGTCGAGAGTCGAGACACGGCACGGAGAAAAGTTTGGAAAATCTGATGAAAAGTGACAAAGAATTGGACATGAATGAGCGATGGGAACTGAAATACTTTTGGTCTTGAAGCAGCAGATACATTATTAGTGCTAAGGAAAAGGGGACGAAATGAGTGTGTCCCCTTTTCCGTCGGGCCCGCGCGGGTCCTGCCCCACGCCGCATCCCTCCTCACTCACCCTCGCTGCTTCCTTTCATGCTCCCCGTCCTCTCTCCGGCATTCAGGTGCTTAGTGCTGACGACCCAAGCGGATGAAGGATCGAATGGAACGGGCAGCGGTGCGCATTCGTCGGTGCTCTTCCAAGGGAAGGGATGTGGGGTCTGGTCTTCTACTAGCCCTAGCTCAACGAGAGGTTCTCATAAGGGTGCGTGCGTGAGGGAGGCCGCCGCTGAAGCGAAAAGCTCTCTGTGAGATCCTAGAATCCGCTCTGAGGATCCCAAATCTACAGGAATCAAGCCTGGTCCGAGCGTCATCGCCCCTTCCAGAAGGGGAGGATGCTCTGCTTCACCCCCTTTGTTGTTAGAGCGAGGTGCCGTAGGCCCTTGCGCCATGCGCCGCCGTGTCGTCATCTCCAAGGCGCTTGGATTCAGGCCCAGGAAACTTGGACTCCCGGTTGGTGAACTCTTCAAAGGACTTCTGGGGCCTCACGCTCTCCAAGTTCATAGCAACTTCAGCGATGGTGTGGACTTGGCGCACCGAACCAAAGAGTTTGCGGAGCTCCTGGAGCAGTGGTCGGTCGTGAGGAGACTGGTGGACGATGTCAATCTCCTACGCCCTTTCTGAATTCTGTCCTGCCACCTCTTAGCATCGTCGACAGAATATTCTGAGGTCACCTTTCCATGTCAATGGCGGGTACCCACCCTCAACCCCCCTTGGTACGGACGTCAATGCGGATAAGGATATGGAGGAAAGATTTGGGCAGTCGTGGTACTCGTCCAGGCCTCCTACCCCTAGGGTTCACCTACCCCCCCACCCCACCCACTGTCGCCCCAACTCGGTTTGGAAATCCGCTTGATAGTTCCTAGAGAAGTGGCGTTCATCCCCCAGCGACGTCGTGCCCTCCTGCACTGATGGCTGAGGGTGGCCGTGTAAGAGGAAGAGGGAAAGCGGGTGGAGGTGGAGGTAGAGGTATGCATTGGCAGCCACAGCAGCCAATTCTGACGTCAATGCGGATAAGGATATGGAGGAAAGATTTGGGCAGTCGTGGTACTCGTCCAGGCCTCCTACCCCTAGGGTTCACCTACCCCCCCACCCCACCCACTGTCGCCCCAACTCGGTTTGGAAATCCGCTTGATAGTTCCTAGAGAAGTGGCGTTCATCCCCCAGCGACGTCGTGCCCTCCTGCACTGATGGCTGAGGGTGGCCGTGTAAGAGGAAGAGGGAAAGCGGGTGGAGGTGGAGGTAGAGGTATGCATTGGCAGCCACAGCAGCCAATTCTACCTCCCCTTGTTGCCCCTCAGTTCGGCTTCAACCCGATGCAGCTGGATTTCAAGGTTAGTTCCTTGGGCAATGGCAACCCTTCGCTGCTCCACCCCCTGGATACTGGCAACATCAGAATCCCCAGATGCCTCTGCATCCCCAGGCGCCAATTTAGCAACCGCAACAGGTGAATCCACAGTTGCAGTAGCAGAATAGGAATCGACAGTCGGGGAAGAATCAGAGCAAGATGCAGAAGAAAGTGAAGGAGGAATAGAATCCCGTTGTTCCTGGTCCTGATGCTCAAGCTGCCTCTAATGCAAATCCTCTACCTGATGTTCATTAGAATTCTATTAGGAATCAGACTGCTAGAGGTTGTGTGCCAGGGATTCAATGTTATGCAAATGCCATTTGCTACAATTGTGGTGAGCCTAGGTCAAGGTGGCAATGGGGCCGGGAATGGCCGGGGATGACTATACCGTCCCTGCCCCGATACCCGTGAATCCCCACGAAGCTATCGGGGGGATATGACCCCCATCCTCGCGAACGACGGGTACCCGATCCCCGCTGGGGTCTCCATGGAGACCTTCACGCAACGTCGAGGAGGACAGATGCAGGAGGACGCTGGAGATGAGGTGGTGACGATGCAGGAGGATGATGGCTACAAGCTGATGTAGGCGGGCCGATGCAGAGGACACCGCCATCAATCTGATGTAGGGGTACATCAGCGATGAGATCCTCCTTGCGCCGACAGCTGGCGACGATCTCCTCCTTGCGCCGGTGGCTGGCGACGATCTCCTCCTTGCGCCGGCGGTCGTCACGTCTGTGTGACCGTGTGAGGGGATGAAAGATGTGCTCGCTGGCGGCTGGTGGCATGGGAGTGACGAGGGGAAAAGAACGAAGCAGTCGTGCTGGTGGGCTACTCGGATAGTGGGCTGGGGGATTTTAATTTATATAGGTGGTTTTATTAGACTAACGTGTGGGTCTTGGGTATCCATGGAGTCCTCATGGAGGGAATTAGGCCCCCATCCCTGCCCCGCCAGCCTATCGGGTACCCGCCCCGCCATCCCCATGGAGGATATTTTCCCTCCGTCCCCTCTTCTTAGCGGGTACCCGTCCCCACGGGGAAAATTGCCATCTTGAAGCCTAGACATCATAACAAATCCTGCACTATGCATGTCCTTTGCTTTGTCTATGGTCTGTCTAGACATGAAGTGGAGCTTTGCCCTACTAAGGAGCAATTCCCCATTGCTGCCTTCTTTGGTAATGTTGTTGCTGGTCTGGGCTTCTTCAACATTGATTTTCCCAAAAACTCTATCAGGGACTTGCTGATGGCTTGCACAGCTTATGTGAGCCTGTTGGGAACCCCAAGAGCAGGGTGTGAAGCAGTACATCAGCAAGTTTTCCCTCAGTAAGAAACCGAGGTTATCGAACCAGTAGGAGGAAGGAAACGTCACACAGGTGTTGCAAGCAACACGTAGACCTGCACAACACAAACTCAATACTTTGCCCCAACTAACAGTAAGGTTGTCAATCTCACCAGTTGCTGTAACAAAGGATTAAACGTATGGTGTGGAAGGTAATGGTTTGCAACAAGTAAACAAGTAGCAGTGGAATATGTATCAATGGTAAAGATTTGACCGGGGTCCATAGTTCACTAGAGGTGCTCTCCTTGGATAAACAACATGGCATGAAGGGTAAACAAATTATAGCAGGGCAATTGACAGGAACTGAGCAAGGCATAAAAATGCAATTACTAGTTAGAAAGATCCTATGAGATTCGATTGGGCAATACAACAAGATACATAGATCGCCATCCAACTGCATCTATGACTAGAAGTCCACCTTCAAGTTATCATCAGAACCCCCTCCAGTATTAAGTTGCAACCAACAGACAACTGCTTTAAGCAAAGTGTGTAAGGTAAACAGTCCACTCGTTCCATGAACAAGAGACCGTTGTGTTCTCCCTAGTGGCAACAACACATCTACAACCGAAGAGATTTCTATCACTTCCCTTGGAAACTAGAGGCATGAACCCACTATCAAGCATAAATACCCCCTCTTGTAGTCACTAGCAACTACTTGGCCAAGATAGCTACTAACAACGGAGAGCATGCAAGATCACAAACAACACAGACATGATAGAATCATAAAGACAAAACCATTAATCGAACCAACATAATAATCTCAATATCCATCGGATCCCCGCAAACACAACATGCATAATTACAAATAGATTAGAGCTTGATCATGAACGGAGCTCACAAGATCTATACATGAAAGCACAAAGGAGTAGATACAACCATCTAGCTACTACATGGACCCATAGTCCAAGGTGGAACTACTCACACATAATAACGGAGAGAAGGACTCCGGGATGATCTCCCCTCCGGCAGGGTGCCGGGAAGAACTTCAGATCCCCCTCGATTTAGGGACGATGGTGGCAGCGGCTATAGACGGTTTCGTGGAGATTTGATCGGGTCCTTAGGGTTTCTGCATCGGGGGATTCTTATAGGCGAAGGGGGAGTCCAAGGCGGTGGCCAGGGGCCCCACATCCTAGCCAGGCATGGGCCCACCTGTGGCCACGCCTGGGGGGTGTGGCCCCTCTGGCTCGCCTCCCTGGCTCCCCTCTAGAATTCTTGTTCCCCATGGAAAGTAATTGACTTTGATGTTTGTCCCATCCAATTCCGTGAATATTTCTTTACTAACTTTTATAAAACCAAAAACAGCAGAAAACAGGCATCTGGCACTGTTGCAACTTGTTAGTAGGTTAGTACCAGAAAACATATAAAAAACACCTCAAAGTGTAGACAAGTAAAGCAAAGTAGATACTAAACAAGCATGGAGCATCAAAAATTATAGATACGTTTCCAACGTATTAACATCCCCAAGCTTAACTCATGCTCGTCCTCGAGTAGGTAAGTGATAAAAAGAATAATTTTTGAGGTGACATGCACCCTCACAATAAAGATCCAACCATTTGCAAGCATTGAAAGCTGGGATCAAAGAACTCTAAACATGTGCATGAAAGATGGAGTTATAACAATAGGACATAGTAAATATGCATGCAACATGACAAGCTACAAACAAAGATCATAAATAACATGCGTTGAAAAATGTTTGTTTGTTTCACATACAGAAAACATAGCATAGTGGCAATCAGCTTGTCCCTCATAGAGTAGCAATATAGATGCAAAGGACACCTCCAAAGTTCACAAGGGTGACTAGAAACAAGTAGCACAAGAACAAGTAATATCACAATATGCATCAATTAATAAGCTTTGGAACCCTACACACAGAATGACAACTATGCTCTCTTAATGGTGCCTAAAGGTAGAAGGTGGAGACTCAAATAATGGTGGAATAAAGGCCTTTTGTAAAGGAAGCAGGGATTACAAGTTTCAAAAAGAGCTTCCAAAAATTATGGTACTTGTTAGCTTTCACCCCTCATTGCCCCTATCATAAGCATCTTGAAGTGGTTAAGGTTAAAGTGGCAAAGCTGGAGTATATGCTTGACGAAGTATAAGTTGGAATATCAAGTCCCTTGAATACGGGGGCCACACCTCATGCATACTCAACTTTGGGTCCAGGCAAGTTCTTGTCATTGTAAGTATTTGCATATCATTGAGAACCGCCAACAGGGTACCCCTTGCACATGGTACAGGAGCTTTCTCATAACCAAAATGACAAGGCAAGCAGACAATGAGCATCTCAACAATCTTTTTATTTACCATATCCATAGCTTTTTATTGAGGATGCTTTATAGATAGATCACTATGGTGATGCTGCAAGTTTCCACCATGATTAGGCATGGCTTAGGCTAGCGGCCCAGGAGTTTCTCTAACATAGGATACAAACTCCATGGACTTACAAGTTCCCTCTTTATTTCACACCGGTGACATCCATAGACAAAAGAATATGATATCAACTGAGTACAAAGTACAAGTGCAATGTTGAAAACATTCCCCGTGACAGCACGGTTCTGATAATTCCAACTTATAAGTGCAGGCATATACAACAAGTTGTCAAAATGGTTCAAGTTTATTAGGGGCAAAGAATATAAAGTGTGCCTCAAGTTCGTGAGGGCTTTAATCACTAAGTTTTCACATAACAAAATAGTTTTTAATTGGAAGATAGATGAAAAGAAGAATATACTTGGAATGGTGTAACACACCATGCATAGGAGTTTATAGTGGACACTTTGGAATAACTTGGTTTCTTGGGAGTTGTAAGCATGAGTAGAACTTACTCATACAAGTGGAGGCTAGCAAAATACTGGGAGCAACCAACTAAGAGAGCAATAATGGCCATAATCATGCAGTGCAACAAAGCATACTAATCAAAGCAAAGAGTGATACTACAAGTCAAGGACTAAATGATCATAGAGGCTAATGGTGACTTGTCATAGTCATAACATGGTGTGAGCATGTGCCAAGTCAACCCAAGCAAAGCATCAAAGGAGAATACCACAATACTATGCTTTTGCATGCTAAAACAACACATAATTTCTTCAAGACACACTAAGCAATCCCAATTGTTTGGAACAAGACATTCTACAACAATAATCACTAATCATAATGCCAAAACAACACCTAGCATGTCATGCTAAAGTCTAAGTCACGGTCAATGCAAGCTCCTCTTGCACTTACAAGCAAGAACTTACTACTCCTTTCCAACACCAAGCAACTTATTTGCAAAACAACACAGCGAGAACGGGGGTCCAAACTACTTTATTCAAGCAAACTAAACAACCTAAGCAAATCAAACAAAAACTAAGACGCTCCAAGAACAACAAAAATGTGCATGAAACAATAAAAACGAAGTGTCTAGACAGACCTGAGCTTTCTATTGATGAAGAAGGGGATGCCTTGGGCATCCCCAAGCTTTGACGCTTGTACCTCTTGGATATTTCTTGGGGTGACACCATGGTGGAATCCCAAATGTTGAGCTTTTATCTCATTGCATCATTCTCTCTCTACACCTGAAATTTTTCCTTCATACAAAACTTCACACAATCTTCATTGGCAATATTAGTGTATTCAAAAGATATTAGACCTCTGTCAAAGCTTTGGAACATCAAGGATTTTCACTAAAAACACAAGCTAATGTAGTAAATACTTCAAAAATCTCAATTCACCTAAAGAGAACTCAAATAGGAATCAATAAGAAGAAAATGCAAATAATGGTAGAAATCTGTCAAAACAGACCAGCAGGTAGAAATCGATTTTTTCGAACATCTTCTGTTGCTCAAATAAAAAAGTGTTGAACTAACGAAAGTTATCTAACATACTGGGGGATTTATTAGTAAATTTTCAGCTCAATCCGAGTTATAGAGACTCCTCACGAATCTTTTTGGTGGAGGACAGAAATCTGTTTCAGGACAGAAACTCCCCAAATCTTACTTTCCTCTCATTAGAGGTCATTCTTGGCATAAAACGCAAATAAAAAGGATAAGGAGAGGTCATTACTGAAGTAATAACTTCCAAGACTCTTAGAGTCACTAGCAACTACTTGGCCAAGATAGCTACTAACAACGGAGAGCATGCACGATCACAAACAACACAAACATGATAGAATCATAAAGACAAAACCATTAATCAAACCAACATAATAATCTCAATATCCATCAGATCCTCGCAAACACAACATGCATGATTACAAATAGATTAGATCTTGATCATGAACGGAGCTCACAAGATCTATACATGAAAGCACAAAGGAGGAGATACAACCATCTAGCTACTACATGGACTCATAGTCCAAGGTGGAACTACTCACGCATCATACCGGAGAGAAGGCCTCCGGGATGATCTCCCCTCTAGCAGGGTGCCAGGAAGAACTTCAGACCCCCCCCCCCCGATCTAGGGACGATGGTGGAGGCGGCCATAGATGGTTTCGTGGATATTTGTCCGAGTCCTTAGGGTTTCTGCATCGGGGGCTTCTTATAGGCGAATGGGGAGGCTGAGGCGATGGCCAGGGGCCCCACACCCTAGCCAGGCGCGGGCCCTCCTATGGACGCGCCTGGGGGGGTGTGGCCCCTCTGGCTTGCCTCCCCGGCTCCCCTCTGGACTTCTTATTCCCCACGTAAAGTAATTGACTTTGACGTTTGTCCCGTCCAATTCCGAGAATATTTCTTTACTAACTTTTCTGAAACAAAAAACAGCAGAAAATAGGCATCTAGCACTATTGCAACTTGTTAGTAGGTTAGTAATAGAAAACATGTAAAAATCACCTCAAAGTGTAGACAAGTAAAGCAAAGTAGATACTAAACAAGCATGGAGCATCAAAAATTATAGATACGTTTCCAACGTATCACTTGCCCATCAAGAATGTTGGTATTTTGTATGTGGAAGTTGGAACTGTTAACAAGGAAGAGCTAGCAAGTGGGATCACAAGCATCTACAAGACCAACTGGCCCTAACATATTAGGGAGCTATATGAGTGGACCTATTTAGTTAAGTTCCCCCACACATAAAAGTGGAAGAAGTTGTTGGTTATCCTTGCTTTGGATTACCAAAACAAGGGGTCTCTGTTAATTTGATGGTCTAGGAGGGAGACATAGAATATCTAGTTGACCTCCAGAAAGTTTGGGTGCAGGTTAGAGGCCTGCATCCCCAATGGTGTAAATGGCCTGTCCTCTACCAATTTGCCTTAGCTCTGGGCATTCTTATTGAAGTTGACTGACAAGGAATGTTTCAGAGTTTCTTTGAGGTGGTTAGGATTAAAATTCAATGCAGAGACCACACTATGATCCCTGCTTCCAGAAACTTCAATTTTCTTGGGAAACTCTTCCAAATTGGTTTCTCTGTTGAAGGTCCTACCCTGTGGTCTGTGTGGATGATGGGGATGATGGGCAGCCCCCACATATTCAGGATCATGGAAATGGTGACAAGAATTCCAATGGTGAAGACATGGATACTGATAAAAGAATGGCAAGTCTTTTGTAGGGAAATAAAAACACCTAATGCTGGTGGAAACCAAGTCTCTGCTTCTGGTTCTAGAGTGGCTTCCCTATCAGAAAAATTCCATGAAGTAGCTTCTTGTTTTATGGAAAGAAGGGAAGGTTTCCAATCTACCAGCAAGCTTTCCCTACTTGCAGACTCAGATAAAAAAGGTGTCCTAGATTGGATGGATGCTAGAGGAGAATATGAATACACTTGTGCAAACCTTCTCAGGGAAATGGAGCCGGTCCAATACGATGAAGAGATATTTTTCATGGATGATAACCAAAAAGCCCCTACTCTGCCTCCTGTACCTGCATCATTTTATACTATTTCTAAGAAGAATTGGGGCCCTTTCTGTAACACTAGATAAAGTGCCAGAGTGGTGAATAATGGCAATACAATACTACATCTGGATCAACAAGCTCAGAAGAAGAAGAACTTGGAGATCCTAGTCCCAACTATTTCAAAACTGAAAGGTATAACTCCTAACAATCCTTTCTATGTCCTTTTTCCTGTTAATGTTTCAAAGGTAGCCAACACTATGGGTGTTGACTTACCTTTGGTGCTTGATTCCTCTCCCATACCTCATGTTGCTCCTGCTTCCCCCTCTTCTCTAGTTCTTGTACCACGCCTAGTCTGATTCCTAACTCCCCAAATAATTTTGTCATTTCTCCCACCACTCCCATTAAACATTCTCATGCCTTAGAGGAGGATTTCTTCCTTTGATCTAAGGTAGGAAAGCATAGGCGGGGCAATCACCCCATGAAAATAGGTTTTAAATGATTTATGCCTCTTGGAATATTAGAGGTGTGCAAGCTGATGGTAGACAGACTTCCATTATAGATACTTTTAATAAGCATAAACCAAATGTGATTGGTTTCTAGGAAACTAAAAAGGAAGTGGTTTTTGATAGCTACTTAAAATCTTTAGTTAGTGGTAGATTCTTTGAGTGTATATCTCTCCCTGCTAAAGGCTCTGTTGGAGGCATCCTGCTAGGGATTGATCATGACATATTTGACATCATCAGTTGGGACCTTAAGGAGTTTTATATCTATGTTGTGGTTAATTTTAGACCTTCAGGTCTTATCCTCAGATTCATTAATGTCTATGGCTCTTCCTATGAGGAACAAAAAGACCTGTTTATCTCTAAATTACATGATCTTTTTATTGACTACCAAGGTCATACCGTCATTGGAGGTGACTTTAACCTTGTTAGATTTCAAGAAGATAAAATTAATGGTGTTATTTATCATAGATGAAGTGACAAGTTCAATGCATGGGTAGATATTTGGGTTCTGCTTGAAGTCAAACTTAGCTGCAGAAAATTTACTTAGGGAAATAATTAGGAGAATATCATTATGTCCACAATAGATAGGTTTTTCTGTAACCCTGAAATTGATTTTATTTTCCATTTTGCTAGTATCCAAGGTCTCCCTATAATTTTTAGTGACCACACTCCTATTCTTTGGGATGCTGATCTAGATTCTGCCCCCAAAACTTCTACCTACAAGTTTGAAAAATGGTGGCTTATGAGAGATGACATTCAATCTGTTGTTAAAAAATCATGGAATAAACCCACCGTGGGTGGGAGTTTTATTGATATTTGGCAACAAAGGATTAGAAGGATTAGAAGTGATACTAAAGGTTGAAGCATTAATATAGAAGATGAGCTTAGAAAATTAAAGAAATCCCTTATGTATGAATATGATTCTTTAGATACTAAGGCTAAGATTGAAGAGCTCACTGAAGTTGAACAGGCTAGGTTGAAGCATATTTATGCTGAAATGCATAGTCTGTGTGGCTGAAAGAGGAAGTCAAGGATATACAAAGGTCTAGAGATAGATATATTAAGGAGGGTGGTAAGAATACATCTTATTTTCATACAGTGGCTAACCATAGGAGGAGGAAAATGACTATCCACTTCTTGGATGGACCAAATGGCCCTGTCACTGAAACCCCTAAAATGATAGATCTAGCCACATATTTCTATAAGAGTCTTTTTTAAGAAAGATGAGAAATCTGGGTTTTCCATTCAGCAAAATTTCTTTTCCCCTGAGCAAAATGATGGGCTAGAAGCTCCATTTTTTAAGATGAGGTCAAAAGGCCATTTTTAATTCTTACTCTGATGGTGCTCCTGGCCCTGATGGTTTCCCTTTTTATTTTATCAGAAATTTTGGGGTTCTGGTGAAAAATGATATTATGAGCATGCTTGATGATTTCTATAATGGGCAATTAGACATCTACAGGCTTAATTTCGTCATTCTCACCTTAATACCAAAAGAACCTGATGCTTCTTCTATGAAGAATTTTAGGCATATTAGTCTCTTAAACTATATTTTTAAAATATTTACTAAGGTATTTACCAATAGACTAGCAAGTTATCATGAATAAAATTATTTCTATTAACCAGTCTGCTTTTATTAAAGGTAGGTACATCTTAGAAAGTGTAGTCACTGCCCATGAAACTTTACATTCTGTGGTTAAGAGAAAAAAATAAAGGGGTAGTCCTAAAGCTAGATTATGAAAAAGGTTTTGACACAGTTGACCATGATTTCCTTCTTGACATTCTTGGAAAAAGAGGGTTTGGGCACAAGTGGATTGCCCTCATTAAATCAATTATCCTAGGTGGCTCTGTGGGAGTCAAGATTAATAATGTGGTTGGAAAAAAATTCACCACTGGTAGGGGTTTGAGACAAGGGGACCCCCTCTCCCCTTTGCTCTTTGATCAAGTAGTGGATAGTTTGTCTGGGATGCTTTTCAAGGCTGCAAATGCTAGTATGATTAGGGGGCTTTGCTTTGATCTTTGTCATGGGGGTGTCATCTTTCTGCAGTATGCATATGGCACCATCCTATTTGTTGATAACTCTGTTGAGGTTGCTGCAAATCTTAAGTCTGTGCTAACTTGCTTTGATCAAGTTTCAGGTATGAGAATTAATTATAGTAAGAGTAAGTTGATCCCTAGCCAAGCTGAGACTGAAGCCTTCACTCAGGTTTTTTAATGTTTCACTAGGGAGTTCCCCATTAAGTATCTGGGCATCCCTCTTCATTAAGATAAGTTGAGGAGGGAGTACCTCCAACCACTTATTGATAAAATCCCGAAGAGGATAGCTGGTTGGAGAGGCAAGCTTCTCTCTTATGTTGCTAGAGTCATTCTTATTAGAACTTGCTTAGCCAACATCCCCATTTACCTCTTATATTTCTTTAAATTCCCAAAATGGGCTTTAGATTTGATTGGTTCCCTGATGGCCAATTTCTTGTGGAATGACTTTGAGGGGCACATGAAAATCCACCTGGCTAGCTGTAAGTTGATCTGTCGAAAAAATAATTTGGTGGCATGAGCCTTCCTGATCTTGCAAATGTTAATCTCTATCTACTTAGCTATTGGATTAAGAGATACATTCAAGATGAAGGGAAGATTTGGAGAACCATTGTAGATAACAAGTATAATACTAAAAATCCTAATATCTTTTGTAGTGACACCTCTGGCTCCTCTCCCTTCTGGAAAGGTTTTATGTGGGTTGCTAACTCTGTTAAGTTTGGTTATAGATGGAAAATAGGGGATGGCGGGACTACTAGGTTCTGGGAAGATACCTAGTGTGGTAGATCCCCTCTGGCTATTTAATTTTTTGACATCTATATCCTGTGTAATGAGCAGGGGGCCACTGTCAGACAAGTCTGAGATGGCTTTCAGCTTATGCTCACGTTTAAGAGGAACTTTAATTCCTCTCTTTTAGTTAGTTGGTATGACCTTATTGGAATTGCATCTCTTTTAGTTGTGATTGTGATGCTCTGATCTGGCAATACTCCTCTAAGGAGGAATATTCCACCTCCACTCTTTATAACATTATTAGTTTTGGTGGTGTTACTCCCATTTTCATTCCAGCTATGTGGCAATAAGATGTACCACCAAGGCCTCATATTTTCCTTTGGCTCCTTGCATAGAACAAACTAATGACTGGAGATAATCTAAAGGAAAGAAATATGCATAAACCTGATGACTGTGTTTTCTATGCTGAGTTAGAAATAGTGCATCACTTGTTTTTTGATTGCATTGTTGCCAGCATATTTGGCCCCAGATTGCTCTTATTTCAAAGTTATTGTCAGATATATTTATGAATCAGTTGCTACATTATGGGTTTCCAACAAGAAACACTCTCTGTTAAATTCTGTTTGTACAGCTGTTCTCTGGAGCATTTGGAAAATTAGAAATGATATGATCTTTAATGGTTAATCTTGGATTGGTATTAAGCAGGTGTGGAGGCTGATTCTAGGCTCTCTCAAGCGATGGAAACTGATCTTCAAGGAGCATATGTTGGAAGGAGCAGACAACTTCTGCAGCCATGTCTCCCTCCTTCTTCGACCTGATATGCAGCTCACGAGTGGCTAGCCTTGGAGGTTCAGTCTAACTCTGGTGACTTGCTCTCCCTGATGGCTAAGAAGCGGATTGGAGCTAGGACCTGGCTCACTTCAATGACGGTCCTTAGTGGTTTGGCCACTTCCCTTGAAGCTTTGGATTTGGTCTGAGCTGGATGTCTCCTTTCTCTCCTGGTCAAAACTCGGGAATGTCCTATGTGTGTACTCCCTTTTTGTGAATGTTGGTAGTCTTTATGTTTTGAGCCTCTGTTTCATGCTCTGGATCTTTTTCCCTTTCTCTTGTAAAAGACCTGAACCTGTTTTGCAGGTTTTGTTTTTATAAAATGGAACCGGGGGTGAGGCTCCTGTTATTCAAAAAAAATACTTTTGGTCTTGTTTTCTATTGTTGTGATGATGCGCCATCATCTCTAATCTCTTTGTCGTTCTCGGGCAATCTTGCTGGTAAATTAAAGCATTGTCGGGTTTAGGTTCTCCGACAATGCCTGCAGGGGGGCCTCACGCAAGGTATGGGCACCATAAGATGTTCGGTCGGTCTTCCATATATCCTCCCGTACTGCCGATGTTCCCTGTGTGCCAGTGTTTACTTGTGCCGGCCAAGTCTCCCGCGAAGATCTTGAATGGATCTAATTGTACTTTTTTTTTGCAAATCAAACTTGTATTGCACTCTCAGATAGTGAGATATATTATTAGCCATTTGGGTTTTTATATTTTCCTTTGAATTTTCTATGTACCACATGCATGTTGTAGTGCCACCCCAACGAAACTTGCAAATGTCCATGTGAGTGATGTAAAAATGCATACGATATATATGGCCATCCTCAAAGAAGGCTTCTTAATTGGCTATCTATTTCACAATAATAGTTGATAATGTAATTCCTTATATCTAGATAAATATAAATTATGGAAATCAAAGAATATTGCAGGACATCGTTTAACACATATTAACCACTACCATAATTATTCAATATATCAAACAAAGAACGCAGGAGGAAACACTTCACATATATTAATTACTACCTTAATTATTTGTTACAAAACAAAAAACATCAGTAAGTACTCCCTCTGTTCAGAAATATAAGACGTTTTAGCTTTGTGAATTAAATATATCTAAATACCTTTTAGTGTATAGATTCGTAGAGGTTTGGAGTGAACCTAAACCCCAAAAGGCGTGTAGATACATTAATTTCATAAAGCTATAAATGGCTTATATTTCTGAACAGAGGGAGTACTTCCCACATGTTAAATACTATCTTAATTATTTGGTACAAAACCAAAAACAACAAGAATTACATCACACATCTTTAGCTAGGGCCTCTAGATTCTCCTTAAGCGGCGTTAGAACATCGGATACAGCCAAAAACGTTGACTTAATTGTGTGTACTTTGTCTCTCCCTTCTTGCCTTGCTTCTTCCATATTCTAATGAAACTCATGGTTCGGACACCTTGAATTTCTTGGCTTGGGAAAACCTCCACATCGCCAACAACTCATAAGAAAGCTCCGACAAGTGGGTTTCATCCATCCGCTACTATTTCCATTCTAGTTTATTATGCTAACACGTAGATCAAGAAAAATGTATGACCATAAATTTGGTCAACTGCATGATAGAAAAATATATTGGTGGAAATGTCTTTTCAATATGAAAAAGTGGTATAATTTTGTGACATATAACTCAAATTATATTGATCAAATTTATAATTACACTTTTTTCTAGAATTCGTGTTAGCCTAATAAACCGAAATGGAGGGAGTCTCGTGCTACACTTAGGTGATTTAAAGTGGCATCTCATGGGCTAGCGGCCAGTGTACACGTCCATGTATGCCACGAGTCGACGCGCAGTCACACTGCCGCAATGTCTTATCTATATCGTTTCAGTGCTCGTTATGAATCCACCTTAGTACCTTGTCATCCTAAGAAGAAAAACCACAATTATTTCTGATCAAAGATCGAACAGTGACATATATCGATGAAGAAAACCAACATATAGAGGATAACCTATGGTGCCGTCGTCGCGCTCAACCTCATTATCGATCGGTATCATGATAACTTTGACTCTTATAGATGTAGTATGGTTTAGTTTTTCCTACAATACCAAGGTTTATCAAATCCTTAGAAATAATCCTCTTGGTTAAGATTACTTTGAACAAGACCTTCAAAACTTTATAGAACTTTTGTTTGCCGGACCAAAACGTTAATTTTTTGTTGGTTTTATCAATGGATAGAATAGGCTAGGACCAAGGTTTCACTTGCAGCTGCCCACGCATAAATGGGTTACAAAATATAGTAATAAACGGTAAATTATAAGAACATAAAAAAGATTAGAAATATTTGTGGACGATGCATCTTAACAATACCATATCCTACTGGCGCAACACTATGGATTCATTGCCCAACCAGTACTCCTTTAACTACTACGGGCCCCAATATTTATTAAGATAAACTGACCAAAATATTAGACTCTATGACACCAACATGATTCCCTAGAGAATTTCATCTAGCTACTAAACTCTCCTCACTCTCATTAGGTTCCAATCATATCTCCTGTCCTCTCTCCTATTTAGTTTTATCGATCTTCGATTTCTTGGGTAAATGACAAGGCCTATGATCGAGGTAAGAGACTAAAGACAAATATATAGATTTAGATTGCTTCAAATATACAAAGGATCTCATATCAAAAAATTCACAAATGTTGTGAGACTTGGCCGTCATCCCTCAACCCGTGAGGACTACTCACTCATGATTAGATCAACAATCATAAATATTATATAATAAATTTTGATATAAATATCAAGAGAAAATTGGTTATTTACCCAAAAGTTCACCAACCTTCGATTTTATACCCAAAGTTGAGTCTACCTTGGTAAAATACCCACTAGGGACTTCAAAGTAAAATACAACTTTAGCAAGCCTCTTAATCAGAGTTGGTCAAGAAAAGATCGACCCCTCTGCTGTTAGATCGCAAACCCTCGTATTAGAGGACGTGCACGCCTCCAGGTAGCGCCGCTTGCATCGGCAATTCAACCATCGTGGCGCTGACCATCAGCGACGTAGTGGCAGCCCTCCCGATGCCGTCTGCCCTCCATCTGTGTCGTCCGCTCGTGAACGCCCTAGCCGACCGCACCGTCTGTATGTTTTCTCAATCTATCTATCTTCATTCTTATCTTCCATATGGTAGGGACAATACCTCTAAATACTCATGCATCTTGGCCCCGTGCAAGGGTTCTGAACTATAATAGTACTGTTCAGCCATCGCTATACGCGACGGAGTAGCTTCATATTGCTTCAGCCTGAAGTGGTTCATAATGCTTCAGCCTGACCACAATGTTTAGTAGTAGCTGAACTATATTTTTGATCATAGTGATATTATTGCGGCTAATTACCTGCATATATCTAGGCATATAAATGCCAGCCCACACGTGAATGCATATTTGCACATATAAGAAAGTCTAATTTCGACGAATGTGTTTTTGATTATTCATAATAGGATCATATCTACTATAATCACCAAAAAGAAAATTAGTCTTCAAATATCACACTTTTTTATACATACGCATAGCCGAGATGCGATCATTCGTTCATTTTCTTTTGAATTTTTTGTGTTGTTTAGGAATGTCAGGCGGAAAGGACAATATTGGAGACGATGGTGTTAATGCATCGACAACAAGCTTTGGGGATGTGGACTGGTCAAGTCGTTTCATTGAACAAAATGATGATGGATTTAATGTTCCTATGACCGAGGATCATATGTTTGCTTTTCTTGGTTTGAGGGACGACGAGAGATCGATGGAAACCACTTCGTTGAATGATACAAGTGTTGATGCCACAAGTGCTCATGGTACTAATATTGATGTCACAGACAACACGAATTATGAAGAAGTTGACATTGAAGGTGCAGCCATTCCAGTTGACGATCATGTATCTGAGGATGAGAATATTGATTGTGACATGGATAACCCAAATATGGAGGAAGACAACACCTTCCCTTCCATGGATGTATTTAGAGTGGCAATAAAACAATATGCAATTATGGGGGAGTTTGATATAGGGAAAGTAAAATCTGATCCGAGTAGGTTTGAGGGTGTTTGTAAAGCTAAAGGATGCAAGTGGAAGATTAAGGGTAAAAAGGTGCAATACGAGGGTGCTATCATGGTACTAATCTAGTTCCTGGCTAATAGTCCTTTTTGATTGATGTCTTTGATTATAATTTGTTATTACTTGTGTTTATGGTTTCATGTTCTTTGCTTCTTCTTCTATTTGCAGGTCACTAATGTAGGGGCCTGATCACAATTGCTTAACTAGCAGTAGGAAAACCTCTAGTATGGCATCTCAGAGTTGGATTGCTGAAAGGGCATAACCTATATTAAGGAAGAAGCCTGAGACGAGTGCCATAGAACTGTATGAGGATTTGGAAGAGGAGTTTGGTATCACACTTAGCTATTGGACAGTATGGAAGGGGATATAAAGAGCAATGAGTAACCTATATGGTACTTGGGAAGAAAGCTTTCAATCGCTTTATAGCTTTAGGGCTAAAATTGAGCTAAGGTCTCCAGGAAGTATTGTTGAGATTAACACTAAAGATGTCGATGAAGAAGTATATTTTAACAGATTCATTATGGCACTTAATCCTTGCATTGATGGATTTTTGAGTGGTTGTGTACCATACATAAGTATAGATTCGACACATTTAAATGGCAAGTGGAATGGGCAACTTGTCATGGCTACATCTCTGGATTGACACAATTGGATGTTTCCAATTGCGTTCGGATTTTTTGATGCTGAAACTACTGAGAATTGGACATGGTTTATGAGTCAACTAAAGAGGGCAATAGGTGAACTCCCTGTATTAGCGGTGTGCACGAATGCTTGCAAGGGATTGGAGAATGCAGTGCAGGTCGTTTTCCCTAATGCTGAGAAAAGTGAGTGTATTAAGCATCTTATGGAAAATTTTGTTAAGAAATTCCGTGGTAAAGTATATAGCCGCATGTGGTTAGCAGCTAGGGCATATGAAAAACAGATATTTAACCACCACATGATCAAAATATTTTCAGCAAGCATTAAGGTGGCACCATACCTACTAGAGTACCACAATTTGCTATGGATGAGGTGCATATTTTTGCTTTTGTCAATGCCATGTTCATTACTTGTACTCTTATTGCACAAACGTACACTTGATTTCTCTTGTTTTTTAGGTGTGGATTTAATTCTGCAATCAAGTGTGACTCAATAACTAATAATCTTATCGAGACATTTTACTCTTGGATCAAGAATATAAAGGATTTAACTATTGCACAACTGGTTGACAAGTTGAGGGAGACAATCATGGTGCTTCTCAAGAAGAGGAGAGCAATTTGAGCAGGGCTGCAAGTTAAAATACTACCAGCTATCATACAAGAGTTGAATGTTTGTTTTAGAGGATTAGCCCATCTTAAAACACGTGCATCGAGCGAGTGGAGTGATGAGGTCAAAGATACTACAAAAAAATGACCTTTGACATGTAGTCAAGTGTCTTATGCATGAGTGTACTTTCCTAGAATGGCAGCACACTGGAAAGCTGTGTCGACATGCACTGGTTGTATTAGCTGCATAAAATATCAAATTGGAACACTTTGTGCATGACTACTACTCAGTGACGACATTCCGGGCAGCATATCAAGGGGAAATAGAGCCACTAACAGGAAAATCTCAATGGCCTAGTGTTGATCCTAGATTTGTGTTGAGACCACCAATATCCAAAATAGGGAGAGAGAGACCGAGAAAATTGAGGATCAAGGCATGTACATAAAGAGGTTATCAAGGAAAGAAAAAGGTTCAAACATGAGGCAAGAACAAATGCAAAATGAAGGGAATATGCCCTGAGAGGCAATAATAAAGTGTTTATTATGTGTATTCCAAGTATATGATAGATGTTTATTTTGCATGCTATAATTGTATTAATACGGAAACATTAATACATGTGTGTTTAATAAACAAACAGAAAGTTTCTAGTTATGCCTCTCTCATAAACTAGCTCGTTGATTAACAAGATGATCAAGGTTTCCTGATCATGGACATTGGATGTTGTTAATAACGGGATCACAACATTAGTGTAATGGTGTGATGAACATTCATCCGAAGTATAGCATTACGATCAAAGTCATTGAGTTTATATTGCTATAACAACTTACGAAGTGATCCTAATCCTTAGACCATGAGATCATGTCAATCACTAACACCGGAAGAGTTTCTTGATAACATCAAACGTCACACCGTAACAGGGTGATTATAAAGATGGATTCAGAACTAATAAAGTGTTATGTTGAGGCTCATGGATCGAGAGTGGAATTTGTTCATCCCGATGACGGATAGATATACTCTGGGCCCTCTCGGTGATATCACATTGATTAGCTTGCAAGCAAGTGATTTGATCACTAGAATGTTATATCACAGGAACGAGAAAAGAGTGCATGTCGGTAATGAGATCAAACTAGGTATGGAGATACCGATGATCGAATCTCGGACATGTAATATATCGTGAAACAAAGGGATTAAGATACTAGCGTAAAAGGTTCCGACGATCACAAGAAAGTCATCGTTGAATGTGTGGGAGTCAGTATGGGTCTCCAGATCCCGCTTCTGATTATTGATCCGAGAGGGGTCTTGATCATGTCCGCATTATTCACGAACCGTAGGGTGACACACTTAAGAGACACCAACATCCAATTGGAGCAAATGTTTCATGCCGAAAGAATGAACAAGCGCAGGAATTTATTTCACTAGATACCGAAACAGGTTTTCGGGTGAAATTGCATAAAGTGGTTATGCATGTGAAATAGAATTCTAGCAAGGGGTTATTTGTGAATGTTTGTCATTAAAGTAATTGACAAAATTCTGAATAAAATAAAAGAGTTTTATTTAATGAGAGTTTGCATTAAATTTGGTGTAAATTTAATGGGAATTTGAGTGGACTTTTGAGTGGAGGGAATTTAAAGGAGATTTGTGAGTGGAGTGTCCACCCACATGAAGAGGGGAGGACAAGGGGGCAGCCCCCATGCGCCGGCCACCCCCTTGGGGTCCCCCCCTCCTCCTATAAAAGGAGCCCCCCTCCTCACTTGTCTCTCACACCTCCTCGTGAAGGATCTCTCTCCCCCTCTAGAATTTATCCCCCATGGTCTCGGACTAGCGAGATACATGTTCCCAGTGGCTATTCGGCAAGAAAGAGTTGTGCTTCCACTGCATCGTTGGAGCGAGGAGGCGGAGGTTGCTCGGTGCCTCGAACGTGTGTGCGAGCACGGATGCGCTGCTGATTTGCAGCGCTAGGACTTCCTCTCGATCTTGAGATCGGCAAGAGATCGTCTACATCAACCACGAGTTGAACTCGTTAAGCTTTGTCGGTCTTCAAGGGTATGTTATCTACGGATATACATCCGCCCGTTGTTTGTATCTAGTAGATAGATCTTGGTATATAGTTCACATCATAGGAAATTTTTTGTTTTCTATGCTGCGAACCCTACAGTGGTATCAGAGCCGGATCTATGCGTAGATACTTTACACGGGTAGTACACATATGAGTATGTGGGCGATGATGATCATGTTGTTGCTCCTTTGTTGTAATTTTGGATATTGGTGGCATAGTGGGATGAAGCGGCCCGGACAAACTTTACATGTCCTCGCACATGAGACCTGTTCCACGCTTGACATGCAACTAGTTTCCATAAGTGGCTAGCGGGTGTCTGTCTCTCCTACTATAGTCAATATCTATTTTGCAAGCGAGTTGTCAACAATTTGATTATCCTCGTTGTGGTTCATGTTCGTAGGTAAGAACGGTTCTATCTCGAAAGCCGTAAGCCACGTAAAACTTGCAATGGATAAATTAGAGGCGTCTAGTTAGATTGTTGCTGGGCTAGTGTTATGATATGGTAGTGTTGTAAGTAGAAGTATGAGATGATACTCTTACAACACACATAGCGTGTAAAATCCATAGACCTTGGATTTACACATATAGGTATGATAGTGATCATACCACGATGCACATGATAGAGATCATCTGCGGGAACCATATAATTTCACTAATAAACATATGATGTTTGTTAGCATCTTATATTGCTTGTTTAGCACTTTGTTAGCATAATAAGATGATCCCTCATTTAAATATCAAGATAAGAATGTGTTCTTCCTTTAGTATGCACCGATTATGTTTTCGTCGCTCCAAGACATCACGTGATGATCGGGTGTTCTTGGATCCACGGCCATATTTCGGGTGTAAAACAGTTACACACGCGAATACTAAGGTTCTAACTTGGCGAGCCTAGCATGTACAGACATGGCCTCGGAACACGGACCGAAAGGTTAAGCATGAGTCATATAGTTGATATGATGCCCATTTGATGCTCGCCTTTGAAGCTATACCGACTCACGTGATGATCGGACTTGGTGTAGTGGATTTGGTTCATGTAATCACCAAAAAGGCACGAGGGATGTCGTTTTTGAGTGGGAGTTCATTCGTAATATAGATTAGTTGAACTCAATCTATCATACACTTAGTCTAAACTTTACAAATTCTGTTGTAGATGGCACCACCTGCTTTTAATTTCAATGTGTTCATGGAGAAAGAGAAACTAGCAACGAACGATAGCAACTTTACCGAATGGGCCATGAATTTGAGGATTCTCCTCTCTGCTGCACAAAAGCAATATGTGCTAGAAGCGCCGTTAGGCCCCCCACCTTTAGATGATGCCCCTTTAGTTCATTGCGGCATATTGTATGGGCTAGAGCCGGAACTTCGAAAGCGTTTCGAAAACGGCAATGCATTTGATACAATGGGTGAGTTGAAAATGATTTTCGACACACATGCTGCTGTAGAGAGCTACAACGCTTCAGAAAAGTTCTTTAGCTGCATGATGGAAGAGCACAACTCCGTTAGTGAGCATGTACTCAAGATGTCGGGTTACGCCGATAAGCTTGTGTCCTTGGGAATATCGATTCCCATTGACTTAGGCATCCATCGTGTTTTGCAGTCTCTGCCACCTAGCTATAAGAGCTTCGTGATGAACTATAATATGCAAGGTATGAAGAAGTCTCTCCCCGAGCTTCTGTCAATGCTTAAAACTGCAGAAGTGGAGATCAAAAAGGAACATCAAGTGTTGATGATCAATAGGAACACTGGTTTCAAGAAAGACAAGAAGGGAAAACAGAAGGGAAGTAAGGGCGGCAAGCCTGTTGCCGCGCCTGAAAAGAAACCCCGAGTTGGACCTAAGTCTGATTCCGAGTGCTACTATTGTAAGGGGACTGGCCACTGGAAGCGCAACTGCCCCAAGTATCTGGCAGACAAGAAGGCCGGCAAGGCAAACAAAGGTATATATGATATACATGTTATTGATGTGTACTTGAGTAATGCTCGCAGTAGCACCTGGGTATTTGATACCGGTTCAGTTGCTAATATTTGTAACTCGAATCAGGGGCTGCGGAACAAGCGACCGCTAGCAAGGGGTGAGGTCAAGATGCGTGTCGGCAATGGATCAAGCGTTGATGTGATCGCCGTCGGAACGCTGCCTCTCCACTTACCGTCGGGATTAGTTATAAACTTGAATAAATGTTATCTGGTGCCTGCACTGAGCATGAACATTGTATCTGGATCGTGTTTGATGCGAAGTGGTTATTCATTTAAATCCGAGAACAATGGTTGTTCCATTTATATGAATGAAATCTTTTATGGTCATGCACCGATGATGAATGGTTTATTTCTATTAGATCTCGATGATAATGTTACACATATTCATAATGTTGATGCTAAAAGGATTAATCTTAATGATGATATATCCGCATATATGTGGCACTGCCGTCTAGGTCATATTGGCGTTAAACGCATGAAGAAGCTCCATTCGGATGGACTTTTGGAATCACTTGATTATGAATCATTTGATACATGTGAGCCATGCCTTATGGGCAAGATGACTAGAATGCCGTTTTCCGGTTCAATGGAACGGGCGACAGATTTATTGGAAATCATACATTCTGATGTATGTGGTCCAATGAGTGTGTCGGCGCGAGGTGGATATCGTTATTTTGTTACTTTCACGGATGATTTGAGTAGATACGGTTATATCTACTTGATGAAACACAAGTCTGAAACCTTTGAAAAGTTCAAGGAATTTCATAATGAAGTGGAAAATCATCGTAATAGAAAGATCAAATTTCTACGGTCCGACCGTGGAGGTGAGTATCTATGTTACGAGTTTAGCACTCACATGAAAGAGTGTGGAATTGTTTCACAACTCACACCTGCCGGAACACCACAGCGAAATGGTGTGTCGGAACGTCGTAATCGTACTTTATTAGATATGGTTCGATCTATGATGTCTCTGACGGACTTGCCGTTGTCATTTTGGGGTTATGCACTAGAAACTGCTGCATTCACTTTAAATCGGGCACCATCTAAATCCGTTGAAAAGACACCGTATGAATTGTGGTTTGGAAACAAACCTAAGCTGTCATTTCTTAAAGTTTGGGGATGCGATGTTTATGTGAAGAAACTTCAACCGGATAAACTCGAACCCAAAGCGGAAAAATGCGTCTTCATAGGATACCCTAAAGAAACTATTGGGTATTCCTTCTATCACAGATCCGAGGGCAAGGTTTTTGTTGCCAAGAATGGATCCTTTCTAGAGAAAGAGTTTCTCGCGAAAGGTGTGAGTAGTCGGAAGGTAGAACTCGAAGAGGTTGTGGAACCTTCTCTTCAAAGTATGGCGAGTAGCGCAGTGCCGGAAGTTGTTCCGGAGTTGGCTCCACCTGTTGAAGAGGGAACTAATGATAATGATCATGAAACTCCGAAAGAGAGTACTACCGAACCTCGCAGGTCAAACAGGACGCGTGCAGCTCCCGAGCTGTACGGAAATCCTGTCATGAATTTCATGGTTGATGAAAATGATGACCCTGTGACGTATGAAGAAGCGATGATGAGCCCGGATTCCAACAAATGGTTAGAAGCCATGAAATCCGAGATGGAATCCATGTATGAAAATCAAGTTTGGAACTTGGTGGAACTACCTCACGACCGAAAGGCCGTGGAGAACAAATGGATTTTCAAAAGGAAAACTGATGCTGATGGTAATGTGACCGTCTATAAAGCTCGACTTGTCGCAAAGGGGTTTCGACAAATTCAAGGAGTTGACTACGATGAGACTTTCTCTCCCGTAGCGATGCTAAAGTCAGTTAGGATTATTGTAGCAATTGCTGCATATTTCGATTATGAGATATGGCAGATGGATGTCAAAACCGCGTTTCTCAATGGGAATATTGAAGAAGAGTTGTATATGATACAACCAAAGGGTTTTGTCGATCCTAAGGATGCTAACAAGGTGTGCAAGCTTCAGCGATCCATCTATGGATTGAAGCAAGCATCACGAAGTTGGAATCTCCGCTTTGATGAGGTGATCAAAGAGTTTGGATTTGTCCAAACTTATGGAGAAGCTTGTATTTACAAGAAAGTGAGTGGGAGCAATGTGGCATTTCTGATATTATATGTGGGACATATTATTGATCGGAAATGATATAGATCTTTTAAACAGTGTTAAAAGTTATCTAAACAGCAAATTTTCAATGAAGGACCTAGGTGAAGCGTCATACATATTAGGCATAAAGATCTATAGAGATAGATCTAGGCGCCTAATAGGGCTATCGCAAAGTACATACCTTGATAAGATTTTAAAGAAGTTTAAAATGGACGGAAGTAAGAAGGGGTTCTTACCTATGTTGCAAGGCAAGACATTGAGTAAGACTCAAAGTCCGGCTTCGGCGGAAGAAAGAGAGATAATGGACAAAGTCCCCTATGCTTCAGCCATAGGCTCTATAATGTACGCCATGCTATGTACAAGACCGGATGTGGAACATGCTATTAGTTTGACTAGTAGGTACCAATCGGATCCAGGTTCGGAACACTGGATAGCGGTCAAGAATATCCTTAAGTACTTACGAAGAACTAAGGATATGTTTCTTGTATACGGAGGTGAAGAAGAGCTCGTCGCTAAGTGTTATGTCGACGCTAGCTTTGACACCGATCCGGATGACTCTAAGTCTCAATCCGGATACGTATTTCTCATGAATGGCGGAGCGGTTAGTTGGAGGAGCTCCAAACAACCTGTGGTAGCGGGATCAACAACGGAGGCCGAATATGTTGCTGCTTCAGAAGCGGCTCAGGAAGCAGTTTGGATGAAGGAGTTCATATCCGAACTAGGAGTGGTGGCAAACGCGTTGGACCCAATGGTGATCTATTGTGACAACAATGGTGCCATTGCCAATGCCAAAGAGCCAAGGTCTCACAAGCATTCCAACCATATTAAGCGCCGGTTTCACTCCATCCGCGAGCATGTCAAGGATGGAGATATAAAGATTTGTAAAGTACATACGGATCTCAATGTAGCAGATCCGTTGACTAAAACTCTCCCTAGAGCAAAACATGATCAACACCAGAACTCAATGGGTGTTAGATTTATCACTATGTAACTAGATTATTGTCTCTAATGCAAGTGGGAGACTGAAGGGAATATGCCCTGAGAGGCAATAATAAAGTGTTTATTATGTGTATTCCAAGTATATGATAGATGTTTATTTTGCATGCTATAATTGTATTAATATGGAAACGCTAATACATGTGTGTTTAATAAACAAACAGAAAGTTCCTAGTTATGCCTCTCTCATAAACTAGCTCGTTGATTAACAAGATGATCAAGGTTTCCTAATCATGGACATTGGATGTTGTTAATAACAGGATCACAACATTAGTGTAATGGTGTGATGAACATTCATCCGAAGTATAGCATTACGATCAAAGTCATTGAGTTTATATTGCTATAACAACTTACGAAGTGATCCTAATCCTTAGACCATGAGATCATGTCAATCACTAACACCGGAAGAGTTTCTTGATAACATCAAACGTCACACCGTAACAGGGTGATTATAAAGATGGATTCAGATCTAATAAAGTGTTATGTTGAGGCTCATGGATCGAGAGTGGAATTTGTTCATCCTGATGACGGATAGATATACTCTGGGCCCTCTCGGTGATATCACATTGATTAGCTTGCAAGCAAGTGATTTGATCACTAGAATGTTATATCACAGGAACGAGAAAAGAGTGCATGTCGGTAACGAGATCAAACTAGGTATGGAGATACCGATGATCGAATCTCGGACATGTAATATATCGTGAAACAAAGGGATTAAGATACTGGCGTAAAAGGTTCCGACGATCACAAGAAAGTCATCGTTGAATGTGTGGGAGTCAGTATGGGTCTCTAGATCCCGCTTCTGATTATTGATCCGAGAGGGGTCTCGATCATGTCCGCATTATTCATGAACCGTAGGGTGACACACTTAAGAGACACCGACATCCAACTGGAGCAAATGTTTCATGCCGAAAGAATGAACAAGCGCAGGAATTTATTTCACTAGATACCGAAACAGGTTTTCGGGTGAAATTGCATAAAGTGGTTATGCATGTGAAATAGAATTCTAGCAAGGGGTTATTTGTGAATGTTTGTCATTAAAGTAATTGACAAAATTCTGAATAAAATAAAAGAGTTTTATTTAATGAGAGTTTGCATTAAATTTGGTGGAAATTTAATGGGAATTTGAGTGGACTTTTGAGTGGAGGGAATTTAAAGTAGATTTGTGAGTGGAGTGTCCACCCACATGAAGAGGGGAGGGCAAGGGGGCAGCCCCCATGCGCCGGCCACCCCCTTGGGGTTCCCCCCTCCTCCTATAAAAGGAGCCCCCCTCCTCACTTGTCTCTCACACCTCCTCGTGAAGGATCTCTCTCCCCCTCTAGAATTTATCCCCCATGGTCTCGGACTAGCGAGATACATGTTCCCTGTGGCTATTCGGCAAGAAAGAGTTGTGCTTCCGCTTCATCGCTGGAGCGAGGAGGCGGAGGTTGCTCGGTGCCTCGAACGTGTGTGCGAGCACGGATGCGCTGCTGATTTGCAGCGCTAGGACTTCCTCTCGATCTTGAGATCGGCAAGAGATCGTCTACATCAACCACGAGTTGAACTCGTTAAGCTTTGTCGGTCTTCAAGGGTATGTTCTCTACAGATATACATCCGCCCGTTGTTTGTATCTAGTAGATAGATCTTGGTATATAGTTCACATCGTAGGAAATTTTTTTGTTTTCTATGCTGCGAACCCTACACAAAAGATGTCAAGTGATAGGACATAGGCAAGTTGGTTGCCCTTTAAAGGGTACAAAGAAAAGGTATAGTGCTCTAATTATAAAAATATTTCTGATTTTACCTTAAAGAATACATTACTCAACTCACACTATGCTTCTTGTGGTAGGAAAAGTAGAAGCAAGAAAAATACAGTACCATAGGATCATGCAAGTACAAGTAAAAATAGAAATCCTTCTACACCCATGAGTCTTGGATCAATCACAAGGAGGTTAGTATTCTGCATGTCTACTCTTTCTGTTTTATCACATACAACTTGTGACATATTTTCATTTTTAATATCCAATCGGCATGTGACCATTCAACACCTATAAGGGATGATATCCTTGCCCAGTTGTCAACGAGTCCCAGACCAGTGACAAGAAGGTGAATATGTTTTGCTCAACTCATTTCTTTTTTAAGCATGTGTTTTGTAACATCTTATGATGCTTTTATAGCCAATCTGTGTGTAGTCCTTCTACCCCTATGAGGAAAAATACCCCTGCCCAACCATCAATAAGTTCTAGACCCGTTACAAGAAGGTGAAACATTGCACCGCTAGCTCATCTTTTCATAGCATGTGTGTTATTTGTGACATCTTCCCTTTTTTTAAGCCAATCCGCTCTTTTTAGAGATGAGGGATCCCGGTTAGCGTTCACAACATCTCCAAAAAATACCCCGACAACATCAAAGACAAGAATTGCCAAGAAGATTACTCCTAGTAAGAGCGAAATAAATTAAAACTTATTGTTTCTTTAATCATCATGTGATGTGAACCTGACTAAGTTTTGAACCTTTCATGTGATATACACTTGTGCCAACGCTATTTTCATTTGTGGTAACCTTGTTGATATAGACATATGCCTATGAGTGAAATCGATGTTGAACACATTCCATATTAATTTAATATTCTCCTCTGAATCTCTACATGTCATCAATATACACTGATGAAAAACAGGCCTCTAGTCCCGGGCCGCAACGGGCTCTAGTCCCGGTTTTGGGCCCGGGACTGCAAAAACGGGACTAGAGGCCCCCCCACTAGTCCAGGCTCGCTACGGCCCGCGACTGATAACATCCACGTGGCTGTTTCAGCACCGCGGGGGGCGGAAACCCTCTAGTCTCGGGCCGTAACACCACCCGGGACTATAAGGTTTCCTGCCACGATAGAGAATTGTGTGTTTCTCTGCCGCGGCAGAGATTGTGTATTTCCTTTTTTTGCCATTTCGTTCCTTTTTCGTTTTGTGTTTCACTATAATTTCAAACATATATTTAAGTACACATATTCTACGCTACTACATACACGGTACACGTTGATGCATCTATATAATTAATCGATCCCTTGCAAGCATACATTTATGATATATATATATATCAAAAGGAAGAAATGTTTTGAAATTACATGATCATTGATGAATATATATATCATATCAGCTACATGGAGATCACTAAGGCAAATCGAGTTCCACGTCATCCGCATAATGCTCTCCATGCACATCAAGGACTTCCTTCATCATAAATCCCGCCAGCTCCTCTTGAATTGCTCTTATGCGCTGGTCTGGCTCTAGTTTCTCCCGCAAATCATAATTATAATGTGAGTCAACTTTCCGCTCACTAGTCAACTCGTGGATGTACTCGTAGACGTAGTATCCACATAAATGAGTTCCCGGTGGCTGCTGTAAACTCTTCACCATTTTATAAGTTAGCTCCTCTTTGAATGGACCTGGTATTTTCTGTCTGAACCGTGTCCAACACCTACTCGGCAAAGAAAATGAACAAAGGAGTTATTAGTTACTTGATATCAGGAAATGAATGAAAGAGGACGATATAATGCGACAATGATTGAAATTACTTATGGAGCATTGCTTTCATGTCGCTCCACTGCTCTTGGTCCGAACTTAATGAGTCGTGGACTTCAACTAGGAAGTTGTCAACTTGAATGTTTAGCAAGATCCAGTGGAATCTGTGGACGTTTACATAAGCATACATGCATAGCTCATCGAGTAAGCAAAAATAAAATGTGTACAAGATATAAACACTCACTTGAAGTTGTAAGGAAATAGTATTTCCTTAACAAAATTATTCTCGGTTAAGAACCTCCACAGGTCTTCCTCCACGTCCTTGGGGTGATTCTTTAACGTATATTCATTAACGATATATGGGTCAATGAACCCAACCTCGTATCTTCTAGCTCTTTTGCATTCATGCATCTTCATTCTGAAGAATATAATATCATACACAAGGATATATAATTAGGATAATATATTAAATGCAATGAACGAGCTGAGCTACAAACTTAATTATAGAAATAAATCACTTACACACAGTAGCAACCAATGATAGATTTGTCGAGGGCGCGCTGGTTGTATAACTGAAACAGTTCAGTCATTTGAACCTGTATCGAGTATGGCTTGAAGTGATGCTCCTTTCTAACGTCCACCGGGAACCAATCTTTCTGATGCTTTTTTCTGCTTGTGACATGTACCATTCGTGCAGATTTCGCATATGTGTGGATAGACGCGCGAGCTCCTCGTTACTGACTAGAGGCTCTCCTTGGACATACTTTCATACTATCTGACCCACTGGCGTATCTTCATGGCCTAAATATTGACCAAGAGACATTTTGCTTCGGTAGCAAGTGCTTTGGCCTGCGATACAGTGATTCCCATTAGTGCAGCATTATTACGGGCTCTGGGGTCCATTATTTGCATGTCCATATCCATTTCAGCTCTGAAGTCCTTGTCGAGGTCTGAAATGACTTTGAGCGGGGCGACCGATTGATTCTTCCGTGCTCCGAGCTGGGCAACTTGCTTCCCGCTTTTTGCACTTGTGATTTTTTTCTTCTATGCTTGCTTAATAATCTCCCGGTCATAGTCTGATTCCAGATTCATCGATATCTGGGATGGTTGCTCAAGAAAGGACTTAGCCCACTTTTTGGTTTTTTCATCATATACCGGCTTTGGCTCAGGCTTTTTGGTGCAAAATGTGCCTTAACTTGGGCAGCCACATCCGCGTTAGTTTCCTCATCGGTCTTGTCATAAGGTCTCTTTGGAAGAGCCGGCGGGATGTCGACTATCTTCGCCGTTTGACCTTTCTTTGATGTAGGGCGCGGGGGAGCGTTGAACTTCCGTTTCTTCGACGAGGTAGTAGTATTGCATGGAGGCCGAGGCGGAGATCGAGTATTGCGCGGAGGCGGAGATCGAGTTGATGTACTCCTGCTGCGGCGATCGTCAGCGAGGCGGGGTGGACTTGGAGGTTGGCGATAATCGGGTTGGGTGGACTTGGAGGTTGACGATATTCGATGCGGGGTGGACTTGGACCTCGGAGTCGGTGGCCTTGGCGCCGAGCCTGGAAACTTGATGTACTTCTTATTCAATAGAATGATGTTGCGCTTGACATCTCCTAGTTTCGTAAGGCCTTCAGGCGTAGCGATTTCAATCTCTAGGTCCGCAAAATCCTCCACTATGTCATCCACAATGACACGAGCATAGCCTGGTGGAATCGTAAGTGAATGGCGGAGTGCTCCATGTAGACAAGGTAAAGCAATGCCGATCGCCACCTTGAAGGACAGGTTGTTTATTGGCTGATGTAGCTCACATTGTGCCATCTCTCTGACATCATCCACGGGGTAGTGAGGAGTCGGTGCATCATCCAGCAATGCTTGATCATCAGCCCGGACCTCCGTGGAAGCCATGCTGCTTCTCCGCTGGCTAAGATCCAATGCAGGATCATCAACCCGCGGGTGAGTTGAGGACAGTGGCCTTTGGTTAATTTCATGCATGAGGTTCTTCAGATCATCTAGGTCCTGCTCTACCCTGGAGATTCGGTCTGCCTCCCGGTCCTTCTTTCTCTGACGGCTTCTGTAACTGGCATCGTACTGAGGAAACCCTTTCTTCCAGGAGACACCGACGCCTTTGCCTCGTGTTCGTCCTCCCTTTACAGGATTCCCTAGGGCGCGTGTCAACTCGTCGTTCTCTCTCTCGGGACGGAACAATCCCTTTTGAGCATTGTTCATTGCTTGAACAAGGTCTTCGGAGGGTTTTAGAATTTTTTCATGAAATAATGTCTTCCCTGTTTCAGATTGCTTTTGGGCAGCATTTAACGCGTTCTTAGGGACGGCACTCTTGTAGCCACATGTCCCCATTTTATGATGGTATTTCTTTTGGGCAGCATTTAACGCGTTCTTTGCCGACTTTGCCTTTGCTTTATCAGATTGCTTGTACTGTACAAAATCGGGCCACTGTTCTCTCAACTTCTCGTTTACTCCTTCGAAGTCTGGAGTTTTCTTTTTCGCGACATATTTCGCGTATAAACCTTTCTTGTGGTTCCGGTACAGTTCAGCCATCTTGCTCAGAGCCCACTCCTTGACTTTCGCTCTATTTTCAAGCCCACCCGGCCTTGGGGTAATACCATCTACCTCAAATTCTTCACACTCTGGAGGTAGTATGAAATGCGCTATGAGCTTCTGCCAAAGGTCATCTTTGGCATCATCGGTGACATAGCTGTTCGATTCTTCACCGGGTTTCTTTGACTGATTCCATTCTTGGATGGTGATCGGTAGGTTGTCCCTACCAAGCACCCTGCATTGATTTATAAACATCCTCCGGTGCTTCTCTGGAGCAATCGGTTCACCATCATCATCATCTATTACTTCGATAGTGAACCTATGATTACCATCCAACTTTTTGTTCGGACCTCGTTTCGTTCGAGCTGTCGATTGCTTCGATCCGGTGGGCTAAAAGAAGAAGAGAGAGTGATTAATATATATCTAGATCAGTTAATCAATAGAGGTAACACGAGGCTTTATATATATATGTACCTCACCGGATCCTGTCGAGGGGCCATCATTATTGTTGTTATTTGTTTGCCCTTCGTCCATCCGGTCTTCCCCTTGGTACATTAGGTTTTCCTCTAGTCCATCACCGGATGGATTCAGATATGAGGATATCTCTTCCTCGAGCAAAATATCTTCGCCGATAGTAATATTAAGAGGAATTTCACCTCTTATCATGCCCTGAAGATAATCTTCACCGATGCGACCAGGATCTTCGGATGGATCCATGACTTAATTATTTATAACAAAAAGAGAGTTAAACAGGTTAAATATAAAACTTTGGAAAATCATATCTTTTATTGTAAAAATCCAAATAAAACAAATAATATGTCTATTATTATCAGAAAAATATAAAGAATCTTAATATAATATCCATATATCTGTTTGCATCATTTATAAATTATTTCATTTGTAAATTTCCTTTTTAATTCAAATCAAATATAAAACTTTGGAAAATCATATCTTTTATTGTAAAAATCCTAATAAAACAAATAATATGTCTATTATTATCAAAAAATGTAAAGAATCTTAATATAATATCCATATATCTGTTTGCATCATTTATAAATTATTTCATTTGTAAATTTCTTTTTTTAATTCAAATCAAATATAAAACTTTGGAAAATCATATCTTTTATTGTAAAAATCCAAATAAAACAAATAATACGTCTATTATTATCAGAAAAATGTAAAGAATCTTAATATAATATCCATTTAGTCCCGGTTGTAGCCACAAACCGGGACTAAAGATATTTCCCACCATTTCCCACCGCTTCCCGCCAAGTTTTCCAGCTCTTTCCTTTTTACAAGAGTTTTTAGTCCCGGTTGTAGTCACTAACCGGGACTAAAGATATTTCCCGCCATTTCCCAAAGCTTCCCGCCAAGTTTTCCCACCCTTTCCCTCTATATCTTGGGCGATCGCGCCATGTCTATCCACACATCCACACCTTTCTCTCTTAGAACAATGGACAACGCATACTGGGCCATTCTGACCCTCGAGGAGACTGAGGCACTGTGCGCCTCCAACTACCCTTGTCCGCCGGGCTACCGGCCGCCCGCCGACTGGATGTTGAGTGTTGGAGGGGTTCCTGTCCCTCCTGTCCCTCAAGGTTCCGCACGCCAGGCGACCATCACGAACCACTTCTACCAGGAGCTCACGCCGGAGCAACGGATGGATCCCCAGTGGGATCCCGACAACTACGACACCTGGAATGCCTTCTTCGCTAATAGGCGGGAAAGGGAGTTCGCCAGGTACGAGGGTGATGGCCCGCCCCCAGTGAACCACAACAAAGCCGGCCACCGTCTGTGGTGGGCGAACCGTACTATCATCAGAGTGATGCGCTACATCGCCAGGGGAGACCATCCTCGCCTGCGGTGCCTACAAGTCCACCCGCCACAGAGCCACAAGAAGGCCCCTCCCCCGCCCGGTGGTAGTGGCATCGTCTTCCAGGAGACCCCTCCCCCGCCCGCCATGAATCTGAGGCCGGAGTGGCCCCTGGTATATGCCATGGCTGGGCTGAGGATTCCCGGAGTGGCAGGTGACGATGACGATGACAAAGAAGACCCTGAAGTTGCGTACTATAGGACTAGGCATGATTATGACTAAAGGGGACGGCTTTAGTCCCGAGTGTTAGCTAGTCCCGGTTTGTCCCGGTTTTTAATATTAATAAATGCCTTGAGTGTTACCTAAATATGAAGATGTTGTATTTAGAGGAAAAGGCCTATAAATAGAGGAAAGGGCGGGCAGGCTGGATCGAGCAGCCTATAAATAGAGGGAAATTCTTATAAAGAGAGGGTTCATCTTTAGTCCCGGTTGGAGAAACCAACCGCGACTGAAGGGATTGCGGCAAACTGGGCCAGACAACACTAATAATAGGGGTGAGTGTCGACATTATGTCGTGCGGCTTGTACCTTGTCCTGGATGGTGTCACCAACCGGGACTAAAGATGAACCTTCAGTCCCAGTTGGAGACACCAACCGGGACAAAACATGAGTCAGAACTAATAATAGGGGGTGAGTGTCGATATTATGTCGTGAGTGTCGACATTATGCCGAGCTGCTTGTACTATAAATAGGTATCCTTGTGAGTCCAGTCTTCCAGCCAGTTTGAGGCATCTCCAAGATGGTTTTCGAGAGAAGGGACACCACTACGGCCAGTTTCAGGGAGATGCCGCCGGAGCCCAGTCCTCCGGCATCTCCAAGAAACTGGTCATAGAGGCACTCCCTAATATGTGAAATTAGTTAGCTCCCAGGCGTATTGATCTAGTTAGAGAAGTTACAAGCTGCAAGATGGTTTTCGAGAGCAGGGACACCACTACGGCCAGTTTCAGGAAGATGCTGTCGGAGCCCAGTCCTCCGGCATCTCCAAGAAACTGGTAATAGAGGCACTCCCTAATATGTGACCTCACGCGTTTGGAGATCAGATCTTAATGGTAAGTATGAATCGGGACTAAAGGGCCCCCTTTAGTCCCGGTCCAGCCACAAAATGGGACTAACACACTCAAGATTGCTTGCAGACAACACTATAAAAATGGACATATGGAGCATCTTCACTCATAAAGTGTTGCAATTATTACACATCATTTCTTCGCGTGTGTTCCTTTCTGATCCCGTCGTATCCATGGAGCATCTTCATTCATTAACATGATTCTTGGGTCATCCTTCACCGCGAAGGGCGGAATTTCATGAAACTTATCACAATCTTCTGACATGTCTGTCTTGTCCTCCACTCCCACGATTTTTCTTTTTCCTGAAAGAACTATGTGGCGCTTTGGCTCATCGTCTGATGTATTCTTTTTCTTATTTTTTCTTTTTCTAGGTTTGGTAGACATGTCCTTCACATAGAAAACCTGAGCCACATCATTGTCTAGGACGAATGGTTCGTCTAAGTACCCAAGATTTTTGAGATCTAGCGATGTCATTCCGTATTTCTTGTCTACCTCAACCCCTCCTCCTGTCAGCTTGACCCATTTGCACCGAAACAAGGGGACCTTAAAAGTAGGTCCATAGTCAAGTTCTCATATCTCCTCTATGTAACCATAATATGTGGTCTTTGACCCATTGTTGTCTGTTGCATCAAAGCGGACACCACTATTTTGGTTGGTGCTCTTTTTATCTTGGGCTATCGTGTAAAATGTATACCCATTTATCTCGTACCCTTGGAAAGTCGATATAGTCGAAGATGGTGACCTAGACAACAAGTATAGCTGATCTCCAAGAGTGTTATTTTTGATGAGATGTTGCAACCAACCGCCAAAACTCTTCATGTGTTCATCTCTAATCCAAGAGTCATGCTTTCCACGGTTGTTGGAGCGTAACATTTTCTTGTGTTCCTCGATATATGGGTTGCCAAGATAGAATTCTATAGAACAGTGTAATGTGCTTTGGTGTAAGAATGTCCGTCCCTACATATTATTGATTTCCTTCCTAGAGTACCCTTTCCACTTAGTCTCCCCTCATACCGCGATTGAGGAAGACCAATCGGTCTAAGGTCAGGAACGAAGTCAACACAAAATTCAATGACCCCCTCTGTTCCATAGCCCTTGGAGATGCTTCCTTCTGTCCTAGCACGGTTACGAACATATTTCTTTAAGATTCCCATGAACCTCTCAAAGGAAAACATATTGTGTGGAAATACAGGACCGAGAATGGAAATCTCTTCGACTAGGTGAACCAACAGGTGTGTCATAATATTGAAGAAGGATGGTGGGAACACCAACTCAAAACTGACAAGACATTGGACCACATCATTTTGTAACCGTGGTAGATCTTCAGGATTGATTATCTTTTGAGAGATTGCATTGAGAAATACACATAGCTTCACAATGGATACTCGAACATTATCTGGTAGAAACCCCCTCAATGCAATCAGAAGCATTTACGTCATAATCACGTGGCAGTCATGAGACTTTAGGTTTTGGAACTTTTTTCTGCCATATTTATTATTCCCTTTATATTCGACGAGAAGCCAGATGGGACCTTAATACTGCTTAGGCATTCAAAAAATATTTCCTTCTCTTGTTTGGTAAGAGCATAGCTGGCATGACCTTGAAACCATTCTAGATGCAGGCCATCTGGGTCTTTCATACGTTGATGGTCCTTTCGTGCTTCCGGTGTATATTTTGTCTTCCCATACACGTCCAAGAAGCCTAGCAGGTTCATGCAAAGATTCTTCGTCACATGCATCACATCGATTGTAGAGCGGACCTTTAAGAATTTCCAATATGGTAGCTCCCAAAATATAGATTTCTTCTTCCACATGGGTGTGTGTCCTTCAGCGTCCTTCGGAACAGATTTTCCGCCAGGACCCTTTCCAAAGGTTACCATTTGATCCAAATCTTTGACCATATCAAATATATCAGCACCAGTACGCTCCTTAGGCTTCGTCTGGTGACATGCCAGACCGTTGAAATGCTTGCCTTTCTTTCTTAAGGGATGCTTGGCCAAAAGAAATCGACGATGCTCATTGTATACATTCTTCTTACAATGTTACAAATATATATACTTTCAGTCTCATCTAAACAGTGTGTGCATGCATTGTATCCCTTGTTGGACTGTCCCGAAAGGTTACTAAGAGCAGGCCAATCATTGATTGTTACGAAAAGCAATGCTCGGAGGTTCAATTCTTCCTGCTTGTGCTCATCCCACACGCGTATGCCGGGTTCGTGCCACAACTGTAAAAGGTCTTCCACTAATGGCCTTAGGTACACATCAATGTCGTTGCCGGGTTGCTTCGGACCTTGGATCAACACTGGCATCATAATGAACTTCCGCTTCATGCACAACCAAGGAGGAAGGTTATAGATGCATAGAGTCACAGACCAGGTGCTGTTACTGGAGCTCTGCTCCCCAAAGGGATTCATGCCATCTGTACTTAGACCAAACCTTAAACTCCTTGCGTCATCTGCAAAGTCCGGGTACTTTCTATCGATTTTTTTCCATTGCGACCCATCAGCGGGGTGTCTCAACATTTCGTCTGACTTACGTTCCTCTTTATACCATCGCAACAACTTGGCGTGCTCTTTGTTTCTGAATAAGCGTTTCAACCGTGGTATTATAAGAGCATACCACATCACCTTGGCAGGAACCCTCTTCCGGGGGCTCGCCCTCAACGTCACCAGGATCATCTCGTCTAATCTTATACCAAAGTGAAGTGCATACCGGGCATGCATCCAAATTCTCATACTCCTCACCGCGGTAGAGGATGCAGTCATTAGGGCATGCATGTATCTTCCGAACCTCTAAACCTAGAGGGCAGTCAACTTTCTTTGCTTCGTACGTATTGGTGGGCAATACGTTATATTTTGGAAGCATATTCTTCATCATTTTCAACAACTTTTCAAATGAGGAGTCAGGTATAGCACTCAGCCTTCCATTGCAGCAATTCCAGTGTGCTGCCCAGCTTTTTCAGACCATTTTCGCAATTTGGGTACAACAACTTTTTGTGATCCTCTAACATGTGATTGAACTTCTCCCTATCCTTTTTAGTTTCACAATCTCTTCGTGCATCGGCAATGGTCCGACCAAGATCATCAGCGGGTTCATCATGTGTCTCTTCTTCATCCTCCCCTTCAGCATCCTCCATGAAAGTATCTCCGTACTCAGGGAAACGATGATAGTTGCCGTCCTCCTCCTCTTCTTCATTGTCTTCCATTATAACCTCTCTCTCCATGCTTGGTCCAACAATTATAACTGGGCATGAAGACGAACTTCAACAGGTGGCTGTGAAGGGTTTTTGAGTCAGAGTAATCTTTCTGATTCCTACATCCACTACATGGACAGAATACAAAACCATTGCGCTTGTTTGCATCAGCAACACGGATGAATTCATGCACGCCATTAATGAACTCGCCAGAGCGTCGGTCAATACCGTATATCCATTCCCGGACCATCTGCATTATAGTAAAAATATATCAAAAACCATTACACAACATGATAAAATTATTACAAGTTATATTGAGAGCTTCTAGAGCATTAATTTTGAATTTTGAAAAATTTACATGCACCAATTTGTGAATTGGAGAAAACAATCAACATGATAAATGTGGAGTTTTTTATTATTGTTCTATCAGTGAAAACCTCATTCCATTCTAAGCTCTGAAACTCTAAATTTACACATTTCAATTTTCAGTAACTATGTGCCTAATCAAAATTGTTACACATATATATCAAAATCCTTCTACTTCTAGAGCATGCATGCATTGATCCATATCTCTATACTTCTAGAGCATTATAGAGCTAAAGTAGCAATAAGAGATGAAAGAATGAAGTTCTAACCTTTTAAAGCTTTGGATTTAGGGGTTGCAAACTAAATCTTGACAAATCTTGAGAAAAAATGGCATGAACTCTCTTGTTTCTTTGAGAAAAATGGCCACCATATGCTTTAGAGCAGCAGGACAGAAAGCCGAATATATAGTGGTGGACAACTAGTCCCGAGCCGTGATACGACCCGGGACTAATAGTCCACGAAAAGACCAGCTGGCCTGCTCCAGGTCATTAGTCCCGGTCCGTAATACGGTCCGGGACTAAAGATCTGGTCCGGCCCAGGACTAGTGACTACGGCCGTTTCTAGCCGTTAGAGGCCTCACGGCCCGGGACTAGTGTTCCCACTAGTCGCGGGCTGTGACAGGCCGGAACTGCTGGCGTTGTTCACGTCGAACCGAAGATGGTTTTTCCAGTAGTGATACCATCTGATGGCTGGATGCATCTCTTTATATATACGGACATGCATAGATGCTATAGGTTGTTGTATAGGTAAGTTCTTAGATCCACTGTGAATAGACTCGAGAGAGCTAACCGATGGTGTTTTTCATGACCAGCTCAGCAGCTCTGGTTACTGCTTCGAAGCTGTCCATCCTTCATCTTTGTTGTCAACGTGCGACATTTGTTCAGTACCATGCGACCGGCAAGTTGGCACCGCCGGCCCACCCAGTATGATTCTATTTCTTTTTTTAGGGACAGTACGTACTAGTGTTTGCGGTCTAAAGTTCAGCGATTGATTTTTCTTAACCAGCTCCGATTAAGAGGCTTACTAAATTCGTTACTTTAAAGTCCCTTATGGGTATTTTACCAAGTTAGATACAACTTTGGGTAGAACATCCAAGGTTAGTAAACTTTTGGATAAATAATCAATTTTTCTAAATATTAAATAGTCTTACAATTTCACGCGAGGTAAATCAAGATTATAAGTATTGAAGTATGACTATGAGGTTCACGGTGAGCACGGCGGCGCCGATGAGGACGACCGTCAGCCAGAAGAGGATGCAGCAGAGCGTGAAGCAGAACGCCGCCGGCCGCCTGCGCCTCTTCCTGCGGTCCGGCGACAGGATGATCGGCGACTTCCCCTCTGAGTGCCTCGTCGGCCGGTGCTCCTGCGGCAGCCGCGGCGCGTGCGACGTGGGACGGTCGTGGTCATGTTGCTGCGGCAGCGGCGGGCTCCCGGAGTGGCCGTGGCCCGGCGGTGGCGCCAACGGGGCCTCGACCCTGTCGTCCTTGATCGTGGAGACGCGCTCGACGACCTTGGTGGTCGTCCTGTGAACGCCCTTGACGTCGGTGCGCGGTTCGGCCGGGACGCGCTGCCGTGGCTCTGGCTCCTCCGGTGGCCGCTCCCGCCTCCTCATCCACGGCGGTATGTAGTACGGCCTGCCGGCTGTCGCCAGGTCGTCGATGGCCTCGCCGCCGCCTTGACCCTGTCCGTCCCCGCCGGGATGACGCACCGCCGCTTGCTGGCTCGTCCCGGCTTCCCGGAAGGTGACGTACTCGTTAGGAGCACGTTTCGGGCGAGCCGCCAGGGCGGAGCTGCTGCTCCCCGCGGCACCCTCGCGCATCGCCGCCGGCACCGGGGGCGCCTCCCTCTGCGCGCCTGCATTGTGATGGCGGGCCGCCCGCAACGCCGCGCGGCCACGGCTCGGCGGCCGCTCGCCGCCCGCCTCTGCTTTCTTGCTCATGGAAACGCGACAGAGGCAAACGGGGATCGAACTGCTGGAAACGATCTGCAATGGCTCGATCAACGCGACGTGGTACTGAGGATTCGGGGCGGCCGGGCTGAGGTGTGGTGGACAGAAGAAGCATTTAGAAGGAGTGGGAATTTTGGAGGGAAAGGGAGGCAAGGAAGGTATCGTTCGATTCGTAACCGGGGCAAGCAACTTGAGCGCCATGTCCATTGCTTGCTCACACACACAGCAGGAACAGTACTGGTACTGGCACAGGAGTTTCTCCTTGCCGTGACACCAGGGCTTGCTTGCCAGTTGCTACTTCCCGGCCGCAGACTGATTCTACTCAAAGGTACTACTCCCTCTGTTTCAAATTACTCCGCGCGCACGCTTACCTAGGTGACCTAGTATTCTTTCATTTTTCATTAAAAAATTCTTAGAATTTTTGGTATACGTAGTACATATTTCATACTATCTATTTCAAAAATCCTAGGATTTTTTTGAATGAGAAATGAGGAAGTACTAGCCCACCTACATAAGCGCGCCGGCGGAGTAATTTGAAATAGAGGGAGTACTTCTAAAATCTGCTCAAAAGTGCTCACTTTCGAGTGTGCTGGGCACGGAGAAAACTTTCGAAAATCTGATGAAAAGAATTGGACATGAACGAGGGATGGGAACTGAAACTCTTTTGGTCTTGTTTTCTATCGTTGTGATGATGTGCCATCATCTCTAATCTTTTTTGCAGTTTTCGGGCAATCTTGCTGATAAATCCAAGCATTGTTGTCGGGTTCAGGTTCGCCGACGATGCCTGCAGGGGGGGGCTCACGCAAGGTATGGGCAACCACAAGATGTTCGGTCGGTCTTCGATATATCCTCACGTACATATATACTGCCGCTGTTTCCGTGTGTGTCAGTGTTTGCTTGCGCCGGCCGGTCAGTTTTGCGCCTCACGCGCTCCCCGCGAAGATCTTGAACGGATCCAATTGTACCCTTTTTTTGTCAATCAAACTTGTAGTATTACACTCTCAGATAGCGAGATACTATATTATTATTAGCAATTTGGCTTTTTATTCTTTTTTCCTTTGAATTTTCTGTGGATAACATGCATGTTGTAGTGTCACCCCAACGGAACTTGCAAATGTGCATGTGAGTGATGAAGCATGCATACGATAGCCAATTACGAAGCGTTCTTTGAGGATGAAAAATATTTAGACCATAAATTTGATCAACAAAATATGAATTGTATGTTAAAAAAATTATTATAGTTGGAAATGTATTTTCAATATGAATCCGGGGAGGGTCCAGCTGGAGCGGCCGGCTGCACATCCACGGCTTGTCTCCGCCGGGAGGCAGGTGAGGTCGGTTTCTTTTGGACGCCGGAGCGACGGCTCTGGATGACGGACGCACGGGCGGCTTTCCAGCAAGCCATGTGGTGGAGGTGTTGGTTGCGTCCATTGGTCGTGTGGGCGGCAATGATGGCGGTGTTGGGAGTTCCTGGCGACGTCCAGCGAGGGTAGCCGTTCCTCGCGTAGATCCAGATCTGTAGGCATCTCGGTAGTCATGGTGTTCCTCGCCTTGCGGTGGGACTGAAGTCGGTGTCCCTCGACGCGAGGTAGGTGCGCGTTGGGGCCGAGCGAAAACTTAGGCCGATGATGTCGGCTCCGGTGTTGGCGACGCCCAAGGGCGCTATTTTCCCTCTTGGGGCGATGCTGTAGCTCCATTTCAGCTCCTCTCTTTATTGCTCCGGGTGAAAACCCAAGTCTACATGACCGGGCAGTGTCGGCGTCACCGCGTCGTGTCCTCCTTGGAGGCACCGCCTTGGAGCTGCGGTTCTACTAGTTTCGACGTGTCTTCTGCAGTTGCTCTCATGTGTTCTATGATGTCAAGCTTGCTCCTTATGTTGTGGCGCCGTCTCTTTGGTCGAGCCTTGGTACCTTTGCTGGTTGCGCCGCCAACATTGGTCTTAGTGTTTCCCGACGGTGTGCAGTGTTTGTTGGTGTGCCCGACTTTATAGGGTAAGCTCAGGCCCGACAACTTTGCCTGCCCGGCTTGCGCTCCTCCTCATCAGCAGCATTCCAATAACAAGGCAATGGTGCTCGTCATATAGTTGTGCCTTTTTTTAGCTTGAAATTTGATCTGATTTGTAAGAGGTTTTTCCTCAACATCATGTATCGTTTGGCCGTGCTGAATTTATTAATTTCATAGTCAAACTTTTTTCTCAAACTTCGTGTTAGCCTAATAAACTCGAACGAAGGGAATACCCTCCTGCACTTAGGTAACTTATAGTGGCATCTCATGAGCTAGCGGCCGGTGTGCATGCCCTCGTATGCCACGAATCGACACGGAAATAGCCATGGTTATATTGCCGCCATGTCTCATCTATGTCGTTTTAGTGCTCGTTATGAATCCACTTCGATGCTTTGTCATCTTGAGAAGAAAACCCCAAGTATTTCTGATCAAATATCCAACATGAAGGAAACCAACATATAGAGGATAATGTATGATTCCGTCGTCCCGCTCAACCTTATTATAGTGTACCAATATAGATGCATATGAGCCATTAGATCTTTCACATCGGACGACTGACATTCGATCGGTTGAAATAAGTAATAACATGGCACTACATGCACCATTGAATCTTGCAATCTTACGGCCTGCATTGCAGGGATTCGCAGTGCCCGTGTGGGCTGCTCTATTTACTCCGCAACAGTATGTCATCTGAAAGATCGTGGGAGTATTTTAAAGGATACTATTTGGAGGATCGAGAGTCTTCTAGGCTGCTCCTTCCACGGTCCCATCATGGATAAATACGACCAGACAAAACCACAATGGGGCGTGTATACACGCGCAAGAAAGTATGCTTCTGTACAAATAAAGATACATCCAGACTTCTAGAGAGAGTGTCTAGGCATTTGAGAAAACATGTTCAATTAATTTAACAAGTCCGAGAGCATACTTTTGCGAACTTTGAAGTGCAGAGTTATTTTAACATAGAGGAAGCAGAATGTATGCAAGAAAATTAAAATTTGAATGCATTTCTATTTTCCATCTTTTTATAGTGTGGTGATATTTTCCATCTTATGGGAAGCTTTATTTCTTAATTATCGATCGACTTGCACACTGGGAAGCGCTAATTCTATTTGTGCATACAATTTTGCATATAGTGCATATCATCATACTTATTTATATATAATTTATCATTGATAGAAATTCCTATATTTAAAATATAATTCGTTATCGTATTAAATGTTCCAAAGAGACTGGGTTAATTTCCCTAAATTTTCTATTGAAGTTGAATCATTTTTCTAAAACAAAAAATCCAAAGAAAATGAAAGAGTATAATTCCATGTAATTACCTATTGATGAGAGTAAAATATTGAATAAATCTACTTATGTTTCTTGATCGAGATAATGGATCTTTTAAAAACAGGTTACTCATAACGATCACATAGAAGGGAGGAGTGTCAGTATTAATGTGTCAGGGTAATCAACAAAAGACTAGTACATGGAAAAAATAAAAGTCAGTAAGAATAAATGCGCGCAAGAATTTTATAGAAATATCACCATAATATAAGTCATGACGTGGATTTTCTACCCGGGATAGGTATGCACGTCTAACGACAACTATATTTTAATACTTCCTGGTCTGGATATATTGATAAAAATAACACATCGTCCACGAATCCGGATAAACAGTAAGGCGTAGATAAAATAACACATTCTTCCACCATCGAGATAAAAACATGACATCTTTCTATTCATAGCGGATAAAAAAATCACACATCGTTCACCGATCCAATAAAAAAGACATCTTTCCAATCATACATATAAAAATAACACATACTCATCCGAATAAAAATAAGGCATCTTTCTAACCATACCGGATAATACATTGTTCATACTTCACCTTTTCGAAAAAGAGACGGTCGGTTGCAGTGAACAACAAGTTTAACGCCAGATGTGGGTGTGCAGCTCCACTATGGTACCTAACAATTTTGCATATAAGTTAATGAAGGAAAATAAGATCTACATTAAGGAAATTTTGACTAAAACATATATTTCAGTACATATACATAAAAATAATAATTTCTATTTTGTAAAACACGTCCCACTTGATAGTGATATAGAAGCGGTCTAAGGTTTTGTTACTCCCTCGAGTTGTCACATCGATTTTGATGGTATAACCTAAACGATTAACTGTGGTGAAATTTGAAAATATTCATAACATAAATTTCTTATGGCAACATTGATAATCTAAATTGGTTCAACATGCAAAGCATGTGCCTTGCTAGTAGATATAGTATAGCTTGTTTTTTCTCTATAATATCAAGGTTTATCGAATCCTTGAAAAGAATCTATCTGGTGTAACTTTTAACGAGGCCTTGAGAACTTTATAGAACTTTTGTTTACCGGACCAAACGTCTAAATTTTTGTGGGTTTATCAATGGGTGGAATAGGCTAGTGCCAAGGTTTCACCTGCAGTTGTCCACACATAAATGGGATACAAAAGATAGTAATAAGCGATGAATGTATAAGAACATAAAAAAGATTAGGAATACTTGTGGGCCATGCATCTTAACAACACAATATCCTACTAGTGCAACATTATGGATTCATTGTCCAATCAGTACCCCTTCAATTATTGCGAGGGTCTAGCAGTTATTAAGATAAACATACCAAAACATTTAGCTCTGGGACATCATCATGATTTCCTATAGAATTTCTCCAGCTATTGTACTCTCCTCACTCTCATTAGGTTTCACTCATATCTCCTCTTTACGTTTATCGATCTTCGTTTTCTTAGGTACCTTACAAGGCCTATGATTGAGGCAAGAGACCAGAGACAAATATATAGATCTAGATTGTTTTAAGAATACAAAGGATCATATATCAAAAGATGCACATATGCTGTGAGGCTAGGCCTCAGTCCTCTATGCATGAGGATTACTCACTCATGATTAGATCAACAATCATAAATATTGTATAATAATTCTTGAGAGAAATATCAAATAGTCTTACAATTCCAATAATCACGAGGTAAATCAAGATTATAAGTATAGGAGTGTGATGACTATGAGGGGGAATGGATATGGAGGTGGAGGTATGATATGGATGGAGATGATGATGAAGAGGGCGGAGCCTCTACCATGTTTATCTCCATATGCTTGGTTACGTGACCTATTTGACTTAGAAAATTTGTCAGCTCGTAATTCTTCCACAATTTTCCCAAATTTCATCATTAATGTGGTCATTTCTACGGGGAAATTAATGATCAATATGATTTACACAATCTACATAATATTTAGTATTCAGTGACAGGTCTAGACGGATATTCGCATCAAACCTATAGGATAATCCCCAATGTGGTTTACACAATCTACACAATAATTAGTAATTAGTAAATATCTGGTATAGGATAAACGAGTGTATTTTATACTGCATCAAATGTATTAAAGGCATCAATCACATCAAGACGACGACATTTGGTATCAGATGCTTCAGATCAATTTAAGGGTTCAATGGCCAATGGCGACGACTTTGGCTTTAGGGTGCTAGTCCTTAAGTACACGTGCACGAAAGACTTCTTGTCTACCATCAACAAAGTCAGGCAGCCCTCGGTACGGTAGCGGTGCGTCGACGACTTGTTCTGGCAGTAGCTTGGTGGTTCGAGGAGTTCGATATAATTCTTATTGTGTTTGGGATGTTTTTTACTTCCAGTGAACTTTTATGTAGATCTGTGTATTTCTTGCAAAAAAAATTACCACATGTATTTGATGGGATCAAATCCATGAATGGCAGAATTGAAAAGAAAATAGACGGCAGTTTGGTTGGAAAACCATTTGCATTTCATATGAAAAAACATATGCATTTTTGAAACGTCAAAGCTCCACCAAGGCCATCGACCCAACTTAAAAAAAAACAGGTCAACCTGATGTCTGGAGTCTGGACCCACTGTCATAGTCCGTAAATACGATGGGCCGCGGAGACGAATCCTCGGCTGTTCCATTCCATAAACCCAAGGGGACACCCACCCCACCCCTCTCCTCGCCTCCCCCACCTCCAACCCCACAACACTCCGCAGCGCGGCCACTCCATCCGCCAAAATCACGGAGAAGAGCGACGCGGGGGGAAGATGCAGCAGGATCTCCGCTTCTGGGGTACGTATCGTCTTCCCGAACCCCTGATTTGATCGCACCCTGTTTTTGGTGCCGGTTGTGCTCGTCTAATCGGCGGGGAAGGGGAAATTTCGCCGGTGGTGATGGATTTTATCCCTTAGGTTCGGACCACCCGTGGGCGGGCCTAATCGACCTAGGGTTGTTCGTGTCTGACCGATCTCTGTTAGTTTTCGAAGTGGCGCATTTCTGTGATTTCTGTCCGCGCCTGCAAGCCGTAATTACTGGAGTATTTCGCTTGTTTCCTTCGCTTAGGATTGCGTACACCGTGTCTTGATCCGGAGAGAGTAATGTGGGTGCCCGTTTATTTTGATCTGGAGCGACTGATGTGGTTTCCTGCTAATCCGTTCCGTCCTGTTCCTGGGTTTGGTCCTTGTGAACAATAATAATCTCATGGATATCAGATTGGATGCTATCACTTTGTCCTGTCCTTAAGCTAGTCGTGACCTACATTGTAGTGTGTTATCGACTTCGATATATGTTCTGTTGCAGCCTGTATTCTTTGAAAGATAAGTCTGCTCTGGTAATCACCTGTTTGCACCCCCAATTGATGGTTAATGTTCTCTGTGATGAAATATACCCATTCTGTTTACCATGATAATATGTGTTGCATATATTTATCTGGGCACTTCTGAAAGCTACAGATGCTCGTGTTTCCCAATTTCCCTTATTTGTCAACCCACATTCCTGTGATTTCTATCTGTGCCTACAAACCTTAATTAGTATCTCCTTATCTCGTTACCTTGATGTTGCATACCATGTCTTGATCTAGAGGGAGTACTATGGATACCGTGTCTTGATCTAGAAAGAGTAATGTGGGCACTGTGTCCTGATATGGAGAGAGTAATGTGGGTATTGTGTCCTGATATGGAGCGATTATTGTGGTTTCCTGCTTCTGTTCTGTGTTCTTCCTGGGTTTGGTTTGTGTGAACAATAATCACATGGCTATCAGATTGGATGATATTAATTTGCTCTGTCCTTCCACTAGTCATAACTCACCTTGTAATATGATATCAACTTATTCTGCTGTGACCTGTATTTCTTTTGAAGATAAGCATGCTCTGGTAATTGTCTGTTTGCACCGCCAATGGATAGTTTCTGTGCTGTGTGAAGAAATATCCCCATTGTGTTTGCCATAGTAATGTGTGCTGTATGTATTTCCCTAGGTGCTTCAGAAAGCAACTGATATTTGTGTTTCCCGATTTCTAATGTTTGTTTAATGACTAATGTGTACTATGCATGAATGTTAACGGTCTTAGGAGTTGTTGTCAAACCTGGAGAGACACTAAAGTGTGACCCAGGAGAGGAATATTATCATATCTCGCAGGTGAGCTTTACACGCTTTATTTATACTTGGCCATTTAGTTCACTTGGAGGTGGACCAAGTTTGCTTACTCTTCAGGCGTTTTATTTTTTGTTTACTACAGATAGCACTGGAGGTTGGCAAGGCGGAAGAGAACGTGGAAGTTTTTGTGAACATTGATGATGAAAGGATTAAGCTTGGCACATTTTCAGCTGATAATGATCGTTCTGTATCTGATCTGGTGTTCAACAGGAAGTTTGAACTTCTGCACTCCTCAATGACCAGCAACATCTGCTTTACTGGCTACAAATTCAAGATTGTGGAAAGATATCCTTCCATATTTCTTTCTTCAATGTTTGCTAAATAGCTTGAATATGCATTTGTGTTCTTTAACCGTTTTCCTTTCTGTAATCACATCTAACATATCTGCTAAAGGAGGTAAATGTCATTTCCATTTTAGTATTGGGCATGCATGATGTTTTCTTTGTACTGTTGGCAACTTGGCATAACTTTACTATCTGATGTTTCAGGTGGTGAATCTGATGAGGAGGTTCCCTCACTAATTCCACTAGACTCCAATACAGATGGTAATATTCTGTTGCTATGCATAACAATTGTTGTTTGCTTGTTTAGGAGTTCAGAGTGATTTATCTGCCGAGGATATTCGGGAGATTTCTTGTGTAGCTAAGATGTTCTTTGTCCTCTTTGCATTTGCTCTACCACTAGAACATTGGCACATTGACCCTCAACTTGTTTGACATTATTTACTTTCAGTTTACAAGAACAATGAGGCTACACATGGTGCCAATAAGCTTACTGAACCAAGGCCTGCTGATGCTCCATCCTCTATACCAAAGGCTACAGTTGAGGAACCAACTAGTCCTGGAAAGCCAAAGGGGGATGATAAGGTTTGTAAATTTGTTAAGAATAAACAACCATGAGTTATGACGGAACTGTTGTTTCCTGGATGATTTGTTTTCTTCCTCTAGTTGTTCTGGATTGTCCATTAAGAATGTTGGTAAATAAGTTCAATAAATATTCTAACATATGCCAGTTAATTGTGTTATGTACTAAAAATAGTTAACGTGGACTGTGCATGCATTTTGACAGCTTTTCTTATGTATATAATCAGTGATTTCCATGTGTACGCAGTTCCTACTTTTATGCAACCTATCACATTCTATAGAAACTGGTACTGGGATGACAGATCCACAATTGGTAGTTCGACACTTGTATTGCTCAAAAGTATATATCAAACTAATTTATTTGTTGTCTCCTCGTCGTTGTCAGTTAGTCGGGTGTTGCTACTGGCTTGAGGCATATCTTGCCAACAATCCTGAGACCTACTCAATCTTTCTGTACCACAATAAGACGCGGGATAAAATCTTAATAGGTTAGATGCTTGTCCATGTTATCATTAACAGCTTAAATATATATGCTAGTTTCCAGTTTTCCACACCATAATTCATAGTACAACCAGACATGTCTTAGGTCCTGTCCTTAGACTCCAGTGGCCCGCCATCTGCATGTCCTCCACATTTTTTCTCAAGGAAAGTACTGTTTCTATACAAAAGCTGGCGTCTAAAACCACTAGCAGACGAGTCATCTGGCCAGCCCGTTTCTTGTGGACCATGCTTGCTCATGAACCTTATGAAGGCAGTGACTTATTTGGAAAACGAGATCCAGTGGCCGATGCCTGATAGGTGTATCATGGCCAGCATATAGTAGGTCAAAAGTCTGTGGGTTGATCGGGCCTCTGGTACCCCATTTGCCTGTGGTGGGTGGCCATTCACTCGTCTGATGCATCCTCGTGGCACCGTCATATGCGTTCATATTCTACCTTGATGTTTTTTCCATAGTCCTGTATTTTGTTGTGTCCCAGGCAGTTGACTTTCTGCATCTGCTACTCAGTAGGGCATATTTAATAGGTTTGCCCTGATTAAAAACTGGAGATTTGGCTGCAAGTCTTTACACAAATGATGTGATTTGTTTGTACTTTGCAGATGCACCTTTGATAATTCCCTTCTCGGTATGTGTTACATGGAGTTAGTATCTGCTTTATCATTATGTCACTCACATGCCCAATTGCGCTAGTGCTAAGATAAATTACTTTTGGTGTTCAAGTGTTAATCATGTAACCCTAGGATAAGGTTCATATTTTTGGAATTAGGGAAAGCTTAGCCTCCTGCACTGCACATGCCTCATGTTCTAGTGGTAGGTTCTAGCAGCCTGAATAGTGCCCTAGGGGATTGATACTACTTTTATGCTAAAACCTGACTTGGATTTGTTATGCTGATTCCTGAATACATTTGCAGGACAAGACTGATGCACGGAATCTAAGTGATGGCAAGGATAGTGAGAATTCTGAAGATGTGGATTATCCCCGGAAGGTGCGAGATTGCTCACAGAGACCCTGTTATTTTGATGTTTTTTTTTGTAAAATCCTGAAACTCCTCCCTTTTGGTGTTGTTAACATACAAAAAACAAAGGGCGAGAAAATGCCACTGGAAACACCACTGAAGACACCTCAGGGGAAGAAGGCAAAGATTGAAACACCAACTACAGGCAACAAAACAGGTGTGAAGCGCTTTTGATTTCTAATCTGCTGAACTCGCATTATTCTTTAATATCACAGGAATCTCACTAACTATTTGCACGCAGGCTATGTCCACGTCGCGACCCCTTATCCAGCAAAACAGGCTCCTAAGACAAATGACTATGTCCATGTTGCGACCCCTTATCCAGCAAAACAGGCTCGTAAGACAAGTGACCATGTCCACGTTGCGACCCCTCATCCAGCAAAACGTGCTAGGAAGACACCTGAAAACAATGACAAGTCTACGCAATCAACTGGCCACATCTGCGGTCCATGCAACAGGCAAAATCTCCATCCTTTTCTTTGAACTTGTTAGTACCATCTATATGCTGTTTATCCTCACACATTCACTTCTCTTCTTCAGGACTTTCAGCTCCCCAATGGGTCTCAGAGATCATTCCAAGGCGAAGCATGGCACCACCAAGTGACCTGAAACATATTGTGGACAGAGTGGGGTGTTAGCTATAGTAGGGGAGTTGTGGGGTGCTAGTTACCTGAATTTTGGTATGGGTGATGCAGAGATGGTGTGTAAAGAGGTTGCATTTTCTGGTATCGCTTGGCACGCAATCAGGAATATTCTCTTTTTTACACCAATCTAGACTTGTTGGTGCTATGGTTGAAATGCTGTTATCTGTGCCAGATTCTGAAACCAGTGGTAATTATTTTTGGTTGGTTTATACTATTGTGTTGATGAATTTGTTTTTGTTATGTATGCGTGTTTTGGTGTCTCATGCTTGTAGAAGGTACTTTTGAGTGATGAGCTGCCTGTGCAAAGTCCACCAAGTTTTTAATTTTGCTGAGTGAGTTGTGAGTAATCATAAATTTTGGAAGAGTTTGCATGTTTTGTTTAGTACGTTGCTCGTGACAGCTATTTCAAAGCTCTCCTAGATTATCAAGGGGTCTGTGTTTCCAGAGCTCAGCCAAACAGAAACAAAATCCATAGCTTTTCGAACCCAAACAGTTTGGAATTATCAGAATAAATAAAGCCAGAATTCCCACATCACTTGAATTGCAGTTTGTGTTTTAGCAGGCTACCAGTAGAGAAGGAGAAAGTACATCACGGGCTTCTAAATTTAGTTTTGAAGGCAAGTTAAAATACGCAAAGGTGATGGAAATGACTTCCTTGCAAGCTTGCAGATGTTAGATCATGAGAACGGCAAATAAAAAGAATCTACGATCACAGTAGAATAGGCGAGAAGGAACTGAAGAATATAAAGTAGAGCTCCCACACAGTAACATCAGAATATGACATGCAAAAAATGGTAGAATTACTGCCTCATATTTCACCTCCAACTCAGATGTTCTTGGAATTAACCGATTTCAGTAACTAAATTTTCACCAAAAATATCAACGGCAACGGACACCCAGAAATTGGGTATGCAGGGACCAACGCCAGAGGCAATATGTTTCAACTTCTAGGTTTCAGGAGAGGACCAAAACGACTAATCTAGTTATGATTAGAGGACAAAACTAGGAGACACAGCATCAGCAGCAGCAGCAACCCAGTCACTCGCAACTTGCTGTCGCCCCTAGCAGCTCAAGCGTGCTTTGCCTTCTCATGGGATTGGAGCGCCGAATCACTTCCAAATGTCCTGTTAAGAACTCGACCAGAGCACAAGCATTATTAGATACCAAGCTCTGCAGTTTGCGTTACCAGAATAGTACTAAATTGTCAAGCTGTCTACATACCTATTGCACGACTTGCAGGCATGAGTGCCGACGGATTTGGGGGACTTCGCCTTTTGCTTGCCATTGCTGTTCTCCGGCGCCGTGCTGGCCTGCTTGTCATCACCTGAAGTAAATGCAGACTTAGTTAGAACTGTTCTTACAACGGCAGCCATGCTAAGGTTGGTAACATACCTGTTGTCTGGCCAGATGGTGTTGCAATCTTTGCCTTCTTGTCAGAAGCAGGTGTCTTCAAGGCAGTTTCGGCGACCCTCTTCTTGCCATCCTCAGGCTGTAGTGCACATAAAACAGAGTCAGGTTAGAGTGTTGGAAGGAAATGGAAACAGCGGGAGCTGTCAGATCCACACCTTCTTAGTAGTGTTTCTGTCTTCCTCGTCACTTGAATCCTCTTCGCTACTGCTAGCAATCTCTTCACTACTGACATCAGTCTCTTCACTTGAAGCCTCTTCACTACTGATACCATAATCTTCAATACTGATACGATCATCTTCACTCGAATCATCTTCGCTACTGGACTCATCTTCGCTACTGGACTCATCGTCAGCCAAGTCCTGGGAAAAAGTGTTCCGTTGTCATAAAATATTTCAAAAAACTAAGAGGGTAAATGCACTTGCATAATTATCAGAATGCACTTACATCATCTGAAGATAAGTCATCATCATCATCAGAAGAAGAGTCACTATCATCCTCATCAGCAATAGGATTGATGATCACTTGATTTTTTACGGTTTTCAGTCCACCTAAATAAAGACAGATTAGTTAGTTCCTGTTATAGCAGAGAAATATGGATTACTGATGCAATATCTGACCAGGAGTGTACCTTCATCTTTGCTAGAATCAGACATGAAGAAAGCAACTAACAGGTCAAGGAAACAAAGGCTACATGAAGACAGATTTTAAATATTTCTGATACACATAGTTGAAAAGAATATATAATTGTGGGCTCCAATGTTAAAAAGGATATTCAGGCAGATCAGGCATGGCAACCTTGTAACCACACAGAAAGACACTGGCAGTCTCCGAACTGTGTGATAGCTCAAATTCTTTCTCGAAAATCAAATCGCAGAGAATCTGAGGGCAAGTTTCAGAAGACAGAGTTCCAATGATCACCTTGTTGTCATCAAATTTAGCAGATACAACTACACCAACACTTCCTTTCTTTGTTTCGCCAAGGGCAGCCTAAAAACATAAACAAGAAAATGCAAGGAATTAAGTCATCCCCTTAGGAGAGAGAACTGACTTAAGAGAATAGTAGACACAAATAGGCAGAAGCTCTGGACAATGAGGGCAATGGGTAAACCTGTGAGAGGTGAATAATGAGCTCTTTACCAGGGTCACAAGAAAGAGTCTGTCCTGGCTTCACTTCCACACCTGTAACGAGATAGCAGATACTAGTAACCAATAAGAATAAACAGTTGATAAAATAGCAGCAATGCCATCTCACTATAATACACGAATGTTTTGACGACCTAAGAAAGGCAAATGCTATCATCAGTTCGCCTCTACTGAACAGAGGAACAGCTTGCTATTCTATTAACTGTCGTGAACCACCAGGGTACAGAGTATAAAATGTGTAATCTCCAGCAACGGCAAATTTATCATTACAGCATGAGAAGAGCTTTGAAATAACTAGCCGAAAAGGAGCTCGCTAAAACAGCAACCGGCTCCGATTCTGGGGCGCATTTAAACAGCAATCGGCTCCGATTCTGGGGCGCATTTAAACAGCAATCGGCTCCGATTTGGGGGAAATTTCTGTAGTAATTCACAAAACAAGACATTACCCTATAGATAATACATTACACAAGTTGATGTTCCAAAAAATACAGTACCAAAAACATGTCACATTGCCAGCATCAGGACGAAATCGTCAATTCCTCAACCCCCAACCAGACAACCCAACGAAATTGAGCCAAACAAGATCGTCTCAACGCAACGAGGAACTATGAAATCGCGCGCCCGAAGCCAATGACGCAGCGAAGCTACACGATACGCGATGATTGATGAGGCGCGAGCTCACCTAGCGGCCAAAAATTCGAACCGAAAGCTCTGGAGAAAAAAAAAACCTCACCCGTCGCGAACAAACCGCAAATCGCATCGAGTGGGTAGGAGGGGAAGGGAGGGATTACCCCAGAACTCCGGGAAGGACATGGTGGTGGCTCGAGCTCGAGGAATCGAAGGCGCGGCCGCGTAAAACCCTAGGGGATTGGTCGATCGGATTATCGGACGGGTTTAGGGTTTTGGTGGTGGAGGGCAGAAGGGACCGGACACCAAATATTTTAAGGACCTCAAGACGCTCTAGGGCCGTTCGATTCTTCGCCCTGCGATCTGTCCGTCCGTTGCTGTGCATCTTTTTGTTACAAGTGGGCCCTACAAAGACTAGAAGGTGCTTTCGAACTGGGCAAAAAGCTCCGTACCAGTTTAAAGAATAAAAATGTTTAGTCACAAGTTTGGCCAACAAAATATGAATTATAATTTTTAAAAATTATATCATAGGATTTATATTTAAAATATATTTTCAATGGTATAATTTTGTGACATACAATTTATGTTCGTTGGCTAAATATATGGTTAATTTTTTTAAAACTACATGATGACCATTTAAGCCGGTATAGAGTAGAGGACTTGCGAATGTTCATAAATTCTAGAGTAGTTTGTGCACTGTCCACTTTCCCCTCCCTCTACTTTGAGAGTCGTGAGCCTGGGCATCTCCCAAGCCCTTCTTGTCGGAATAGGCGGCGGAAGAGCAGCGCCAGAGTAGCTGTAGGTCGTAGTAGTTGTAGTAGGTCTAGGGTTCGAACTTGTGCCATGTCGTGGCGCTATGCCGAGAGGATCTTGCTGGTTCTTGTGAGCTAGATCTAGCGAATGGTGGTGGCGTCGGTGCTCGTTGCGGTGCTCTGGCGGGAGTGTAGGGTTCGCAGCATAGAAAACAAAAAAATTCTACGATGAAAATAACTATATACCAAGATCTATCTACTAGATACAGACAATAGGCGGATGTATATCCGTAGAGAACATACCCTTGAAGACCGACAAAGCTTAACGAGTTAAACTCGTGGTTGATGGACGATCTCTTGTCGATCTCAAGATCGAGAGGAAGTCCTAGCGCCGCAAATCAGCAGCGCATCCGTGCTCGCACACACGTCCGAGACACCGAGCAACCTCCGCCTCCTCGCTCCAGCGATGCAGCGGAAGCACAACTCTTTCTTGCCGAATAGCCACCGGAAACATGTATCTCGCTAGTCCGAGACCATGGGGGATCAATTCTAGAGGGGGAGAGAGATCCTTCACAAGGAGGTGTGAGTGAGAGAGAGGGAGAGGGGTGCCTTTTATAGGAGAGGGGGGAACCCCAAGGGGGTGGCCGGCGCATGGGGCTGTCCCCTTGCCCTCCCCTTATTCATGTGGGTGGACAGTCCACACACAAAATTCCTTTAAATTCCCTCCACTCAAAATCCCACTTAAAATTGCTATTAAATTTCCACCAAATTTAATGCAAACTTTCATTAAATAAAACTCTTTTTATTTATTTAGAATTTTTTCAATTACTTTAATGACAAACATTCACATATAGCCCCTTGCTAGAATTCTATTTCACGTGCAAAAACATTTTCTGCAATTTCACCCGAAAACCTGTTTCGGTATCTAGTGAAATAAATTCCCGCACTTGTTATTCTTTTTGGCATGAAACTTTGGCTCCAATTGGATGTCGGTGTTTCTTAAGTGTGTCACCCTACGGTTCGCGAATAATGCGGACATGATCGATACCCTTCTCGGATCAATAATCAAAAGCGGGATCTAGAGACCCATACTGACTCCCACATATTCAACGATGACTTTCTTATGATCGTCGGAACCTTTTACGCTAGTATCTTAATCCCTTTGTTTCACGATATATTACATGTCTGAGATTCGATCATCGGTATCTCCATAACTAGTTTGATCTCGTTACTGACATGCACTCTTTTATTATTCCCGTGATATAACATTCTAGTGATCAAATCACTTGCTTGCAAGCTAACCAATGTGATATCACCGAGAGGGCCCAGAGTATATTTATCCGTCATCGGGATGAACAAATTTCACTCTCGATCCATGGGCCTCAACATAACACTTTATTAGTTCTGAACCCATCTTTATAATCACCCTATTACGGTGTGACATTTAATGTTATCAAGAAACTCTTCCGTTGTTAGTGATTGACATGATCTCATGGTCTAAGGATTAGGATCACTTAGTAAGTTGTTATAGCAATATAAACTCAATGACTTTGATCGTAATACTATACTTTGGATGAATGTTCATCACACCATTACAGTAATGTTGTGACCTCGTTATTAACAACATCCAATGTCCATGATCAGGAAACCTTGATCATCTTGTTAATCAACGAGCTAGTTTATGAGAGTGGCATAACTAGGAACTTTTTGTTTGTTTATTAAACACACATGTATTAACGTTTCCGTATTAATACAATTATAGCATGCAAAATAAACATCTATCATATACTTGGAATACACATAATAAACACTTTATTATTGCCTCTTAGGGCATATTCCCTTCAGTCTCCCACTTGCACTTGAGTCAATAATCTAGTTACATAGTGATGAATCTAACACCCATGGAGTTCTGGTGTTGATCATGTTTTGCTCTAGGGAGAGTTTTAGTCAACGGATCTGCTACATTAAGATCCGTGTGTACTTTACAAATCTGTATATTGTGAGACCTTGGTTCTTTGGCATTGTCAATGGCACCATTGTTGTCACAATAGATCACCATTGGGTCCAACGCACGTGCAACCACACCTAGTTCGGATATGAACTCCTTCATCCAAACCGCTTCCTGAGCCGCTTCCGAAGCAGCAACATATTCGACCTCTGTTGTTGATCCCGCCACCACAGGTTGTTTGGAACTCCTCCAACTAACCGCTCTGCCATTCATGAGAAATACGTATCCAGATTGAGACTTAGAGTCATCCGGATCAGTGTCAAATCTTGCGTCAACATAACACTTAGCGAAGAGCTCTTCTTCACCTCCGTACACAAGAAACATAATCTTAGTTCTTCGCAAATACATTAAGGATATTCTTGACCGCTATCTAGTGTTCTGAACCTAGATCCGATTGGTACCTACTAGTCAAAATAATAGCATGTGCCACATCCGGTCTTGTACATAGCATGGCGTACATTATAGAGCCTATGGCTGAAGCATAGGGAACTTTGTCCATTATCTCTCTTTCTTCCGCCGTAGCCGGACTTTGAGTCTTACTCAATGTCTTGCCTTGCAACATAGGTAAGAACCCCTTCTTACTTCCGTCCATTTTAAACTTCTTTAAAATCTTATCAAGGCATGTACTTTGCGATAGCCCTATTAGGCGCCTAGATCTATCTCTATAGATCTTTATGCCTAATATGTATGACGCTTCGCCTAGGTCCTTCATTGAAAATTTGCTGTTTAGGTAACTTTAACACTGTTTAAAAGATCTATATCATTTCCGATCAGTAATATGTCATCCACATATAATATCAAAAATTCCACATTGCTCCCACTCACTTTCTTGTAAATACAAGCTTCTCCATAAGTTTGGACAAATCCAAACTCTTTGATCACCTCATCAAAGCGGAGATTCCAACTTCGTGATGCTTGCTTCAATCCATAGATGGATCGCTGAAGCTTGCACACCTTGTTAGCTGTCGTGGTATTGCCGACGAGTACGCCATGGAGGGGTCCTCATAGTGCGTGTTTAGAGACGTGGGGGAAGGCGGACGGTTGATGGGTACGAGGTAACACAACTTACCCAGGTTCAGATCCCACGACGGTGGCAGAATCCTACTCCTGCTATAAATCACTATAAGGGCAATACGCCGAGTTACAGGGATTGGTTCTCTGTACGAGGTCATATGAATCGATACTAGGCTGTTATGCCCTAAAGGCTCCCATAGGCCCGACTTATATAGTCGCCCGGTTCTAGGGTTATAGGGAAAAGTCCTAGCCGGACAGGTTACAAAGTCCTACACCGTCTATTACTAGTCTTGTGTATCTTGCACTCCAAGGCTCCGGGTACGTTGGTGACTCCACCGTAGCCTTCCTTTATCCGGCATGGGCCTCCCTTCTGGATCCATCTAACTGGGCCACCCAGCAGGCCATAGGCCATGCTACCAACTGTGGGCCACCCGGGTTATCCGGATAGGTGACGTGCTATGAGGATGCCCATATAGCACATCCCCAACAGTAGCCCCCAGAGAACTCCGAGATCTTGCGCCGTCTTGCCTCTTCAGATGAATGTTCCGTCTAATTAAATGTCGGTAAATCGTCAAGCAATATCTTGTAGTCCTCCCAAAGAACCCTGCAAAGCTTTCTCCGTCTTCAACTTGTAAGTCGGAGAAATGCTGAATCTTCCATCGTACTCTTCCGTAGCCGGACTGGATCCGTCTATGCCGGAATCTTCGATGTGACGGCTCATCTGCCCATGTCAGCTAGGACGACGTAGGCTTAGGTCAGCAACGCCTCGTAACTCACACATGCAGAGAACGCAATAATGTCCGATTTTCCCGCGCGAGCAATACGAACCGTTGGCGGCGACAGTTGGTGACGTGGCGAAATTTCCGCGCACGCTCGCGAACACGTCGTCTATGCAACAACCATCCGATCATGCTGCACGAATCTTGACGCTTGGAGATGATAAATAGTAACCGTGGGGAAAATTTCCACTTTTTACCTCATTCTCCTCACATCATCTTCTTCCTCCAGTCGCGTGCCTCCTCGAGCTTTCCGCGAGAACTCTCGAAAAAACCCTAGCACCAATCTGCACCAATCACCTCCATTCTCACTCCATGGCTAGCAGCATCACTTATCCTTCCATGGCGGCGTCGAGCGAAGCCGCGGCAAAGCCGGCGAGCTCCATCGTCGTGCCTCCAGAGGGACTAGTGTAGCATCCCGGGGAGACCCTAATTATAATATCGCATGTTGTCATCTGTTTTGTGCACCATCATTGCATCATGCATTTATTTTTCCTCTCAAAATATTTTAACTAAAGCTATTTTTGTTTACTGCAACACCTCTTCTCTTGTTTCAAAACAAACTCTTATATTTTTCTGCTAAACTATTTACCTAAAAACTATTTGCTAAAAATATTTAAAACAAAACAAAATAATATTTTATTAAAATAATAAATCCTAGATGTAAACCCTAACCTAGTTACCAACCGGCCGCCACCGCGTTTCAAAACCACCTCCAGATCCAACACCACCCACCACGCATCCCTGTCCCAACCCCACACACACAGCAACACAACCACTTCCCTCCCCCTCGGTCAGCTGCCAGCCCGGCCCCACTCCCTCGACACGCGACCCCGCTCCCACCTACCCCCGTTCCACCCTATCGCGAATGCCCCCTCTCTCCCTATCCCGCACAACCACCGCCGCCAGGAGCGAGACGAGCCTCGCTCGATCTCCTCCCCGCCAGCCTCGCCGGGCCCCTCTGCCCACACCAGCAACCTCACCCCGCCGACCGCTTCTTCTCCTCTCCGCGTGACCCCGACGCGAGCATCGCCTCTCTCTGCTACCCAGTCGCTGCCGCCGCCATGTTCCCTGCCGCCAGCGGACCCTGCGCCCCCGAGCTTCTCCTCCGTTGGACTCCCAAGTCCGCGTCCGGCCGTCGCTCCCCTCTCCTCGCGCGAGAACAACCGTCGCCAGGAGCTCCTCGGTGCCGATCACCCCTCGATCCGTCCTCGTCCCCGCCATGGCCGGTGCCCCTCCTCTCCAGCGGTACCCCGACCCCCTCCGCCACCTCTCGGTCCAGCCGCCGCCAAGGCCGCCTCCTCCCCCCCTGCTCAAGCTCGCGTGTCACACCAGGTCTCGCGCCAACCGCTGTCTCGACCTCAACCGCCGTTCCCGTGCGCGTCCCTGAGCCGCGTCCGTAACCGCCGTCCGCGTCCGGCCGTCGCTGCAGTCTGGCCTCCTCTAACCACCGCGTCGTCGGTCGCCTGCTCGAGAACCCACCTCCCCGTGCTCGCCTCTGTTTCGCTGCAGCCCGGCCCGAGCGCCACCTTGCCAGCATCTGGCCGTGCTGTGCCTTGCAGCACCGCCCCATCGACCTTCTCCGCCAAACCCCGCCACCGCTGCAGCTCGTCTCCACCTTGTTCCACCGCTGATGCGCTCCCTCCTGCGTCGTGACCGTCTCTAGGCGGTTCCCCGTATGTTGCTGTCCGCAAGCCCCTGTTGTCCTTTGACCTCCTTGTCTCAGATAACCTCATGCCCGTGCCGCTGTGGCGGGCACCGTTTGCTTGCTAGCCCTATAGGTGATCTGTGCGGAGCAAGTTCTGTAGTGGCTCCCGTGCCCCGAGTTCTTCTCGATAAGATCTTCAGCGACACTCGGAGCATAAGACCGACACGAAGGAACCCGAAGGTATAGAGGCGAGGACTATATCAGTCAAGGTCATCCGGTGGCTCTGGAACGCCAAGTACTTCTACACGGGACCGAAGACCGCGGACGCCAAGTTCCCGGATTCAAAGGCGTCGAGACCCCGATCCCGAAGACCGATCCCCCGAATCCTCGGAACCCCAAGATCGCCATTCGATGTGTGACCCCTATCTTATCCGCCTCTATTTTGTAATATAACATCTATCTTGTTGCATAATTAAATTGTCATGCTTGCATACATATTGTGGGTGTTTGGGGGTGTTTCGACGATTCACCTAAATTAAATATGGAGGCCATATGCGGGCGAATCTAGTCTAATATTGCCTCCATTTAAATTTGTGCATCGAACCGGTGATATATTTTGCCATGTTAAGACAACATTTAAATTGCGGGGTATCTAAACAACATGAAACCTCTAAGTAATTGTCGGAACCCCGGTTTCGCTTAATATTGCCTAATTGCATCGCATCTTTGCCATGTCATACATCAAACATGCATCATGCCGATCTTCTGTCATCGTATTAAATATTGCATCCGGGGTTTCTTCTAGTGATTTGCTTCTTCACGGATTAGGCCGATGAGTTGATGCGAGTGTCGACCCGATCTTTGGATGAACCTTCGGCAATGTTTTCCAGGCGAGCATTCTCCCCCTTTCTACCTATCTTACTTTTATAGTATTTATTCCCTCCTGTTGATCTATTGCTATCTGTGTTGCGATGCTCTAGTTTTCGTACCCGTGATATCCCGTGCAGCCTTATATTGCCTTGGACACACCCTATTACCTGTTGTTTGGTAGATAGTTGGACTTGCGTGTCGTAGTCGCTTGCTCAAGTGCTGTTGCGTGTCGTCCAGTACCACAGTTGTTGGAGTATTGCCGTATGTTTAATGTTGGAGATGATCATGGCTTTAATTATCGTTTAATAACTAAAATTGAAGTAGGTAAATGCAGAGGCACCGGTGGGTAATAGACAATATTTGGTTTTTAACCGCTCACTGGTGTCCCGTAGGACCCCGAGTTCTTGACACCTGTTCCGAGATCGAGCGCGCTAACCACAGGTGGGGTGTGTGGGCACCCCCATCGATTAGTACCTGATTTCAAAGTACTGTACCGGGGGCCACAAAGTAGTTTGGGGCTTTATTACTATCCTGTACTTATGCCATGCTTTACTGCTTTATTATGATTGCGCGTGGAGCGCTTGTACTGTTTTGGAACCCCGTGCCACGTTTTCGCGGTATCGACAAGCCCAGTCACACTTTCGGGTTCCCAGTCGTTTACAGCCGTCGTCACAAACCCTGGGTCCGTCTTGGAGCCGGCCGACTTCGTTGCGGGTAGCTTAGTAGGGTGGCCCCCATGTGCTTGCTTTGGGTCTGGGAAACGTCGTGTCCGAAACCCCGTCGACATACCGTTGGGTGTATGTTTTGTGATCTTGTACCTACCTGATCTGACAACAAGGGTGTAGGTGCGTGTGGAAACTTTGGTGCACCCCTGCAGGGTTAAATCTTTTCGAGAAGCCGTGTCCGCGGTTATGGACGACTTGGAGCACAGTTCTCGATCATAGACAACTATAACTAAAGTTTATTGTTATAATTTGACTTGTATCCGATATGACTAGTAATCATCTCCATTACAACGGAATGGCTAAATAAAAGTGCCAACAACTGCTGGGTTTTGGGATATCTCATGCTAATTGTATCTGACTAGTAAGTGTTGCAACTACAACGGAATGGTTCACTAAAAGTTCCCACTGCTTATTATATCAGGATGCTATCTATATCTGACTAGTAATTGCCGCAACTATAACAAAATGAATAAAAATGCCAACTGTGTGAGTTCCTCGGTTGACTTCCTTGTTTGGTCTCGAGGGGGAAATACCAGGATGGGTATGTTTGGTGGTAGTATCAGGTTGGTTCCGAATAGGTCTTTCTTATCCCTCTTTGATAGCCGACAGTTATATTGAGTCTCTATAGGTTGTTTAGTGCATGCTGCGCTGCCGCTTCAGTCCACCATACCTATGTAGGCGAGGACCGCCGAATTCTAGTCTCGCCGTGTACTGGCCTCAGTACTGACCGCTCTCTTTTTCCTTTGCCCTTTGTCGGCACCCCTTTTGTTTAAGCAGGTTTTGAGATCGACGTCGTTAGCAGGGTTACCCTTCCGGCTTGGCCTGGGCAGGGTTATGGACGCCATTGGTTATTCTTCAGGGCTCTTAGCCCCATTTGCATCTTGTCCGTAGTCGTACGTTGTATCGCTTTCAAGGTGATTTGGATCTTTGTATTGTATATCTGTATTTTTGACTCATTGAGTCGCTGTTGTATATATATGTTTTGTGGGTTCCATCGAGGACTATTGTGTAATGATATTACTTAGTTTTCCACCCGCACGCAAGTGCCTGGTGGGCACCTTTGAATCGTTTCTATGCGGGTTTGGCGGGAATCGCTGAAACCTACATAGGGGCCGATTCTGAGGGTGTTACAACTAGTCATCCCCGCATCGGCGGTTATCGAGTCCACTTGCGGCGACCTTAATCTGGCGGCGCTGGAGCCATTGGAGGAGGAGCCAGACTCGCACAAGGGTGACTGGCGCGGCTCGGATATCACATACCGTGATATCCAAGAGATGATAGCCGAAGGCTACCTTCCTGCGACGAAGGGGATCGCCTGGCGGGCGGCGCCGGCCAGCGAGGTGACACCTTCTCCCCAAGCCGGATAAAAGGTGTACCTCAAATCTCAGCTGGTATGCGGCGTCTCTCTGCCTATCTCCAACTTCTTCCTCTCCGTCTTGAATCACTATAGGGTCCAGCCCCAGAACCTTTCCCCCAATAGTATCTTAGTGCTTAGCAACTACGCGGCGCTCTGCGAGGGATACTTAGGGATAAGGCCTAGGTTAGACCTCTTTGTGTACTTCTTCACCGTCAAACGTGAAGTCGGACATAGCACGGAAGAGCTTAGGAACTGCGGCACCATAAGCTTCAAGATTCGACCTGGCCGGCGGTTCCCACACATCGTTGGTCATGAGTCCTGCAAAAATTGGCAGCAGACGTACTTTTACAGCCCAAACATTCCTCTGGCTGGCCAAGAAGTAACGTACCCGGACTTTGTGGATGGATCCGCCGCTGAAGTTTCCACGTGGAGATACCAAGCCTCCCTTCCCTCCGACCTCGACGCTTCTCGCGCCATAAGGCGGATCGAATGGTTCGTAGAGACGGGCTTGACCAGCTTGGACCTAGCCATGTGCTGGTTCATCAGGCGAATCCAACCTCTGCAACACCGCGTGAAGTTGATGCACGAGTATACCAGCGACAGAAGGGATAGTATCCGCATCTCCGTGGACAACTTCTCGAGCGACTCCGTCAAGATCCGCCTTAAGGACATCGTCAAGGTGAAGGATAAGAAGCGTGGCTTCACCATCACCTACGACATGTACATAGACGGCAAGTGCCCAAAGGTAGGCATTTATTTTCCGTGTATGGCATATACTCCAGTTCTTCCGTCTTGCAAATGTTATTTTATCTAACACGGTGATTTCTCACTTAACAACTTAGCGATCTAGAGGAGGGCAACCTGGCTGCCCAAATCTACGATCCAAAGATGAAGGAAGTCACGGTCGTGTCTGACGACGAAGCTCCGGTGGCGCGAAAATGGAAGAGCTCCACCTCTAACGCTGCCGACGGAGGCAAGAAGAAGAAGACGGAGGGTGGAGCCTCCAAAAAGACTACTGCCGCCCTAGAGGCGGAGAAAATAAAATCCATCGGGATCCCTTTTGCTAAAGCACCCCCACTTGTGTAAGCTTCTTTTCTTCCGACATTGTCTATTTTTCTGTCTTGATCCTGTACTTATGCATTTTGCACGTTTCAGGAAGAAAGCCACGACCAGCCTCAAGAAGACCTCCAAAACATCAGGGGCTTCTCGAAATATCAAGGACATGCTGCATCGCGACGCCTCTCCCGCCATCGCCCCTGCCACTCCTGCCATCAAGCCCTCGTCTGCCCCGACAAGCTCTCAGGCTAAGGAGGCATCAGGCCCTTCCGCCATGGAAGTGGATTCTGGCGCCTCTACCGAGCTTGCTGTTGTCGGCGAGCAGGCGACGCAGGAGAGTACCGCCCCTCAAATGGCTGAAGCTCCGGCTAAGGATGCCATCGGTGGCGGCAAGGCGATGGTGGAAGCTGGTACTTCTGCCGAAGGCGGTGCCCTTGCTCCCCAGAAACCTTTCGAGTTCCCCAAGATATTCTACCCGGCGCTTACGCCGAGTAGCACATCTATGGTTCCTGGAGCAGCACCGACATCTCCGACGTGCGGTCTTGAGGGGCTCCTCCTACAAGCAGACATATTGCGAGGAAACAGTATTTCCTTTGGCAAGATGCTGGCCGAGAGCGCTACCAATCTCAAGATTATTGCACTTGTAAGTTTTACTTGCCTTTTTGCATTTCATATGAGCATCCCACTGTAGCCCCCGAGGATGTAGACGGAAAACCATAGGCTTCTGCGTTTAGATGCTCTAAGAGTGACTAAGCTAGAAAACTTCTCACCGTAGCCCCCAAGCATGTAGATGGAATGAAATGTTCCGACTAGATGCTTTAAGAGTAGCATACATAGTGTTTATAAATTTCAGTACTATAGCCCCCAAGCTTCTAGTTGTAACTGAATTAGTTCCGACTAGATGCTTAAAGAAAGCTAAGCATATAGTGTAGGGGTTCGTAGCATGGAAAACAAAAATTTTCTATCGCATACAAACAAACAAGCCAAGATCTATCTACTAGATTGTAGCAATGAGTTGATGGAATAACTTACCCTCGAAGATTCCAAAGCGGTTAACGAGAGCAGATTCTCGTGGGTGATGTAGTCGTACTCTTTCCGATCTCAAGATTGTGTAGACGATCCTTCCAGCGCCACGTTCCGGCAGCGCTCCCGCAGTCGGTCACACGTTCGGTACTCGACGAAGACCTTCCTTTCCCTTGTTCCAGCAGGCAGCGGAGGTTGTAGCACTCTCCTCGTGATTCCGGCAGCACAACGGCGTGGTACCGGAAGTAGAGGGGAGATCTCGCAGGGCTTCGCCTTAAGCCGGAGCGAGTATGGTGGATTATGAGAGAGGGCTATTAGTGGTCTAGAGTTTAGACACACCAATTAGAAGGCTCTAAACCGCAGGCTAAAGCAATTAGAAGCTCTAAACCAAAACAGCTCTAAACCGGAGATTAGAGGTAGAAACTTGTGTGTCTCAAGGAGGAGGCCCTGCCCCTCCTTTTATAGGTGGAGGGGCTAGGCGCGCCAGGGAGGGAGGGGAGTCCCTCCCCAACTCGGCCTAGGGCTGGCCGCCGGCTTGGAGGAGAGGAACTCCTCCTCCAAGTTGGTTTCAACCTCCTCTTGCTTGTTTCCCACAGTTTCCTGTTTCCCACAGTTTCCTGTTTTCCACAGTTTCCTGTTTTAGCCGTTTGACTTTCAAACTGGCAGTTTGACTTTCAAGTTTTGGAACAGCAAGAACACTTAGTACATGATGCAATCATTCAATGACACATTCATGTACCCTCCCCCCCGGAGTGCCGGACAATCCGGAACCTTCTAGAACATTCCCGATGAAAACACCGGAATCATTCCCGAACTCCGAAACGGGACTTTCCTTATATGAATCTTATTCTCCGGACCATTCCGGATCACCTCGTGATATCCCGGATCCCATCCGAGACTCCGAACAACATTCGGTCTCTTTCTCATAATACCATAACTACTCAAAACAACGTCGAATCCTTAAGTGTGTCTCCCTACGGTTCGTGAATTATGCGGACATGATCGAGACACTTCTCCGAACAATAACCAATAGAGGAATCTGGAAATTCATATGGCTCCCACATATTTCTACGATTACTTTGCGATCGAATGAACCACTTACATACGATACCAATTTCCCTTTGTCTCACGATAGTTTACTTATCCGAGGTTATGATCGTCGGTATCTCTGCATACCTAGTTCAACCTCGTTACTGATAAGTACTCTTTTCTCGTTCCCGTGATATGTGATCCCTTGTGAGCCAGTCACATGCTTGCAAGCTAATTGGATGACATTTCACCGAGAGGGCCCAGAGTATATCTATCCGTCATATGGATGGACAAATCCCACTCTTGATCCATGTGTTTCAACCAATACTTTCTGAACACTCAATGCCACCTTTATAGCCACCCTGTTACGGTGTGGTGTTTGATGACATCAAAACATCCATCCGGTAAAGGTGATATGCATGATCTCATGGTCGAAGGAATTAGGTTACTATGTATCAGAAAGCATATAGCAATTGAACTAATGAAATGACTTGATCTTTATGCTACGCTTATCTATAGGAGTATGTCCATCACATCATTCTCCTAATGATATGATCCTGTTGTTAATAACATCTCTATGTTCATGATCAGGAAACCATGATCATATATTAACCAACAAGCTAGTTTAACAAGAGGCTTTACTAGGGACTCTTATTTTAGTTTACAAATCACACAAGTATTAATGTTTCCGGTTAATACAATTATAGCATGGTATGTAAACATTTATCATAAGTGTGAAGATATGATAATAACCACTTTATTATTGCCTCTTGGGCATATCTCCAACAGTCTCCCACTTGCACTAGAGTCAATAATCTAGTTTCAAACCTTTGTGTATTCAACACCTATGGCTTTCAGGTGTTGTATGTACACGATTGCTAGTGGTCAATTGATCTCCGGATCTGACACTTCCAGGTCCGTGTGTAATTGCATGTTTTTGCGTCTCTACGCATCACTCATTCTCTAATGAGACGGCTTTGTATAAATTTGGTCTTTTGGTGTGACCTTTAGCTCTTTGGGGTTAAAACATGTTGATAATATTGTCGCACAATATATCTTCATAGTATTATCCCACTGTGAACTACACCTAGTTTGATAACAAACTACTTGACACAAATGCCCTCTTTTGCTGCTAAAATAGTAGTCATATACTTAGCCTCTTGTTGTAGTATCTGTCACAATGTCTTAACTTTGGAACTCATCCAAATCCATTATGGAACTCACTTTCCATTATATTGTGCCACCCTTAGTTTAGATTGAGATAAACTTAATTTGTACTTTGTGACAAAACTAGTATCAATGTAGTACTTTTACAATGAACTAACCATCTATTTGTCACTTCTACAAATATTATACTCTTAGTTCTTCCAAAAGATCATAAGAATATCCTTACTATTGTCCAATGATCATCTTACGAATCATTCTGGTATGTGCTCACAACATTTAGAGCATAGGACATATCTGGATTTGTACATATCACAGTATGATTGATATAAATACTCTTTGTGATTTCATACATCAAGTATCAATCTATACTTGATTATTTGTTTCACTTTACCAAATGTCAATACACTTGAATATATCATCAACATTGAACTCATTCAATCCTTTCTGTGCGACAAGAACCTCTCTTGTAGTTTCTATATTGAACTCATTCAATATCTTGTCTATGTACTTCTGGCACAACCATATTAGCGTCTATTGATGCCAAATATTTGGGTTTTGCCTAAGTCTTTCATCGGGATGAAATTCTTAATATGTGTTAATAAAAGATACATTATTTCCAATCAACAATATGTCTTCCACATAATGTATTAGAAACATGTCTTAGCGCTCCAACTTAATTTCTTGCAAATGCAAGCATCTTCATTGTCTCTAATGAACTTTTAAACTCCTTTAACAGTTTCATCATAGTGAAGATTCCAACTCCGCGATGCTCACTTTAACCATTGAAGTTTGCATATGCTTTTAGCATCCTTTGAATTAACAAAACCCTATGGACCGTGTTATGCACATGTCCTAGGTAACGATTCTATTAGAAGAACTTGTTTTGTTTATTCAACTACCATATAACAAAATTATATGTAGTGGTTGCTACATTAATCCATCTAGACTAAATATCACTATGACAGATCAAATCTTGTCATAGTCAACCTTTGAACATTGTTGTGAACTCTTTCCCAACATGTCGACTATTTCACAGATGTGAAACATCCATGTCTATTTCTTTATAGATCCAAATACGACTGTAAGGTCTTGAACCTTCCCAGAGGGTCTTTCAAGTTCAAATCTTGATCTCTCGTATATGGAACTATCACGGATTTTATGGCTTCAAGCCATTTTACGGAGTCAGGGCCCATCATCGCTTCTTTGCATGTAGTCGGTTCATTATTCTCAAATAATGATTCAACCCTCAAATCTTGGTATTTGATTGTTTACTCGACCTACTTGGTTCAATAGAAACTTTGACCTCTGTAACCACAACCTTTGAGGCACGTGAGCCATGAGCATTGTTGCTGCCTCCGGAACACTTTTCGGTGCTGCGCAACTCTGATCATATAGCTAAGGTTCTTTTAACCTTATCAAAGTTCTATTGTCCTCCCACTTAACTTTTCACGAAAAATTCCTTCTAAACTTAACGTTCTAAGTGACAAACACTTTTGTCTCCGGTGTTATGGAGGAATACTTAACAAAGACAGGTTCATCCGACTTTGGTTGCAAACATCTTTCTTATGCATAGCATACCAATGTTTAAGAAAGGACAACTTGGGTTTTATCCCAAACCATAACATATGGTGTCATTTAAACGGATTATGATGGAGCTCTTTTCAGTGGAAAAACGGTAATCTCTAAAGCTTTTAATCTTTAAAATATAATGGCAGTTTTATGAATTACACCTTCGATCTTACCATGTCAAACAAGGTTTAATTACATATCTCGAACGCTCCATACTCTTATGGTGTTTCGGAAAAATGCAAATCCACGGAACGATTCCTTAAATCTTAGGTATTATGCTAAACTTGTAACTTAAATATCTTCCTTTATGATCTTTATCATAAACTGTTTATATTCTTGTTACAATGATTTTGCACTTCATCTTGAAAGTCTTTGAACTTTTCAAATGTTTCATACTTCATCCTTATTAAGTAAATATTCATATATTCACTCAAAATTTCGGAGAAAGCATATGAAGTTGAAATCCATCGCTCTTGACTACACATAATGGACTTCGTACAACAATATGTACAAGTTCCAATAAGCTAGTCATTCGTTCCCTTTTGGCCTATTGTAGAGGTCCCAACCCAATAAGTTGGGTTCCTCCTGTGTTTTACAATGCTAGTCCCTGGATCAATAGCTAGCATCCACAGTTAAGATGTAATATCAAGATACAAAGGTCATAATATAAATTTATAACCAGGAATAACATAAGTTTATTACATCAAACAAAGCTCATTTGGCTATTATATTACATTTTGTAGCGGAATAACTATAAGTATGGGTCCATCATCTTCAAAGTGCCACAGGCAGATGTTGGTTGTAGACTTTGTAGTCCTAGTCAATCAAACAATCTTCATTAAAAACAATCAACCTGCAACATTACAAGTTACAGCCACAAGGGTCAATACATTTTGAATTGTATTGGCAAGCTTCACTTTTATATATAAGAGTGGATCCTATCATTATATGCATATTTGGCTAAGTAGAGTTTAAGGCTTATTTGCATAAATCATTGTTTTGTCCTATCTTTCCAAAAAGGGTTTTAAAATCCTTTGTCAAATTTCTTTTCCAAGTTCCTTGAACTCCTTGGTAGAAACTCAAGTGTTCAAATCCTTGTCAAAATCTCTTGAGCACCTTGGTAACCCCAAGTGCAACAAGTTTTATCAAAACTCATGAGTTCCTTGGTAACCCCAAGTACATCATGCTCTTGAGCACCTTGGTAACCCCAAGTGCAACAAGCTTTACAAAATCTCTTTGAATTCCTTGGTAGACACACAAGGGCATCAAGTTTTTATATTAGAAGTTGGAATGTCGAGATCTCCCATAGTTCAAACTTTAGTTGCTCAGTATTGTCCATAACCGGGGACACGGCTAAGTACTTAGATTTTATTAACTTCTGCAGAAGGAGTACACTTTACCCACATGACACAATCCCGTCTTGTTGCCACCAGTGGCCTACTGGATTAGTGCTCACCAAGATGGAGTACTGGCAGACTGAGAATGTGACGAAGTCTTTCCAAAAGGTCCTCCCATACACCATTGCTAGCTTTGTCTTCAGCCCCCATGAAGCATTCCAGATCCCCATGTCCAGTAACTAAAGACAATGTATGGGTCTTCCTAATGTAATTGACTAAGCCAGAGCCATAATAGCATGTGGTTGCACACGAAAGCCACAATTGGAGAAGCATGTTTGATCTCTAAGTTTCCTAGGTGGTTTTATTTTGGAGCACAACACAAAGTGATTGCCATAGACATGGTTCCCTTTTGTTGCCACCTTCTCCAAAACTTAAGTATCCTCCACCTAGGTGGTTCATTGAGTCCTTGTTTTATTATGTAAAACACAAGTCCTTTTCTCAACCTTTGTAAAATCTCAACATGTATCTCTTTTTCAAATTATAGCATATAGCAGGGCTAAGTATGTACAACTTCAATATTTTCACTAAGGAGTGTATAGGGAATCCTATTAGGATTTAGCATTGCATAAGTACAGAAATATCTTTTCATGCATATTTTCATAAATCCACTAAGTATATTAAAATAGTAGGACTTTAAATGATAGTGTCACTTGCCTTTTTGGTAGGGAATGAGAGTTTTACTTCTTGATCTTGCTAGACTCACTCTTTGTTAATTTCACTACAAGTCAATCAAGCAATTCACCAAATCAACTAACATTCCAAACCAAGGTTAAACAAACAATTTCACACACATAGCAATGGAGTCTAAGTCATGCAAAGGTGGGTTTTTCTTGCAAGGTTGGTCTCTACTAGGTTTATAAACTTTGTAAGGTCCACATTGGTCATTTACCAAAATGGCAAAGTCATTAGTTAGAGAGTTTTGCTCAAAATCTATTTTAAAATCCATTCAACATTTTATGTAGTGAAAAATAGTTTTATTAAATCTAAACCTTTTAAGTTTTCACCAAAAGTTTCTAACTCTCTCAAAATTGGTTGTTTTGGGTTAGTAGCTTTGAGTCAACATATTTTCTCAAAGTTTTATTCCAAAAAACTTCTTCATAATAAAACCATTATCTTTATTTGGCTAGAATTAGGCTAATTTAATTAATCCATTCTTAATATTTCCAATTTTCATTTCTAAAACCATGGGTTGGTTCCTAGGGTCAGTAAGGTCACTACAAATCATTTTGCAAAGGTTTTGTTATTAAATTCAATTTTAAACAATTTTTATACTCTAAACAAGTACACACATGTTTCTGCAAATTCAACCAAGCTAACAGATACTATTTTCAAAACTAAGGCTATGGTTAGCTAGGGCTTGTTCTCCTGAATTCAACGACATAAAATTTGTAAAATTTGGACGTGTGGATCCAAAGTTATAAGGGTTTGAAAATGGCATTTAAATCTGTTTTCAAAATCTGTTTTAAACAGACAGGTGACACGCGGCGTCATTCCATTGGTTGATACCGGTTCGGGTGGATCGTGTGCTGCGGAGTGTTGGATTTAAGTTGGATCGTGCGGCACAGAACGCGTACCTCTTCGCGGTAAGTGATCTAATCGCACCCGTTCAAACTAGATCCTACGGTACTAGCTCGCTGGACCAAAAGTGAGCGGCGCCGACGGCGGCTAACGGCGGCGTACGGCCAGGCGGTGGCGCTACGGCGGCTACAGGAAGCAAAGAGGAGAGAAAAAGTGCTCACCAGAATCGCAGGGCTGTGGGTGATGCTCGACGTGCTGTTGTCTTGACAAGGGGCGCTCGGAGTTGTCCTAGATTGCTCGCCGGAGTTAGAGCTGGCGTCGGACGGCTCTGTTCGTGGTCGACGGCGATGCTGTAGATCACGCGGGGGCAAGACAGGAGCATGGTCAGGTGCGTAAGACCAAGGAGAAGACGCTCGCGTGATCGAGGAGCAGAGGGGCGGTCGGATTTCACCTGGGGAATGCGCCGGAGTCGGAGGCAGACGCGGCGGTGCTCGGAGTTTGTCGAGGACGGTGTTTTGGGGCGCTCGCGGTCGAACGAAGAGCACAGGGAGGTTTGTCTGGGAGTGGGGAAGCTGTAAGTGTGCTCAGGGAGGATTGGGGTGGTGTGTGTTGGCCGCAATCGAAGATAGGAGCTCGTCGGAGACAGCGGAGTTTGAGGAGAAATTGGAGCGGCCTGGTGGCGAAGAGAGGTTGGCGTCTGAGGGGAACGGAAGGAAAGGAGCTGGCGTTTTATCGAGCACAGTCAAGGCGAGTAATGGTGGCGGCATTATGACGAATTAAGTCCGCGGAATCACTGCAGGAAACGGCGACGAGGGAGGAAGAAGGGGTCGCGCGGGTGTGAGAGAAGAACAGGAGCGGTGGGGTCTACCTGTCAGTGAGAAAAGAAACGAGGGGAAGGGTCCACTAGTCAGTTGCTTTGCGGGTTGTTTCAGCGGTGTGGAGAAACGGTTCGGGGAGAGAGTAGATGGGCTAGGTGGGCTGCTGCTGGGCTGTTGGGTTGGGTCGATTCCTTTCTTATTTTTTTTATTCTGTGTTCTTTTCCTTTTCTATTTTATTTTCTGTTTTGAATTTCCAATCAAACAAACATCAACCAAATCAATTCAAACAACACTTCAAATTTTGTAATATTGAAATTAGTTCTGTTTAGTAATATGGTCAAAAGCCCAAAATAAAATAATAAAAACTTTATTAATCCAATCTTTAATTAAATAAAATGGAACTTTATTTATTTAACATGGTTTGATTTATTTAATAAAAACTTCATTTGATAACACTTTTCAAATTTAAATCAGTAGGTTTAATTGGAATTAAAGAATATTTGGAAGATTTGTTTTTAAAACAAAATAACCTCTTATTTTAGGGTCCATTAGTAAAAATGGGCCTTAGTTATTAAATCAAATAGAGTTTGATTCTATTAATAAATTCTTCATTTGAAACCTAAATATTTTCCAAACCAAATCAGTAGGTTTATTTGGAATTATTAAATACTTGGAAACTTGTTGTTAAAACAAAATAACATTTTATTTTAGAGTCCATTATTAATTAAAATAACATAGATTTTTATTATTAAATCAACTTGGGTTTGTTTTATTGAGAATTTTTATTTTAAAATCTAAAATAAAGCCAAAACACTTTAGTAGGTTTTATCTGAAAATATAAAGTACTTGGAAAACTTTATTAAACTAAACAATTAAGTTTTTGATGGTTTATAATTGATAGAATCTTTATTAAGAAAACTTGGATATTAAATCCTTTACTAATTTTTATCAAAACAAATTGTTTGATTCAAAGACTTGGCCAAGGTTTAATTTGGCTCTATAAAACAATCTTTATCTATAAAACTTTTATTTTAATTGAAAACCAAATCCTTTTATTTTAATGATCAAAAGAGTATTTCCAAAATATTTTGTTTTCCTTTATTTAAAATATTTATCTTTTTAAATCCCTTTAGGACTTTATTTGATTCAAATGGGTTTGAGGTTCCATTTAAATTCTAAAAGTTTCTTCTGGCCTTGAAATTCACACAAAGTTTTGTTTTATTAATTTATTTTCACATTACAAGATTTGGAAAATCTTGGGATGTGACAGGCTACCACCCTTAAAATAAATCTCGTCCCGAGATTTGGGAAGGCTGGGGTTACAAGCAAGTTCAAAACAACTAGGGTACTACCACCCTTAAAAAAAAATTCAAACAAAAATTACATATTGGCCTTCTTGGGTCCCGAAAACTCCTCTAAGCAACTTTTGCTTTATTTCTATACTTGACTCATGGGCCAAGGTTGAGCTTTTCCATAGGTTTGTTCAACTTGTTTTTCATCCTTTCTGGACAGTTGCTTGCATAATGTCCTGGATTCTTGCAGTTGAAACAATTAATGTCCTTGAGTTCTTTGCGTTGCTCTTGTGGGCAAGTTGCTACATAGTGGCCTGGTTCTTTGCAGTTGTTGCACCACACTTGATCAATCTCTTTATTCTTCTTGTTTTCTGGACATCCACTGGAGTAGTGTCCCATTTCCTTACATTTGCGACATTGCACAAGGCTCATGTCTTGCTTGGGCTTCTTGATTTTCCTTAATCCTTTGAATTGGGTTGTCTTGTTTGGAGGTAGAAGTGGTCCTTTTCCTTTGGTAGACTTGGATCCTTCTTGTTTCCTTTGTTCCACCATGGCATAGATAGGACATAGACCAGGAGTATGATCACTTCCTTCACACAGGTAGCAAGTAGCTTGAGAGGTAGGACATTGTCCAACAGGATGATCTTCTTCACAATTGGGGCATTGTCCTTCATGCTCCTTGGAAGTATGATCCTTGTCTCCACATATAGTGCAAGCTGGGGCTCCATCTAGAACAATATTCTTTTCATCCTTGTTATCATAAACTCTCTTTGGATAGTTTTCTTCCATGCTAATCATTTGATTAGTCACCTTAAGCATCAGTTGAGACTGCTCTTCCAAAAACCTTTGGAGTGCTGGATCCTTATCACTATTGTTGACTAGGAACTGAGCTGTTAGTTGGTTCAACTGGTGTTGGGTTGCTATGAGTTCTTTCATGCTATCAGCTTGGTTGGTGTTGGTGTCATCAACCTTGGAGTCCTTTGGAGTAGTCATCTGTTTGGGTTGAAGGGAGTTTAGAATAGGCAAGATATTTCTAAGGAATTATTTCTAATCACACACATCACAATTTACACAAACAATGTGCATGCAATCACAAACAATCATTTCACTCAATAAACAAAGTTCAAGCACATTTTTAGGCAACAAAATACTTTTGTTACACCACATAAGTTGGTGTGTTTGTCTTAACTATAAATTATGGTGGTCCATCTATATGGTTTACTTGTGATTTTTCCTTCCTTCATGATTCTTCTTACTTGAGATCATGGTTTCTTTGAGAAAAACTCTTGGTTGCAATACTTCAAAGTTGTTGATGGCTTCTTCTTATTTTGCATTCCCTTAGTCTCTAAATCTTGAGCAAGATTTCCTTGTTTCACTTGTGGTCCTTAGTAATTTCTAAGTTGGAAGTCCTTGGTGAATATGCTGAAGATGTTGAAGTCATTAGAGTTGAAGAAATTGAAGAAGTCCTTTGCATATGGTGTTGTCTTTGGTCATGGGTTGGCTTTTCCATCAAGTTGATGTAGAAGAGGTGTAGTGTTAAACCAAAATGGTTGAGGAAAGAGTTTACAAGTGTTTTTGTAAATAAGTTTTAGAGCAAAATACAACTCCTATTTTTCTAAGGGTTTTTGTCCAATCCTAGGGTTTACAAATCCTACAGGCAACACAATGCTCTGATACCATCTGTAGAGGTCCCAACCCAATAAGTTGGGTTCCTCCTGTGTTTTACAATGCTAGTCCCTGGATCAATAGCTAGCATCCACAGTTAAGATGTAATATCAAGATACAAAGGTCATAATATAAATTTATAACCAGGAATAACATAAGTTTATTACATCAAACAAAGCTCATTTGGCTATTATATTACATTTTGCAGCGGAATAACTATAAGTATGGGTCCATCATCTTCAAAGTGCCACAGGCAGATGTTGGTTGTAGACTTTGTAGTCCTAGTCAATCAAACAATCTTCATTAAAAACAATCAACCTGCAACATTACAAGTTACAGCCACAAGGGTCAATACATTTTGAATTGTATTGGCAAGCTTCACTTTTATATATAAGAGTGGATCCTATCATTATATGCATATTTGGCTAAGTAGAGTTTAAGGCTTATTTGCATAAATCATTGTTTTGTCCTATCTTTCCAAAAAGGGTTTTAAAATCCTTTGTCAAATTTCTTTTCCAAGTTCCTTGAACTCCTTGGTAGAAACTCAAGTGTTCAAATCCTTGTCAAAATCTCTTGAGCACCTTGGTAACCCCAAGTGCAACAAGTTTTATCAAAACTCATGAGTTCCTTGGTAACCCCAAGTACATCATGCTCTTGAGCACCTTGGTAACCCCAAGTGCAACAAGCTTTACAAAATCTCTTTGAATTCCTTGGTAGACACACAAGGGCATCAAGTTTTTATATTAGAAGTTGGAATGTCGAGATCTCCCATAGTTCAAACTTTAGTTGCTCAGTATTGTCCATAACCGGGGACACGGCTAAGTACTTAGATTTTATTAACTTCTGCAGAAGGAGTACACTTTACCCACATGACACAATCCCGTCTTGTTGCCACCAGTGGCCTACTGGATTAGTGCTCACCAAGATGGAGTACTGGCAGACTGAGAATGTGACGAAGTCTTTCCAAAAGGTCCTCCCATACACCATTGCTAGCTTTGTCTTCAGCCCCCATGAAGCATTCCAGATCCCCATGTCCAGTAACTAAAGACAATGTATGGGTCTTCCTAATGTAATTGACTAAGCCAGAGCCATAATAGCATGTGGTTGCACACGAAAGCCACAATTGGAGAAGCATGTTTGATCTCTAAGTTTCCTAGGTGGTTTTATTTTGGAGCACAACACAAAGTGATTGCCATAGACATGGTTCCCTTTTGTTGCCACCTTCTCCAAAACTTAAGTATCCTCCACCTAGGTGGTTCATTGAGTCCTTGTTTTATTATGTAAAACACAAGTCCTTTTCTCAACCTTTGTAAAATCTCAACATGTATCTCTTTTTCAAATTATAGCATATAGCAGGGCTAAGTATGTACAACTTCAATATTTTCACTAAGGAGTGTATAGGGAATCCTATTAGGATTTAGCATTGCATAAGTACAGAAATATCTTTTCATGCATATTTTCATAAATCCACTAAGTATATTAAAATAGTAGGACTTTAAATGATAGTGTCACTTGCCTTTTTGGTAGGGAATGAGAGTTTTACTTCTTGATCTTGCTAGACTCACTCTTTGTTAATTTCACTACAAGTCAATCAAGCAATTCACCAAATCAACTAACATTCCAAACCAAGGTTAAACAAACAATTTCACACACATAGCAATGGAGTCTAAGTCATGCAAAGGTGGGTTTTTCTTGCAAGGTTGGTCTCTACTAGGTTTATAAACTTTGTAAGGTCCACATTGGTCATTTACCAAAATGGCAAAGTCATTAGTTAGAGAGTTTTGCTCAAAATCTATTTTAAAATCCATTCAACATTTTATGTAGTGAAAAATAGTTTTATTAAATCTAAACCTTTTAAGTTTTCACCAAAAGTTTCTAACTCTCTCAAAATTGGTTGTTTTGGGTTAGTAGCTTTGAGTCAACATATTTTCTCAAAGTTTTATTCCAAAAAACTTCTTCATAATAAAACCATTATCTTTATTTGGCTAGAATTAGGCTAATTTAATTAATCCATTCTTAATATTTCCAATTTTCATTTCTAAAACCATGGGTTGGTTCCTAGGGTCAGTAAGGTCACTACAAATCATTTTGCAAAGGTTTTGTTATTAAATTCAATTTTAAACAATTTTTATACTCTAAACAAGTACACACATGTTTCTGCAAATTCAACCAAGCTAACAGATACTATTTTCAAAACTAAGGCTATGGTTAGCTAGGGCTTGTTCTCCTGAATTCAACGACATAACATTTGTAAAATTTGGACGTGTGGATCCAAAGTTATAAGGGTTTGAAAATGGCATTTAAATCTGTTTTCAAAATCTGTTTTAAACAGACAGGTGACACGCGGCGTCATTCCATTGGTTGATACCGGTTCGGGTGGATCGTGTGCTGCGGAGTGTTGGATTTAAGTTGGATCGTGCGGCACAGAACGCGTACCTCTTCGCGGTAAGTGATCTAATCGCACCCGTTCAAACTAGATCCTACGGTACTAGCTCGCTGGACCAAAAGTGAGCGGCGCCGACGGCGGCTAACGGCGGCGTACGGCCAGGCGGTGGCGCTACGGCGGCTACAGGAAGCAAAGAGGAGAGAAAAAGTGCTCACCAGAATCGCAGGGCTGTGGGTGATGCTCGACGTGCTGTTGTCTTGACAAGGGGCGCTCGGAGTTGTCCTAGATTGCTCGCCGGAGTTAGAGCTGGCGTCGGACGGCTCTGTTCGTGGTCGACGGCGATGCTGTAGATCACGCGGGGGCAAGACAGGAGCATGGTCAGGTGCGTAAGACCAAGGAGAAGACGCTCGCGTGATCGAGGAGCAGAGGGGCGGTCGGATTTCACCTGGGGAATGCGCCGGAGTCGGAGGCAGACGCGGCGGTGCTCGGAGTTTGTCGAGGACGGTGTTTTGGGGCGCTCGCGGTCGAACGAAGAGCACAGGGAGGTTTGTCTGGGAGTGGGGAAGCTGTAAGTGTGCTCAGGGAGGATTGGGGTGGTGTGTGTTGGCCGCAATCGAAGATAGGAGCTCGTCGGAGACAGCGGAGTTTGAGGAGAAATTGGAGCGGCCTGGTGGCGAAGAGAGGTTGGCGTCTGAGGGGAACGGAAGGAAAGGAGCTGGCGTTTTATCGAGCACAGTCAAGGCGAGTAATGGTGGCGGCATTATGACGAATTAAGTCCGCGGAATCACTGCAGGAAACGGCGACGAGGGAGGAAGAAGGGGTCGCGCGGGTGTGAGAGAAGAACAGGAGCGGTGGGGTCTACCTGTCAGTGAGAAAAGAAACGAGGGGAAGGGTCCACTAGTCAGTTGCTTTGCGGGTTGTTTCAGCGGTGTGGAGAAACGGTTCGGGGAGAGAGTAGATGGGCTAGGTGGGCTGCTGCTGGGCTGTTGGGTTGGGTCGATTCCTTTCTTATTTTTTTTTATTCTGTGTTCTTTTCCTTTTCTATTTTATTTTCTGTTTTGAATTTCCAATCAAACAAACATCAACCAAATCAATTCAAACAACACTTCAAATTTTGTAATATTGAAATTAGTTCTGTTTAGTAATATGGTCAAAAGCCCAAAATAAAATAATAAAAACTTTATTAATCCAATCTTTAATTAAATAAAATGGAACTTTATTTATTTAACATGGTTTGATTTATTTAATAAAAACTTCATTTGATAACACTTTTCAAATTTAAATCAGTAGGTTTAATTGGAATTAAAGAATATTTGGAAGATTTGTTTTTAAAACAAAATAACCTCTTATTTTAGGGTCCATTAGTAAAAATGGGCCTTAGTTATTAAATCAAATAGAGTTTGATTCTATTAATAAATTCTTCATTTGAAACCTAAATATTTTCCAAACCAAATCAGTAGGTTTATTTGGAATTATTAAATACTTGGAAACTTGTTGTTAAAACAAAATAACATTTTATTTTAGAGTCCATTATTAATTAAAATAACATAGATTTTTATTATTAAATCAACTTGGGTTTGTTTTATTGAGAATTTTTATTTTAAAATCTAAAATAAAGCCAAAACACTTTAGTAGGTTTTATCTGAAAATATAAAGTACTTGGAAAACTTTATTAAACTAAACAATTAAGTTTTTGATGGTTTATAATTGATAGAATCTTTATTAAGAAAACTTGGATATTAAATCCTTTACTAATTTTTATCAAAACAAATTGTTTGATTCAAAGACTTGGCCAAGGTTTAATTTGGCTCTATAAAACAATCTTTATCTATAAAACTTTTATTTTAATTGAAAACCAAATCCTTTTATTTTAATGATCAAAAGAGTATTTCCAAAATATTTTGTTTTCCTTTATTTAAAATATTTATCTTTTTAAATCCCTTTAGGACTTTATTTGATTCAAATGGGTTTGAGGTTCCATTTAAATTCTAAAAGTTTCTTCTGGCCTTGAAATTCACACAAAGTTTTGTTTTATTAATTTATTTTCACATTACAAGATTTGGAAAATCTTGGGATGTGACAGGCTACCACCCTTAAAATAAATCTCGTCCCGAGATTTGGGAAGGCTGGGGTTACAAGCAAGTTCAAAACAACTAGGGTACTACCACCCTTAAAAAAAAATTCAAACAAAAATTACATATTGGCCTTCTTGGGTCCCGAAAACTCCTCTAAGCAACTTTTGCTTTATTTCTATACTTGACTCATGGGCCAAGGTTGAGCTTTTCCATAGGTTTGTTCAACTTGTTTTTCATCCTTTCTGGACAGTTGCTTGCATAATGTCCTGGATTCTTGCAGTTGAAACAATTAATGTCCTTGAGTTCTTTGCGTTGCTCTTGTGGGCAAGTTGCTACATAGTGGCCTGGTTCTTTGCAGTTGTTGCACCACACTTGATCAATCTCTTTATTCTTCTTGTTTTCTGGACATCCACTGGAGTAGTGTCCCATTTCCTTACATTTGCGACATTGCACAAGGCTCATGTCTTGCTTGGGCTTCTTGATTTTCCTTAATCCTTTGAATTGGGTTGTCTTGTTTGGAGGTAGAAGTGGTCCTTTTCCTTTGGTAGACTTGGATCCTTCTTGTTTCCTTTGTTCCACCATGGCATAGATAGGACATAGACCAGGAGTATGATCACTTCCTTCACACAGGTAGCAAGTATCTTGAGAGGTAGGACATTGTCCAACAGGATGATCTTCTTCACAATTGGGGCATTGTCCTTCATGCTCCTTGGAAGTATGATCCTTGTCTCCACATATAGTGCAAGCTGGGGCTCCATCTAGAACAATATTCTTTTCATCCTTGTTATCATAAACTCTCTTTGGATAGTTTTCTTCCATGCTAATCATTTGATTAGTCACCTTAAGCATCAGTTGAGACTGCTCTTCCAAAAACCTTTGGAGTGCTGGATCCTTATCACTATTGTTGACTAGGAACTGAGCTGTTAGTTGGTTCAACTGGTGTTGGGTTGCTATGAGTTCTTTCATGCTATCAGCTTGGTTGGTGTTGGTGTCATCAACCTTGGAGTCCTTTGGAGTAGTCATCTGTTTGGGTTGAAGGGAGTTTAGAATAGGCAAGATATTTCTAAGGAATTATTTCTAATCACACACATCACAATTTACACAAACAATGTGCATGCAATCACAAACAATCATTTCACTCAATAAACAAAGTTCAAGCACATTTTTAGGCAACAAAATACTTTTGTTACACCACATAAGTTGGTGTGTTTGTCTTAACTATAAATTATGGTGGTCCATCTATATGGTTTACTTGTGATTTTTCCTTCCTTCATGATTCTTCTTACTTGAGATCATGGTTTCTTTGAGAAAAACTCTTGGTTGCAATACTTCAAAGTTGTTGATGGCTTCTTCTTATTTTGCATTCCCTTAGTCTCTAAATCTTGAGCAAGATTTCCTTGTTTCACTTGTGGTCCTTAGTAATTTCTAAGTTGGAAGTCCTTGGTGAATATGCTGAAGATGTTGAAGTCATTAGAGTTGAAGAAATTGAAGAAGTCCTTTGCATATGGTGTTGTCTTTGGTCATGGGTTGGCTTTTCCATCAAGTTGATGTAGAAGAGGTGTAGTGTTAAACCAAAATGGTTGAGGAAAGAGTTTACAAGTGTTTTTGTAAATAAGTTTTAGAGCAAAATACAACTCCTATTTTTCTAAGGGTTTTTGTCCAATCCTAGGGTTTACAAATCCTACAGGCAACACAATGCTCTGATACCATCTGTAGAGGTCCCAACCCAATAAGTTGGGTTCCTCCTGTGTTTTACAATGCTAGTCCCTGGATCAATAGCTAGCATCCACAGTTAAGATGTAATATCAAGATACAAAGGTCATAATATAAATTTATAACCAGGAATAACATAAGTTTATTACATCAAACAAAGCTCATTTGGCTATTATATTACATTTTGCAGCGGAATAACTATAAGTATGGGTCCATCATCTTCAAAGTGCCACAGGCAGATGTTGGTTGTAGACTTTGTAGTCCTAGTCAATCAAACAATCTTCATTAAAAACAATCAACCTGCAACATTACAAGTTACAGCCACAAGGGTCAATACATTTTGAATTGTATTGGCAAGCTTCACTTTTATATATAAGAGTGGATCCTATCATTATATGCATATTTGGCTAAGTAGAGTTTAAGGCTTATTTGCATAAATCATTGTTTTGTCCTATCTTTCCAAAAAGGGTTTTAAAATCCTTTGTCAAATTTCTTTTCCAAGTTCCTTGAACTCCTTGGTAGAAACTCAAGTGTTCAAATCCTTGTCAAAATCTCTTGAGCACCTTGGTAACCCCAAGTGCAACAAGTTTTATCAAAACTCATGAGTTCCTTGGTAACCCCAAGTACATCATGCTCTTGAGCACCTTGGTAACCCCAAGTGCAACAAGCTTTACAAAATCTCTTTGAATTCCTTGGTAGACACACAAGGGCATCAAGTTTTTATATTAGAAGTTGGAATGTCGAGATCTCCCATAGTTCAAACTTTAGTTGCTCAGTATTGTCCATAACCGGGGACACGGCTAAGTACTTAGATTTTATTAACTTCTGCAGAAGGAGTACACTTTACCCACATGACACAATCCCATCTTGTTGCCACCAGTGGCCTACTGGATTAGTGCTCACCAAGATGGAGTACTGGCAGACTGAGAATGTGACGAAGTCTTTCCAAAAGGTCCTCCCATACACCATTGCTAGCTTTGTCTTCAGCCCCCATGAAGCATTCCAGATCCCCATGTCCAGTAACTAAAGACAATGTATGGGTCTTCCTAATGTAATTGACTAAGCCAGAGCCATAATAGCATGTGGTTGCACACGAAAGCCACAATTGGAGAAGCATGTTTGATCTCTAAGTTTCCTAGGTGGTTTTATTTTGGAGCACAACACAAAGTGATTGCCATAGACATGGTTCCCTTTTGTTGCCACCTTCTCCAAAACTTAAGTATCCTCCACCTAGGTGGTTCATTGAGTCCTTGTTTTATTATGTAAAACACAAGTCCTTTTCTCAACCTTTGTAAAATCTCAACATGTATCTCTTTTTCAAATTATAGCATATAGCAGGGCTAAGTATGTACAACTTCAATATTTTCACTAAGGAGTGTATAGGGAATCCTATTAGGATTTAGCATTGCATAAGTACAGAAATATCTTTTCATGCATATTTTCATAAATCCACTAAGTATATTAAAATAGTAGGACTTTAAATGATAGTGTCACTTGCCTTTTTGGTAGGGAATGAGAGTTTTACTTCTTGATCTTGCTAGACTCACTCTTTGTTAATTTCACTACAAGTCAATCAAGCAATTCACCAAATCAACTAACATTCCAAACCAAGGTTAAACAAACAATTTCACACACATAGCAATGGAGTCTAAGTCATGCAAAGGTGGGTTTTTCTTGCAAGGTTGGTCTCTACTAGGTTTATAAACTTTGTAAGGTCCACATTGGTCATTTACCAAAATGGCAAAGTCATTAGTTAGAGAGTTTTGCTCAAAATCTATTTTAAAATCCATTCAACATTTTATGTAGTGAAAAATAGTTTTATTAAATCTAAACCTTTTAAGTTTTCACCAAAAGTTTCTAACTCTCTCAAAATTGGTTGTTTTGGGTTAGTAGCTTTGAGTCAACATATTTTCTCAAAGTTTTATTCCAAAAAACTTCTTCATAATAAAACCATTATCTTTATTTGGCTAGAATTAGGCTAATTTAATTAATCCATTCTTAATATTTCCAATTTTCATTTCTAAAACCATGGGTTGGTTCCTAGGGTCAGTAAGGTCACTACAAATCATTTTGCAAAGGTTTAGTTATTAAATTCAATTTTAAACAATTTTTATACTCTAAACAAGTACACACATGTTTCTGCAAATTCAACCAAGCTAACAGATACTATTTTCAAAACTAAGGCTATGGTTAGCTAGGGCTTGTTCTCCTGAATTCAACGACATAAAATTTGTAAAATTTGGACGTGTGGATCCAAAGTTATAAGGGTTTGAAAATGGCATTTAAATCTGTTTTCAAAATCTGTTTTAAACAGACAGGTGACACGCGGCGTCATTCCATTGGTTGATACCGGTTCGGGTGGATCGTGTGCTGCGGAGTGTTGGATTTAAGTTGGATCGTGCGGCACAGAACGCGTACCTCTTCGCGGTAAGTGATCTAATCGCACCCGTTCAAACTAGATCCTACGGTACTAGCTCGCTGGACCAAAAGTGAGCGGCGCCGACGGCGGCTAACGGCGGCGTACGGCCAGGCGGTGGCGCTACGGCGGCTACAGGAAGCAAAGAGGAGAGAAAAAGTCCTCACCAGAATCGCAGGGCTGTGGTGATGCTCGACGTGCTGTTGTCTTGACAAGGGGCGCTCGGAGTTGTCCTAGATTGCTCGCCGGAGTTAGAGCTGGCGTCGGACGGCTCTGTTCGTGGTCGACGGCGATGCTGTAGATCACGCGGGGGCAAGACAGGAGCATGGTCAGGTGCGTAAGACCAAGGAGAAGACGCTCGCGTGATCGAGGAGCAGAGGGGCGGTCGGATTTCACCTGGGGAATGCGCCGGAGTCGGAGGCAGACGCGGCGGTGCTCGGAGTTTGTCGAGGACGGTGTTTTGGGGCGCTCGCGGTCGAACGAAGAGCACAGGGAGGTTTGTCTGGGAGTGGGGAAGCTGTAAGTGTGCTCAGGGAGGATTGGGGTGGTGTGTGTTGGCCGCAATCGAAGATAGGAGCTCGTCGGAGACAGCGGAGTTTGAGGAGAAATTGGAGCGGCCTGGTGGCGAAGAGAGGTTGGCGTCTGAGGGGAACGGAAGGAAAGGAGCTGGCGTTTTATCGAGCACAGTCAAGGCGAGTAATGGTGGCGGCATTATGACGAATTAAGTCCGCGGAATCACTGCAGGAAACGGCGACGAGGGAGGAAGAAGGGGTCGCGCGGGTGTGAGAGAAGAACAGGAGCGGTGGGGTCTACCTGTCAGTGAGAAAAGAAACGAGGGGAAGGGTCCACTAGTCAGTTGCTTTGCGGGTTGTTTCAGCGGTGTGGAGAAACGGTTCGGGGAGAGAGTAGATGGGCTAGGTGGGCTGCTGCTGGGCTGTTGGGTTGGGTCGATTCCTTTCTTATTTTTTTTTATTCTGTGTTCTTTTCCTTTTCTATTTTATTTTCTGTTTTGAATTTCCAATCAAACAAACATCAACCAAATCAATTCAAACAACACTTCAAATTTTGTAATATTGAAATTAGTTCTGTTTAGTAATATGGTCAAAAGCCCAAAATAAAATAATAAAAACTTTATTAATCCAATCTTTAATTAAATAAAATGGAACTTTATTTATTTAACATGGTTTGATTTATTTAATAAAAACTTCATTTGATAACACTTTTCAAATTTAAATCAGTAGGTTTAATTGGAATTAAAGAATATTTGGAAGATTTGTTTTTAAAACAAAATAACCTCTTATTTTAGGGTCCATTAGTAAAAATGGGCCTTAGTTATTAAATCAAATAGAGTTTGATTCTATTAATAAATTCTTCATTTGAAACCTAAATATTTTCCAAACCAAATCAGTAGGTTTATTTGGAATTATTAAATACTTGGAAACTTGTTGTTAAAACAAAATAACATTTTATTTTAGAGTCCATTATTAATTAAAATAACATAGATTTTTATTATTAAATCAACTTGGGTTTGTTTTATTGAGAATTTTTATTTTAAAATCTAAAATAAAGCCAAAACACTTTAGTAGGTTTTATCTGAAAATATAAAGTACTTGGAAAACTTTATTAAACTAAACAATTAAGTTTTTGATGGTTTATAATTGATAGAATCTTTATTAAGAAAACTTGGATATTAAATCCTTTACTAATTTTTATCAAAACAAATTGTTTGATTCAAAGACTTGGCCAAGGTTTAATTTGGCTCTATAAAACAATCTTTATCTATAAAACTTTTATTTTAATTGAAAACCAAATCCTTTTATTTTAATGATCAAAAGAGTATTTCCAAAATATTTTGTTTTCCTTTATTTAAAATGTTTATCTTTTTAAATCCCTTTAGGACTTTATTTGATTCAAATGGGTTTGAGGTTCCATTTAAATTCTAAAAGTTTCTTCTGGCCTTGAAATTCACACAAAGTTTTGTTTTATTAATTTATTTTCACATTACAAGATTTGGAAAATCTTGGGATGTGACAGGCTACCACCCTTAAAATAAATCTCGTCCCGAGATTTGGGAAGGCTGGGGTTACAAGCAAGTTCAAAACAACTAGGGTACTACCACCCTTAAAAAAAAATTCAAACAAAAATTACATATTGGCCTTCTTGGGTCCCGAAAACTCCTCTAAGCAACTTTTGCTTTATTTCTATACTTGACTCATGGGCCAAGGTTGAGCTTTTCCATAGGTTTGTTCAACTTGTTTTTCATCCTTTCTGGACAGTTGCTTGCATAATGTCCTGGATTCTTGCAGTTGAAACAATTAATGTCCTTGAGTTCTTTGCGTTGCTCTTGTGGGCAAGTTGCTACATAGTGGCCTGGTTCTTTGCAGTTGTTGCACCACACTTGATCAATCTCTTTATTCTTCTTGTTTTCTGGACATCCACTGGAGTAGTGTCCCATTTCCTTACATTTGCGACATTGCACAAGGCTCATGTCTTGCTTGGGCTTCTTGATTTTCCTTAATCCTTTGAATTGGGTTGTCTTGTTTGGAGGTAGAAGTGGTCCTTTTCCTTTGGTAGACTTGGATCCTTCTTGTTTCCTTTGTTCCACCATGGCATAGATAGGACATAGACCAGGAGTATGATCACTTCCTTCACACAGGTAGCAAGTATCTTGAGAGGTAGGACATTGTCCAACAGGATGATCTTCTTCACAATTGGGGCATTGTCCTTCATGCTCCTTGGAAGTATGATCCTTGTCTCCACATATAGTGCAAGCTGGGGCTCCATCTAGAACAATATTCTTTTCATCCTTGTTATCATAAACTCTCTTTGGATAGTTTTCTTCCATGCTAATCATTTGATTAGTCACCTTAAGCATCAGTTGAGACTGCTCTTCCAAAAACCTTTGGAGTGCTGGATCCTTATCACTATTGTTGACTAGGAACTGAGCTGTTAGTTGGTTCAACTGGTGTTGGGTTGCTATGAGTTCTTTCATGCTATCAGCTTGGTTGGTGTTGGTGTCATCAACCTTGGAGTCCTTTGGAGTAGTCATCTGTTTGGGTTGAAGGGAGTTTAGAATAGGCAAGATATTTCTAAGGAATTATTTCTAATCACACACATCACAATTTACACAAACAATGTGCATGCAATCACAAACAATCATTTCACTCAATAAACAAAGTTCAAGCACATTTTTAGGCAACAAAATACTTTTGTTACACCACATAAGTTGGTGTGTTTGTCTTAACTATAAATTATGGTGGTCCATCTATATGGTTTACTTGTGATTTTTCCTTCCTTCATGATTCTTCTTACTTGAGATCATGGTTTCTTTGAGAAAAACTCTTGGTTGCAATACTTCAAAGTTGTTGATGGCTTCTTCTTATTTTGCATTCCCTTAGTCTCTAAATCTTGAGCAAGATTTCCTTGTTTCACTTGTGGTCCTTAGTAATTTCTAAGTTGGAAGTCCTTGGTGAATATGCTGAAGATGTTGAAGTCATTAGAGTTGAAGAAATTGAAGAAGTCCTTTGCATATGGTGTTGTCTTTGGTCATGGGTTGGCTTTTCCATCAAGTTGATGTAGAAGAGGTGTAGTGTTAAACCAAAATGGTTGAGGAAAGAGTTTACAAGTGTTTTTGTAAATAAGTTTTAGAGCAAAATACAACTCCTATTTTTCTAAGGGTTTTTGTCCAATCCTAGGGTTTACAAATCCTACAGGCAACACAATGCTCTGATACCATCTGTAGAGGTCCCAACCCAATAAGTTGGGTTCCTCCTGTGTTTTACAATGCTAGTCCCTGGATCAATAGCTAGCATCCACAGTTAAGATGTAATATCAAGATACAAAGGTCATAATATAAATTTATAACCAGGAATAACATAAGTTTATTACATCAAACAAAGCTCATTTGGCTATTATATTACATTTTGCAGCGGAATAACTATAAGTATGGGTCCATCATCTTCAAAGTGCCACAGGCAGATGTTGGTTGTAGACTTTGTAGTCCTAGTCAATCAAACAATCTTCATTAAAAACAATCAACCTGCAACATTACAAGTTACAGCCACAAGGGTCAATACATTTTGAATTGTATTGGCAAGCTTCACTTTTATATATAAGAGTGGATCCTATCATTATATGCATATTTGGCTAAGTAGAGTTTAAGGCTTATTTGCATAAATCATTGTTTTGTCCTATCTTTCCAAAAAGGGTTTTAAAATCCTTTGTCAAATTTCTTTTCCAAGTTCCTTGAACTCCTTGGTAGAAACTCAAGTGTTCAAATCCTTGTCAAAATCTCTTGAGCACCTTGGTAACCCCAAGTGCAACAAGTTTTATCAAAACTCATGAGTTCCTTGGTAACCCCAAGTACATCATGCTCTTGAGCACCTTGGTAACCCCAAGTGCAACAAGCTTTACAAAATCTCTTTGAATTCCTTGGTAGACACACAAGGGCATCAAGTTTTTATATTAGAAGTTGGAATGTCGAGATCTCCCATAGTTCAAACTTTAGTTGCTCAGTATTGTCCATAACCGGGGACACGGCTAAGTACTTAGATTTTATTAACTTCTGCAGAAGGAGTACACTTTACCCACATGACACAATCCCATCTTGTTGCCACCAGTGGCCTACTGGATTAGTGCTCACCAAGATGGAGTACTGGCAGACTGAGAATGTGACGAAGTCTTTCCAAAAGGTCCTCCCATACACCATTGCTAGCTTTGTCTTCAGCCCCCATGAAGCATTCCAGATCCCCATGTCCAGTAACTAAAGACAATGTATGGGTCTTCCTAATGTAATTGACTAAGCCAGAGCCATAATAGCATGTGGTTGCACACGAAAGCCACAATTGGAGAAGCATGTTTGATCTCTAAGTTTCCTAGGTGGTTTTATTTTGGAGCACAACACAAAGTGATTGCCATAGACATGGTTCCCTTTTGTTGCCACCTTCTCCAAAACTTAAGTATCCTCCACCTAGGTGGTTCATTGAGTCCTTGTTTTATTATGTAAAACACAAGTCCTTTTCTCAACCTTTGTAAAATCTCAACATGTATCTCTTTTTCAAATTATAGCATATAGCAGGGCTAAGTATGTACAACTTCAATATTTTCACTAAGGAGTGTATAGGGAATCCTATTAGGATTTAGCATTGCATAAGTACAGAAATATCTTTTCATGCATATTTTCATAAATCCACTAAGTATATTAAAATAGTAGGACTTTAAATGATAGTGTCACTTGCCTTTTTGGTAGGGAATGAGAGTTTTACTTCTTGATCTTGCTAGACTCACTCTTTGTTAATTTCACTACAAGTCAATCAAGCAATTCACCAAATCAACTAACATTCCAAACCAAGGTTAAACAAACAATTTCACACACATAGCAATGGAGTCTAAGTCATGCAAAGGTGGGTTTTTCTTGCAAGGTTGGTCTCTACTAGGTTTATAAACTTTGTAAGGTCCACATTGGTCATTTACCAAAATGGCAAAGTCATTAGTTAGAGAGTTTTGCTCAAAATCTATTTTAAAATCCATTCAACATTTTATGTAGTGAAAAATAGTTTTATTAAATCTAAACCTTTTAAGTTTTCACCAAAAGTTTCTAACTCTCTCAAAATTGGTTGTTTTGGGTTAGTAGCTTTGAGTCAACATATTTTCTCAAAGTTTTATTCCAAAAAACTTCTTCATAATAAAACCATTATCTTTATTTGGCTAGAATTAGGCTAATTTAATTAATCCATTCTTAATATTTCCAATTTTCATTTCTAAAACCATGGGTTGGTTCCTAGGGTCAGTAAGGTCACTACAAATCATTTTGCAAAGGTTTAGTTATTAAATTCAATTTTAAACAATTTTTATACTCTAAACAAGTACACACATGTTTCTGCAAATTCAACCAAGCTAACAGATACTATTTTCAAAACTAAGGCTATGGTTAGCTAGGGCTTGTTCTCCTGAATTCAACGACATAAAATTTGTAAAATTTGGACGTGTGGATCCAAAGTTATAAGGGTTTGAAAATGGCATTTAAATCTGTTTTCAAAATCTGTTTTAAACAGACAGGTGACACGCGGCGTCATTCCATTGGTTGATACCGGTTCGGGTGGATCGTGTGCTGCGGAGTGTTGGATTTAAGTTGGATCGTGCGGCACAGAACGCGTACCTCTTCGCGGTAAGTGATCTAATCGCACCCGTTCAAACTAGATCCTACGGTACTAGCTCGCTGGACCAAAAGTGAGCGGCGCCGACGGCGGCTAACGGCGGCGTACGGCCAGGCGGTGGCGCTACGGCGGCTACAGGAAGCAAAGAGGAGAGAAAAAGTCCTCACCAGAATCGCAGGGCTGTGGTGATGCTCGACGTGCTGTTGTCTTGACAAGGGGCGCTCGGAGTTGTCCTAGATTGCTCGCCGGAGTTAGAGCTGGCGTCGGACGGCTCTGTTCGTGGTCGACGGCGATGCTGTAGATCACGCGGGGGCAAGACAGGAGCATGGTCAGGTGCGTAAGACCAAGGAGAAGACGCTCGCGTGATCGAGGAGCAGAGGGGCGGTCGGATTTCACCTGGGGAATGCGCCGGAGTCGGAGGCAGACGCGGCGGTGCTCGGAGTTTGTCGAGGACGGTGTTTTGGGGCGCTCGCGGTCGAACGAAGAGCACAGGGAGGTTTGTCTGGGAGTGGGGAAGCTGTAAGTGTGCTCAGGGAGGATTGGGGTGGTGTGTGTTGGCCGCAATCGAAGATAGGAGCTCGTCGGAGACAGCGGAGTTTGAGGAGAAATTGGAGCGGCCTGGTGGCGAAGAGAGGTTGGCGTCTGAGGGGAACGGAAGGAAAGGAGCTGGCGTTTTATCGAGCACAGTCAAGGCGAGTAATGGTGGCGGCATTATGACGAATTAAGTCCGCGGAATCACTGCAGGAAACGGCGACGAGGGAGGAAGAAGGGGTCGCGCGGGTGTGAGAGAAGAACAGGAGCGGTGGGGTCTACCTGTCAGTGAGAAAAGAAACGAGGGGAAGGGTCCACTAGTCAGTTGCTTTGCGGGTTGTTTCAGCGGTGTGGAGAAACGGTTCGGGGAGAGAGTAGATGGGCTAGGTGGGCTGCTGCTGGGCTGTTGGGTTGGGTCGATTCCTTTCTTATTTTTTTTTATTCTGTGTTCTTTTCCTTTTCTATTTTATTTTCTGTTTTGAATTTCCAATCAAACAAACATCAACCAAATCAATTCAAACAACACTTCAAATTTTGTAATATTGAAATTAGTTCTGTTTAGTAATATGGTCAAAAGCCCAAAATAAAATAATAAAAACTTTATTAATCCAATCTTTAATTAAATAAAATGGAACTTTATTTATTTAACATGGTTTGATTTATTTAATAAAAACTTCATTTGATAACACTTTTCAAATTTAAATCAGTAGGTTTAATTGGAATTAAAGAATATTTGGAAGATTTGTTTTTAAAACAAAATAACCTCTTATTTTAGGGTCCATTAGTAAAAATGGGCCTTAGTTATTAAATCAAATAGAGTTTGATTCTATTAATAAATTCTTCATTTGAAACCTAAATATTTTCCAAACCAAATCAGTAGGTTTATTTGGAATTATTAAATACTTGGAAACTTGTTGTTAAAACAAAATAACATTTTATTTTAGAGTCCATTATTAATTAAAATAACATAGATTTTTATTATTAAATCAACTTGGGTTTGTTTTATTGAGAATTTTTATTTTAAAATCTAAAATAAAGCCAAAACACTTTAGTAGGTTTTATCTGAAAATATAAAGTACTTGGAAAACTTTATTAAACTAAACAATTAAGTTTTTGATGGTTTATAATTGATAGAATCTTTATTAAGAAAACTTGGATATTAAATCCTTTACTAATTTTTATCAAAACAAATTGTTTGATTCAAAGACTTGGCCAAGTTTTAATTTGGCTCTATAAAACAATCTTTATCTATAAAACTTTTATTTTAATTGAAAACCAAATCCTTTTATTTTAATGATCAAAAGAGTATTTCCAAAATATTTTGTTTTCCTTTATTTAAAATGTTTATCTTTTTAAATCCCTTTAGGACTTTATTTGATTCAAATGGGTTTGAGGTTCCATTTAAATTCTAAAAGTTTCTTCTGGCCTTGAAATTCACACAAAGTTTTGTTTTATTAATTTATTTTCACATTACAAGATTTGGAAAATCTTGGGATGTGACACCTATGAACGAAGTTTCAATTATCTCTAGGAAAGTTTCACAAGCGTCATGTGATCAAAAATCAAAAAACTCCAAAATTCCATCCACATGGAGTTTTTCATGTTTTCTTTCCAATATAATTTAAACGGCGATGTCACTTCCTAAGTGATCTTTCAATCAATTTGTCTTTCGATATCTTTAGCACTAGTTTTATGGATGTGATTTCTCCAACGAGATTTGCGAATCCATCTTTTATGGATTACGGCAATTATTTGAACAACCCTTTTGTTCTCATAATACCTGATAAAACAAATCTTTGAAGGCAAGCTTTGATGTTTAACGAGCAACACAATAACCCTTTATTTGTTCTCGATGAACATCATCACATATTCTTTTGCTAGTTACTTAGGCCATTGTAGTTCATGAATTGTGTTGTTTCGTATGACGATTCACACCAACAAATTCAGTATCAAATACTTGAGAACCACATTGTTTAATAAGCAAAGAATATAGCCATAACATGTATATCATCTATATACTTAAGCTGAACAATTCTAGTCTTTTCTTTTCTGCCATATATTTATGAGATTCTCTTTCAATATTTCCTTTTCTGTTTGAAAGAATCTATCAACATCAATAGTGGAGTCATACATATGATATATAGTCCAAAGCGTGTATAGTTAAATACCAATGTCTTTGGACTTGCACTTTGAAGTAGATCACCATCATCGAATGTTTGGTGTTCTTTCAAATTCCTTTCTTTAGTAATCTCTTGGTGTAGTAAACATTTTACCTACATCAAATATTCACCCTTATCATGGAATTATCCATGATCAAGCTACTTTTAGCTTATAACGGTGAAACATGAGTATAATGTTGCTCTCCAAATCCTTTTGGACGATTAGGACAACTAGTGTCTCCAACCTTTTGCAATTTCTCATCAAATATGAGAACATGACTTTTGCCATATTATACTCTATCATGTTGTAACCAATACTTTGTTTCAGATATCACAATATCTTCCACACATCATGGTTTCTGAAACAACTCTTTCAGATCCTAGATAACCTTGATATTAAGAGAATCCTTTGAATATCAAGAATCATGGAGACAAACATGATACTTATATACTAACACTTGGAATTGTTACTCTTGATTTAATACTAATCATTAAACTTCATGGAGTAACTGGAACTTACTGAAAGTTTGCAATAGGACTTTTAAACTTTAGATTAACACTTCAAAACAATACGATACCAGTTCGTAAAGTAACTAACCAGAATTCTATAGTTCTATCATCTCAATTATAACTAAGCGCAAGGTGGTAAACGGATGCCAATGACTACAACAACTATGCAAATTCACTTTGATTTAGTTTATGATAAATTGAGTTCTAATTAATAATTAAATTAACCTAGGTGAACTCCCACTCAAAACAATATCCCTCACATTGTTTTAGTGATCACACGAACCAAATCCACCACATCAAAACCGATCATCACGAGAGTTGATATAGCTTCAATGGCGAACAATCAACATGTTCATCATATCTACTATATGACTCATGCTCTACCTTTCGGTAATCCGTGTTCCTGAGGCCATGTCTGTACATGCTAGGCTCGTCAAGATCAAACCTTAGTTTTCGCATGAGCAAATCTGGCTTGCTCACGTTGTATACACTTGTAGAATCTAACACACCCGATCATCACGTGGTGCTTCGAAACAACAAGCTTTAGCAACGGTGCTAACTAAGGGTGAACACTTTATGACTTGAAATTCATGTGCATGAGGGATCATCTTATAATGCTACCGTCGTCTACTAAGCAATACAAGATGCATAAAGGATTAACATCACATGCAATTCATAATATGTGATATGATATGGCCTTTCTTCTTTGTGCTTCCGATCTCCATCTTCAAGCATGGACATGATCTCCATCATCACCGACATTGCATCAAGGTCAATAATGCTTCTCCATGGTTGTTGTCCACCGGCTTCAACTATTACAACTACTTTGAATAGACACGCGGGTCTTAACAGAATTTAAAGACAACCATATGGCTCCTACCGGTTGCCAACTTACAATAAGGAACATTGCATACATCATATATAATCACAATCATGGCCATATCACATCACAGCACACCCCTGCAAAACAAAGTTAGACGCCTCTAATTTTCTTTGCATGTTTTACGTGGTTTGGGGCTTTCAATAAGTGTCGTTCTAACTTACGAACAAGAACCACAACATTGATACTAGTATTGTCAATCACCCGTTGTAAATTGGATCTTAACTATGCTAGGAGAAACAGGCACCCGCAAAGCCACTTATGCAATACAAGTTGCATGTCAAGCGTGGAGCAAGTCTCATGAACGATGTCATGTAAAGTTAGCCCGGGCCGCTTCATCCCAACATACCGCAAGATGCAAAGTACACAAGAAGCAATCGACAATAAAAGCATCAACGCCCACAATGACCATTGTGTTCTACTCGTGCAACAGATCTACATATAGACACGGCTCTGATACCACTGTAGGGGTTCGTAGCATGGAAAACAAAAAATTTCTATCGCATACAAACAAACAAGCCAAGATCTATCTACTAGATTGTAGCAACGAGTCGATGGAATAACTTACCCTCAAAGATTCCAAAGCGGTTAACGAGAGAAGATTCTCGTGGGTGATGTAGTCGTACTCTTTCCGATCTCAAGATTGTGTAGACGATCCTTCCAGCGCCACGTTCCGGCAGCGCTCCCGCAGTCGGTCACACGTTCGGTACTCGACGAAGACCTTCCTCTCCCTTGTTCCAGCAGGCAGCGGAGGTTGTAGCACTCTCCTCGTGATTCCGGCAGCACAACGGCGTGGTACCGGAAGTAGAGGGGAGATCTCGCAGGGCTTCGCCTTAAGCCGGAGCGAGTATGGTGGATTATGAGAGAGGGCTATTAGTGGTCTAGAGTTTAGACACACCAATTAGAAGGCTCTAAACCGCAGGCTAAAGCAATTAGAAGCTCTAAACCAAAACGGCTCTAAACCGGAGATTAGAGGTAGAAACTTGTGTGTCTCAAGGAGGAGGCCCTGCCCCTCCTTTTATAGGTGGAGGGGCTAGGCGCGCCAGGGAGGGAGGGGAGTACCTCCCCAACTCGGCCTAGGGCTGGCCGCCGGCTTGGAGGAGAGGAACTCCTCCTCCAAGTTGGTTTCAACCTCCTCTTGCTTGTTTCCCACAGTTTCCTGTTTCCCACAGTTTCCTGTTTTCCACAGTTTCCTGTTTTAGCCGTTTGACTTTCAAACTGGCAGTTTGACTTTCAAGTTTTGGAACAGCAAGAACACTTAGTACATGATGCAATCATTCAATGACACATTCATGTACCCTCCCCCCCGGAGTGCCGGACAATCCGGAACCTTCTAGAACATTCCCGATGAAAACACCGGAATCATTCCCGAACTCCGAAACGGGACTTTCTTATATGAATCTTATTCTCCGGACCATTCCAGATCACCTCGTGATATCCTGGATCCCATCCGAGACTCCGAACAACATTCGGTCTCTTTCTCATAATACCATAACTACTCAAAACAACGGCGAATCCTTAAGTGTGTCTCCCTACGGTTCGTGAATTATGCGGACATGATCGAGACACTTCTCCGAACAATAACCAATAGAGGAATCTGGAAATTCATATGGCTCCCACATATTTCTACGATTACTTTGCGATCGAATGAACCACTTACATACGATACCAATTTCCCTTTGTCTCACGATAGTTTACTTATCCGAGGTTATGATCGTCGGTATCTCTGCATACCTAGTTCAACCTCGTTACTGATAAGTACTCTTTTCTCGTTCCCGTGATATGTGATCCCTTGTGAGCCAGTCACATGCTTGCAAGCTAATTGGATGACATTTCACCGAGAGGGCCCAGAGTATATCTATCCGTCATATGGATGGACAAATCCCACTCTTGATCCATGTGTTTCAACCAATACTTTCTGAACACTCAATGCCACCTTTATAGCCACCCTGTTACGGTGTGGTGTTTGATGACATCAAAGCATCCATCCGGTAAAGGTGATATGCATGATCTCATGGTCGAAGGAATTAGGTTACTATGTATCAGAAAGCATATAGCAATTGAACTAATGAAATGACTTGATCTTTATGCTACGCTTATCTATAGGAGTATGTCCATCACATCATTCTCCTAATGATATGATCCTGTTGTTAATAACATCTCTATGTTCATGATCAGGAAACCATGATCATATATTAACCAACAAGCTAGTTTAACAAGAGGCTTTACTAGGGACTCTTATTTTAGTTTACAAATCACACAAGTATTAATGTTTCCGGTTAATACAATTATAGCATGGTATGTAAACATTTATCATAAGTGTGAAGATATGATAATAACCACTTTATTATTGCCTCTTGGGCATATCTCCAACATATAGCTGAGTTAAAAACTTTATACTGTAGCCCCCAAGCCTCCAATCGAAAACTGAATTAGTTCCGACTAGATTCTCAAAGAAAAGCTAAGCATGTTGCTAGGTTAAAAACTCTCGTTGTAGCCCCCGAGCGTCTAGGTGGAGGATTTCCGGCTAGACGCTCCAAGTAGACTAAACAACGCTTTAACTTTTTTGTTTTTTCCCCAGAACGAGAATTGCTTGGAGGGGCATGGCCAATGACAAGTACCAGAAGTTGCGTGCAGATCTTGAAGCCGAAAAGGGTAAAACTGCCTTCTTGAAGGAACAGATCATCAAAAACAAGAGTCTATTTTCTTTTTTGCGCATTCCGTCTTGATTTTGTGCCTACATTATCCGAGTACTCACTGTGTACTTTGTCTCCGACTTTGCAGAACATGTTGCCAAGGCCAAGGACATTGTCGAGCAGTCCAAGCACATCCAGCAGCTGGACAGCGAGAACAAGATCCTTAAGGAGGAGAGCAAAGACATGCTGAAAATGCATGAGGATTCAATGAAAGCCCTGCAGGACTCCGCCACCACGGAAATCAATCGCTTGAAGGAGGAGCTTGCGATCTTAAAAGATCAGAAGCAAGCTGCCGATGAGAAAAATCAACGCCATAACGAGGCGTATAAGCTCCTCCAACAAGAGAAAGAATCCTTGGCGGACATCCTCTGGCAAGCTGAGGCCAACATCTTCAGTATGTTTTTCTCCGCCTTGGTTTTCTATAGTCTGGATACTTTGAATAGTTGAACTCATGCGCTCCTTTTCGGAATTTTTAGCTCCTATGGGTTTGACCCATTCACCTCCTCCGGCCAAGGAATGCATGGTTCTTGCCGGCAACTTTATCAACACCGCCATCACGCAAGCCAAGGAGATCGCCAAGCCCCTTCAAATCAACATAAAAGCATCAGACTCTGTGGTGAAGTACTCGGAGATCCTGCGCCGAGCCCCCGAGCGTATCACAAGCTGGAAAGCTTCATGTGCACGGGCCGGTGCAAGGATGGCGTTGTCAATGGTGAAGGCACACTATGAAGATGCCGACATCGACATGGTGACCTCCGGGATCCCCGACGTGGATGACGATGGCAAGGCTATCAATCATGAATCCATCTTGTCGTCACTCGCGGGCTATGACACCAGAGTCGTCGAGTTGGTTGACGTCAATGTCTTCGTGCCTAGGAATGTCATTGATGACGGCGACCACAGCTCCTCCGAGTCTCTTCACACAGCCGACTTCGAGGGTGGCTCTCCAGCTGGTGATGATGCTGCCTCCAAGTCACCTGTGCCAAAGGAGTGAAAGAACAACTTTGTAATATTTGTTTCTCCTTTGGTGTGTATGCGGAAGAAAACTTCGTTTATGTAACTTAAGGCGGAAAACAATGGTTGTTATTTCCTGCTACTCAAGAACTAGTTTCCAACATGTATATATTTTTTAAGCAAGTGCTGGCTTATCCATTACTTTGGTCTTTATGCTTGACTTTTCATGAGTCGGAAGACTCGTTGTCGGAACCATGCGCTTAGGTGATGATGCCCAATGGCACCATCGATAACCTGAGCACAAAATCGCCGACAATAAGTGTCGAAAGTCACTACTCCAGAATCTACATAAAAACGACAAAGAACGTGTAGACCAGAAAACTTAAGCTAACGCCCGTAGGCGGAATTTTCACAAGTGCAAATGCAAAGCTTGTGTATAAAGGTTTTACATGATCCAAAAATGAACACTAAAGGAGGTAAAAGACTCAGAAATATGAGTGAACCAGAGAGCTTTATTTCATTGATCATATAAGAGGTACACAATTAGATAAAAATGCTAAGTGTAAAAAGGACGTAGCTGTGCTATGTTCCATGGCCGATCAAGCTCCGGGTAGTCATCATCCGGGTCACGTCGCTTACGCTTATGATCCTCGTTGGGTCTATCCTTCAGTTCACGATTGGCAACGAGGTAGTAAGACCCATTGAGTAGCGCCTTGCTTATGATGAACGGTCCTTCCCATGGCGGGGATAGTTTGTGCGACTTCTTCTGCTTAAGTTCGAGCACCAAATCCCCCTCTTTAAACGAGCGATGCCGAACACGGCGACTATGGTAGCTGCGTAGATTCTGCTGGTAGATGGCGGATCTTTGGCATGCCAAAACGCGCTCCTCCTCGAGAAGGTCCACATCTAGGCATCTGGATTCTTCAGCGTCATCTTCATCGTAGGCGGCAACTCTTGGTGAATCGTGAAGGATGTCAGAAGGAAGGATGGCTTCTGCTCCGTATACCATGAAGTAAGGGGTGTAACCAGTGGATCTGTTGGGTGTAGTTCGTAAACTCCACAACACGGATAGAAATTCTTCCACCCAGGCCCCATCTGCTCTATGTAGCGGTGCCTCAAGACATGGCTTGATTCCCTGCAGAATTAATCCATTGGCTCGCTCAACCTAACCGTTGGATTGTGGGTGTGCCACAGATGCAAGGTCAAGTCGGATGCCTTTCTCCCAACAATCTTCTCCGAGCGACAAATTGTTGTCGTTGTCGGTGATAATGTTGTGTGGGAGACCAAATCTCACCACTAGATCCCAGACAAACCTGAGGGCAGATGCCCCATCAAGCTTTCTAATGGGTTTAGCTTCTATCCATTTGGTGAATCTATCAACTACGACAAGCAGATGCGTAAACCCACAAGGTGCCGTCTGTAACGGTCCCACCATGTCTAGCCCCCAGACTGCAAACGGCCAAGTTATTGGTATTGTTCGCAGTTCTTAAGCAGGAACATGTGGTTGTCGGGCATAGTACTGGCATCCGATGCATGTTTCAACCAGCTTGTCGGTGTCCGCCTTCGCGGTCAGCCAGTATAATCCTTGCCGGAAGGCTTTTGCGACCAACGATCCAGGAGTAGCGTGATGCTCGCAATCTCCGAGATGGATTTCGCGTAGGATTTCCATACCTTCGAGCTGGGAAACACACTTTAGGTATACACCATTAGTGCTCCTTTTGTAGAGTTGCCCATTGATTATGGTATAACCCTTTGCTTGTCATACTATTTGCCGTCTTTCGACTTTGTCGTCGGGCAAAGTTCCGTGTTCGAGATATTCCATGAACAGTTTTGTCCAAGCCGAAGGGACCTTAGTCACCATGTTGACAAAAGAGTCAGCTCTATCCGGGTTGTCGATGTCGGCTCCCTTCACAGATGGTGTGCGCAGATGCTCTAGGAAAACTCCTGGCGGAATTTGCTTGCACCCTGATCCAAGCTTAGACAGCAGATCAGCCGCCTCGTTTTGCTCCCTAGGTACATACTTGACTTCGTAGCCCAAGAAGCTCTTGGCTATCTCGTCCACTTCGTCTCGATATGCCGCCATCATAGGATTCTGCGCGTTCTAGGTGCCAGCCACCTGCTGGGCAACCAAGTCGGAATCTCCGCAGCAAACTATGCGCTTGATGCCAATATCCTTGGCTACACATAGTCCGTGAATGAGTGCTTCATACTCCGCCATGTTGTTTGTAGCCTCTAAGTGGATCTGCAGAACGTAGTGTAGCTTGTCTCCTGTTGGTGACTGCAGCAATACACCAGCCCCCGAGCCATTGAGAAGCTTTGATCCTTCAAAGTGCATCACCCAGTACTCTGGTTCCGGCAACGGAGTAGCATCTGGCATCTCCATCCAATCTGCAACAAAATCCGCCAAGGCTTGTGATTTGATAGCGTCGCGCCTCTTGTAGGTGATCTCGAAGGCGGCAAGTTCAATGCCCCACTTCGCGACCCTTCCCGTAGCGTCGATGTTGTTGATAATGTCGGACTGTGGAGTCTTGCTCACCACTGTGATTGGGTGCTCCTGAAAGTAATGCCTCAGCTTCCGGGAAGCAAGGAATACTCCATAAGCTATCTTTTGGTAGTGTAGGTAACGCTGCTTGGACTCCGTCAAGACCTCGATCACATAGTAAACTGGTCGTTGAACTCCGTGCTCATAGCCTGGTTCCTTCCGCTCTACCACGACGACGATGCTGATTACCCGGTTGGTTGCCGCCATGTAGATTAACAGGGGATCTCCAGGCTCGGGTGCTGCAAGGACGGGCGCTGAGGAAAGAATCTCCTTGAGCTGCTTCAATGCTACATCTGCTTCGTCTGTCCATGTGAATTTGTCCGCCTTTTTCAGCAACTTGTACAGTGGCAGAGCCTTCTCTCCAAGTCGACTGACAAACCGACTAACTGCTGCAACACAACCTGTTAGTCGTTGAATGTCCTTTAGACATGTCAGACGGTTTATGTTTAAGATGGCCTTGATTTTCTTCGGGCTGACCTCGATTCCGCGTTGGGAAACGATGAAACCCAACAGTTTGCCAGCTAGAACCCCGAAGACGCACTTCTTAGGGTTAAGCATCATGTTGTATTTCCGGAGATTATCAGAGGTTTCTTTTAAGTCGGAGATTAAGTCATTTGATTTTTTTGGACATCACCGCGATATCGTCCACATAGGCGTGAACGTTCCGACCAATTTGGTCATGGAGGCAGCATTGCATTGTCTGCTGGTACGTAGCACCTGCGTTTTTCAGCCCAAAGGGCATCGTAACATAGCAAAATGTGCCGTATGGTGTAGTGAACGAAGTGGCCAATTGGTCCGACTTCCTCATCTTGATCTGGTGGTATCCTGAGTATGCTTCGAGAAAACACAAAAGCTCCGAGCCAGCCGTCGAGTCAATGACTTGGTCAATGCGAGGCAAAGCAAACGGATCTTTGGGACATGCTTTGTTCAAGCCGGTGTAATCAACGCACATTCTTGATTCATTGGTTCCCTTTTGGGGGACAAGTACAGGATTGGCCACCCATCGGGTGTGAAGGACTTCTCGGATAAATCCAGCTTTAAGTAACCTAGCTATTTCCTTGCCAATGGTGCGTCTCTTCTAATCTCCGAAGCGTCGTAGAGGTTGTTTCACTGGTTTGCATTTTGGATCGATGTTTAAGCTGTGCTCGGCGAGTTCCCTAGGTACACCTTTCATGTCGGCAGGTTGCCAGGCAAAGATGTCCCTATTCTCACGGAGGAACTCGACGAGCGCGCTTTCCTATTTGGGATCCACGTTCGTCCCAATGGCGATGGTCTTGGAGGCATCGCCTACCACAAGTTCCACCGGCTTGGTCTCGATGGCGGCCTTGAATGCAGGAGTGGAGTCGGAGATCTGCTTCTTCGACGCGGGCATCTCTGAGTCATCGACCTTGCTCTGGATCTCCTTGAATTCTTCGCTGTAGAGGACAGCTTCTGCAACAACTGCTTCATTAATCTCACAGTCCCTTGCCTTTGTAAAGCTTCCGGATACGGTGATGACACCGTTTGGTCCGGGTATCTTGAGTTTGTTGTAGATGAAGCATGGCTTGGCCATGAACGTGTGGAATATGTCGCGGCCAAATATGACGTGGTACACGCTCTTGAAGGGGACCACCTCGAAGGTCATGCACTCTTGGCGGTAATTTTTAACATCGCCAAAGGCAACCTAAAGTGTAATGCACCCAAGGGACCGAGCCTCCCGACCAGGAACTACGCCGTGGAAGATGGTGTTGGTCCGCCTTAGGTTTGCCTCCGTCAAGTTCAGCTTCTGCAGTGTATCCAGGTACATGATGTTGATGCTGCTTCCACTATCCACCATACACTTAGTGAACTCCACGCCGTCAATCAGTGGGTTGATGACCATGGCGTACTGGTTCTCCGTAGGTATAAGGTCTGGGTGGTCCGTCCTGTCCCAAGTTATTGGAACCTCCAACCAGCGCAGGTACTGGGGGACTGGGGGGAGAGTGGCCATCAGGATTCTCAGAGAGGTCTTCTGTTGTCGGATGGTGGGGGTGACAAGGAAAGTGTGGTAGACAGGAGCCTTTTTCGCGAAGGGGTTCTTGCCCTTGTCGTCGCTTTTGGCGGCGTGCTTGGGGTCAACGTCTTCATCCATATCACTTGAATCCTTGGACTCCTCCTCCTTCTTCTTCCCCGTGCCCTTGCCTCGCGGTCTGTTCTTCCGACTTTGTTTGTAGCCGGACTCCGGGTCTTCCTTGAGGTCGTTGACAAACTTGCAGTGTCGATTGGTATGGGTGGCTTTACCGTTGGCATCGAGGTGTACGAGGCACGGCATATCGCGGTACTCCTCATAGGTTTAGGGAACGCGAAGTGGCGCCGAGGTGGTTTCATTTCCTCGTTGCTGCCCACGACCAGCTCCCCTTCCTCGGCCATGTTGTCCGCCTTCGCCTCGTCCTGCAAAATTCATAGCGACCATGTCGGTAGATTGCTTTTCTTCTGGAGCGGTTTTCCGTTTTGTACTGTTGTTCCTCCGAGCTTGAGTTGGAACGGCTGTTGCCGGCAAGGAGCCGCGAGCATCGTCGTCGGCAGCTGCGAACTCACTAGCCGACTGAATCATCTGGTTCAAGTCCAGCTGGTGATTGTCCTGCAAGCGCTTCAGCTTATGCCAGAGCAACGTGCCTCTTTCCAATCCGTCGATGAAGGCGGCCATGGTGGTCTGAGCGTGCACTCCTGTGCAGGAATTCTTCATGTCCAGCCAGCGAGAGAGGTAGGCGCGAGATGTCTCGTCTTTCTCTTGCACACACCGCTGTAGATCGCCCACAGTGCAAGGGCGCTTGTATGTACCCTCAAAGTTCTTGGTGAACGCTTCTTGAATGTCCAACCAGTTGTAGATAGATTTCTCCGGAAAGTCGTAAATCCATTGACGGGCCGTGCCTGCCAACATTAACGGGAGGAACTTAACGGCGACGTTGGGGTTGCCTCCAGCAATCTCCACCGCGTTGTCGTAGTCCTGCAACCATGTGGCGGGATTGGCGGTGCCATCATATGGTTTGATGGTCTTGTCAATCCGGAAACCTTTGGGGTAAGTTGCGGACCGTATCGCAGATCCAAAGCAACGTGGTCCCAGGTATGGTCCTTCCCGGACTTCGTGGATCTTATCGATCCGTGAACGTGTATCGTATGGCTCCGGGTTCTTCTTCTTCTTGCCAACAGGGGACGGGCTGCATGAACGACGCGGTCCCCCTCCGCCATGGTGACTGCTTGGTGGTGATGGAGGCGGAGGTGGCGGTGGGTTAGCCTTCTTGCTGTTACCCTCCTGCGACTCCTCACGCCTGTCGCGGTTGCTTGTCGGACGCGGAGGGTCATGGTGCGACCTGCTCCTGTGCCCTTCGTTGCGCTCTCCGTCATGACGTGTCTGCTCCGTGTTGTCGCGGATGACGATGCCGTACTGCTTTGGTGGGGGCATATCCGTACGATGGTGAGCTTTGTAATCGTTGCGATGTCGGGGAGATCGGGGCGGTGGCGACGGGCGACGAGGTCGGGCCTTTTATCCGCCATGGTCGGAGGATATGGGGATGGCATCCTTCCTGTTGCGTGCGTCCCTCCGTCTTCGTTCTGATGAACCCGTCTGGGACCCGGCATCAAGAGGAGATCTGTCCCTTGGCGGTTTGTACTGACTAGACCAGCAAAGCGCTGGGTCGGACTCGAGCCTTTGAGAGGTGGCCTTTTCCTGCTGCTTCACCGCCTTGGCCACTAGGTCATAGACCTGTTCCACTGCCTCGGGCGATCTATCCTGCTCCAGAAGGGTCTTGGCGACGGCGAGGTTAAGGAGTGGGGTGGGCATCACCTGCTTGCCTTCACTGTCAATGTATGGCTTGGCTTGTGCCGGCTTCGAGGGAGCCCATCCTAGGTTGCACCATACACCAGGATCGTTGATGACGCGAGCTGGAGCTTTCTTAGCCTTCTGCTGCTGCAGCAAAGTCTTGTACTCGGCCTCCATTGCTCTAGCCTTCTCTATAGATTTCTGCGCGTTGACCAAATCTCAATCTAGCTTGGCGCCTTGCTCTGCGATGGCTTGCGCTTCCTCCAGCAGCTGCGGGCGCTTCTCGTCAAGCTGGGTCACGTTCCGGATATGAGCAACAGTTAGTGGCTCGACGAGGAGATTGCCGTACATCACTCTATCAGCTGGAGTAACTTGGGCTGCTGTAGACGTGGATGCTGGAGGCGGCAAGTTTGCAGTGTTGTTCTTGCTCGGACCGGTACCGAGTTCCTGCGGCTGCTGCACTGGGTTAGGCGAAGGAGGCATGATCTTTGCGCGATCATCGTCAGCAGCAATAAGTGGGCCCTTCCTCTTTTCCAGTGCTGTAGGCGGAGCTTATCCGGGTTGATCTTCATCCATCGCCGTCCCAATGGTGATGAACACCCCTCGAGACATGACGTCGTTGTTGGCTTGCTCGTCGCGCGAGTACTCCTCCTCCATCTCCTGCATAGCGGAGTCTAGCTCTTCTGGACTGAAGTCTATCTCCTCCGAATCTGCGCTAAAGTCAGCATAAAGCGCGTCAATGACAGAGTCGGAGGGTGCCAGGACTTCCTCGATGACGGATGGTGGAGGTGCAACGGCTGCGACGATGACTGGAGGTGGCGGTGCCGCTGCGGCGATGGCGGCCGGAGGCGGTGGTGGCGGTGGCTGAATCGGAGGTTCTCCGTCGATAAGTGCGAGTGCTTTCTGGGCCTCCGCGTCAGCCTCCGCATAATTGTTGACGGTTCTCACCATCTGTTCGAGGGTAAGGCGTCATGTTGCCTGTTGCCGTCTTAAAGAATGCCAGAGAAGCGTGCCACGGTCCAGTCCTTCCACGAAGTGATACAAAGCGTTATCATCGGGGTAGTGGGCCAGATCGGCTCGTATACGGAGCCACCTGGCCAGGTAATCGCGGGGTTTTCGTCTTCTCTCTGAACACAACGTGCCAGATCAAAGATGGTGACCACGCCGACGAACTTGGATCTCTACTTTCCAGACGCGCGGGCGAAGCCGGCAGATTTGCAGTGATCTTCCACCTTTATATCCTGCACAGGGGCGGTTTGGGTGGGCCTTGAATTTTTCCGATCTTTGCCGGCAAACTCCGTAGAGAGATCTGACATTCATCCTTCCTCGAACGTATCCTGCCCGTGGGCGGTCTGTGCGGGTCTTGATGCTCCTCCGACTCCCAGGGAACTAGTGCCCGAGCCGGTTTCGCCGATGAAGAGGTGGATGTCTCCGATAGGAACGATCGAACACCGCGTAGGGTTCGTCTTCGTCGGGATCCAGAACTCGTCAGGAGGGACGATAGGAACGTTGCCGGAGAAGAGAACGCGACCGATGGCTACGGTTTCACCGATTCTCGTGAAGATCTTGGTCCTCACCCGCTGAAGAGCCTGAAGCGCCTCTTGCCCCACGGTGGGCGCCAACGGTCGTGGTATTGCCAACGAGTACGCCATGGAAGGGTCCTCACAGTGCCTGTTTAGAGACGTGGGGTAAGGCGGATGGTTGACGGGTACGAGGTAACACAGCTTACCCAGGTTCAGATTCCACGATGGTGGCGGAATCCTACTCCTGCTATAAATCACTATAAGGGCAATACGCCGAGTTACAGGGATTGGTTCGCTGTGCGAGGTTGTATGAATCGATACTAGGTTGTTATGCCCTAAAGGCTCCCATAGGATCGACTTATATAGTTGCCAGGTCCTAGGGTTACAGGGAAAAGTCCTAGCCGGACAGGTTACAAAGTCCTACACCGTCTATTACTAGTCTTGTGTATCTTGCACTCCAAGGCTCCGGGTACACTGGTGACTCCATCGTAGCCTTCCTTTATCCGGCATGGGCCTCCCTTCTGGATCCATCTAACTGGGCCGCCCAGCAGGGCATAGTCCATGCTACCAACTGTAGGCCACCCGTGATATCCGGATAGGTGACGTGCTATGAGGATACCCATATAGCACATCCCCAACATTAGCATCCTTAGGATCGACAAAACCCTTTGGTTGTATCATATACAACTCTTCTTCAATATTACCATTGAGAAACGCGGTTTTGACATCCATCTGCCATATCTCATAATCGAAATATGCAGCAATTGCTAACATAATCCTAACCGACTTTAGCATCACTACGGGAGAAAAATGTCTCATCGTAGTCAACTCCTTGAATTTGTCGAAACCCCTTTGCGACAATTCGAGCTTTATAGATGGTCACATTACCATCATCATTAGTTTTCCTTTTGAAAATCCATTTGTTCTCCACGGCCTTTCGGTCGTGAGGTAAGTCCACCAAGTTCCAAACTTGATTTTCATACATGGATTCCATCTCGGATTTCATGGCTTCTAACCATTTGTTGGAATCCGGGCTCATCATCGCTTCTTCATACGTCGCAGAGTCATCAATTTCATCAACCATGAAATTCATAACAGGGTTTCCATACAGCTCGGTGAAGGGAATATGCCCTGAGAGGCAATAATAAAGTGTTTATTATGTGTATTCCAAGTATATGATAGATGTTTCTTTTGCATGCTATAATTGTATTAATACAGAAACGTTAATACATGTGTGTTTAATAAACAAATATAAAGTTCCTAGTTATGCCTCTCTCATAAACTAGCTCGTTGATTAACAAGATGATCAAGGTTTCCTGATCATAGACATTGGATGTTGTTAATAATGAGGTCACAACATCAGTGTAATGGTGTGATGAACATTCATCTGAAGTATAGCATTACAATCAAAATCATTGATTTTATATTGCTATAACAACTTATGAAGTGATCCTAATCCTTATACCATGAGATCATGTCAATCACTAACACCGGAAGAGTTTCTTGATAACATCAAACATCACACCGTAACAGGGTGATTATAAAGATGGGTTCGGAACTAATAAATTGTTATGTTGATGCCCATGGATCGAGAGTGGAATTTGTTCATCCCGATGACGGGTAGATATACTCTGGGCCCTCTCAGTGATATCACATTGGTTAGCTTGCAAGCAAGTGATTTGATCACTAGAATGTTATATCACGGGAACAAGAAAAGAGTGCATGTCAGTAACAAGATCAAACTAGGTATGGAGATACCGATGATCGAATCTCGGACATGTAATATATCGCGAAACAAAGGGATTAAGATACTAGCGTAAAAGGTTTCGACGATCAAAGGAAAGTCATCGTTGAATGTGTGGGAGTCAGTATGGTTCTCCAGATCCCGCTTCTGATTAATTATCCGAGAGGGGTCTCGATCATGTCCGCATTATTCGTGAACCATAGGGTGACACACTTAAGAGACACCGACATCCAATTGGAGCAAAAGTTTCATGCCGGAAAGAATAACAAGCGCAGGAGTTTATTTCACTAGATACCGAAACGGGTTTTCGGGTGAAATTGCAGAAAGTGTTTTTGCATATGAAATAGAATTCTAGCAAGGGGTTATATGTGAATGTTTGTCATTAAAGTAATTGACAAAATTCTAAATAAATAAAAGTAGTTTTATTTAATGAGAGTTTGCATTAAATTTGGTGGAAATTTAATAACAATTTTGAGTGGGATTTTGAGTGGAGGGAATTTAAAGGAATTTTGTGAGTGGAGTGTCCACCCACATGAATGAGGGGAGGGCAAGGGGGCAGCCCCATGCGCCGTCCACCCCGTTGGGGTCCCCCCTCTCCTATAAAAGGCACCCCTCTCCCTCTCTCTCACTTACACCTCCTCGGAAGGATCTCTCTCCCCCTCTATAATTTATCCCCCATGGTCTCAGACTAGCGAGATACATATTCCCAATGGCTATTCGGCAAGAAAGAGTTGTGCTTTCGCTGCATCGCTGGAGCGAGGAGGAGGAGGTTGCTCGGTGCCTCGGACGTGTATGCGAGCACGGATGCGCTGCTGATTTGTGGCGCTAGGACTTCCTCTCGATCTTGAGATCGACAAGAGATCGTCTACATCAACCACGAGTTTAACTCGTTAAGCTTTGTCGGTCTTCAAGGGTATGTTCTCTACGGATATACATCCGCCCGTTGTTTGTATCTAGTAGATAGATCTTGGTACATAGTTGTTCCCATCGTACGAATTTTTTTGTTTTGTATGCTGCGAGCCCTACAGTGGTATCAGAGCCGGATCTATGCGTAGATGCTTTACACGGGTAGTACACATATGAGTATGTGGGCGATGATGGTCATGTTGTTGCTTCTTAGTTGTAATTTTGGATATTGGTGGCATAGTGGGATGAAGCGGCCCGGACAAACTTTACATGTCCTCGCACATGAGACCTGTTCCACGCTTGACATGCAACTAGTTTGCATAAGTGGCTAGAGGGTGTCTGTCTCTCCTACTACAGTCAATATCTATTTTGCAACGAGTTGTCAACAATTTGGTTATCCTCATTGTGGTTCATGTTCGTAGGTATGAACGGTTCTATCTTCGAAAGCCCTAAGCCACGTAAAACTTGCAATGGATAAATTAGAGGCGTCTAGTTTAGATTGTTGCTGGGCTAGTGTTATGATATGGTGATGTTTTAAGTAGAAGTATGAGATGATACTCTTACAACACACATAACGTGTAAGTTCCATATACCTTGGCCTTACACATAAAGGTACGATAGTGATCATACCACGATGCACATGATAGAGAGCATATGCGGGAACCATATCATTTCACTTATAAACATGTGATGTTTAATAGCATCTTATATTGCTTGTTTGGTGTTTTATTAGCATAATAAGATGATCCCTCAATTAAATATCAAGATAAGAATGTGTTCTTCCTTTAGTATGCACCGATTATGTTTTCGTCGCTCCAAGATATCACGTGATGATCGGGTGTTCTTGGATCCACGACCATATTTCGGGTGTAAGACAGTTACGCACGCGAATACTAAGGGTCTTATTTGGCGAGCCTAGCATGTACAGACATGGCCTCGGAACATGGACCGAAAGGTTAAGCATGAGTCATATAGTAGATATGATGCCCATTTGATGCTCGCCTTTGAAGCTACACCGACTCACGTGATGATCGGACTTGGTGTAGTGGATTTGGTTCATGTAATCACCAAAAAGACACGAGGGGTGTCGTTTTTGAGTGGGAGTTCATTCGTAATGTGGATTAGTTGAACTCAATCTATCATAAACTTAGTCTAAACTTTACAAATTCTGTTGTAGATGGCACCACCGGCTTTTAATTTCAATGTATTCATGGAGAAAGAGAAACTTGCAACGAACGGTAGCAACTTTACCGAATGGGCCATGAATTTGAGGATTCTCCTCTCTGTTGCACAAAAGCAATATGTGCTAGAAGCGCCGCTAGGCCCCCACCTTTTGAGGATGCCCCTGACGAGGAGAAGAATGTCTATCAGACTCGTCAGGAGGACCACAACTTAGTTCATTGCAGCATATTGTATGGGATAGAGCCATAACTTCGAAAGCATTTCGAAAACAGCAATGCATTTGATACAATGGGTGAGTTGAAAGTGATTTTCGACACACATGCTGCTATAGAGAGCTACAATGCTTCAGAAAATTTCTTTAGCTGCATGATGGAAGAGCACAACTCCGTTAGTGAGCATGTACTCAGGATGTCGGGTTGCACTGATAAGCTTGTGTCCTTGGGAATATCGATTCCCATTGACTTAGGCATCCATCGTGTTCTGTAGTCTCTGCCACCTAGCTATAAGAGCTTTGTGATGAACTATAATATGCAAGGCATGAAGAAGTCTCTCCCCGAGCTTCTGACAATGCTTAAAACTGCAGAAGTGGAGATCAAGAAGGAACATCAAGTGTTGCTGATCAATAATAACACTTGTTTCAAGAAAGACAAGAAAGGGAAACGGAAGGGAAGTAAGGGAGGCAAGCCGGTTGCCGTGCCTAAAAAGAAACCCCGAGTTGGCCCTAAGTCTGATACCAAGTGCTACTATTGTAAAGGGACTGGCCACTGGAAGCGCAACTGCCCCAAATATTTGGCAGACAAGAAGGCCAGCAAGGCAAACAAAGGTATATATGATATACATGGTATTGATGTGTACTTGACTAGTGCTCACAGTAGCACCTGGGTATTTGATACCGGTTCAGTTGCTAATATTTGTAATTCGAATTAGGGGCTGCGGAACAAGCGACCTCTAGCAAGGGGTGAGGTTAAGATGCGTGTCGGCAATGGATCAAGTGTTGATCTGATCATCGTCGGAACGCTACCTCTCCACTTGCCATCGGGATTAGTAATAAACTTGAATAATTGTTATCTAGAGCCAGCACTGAGCATGAAAATTGTATCTAGATCGTGTTTGATGCGAAGTGGTTATTCATTTAAATCCGAGAACAATGGTTGTTCTATTTATATGAATGAAATCTTTTATGGTCATGCACCGATGATGAATGGTTTATTTCTATTAGATCTCGATAATAGTGTTACACATATTCACAATGTTGATGCTAAAAGGATTAAACTTAATGATGATATATCCGCATATATGTGGCACTGCCGTCTAGGTCATATTGGCGTTAAATGCATGAAGAAGCTCCATTGGATGGACTTTTGGAATCACTTGATTTTGAATCATTTGATACATGTGAGCCATGCCTTATGGGCAAGATGACTAGAACGCCGTTTTCCGGTACAATGGAACGGGCGACAGATTTATTGGAATTCATACATTCTGATGTATGTGGTCCAATGAGTGTGTCGGCGTGAGGTGGATATCGTTATTTTGTTACTTTCATGGATGATTTGAGTAGATACGGTTATATCTACTTGATGAAACACAAGTCTAAAACCTTTGAAAAGTTCAAGGAATTTCAGAATGAAGTGGAAAATCATCATAATAGAAAGATCAAATTTCTACGGTCCGACCGTGGAGGTGAGTATCTAAGTTACGAGTTTAGCACTCACATGAAAGAGTGTGGAATTGTTTCACAACTCATACCTGCCGGAACACCACAGCGAAATGGTGTGTCGGAACGTCGTAATCGTACTTTATTGGATATGGTTTGATCTATGATGTCTCTGACGGACTTGTCGTTGTCATTTTGGGGTTATGCACTAGAAACTGATGCATCCACTTTAAATCGGGCACCATCTAAATCCGTTGAAAAGACATCGTATGAATTGTGGTTTGGAAACAAACCTAAGCTGTCATTTCTTAAAGTTTGGGGATTCGAAGTTTATGTGAAGAAACTTCAACCGGATAAACTCGAACCCAAAGCGGAAAAATGCGTCTTCATAGGATACCCTAAGGAAACTATTGGGTATTCCTTCTACCACAGATCCGAGGTCAAGGTTTTTGTTGCCAAGAATGGATCCTTTCTAGAGAAAGAGTTTCTCGCGAAAGGAGTGAGTAGTCGGAAGGTAGAACTCGAAGAGGTTATTGAACCTTCTCTTCAAAGTATGGCGAGTAGCGCAGCACCGGAATTCATTCCGGAGTTGGCTTCACCAGTTGAAGAGGGAACTAATGATAATGATCATGAAACTCCAAAAGAGAGTACTACAGAAGCTCGCAGGTCTAGCAGGACGCGTGCAGCTCCCGAGCTGTACGGAAACCCTGTTATGAATTTCATGGTTGATGAAATTGTTGACCCTGCGACGTATGAAGAAGCGATGATGAGCCCGGATTCCAACAAATGGTTAGAAGCCATGAAATCCGAGATGGAATCCATGTATGAAAATCAAGTTTGGATCTTGGTGGACTTACCTCACGACCGAAAGGTCGTGGAGAACAAATGGATTTTCAAAAGGAAAACTGATGTTGATGGTAATGTGACCGTCTATAAAGCTCGACTTGTCGCAAAGGGGTTTCGACAAATTCAAGGAATTGACTACAATGAGACATTTTCTCCCGTAGCGATGCTAAAGTCAGTTAGGATTATGTTAGCAATTGCTGCATATTTCGATTATGAGATATGGCAGATGGATGTCAAAACCGCGTTTCTCAATGGTAATATTGAAGAAGAGTTGTATATGATACAACCAAAGGGTTTTTTCGATCCTAAGGATTCTAACAAGGTGTGTGTAAGTTTCAGCGATCCATCTATGTATTGAAGCAAGCATCACGAAGTTGGAATTCCGCTTTGATGAGGTGATCAAAGAGTTTGGATTTGTCCAAACTTATGGAGAAGCTTGTATTTACAAGAAAGTGAGTGGGAGAAATGTGGCATTTCTGGTATTATATGTGGATGACATATTATTGATCGGAAATGATATAGATCTTTTAAACAGTGTTAAAAGTTATCTAAACAGAAAATTTTCAATGAAGGACCTAGGTGAAGCGTCATACATATTAGGCATAAAGATCTATAGAGATAGATCTAGGTGCCTAATAGGGCTATCGCAAAGTACATACCTTGATAAGATTTTAAAGAAGTTTAAAATGGACGGAAGTAAGAAGGGGTTCTTACCTATGTTGCAAGGCAAGACATTGAGTAATACTCAAAGTCCGGCTACGGCAGAAGAAAGAGAGATAATGGAAAAAGTCCCCTATGCTTTAGCCATAGGCTCTATAATGTACGCCATGCTATGTACAAGACCGGATGTGGCACATGCTATTAGTTTGACTAGTAGGTACCAATCGGATCCAGGTTCGGAACACTGGTAAGCGGTCAAGAATATCCTTAAGTACTTGCGAAGAACTAAGGATATGTTTCTTGTGTACGGAGGTGAAGAAGAGCTCGTCGCTAAGTGTTATGTTGACGCAAGCTTTGACACCGATCCGGATGACTCTAAGTCCAAATCCGGATACGTATTTCTCATGAATGGCGGAGCGCTTAGTTGGAGGAGTTCCAAACCACCTATGGTGGCGGGATCAACAACGGAGGCCGAATATGTTGCTGCTTCGGAAGCGGCTCAGGAAGCGGTTTGGATGAAGGAGTTCATATCCGAACTAGGTGTGGTTACAAGCGCGTTGGACCCAATGGTGATCTATTGTGACAACAATGGTGCCATTTCCAATGCCAAATAACCAAGGTCTCACAAGAATTCCAAGCATATTAAGCGCCGGTTTCACTCCATCCGCGAGCATGTCAAGGATGGAGATATAAAGATTTGTAAAGTACACACGGATCTTAATGTAGCAGATCCGTTGACTAAAACTCTCCCTAGAGAAAAACATGATCAACACCAGAACTCCATGGGTGTTAGATTCATCACTATGTAACTAGATTATTATCTCTAGTGCAAGTGGGAAACTGAAGGGAATATTCCCTGAGAGGCAATAATAAAGTGTTTATTATGTGTATTCCAAGTATATGATAGATGTTTATTTTGCATTCTATAATTGTATTAATATGGAAACATTAATACATGTGTGTTTAATAAACAAACAGAAAGTTCCTAGTTATGCCTCTCTCATAAACTAGCTCGTTGATTAACAAGATGATCAAGGTTTCCTGATCATAGACATTGGATGTTGTTAATAACAAGGTCACAACATTAGTGTAATGGTGTGATGAACATTCATCCGAAGTATAGCATTACGATCAAAATCATTGAGTTTATATTGCTACAACAACTTACGAAGTGATCCTAATCCTTAGACCATGAGATCATGTCAATCACTAACACCAGAAGAGTTTCTTGATAACATCAAACGTCACAGCGTAACAGGGTGATTATAAAGATGGGTTCAGAACTAATAAAGTGTTATGTTGATGCCCATGGATCGAGAGTGGAATTTGTTCATCCCGATGACGGATAGATATACTCTGGGCCCTCTCGGTGATATCACATTGGTTAGCTTGCAAGCAAGTGATTTGATCACTAGAATGTTATATCACGGGAATGAGAAAAGAGTGCATGTCAGTAACGAGATCAAACTAGGTATGGAGATACCGATGATCGAATCTCGGACATGTAATATATCACAAAACAAAGGTATTAAGATACTAGCATAAAAGGTTCCGACGATCACAGGAAAGTCATCGTTGAATGTGTGGGAGTCAGTATGGGTCTCCAGATCCCGCTTCTGATTATTAATCCGAGAGGGGTCTCGATCATGTACACATTATTCGTGAATCGTAGGGTGACACACTTAAGATACACCGACATCCAATTGGAGCAAAAGTTTCATGCCGGAAAGAATAACAAGCGCAGGAATTTATTTCACTAGATACTGAAACAGGTTTTCGGGTGAAATTGCAAAAAGTGTTTTTGCATGTGAAATAGAATTCTAGCAAGGTGTTATATGTGAATGTTTGTCATTAAAGTAATTGACAAATTTCTGAATAAATAAAAGGAGTTTTATTTAATGAGAGTTTGCATTAAATTAGGTGGAAATTTAATAGAAATTTTGAGTGGGATTTTGAGTGGAGGGAATTTAAAGGAATTTTGTGAGTGGAGTGTCCACCCACATGAATGATGGGAGGGCAAGGGGGCAGACCCATGCGCCGGCCACCCCCTTGGGGTTCCCCCCTCTCCTATAAAAGGCACCCCTCTCCTTCTCTCTCTCACTTACACCTCCTCGTGAATGATCTCTCTCGCCCTCTAGAATTTATCCCCCATGGTCTCGGACTAGCGAGATACATGTTCCCGGTGGCTATTCGGCAAGAAAGAGTTGTGCTTCCGCTGCATCGCTGGAGCGAGGGGGCGGAGGTTGCTCGGTGCCTCGGACGTGTGTGCGAGCACGGATGTGCTGCTGATTTGTGGCGCTAGGACTTCCTCTCGATCTTGAGATCGGCAAGAGATCGTCTACATCAACCACGAGTTTAACTCGTTAAACTTTGTCGGTCTTCAAGGGTATGTTCTCTATGGATATACATCCGCCCATTGTTTGTATCTAGTATATAGATCTTGGTACATAGTTGTTCCCATCATAGGAAAATATTTGTTTTCTATGCTGCGACCCTACACTCGGGAGCTGCACGCGTCCTGCTAGACCTGCGAGGTTCGATAGTACTCTCTTTCGGAGTTTCATGATCATTATCATTAGTTCCCTCTTCAACTGGTGAAGCCAATTCCGGAACGACTTCTGGCGCTGCGCTACTCGCCATACTTTGAAGAGAAGGTTCAATAACCTCTTCGAGTTCTACCTTCCGACTACTCACACCTTTCACGAGAAACTCTTTATCTAGAAAGGATCCATTCTTGGCAACAAAAACCTTGCCCTCGGATCTGTGATAGAAGGAATACCCAATATTTTCCTTAGGGTATCCTATGAAGACGCATTTTTCCGCTTTGGGTTCGAGTTTATCCGATTGAAGTTTCTTCACATAATCATCGCATCCCCAAACTTTAAGAAATGACAGCTTAGGTTTGTTTCCAAACCAAAATTCATACGGTGTCTTTTCAACAGATTTAGATGGTGCCCGATTTAAAGTGAATGCAGCAGTTTCTAGTGCATAACCCCAAAATGACAACGACAAGTCCGTCAGAGACATCATAGATCGAACCATATCCAATAAAGTACGATTACGATGTTCTGACACACCATTTCGCTGTGGTGTTCCGGCAGGTTTGAGTTGTGAAACAATTCCACACTCTTTCATGTGAGTTCTAAACTCGTAGCTTAGATACTCACCTCCACGGTCGGACCGTAGAAATTTGATCTTTCTATTACGATGATTTTCCACTTCATTCTGAAATTCCTTGAACTTTTCAAAGGTTTCAGACTTGTGTTTCATCAAGTAGATATAACCGTATCTACTCAAATCATCCATGAAAGTAACAAAATAACGATATCCACCTCGCGCCGACACACTCATTGGACCACATACATCAGAATGTATGATTTCCAATAAATCCGTCGCCCGTTCCATTGTACCGGAAAACGGCGTTCTAGTCATCTTGCCCATAAGGCATGGCTCACATGTATCAAATGATTCAAAATCAAGTGATTCCAAAAGTCCATCCGAATGGAGCTTCTTCATGCGTTTAACGCCAATATGACCTAGACGGCAGTGCCACATATATGTGGATATATCATCATTAAGTTTAATCCTTTTAGCATCAACATTATGAATATGTGTAACACTATTATCTAGATCTAATAGAAATAAACCATTCATCATCGGTGCATGACCATAAAAGATTTCATTCATATAAATAGAACAACCATTGTTCTCGGATTTAAATGAATAACCACTTCGCATCAAACACGATCCAGATACAATGTTCATGCTTAGTGTTGGCACCAGATAACAATTATTCAACTTTATTACTAATCCCGATGGAAAGTGGAGAGGTAGCATTCCGACAGCGATCACATCAACACTTGATCCATTGCCGACATGCATCTTGACCTCACCCCTTGCTAGCGGTCGCTTGTTCCGCAGCCCCTGATTCGAGTTACAAATATTAGCAACTGAACCGGTATCAAATACCCAGGTGCTACTGCGAGCACTAGTCAAGTACACATCAATAACATGTATATCATATATACCTTTGTTTGCCTTGTCGGCTTTCTTGTCTGCCAAATATTTGGGGCAGTTGCGCTTCCAGTGGCCAGTCCCCTTACAATAGTAGCACTCCATATCAGACTTAGGGCCAAGTCGGGGTTTCTTTTCAGGCACGGCAACGGCTAGCCGCCCTTACTTCCCTTCCGTTTACCCTTCTTGTCTTTCTTGAAACCAGTGTTCTTATTGATCATCAACACTTGATGTTCCTTCTTGATCTCCACGTCTGCAGTTTTAAGCATTGTCAGAAGCTCGAGGAGAGACTTCTTCATGCCTTGCATATTATAGTGTACGGGTTCGTAGCATGGAAAACAAAAATTTTCTATCGCATACAAACAAACAAGCCAAGATCTATCTACTAGATTGTAGCAACGAGTTGATAGGGGAACTTACCCTCGAAGATTCCAAAGCGGTTAACGAGAGCAGATTCTCGTGGGTGATGTAGTCGTACTCTTTCCGATCTCAAGATCGTGTAGACGATCCTTCCGGCGCTGCGTTCCGGCAGCGCTCCCGTAGTCGGTCACACGTTCGGTACTCGACGAAGACCTTCCTCTCCCTTGTTCCAGCAGGCAGCGGAGGTTGTAGCACTCTCCTCGCGATTCCGGCAGCACAACGGCGTGGTACCGGAAGTAGAGGGGAGATCCCGCAGGGCTTCGCCTTAAGCCGGAGCGAGTATGGTGGATTATGAGAGAGGGCTATTAGTGGTCTAGAGATTTAGACACACCAATTAGAAGGCTCTAAACCGCAGGCTAAAGCAATTAGAAGCTCTAAACCAAACGGCTCTAAACCTGAGATTAGAGGTGGAAACTTATGTGTCTCAAGGAGGAGCCCTGCCCCTCCTTTTATAGGTGGAGGGGCTAGGCGCGCCAGGGAGGGAGGGAGTCCCTCCCCAACTCGGCCTAGGGCTGGGCGCCGGCCAAGGAGGAGAGGAACTCCTCCTCCAAGTTGGTTTCAACCTCCTCTTGCTTGTTTCCCACAGTTTCCTGTTTCCCACAGTTTCCTGTTTTCCACAGTTTCCTGTTTTAGCCGTTTGACTTTCAAACTGGCAATTTGACTTTCATGTTTTTGGAACAGCAAGAACACTTAGTACATGATGCAATCATTCAATGACACACTCATGTACCCTCCCCCCCCCCCCGGAGTGCCGGACAATCCGGACCCTTCTAGAACATTCCCGATGAAAACACCGGAATCATTCCCGAACTCCGAAACGGGACTTTCCTTATATGAATCTTATTCTCCGGACCATTCCGGATCACCTCGTGATATCCCGGATCCCATCCGAGACTCCGAACAACATTCGGTCTCTTTCTCATAATACCATAACTACTCAAACAACGTCGAATCCTTAAGTGTGTCTCCCTACGGTTCGTGAATTATGCGGACATGATCGAGACACTTCTCCGAACAATAACCAATAGAGGAATCTGGAAATTCATATGGCTCCCACATATTTCTACGATTACTTTGCGATCGAATGAACCACTTACATATGATACCAATTTCCCTTTGTCTCACGATAGTTTACTTATCCGAGGTTATGATCGTCGGTATCTCTGCATACCTAGTTCAACCTCGTTACCGATAAGTACTCTTTTCTCGTTCCCGTGATATGTGATCCCTTGTGACCAAGTCACATGCTTGCAAGCCAATTGGATGACATTCCACCGAGAGGGCCCAGAGTATATCTATCCGTCATGTGGATGGACAAATCCCACTCTTGATCCATGTGTTTCAACCAATACTTTCCGAACACTTAATGCCACCTTTATAGCCACCCAGTTACGGTGTGGTGTTTGATGTCATCAAAGCATCCATCCGGTAAAGGTGATATGCATGATCTCATGGTCGAAGGAATTAGGTTACTATGTATCAGAAAGCATATAGCAATTGAACTATTGAAATGACTTGATCTTTATGCTACGCTTATCAATAGGAGTATGTCCACCATATCATTCTCCTAACGATATGGTCTTGCTGTTGATAACATCTCAATGTTCATGATATGGAAACCACAATCATTTAATCAACCAACAAGCTAGTGAAGTATAGAGGCTATACTAGGGACTTCAACTTAAGTTTACAATTCACACAAGTATTAATGTTTCCTTGTTAATACTATTATAGCATGAATATAAACATTTATCATAAGTGTGAAGATATGATAATAACCACTTTATTATTGCCTCTTGGGCATATCTCCAACAGTCTCCCACTTGCACTAGAGTCAATAATCTAGTTTCAAACCTTTGTGTATTCAACACCTATGGCTTTCCAGTGTTGTATGTACACGATTGCTAGTGGTCAACTGATCTCCGGATTTGACACTTCCAGGTCCGTGTGTAATTGCATGTCTTTGCGTCTCTACGCATCACTCATTCTCTAATGAGATGGCTTTGTACAAATTTGGTCTTTCGGTGTGACCTTTAGCTTTTTGGGGTTAAAACATGTTGATAATATTGTCGCACAATATATCTTCATAGTATTATCCCACTCTGAACTACACCTAGTTTGATAACAAACTTCTTGACACAAATGCCCTCTTTTGCTGCTATAATAGCAGTCATATACTTAGCCATTTGTTGTAGTATCTGTCACAATGTCTTAACTTTGGAAATCATCCAAATCCATTATGGAACTCACTTTCCATTATATTGTGCCACCCTTAGTTTAGATTGAGATAAACTTAATTTGTACTTTGTGACAAAACTAGTATCAATGTAGTACTTTTACAATGAACTAACCATCTATTTGTCACTTCTACAAATATTATACTCTTAGTTCTTTCAAAAGATCATAATAATATCCTTACTATTGTCCAATGATCATCTTACGAATCATTCTGGTATATGCTCACAACATTTAGAGCATAGGACATATCTGGATTTGTACATATCACAGTATGATTGATATAAATACTCTTTGTGATTTCATACATCAAGTATCAATCTATACTTGATTATTTGTTTCACTTTACCAAATGTCAATACATTTGAATATATCATCAACATTGAATTTATTCAATCCTTTCTGTGTGACAAGAACCTCTCTTGTAGTTTCTATATTGAACTCATTCAATATCTTGTCTATGTACTTCTGGCACAACCATATTAGCGTCTATTGATGCCAAATATTTAGGTTTTGCCTAAGTCTTTCATCGGGATGAAATTCTTAATATGTGTTAATAAAAGATACATCTTTTCTAATCAACAATATGTCCTCCACATAATGTATTAGAAATATGTCTTAGCGCTCCCACTTAATTTCTTGCAAACGCAAGCATCTTCATTGTCTCTGATGAAATTAAACTCTTTTAACAGTTTCATCATAGTGAAGATTCCAACTCCGCGATGCTCACTTCAACCATTGAAGTTTGCATATGCTTTTAGCATCCTTTGAATTAACAAAACCCTATGGACCGTGTCATGCACACGTCCTAGGTAACAATTCTATTAGAAGAACTTGTTTTGTTTATTCAACTATCATATAACAAAATTATATGTAGTGGTTGCTACATTAATCCGTCTAGACTAAATATCGCTATGAAAGATCAGATCTTGTCATACACAACCTTTGAACATTGTTGTGAACTCTTTCCCAACATGTCGACTATTTCATAGATGTGCAACATCCATGTCTGTTTATTTATAGATCCAAAACACAACTGTAAGGTCTTACACCTTTCTCGAGGGTCCTTCAAGTTCAAAACTTGATTTCTCGTGTATGGAACTATCACGGATTTTATGGCTTCAAGCCATTTGACGGAGTCAGGGCTCATCATCACTTCTTTGCACGTAGTCGGATCATTATTGTCAAATAATGATTTTACTCTCAAATCTTGGTATTTGATTGTTCATCCGACCTACTTGTTTCAATGGGAACTTAGATCTCCGTGACCACAACCTTTGAAGTACGCGAGCCATGAGCATTGTTTGCTAACTCCGGAACACTTTTCAGTGCTGCGCAACTTTGCACATATAGCTAAGGTTCTTCTAACCTTATGAAAGTTCTATTGTCCTCCCACTTAACTTTTCACGAAAAATTCCTTCTCAAAGAAACTTGACGTTCTAAGCGACAAACACTTTTGTCTCTGGAGGAATACAAAGACAGGTTCATCCGACTTTGGTTGCAAACATCTTTCTTATGTATAGCATACCAATGTTTAAGAAAGGACTACTTGGGTTTTATCCCAGACCATAACTTTATATGGTGTCATTTCAACGGATTATGATGGAGCTCTTTTCAGTGGAAAAACGGTAATCTCTAAAGCTTTTAATCTTTAAAATATAATGGCATTTTTATGAATTATACCTTTGATCTTACCATGTCAAACAAGGTTTAATTACATATCTCGAACGCTCCATACAATTATGGTGTTTCGGGAAAATGCAAATCCACGGAACGATTCCTTAAATCTTAGGTATTATGCTAAACTTGTAACTTAAATATTTTCCTTTATGATCTTATCATAAACTATTCATATTCTTGTTACAATGATTTTGCACTTCATCTTGAAAGTCTTTGAACTTTTCAAGTGTTTCATACTTTATCCTTATTAAGTAAATATTCATATATTCACTCAAATTTTCGGAGAAAGCATATGAAGTTGAAATCCATCGCTTTTGACTACACATAATGGATTTCATACAACAATATGTACAAGTTCCAATAAGCTAGTCATTCGTTCCCTTTTGGCCTATGAACGAAGTTTTAATTATCTCTAGGAAAGTTTCACAAGCGTCATTTGATCAAAAATCAGAAGACTCCAAAATTCCATCAACATGGAGTTTCTTCATGTTTTCTTTCCATTATAATTCAAACGGCGATGTCACTTCCTAAGTGATCTTTCAATCAATTTGTCTTTCGACATTTTTAGCACTAGTTTTATGGATGTGATTTCTCGAGATTTGTGAATCATCCATCTTTTATAGATTACGGCAATTATTTGAACAACCCTTTTGTTCTCATAATACCTGATAAAACAAAACTTGAAGGCAAGCTTTGATGTTCAACGAGCAACACAATAACCCCTTTATTTGTTCTCGATGAACATCATCACATATTCTTTTGCTAGTTACTTAGGCCATTGTAGTTCATGAATTGTGTTGTTTCGTATGACGATTCACACCAACAAATTCAGTATCAAATACTTGAGAACCACATTGTTTAATAAGCAAAGAATATAGCCATAACATGTATATCATCTATATACTTAAACTGAACAATTCTAGTCTTTTCTTTTCTGCCATATATTTATGAGATTCTCTTTCAGTATCTCCTTTTCTGTTTGAAAGAAACTATCAACATCAACAGTGGAGTCATACATATGACATATAGTCCAAAGCGTGTATAGTTAAATACCAATGTCTTTGGACTTGCACTTTGAAGTAGATCACCATCATCAAATGTTTGGTGTTCTTTCAAATTCCTTTCTTTAGTAATCTCTTGGTGTAGTAAACATTTTACCTACATCAAATATTCACCCTTATCATGGAATCGTCCGTGATCGAGCTACTTTTAGCTTATAACGATGAATTATGAGTATAATGTTGCTATCCAAAACCTTTTGGAGGATTAGGACAACAAGTGTCTCCAACCTTTTTGCAAATTCTCATCAAATATGAGAACATGACTTTTGCCATATTATACTCTATCATGTTGCAACCAAAACTTTGTTTCAGATATCACAATATCTTCCACACATCATGGTTTCTGAAACAACTCTTTCAGATCCTAGATAACCTTGATATTAAGACAATCCTTTGAATATCAAGAATCATGGAGACAAACATGATACTTATATACTAACATTGGAATTGTTACTCTTGTTTTAATACCAATTATTAAACTTCATGGAGTAACCGGAACTTACTGAAAGTTTGCAATAGGACTTTTAAACTTTAGATTAACACTTCAAAACAATACGATACCAGTTCGTAAAGTAATTAACCAGAATTCTATAGTTTTATCATCTCAATTATAACTAAGCGCAAGGTGGTAAACGGATGCCAATGACTACAACAACCATGCAATTTCACTTTGATTTAGTTTATGATAAATTGAGTTCTAATTAATAATTAAATTAATCTAGGTGAACTCCCACTCAAAACAATATCCCTCACATTGTTTTAGTGATCACACGAACCAAATCCACCACATCAAAACCGATCATCACGAGAGTTGATATAGCTTCAACGGCGAACAATCAACATGTTCATCATATCTACAATATGACTCATGCTCTACCTTTCGGTAATCCGTGTTCCTGAGGCCATGTTTGTACATGCTAGGCTCGTCAAGATCAAACCTTAGCTACCGCATAAGCAAATCTGGCTTGCTTACGTTGTATACACTTGCGGACTCTAACACACCCGATCATCACGTGGTGCTTCGAAACAACAAGCATTAGCAACGGTGCATACTAAGGGTGAACACTTTATGGCTTGAAATTCATGTGCATGAGGGATCATCTTATAATGCTACCGTCGTCTACTAAGCAATACAAGATGCATAAAGGATTAACATCACATGCAATTCATAATTTGTGATATGATATGGCCTTTCTTCTTTGTGCTTCCGATCTCCATCTTCCAGCACGAACATGATCTCCATCATCACCGGCATTGCATCAAGGTCAATGACGCCTCTCCATGGTTGTCGTCCACCGGCTTCAACTATTACAACTACCTTGAATAGACACGCGGGTCTTAACATAAATTAAAGACAACCATATGGCTCCTGCCGGTTGCCAACTTACAATAAGGAACATTGCATACATCATATATAAACACAATCATGGCCATATCACATCACAGCACACCCCTGCAAAACAAAGTTAGACGCCTCTACTTTCTTTGCATATTTTACGTGGTTTGGGGCTTTCAATAAGTGTCGTTCTAACTTACGAACAAGAACCACAACATTGATACTAGTATTGTTAATCACCCGTTGTAAATTGGATCTTAACTATGCTAGGAGAAACAGGCACCCGCAAAGCCACTTATGCAATACAAGTTGCATGTCAAGCGTGGAGCAGGTCTCATGAACGATGTCATGTAAAGTTAGCCCGGGCCGCTTCATCCCAACATACCGCAAGATGCAAAGTACACAAAAAGCAATCGACAATAAAAGCATCAACGCCCACAATGACCATTGTGTTCTACTCGTGCAACAGATCTACATATAGACACGGCTCTGATACCACTGTAGGGGTTCGTAGCATGGAAAACAAAAAATTTCTATCGCATACAAACAAACAAGCCAAGATCTATCTACTAGATTGTAGCAACGAGTTGATAGGGAAACTTACCCTCGAAGATTCCAAAGCGGTTAACGAGAGCAGATTCTCGTGGGTGATGTAGTCGTACTCTTTCCGATCTCAAGATCGTGTAGACGATCCTTCCGGCGCTGCGTTCCGGCAGCGCTCCCGTAGTCAGTCACACGTTCGGTACTCGACGAAGACCTTCCTCTCCCTTGTTCCAGCAGGCAGCGGAGGTTGTAGCACTCTCCTCGCGATTCCGGCAGCACAACGGCGTGGTACCGGAAGTAGAGGGGAGATCCCGCAGGGCTTCGCCTTAAGCCGGAGCGAGTATGGTGGATTATGAGAGAGGGCTATTAGTGGTCTAGAGATTTAGACACACCAATTAGAAGGCTCTAAACCGCAGGCTAAAGCAATTATAAGCTCTAAACCAAACGGCTCTAAACCTGAGATTAGAGGTGGAAACTTGTGTGTCTCAAGGAGGAGCCCTGCCCCTCCTTTTATAGGTGGAGGGGCTAGGCGCGCCAGGGAGGGAGGGAGTCCCTCCCCAACTCGGCCTAGGGCTGGGCGCCGGCCAAGGAGGAGAGGAACTCCTCCTCCAAGTTGGTTTCAACCTCCTCTTGCTTGTTTCCCACAGTTTCCTGTTTTCCATAGTTTCCTGTTTTAGCCGTTTGACTTTCAAACTGGCAATTTGACTTTCATGTTTTTGGAACAGCAAGAACACTTAGTACATGATGCAATCATTCAATGACACACTCATGTACCCTCCCCCCCCCCCCCCCCCCCCCCCGGAGTGCCGGACAATCCGGACCCTTCTAGAACATTCCCGATGAAAACACCAGAATCATTCCCGAACTCCGAAACGGGACTTTCCTTATATGAATCTTATTCTCCGGACCATTCCGGATCACCTCGTGATATCCCGGATCCCATCCGAGACTCCGAACAACATTCGGTCTCTTTCTCATAATACCATAACTACTCAAACAACGTCGAATCCTTAAGTGTGTCTCCCTACGGTTCGTGAATTATGCGGACATGATCGAGACACTTCTCCGAACAATAACCAATAGAGGAATCTGGAAATTCATATGGCTCCCACATATTTCTACGATTACTTTGCGATCGAATGAACCACTTACATACGATACCAATTTCCCTTTGTCTCACGATAGTTTACTTATCCGAGGTTATGATCGTCGGTATCTCTGCATACCTAGTTCAACCTCGTTACCGATAAGTACTCTTTTCTCGTTCCCGTGATATGTGATCCCTTGTGACCAAGTCACATGCTTGCAAGCCAATTGGATGACATTCCACCGAGAGGGCCCAGAGTATATCTATCCGTCATGTGGATGGACAAATCCCACTCTTGATCCATGTGTTTCAACCAATACTTTCCGAACACTTAATGCCACCTTTATAGCCACCCAGTTACGGTGTGGTGTTTGATGTCATCAAAGCATCCATCCGGTAAAGGTGATATGCATGATCTCATGGTCGAAGGAATTAGGTTACTATGTATCAGAAAGCATATAGCAATTGAACTATTGAAATGACTTGATCTTTATGCTACGCTTATCAATAGGAGTATGTCCACCATATCATTCTCCTAACGATATGGTCTTGCTGTTGATAACATCTCAATGTTCATGATATGGAAACCACAATCATTTAATCAACCAACAAGCTAGTGAAGTATAGAGGCTATACTAGGGACTTCAATTTAAGTTTACAATTCACACAAGTATTAATGTTTCCTTGTTAATACTATTATAGCATGAATATAAACATTTATCATAAGTGTGAAGATATGATAATAACCACTTTATTATTGCCTCTTGGGCATATCTCCAACATATAGTTCATCACGAAGCTCTTATAGCTAGGTGGCAGAGACTGCAGAACACGATGGATGCCTAATTCAATGGGAATCGATATTCCCAAGGACACAAGCTTATTGGTGTAACCCGACATCTTGAGTACATGCTCACTTACGAAGCTGTGCTCTTCCATCATGCAGCTAAAGAACTTTTCTGAAGCATTGTAGCTCTCTACAGCAGCATGTGTGTCGAAAATCATTTCAACTCACCCATTGTATCAAATGCATTGTCGTTTTTGAAACGCTTTCGAAGTTCTGGCTCTAGCCCATACAATATGTCGCAATGAACTAAGTTGTGGTCCTCCTGACGAGTCTGATATACATTCTTCTCCTTGTCAGGGGCATCATCTAAAGGTGGGGGGCCTAGCGGTGCTTCTAGCACATATTGCTTTTGTGCAGCAGAGAGGAGAATCCTCACATTCATGGCCCATTCGGTAAAGTTGCTACCGTTCGTTGCAAGTTTCTCTTTCTTCATGAACACATTGAAATTAAAAGCAGGTGGTGCCATCTACAACAGAATTTGTAAAGTTTAGACTAAGTTTATGATAGATTGGGTTCAACTAATCCATATTACGAATGAACTCCCACTCAAAAACGACATCCTCGTGCCTTTTTGGTGATACATGAACCAAATCCACTACACCAAGTCTGGTCATCACGTGAGTCGGTGTAGCTTCAAAGGCGAGCATCAAATGGGCATCATATCTACTATATGACTCATGCTTAACCTTTCAGTCCGTGTTCCGAGGCCATGTCTGTACATGCTAGCCTCGCCAAGTAAGAACCTTAGTATTCGCGTGTGTAACTCTCTTACACCCGAAATATGGTAGTGGATCCAAGAACACCCGATCATCACGTGATGTCTTGGAGCGACGAAAACATAATCGGTGCATACTAAAGGAAGAACACATTCTTATCTTAATATTTAAATGAGGGATCATCTTATTATGATAATAAAACGCCAAACAAGCAATATAAGATGCTATCAAACATCACATGTTTATTAGTGAAATGATATGGTTCCCGCATATGATCTCTATCATGTGCACCGTGGTATGATCACTATCATACCTTTATGTGTAAGGCCAAGATCTATGTAACTTACACGTTATGTGTGTTGTAAGAGTATCATCCCATACTTCTACTTAAAACATCACCATATCATAACACTAGCCCAGCAACAATCTAAACTAGACGCCTCTAATTTATCCATTGCAAGTTTTACGTGGCTTAGGGTTTTCGAAGATAGAACCGTTCATACCTACGAACATGAACCACAACGAGGATAACCAAATTGTTGACAACTCGTTGCAAAATAGATATTGACTATAGTAGGAGAGATAGACACCCGCTAGCCACTTATGCAAACTAGTTGCATGTCAAGCGTGGAACAGTTCTCATGTGCGAGGACATGTAAAGTTTGTTCGGGCCGCTTCATCCCACTATGCCACCAATATCCAAAATTACAACTAAGAAGCAAAAACATGATCATCATCGCCCACATACTCATATGTGTACTACCCGTGTAAAGCATCTACGCATAGATCCGGCTCTGATACCACTGTAGGGTTCGCAGCATAGAAAATAAAAAATTTCCTACGATGGGAACAACTATGTACCAAGATCTATCTACTAGATACAGACAATGGGTAGATGTATATTCGTAGAGAACATACCCTTGAAGACCGACAAAGCTTAACACGTTAAACTCGTTGTTGATGTAGACGATCTCTTGCCGATCTCAAGATCGAGAGGAAGTCCTAGCGCCACAAATAAGCAGCGCATCCGTGCTCGCACACACGTCCGAGGCACCGAGCAACCTCCACCTCCTCGCTCTAGCGATGCAGCGGAAGCACAACTCTTTCTTTCCGAATAGCCACCGGGAACATGTATCTCGTGTAGGGTTTCGTAGCATGGAAAACAAAAATTTTCTATCGCATACAAACAAACAAGCCAAGATCTATCTACTAGATTGTAGCAACGAGTCGATGGAATAACTTACCCTCGAAGATTCCAAAGTGTTTAACGAGAGCGGATTCTCGTGGGTGATGTAGTCGTACTCTTCCCGATCTCAAGATCGCGTAGACGATCCTTCCGGCGCTGCGTTCCGGCAGCGCTCCCGCAGTCGGTCACACGTTCGGTACTCGATGAAGACCTTCCTCTCCCTTGTTCCAGCAGGCAGCGGAGGTTGTAGCACTCTCCTCGCGATTCCGGCAGCGCGTGGTACCGGAAGTAGAGGGGATATCTCGCAGGGCTTCGCCTTAAGCCGGAGCGAGTATGGTGGAGTATGAGAGAGCTCCTCGGCGATCTAGGGTTTAGACACACCAAGGAGGAGGGGCTAGAGCCGACGGCTAGGGTTCCGGGGACCCCAAGTCGGCGGCTAGGGCAAAACCCTAGGGGGGGCGGCGGCGGCTATGGTGGGCTGCAGCTTCTAGGGTTTGAGGTGAGGGACTTGTGTGTCCTAGGAGGGAGCCCTACCCCTCCTTATATAGGTGGAGGGGCCGGCGGCCAAGGGGAGGGAGGGGAGTCCCTCCCCAACTCGGCTTGGGTGGTGCACCGGCTTGGGGAGGAGGACTCCCTCCCCAACTCGGTTTCACACTCCCTCCTCTTTTCCTCTTTCCAATTTTAGCCGTTTGACTTTTCAAACTAGCTATTTGACTTTTCAAACTAGGATTTGAATTAATCCTTTATTTGGAACAGCGATGACACTTAGTACATGATGCAATCATTCTAATATGCAATGACACATTCATGTACCCCTTCCCCTCCGGAGTGCCGGACATTCCGGAACCTTCTAGAACATTCCCGATGAAAACACCGGAATCATTCCCGAACTCCGAAACGGGACTTTCCTTATATGAATCTTATTCTCCGGACCATTCCGGATCACCTCGTGATATCCCGGATCCCATCCGAGACTCCGAACAACATTCGGTCTCTTTCTCATAATACCATAACTACTCAAACAACGTCGAATCCTTAAGTGTGTCTCCCTACGGTTCGTGAATTATGCGGACATGATCGAGACACTTCTCCGAACAATAACCAATAGAGGAATCTGGAAATTCATATGGTTCCCACATATTTCTACGATTACTTTGCGATCGAATGAACCACTTACATACGATACCAATTTCCCTTTTTCTCACGATAGTTTACTTATCTGAGGTTATGATCGTCGGTATCTCTGCATACCTAGTTCAACCTCGTTACCGATAAGTACTCTTTTCTCGTTCCCGTGATATGTGATCCCTTGTGAGCCAGTCACATGCTTGCAAGCTAATTGGATGACATTCCACCGAGAGGGCCCAGAGTATATCTATTCGTCATATGGATGGACAAATCCCACTCTTGATCCATGTGTCTCAACCAATACTTTCCGAACACTCAATGCCACCTTTATAGCCACCCAGTTATGGTGTGGTGTTTGATGTCATCAAAGCATCCATCCAGTAAAGGTGATATGCATGATCTCATGGTCGAAGGAATTAGGTTACTATGTATCAGAAAGCATATAGCAATTGAACTATTTAAATGACTTGATCTTTATGCTACGCTTATCTATAGGAGTATGTCCACCATATCATTCTCCTAACGATATGATCTTGTTGTTGATAACATCTCAATGTTCATGATAGGGAAACCCCAATCATTTATCAACCAACAAGCTAGTGATGTATAGAGGCTATAGTAGGGACTCCAAATTAAGTTTACAAATCACACAAGTATCAATGTTTCCTTGTTAATACTATTATAGCATGAATGTAAACATTTATCATAAACACAAAGATATAATAATAACCACATTTATTATTGCCTCTAGGGCATATCTCCAACAGTCTCCCACTTGCACTAGAGTCATCTAATCTAGATTACATGGTAATATACCGAACACCCATGGCAGTTTGGTGTTGGTCATGTTTTGCCCTCGGGAGAGGTTTAGTCAACGGATCCGCCACATTCAGATCTGTGTGTACTTTGCAAATCTTTATATCCCCATCCTGGATATGTTCTCGAATAGCGTGAAAACGTAGCTTGATGTGCTTCAGCTTCTTGTGTGACCTTGGTTCTTGTGCATTGGCTATGGCGCCCATGTTATCACAGTAGATAGACATTGGGTCCAGCGCACTAGGAACCACACCCAGCTCTGTAATGAACTCTTTCATCCATATCGCTTCTTGTGAAGCCTCCGAAGCAGCCATGTATTCCGATTCAGTTGAAGATCTCGCCACAACGCTTTGCTTTGCACTCCTCCAGCTAACTGCTGCACCATTCAAAATAAATACGTATCCAGATTGTGATTTAGAATCATCCGGATCGGTGTTCCAACTAGCATCGGTGTAACCATTAACAACGAGTTGTTCATCACCTCCATAAGAAAGAACCATATCCTTAGTTCTTCTCAAGTACTTAAGGATGTTTTTGACCGCTGTCCAATGATCCACTCCTGGATCACTTTGATATCTGCTAGTTAAACTAACAGCATATGCAATGTCGGGTCTAGTACATAGCATGGCATACATTAGAGATCCTATGGCTGAGGCATAGGGAGTCTTACTCATCCTTTCTATATCTTCTGCCGATGTCGGACTTTGAGTTTTACTCAAGGTCGTATTGGGCAACATGGGCAAGAACCCTTTCTTGCTATCTTCCATTCCAAATCTCTTTAGAACTTTGTCCAAATATGTACTCTGTGACAATGATATTTGGCGTTTCGATCTATCTCTATAAATCTTTATGCCTAATATGTAAGCTGCTTCACCAAGATCCTTCATTGAAAAACTATTATTCAAATATTCCTTGACACTATTAAGAAGGTCTACATCATTCCCAATCAACAATATGTCATCCACATATAGTATTAAGAATGCCACAGAGCTCCCACTCACTTTCTTGTAAATACAAGCTTCTCCATAAGTTTGTATAAAACCAAAACTTTTGATCACCTTATCAAAACGTTGATTCCAACTTCGGGATGCTTGCTTCAATCCATAGATGGACCGTTGAAGTTTGCATACCTTGTTAGCATCTTTAGGATCGACAAAACCTTTGGGTTGCATCATATACAACTCTTCACCAATGTCTCCATTGAGGAATGCTGTTTTGACATCCATCTGCCATATCTCATAATCGTAATATGCAGCGATTGCTAACATAATCCTCACAGACTTTAGCTTCGCTACTGGTGAGAAAGTCTCATTGTAGTCAACTCCTTGAATTTGTCGAAACCCTTTTGCGACAAGTCGAGCTTTATAGACAGTAACATTACCAACAGCATCTATTTTCTTCTTGAAAATCCATTTGTTCTCGACAGCCTTCCGGCCATCCGGTAAGTCCACCAAAGTCCATACTTGGTTTTCGTACATGGATCCAATCTCGGATTTCATGGCTTCTTGCCATTTATTGGAATCTGGGCTCATCATCGCTTCCTCATATGTCTCAGGGTCATCGGTGTTGTCCACCAACATGACACTCATAACGGGATCATACCAATCTGGAGTGGTACGAGTTCTCGTTGACCTTCGAGGCTCTGTAGCAACTTCAACCGAAGTTTCATGATCACCATCATTAGCTTCCTCTCTAATTGGTGCAGGCACCACAGGAACTTCTTCCGGTGCTGCGCTACTTGCAATTTCGAGAGAAGGTTCGACAACCTCGTCGAGTTCTACTTTCCTTCCAGTCACTTCTTTCGAGAGAAATTCCTTCTCTAGAAAGGATCCATTCTTGGCAACGAAGATTTTGCCTTCGGATCTATGATAGAAGGTATACCCAATAGTTTCCTTCGGGTATCCTATGAAGACGCATTTTCCGCTTTGGGTTCTAGCTTGTCCGGCTGTAACTTCTTTACATAGGCTTCGCAACCCCAAACTTTAAGGAACGACAATCTAGGTTTCTTCCCAAACCATAATTCATACGGTGTCGTTTCAACAGATTTAGACGGTGCCCTATTTAAAGTGAATGCGGCTGTTTATAATGCATAACCCCAAAATGATAGCGGTAAATCTGTAAGTGACATCATAGAACGAACCATATCTAAGAGAGTTCGATTACGACGTTCGGACACACCATTACGCTGTGGTGTTCCCGGCGGTGTCAATTGTGAAAGTATTCCGCATTTCTTCAAATGCTCGCCAAACTCGTAACTTAGATATTCACCTCCACGATCAGAACGCAGAAATTTAATCTTCTTGTTACGTTGATTCTCTACCTCACTTTGAAACTCCTTAAACTTCTCGAAAGTTTCGGACTTATGTTTCATGAAATAGATATACCCATATCTACTCAAGTCATCCGTGAAGGTAAGAACATAACGATAACCACCGCACGATGCTACACTCATTGGACCACACACATCGGTATGTATGATTTCCAATAAGTCCGTAGCTCGCTCCATCATACCAGAAAATGGAGTCTTAGTCATTTTACCCATCAGACATGCTTCGCATCTTTCAAGTGATTCAAGAAGTCCATCGGAATGGAGTTTCTTCATACGTTTCACTCCAATGTGACCAAGACGACAGTGCCACATATAGGTCGAATTATTGCTTGATTTCAAACGTTTAGCCTCAATTTTGTTGATATGTGTATTTCCACTATCGAGATTCAATAAGAATAGACCATCTATCAAAGGTGCATGTGCATAAAACATATTACTCATATAAATCGAACAACCATTATTCTCGGACTTAAACAAGTAACCGTCTCGCAATAAACAAGATCCCGATATAATGTTCATGCTCAACGCGGGCACCAAATAACAATTATTTAAGTATAAAACTAATCCCGATGGTAGATGAAGGGGTAGCGTGCCGACCGCGATCACATCAACCTTTGATCCGTTTCCCACGCGCATCGTCACCTCGTTCTTCGCTAGCTTCCGTTTATTCTGCAGCACCTGTTTCGAGTTACAAATATGAGCAACCGAACCAGTATCAAATACCCAGGCACTACTACGAGTACTAGTGAGATACACATCAATAACATGTATATCAGATATACCTTTCTTCTTGATGTTGCCGTTCTTCAGATCCGCCAAGTACTTTGGGCAATTCCGCTTCCAGTGACCTTCTCCCTTGCAGTAAAAGCACTCAGTTTCAGGCTTAGGTCCAGCCTTGGTCTTCTTCGCCGGCGTGGTAACTTTCTTACCACCCTTCTTGAAGTGTCCCTTCTGCTTAGACTTGCCTTTCTTGAATTTGGTGGTCTTATTGACCAACAACACTTGGTGCTCTTTCTTGATCTCCACTTCTGCAGACTTTAACATAGCAAACAGTTCTGGCAACTGCTTGTTCATGTTCTGCATGTTGTAGTTCATCACAAAGTTCTTGTAACTTGGTGGTAGTGATTGGAGGACACGGTAAATCCCCAAAGCATTAGGAATCACTATACCCAAGCTTTGAAGTTTGTTTGCGTGCCCAGACATCTTAAGCACATGCTCACTGACGGAGCTGCCCTCTTCCATCTTGCAGTTAAAGAACTTTTCAGAAGCCTCATAGCTTTCAATTGCCGCATGAGTCTCAAAGATCAATTTGAGATCCTCGACAATATCATATGGGTCTGAATTCTCAAACCTTTTCTGAAGCTCCGATTCCAAACCATACAAGATAGCACACTGAACTATGGAGTACTGATTCTTCCGAGCGAGGTAAACATTATTTACTTCATCGGAAGCATCAGCTGCAGGTGGGTCACCCAACGGTGCATCCAGCACATAGGTCAAATTACCAGCTGTGAGGACAATCCTCAAATTGTGGAACCAATCCGCGAAGTTGCTTCCATTGTTTTTTCAACTTTTCTTTCTCTAGGAACGCATTAAAATTGATGGTAGGGGCTGCCATTGATCTACAACATATTTGCAATAGTTTAGACTAAGTTTATGACAAATTGAGTTCAAATTAATAATAAAATTAACCTAGGTGAACTCCCACTCAAAACAATATCCCTCACATTGTTTTAGTGATCACACGAACCAAATCCACCATATCAACACCGATCATCACGAGAGTTGATATAGTTTCAATGGCGAACAATCAACATGTTCATCATATCTGCTATATGATTCATGCTTTACCTTTCGGTGATCCGTGTTCCGAGACCATGTCTGTACATGCTAGGCTCGTCAAGATCAAACCTTAGTTTCCGCATGAGCAAATCTGGCTTGCTCACGTTGTATACACTTGCAGAATCTAACACACCCGATCATCACGTGGTGCTTCGAAACAATAAGCTTTAGCAACGGTGCTAACTAAGGGTGAACACTTTATGACTTGAAATTCATGTGCATGAGGGATCATCTTATAATGCTACTGTCGTCTACTAAGCAATACAAGATGCATAAAGGATTAACATCATATGCAATTCATAATATGTGATATTATATGGCCTTTCTTCTTTGTGCTTCCGATCTCCATCTTCAAGCACGAACATGATCTCCATCATCACCGGCATTGCATCAAGGTCAATGACGCTTCTCCATGGTTGTCGTCCACCGGCTTCAACTATTACAACTACTTTGAATAGACACGCGGGTCTTAACATAAATTAAAGACAACCATATGGCTCCTACCGGTTGCCAACTTACAATAAGGAACATTGCATACATCAAATATAATCACAATCATGGCCATATCACATCACTGCACACCCCTGCAAAACAAAGTTAGACGCCTCTACTTTCTTTGCATATTTTACGTGGTTTGGGGCTTTCAATAAGTGTCGTTCTAACTTACGAACATGAACCACAACATTGATACTAGTATTGTTAATCACCCGTTGTAAATTGGATCTTAACTATGCTAGGAGAAACAGGCACCTGCAAAGCCACTTATGCAATACAAGTTGCATGTCAAGCGTGGAGCAAGTCTCATGAACGATGTCATGTAAGGTTAGCCCGGGCCGCTTCATCCCAACATACCGCAAGATGCAAAGTACACAAGAAGCGATCGAAAATAAAAGCATCAACGCCCACAATGACCATTGTGTTCTACTCGTGCAACAGATCTACATATAGACACGGCTCTGATACCACTGTAGGGTTTCGTAGCATGGAAAACAAAAAATTTCTATCGCATACAAACAAACAAGCCAAGATCTATCTACTAGATTGTAGCAACGAGTCGATGGAATAACTTACCCTCGAAGATTCCAAAGTGTTTAACGAGAGCGGATTCTCGTGGGTGATGTAGTCGTACTCTTCCCGATCTCAAGATCGCGTAGACGATCCTTCTGGCGCTGCGTTCCGGCAGCGCTCCCGCAGTCGGTCACACGTTCGGTACTCGACGAAGACCTTCCTCTCCCTTGTTCCAGCAGGCAGCGGAGGTTGTAGCACTCTCCTCGCGATTCCGGCAGCACAACGGCGTGGTACCGGAAGTAGAGGGGAGATCTCGCAGGGCTTCGCCTTAAGCCGGAGCGAGTATGGTGGAGTATGAGAGAGCTCCTCGGCGATCTAGGGTTTAGACACACCATGGAGGAGGGGCTAGAGCCGGCGGCTAGGGTTACGGGGACCCCAAGTCGGCGGCTAGGGCAAAACCCTAGGGGGGGCGGCGGCGGCTATGGTGGGCTGCAGCTTCTAGGGTTTGAGGTGAGGGACTTGTGTGACCTAGGAGGGAGCCCTACCCCTCCTTATATAGGTGGAGGGGCCGGCGGCCAAGGGGAGGGAGGGGAGTCCCTCCCCAACTCGGCTTGGGTGGTGCGCCGGCTTGGGGAGGAGGACCCCTCCCCAACTCGGTTTCACACTCCCTCCTCTTTTCCTCTTTCCAATTTTAGCCGTTTGACTTTTCAAACTAGCTATTTGACTTTTCAAACTAGGATTTGAATTAATCCTTTATTTGGAACAGCGATGACACTTAGTACATGATGCAATCATTCTAATATGCAATGACACATTCATGTACCCCTTCCCCTCCGGAGTGCCAGACATTCCGGAACCTTCTAGAACATTCCCGATGAAAACACCGGAATCATTCCCGAACTCTGAAACGGGGCTTTCCTTATATGAATCTTATTCTCCGGACCATTCCGGATCACCTCGTGATATCCCGGATCCCATCCGAGACTCCGAACAACATTCGGTCTCTTTCTCATAATACCATAACTACTCAAACAACGTCGAATCCTTAAGTGTGTCTCCCTACGGTTCGTGAATTATGCGGACATGATCGAGACACTTCTCCGAACAATAACCAATAGAGGAATCTGGAAATTCATATGGTTCCCACATATTTCTACGATTACTTTGCGATCGAATGAACCACTTACATACGATACCAATTTCCCTTTGTCTCACGATAGTTTACTTATCCGAGGTTATGATCGTCGGTATCTCTGCATACCTAGTTCAACCTCGTTACCGATAAGTACTCTTTTCTCTTTCCCGTGATATGTGATCCCTTGTGAGCCAGTCACATGCTTGCAAGCTAATTGGATGACATTCCACCGAGAGGGCCCAGAGTATATCTATCCGTCATATGGATGGACAAATCCCACTCTTGATCCATGTGTCTCAACCAATACTTTCCGAACACTCAATGCCACCTTTATAGCCACCCAGTTACGGTGTGGTGTTTGATGTCATCAAAGCATCCATCCGGTAAAGGTGATATGCATGATCTCATGGTCGAAGGAATTAGGTTACTATGTATCAGAAAGCATATAGCAATTGAACTATTTAAATGACTTGATCTTTATGCTACGCTTATCTATAGGAGTATGTCCACCATATCATTCTCCTAACGATATGATTTTGTTGTTGATAACATCTCAATGTTCATGATAGGGAAACCACAATCATTTATCAACCAACAAGCTAGTGATGTATAGAGGCTATACTAGGGACTCCAAATTAAGTTTACAAATCACACAAGTATCAATGTTTCCTTGTTAATACTATTATAGCATGAATGTAAACATTTATCATAAACACAAAGATATAATAATAACCACATTTATTATTGCCTCTAGGGCATATCTCCAACATCTCGCTAGTCCGAGACCTTGGGGGATAAATTTTAGAGGGCGAGAGAGATCCTTCACGAGGAGGTGTAAGTGAGAGAGAGAAGGAGAGGGGTGCCTTTTATAGGAGAGGGGGGAACCCCAAGGGGGTGGCCGGCGCATGGGTCTGCCCCCTTGCCCTCCCATCATTCATGTGGGTGGACACTCCACTCACAAAATTCCTTTAAATTCCCTCCACTCAAAATCCCACTCAAAATTTCTATTAAATTTCCACCTAATTTAATGCAAACTCTCATTAAATAAAACTCCTTTTATTTATTCAGAAATTTGTCAATTACTTTAATGACAAACATTCACATATAACCCCTTGCTAGAATTCTATTTCATATGCAAAAACACTTTCTGCAATTTCACCCGAAAACCTGTTTCGGTATCTAGTGAAATAAATTCATGCGCTTGTTATTCTTTCTGGCATGAAACTTTTGCTCCAATTGGATGTCGGTGTCTCTTAAGTGTGTCACCCTACGGTTCGCGAATAATGCGGACATGATCGAGACCCCTCTCGGATCAATAATCAGAAGCGAGATCTGGAGACCCATACTGACTCCCACACATTCAACGATGACTTTCCTGTGATCGTCGGAACCTTTTATGCGAGTATCTTAATCCCTTTGTTTTGTGATATATTACATGTCCGAGATTCAATCATCGGTATATCCATACCTAGTTTTATCTCGTTACTGACATGCACTCTTTTCTCGTTCCCGTGATATAACATTCTAGTGATCAAATCACTTGCTTGCAAGCTAACCAATGTGATATCACCGACAGGGCCCAGAGTATATCTATCTGTCATCGGGATGAACAAATTCCACTCTTGATCCATGGCCTCAACATAACACTTTATTAGTTCTGAACCCATCTTTATAATCACCCTGTTACGGTGTGACGTTTGATGTTATCAAGAAACTCTTCCGGTGTTAGTGATTGACATGATCTCATGGTCTAAGGATTAGGATCACTTCGTAAGTTGTTATAGCAATATAAACTCAATGATTTTGATCGTAATGCTATACTTCAGATGAATGTTCATCACACCATTACACTAATATTGTGACCTCGTTATTAGCAACATCCAGTGTCTATGATCAGGAAACCTTGATCATCTTGTTAATCAACGAGCTAGTTTATGAGAGAGGCATAACTAGGAACTTTCTGTTTGTTTATTAAACACACATGTATTAACGTTTCCGTATTAATACAATTATAGCATGCAAAATAAACATCTATCATATACTTGGAATACACATAATAAACACTTTATTATTGCCTCTCAGGGCATATTCCCTTCAGGGAGGAGCAAGATGGGGCGATGTGCGGCGCCTCCGTTTACTCCACCAATAAGGCTTGTGGTCGTGATCTGTTGCAGGCGTTGCAGCTGTTGTCTTCCCTTTCTCTGGCCGTCCGTGGTGGCGGGAGGAGAAGATGGGGAGCAGGGCTACCGACGTCTGCGAGGCGGCGACGGCGGGGTATCTTCGAAGCTGTGTACCAGGAGTTCCTTTGGAGTTTACCATCAGTGGCATTTCTTCGATGGCCACAGATTGTCGTCCAATTGCTGAATGGCATGGTCGAAGGGCGACCACTCCGAGCTCTGGCGATGGAGTTCTGCCAACGCCATCTCCTCTTCTTCCTCCAGGCCGGAGTGCCACCAAGGAGGAACTTCGCGAGATCTCTTGCGGCTCTCATCGCCACGTCGTCACCAAGTGGTCTAGTCCCCGACGACGGCGTTGGTGGCGGCAAAGAGATGCTCTCTACCGGCGGTGGAGAAGGACCTGGTCACGTTTCCATTTTTAGTTGTAGGGTCCTTTGTGTAAAACTTTAGGGTCGTATTGAAGATTGTTTTTCTACCAGGGTCCTTATTGTAATCTGTTACCCCACCGCTTCTCCTTAATTCGGGGTCCTTCCCTATGCAAAAAAAAAGAGTAGTTTGTGCATGTTTCTAGTTGCTTCAGGTAGTAAATAATCACGCGGTAATTTTTTTTGGAGTCAAGTCAATCATGTATAGTTAAGTCATTTTCAAACACAAACACACTTTTTTTTCTTCGGGCGTGCTGTGTTTAGGGTTTATTTTCTCTCTTTTCATGAAAAAAGCTGAATAATTTGTTAGTTTTCTAAGGCATTTATTTAGTGGAAAATGTGTACTGATTTCTCAGTTATTTCTGGTACTTTTTTTGTGATTTGGTCGTTTCATGAACTGTGTAACGGAAAACAGATGGTACTCGCGCTTCGTTCCAAATGGTTTGGTCAAAGTTAAACCATATAAAGTTTGACCAAATATATATGAAAAAATTGTTAACATATATCATATCAAATTTGCACATTATAAAAATATATTCATGATGGTTGTAATGCTGTAGATTAGATTTGATATTGTAGATGTTGATGCCCTTTGCAATACATATTGTAAAAAAAATTCAAGCTTTAGGCAGTTACAAAACTAAAACGTACTCTCTATGTTTCAAAATATAAGATGTTTTAGCTTTATGAAGCAAATGTATCGAGACTACTTTTAGTATGTAGGTTCACTCATGTTTATAGTGAATCTAGACACTAAAAAAAGTTTAGATATATTTTCTTCACAAATCTAAAACATCTCATATTTTGAAATGGAGGGAGTAACATACTTTGAAATTATAAAGGGTATAATGAAAAAAGAACTAAAATGTAGAGGATCTACATACCCTCCAGAACTAGGGCATACAAATGAAAAATCACAAGATCATCCGAATTGCACCAACATCAGTCTTCACAGCCTACCGGATTTTTTTCAAGTAATCACAATTAACAGGCCTCCCAAATTTTAGTTCGGAAGACAGGTTAAAGTATGCAGAGGTGATGGTAGTTGCTTTCTTGCAGCTACTGGGCATGAGCGCGCACGGAAATAAAAAGAAATTATGAGCACAGCAGACTAAGCAATAAGGAACTGCAGAACATGATAGTAGAGTTTCCACATAGCAAAACTCGGACAGAAACAAAATGGTAAAATTACACCTCACATTTCACTCACAACTCAAATGGTTCAGGGAGTTAACCAGCATCTCCAAAAGTAGCAGATCCACCAAAAAGATAAATGGCAACGAGCATCAAGAGACTGGGTATGTAAGAACCAAGGCCAGAGGCGATATTTTTCCAGGGCCAAAAGACTAATCTAGCGAGGCAGTACTTTCCATGTTCTAGGTTTCAGCAGAGGACCAAAAGGACTAATCTGGTGCGCCTGATTAGAGGACAAAACTTAAGAGACTCTGCATCAGCGGCAGCAACCCAATCATTCACAGCATGTCGGTGTCACCACTAGCAGCTCAAGCGTGCTTTGTTTTCTCATGGGACTGGAGCGCTGAATCACATACAAATGTCCTGAAAGAATTCGACCAGGGTATAAGCATTAGACATCAAACTCAGCAGTTCGCATCACCAGAATACTATAATTGTCAAGCCACCTACATACCTGCTGCACGACTTGCAGACATGGGTGCCGACAGATTTGGGAGACTTCGCCTTTGCTTTGCTGTTGCTGTTCCCAGAAGCCTTGCTGGCCTGCTTTGCGGGGTGAGGAGTTGCCACACGAGGAACCTTGTCACCTGAAAGTAAGTGCGGGCTTTGTTAAGACTGTTCTTCCAACGGCATCCGTGATAAGGAGACAGGGAACCACAGCAAGGTATCACCACACCTGTTGTCCGGCCAGATGGCGTTGCAATCTTTCCCTTCTTGTCAGAAGCAGGTGTCTTCAGGGCAGTTTTGGCAACCCTCTTCTTGCCATCCTCAGTCTGCAGCGCACATAAAACAGAGTCAGGTTAGACTGTTGAAGGAAATGGAAACAAGGGGAACTGTCAGATCCACACCATAGGAGTGTTTTTGTCTTCCTCATCACTTGAATCCTCTTCGCTACTACTATCAAGCTCTTCACTACTGGAATCATCCTCTTCACTGCTGCTATCATCCTCTTCACTGCTGCTATCATCCTCTTCACTCGAATCATCTTCAGTCATGTCCTGGGAAGAAGTGTTTCATTCTCATCAAGTATTTCAAAAAACTAAGAGGGTGAATGCACTTGCATAACCATCAGAATGCACTTACATCACCTGAAGAAGTCAAGTCATCTGAAGAAGAAGAATCACCATCATCATCAGCAGCAATAGGATTGATCACTTGATTGTTTACTGAAGAAGAAGAATCACCATCATCAGCAGCAGCAATAGGATTCATCACTTGATTGTTTACAGTTTTCACTTCACCTAAAATAAAGACAGATTAGTTCGTTTATGTTACAGCAGAAAAATATGGAATACATATGCAATATCTATCAAGGAGTGTACCTTCATCTTTGCTAGAACAATACGTGAAAGCAACAAGCAGGTCAAGGAAACAAAGGCTACAAGAAGACATATTTTAAATATCTCTGATAGAGATAGCTGAAAATAATGTGTAGTGCAGGGCTTCTCAACGTTAAAAGGATATTCAGGCTGATCAGGCATGACAGCCCTGTAACCGCACACGAAGACGCTGACAGTCTTTGAACTGTGTGATAGCTTAAATTCTTTGTGAAAAATCAAATTACACACAAACTGAGGGCGATTTTCAGCAGACAGAGTTCCAACGATCACCTTCTGATCATCAACTTTAGCAGATACAACTATATTGTGACTTCCTTTCTTTGTTTCACCAAGGGCAACCTAAAACAGTAATCAGAACATGCAAGTAAATTGATTAGCCAAGTATAGGCCACTGATAAAGTTTAAGAGAATAGTAGACACAAATAGGCACAAGATGGGCAATTAGGAAAATGGGTAAACCTGTGAGACGCGAAGAATACACCCTTTTTCAGGGTCACAAGAAACAGTCTGTCCTGGCTTCACTTCCACACCTGTACCAAAATATGAAATACTTGTAACCAATAAGGAAATAACACTTGATAAATTAACCCCAACAAGGCTATTTTTTTACTCTTTAGATAGTTAATGTGGAACCAACAAAGACTAAAAAAACTATATGACCAAATGAGAACTGCTGCTTCACCAAACAAAGTAGTACAGTTCTACTGGTTGTCAAATAAACAGAGTTGTATTGGAAAAATCTACAGAGGAAAAATACCATCTCAATATAATGTTTCACGACCAAAGAAATGCTAGCATCAGTTCCTCTCTACTGAACAACCACACAGCTTGCCATTCCATAACTGTCGTGAACCACCGAGGTGCAAAATTATTAAAAGTGTAACCTCCAGCAGTGGCCAATTCATCATAAAAGTAGCACGAGCAGAGGTATGAAACAACTAGACAAAAAAGGAGCACATTTCAACAGCAATTGCCCCTCATTTGGGAACATTACTGTAGCAAGGTGGGCCCAGCACCAGCTATGACGCCACGCCATCCCAACAGGTGGGTCCCGCTGTAAGTTTTGGGTGTCAATTCACTCTCAGCCCGCCATTTTGCCAAAACGTAAAGTGTTACCAAAACGTAAATTTGGCCCCCAATGTGGTAGTTTTATGCTATTAAAACCAAAATATCAAATACTAGCAAGTAGTAACCAATGAGAAAATAACACATGATAAATTAACCCTACCAAAGGTATAATTTTTTACTCTTAAGATAGATAGTCAATGTGGAAAAAACGAAGGCTAAAAAAAGCTATATGACCAAATCTAAGTTCTGCTGGTAGTCAAATAAACAGAGTTGTATTGGAAAAATCTACAGAGTAGCAATACCATCTCACTGCAATATAATGTTTGACAACCAAAGAAATGCTAGCATCAGTTCCTCTCTACTGAACGACCACACAGCTTGCCATTCCATAACTGTGGTTAACCACCGAGGTGCAAAATAACACAATGTGTAACCTCCAGCAGCGCCCAATTCACCATAAAAGTAGCACGAGCAGAGCTACGAAACAACTAGCAGAAAAAGGAGCACATTTCAACAGCAATCGCCCCCCTCGTTTGTGACCATTATACTGTAGTAACTCATAAAAAAAAAGATATTCCCCTACAGATCATCCATTTTGCAAGGTGATGTGCCAATACCAAAACATGTCACGTGACCAGCATCAGGACGAAATAATCAAGTCATCAACCCCTCACCAAACAACCCAATGAAATTGAGCATAAACAGATCGTCTCAGCAATCGACCCCCTCGTTTGGGAAGATTTCTGTAAATAACCACAAAACAACATATTCCCCTATAGATAACCGATTTTACAAGGTGATATGCCAAAAATATAATAACGGAACATGTCACACGGTCAGCATCAGGACGAAATAACCCAGGCAGCCACAAGTCCTCACCCCCCAACAAATAACCCAACGAAATTGAGAGCCTAAACAGATCAAATCGAGTGGGTGGGGGTGGGGGAGAGAGGGGAGGGGAGGGAGCAAGGGTTACCCCAGAAGAACTCCAGGGAGGGCATGCTTGCTCGAGGAGTCGAAGGCGCGGCCGCGCAGAGCCCTAGGGGATTGGGAATGGTCGGAGCGGTGACAGTGGCGGGTTTAGGGTTTTCGGGGTGGAGGCGAAGGAGGGGAGAGAAAAAAAGGACCGGGCACCAAACTTAAAAGAGAGGCAGACGCTCCAGGGCCGTTCGATTCTTCTCCCTAGGATCTGTCCGTTCGTTGTGCTCTTCGACAGTAATTTATTACTGCTGGAATTGGGTGGAAGCAAATTTAGAAAGAAAAAAACATATGGGAGGCCTTTTGGTCTAAAACGTTGTGGTGCCCAATTTCAAATTGTGAAACTAATATAGCCATAAAAAGATAACAAGGGATAGGGCGCGAAAGACTGCCCGTTATATACCCATATTAAGCGTCGTGATCAACGGTTATTTGCAAGCATATAGTATGCATTGTGGAAATTTAAAATGGTTTTAACCCTCAAACTATGAATGTGATGTATGACATGTCTTCATAGTATGCTTTGTCTCGATGAAGTCTTTGAGACTAGACCTCATATTGGTATGTTTAAGTTTCAACAACTTTAAAAAAAATTGAAGTTGTCAGCTGACGAGGGGTTTAATATCTAGTTGCAATAGATTTGAGACACTCGACGATGTGAGGCCGACAGTGGGAACATAACGCAAATTTGGTTGCCTTTTGAACTAAGTTAATTAATTTTTATTCGCAAACTTAGCTTCTTAATTGTTTGCATCGTTATTTATGCCTTATGTGTTGCTTCAAACCTTGCATGCACGCGTCCTGCTAAGCCCGACCCATACATATAACTCTTGCAAAACAGAGCAGCTTGCGGACGCTCGCGTGAGCACCATGTGAATCATTTGGGTGTAAACATACAACATTGATTTTTACATGTGAATTTGAGATTGTGTGTTTGAACTGAGTTGTGGTCTCAAGCAAGGACCAAAAAGCATGGCGCCGGTGGGGAATCAGGAATTAGTAGATTTTGTCTTTAATTTGTTTCCATATTTTGATGTGATATGATCTTGGCTCAATATACTTGTATTTTAGAAAAACAAAAGGTGGTGACATATTTATGTTCTTATACCTGATCACTAGACAACCGGCCAAGGCAAGCCCAAACCAAGGATGATAGGCGTCAACCCAAACCAGCAACCCAATAATAGTGAACATGTTGCTGATCACACGCCATCCACTATTGGCACCAGACACACATCAAACCGTCGGATATGATTTCTTTTGTGCTCCGAATCCCACCTCCACATATGCCATGTTGTGCATCAACTTTTGTTTGTCGCAAAGAGGTGTCACACAAGTTGAATTTTTTTTTTGACCTTTTGTTGTATTGGTTTCATGCTTTTGTTGCACTTTTTGGTCATTTTCATATATACTCCATCCGTTTCAAAATATAAGATGTTTTAGCTTTGTGAAGCAAATGTATCTAAACTACTTTTAGTACTCCCTCCATTCCAAAATAGATGTCTTAGATTTATTAAAATTTGGATGAAACTATATACTAAATAGTGTCTAGATTCATTCAAATTTTAACAAATCTGATACATCTATTTTAGGACGAAGGGAGTATGTAGGTTCACTCGGGTTTAGAGTAAATCTATACACTTCTGATACATCTATTTTAGGACGAAGGGAGTATGTAGGTTCACTCGGGTTTAGAGTAAATCTATACACTAAAAAAAATTCTAGATACATTTTTTTCACAAAACTAAAACATCTTATATTTTAAAACAGAGGGAGTAGTTCTTACTGGTGTTACAATAGTTCAACAATATCTTGTCTTAATCTCGATTTTCTGTCACATTTGGTTCTTGGGTGAAGAAAAAAAGAGCATCCAAAAAATCATGTACATTCACATGTACCTATATAATAAAACATGTCTAGATAATGTGAATCTAGACAAATGCAAGTCCGACGGAAGGAATATGAGCTTGTCAAAGACTAATAGACAAGACATACGGCTGAATTGCAATACTTCTGGCCTATGCAATTCCTGAGACTGAACATATGGAGGCAAGTATACAACATCGACAACAATGGGCAGCAGGACCAGGTGAACCAGGTCAGCTCAGCCGTGTCCTGCGGCTCCTGCATCTCTCTCCATCCTGGCATCCATTTATTCAGAAGATGACAGATCAACAAGGAGTAATATTTATTAGCATCACACACACATCCCTCTAGAGCCATAAACTAAGTTGGTGGCTGCTTCAATCAAACCTCCTGGACTTGCAATCTACCTCGCCGCTGAAGCTCGTGGAGCATGACCAGTGCAGCGGAATCCATCGCACTCTTCTTATCCGCGAAACTGTCTCCCATGAGGCTGATCGCATCACTGTTTGGTATTTGCAGTTTTATGGTTGAAGCGAAGGAGAACCCTTGGGGCGCAGCTTTTGCACAGCTATTTCAGAAAAGGGGAAGATTAGCTCGTTAGTTTACAGTATTACACAAGTTACCCAAAAGGACAATCAACAGTAGCCAAAGATTATTTTGACACAAAGGTACCTTGGTGCTACTTTCACAGAATCAAAATTAGGCATTGGCCATTGTATCTTTTTGCAGAACTCATAAAGTGCTGCACGAGGTCCTCCTTTACTCCTTTTCACCGGTAGGTGCACTGCATAGGTGAGATATTAGACGCGGTTCTCTTGAGTTGATACAGTGCGTATACATACATGAGGTCCAGGCATGAACAAAGAACTCTGTACTTGGGATAACAAACAAAACAAAACTGCTGAGAATTGAAAACATGCCTGGTTTACCAAGGCTATCAGCTATCTTTGAACAAGCTGATTTCTTTCCACTGGTCGGTGTTGGAAGTTGTGCATCCATTGCATCAAACAAGTTGTCACATCTATTTGTAATACTACCTTGCTTCTGTAATTGTTGCATCCTGCTTGCATTCTTCGGGATTAGAAGCCCTTCTTGCTGCAGAAGAAAATCGAACATCGAGGGTTGAACTGCTGGACCTTAAACAGACACTATAACAAACCCGTGTGAAAATAGTGAAGCATAAAAAAGAAAAGGATACCTCAAGGTCCTTGAGTAACTTGGAAGCTGCATGTCCTTTAGCATCTTTTTTTTTCTTGCCACAACCTTGCCTGGCAAGGAGTTTCTCCTTGAGTTGCACGTCCAGAGTAGCCACTATTTTCTCTCCATCTGTACACTTAATTTTTACAAAGTATCCATTTTTGCTGCACCATTCAAGAAGCTCTCTGAAAGGAGGTAACTCCAGGTTCTCAGGCGTGACAATAGGAGAAAGAAGAGGTTTGAAAACACCCCAAACAACTCCCAAATCAAGTTTGGTATCTATAAGAATTGCACCCGCGATACTTTCTACAATATCACCTAGAACCTGCATGGAAAAAGATAGTAAACTATAACACATTCATATCAATAGGTGGTCAAATATACTGGTGTATGGCGATTCTGGAAATGAAACAAAAAGTGGGAACCAATGGTAGTACCAATAAATTGAAAAACATGACTGATAATCTATCTAAGCCATCATGAATAAATCACATGCATCAAAGGCTAAGGAAGAGAAACGCACTTTAGGCCCTCTTAATGCTGCATCTGATAAAAGGTTGGCTTTGTCCAAGGAGGAATTTTCCAAACTATTTGCATATTCAGTAATCTGCTCTGGTAAAATCCCAGAAGAATGCCGGAGAAACTTATGGAACTTATGCTTGACTGCGACTTGTGCAAAATTTTCATTGTTTACTGAAGCACACCGTAAATCTGTCAGCTCCCCCTCATCGGTGTCTTTATGACTATGGAAAAGATGTCGTGTTAACAGAATATCCAAGACAGCATCGCCAAGGAACTCCAGACGCTGTAACAAAGAACATTTAGTGTATTCTGGTAGAGAAATTGCATAATAAAGATTAAAAGACACCCAGTATAAATAACAAGTAACATCAACCAATACCTGGTAGCAATATCTTTCTGCTGATTCCTGATGCGATGGGTGGGTAAGAGCTTCCAGCAGAAGACCTTTCACCGAAAATGCATAGCCTAGTTCCGCTTCAAGCATTTTAATTTCATCAACTTTCGGAAGATGAGTCCTCATCGATGCACTCAAGATGGTCTGAATAATTAATTCTTCCTCAATTTCAACATTAACACCCAACCATTTGAGAACAGCCAGAGCTGCTCTTAAGCCACCTCCTACATAATATGCGCCAATTATGGATTCAACACAATCAGAAATTGTTTTGGAACACAGCCATCTGTGTCCCTTATCACACAGCTGGCCTATTTTCACAATAGGTTTGTCATCAACGGCATCAATATCCTGAGTTACAACCTTGGAATCTAGTGAGCAATTACAAGGAACAGGGTGAATGGAGAGCTGTCCCGGTGCAAGCCATCGGCGAGGATCAAATGCAGCATCACGTATGTAACCCTATGAATCACATGAAACCATTTATGGGATTAGTCTGTGATAATGTTAAAGATCCAACTTAAGAAATGCTGCATTTCTATAAATTTCCATGGATGAGATACAATTTACCTGTATTTTGTGTTCAGTTCCAACCCTATAAAGTGCAGCATTAGATATGATATCCATCCTACTGGATGTTAACTCCCCCTCATCCTGATCAGGAAACTTTAGGAAAAGGTGACAACTCACAGCATACTTCAGCACAGAATCTCCCAATAATTCTAGACGCTCCATGGAGAAGTCTTCGGAGCATCGAAGTGATGTAATAGCTTCAAGAATCTTAAGAGCATGTGCAAATTGATTATGTCCATTTCAAGAAAATAACAAATGCATGCATAGAAGTGATAAGGAAATACTAATGTGATTTCTTACCAGAAAGCTTGATATATTTGAACCGTCATATGAAATTTCACTTCTTAGTTGACTGGCTAGCATTAATGTCTCTATACGGTGCATCAAAGAGGGGAACAAGTAAAATGCTCTTAAAATGTTCTCAGATAAATTAAGGGGAATCAGCAACTCTGGGGGCATGTGAACACGGCTGTTTGCATTGTTCATGCCACCATTTTTCTTCTCATGGTTACCTAGAAAAGGCAACAAACAAACATGAATAATTGGAACAGGCTTCTACAAAAATCAACAACCTAGCATGAATAACAAGGATAGGCTATATAACGAATGCTCCTAGAAAGATGCTTTGTGTGATAATTCTTCAAAGAACAAGAAAGTAACTGAAATTGAAACAGGCTACAGAGAGAAAGACAAGGACCTTCATCTCTGAACTTCGAGGAAAGAAGGTTGTGAGGTTTATGGGTGGGTTTCAGCACTAGTAATGGCTGTGAGGGATGACGAAGAACTATGCCATACCTGCACATGAAATGTATTAATCCAAACTGACTTGAGCATATCTATGATTGAGCAATAAATATAATTGTACACAATAACAATCGTACTTATTTTCAAAGTATTCTGTAAAGGTGTTAAACTCTGTTTCTTTGTTATCTGATACACCATCAAATGTGCTATTGGCAGATAAATCAGCAACATGAAGAGCAGTATATATCTTCCCTGTGTGGACTGCCAGCACTACCACATTTCTAAGGGCACGAGCCTCACATGACGTGTTAGCTAAATGAATTAGATCTCTATCATTTTGGTCAAAATCAAGTATTCCTGGTATGTTCATTTTGTCTTCAGAATAAATCTTCCTCATAAGTTTGACAGCTGTAGCGGCTTCATCGATCACTCTCCAGTTAATGCAAGAAATGCCATGAGACTCCAGAGTAGGCAAAATAAGATACATATTTGCACTATTCCAGATAAATGCATCACATTTATTGAGAATGAATTCCCTCGGAACGTCGGACGATTTTGATCCAGTGAACAACTTTCCGAACAAACCATTGAACATAAGTGCTTGAAATAGCTTTGCTCGCTCCATCTAAGCAAAAAAAGGAAGGAACCTTTCAAATTAAACAAAAGCAAAGAAGGAGCAGCAAATGTACCAAGAAGACAAGACAAACTCGAGCAGACCTGTTGAACATCCAACTCAAGAAGGTCGCAGGGAGAGACTGAAGCTTTTACCATCTTATCATGTAGATACAGATCAATATCCAAATTAGCAGCTTCATTTGCAATAGTTGTATCAATTAACAAAACAAAATCAGCGTATCTCTGACCAACTTGATCACAAGAAAAATTCAACTTATAGCTTTGAAGCTTAACAACAGTTTTTTCAGATGCCCAGGTACCAGACAAGGCATGGACTCCAGTTGTGCCATGTAGCTCCTTTCGTTTTGTTGTACCTTCGAGAAAGCAACAGAACATTGTCATCAGAATTATCGGTTATTCTTTATCAGGATGACCTTAGGATGCAAAAACCTGCTCTACCATATATGAAATGTTTTTACAGCTTAGCCATCACGCACCTACACCCTCAGTAGATGATTGAACGGTTGTTTTTATCGAAATTCCTGGCGGTGGCTTTTCAACAGATGAACAAAGGAAGTCATCAAGCACTCCCAGTTGATGCAGCTGCTTACATGCATCAAGACAAACGAGTTGTTTTGCCTTCTGCTTGCTTCTTGCTTTTGGACCCACCAAAGGTGACAGCACATCACGAGATGGTAGTGTTAATGTACACACAAAACCATCACCATGATCGTTGAACTCAAACAAAGGTTTTGTGGTATTGTACCTGCAACATGAGTGCAAATATAAGAACATGAAATTTGAGTCCTCCACACAAAAATAAAAACAAAATGGTAGAGCAGTTTTACAGGTATAAATATGTGTAGGAAAAAAGAAACAAAATTGAAACATGATCACCATACTTGTCCTTCGGAAGCTTGCTACAGTATTGGACGATAACACCAATGCTAGAATCAGCAGTTACTTTTGCGCCTGTCGTGCCTACAAGGTATTCATTTCTTTCTTGAGTGGACAAGAAATCAGGGAGTAGATCCTCAGAATCTCTGTTCAAAGCAGTCTCAACCATCGAGGTTTTGCTTCTCAAAATGGCAGATACCAAATTATTTTGTTTCGCATTTCCCCTGCAAAAAACATCAAAATTATGGGAGCTTGTTTTCTCTTTTTACTGTTCTTTTTTGCAACCGTTTTGTCACCACAAGCATAAAGTTTTAGAATGGATGACCAAGTGAAACTTTACCGTTCAATCATTAGTATGTACTGAGAGTCCTTTTGGCGTGCTCGCCCACATGACTGCACAAAACTACATGTAGTCTTTGGTAAATCAAATTTTATTACACAGGAACAGTCTGGGAGATCGATACCCTCTTCCACAACATCTGTAGTAAATATTAAGTTCACCTACATTTCAGTTCAGAATTGGAAGACAAAAAAGTGTTAAAATCACGAGCGACATGTTTCTGTTTCTCCAAATATCGACAGATTTTAAGAACCTTTCCAGAGCGAAATGAATCCAGTGTGTCCTTCTGCATTTTAGGAGTCAGAGCATCCACTGAAGAACTCCCCCCAGTAAGAAAAGAAACTGTAAAATGTGAGAGGTGTGGAATTTTCTTCATTGCCCGTTCAATGACTCTAGCAGTGATCTTTCGGTCCACAAAAATGAGGCATCGGAAATGATTGAAGTTACTGCTATGAACAGAACAATGTCATGTCAGTGTAAGGTTGCATAACTATGTCATGTCAGGTAGTGATAGCATCTTACTTGAAAGAGTAAAAAATTTGGATGAGTTCATTAAGCTTTGGTGAAACATAGCCCGTCTTTGTTGCTTCCACACATCCACTCTCAGAATTTAGAAGCACATCACTACCTGAAATGACATGAATTCATCAAACAGATGATATATCATACTTAATCTAGTGTTCTACAGCGCTATATCTGTTGAGATCCTTCAGCTAACAGCCTTTGCATCACCAAACCTTTCTGGAGGTGTTTGTCAAGTATACATGACACATCCTCAAAGAACTTCATATTTAGTGCTGAAATTTCTGCACACAGAAATGAGCTATTCGTATCACTTTGAATATTTGTGGCATCAGATAGTTCCTTCAGCCAACCTTTTCTCTGACCCCTTTCAATGCAGATTTTGGTGGCCTGCAAGGAAGATAAATTATTTAACCATACCATGGAGTTCTAAAGGTAAAATGTTGGAAAAAAATTCCCTCCGTCCCAAATTAATTGACTCAACTTTGTCTAGATACTCACGTATCCAGACACATATCTAGGCAAAGTTGAATCAATTAATTTGGGATGGAGGGAGTATTAAAGATAGAAACTGCGTGTAACATTTTAAGCCCACGATATCAACAAGAACGAAGGTCACATACATGAGAAACAGAACCAATGAATCTAAGAAATACCTCACTAGCACAAAGAAGACCAAATTCATGAAGGCAATACAATATCTTTTCTGAAGAATCCCGTAGATGCTTCCGTGATTGTTTTGCTATTTCATCGGCTTCTTTTTTCTGGTAGTTTGGCTTATTCTGCAATTTTGTTATTAATGCATCATACTGCACAAATAAAAATAAACTGTCCTTAGACACAAAAGTTTGAGCCACAGAACTCTAGTAACATACTTTCAACAATAAAGCAGGAAAACGAACTGATGTCCATTTCGGGAAAAAACTGATGTGAAACCTCAGAATGTAGACGTGCCAACTCTTCACTCAAATAGTTGAAACAAACTGTTTTCGGGTCATAGTATCTGTTCACATATTTTGCAGTAGGGGCACAAAGCTCCATCTCTTCTCTATCAGCAATCGTGTAGATCTGTTCAAAGCAAAACACAAACATATCTTTATGTTCAAAACCACAATAAGAAGCATATCTGGATATGGCTATATGTTTGCAGTTCAATAGACAGAACTAAAAACTTGCGATATTCGTTACTACAATATCCTTCAATGATTTCATTGAGCTTGTGTATCCAGGAAAGTAGGATCTACCTTAGCATTTAGAAGCTTTTCCAGTTCAGAGAACTGAACTTCACAATCCAAATCAGAAGAGACAGCTGAAAAGATGACAAAGAAAAATTAAAATCATTAGAGAAGATTTATGGGGTGTAGAGAGCAAATCAAATCTACCATTGAAACTAGAAAGCAAGTCAAATTTTAATGAAGTCCGTGGAAAAAATACAACTAAAAATTATGGCATTCAAGATTTACTTCTCTGGATTCATGTCTCCTTCACTTTGCTATCACAGGTCTAATTTAGTAGTTCGGTTCATGAACTTTTTTGTAAGAAAACGGTAGGGTAAACCCCAAGAGTATAAATATGTATTTCCGTCAAATTCATTTTCCATTCACTTGGCCATCACACGTCAAGTTCAGCAGTTTATTTCATGACCTTTTTTTAATGACAACAGTAGGGAAAACCCTGACAGGATAAACAGTAATAGTTGGTAGAACCATGGAGCTGCTGCTCCAGGCACAGATACCGTTTATGTCCCCCTCAAGATAGGAGCCATGCTCTGAAGATTCAGAAACAGTGCTGCAAACTACTGTTTACATACTATAAAGTACTGCAAAGTGTCATAAACATCTTTCTCGTACAGTTTACCAACCGCAATGTGACCAGTCCGGCACAGATCCCCACAATGCTTATTTTGAAACTGGCAGCATCCAGGAGTGGAGCAGTGATTCCATGGAGCTAAAAAAAAGTATCTCCAGTATAATAGTAACCCAAGTTCGAGCCATGAGAACTTGGAAGGCTTGAATACAAGTAGCGGGACTGTAAATCCACTATCCAGGTAGGCTCAGTTCCTTATAGTTCGCGACCTAAATCATATTGTTAATAGGATTGTGCCAGTAACTTCAGTATATATTTTGTCAACCGTCTTAATGAATTGGTGGATACTGAGAGCTCACCTGCCACCAATTCAACAACTTCCATTATAGTGTCTCCAATCAGGTTCACCCATGCCATCATATTTACCATTTAGCAATCATTTGTTTAACTTAAACTATGTATATGACATGAGGTTCATCAGTTTATTTAGTATCTAACATGTAAATAGAAAAGAATACATTGTAGCAAAACAAAAGAGTAATCTATATTTTTGTGAATGCTTGCCTTTTTTTATAACAGGTGATGCTGTCATACCGAACACCTTTGGTTTGTGTTCAGATTGGTGATAGAATTCCTGCTCAAACCATAGGGACAACAAATGAAACAATTTCAGAAGGATTATAAGGAAGTGTTGAGCATAATAAGGTGATATGGTGTTTGACAATACCTTCATTATTCTAGAGTAAGGGTGATTGCCAGTTGCATGATGGCATTCATCAAATATCAGAAAACTAACCATGTCCAAGGTCAAGAAAGCTTTGCATAAAGCGTCTAGCAATACCATTGGCGTCATCACCATGACCTGCGATTTTTAGTGGCGCTCCAAAAGTAAGTAATGGAAGCGTATACATACAAACAAAACAAAATATAGCACTTGATCAAAATTTAAGGCCAGCATATAAAAAGGGGGCTATGAACCAGTGCACTATATCAATAGTGGTAAAGTCAGATGCACTGTTAGCCCAGATGAATTGGCAGAAGTTATCATGGATGAAGCATCCAGCAGTGATATATCAAAATAATTTATGAGGGGAGGGGAGCAAAAGGAAAGAACTGATACCTACACAAATTGATTTATTTCTGGATCAAAATACAGAGACCATGATATAAGAAAGCATAAACGTGTCCACATCGTTTATCTAGGCACCCAGAAGGAAGAGGAAGTTTCTACTGAAGTTGGCCCGCTAAAAAAGAAAGATATATATGTTCCTAAGCATTTGAGGCTATGTTAATGATGGAGTAGACATTGCGTGCGTCTAAGTGTGGGCAATTGACTTAGTCATCAGGTCCTTATCTGGTAGGGGTCCGTTCTCCTTTTCTCTTCTGATCTTGGTTCTTTTAATCGTGTGCGCAATGTTAAACTAATTATCAAGGTGGAAAGTTCCATGAAAGACCGGGCCACAACCATAATATCTTCCCACAGCCTGAGGCTTGGTACTTATCAACCGATAACTTGGATAAAAAGCTCCTTCATAAGAAATGGGGAACTAAGCAACTAATGCTCCTGGATCAGCACTTACCTGATATTTCGACACTTGTTCTTTCCACCTAAGAGAGGTCCATTCGTCAACCCCTTTGGCACCATAATAGGATTCCACCTCAAAACCCGTGTGGGTTTTAATCACCTCGTGTTGCTGTGAGGAGAAATGTCAGAACAAACTAGTTAAGCATACTTAAGCGAATGCACAATAAGCAGCCTACAGTACTGTAGTTAATTGGTACAACCTGCGTGACAAGCTGAACAGTCGGCGCAAGGAATATGATGATCTTCCAGTCATTCTTCGATTTGTCGAGCTTCCTCGCAAAATCTTTCATGAGCATCACAGCGATCATCGTCTTCCCGGCTCCCGTGTCGAGCATCGCAATCGTGTTCCGCTCCTTGGCCACCTCATAGACATCGAGCTGGTATCTGACAGGTTTTAACATCATGAAGGGCCGTCAGGGAACATCACTCTGTTTCTTATTTCAGAATTCAGATCATATAAAGATGGACAGTGCTCCGAGAAAACAAATCGTGCCAAACCTTCTCGGGATGAAGTCCTGGCACTCTGTCTTCTGCCGTTTCTGCCTGTCTGCATCGTCTTCCTGAGCAGATGACTCCGACGGCCGCTTCAGAGGGTTCATGTTAACTGCAAATCCAACAAGAAGAGAGGTCAATGGCAAATCCAATCCACCACTAGGAACCCCCTCGCCAGTTCGAAGTGAATCTGTGAGGGGGCGGAAACCAAAAAAAAAGTGTCCGAGCTCTGACAAAATAAAATGCTAACTCGGCCGCTTAACCCCCCAAAAAACCCCCAACAAAACAGCAAATCCCCACGAGATGACCACGGCCGAAACCAATGGCGCCCGAATGTTCCGGAAACGCTGGCATGCCCCGATTAAAGGAGAGCGCCTCTGCTCCAAAAACAGAATCGCGGCAAGCTCCAATTCGCCCGCATTAAACGCGAACGAGGCTGAGGGGGGAGCGGGCGCGCATTGCAAAACCACGCCCGCCCTGATCACGCCCTAATCGGCAGAAACACCCAGGAGCCGCCAAATCCCCAAAACGAGAAGGAACACGAAAACCCCCAATGGGCGAAAACCGCGCGCAGGAGGTTGGTTACCGTCGGGAACGGGGGCGACCCCGGCCTCCAGCGCCGCCGTCGCGGGGCCGGCGGCGTCCATCGCGTCCTCGCCTCCCACTCCCCCTCCGGCCGCCGCTTCCGCCATGAGGGAGGGAATCAATCGCCGCCCCAGTCGTACGAGACAAGCTTCAAGCGAGGACGCCGAAGGAGTACTCCAGACCCCCACTGCGCACTCGTCTGTACTTGGAGGACGCGGCGGTGGGGGTTGTGGACGGGGACACTGACACGGGCTGGCCCGCCACGAGTACGTCGTCGGAATCCCCCTTGTATACGTCGGGGTTGGGTAGAGATACTGGGGCGCCTTTATGACGTGGGTTCGGAATTCACGGCTTTCCTTTATCCAACAGAGGGAAACTGGCGCGGTCATCGGCAGCAGAAACCACCCTAGGTGAACGTGAAGCCGTCGCCTCGGTGTGCGAGGAGCGTAAGAGCTGTTGGTAAACTGGGTCGATAGAGGCCACTCGGTCTGGCCTCCGAGTGCCCTCTGGCCCATATGGGTATCGTATCCCTTTTATCCCTTTTAGTCTATAAATAGGAGAACAATATGTGTACGAGAGTTTACGGAGAGAGTTTTAATAAAGTTCCTTTTGTTTCCTGTGTTATCTACTTGTGTACTGTGTGTGTCTTCTACTAGTCTTCTACTCGGGTGTGAAACAGCCTCGGGACCGGCCAGTCGGCAGGAGGTGTTCCAACACGTTATCAGCACGTGTCTCTCCGTCGAGCCTCCGTCAAGCCACCGTCGAGACTGCACACGCAGGCTTTCGTTGAAGGTAACCAAAATCTGACCGCAAAAATCGTTTCGTCTCGCGTTTTCCTTTCAAGATTTGCGTTCAGATCGTAGATCAGATCCCATCTAAGGTGCGGATTTTTCTTTCCGGGAGTCGAGCTGACCTGCTGTCGCCGACCAATGTTGATCTAATCACTCCCGAATTAGAAGCTTGTTGACTGTACCGTCGATGAAGGCACCTGGTGTGCCGATCTAAATTTTTAATTAGTAGATCGGATCGATCTACAGTTTTTGCATGTATATATTTTTTTGTAACCGCATGTATGCTCGCGCTTGCAAGATGAAGAGGCCATGGCGGCTGAGAGAACGAGCTCGCGTCCGCGCCGCCCGGCCCTGCTGGCCGCGCCGTCGCCCGCGCTCGCCGCCGGCGCCGCCCGGCCCTGCTGGCCGCGCAGCCGCCCGCGCTCGTCGTCGCGCTGGCACGCCGCCGTCACGCATGCTCGCTGGCCGCGCCCGCCATCGCCACGCCATGGGGACCGCGGGCCGCGCCTGGCCCTGCCGCCGCCTCCGCGCCGCTGGCCTCACGCCGGGCCGCCGCCGCGAGCTGCTCCGAGTCGCCGCCGCGCGCCCGCGCCGGGCCACCGCCGCTCGCTCCGCGCACGCTGCGCTCGCGCGCGTCCGCCCCGTTGGCGCGCCGCCGCGCATGCCGCCCCACCCCCACTCGCCCTCGTCCCACCGCCGGTGCGGCCTACTGCCGCCGCTGCCCCACTCGAGAGCACACCAGTGCTCTGTTCCCCCGTTCTCGAGCAGGGACGGTGTGGGGTGGACCGGTCCAGGGGAGACCGCGCGTTTTTCGGCCGATTTTGGGCCGTTCTTTGGCGTGGAAACACGCGTTTGCGGGGCTGTTGGACCGTTTCGGCTCTGTTTTCGGTCCGATTTTTCACAAGCTTTTTGAACTATGTTTTACTATAGTTATTAATTAACGCATGTTTTTAATACTTTATATCTCATACATAGCTTGTACCGTTTTTACATTAAATTTTGAAACACCGTCATATTTGAATTACTGTATTGATTATCGCATTTATGCAACCGATTACCTGCTGTAATCTTACACACTTTGCATAAATTGCAGATGACCGGAATCGTCAGCCGCGAGTTCCCGGAGTTGACCCAGGATGGGCTTAACTACTTGACTTGGGCCTCGGACGTTGAGATCGTCCTTGAGGGCCGATGCATCAAGGATGCATTGATTGAGGGGACCCCGATGGCCCCCAGCAAAACCATCCCGGCGGACAACGCCAAAGCCCTGCACTTCCTCCGACATCACATGTGTGAGACTCTCAAGAACGAGTACATGGCAGAACGGAGTGCTTCTGCCCTTTGGACCGCCCTCAACAAGCGGTTCTCTAGGCTGAAGTACACCATTCAGCCACAGGCGAAGGCAGATTGGATTCGTCTGAGGTTTGCGGACTTCAAGACGATGGGAGAGTACAACTCCAGGTTGCACCGGATTTGCACTATTCTTCAGCTGTGTGGGACCAGCACCACCGATCAGCAGAAGATAGACAAAACCCTCTCCACATTCCATCCGGACAACATCCAGTCCTCGCGAAACTTTCGCCAGGAAGGATTCACGGAATATGCAGCGCTTATTGATGCTCTCCAGGTGGCCGAGGCGCAGGATAATGTTCTGAAAAAGAACTTCTCCGCGCAACCCTTCGCGGGGGCCCAAGTCATGAGGCCAATGCCGGTGCCTACAAGATGCGCAAGCCCATCCACAAGAAGAGAGGCAAGAAGGGCAAGAAGGGCCCCAACTCCTCCAACCTGGCCAAGCAACGCAAGGCGGGCAAGGGGGAGGCGAGGCCCCAGGACTGCTTCCGCTGTGGCTCCAAGACTCACTTCTCCAGACAGTGTTTGGCCCCTAAACACGTCGTGGACGCGTTCAAGGCCAACAAGAAGGCGCGCGAGGCGCATCTTGTCCAGGTTGAGGCACCACTAGCGCCCGGAGCGGCGCCTGTGCAGAACGTCGCGCACGTAGTGGCGCAGGACGTAGCACAAGTGGCAGCACCCTCGGCGGTCCCCACGGACGCCGCTGTGCCCATGGAGGTTGAGCACGTTGTGCCCCCGCCGCCTCAGCTAGGCCCCTTGTCCATGATGATGGACAACGAAGAGAAGCTCACTGACCTTGAGATACAGGTTGAGCTCGATGGTTTCTTTGCAGAATCCACCTGAGCTCCTTTTGTTGTGATGATTCATTTTTCCGCAATAATCTGATACAATTTTTCGATATGGTTGTAAGCTCTATGAGAGCATAACACTTATTTGTTTTCGGCGATTGGATGACATTTATTTCATTCATTTATTCCATTATTTGATTATGTGATGTTCTGAAATGTCTATGTGTTTTACTTACTTGATGCAGCAACTTCCTCGCTCCATTATATTAATTAGGCACTATATTTTAGAACGCGTGTGGCGCCCAAATGGAGGAAACGTGCCTTGCTGATAGCGGCACCACCAATACCATCTTGAGAGAAACAAAGTATTTGAGTCCATTACCAAAAACCCTGGTAACATAATGACGATCGCCGGCTGCGGTCCGAATGTAGTTGGCTCCGGAAGAGCAACTATCATACTCCCAAATGGAACAACTCTGATCATTGAAGAGGCATTGTTGTATCCGGAGTCGACTCGTACTCTCTTAAGTTTTAGAGACATCCGCGCAAATGGTTTCCATGTCGAAACCGATGATGATGAGAATGGAAAGGAGTTCCTACTCATTACCAAGCGCGACGAAAATGGTAAACATGTTGTCGAAAGACTCCCTTCATTAGCTACTGGGTTGTACTACACTAATATAGTAGCACCACCTATTTACACTACCCTTAAGACTGTCTTTAGAAGCTCCGAACTATTCTGCCTTTGTCATGATAGGTTAGGCCACCCCGGTCTTAGGATGATGAGAAATATAATTAACAACTCGAACGGTCATAATGTTAATGTGAAAAATTTCCCGAATCCCGATGATTTCGTGTGCTCCGCATGCGCTACGGGGAAATTGATCATTAGACCGTCCCCCCTAAAGGTGAAGGATGAACTCCCCGTGTTCTTGGAACGCATTCAAGGGGATATATGTGGTCCAATTCAGCCCCTCTCAGGGCCGTTTCGGTACTTCATGGTGCTCATCGATGCTTCCTCTAAATGGTCCAATGTTTGCCTGTTGTCAACAAGGAACCATGCTTTTGCAAAGTTGATCTCCCAGATCATACAAATAAGGAATAAATTCCCTGATTATCGTTTAAAGTCTATTCGAATGGACAATGCCGGAGAATTTACTTCAAAGGCATTCGATGATTATTGCATGGCAACTGGAATCAAACTTGAGCACTCCGTACCGCATGTCCACACTCAAAATGGACTTGCGGAGGCATTGATTAAAAGGATTAAATTCATTGCCAGACCACTCCTTCAGGGTTGTAATTTACCAACTACATGTTGGGGACACGCGGTGTTACACGCCACTAATCTCATCAACTTTCGACCATCGGCCTAAAACATCCACTCTCCCATCCAACTTGCGCAAGGGTCGGCACCGAAAATTTCCCACCTACGTAGGTTCGGCTGCCAGGTATATGTACCTATACCACCACCCCAGCGATCAGCAATGGGACCGCTCCGTAAGTCGGGGATATACGTTGGTTATGAGACTGTGTCCATAATCAGGTTCTTGAACCCCTTGACAGGTGACTGTCACACTGCCCGTTTTGCTGACTGCATTTTTTACGAGGATCTTTTCCAGACTTTGGGGGGAGGTAATCAACCCCTGGATGACAAAAGTCGAGAAATCACGTGGAAAGCCACGGGGATCCACGCTCATGACCCGCGCACCGTTGAGACTAATACAGAAGTCCAAAAGATACTAGATTTGCACTCCCTAGCGAATCAACTGCCCGATCATTTTAGTGATTTAAAGACTGTGACAAAGTCACATGTGCATGCACGCAATGCATCGGAAAGAGTTGAAATACCAAAGAAAAATGATGGTATATCCGCTCCTGCTCCAAGGCCTAAGAGGACGCGGATTTCGGTTTCTCAAATCCCAAGTACCCGGGGACGCCCGAAGAAAAAGGATAAGAGAGATTTATCACAGTCTGCCCCTGTTGAGGGGAGCCAGTTGAGACCTGGCACGAGTACGGATATTTCAGTGCACGAAATTTCGGACTTGAACTTTCCTATATCGAAAATACCCAGCGAAGTTGTGTGCGCACACATTGGAGCGGGAAAGCTAAAGGACCTAGCTCCTGGATTGGGAAATCCGGTGGAGCAAGAGGATGTGCCTGATGCACTCCATGACGAAATGGCCATTAACTATGTTAATTCGGGCGAGTCATACAACCGAGCCATGGCAAATGTCGACGTTAATTTTGCCAAGAAAATTGCCTCAATCATAGATCTTGACCCTGAGCCTAACACGCTCGCTGATTGCAAGAAAAGGTCGGATTGGAAAGATTGGCAGAAGGCAATTACTGCTGAATTATTATCATTAAACAAAAGAGAAGTATTTGGATCTGTTTGTCTAACTCCTCCCCACATTCGCCCCGTTGGCCATAAGTGGGTTTTTGTTCGAAAGAGAAACGAGAATAATGAAGTAGTAAGGTACAAAGCAAGGCTCGTTGCTCAAGGTTTCACTCAGCGACCAGGTGTCGACTTTGAGGAAACTTACTCTCCAGTCATGGATGGAATTACCTTTAGATACTTGATCTCAATGGCAGTAAACATGGACTTAAAAATGAAACTAATGGATGTTGTCACTACTTACCTATATGGTAACTTGGATTCGGACATATACATGAAAGTACCAGAAGGTATCCCTGTCCCGAACCAGGATAGAGCAAACATGAGCTTATACAGTGTTCAGCTTAAGAAGTCATTGTATGGACTAAAGCAGTCAGGTAGGATCTGGTATAATCGTTTAAGCGATTTCCTTCATCAGAAGGACTATGCGAGCAATGAAGGTTGCCCATGTGTTTTTATACGGAGATCCCAGGATGGTTTCTGTATTATCTCGGTGTATGTGGACGATTTGAATATAATCGGTACATCTGACGATATTGAGGAAGCGAGTTCCTACCTGATGTCGGAATTCGAGATGAAAGACTTAGGCAAAACCAAGTTCTGCCTCGGTCTACAACTTGAGCATTCCCCTGCTGGGATTCTAGTTCACCAGTCGGCCTACACCCAGAAGGTGTTGGAACGATTTGGGTTTGAAAAGGCATATCCTTCTAAGACCCCGGTGGTCGGAAGATCTTTGCAGCAAGACAAGGACCCGTTCAGGCCTAAAGAAGAGGGGGAGGAAATTTTGGGACCGGAATTCCCCTACTTAAGTGCAGTTGGCGCACTTATGTACCTCGCAAATTGTACACGGCCGGATATCGCATTCGCCGTCAATTTGCTTGCAAGGTACAGTTCTGAGCCTACCAAGAGACATTGGAAAGGCGTCAAGGACATCTTTAGGTACATACAAGGGACAAAGGACCTTGGCTTGTTTTACCAAAGGAACCAAGACCTATCTGTTGTAGGCTATGCTGATGCTGGGTACCTTTCGGACCCGCACACATCCAAGTCGCAAACTGGATATGTTTTTCTTTGTGGTGGAACAACTATTTCCTGGAAATCGTCTAAGCAAACTCTTGTGTCAACTTCGACGAACCACTCGGAAATCGTAGCATTATATGAAGCATCACGAGAATGTGTATGGCTTCGACGAGTAGTCAGTCACATCCAGATGTCATGTGGACTGAACACCGTACAAACCCCAACAATTATCTATAAAGATAATGCCGCTTGTGTTGCACAAGTCCAGACGGCTTACGTGAAGAGCAATCTCACAAAGCATATAAACCCCAAGTTCTTCTATGCACATGAGTTGCAAAAGATGAACAAAGTAAAAGTCTTGCATACTAAGTCGTGTGAAAATCTCGCTGATTTGTTCACTAAATCATTGCCAGTGTCTTCTTTCGAGAGATGTGTCCAAGGGATCGGTATGATGAGACTTAGGGAGATGCAAGGTTCAGGGGGAGAATCTTCACAAACTCATCGCTGAATCTTGATCCCGATGATTGAGTGCTTAACTTTATAGTTAAGTGAATTGTACTCTTTTTTCCTTAGTGAGTTTTTATGAAGTTTCTCACATGAGATTTTTAATGAGGCAATTCGTGCAACATAGCAAGAAGTATACCGTGTGCATTTCTCCATATTTTTTCCCACTGGGTTTTTCGAAGTTTTAAGCCATGGTTATACAGATAAGATACCAAGAGGGAGTGTTGGGAAACTGGGCCGGTAGAGGCCCACTCGGTGTGGCCTCTACCAGGCTAGGGTTGACCCATGTGAGTATCATATCCCCCTTTAGTCTATAAATAGATGAACAATCTGTGTACGGGAGTTTACCGAGAGAGTTTCAATAAAGTTCCATTTTGTTCCCTGTGTCATCTACTTGTGTACTGTGTGTGTCTTCTACTCGGGTGTGGAACAGCCTCGGGACCGGCCAGTCGACAGGGGGTGTTCCAACAAGAGCCTCCTCAGAGAGGCGCATGCTGCGGCTTGATTTCGCGGGGCCACTTGGTTTGGTGGTACGTGGGACCCGATGCTCGGCGGGGTGGGCTGCGACGTGGGTCTGTTCGGTGCGAGGAAGTAGCTTTCACGATTCCCTGTGTAGTGGGTGGGCGCCTGAGGATTCGGAATTGGTAGGCACCGCCGGTAATACGGGTCTGATATACTGGTACATGAACAGTGCAAAGTACTTCCTGTTGGAACATACTATCTCCATTTAAGGCTTAAGTCGCACACGCTTTTCAAAGCAAAGTTTGACCAAAAAATTGAGCAACAAAATCTTGATTATATGTACATAATTAGTACCGTTGGATTCATATTGAAAAATACTTTCCGATGATACTAGTTTTATACCAAAACTCTTTACGTATTTAGAGTAATTATTGGTTAAAGAAAAACACGCAAAACGAGAATACTTTAAGCCCTAAAACGGTTAATATGTGATTTGACTCGACGCACTGACTTGGTGCATGTCAGTGCCTGAATACAAGGGTGTACGGGACGCGTATCACTGATAATGATGATTTTATCTCAACGCAAAGAAGGATTATCTCAAGTTACTAATGGTTTTTATGAGAAGCAGATTTAGCGTACTCCTACAAATAAATCAGATTACAAAATATTTTGAAGCTGGTTTGGCATGATGTGTTTAACTAAAAACAAATTTAAATAAAATAATTTATCCTAGTAAAATGTTGGTTACTGAAAGCACGGGACCCATGCTACGTGTATCCTTTTTCAAGGCAACTCGAATTTAATTGATAAAAATCTTTAAACCTTTTTTTGCTTAGCCAATGATGTATTCTACCAAAGTGCAGTATCTCATCTCGAAATACTATGTAATGAGGGCTGCATAAAATAAAATAAAATCCAACAAATTTGAGAGCTTTGAAAATTTGCGTCGTTCAGTAATTCGGATGTTAGATTTTGTCATTTTTAAGCCAATAATACAAGGTATTTTGAGTTGCAAATTTTACGAATTGGTAGAATTATTTTCAGAACTATTTTGAAATTTTGATGTGTTGTCTTTTTTTTTTTTTTAAAAGACTACATGGTGCCCAAGACCAAAAAAACTGTACTATGAAAAGCAGCACTAAAATGCTCCATAAAAGTCTAGTACTCTGTCCGTCCGGAATTAACCGACCGCATGTGTATAGATTTATGTTTAGCTATACGTGTTTTAGTGTATAAATAAATGTAAATTTAGACAAACATGCGTAAAGTAATTCTAGAAGGAGGAAATACTTCAAATACTAATACAGATAATTTACATAGAATATTTGGTGTAGGTTTGATCAAACAAATTATAAGCTTACTTCTAATAAAACCTACGTTACGCTAATTGTATGGACATAATTAATAGTGTGCCCCATGTTAACATCCGACTCAGTAGCTTGTGGGATGGGATCTACAGCCTCAAGAAGTCTCGTGATATATTAACCTGAACATGTGTTTGCAGGCCACACGGAGTTATTGCTTTGTACCGGTGATAAATGCTTAGTGAGAAATACAGGCCTATACTCAGCTACAATACGCGGGAGCAGAATCCTGAGGTGGGGTGCGCGGACATGATACCGAGCTACAAGTAGCTCGGAGTTAATTGGATAAAACTATCACAATTAGGATTGTTAAGATGGATCAGTACCATTTTCGATAATTTTGGTATGTCAATATCAATTTTGGGTATAAGTGTTGTGAATCGGACTAATTTAAGACTAAGAGCACTTTGACACGCTTTCTGATGGCTCGGGCCCAGCTCTAAGTGCTAAGTTGGCTCTACGTGTCTAGACGAAGCTGAGGTTAAAGTAGGGTCCACCTGTCCGACATATCTTATGTTAATTTTTTATTTTTCTCTCCTATTTTACTATTTACTGCCAGTGGGTCCCACCCATCAGCCTCACTAATTTTTCCCCACCCACCTTCTTCTTCCTCCATCCTGTTGGCGGTGCAGAGGCCCCTTCCTGCGCGCTGACGCTCGCCGCCGGCCGTCTGCTGCCGCCTACGCCCGCTGCTCGCCCTTCCCGCGTGCTGCCGCTCGCCGTCGGCCGCCTGATGCCGCCCCGCGCCCGTCGCTCGCCCTTCCCGCATGCTGCTGCTCGCCGCCGCCGGCCCCCATGCTCGGCCTCGCCCCGCGCTCTGCCGTTGGTCCCGCCCCTTGCTCTGCCGCCGGCCCCCACACTCGGACCCGCCATGCGCCTGCCTGCGCGCCCCGCGCATCGCGTTCCCATGCTTCATGGGCGCAGATGCCTCGGCTCCCTCCTCCCGTCGAGCCGCGCGCAGGCTCACCGTGACGAACGAGTATGGAGCGGGTGCCCGTCGCGGCGCTCCACCTAGGGCACATCGGGAACCTGCAGCTTCTGGACTCCAAGAACATCACGATGTGGCAGTCGTTCGATGGCGCCACCAACGTGCTGCTCTCGGGGCAGCAGCTGCGCATCGGCGCGTCCCTGCCATCGGCGAGGAGCTCCAGCGATTTCGGCCAGGGGGACTCCGGCGGGTGCACGCCAGGGGACGGCTCCGAGCTCGTGTCGCCGGCCTCGTGCGGGAGAAAGGGAGCGCATCGATCTCCGTTTTGTACCTCGCCCTCGCGAAGATATCGTGTACTTCGCAACCAGCTTTGACGCCCCAACGATGACCGGCATCAACACCACCGTGTGCCGCGCCCTCTGCACCGCCAACGGGATGGAGGAAGAAGAAGGTGGGAGGGGGGAAACTAGTGAGGTTGATGGGTGGGACCCACTGGCAGTAAATAGTAAAATAGGAGAAAAAATAAAAAATAACATAAGATATGTCTGACAGGTGGGCCCCACTTCCACCTCAGCTTCTCCTATACACGTGGCGCCAACTCAGCACTTACAGCTGGGCCCGAGCCATCAGAAAGCATGTTAAAATGCTCTTAGTCGTGAATTAGTCCGATTCGCAATACTTGTGCCTCAAAATCGGTACTGACATGCCAAAATTACCGAAAGTGGTACTGACCTGTCCCGACAGCCCCAATTGTGGTAGTTTTATCCAATTAACTCACTAGCTCGTCCTCTGAATCGATTTTTCGGTAGGTGGCGACATTTTTTCCGTTTGGGTTTGGGCTTTTGTATAAGAGGTCTTTCATAATGGGTGTATGTTAGCTCTATATCCTAGTCAATTTGTTTATATGGCACCATAGTTAATACTCTCTCCGACCCATATTAGTTGATTTGAATTTGTCTAGATTCGGATGTATCTAGACATGTTTTAGTGCTAAATACATCCGAATCTAGCTAAATCCAAGTCGACTAATATGGGTCGAAGGGAGTAATAAATAAGAGTGGTGTTATATCTTAACTAAGTTACACCTCCTATACGCAAACATAGGCATAAAATTGGCTAGCCCAATCCTATGCATGCATGAGCCTCAAATCATTAAATGCATGATCCTTTAGATACGCTCTTAATAAATAGCTCATTGTAGTGACCGTTTCTTAGAATATGTCAATGCCTATAATATCGTGCTAAGAAACGGTTTATTATGAAAAGCCTGACGGACGTGCACTAGCTTTGGTGTGTCCCCACTTTTGTTGGGCTGGCTACGGTTATAGCACAGTAATCTAAGAGCATGTTTGATTTAAAAGATTTTAATAAAATCGTAGAAATAGAAATACCATGGAAAAATATGTTAGAATATATGAAATTCTACAGGAATAAAAAATTGCAGAAATTAGCTATAGAAGTCGTTTAATTGCATAATAAATATGTCCTAAGTTTTTCAACTTCTTAACAGTATCCAAACAAGAAAGTCCTGAGGCGCTCCTCAGTCGCCCCCGCGCGACAAGGGGCGCAAAACCTAAATTCCCTCCGCCCCCTCCTCAATCCTCCTCCCTTCCTGGCCGTCGCCGGCTTGCACCGTCGGGCAAAGCCCGCGCGGTGTCGGCAGCGGGATCTCATCTCCCCAGCACAGGGAGCTCCGTGCGGGACGGGCTTCTCCTTGGCAGCGGTGCTGATAAGCGGCGATCGACAGGGCCTGGCGTGGCGGCGGCCGACGAGCTGCGCCATGGGTGGCTGCTCGCTTCTGGAGGCGACGGTAGGCCGCGGTGGTCGTTGTTGCTATGACGGTGATCGTAGCGTTTTTGGGCCTGCTCCTACAGGAGACCGCCTCCAACGACATGGACCTGGAGCGACGATGAATCCCTAGACCAGAGGAGGTGTTGTGCTGGTCAACCAGGACTCGAGGTGACATCAGGCGGAGCTGGCCATCGATGGCGGGGCTCCTTCCCTTGGCCCAGATCTGGGACCATATGGGCCTGATTAGGGCTAGGCGGTCCCTACTATCCACATGATTTTAGGGGCTTCCAGCAGGTCCGGGAGCCCATCCCTTGGCCAGGGAGTGGTTGAGGTGCTCTATCCGAGCCAGTCTGGCCTAGATCCGGTGACCGTCATGGATTCGGTTCCGTGTTGTCTGAGACCTGGTTGGTTCGCTCGACCTTCCATACTAGTTTGGGTAGTCCTGTAGCGGTGGGGGGCCATGTCGCGCGTGCGAGATCTTGGACGTCGGGGTGACGGCCCCGGAAGGTGGACTGCGCGGGCATTTCAATGGCGTGGCGGCGTTGCGGTGGTGATGGCTCATCCCTATGGACCATGAGGTTGGCAAGGAGTAGGCATCGGGAGCTCCTGGAGGTGGCAGCGCCCATATTGCATTTGGAAGCTCGGCTCGAGGATTGGTGGTGTCTGAGATACCAAAAGTGGTGAGAGTTTTTTTAGCGAAAGCCTAGCGCTTTGGTGTCGGCAACGGCGACATATATGGGTGTCGTGATCCTCTTGGGTGCGTTGTTGTGGCTACTCTGGTGGTCTTGACGACAGTGGCGCTAGTTATCAAGCTAGTTTGTAAATGGCCCCATTTGAATTCATGTACGGAAGGAAGTGTCGTACCCCTTTAAATTGGTCGGAAGTAGGAGAGAGTCGGATTTTCGGACCCTACATCCTACGAGGAGCAGAAGAGAAAGTTCACAAGATCCGTGATCACCTCTAGACCGCCCAATCCAGACAAAAGAGTTGTGCCAACAAAATACGTCGAGACCTCGCCTTCAATATCGGAGATTTTGTGTATCTCAAGGTGTCACCTTTAAAAGGAATGCAACGTTTCCAACTCAAAGGAAAGTTAGCCCCCAGATATATCGGACCCTTCAAGATTCTGAATCGTCGAGGAAAAGTATCGTATCAACTGGAACTGCCAGAGGAGATGCCAGTCGTGCATAATGTGTTCCATATATTGTTACTTCACAAATACCTAGAAGTCCTGGAGAAGACTGAAGTTTTCAAGAATATTGATCACCGAACCATAGAGATCAACGATGACTTGACATACCCCAAAGTACCCATCCGTATTTTGGAGAAAGCTTTCAGAACCACCAGGACCCGGAGTATCAAGTTTCTCAAGATCTAGTGGAGTAACCACACTGAAGAAGAAGCTACTTGGGAGCGAGAAGATTACATTAGGACGGAGTTTTCCGATCTCTTTAAATCCTAGTTTTCTTTTTCTCAAATCTCGGGACGAGATTTTGTTTAAGGAGGGAAGGTTTGTAACATCCCAGAAATATTAATCAAGGTTATCAAATTCCAATCACCAAAATTAGGGTTAAGTCCTAGATGATATATTCCTGAGCAGTGGTATTCCAACTGCCAGATTTAATAGATTAGTTGATCACCCTGGATCAGTAACCAACAGTTCATATTATTATCCAAAAAAATGTTTTCTGACTCTTTTGAAATACAGGTGATGACAACACTTTATTTGCAAAATACTTTACAAAAAATAATCAAAGGACATGAGCAAGTGTGAACTTGCCTTTTGTGATTGCAATATTATGCACTCACGGTCTTCGAGACAATATAAGATCCAATATCTGAAATCAGCATCATTGGTCCGGTAAGGACTAATATTTAAAGAAGCAAGATGCTATTATGCATAAGTAATGTAATGCAATTGATAAACGCGAATCCCGGGGATAACGTTGATCTAGGGTTTGTAAACTAGAAATGGTTCCTATTAGAATGTGTTGTCCTTTTAGATAAGTTTCATATTTGTGCTTCTCGTTAAGGCTTGTGATTGTGTGTGAAACAACATGTAATTATAATATTATAAAACAATAAGATACACACAAATGTGAAATGCTACTCAAGATTGCTTATATGAGAATTATCTGATATTCAAGTTTTACTTTGCAAGTAATGGCATTTATAAGTAACTTAAGTGTTAATAATTCTAAGTACACAAGTAAAGTATAAAGTAATGTGATTATTGTTAATTGTCATATGTTCTTTGAAGTAGCAAAAAGAATAACATTTGAAAAAAAGATTTTTTTCTAAGGTCTAAACAATCTTTGTGGTTAATCAAATGTGGTCGATGTTGTTTGTGCTTGCTTGAATAGTTTGGACTTGAGATGCTTTACGACTTAACTATAACAGACCAAAGTTGACTATAAAACACATAATAAGGTCTTTAACATTATACTTAAAGTCTTGTAGACTAAAGTTAACTTTAAAAACATGGATGGATTTAAGGTGTAATGCTTATGATATTGTACTTGCTCATATTATAATATTTCCTTAAAGTTGTTTAAGAATGGCATTAATTCTATTTGGGTAGTGGTTTCTTTACATTATAAATGTATAAAAGGATTTATCTCCTTATAAGGGTGTGGTTATGGTTTGTGAATAACTAAACAATATTATTTACTACTTATGAATTATCTTTGGATTTAGTCCATTATAAAATTGTGAGTGAAACAATGATAAAAGGTTTTATTTGGTTGAAAGTATCATTCTTGAAGAGTTTATAATTGATAAGAATCTTTTTAGAAAATGATCTACACTTATAGTTGAATGATAATTCAATAAGATTATATTTGAAATGTGTTGACCATTTTGACTTCATATTATCAATATTTAAGACTAATACTATTTATTAGACCTTAGTTGGTTGATTTTTAGAATATTAACAAATTTACCCTTATATGAATTATTGATTAAGGAATTTGGATTTAAATTCAAGTTATTAGGGTATTAGATTTTTATTTACTTTAAAAGTGAAATGTTATATTTTTAATATGTAAATATTATTTTTGTGATCTTTTTGGTATATTACACTTATTTTTATGGTTTATAAATAATAAGATATGATTTTTATAAGATTTATTACTTAATAAATAATAAATGTTTAATTAAGTGAAATAATAATGCATGATTATAGTTTTAAATTATAGTTCTTATTTTTCTAATATTTTTGGTATTTTATTTATATTTTTAACATTTACCAGTATTAAAATATGATTTTTCAAAGTATTAAAACTTATAAAATCTTTATTAAATAATATTTATTTAAATTATTAACATAATAATTTTTTATAATAGTTTAATGTTATAGATTTTATTTTTCTAAATATATTAAACACATTTTTCTGAATTACAAAACTAAAGTTATTGAATTTATAGGATATAATCATTTTCTAAATTATTTTCTAAATAACCATTTTACTTTTTATACCCAGACTAACTCTATCCTGGTCACTGACCCGTGGGATCAGGACGACGTCAGATGCCACGCGAGCCCTGGACTAAGTCAAGGGGTTGGACTGGTCAAAGATGACACATGCGTGACGTCATGATGACGGTAGAAGGGACATAAGATAAGTTTTGGGTGTCACGCCAGTCGACATAAAATAATTTAAAGGAAAAACATAAGGGGCAGTCCCCGAGTCAGTTTTTAGAGTCATACCATTTTATTATCAGCACATAGCCGACACAAATGTCCGACATATGAGAGTTCGAGTGATACATGCATTGCTTCTCCTAAGTGTAGAAGGGACAAAGCAGTGCCACATTCCATGGCCTTTTGGTCTCATCTCCTGATCTGTCCGTCTTGTTCTTTTGCGCTTCACGAGCATCTATGAGATAATATGAATCATTGTGCAATGATTTTCTTACAATGAATGGACCTTCCCATGGGGGTGATAATTTATGCATTCCAGCTGTGCGCTGCACTAGCCTTAGCACCATATCCCCTTCTCGAAAAACACGAGGTTAAACTTTCCGGCTATGGTAGCGTCGGAGATTTTGCTGATATATGGCGGATCTGGATAATGCCAGTTCCCTTGCTTATTCGAGTAAGTCAACTCCATCTTCTCGGGCCTCCTTTACCTCGGCTTCCGAGTATTCCCTTACTCTTGGCGAGTCATACTCTATGTCGGCAGGCAAAACTGCTTCTGCTCCATACACAAGGAAAAATGGCGTATAGCCTGTTGACCGATTCCGAGTTGTCCTTAGACTTCATAGCACTGAGGGTAGTTCCTCTATCCAACAACCAGGTGATCTCTAGAGTGGTTCCATCAAGCGGGGTTTTATTCCGGATAGGACTAAGCCGTTAGCCTGTTCAACTTGTCCATTTGATTCTGGATGAGCGACTGATGCTACATCGAGTCTTATTAGGTTTTTTCCGCAAAATAGAGCAATAGCTCATTCATCATAGTTTGTGCCATTATCTGTAATTATACTGTGTGGGTAACCATATCTTAGGATTATGTCCCTTAAGAATGTGACAGCTGTTTTACCGTCCAGTTTCTTGATGGGCTTTACTTCTATCCATTTAGTGAACTTATCGATCATCACCAATATATGAGTCATGCCTCCCCTTGCTGGTTTGAATGGTCCTACCATATATAGGCACCATACGGCGAATGGCCAAGTGATTGGTATAGACTTTAATTCAGACGCTGGTAAGTGTGACTTGGATGCATAATGCTGGCAACCATTGCATTTTCCAACTAGCTCTTGTGCCTATGCACAGCGCACTTGGCCAATAAAACTCATGTCGGAACGCCTTGGCCACCAATGCTCGTGATGATGCGTGATGCCCACATCTCCTTGGTGAATATCCAATAAATCGCTTGGCCTTGCTTTGAGCTAATGCAACGCTGCAGTACCCTCGTCACACTTCTCTTGTATAGCTCCTTGTTGATTATGGTGTATGATTTTGCTCTTCTTCTTTGCCTCGCCAATATCTCATCATTCGTCAAAGTTCCATCCTTTAAGCAGTTAAATATTGGTTGTGCCCATGTTGGTATTAATGGTTCTGGATCTTCTTCCCCATCAATTTCCATTGGCTCAGCCGACATATGTTCTGTGACATGACCTGCGGAGTCCGTCCCCGAGTGTGACTCGGCTATCCCTGAGGTGAACGGATGAGTCCCCGAGTGACTCGAAACTGTCCGTGAGTCAATATCCATTGGCACAACATCTGACTCTTGTGTTGCCGGGATGAATATTGATTCAGACTCTGGTGATGGCTTGATCGATGGTTTCCTAAGGTGTTCCAATGCTATTCCTGGTGGTGTTGCTTGCCGAGATGAACCCAGTTTGGATAGTACATCTGCTGCTTCATTATGTGCTCTTGGGACGTGGTGGAATTCACACCCGTCGAAGTATCCCGAAATTTGTTGCACATGGAAACAATATAACGCCATGTTTGCGTCCAGCGCGTCCCAATGCCCAGACACTTGCTGAATCACCAAATCTGAATCACCAAAACACATAATCCTTTTGATACCAATCTCCTTAGCCACTTTGATGCCGTGGACAAGTGCCTCATACTCGACAACGTTGTTGGAAGCAGCAAAATGGATCTGTAACACATACTTGAGCTGATCCCTCTTTGGCGATGTGAGCTCTATCCCGGCGCCCAGACCCATTTTCGTCTTGGACCAGTCAAAATGCATATTTCAGTAATTCGGGTCTAGTAGTGGTGGTTCGTACTGCATCTCCATCCAATCCACAAAAAAATCTGCAACGGCCTGAGATTTGATTGCATCTCTTCTATCATACTATGGAGTATACGATGCTAGCTCTATGGCCCATTTTACGACTTGGCCACTGGCATCTTTGCTGCCTAATATATCCGAGATAGTCGCCTCACATATTACCCGGATTGTGTGTTCTTGAAAATAATGTTTCAGCTTCTTCGCTGCCATATATACCCCATATGTCATTTTCTGGTAATGAGGGTAATTCTGCTTTGATACAGAGAGTACTTCGCTCAAGTAATAAACTGGCCTTTGGACTGATTTGCCCTCTTCTTCGCGTTCAACCGCTATTACTGCACTTACACCTCTGTTGGTTGCGGCGACATAGAGCAACATTGGCTCTTTGGACAATCGATGATGCTAATATTGGTGTTGTTGCCAACATTTTATTTAATTCATGGAAAGCGCTATCAGCTTGCTGTGTACATGTGAATTTGTCTGATTTTTTCATCAGTTGATATAGTGGTAGGGATTTTTCACCTAGCCGACTAATAAACCTGCTCAACGAGGCCAGGCATCCAGTGAACTTCTGGACATCGTTGAGGGTTTTTGGTAATTTCATTCTTTCGATGGCCCTGATCTTTGTCGGACTAGCCTCAATTCCTCGGCTGGATACGAGAAATCCGAGTAATTTGCTAGCCGGGACAACAAATGTGTATTTTTCCGGGTTAAGTTTCATCCGAAATCTTCTCAAGTTTGCGAATGTTTGACCTAGGTCCTCAATTAGAGTATGACTTTGCTTGGTTTTTATCACCACATCATCGACGTATACTTGAACATTTTTGTCCAATTGATCTTGCAAGCATTTTTGCATGCATATTTGATATGTTGCACCTGCATTTCTCAATCCGAATGGCATGGTACGGCAATAAGCCCCGTACGGGGTGATAAAAGTTGTCTTTGTTTGATCATTCGGATTTAGTGGTATCTGATGGAATCCTGAATATGCGTCCACAAATGACAACAACTCACACCCAGCAGTGGAATCTATGACTTGGCCAATCCGTGGCAGGGGAAATGGATCTTTTGGACACGCCTTATTGAGGTTCGTGTAATCAATACACATGTGCCATACCACCGCCACGTTCGGGTCATCCTTTTTCTTCTCGACCAAGATTGGATTTGATAACCAATCCGGGTGTAGTACTTCCATGATGAACCCAGCGGATCATAGCCTGGCAATCTCGGCAACTATTACTTTCCTCCTATCTTCGGGGAAGCGGTGGAGGGGTTGCTTCACCGGCTTGGAATCTGGCCTTACATGAAGAGAGTTGTAGCACCCCGGATAAAACCACTACTAGAAAATTGTTTTTGTTTATACTTTGTGCATCATCATGCATATTAATTGCCAAAAAAAATTTCTAAAGCCTATATTGTTTTCTAATTATCCCCTTCTTTAATTCAAATTGAAATCTCGGTCTTTTCCGAATATTTTGTTTTGTCCAAAAATCATTTACAAAAGGTTTAAAATAAAATTATACAAATATAAAAGTAAAACTATTTTTTAGGAGAGGCCCCCGCCGCCAGGCCCAAGCCCAGCAGCCAGGAGCCTACCAGCCCAACCTAACCATAACCCTAGATGACACCCACCTATCCTACTCCTCCTAGCCGCCGCCACCCTGGGACACGCCCTGGCCCCAATCCTCCCGCGTGCGATCGACGCCAACCTCCCGCACTCACGCCCGCGTTCGTGTCCTGGCCCCACCTCCCTCATCTCATGCAGCTCGCTCCCTCTCGTGATTCCCCCTGCTCGGCTCGCTTCTTCCTCCCTGTAACCGCCGCAGGCACGCCTCTCTCCCCCTGCTCGACAATCATCGTCGGCCCCCGAATCATCGACCTCAACCATCAGCCGCCGCTGGGGCTCTGCTCGTCCCCGACGCCGGACCTTGCCGGTCCTCTCCCTCGCCTTCTTCTCAGGCAGACACTGTCGCAGGCACCCCCATCGCGGCGCCGCTTGCAGGGGCCCTGCCCAGCGACCGGTCGTCATCCTCGCCACTGCCCCCCTCGCCGCGGCACCCCGCAGTGCTGCCGTGCTACCCGTCGTCGGCCTCTCCTCTTCGACCACCACCCCACGCCACCCCGTGTTCGGCCGTGCCGCCGCCCTCTGCCTCGCCCGCCACCGCGAGCTCATCCTCGTCCGCCGGCCTCCAGCACCCGGCCCGCGTCCGGCCCGTCCTGCAGCGCGCCCACGCCTCTGCCCCACCGACTCTCTCCTGGAGCCGCCTGCGACCTCCACCGTGCGCTCGTCTCCGCCCTTGCAGGCCCCCTCTGGCCGTCGCTGCAACCTGCGCGCCGCCGACCCCGCCATCCTCTGCACCCCGCCTTCTCGTTTTGGTTCTGCCTGCTGCCTTTTGGGTGGATCCTGTCGTGTTGGTGCTAGTCACGTTCGTGTGGCTGCCCAACTCACAGCCATGTGCCTGCGTTGTTTTTGGTATGGTGAATTCGAAGCCTACATCGACTAACTTCGCTTCGAGGGTAACAAGCTACACATGAACCGAGGCACCAAACCACACCAAGATCTCCTACACAGAACCCCTCCAACCCCGAGATCTTCAACGACTCGAACGAATCATATGAACCCCAGCATCCATCTGAGTTCTCCATCGACACCAAAGCCGGAACCCCAAGGCCTTCATGGTGAAACCGACAAGATCGTCTTAGAGGAACGTCGATCTCTTCCTCCCGGAATCTAAGGACCGAACCTCGGCGCTTCTCTGCCTCCTGGTGGATTTGGATCCGATGGCCGAGACACCGAAGACCGAACCCGCACCCTCGTAACCAAGTTCGCCGATACCAATGTGTGACCCCTTTTCCGAGCCCTATTTTATAAATTGCCAACTATATAAACTGTTGCATATTTAATTGTTTATACTCGCATACATTTTGTGGGCGTTTGGGGGTATTCTGTAGACTCATCTAATAATTAATATGGAGACCATATGCGGAGGAATCTAGTATAATATTGGTCACAATTAAATTTGCGTAGCGCGAACTGGTGACATGTTTTGTCTTGATAAGACAATATTTAAATTGCGGGGTATCTAAACAACTTGAACCTATTAAATAAATGTCGGGACCTCGGTTCCGCTTATTACGGCCTAATCGCATCGCATCTTTGCCATGTCATGCATCATACATGCATCATGCCCGATCTTTTGTCGTAGTATTAAATAGTGCAACCGGTGTTTCTTCTAGTGCTTTGCTTCTTCATGGATTAGGCCGATGAGTTGATGCGAGTGTCGGCCCGATCTTCGGATGAATCTTCGACAATGTTTTTCAGGCGAGCATTTTCCCCCTTTCTACCTATCTTACTTTTATAGTCTTTATTTCCTCCTGTTGATCTATTGCTATCTATGATGCGATGCTCTAGTTTTCGTACCCGTGATATCCCTTGGAGCCACTAAATTGCCTTGGACACATCCTATTACCTGTTGTTTGGTAGATAGTCAGCCTTGCGAGTCATAGTTGCTTGCGCAGGTGTTGCGTCGCGTCGTCGATGTACCACAGTTGTTGGAGTAATGCCGCATGTTTAATGTTGGAGATGATCATGGATTTAATTACCGTTTAATAACTAAAATTGAAAGTAGGTAAATGCAGAGGCACCGATGGGTAATAGACAATATTTGGTTTTTAACCGCTCACTGGTGTCCCGTAGGACCCCGAGTTCTTGACACTTGTTCCGAGATCGAGCGTGCTAACCACAGGTGGGGTGTGTGGGCACCCCCATCGATTAGTACCTGATTTCAAAGTACTGTACTGGGGGCCACAAAGTAGTTTGGGGATTTATTACTATCCTGTATTTATGCCATGCTTTACTTCTTTATTTACGATTGCGTGTGGAGCGCCTGTACTGTTTAGGAACAAATGTGGAATGTTTTCGCGGTATCGACAAGCCCAGTCACATTTTCGGGTTCCCGGTCGTTTATAGCCATTGGCACAAACCTCTGGGCCCGTCTCAGAGCCGGCCGATTTCGTTGCGGGTAGCTTAGTGGGGTGGCCCCCATGTGCTTGCTTTGGGTCTGGGAAACGTCGTGTCCGAAACCCCGTCGACATACCGTTGGGTGTATGTTTTGTGATCTTGTACCTACCTGATCTGACAACAAGGGTGTAGGTGCGTGTGGAAACTTTGGTGCACACCTGCAGGGTTAAATCTTTTCGAGAAGCCGTGTCCGCGGTTATGGACGAATTGGAGCATAGTTCTCGATCATAGACAACTATAACTAAAGTTTGCTGTTATAATTTGACTTGTCTCCGATATGACTAGTAATCAACTTTACTACAACATAATGGCTAAATAAAAGTACTAACAACTGCTGGGTTTGGGATATCTCATGCTAATTGTATCTGACTAGTAAGTGTCGCAACTACAACGGAATGGTTAACTAAAAGTGCCCACTGCTTATTATATCAAGATGACTATCTATACCCGACTAGTAATTGCTGCAACGATAACGGAATAAATAAAACTGCCAACTGTGTGAGTTCCTCGGTTGACCTCCTCGTTTGGTCTCGAGGGGGAAATACCAGGATGGGTATGCTTGGTGATAGATCAGGTTGGATCCAAATAGGTCTTTCTTATCCCTATCTGATAGCCGCCAGTTGTATTGAGCCTCTATAGGTTGTTTAGTGCATGCTACGCTGCCGCTTCAGTCCACCATACCTAGGTAGGCGAGGACCGCCGAATTCTAGTCTCGTCGTGTACTGGCCTCAGTACTGACCGCTCTCTTTTTCCCTTTGCCCTTTGTCGGCACCCCTTTTGTTTAAGCATGTTTGAGATCGACGTCGTTAGCAGGGTTACCCTTCCGGCTTGGCCTGGGCAGGGTTATGCACGCCATTGGTTATCTTCAGGGCTCTTATCCCCATTTGCATCTTGTCCGTAGTCAGACGCTGTATCATTTTCAAGTTGATTTGAATCTTTGTATTGTGTATCTGTATTCTTGACTCATGGAGTCGTTGTTGTATATATATGTTCTGTGGGTTCCATCGAGGACTATTGTGTAATGATATTACTTCGTTTGCCACCCGCACGAAAGTGCCTGGTGGGCACCTTTGAATCGTTTCTATGCGGGTTTGGCGGGAATCGCTGAAACTTGCATAGGGCCGATTCCGAGGGTGTTACAAGAGTGCTCAGCCAGCTCCCTCGGAACTCCTTGCAAATCCTGTGTGGACCATGCAAAGATGTCCCGATTCTCACGGAGGAAGCTGGTGAGCTCACTTTCCTATTTGTCAGTGAGGCCAGCCCTAATGGTGACTGTATGCTCTGGGAAAGTCTCATCCACCTGTACCTTCTTGTTTTCTTTGGTAGCTTGAAATGACACATTGCCATGCGGATTAGTGAGTGTCGGCATAGACATATGTGCTGCTTTGGCCAGTGCTGCCACTTCCAACATTTGATGCTTTTCCTGCGCTATGACCAGTGATTCGGCCAATGAAGATCGGGATGAGGCACAAGCAATGGAACTTTTGTAGTCTCTCTCAACTGTAATCACCCCACATGGGCCTGGCAGTTTCATCTTCTAGTAAGAAATGTGAGGAGTAGCCATAAACTTTGCCATAGTCGGTCTGCCGAGTAAAGCGTGATACGAGCTGACCAAATCAACAACCTCGAATTCTATGGCTTCAGTGCGACAATTCTCTCTGTTGCCGAATAAGACTTCGACCCAGATCTTGCCAATTGGCTCACAGGACAATCCCAACACAATGCCATGGAAAGTTGTCTTAGTCGGCTCCAGCATGTTCATAGTAATGCCTAACTTGAGCATGGTATCCTTGTACATGATGTTGATGCTACTGCCATCGTCGATCAATACCTTGAAAAACTTCACATTGATATCAGGGCCCATGAACGTTGGATCTAAGAGTAGAGCATATCCTCCTGGGGTTGGCATGATCTTTGGGTGATCCTTTATGGTCCAAGTTATTTCCTACTCAGACCAATGCATGTACTTAGGAATTGTCGGCATTGTGGCATTCACCTCCATCATCTGTCGCTGCTGACTCTTTTTGGCATTCGGCTCTGTGACGAAGACGACATAGCTCTGATGATGTTCTCTGTACTCATTTCTAGTTCCGTGGCCGACATGAGCATCGTCACCTCTTGGATTGTTCACCCGGTGCACAGTTTCTCTTCTCTCTTTATTATGATACCTTGGTTGCCTATTTTCATATCTATTATACGTTCCCACAACCTGAGCATTTCCTCCTGTGAGTGGTGGAGGGGGAGGTGGTGGTAGCTACTTACTCGGCGAATCCACTCTATCTCCTTTCTAAAACCAAGTGCATTGTCTTGTTGTGTGATTTGCTGGCTTACTCGGACTAGGCGTGTGAAATTTACATGGCTGGTCCAGCATCCTCTCATAGGTATACTTCTGTCGGTCCTAGTATTGCTTCCTTTGTTCATACGACTTTTTGCCATCATTCTTTGGCACCCAGTGTTGTTGTCCATTTGTCCTTTGACGTTGGCTACTTCCAGCATCTGGATGATCCCGACTCACGGCCGCAACCTGAGTCGAACCATATCTGTAGTCTGGCCTCTCATCTCTTCTTTTGCTTCTATATTCGGATCTTTCCTCGCGCCTTTGCGACCCGACAGCGTCATAGATCTGAGTCTCAATCATCCCATCTGCTGACATGAGCAGAGGCTGAGTCGAATCTCCCAACGCATACGAGTCAGCAATCCTTATTGTTTCTACTAAACTTGCCGGCATATCTCTTTGTAACCTTTGCCACAACACACTTTCGTGTCTGCAACATTGGGCAAACCAAGCGATTGCCTGTGACTCGATTACCCCTTCGCAAGAATTGCGCATTATGCACCATCTTGTGAGGAATTCTCTATCTGTCTCATTCGGCCTTTGCTTGCACATTGCTAGCTGTTGTGGGTGATTCGGCCTCTTGTAGGTGCTTGTGAAATTGCTCACAAAAGCGTCTTGAAAATCGATCCAGCTGTTGATGCTTCCGGGTGGCAAATTGTTCAGCCATACCCGAGCTGGTCCTTCTAGCATTTGCGGTACATATCGTACTGCCCATCTCAAATTCCCCTGCACGATTTTCACAATAGTTCCATAATCTATGAGCCAATCCTCTGGCTTCGTGCTTCCATCATATGTTTTTGTTTCTCTGGCCAACTGGAAATTTGGTACAGGAGGTTCCTTCATGATCCTTGGGCTAAAGCATGGTGGACCCCGTGGACCTTGCGACTCGATCAGTTCTGCCATCTTTATTCGGTCAAGCTTCATCCTTGCATCATCCGGCTGAAGGTTCCTGCCTCCGAGTCTGGCTCCCATCGCTTGATATGCGTGATCCGGCAGATTATACCCGTCGTTTACCATCGCCGAGTAACCATCATTGTACCTATTTACGTTCGGGTCAGCAGGCTGTTGTGCTGCTTTTCCCGCGCTCTGCTGTCTTCTTTCGGATTGAGCTGGCGCGTTATTCGGCGCTAGATTTCCTCCTCCCGCCGATTGAGTTCCACGCCTAGTTTGAGGCGCAAAATTTTGCCCTCCACTGTCATTCCTTTGCCCTACTTGCCTTTCTCGGCCTGCATTTTCCTGGTTCTCATTTCCTTGGACATTATTCCTTCTAGTTCCCTGTGCATGTGCTGGGTTTCCCTGAGCTATTGTCGGGTCATAAGTGATCATCTGCTTGTTTCTCCCTGAATCCACACTCTTTTCTTTTCTAGGTCTTGGCGCCGCTCCGGGTGAGGACGCCGTGTGACCTGCTAATCTCTCCGGGACAGGAGTCGCCGAGTGAACCAGCTGTGACCTCCCTGCTATACCCGGATTCACTCGGTAGTATGCTTCATTCAGCATGCTAGCTGCTCTTACCAGTTCATTGACTCGCTCTTGTTGTCTTTTCTTTGCTTCTTCCGTCAAGTGGGGTAATTCTGCCATTTATGCTCATGCGGCTCGCAGGTTAGCAGCTGTTGTATTGTATGTTGGCCGCACAGCTGTTTCGTTGCTGTTCTCTGGCGTTATTTTTGACGTTGCATCCTCCAGCTCCTCATTGAGGTTTCTTCCTCTTAACCTTGTCGCATCAAGCCGGGTCTTTGCGCCCTTGACTCGATTTGCCGAGTTGAGATTTCGGATTGTGATATCCACATCTTACTGTAATTGTGCTAACTCGTTGGCTTTCTCCAGAACCTTTATTCTGACCTCCTCTAACTCGGCCTGCACACGTGCCGGATCAGTTGCTTGCGCAACTGGCTCTGCCAACTTATCTATCGCATCCTGTAGCTCTTTAGCCCTCTTACTCCTAGCTATGTTTTCTGGCTTTTCTAGCGGTGCCTTTGCTGTTCTCGCGGCCTTTGGTGTTTCATCATGATTTCCACCCTCAGCATTCTCATTGACTACTGGATCTATCGGTGGAGTGGCTGGGTTAGGAGCTGTCATCATTACCTCCACGGAGACGAGTTGATGAAGCTTTCCAGCGATAGGAACCGCTGGCGGATCCGGCGCCAGGATGACGCGCTCCGGATATGTGCGCTCCACGCGCATGGCGACGTAGACCTGGTGCTCGCCGAACTTGATGAAGTGACCGCCCCTAGGGAACGGCTTGGTCCCGAAACACCCCGCGTTGTCGCTGACGAAGTTGAGCGCTCAAAACCTCTGAATGAGGCCGGAGTAGACGCGCTCGCCGGTCTTGGCGATGATGTTGCCCGTCCGGATGAAGACTCCATCAAGCACCTGCTTCTACCCCACGGTGGGCGCCAACTGTCGTGGTGGTGTCACGACAGATGCCATGGGTAGGCTTAAGTTGGGGGTCGAATGAGTGCTTGTGGTCACCGGGGAGGGAGTGCACGGTCTAGCCATGCACGAATAACAAGATGAACTCTCCACACTTAGGAATTTTGTTGATCCTCCTAGTTTATAAGTGCTCCTTGAGTTGTATCAACTAGAGTACAAGGCACTAGTTCCCTACTTCGGCCCCCTTCTTTTCAGCTTCTTGGCCAGCTTCTCCTAGAAGCTACCATCGACCATCTTCTTCCAGAATCTCATTTTCAAAATTCGTTTAAACTTCTTAATTAGTAGTTTCAATGTTAATTTAAAAGTCTAAACGGTTTTGGCAGATGAGATTCTGGGAGAAGCTGGTCGAGGGTAGCTTCTGGAAGAAGCTGGCCAAGAAGCTGAAAAGAAGGGGGCCTTCGTCCAACCTCCTACTACTACTACTACTACTATGCCCCTCCTTATATAGGTGGTGCTAGCTAGGTTTCACCCTTTGGGTTCTAGGGTTACTGTTTGGATCTTGGTCCTTACAGTATGGGCCGGGTCATGGGCTTTCCCAAAGCCCAATGACCCAGTCCACAAAGTTAGACAGCTAACTGTCTTCTGGTACGTTGCCTCCTGTTCCTTTTGGCGTCACGCAGTTACTTTGTACGTCAGCTCTTGCTTTGGGCGTCACCCGACTCCTTTTTGTGTCACTTGGCGTCGTCCTTCTCTTTTGACCACGCTTTACCATGGTCCCTCCTGAACCTCACTCGGAAAGGTTCCACGCGTCCTATCTGACTCGGGCCTTCCTCGGGAGACTCGGCTCGTTGGTTCCTGCAAGACTAATAACTTTGTCTTATACGGGCCGACATAGTTTCTATGTCGGCCTCATACGATTCTCTCACCCGGCCGTTCTCACTCAGCCTGGTTCTTTCTTTACTCAGATCAAGGCAAGCTGGGTTGTGCTTCACCCCTTGTGACCCTACCAGGGGTTATCCCCCCGACACATCCCATATACGCCACAGAATGCCAAAACCAATGTGCCACTGATGAAGGTTTTCCTAGTAGTGTTGCATGCTCACCAACACTATAGGCCATGAAACTAAGTACATTCTAGGGATTGTTACAGACTTACACAAAAGCGAAATCTTGTGTTACGTTAGGTGTTTAGCTAGAATCTAGATTGCACCACGACATATATAGTGTCGTAAGAGCATCTCCACTCGCCGGCTTCGTTGTGGTTCATCAGTGGAGGGTCGTCTCCCTCTAACCTGGCGAGCTCTCTTTCCCACCGATTGGCGAAGAAGGCGGTCCAGGTCGCGGTGTTGTCGGGGAACCAATTGAGATCCCTTCGCTGCTCCGTCGTGAGCATGAGATAGTAGTGGCTCGTGATGGCCGCCCGACGGGCGGAACCGGGAGGCACATGAGGGATAGGCACCCGCCGACGCTCAGCATCTAGTCGGGGGCAGCCGATAGCCCGGCGAATATGGGTAGCTGGAGGCGCACAACGCCTCCGTCTCCTCGAGAGTGAGATAGGCTCAGTGTGGGGAGTTCATGGTGAGAGAGAGCAGTGTGGATCTGTCGATTGCAATGTCGGGCGTCCTAGATATAGCAGGAAAGGGCGGAAAAGTTTGAAAGTGAGGGAACGAAATACCTATCTCACTGTCAGGGCTGGCCCACGTCGACCACCTGTTGTTGGGTTCGGCCTGAGGGCGCCGGATAACAAAACATGCTGCACCGACGGCAAAAAAATTAGGTATCGGGCTGGGCCCTGATAACCCCTTAGAATGGCTTTATTAACCTTGATTGAATGGAGATGCTTTAACTGTAGTAATTTCTTAAACTACGGGGGTGAATAATTTCGTTCTCTCGGTGATTTAAGACGTCAGGATGCAGTGAAAAGACATGTCTGTACAACAAACACACGGAGTGGCCAAACATGTCACATGCATGTTATAACGTGTGGCGTCAGAAGAGCGCACGACATGCACGTGTGCCATCGCACGCAACATCGCGAACGGTTCCGATCGCACTCAACAATGCTATATACCCCCACTCCGCACATGCACTCCCACACAACACAAGTAGCAGAGCTGAGTATTCAACAACAGGGCACCGCCACCATGCAGCTCACGAATCCGTTGTGCCGCGACACAGCAGCTGTCCTCGTCGCAGTCCTAGTCGTCCTCGCGGCAGCAGCGGCGCCGCGGGCCGACGGCGCCCTCTGCGACAAGTCCGACAAGGCGGCGCTCCTGGCCATCAAATCGGCCCTGGGCAACCCCCCGGAGCTCTCCGGCTGGAACTCCAGCCTGTCCTGCTGCGCCTGGTCAGGCATCTCCTGCAACACCACCACCGGCCGAGTCACCGAGCTCACCGTCTTCGCGCTCAACGTCTCCGCGCCAGTCCCAGCCGCCATCGCCCGCCTCACCGCGCTACAGACCGTCAACCTGGCCTACAACCGCCTCTACGGCCGGATCCCGGAGTTCCTCGGCCCGCGCGCCCTCCCGGACCTCACCTTCCTCCGCCTCGACGGCAACCGCCTCGACGGCGCCATCCCGCCCACGGCCACCGTGTACGACCTCTCCCTAGTCGGGAACAACCTGACCGGCCCACTGCCGGCCACTTTCACCGACGCGGAGTTCGGCGACGTGGACCTCGCCGACAACCAGCTCACGGGCGACGCCTCGATGCTCTTCGGCGCCAAGAAGAAGGTGAACGCGGTGAGGCTGTCCCGCAACCGCTTCGCCTTCGACCTGGGCCGCGTCGACCTGCCACAGGCGCTGGACATACTGGCCATCGACCACAACATGATCTACGGGACCATCCCGGCGGCCGCGGCGGCGAGGAAATGGCTGGCGTTCGACGTGAGCCACAACAGCCTGTGCGGGCCCATACCGCAGGGGCGGTACACGCACCGCTTCGGGCCCAAGCACTTCGTCCCCAACAAGTGTCTCTGTGGACGCCCGCTCGCGCCGTGCAGCTAGCTAGCTTCATGTCCTTGTCACTTCGACGGTGGGCAGTGGCCAGCAAGCATTTTCTGCGCCTTTGAGTAATAAAGTCTCATAATTAGGCTGTGACTAAGCACTGTAATTGGCCAAACTGTAAGGTTGTTGTATGACCAGAGTTGAAGTCCAATTGTGTCGGGCCATGGTTATTTTGGCGTGAGAATGAGAAAAGTCCACTTTAAACCTTGAACTTATAGAGGTTTAGCGGTTTAAACCCTGAAGTCGAAATTCATGTCGTTTACACCCTAAACTATTGAATCATGGTCTCAATTAAACCCTCAACCTGGTTGATCAAGTTGGCCGCAAAAATAAGCAACTTTTTTTTTTAAAAAAGCAGGTCCTACTTGTCAGGAGAGAAAATAGAGCAAATTTTATTAAAAAAATAGCAGGTCCTACTTGTTAGAAGAGAAAACAGAGTAAAAATCAAGCCTTTTGCCATTACAAGGATTCGAACTCGGGGCTGCATGGTGCTAGCGCGCGGTACAAGCTAGTAGAGCTAAGGGTTGTTTGGTTCAGTGGCTATCCACCGGATGAAAAGGGATATCCACTTTTTTAGTGGTTGACCTGTGTTTGGTTTGGAGGATAAGAGGGGATGAGGATAACCAGATTTTGGGAATATACCCTCGAAACGGTGGTTGAGTTCATCCCACCGAAAGTGCTGGATGAGACCAATCACTTTTGGCTGGCTCACCTCCGAAACGTTTTGCTCGTTCACCTCCCATGAAAATACTCTGTATTGAACCTTATTCCCTCGTGTCTAGTTCTCACCGCTGGTGGAAGCGGCGGCGCCAGATCAAGGACGGCGGAGTGGCGCATCATGGGTGGCGGGGGTTACAAAGGTTAATTTCTCCCCTATGTACCCCATCTCTCTCTCCATGTCCTTGGAGGCATCCGAACTAGTGGCATCCGACGAGGCGGGTAGCGCGGCTGAAGCGACTGAGCAGGGGACGAACGCAATGGCGGGTGAGAAAGGCGATACATTAGTGGCTACTGACCAGATGGTGTACGCGCCGTTTACAACTTGGGGATGATGCTTGGTAGATTTCTGATATCTCTCCTTCTCTCTTAGTTTAGCTAGCTAGTGTAACAGAAAAATGAACGAGACTATGCAGTAATCATGATTACTCATCAATACTTCACCAGAAAACCTTCATCGAACTTTGCTCATTGACTTCCACATTAAACTTCTTCATAGGAAACGAAATATTCATGTAATAGAGTATAGCTTTTGTGCTATGTCTTTACAAAAGAGCGAACAAAAAAAGGCAAATTTTATTATTAGAATTTATTCTTAAATTACGATTAGAATTGTATACTACTTAAACTTATTTTGGGTAATCTAACCACCACAATGGAAGAGGTTATCACACCAGCCCATCCACTCTATATCCTTTGAACCAAACACAAAATAGTTATCCCTAACCACCACTCATCCTATCTAACCAAACAAGAAAATTGGCTATCCCTAACCAGGTGCCTGGAGATATCCTCATCCCCTAAACCATAACCTCTGAACCAAACAACTCATAAGGTTAGATTGTTTCTTTATACCTAACGCGCAAATATTTGTACTAGCCATACACAGAGACTTCAACGCAGGCGCGACGGAGGAGCTCGGGCGAACCACAGACAGGCGGCAGGCGAGCAAGATGGGGGCGGGAAAGGGGACACTTCAGGGTGCTTACCTTGATCTCTTAGGATAGGTCAGATGAGGCGGATAGGTTAAACATCTTCATCGAAGGGGTCAACGACCCAACAACTGTACTTCTCCCTGCCCGTCCCTGTCCCACTACTCCTCCCCATCCCCGCCGCCTATGACCAGAAAAGGAACAGAAGAAGCAGCAGGTCGTCGGCCCTTGCCCATCACCATCTCGGCTGTCGCTTTATACTTCCCTGATATTTTTAGATTGGAAGAGAGAGGGATTGGGATAGAAGATGAACCTGGCATGTGGCCCTGCTATTCAGTGAGACAATTGTTAATCCTAGCTGGAATTATTCTTTTCTCGGTGCGGCAAACGGGTTCAGGGTTTAATTCGGCCGGAATTCAATAGTTTAGGGTACAAACGGCAGGAATTTCGACTTCAGTGTTTAAACCGCCGAACATCTACGAGTTCACGGTTTAAAATAGACCTTTTCCTTTATTAGGCCACCACGACCACGAGAAAGGGGACACGCACCATGGTCGACCGGAAAAGCTCCTGCTCTATGCTAACCATGCAAGTCAATTATGCCATTGATCAAATTCCGCAAATTCAAGGAATATTGTACTCATGATTTTGCAGCTTGGGTAAGAAAGCATTGTATTTTGGTGTCCTACATGACCACTCTTTGACTCCATGAAAATTCATTCACAAGCAAGTATACTATACATAAATATTTTATAAAAATAAGCAATGCATGATTAAAGCCTCTATGACTGTCATTTCCATAGAAACTTCTATGTACTCTGTAATGAGAAGTACTCCTTCCGTTTAGAAATATAAGACATTTTACTTTTATGAATCGAATGTATCTAGACATCTTTGACATCTTTTAGTGTATAGATTTATAGATGTTTAAAATGAATTTATATACTAAAAGACGTCTAGATACATTATTATAAAGCTAAAATATTTTATATTTCTAAAAGCATGTAGGTAACCGGGTGCAATTCAGCTTAATAAAAGTGTCAGGTAAAGACGTGCACATGCAAGCTTACTAATTCGGAGGAGAAAGGAAGAACCGCCGATCTAAACCTCCGAAAACCCGTAAAAATGGCGAAAATGCCCCGGAAGAACGGCAGGTCAGCAGCAGCGCCACCAGCATCCTGCAGCGTTGACCGCCACCTACAAGTTGACCAAATGCTCCGCCCCCGCTGTCTCGCCTCCGTCCCCAATCATTTATCTCGCTTTTCCATTCTCCGCCAGACCGAGCGGCTCGCCTCACCGTCGCCGCGCCGCTCAATTGTTCCGTCACGTATTCCTCCCACCTAGGTTCTGGCTCTGTGCCTCACACACAGGCCACGGAACGAGCGAGCGATGGGGAGAGCGCACGCGGCGGCATTTCTGCTGCTGGCGCTGCTCGCGGCGGCGGCTGCGGCGGTGGAGGGGAGGAGGCGGCCGGAGCCGGAGGGCGGCGAGAATGCGTGTGCCAAGGGGTGGAAGTGCAGCGGCAGCAGGTTCTGCTGCGACGGGACCATCACAGACTACTTCAAGGCCCACCACTTCGAAGAGCTCTTCCCCAGGCGCAACGACTCCATCGCCCACGCCGCCGGCTTCTGGAGCTACCAGGCCTTCATCGCCGCCGCCGCCCTCTTCGAGCCCCGCGGGTTCGGCACCACGGGCGGCGAGCAGATGGGCGTCAAGGAGGTCGCCGCGTTCCTCGGCCACGTCGGCTCCAGGACCTCATGTACGCTTCTTCTCCGCCCCTTAATAATTGGGATCTGTAGATATAATGGGAAGCAACAGTTGGCTAGGCTTCGTGAATGCTAAGCCGATGCCGGATCTACTGCCTGATTTCCGGATTGAAGGAACATACCTCGAGCTGCCGAGCAGAACACATCATAATATGCCCTGTATGCGCAGAAGTGGAGGCAACAATGCTGAAGCTGCTGATAGATGCAGAGGAAGTTGACATCTTCCTAAATAAATAAACCATCGCCAAATTTCAATGTGCTCAACATGATTTAGCTGTGTGCATCATCCCTGGCAAATAATATTAGAAGTTGATCAGTGACATTCAGTGTTCACTGCAGAAGTGGAACTGTACCAATTCAGTGTTCACAATGGAATGTGATGATTTAGTAAACTTGCAGAGTCTGAAAATACAACAACTAAAATCACTGCCACGCATGTTATTGCCGACCATGAACCGAGAAGTCCAAACTTCTGGGTCTTCTCTATGTCAAGGTATCACTTCTAAGTTATAGTAGTAGTAAGTACTCCGTATCATTTTCCATCTCCAAGGCTGTTTTGCGTATAGACCTCAGGGTCCTTTCCAGTAGTAGCAATATATATTTTTATATTTTAGTAGTAGCCTGGAATCAAGAAAAAGAGGAGCCCATAGCTTGAAACTCCAATATGCCCATAATTAATTGATTATTGAAGTGTTATTGCTGTCCAATTTGATGTGCATTATGGTAACTAGTTTTCATTCGAATAACGTTTCATCCGAATAGTTTCTTATCCAGTTGCGAACTTAATGGGATCAGTTCTTCATCTGGATATGTGAAGGATTTTGGTCTTGTTTTCAATCCATATTTGATTTGTAGTTTTTGGTGACTATCATATTTGTATAGGCTATCATTACTTAAGGTATTTATATGTTCACTTAAAATGTGAAACCTCTATGGCAAATTATTAAGAACCCAAAAGATGATATATCCTATCCGATAAATACAGTACTTATTTTTTCTCGAACACACACCTAAGTGCGCGCCAGTTTCAGTAGAAGGCAATAAGGCATATCCAATAAATACTGAAACTGTTACTCCGTCAGGTGGGCATATTTATCCAAATCCAGTGGCCTGGGGGCTTTGCTACAACCGTGAAATGAGCCCAGACCAGAATTATTTTTGTGACGACAGCAACGAGTTATATCGCTGTGTCGAAGGAGTCAGATACTATGGCCGAGGTGCTCTTCCTGTTTACTGGTAAGGCTGATATATCGTTCTCTCTGTTGCTGTTAATTATGAGTTCGTTCTCTCTGTTGCTGTTAATTATGAGTTAGCAAATGATATTTTTTTTGGTTCTGCTTGTTAATAATTCTCAGGAACTACAACTACGGTATCATCGGTAAGGGTATCAAGCAGGACCTGTTGAGCCACCCAGAGTTGCTTGAACAGAATGCCACCATAGCATTTGAAGCAGCAATCTGGAGGTGGATGACTCCAGTGAAGAGGAGGCAGCCATCGGCCCATGATGTCTTTGTTGGCAACTGGAAACCAACCAAGAGTGACACTTTGTCCAAGAGGTATCCTGGCTTTGGTGCTACAATGAACATCATGTATGGCGATCGTATCTGTGGTCGAGGGTTCGTCGGTGAGATGAATTTCACTTTGTCCCACTACCAGCATTATCTCGACTTGATGGGAGTCGGCCGTGAGCACTATGGAGACAACTTGGATTGTGCTGACCAGGTGGCATTCAATCCGTCCTCGTAGAATTCCGATTCATAAAGCAAGCAGCGTATCAGATGTACGCAGATGTTTGCCTGCACCCATTGAGGCCAGCTGTTTGGCTTCCCAAACTGTAGAAATCTGGTATGTGAATTTGTATAGTCGTAGTATTTTGTAGTAACTCTGGGACTGCCATTTGAAGTATTTCGTAGTACCCTGGCCTCATTGAGATTTGTGCAAGTACAAAGGGATGAGAAGATCTTTGTCAGACACGACTTTGTCTTTCCGATTACGGCGGGTTGCCGAAAGAAAAGAACAAGTTCAACATCCCAGTGCAGCAAGAAAAGAGAGAAAGTTCAGGTTGCTGTCTAATGCAAGCAGATATGTCCATACTGAAAGGGATATAAAACTTTGACAGATATGTCGACATCTCAGGTTCAAACCTCTAGCGCGACATCAGCAGGTACTGCAACTAAACATGAAAGAGCCTAATCTGGAGGCTTGGGTACAAAGCAGCTGCAGTTCGCGGGACAAGCCGACGAGCAGTGATATCTGGTAGAGAGAACATCTGTCGCTCCTTAATATTTGGCCGCTTAAGCCTCCTTGTAATTCATATATTGATTTGGATTTTCTGCTTGGTAGACCTGGTATATATCTGAACTGAGATACACTAGTACACGGTACACCTTTAGGGGCACTTTGGCTAGGAGCACTTTCAAAAGTGCCCCTAAATGTGTCAATTTGGGGCATTTTTGCCAAATGCCCATAAATGTATTACCTTTAGAGACATTTTGATCAAAGTGCCCTTAAAGATACTACCTTTAGAGGCATTTTGCAAAGTGTCCATAAAGATAGTACTTTTAGAGGCATTTTGATCAAAGTGTCCCTAAAGATACTACATTTAGAGGCATTTTGCCAAGTGCCCCTAAAGATACTATCTTTAGAGGCATTTTGATCAAAGTGCCCCTAAAGATACTAGCTTTAGAGACATTTGGCCAAGTGCCCCAAAAGATATTGAGGCATTTTGTCAAATGCCCCTAAAGATACTATCTTCAGAGGCATTTTCATGAAGTGCCTCTAAAGATACTATCTTTAGAGGCATTTTGTCAAGTGCCCTAAAGATAGTACCTTTAGGTGCATTTTCATCAAAGCGCCCCTAAACTATCACATCAAACATTGCAGGCAGGTCACATCCACATCAGCAATAAAATGAACTTAATAAACATCCACATCAGCATCCACATTAGCAATAACATCCATAATACTTAGCAGTTCACATCTACATCCATAATACTTAACAGTTCACATCTACATCCATAATACTTAGCAGTTCATAATAACACTTTAGCAGTTCATAATACTTACCAGTGGATCCACATCCATGACAACCTCCAGTGGATCCACATCCAAAAGAACTTAGTGGTCCATCAGTCTAAACATCATCCAGATGCATAATTACCAACTATACTTACCATAAGATGTTGTCATCCAGCATACTAGCATAAGAAGTAACATCCTGATGGTGGAAGCTCTGCGATGAGAACACTCAGCTTTCCTTTTTTATTCATCCCGAAGACGAAAAGGCAAATGTCTCTCGCATGAATCTTGTACTGCATCGAACCATCCACTTGTGATGATAGCTCTGTTGGACACACCCATCTTCATCCTAACAGAGCTCTTGATGTCGCTGTTCATGTGTTCAACTTCCAGAGCAATAGGTTTAGCAAGATACTTCTTCAAGTACCTACGAGTGAACTCAGCTCCAAATTCCTACAGAAAATACAAAAATTTCATCAAATAATATACTTGCAATTAAGATTCTGCATATGTTTAAGTAAATATCATCTCACCATTTTGCATCTGTTATCATTGGTAGATGAACTTGTCATCTTGTAGACATAGTACTTGATTTTGGCCTTTCGTACATGCACCAGTCAACAAGATAGGCCACCTGTTCTTCTGTTAGATCCATTTCATTTTCAAACATGCACTGTCTGTCAAATTCATATCCACCCACGATGCTAGGACCTGATACAACACATTGCCAAACACACATGATTAAAAATAAATACTAATACTTTGGGATTTCTTCTATGAATGCAGCAGGTAGGTAATTAAAATGCATCAGGTAGGTAGTTTAAATAGTCCTGAACATTTTACAAACAGACATTGCATCTGAAAACATTAAGATTACTTGATGATAATACAGAAATACAGAAAAATAAAAGCAAAAATACCATCCAGTCACTTTATGGTAAATAAAATGCTTGACTATGTGTCTGATGCTAGAAGTTAACTTACATCAAACAATTTTTTGATTAAGCAGACATGTTCCATGCAAATTATATATTACAGGTAAAAAATTTAAAATAGATTTTAACATGTCTGAAGTAGCACAGCACACACAAAAAACTGACATTTTTATTAAGAACTGGTACATTTTAGCATTAATACCTCTCTTCTGAAGAATATCCTCAGGCTGCATCTCACTCTCAGAGCTGCTATAGCTCTCAGAGTTGTCAGAGATGAAGGAGCTGTTGGAGTCGTCACTAAGGATAATGATACCATCGTTACTGGAGGTCCCCATCTGTTGCATACATGAAGAAATATTCTGTCAAAATCTTATAAAGATCTGTCATAAATAACACACACAGAAGAAAGTACCAAACAGTATGTGCACTACCAAATTTTAGTAAGCATGGTTGAGCTTTAGATAGAAGATAGCACAACTATTGAACTTTGCTCAATTTGAGCTCCAGCTGAGCTTTGTTGAATTAAAGTCAACCAAAACACTCACATGGAACCCAAACAGAGCAAAGTTACTAAACATTGCATTATTGTTTATCACTGTAACATTAGAGCATTGCATTTCAGAGCAAAGTTACTTAGCATGTAGTTCATTAGGAAGCATACTTTAGCAATATCTTAATGAAGATAATATAACATCAGGAACCACTAGATGTAGATTAACAACCATCAGAACTTAATGAACACATATGTAGATTAACAAAGATTTAAATGAAGCAATAACAGAAGAAAACCTATATCTAGTTGCTGTGACTGTAACTAGATATACAGAAGGATACCTAAAGTTGACAGCAAACATTGCGAAAGTAGATCTAAAGAATGAAAGCTAGATCTACAGCAGTGACTGTAACTATTGAACCTAAAGTAGATCTACAGAAAACCTATATCTAGTTGCAGTGACTGTAACTAGATATACAGAAGGAAACCTAGATCAAGATCTACAGAAAACCTTGTGAAAAATCGATGACATCTACTAGATCAAAATCTTGACATCTACGGAAGGAAACCTAGATCAAGATGTTGACCACTACTAGATCAAGATCTACATGAACATTGCGAAAAAAAATAGATCTACATAAGGGCAACCAAAATGAGGATAGGAGAGGAGAAATGCTAGCCCCTTGAAGCCAGAACCTTGCGGCTGAGATGGAAGGAAGAAACTCTTGCGGCGGCGGCGCTGCTGCGGTGGGAGCGAGTGTGGCGGCGCTGCTACGGCTGAGAGTGAGGGAAGGAAGAAACCCTAAGCGAGTGGGAGCGAGTGTGGGAGATAGCGGGAGCCGGGGCTGTATATATTGTTCACGTTTTGCAAAAAAGCACTATTATTTCACCTGTATTTACTTACAGTCCTTCCACCTGGGATCTGTAGTTCAATTCTGTTGCATACAAACCCCTCTAGTTAAGTTGTTTTAACTGACAGTCCTTCCACCTGGGCTTCACTACAAAACGGACTGCGGCCAGTCCTATTTAACACCGTTTCCTTTGCCTACGCTAGGGTTTCGCCTCCTCATTTTCCCCTCACCTCTTCATGCCGCCGCTAGGGTTTTGCCATGGAAGCTCTGCGCCGCCACATCCTGCAGATGCGCGAGCGCCAACAGCGCGAGCGCCAGTCATCGGAGAGTCCGCCCCGCGCCAGCCACCATCGTTTTTCGGCCGCCGGAGCACGGCAGTCTCCGGTGCTTCCGCTGGCGGGAGCACGCCACTCACCGGAGCATCCCCATGCCGGAGCACGCAAGTCGTCCGCCGGAGCACTCCACTCACCGGACCTCCCCCGCGCCGGAGCACGCCACTCACCGGAGCTTCCCCACGCCGGAGCACGCAAGTCGCCCGCCGGATCACTCCACTCACCGGACCTCCCCCGCGCCGGATCACGCCACTCACCGGAGCTTCCCCACGCCGGAGCACGCAAGTCGCCCGCCGGAGCACTCCACTCACCGGACCTCCCCCGCGCCTGGAGAGATGTGGTAGGCACTCTGACAGGCGTGCTAATTCCTTTGAGTCTGTAATGGTGCAAGGTTTTCAGCATGGATTGGTAAGTTATACTTTTCTCCTTCTAAAGTAACATACTTTTCAACATGGAGACTAATCTATGAAATACAGGTTGTGCCATGCAAATTCAAGGAGCAACTTAACAAGTTTGCAAATTCCAAGAACTGGATGGTGGCTAGATGCAGTAACATGCATTACTATGACTTCTATCTGGAGAAAGAAGCAGCAAGAACTACTATTTGTGGACATTACTGGTCATCCCTAGTTAGGAAGTATGATGTCCAGGAGGGTGACATTGTCAATTTCAGGTATGTGGAGCATGACAACAGGTTTGACATCACAGTTTCTGAACTGCTAAACAATGTGAAGGTAGACAAGACTATTGTTGCAGATGGAGGTATGCTGAATATCCATCAGATATATCTTATTCTTAAATCCAGTATTAGCTAAATTGCATTTTAATGTTGACCTTTCTTCTTTGTTTCCATCTGTGAACAGTTGTTTATGGTGTGATGCCTGAAATTAGAGCTATAGTCCACAAGACCATTTTCTCAAATATCAAAGTCATTACTGAGGAGGACATGGCTACCATAAATTATGGTATCTACAAGGTTTTGGCCCTTAAACCTATAATAGAACTGGATGACGATGAGTTCTATGAGAGTGTCACTGAACAACAGTTTTTTGTCCACAAGTACAATCAGGAGAATGTGCAAATGGATGCTCTGGTAAGTTTTACATATCAATTGTTCCTGATAAACCAATTATTTCTGCCACTAAATATATTAACTGTGTAAATATGTCTCTGATCAATAACAGTACATTTCTTCAAAACCTTTCACTGAAGTTGGGTGCCCATGGCAAGGTCATTCAAATATGTGGATCAATTACAGAACTGATCTGCCTGTTGAAGGCTGTTACCACATGTAAGATGAAGACCAGCGCATTGCATTCACCATTGGGTGGCCACAATTCAGAGAAGAGGCTAACATTGTGGAGGGATCACTTTTTCTGATGATTGGAGAGCCTAGGCATAGTCATATCGCTCTGGACTTTGTGGAAATTGGAAACCCTTGAATCTACTGCTATGTTGAAGTGTCTAGACTTTAGGTTTCACAAGTGCTATGTTATGTCTTTAGTGTCTGCAATGAGCTCTAGTGTCTGCTGTTATTAAGAACTATTTTTTAGTTTTTGGTGTTGTAATGAACTATGTTCAGTTTCTGTTGTTGTAATGATCTATCTTATGCTAAAATGTTGTTGTAATTATCTATCTTAGATCAATTTCTGAGCAGTAAGAAGATATTATGCTAAACTGTTGTTGTAATGATCTATCTTATATCTCATTTTGCTTGTTTTAATTTCTTACTGTTAAACGCAATTTTTTTTTACTATTTTGACACCTTAAGCAAGAAATCCAAATGTTGTTGTGTTATTCATCACAACATGCTGGATAAGTTCTTACAACAATTTATTAACTACTTCCTCCGATCCATAAAATGAATCAGACTCTTACTTTAGTTATCACAAAATGAATAAATATGAATCTGACTGTAATGTGAAAGATAATGTGTTTCATTTTTGATTTCTGAATAAATGCAGACATTACAAACGGTAAGCCCAACTTTTGGAAGGCCCACTACTATTGGGCCAGCCATCGTGGGATCGTGGGAAGTGGGAGTAGAGCCATCGTGAGAGGTGGGCAATTTATAAAGGGAGGGAAACCGAAGAGACCCTCTCCCAGAGCAGTTCGTCCCCTCTCCCAGAGCAGTTTTCGAGAGCAGGTTGGTTCCGAGAGCAGAGCAGTTCGTCCCCTCCAGATTGATATTTCTAATCCCCTCTCCCTTCCAATTTATTTTTGGTTTCTGTTCTAATCCTTCTCTGCTTCTTCATTTGCAGAAGCTTTGATCTTTGCTTGTCCAGATTCCATCTGCATTTCTACAGCTCGACGGTGAGTTTTGTATCTCCCTTCCATTCTCTTTCTTGGTTTCCCTCTAATCCTATCATTTCTTCCCTCTAGATTTTCTTCCCTCTAGATTTATTGTGTCGATTCGATTAGAGTTATCCTTGTTGTTTATTAGGTTTTACTGTTCATGGATTATCCTGAATGTTTATTAGGTTTTACTGTTCATGGATTTACTGGTTGTTCCATAGATTTACTGGTTGTTCCATGAATTGTTCCATAGATTTACTGATTGTTCCATAGATTTTCTGGCTATGGATTTACTGGTTGTTCCATGAATTGTTTATGCCTGGTTGTGCATGCTTGATAACTGAATGCTTGATAACTGAATTGTAGTCACTGAATTGCTTGATTGTGCATGCTTGATAACTGAATGCAGTGTGTACTGGATTAGTGTACTGTTTGTCACTTTCTAGATTAGGGTTCTACTTAGTTTAATGCATATACTGTCATCTAGTTTTAGTGCACTGTTCTTTCCTTTAATGAACATTCCTACTTTTTTCAGCTGTTTCTTGGAATGGACTGTGCTGTGTGTGGGCAACCTGCCCACAATTGTGGTAGGACACAGAGGAGAGCAACCAGCTTCCAAGTTAACGTTGTTGATGAATTTCCCTATGTTGGTTTGGTAAGTTTCCACATCTTTTCTTTTTATTTACTATTTCTTGTACTGTGTTGCTTTCCCCATGAACTGAACTGTGTTGTTTACCTACAGGTAGTGCCTTGCTCATTTAGGGAAAGGCTGAATGAATTAACTCCTAATAATTGGATGGTGGCAAATAGTGAAGCATATAGGAACTTTGATTTGTTCCTGAACAAGTCTAATGTTAGGACAATCATTTGTGGTCCATACTGGACATCCTTGTGGAGGGTTTATGATATAGGACAAGGAGATGTAGTGCAATTTGAATATGATGAAGACCCCCTTCCTCATGTTGGTTTGAACTTGACCAACTTATTCCATGTCACTGTTTACTCTAATGGTGAAGAGAAACAGGTTCATGAACAAACTGGTATTTCCTACTACTAAATCCTACTACTTACAGTTTCTCCTTATTGTTTAATAATTAACATGTATTTTCCCTCATTGATCAGATGTTGGAGATGTGCCTAGTTCCATCAGAAGTATTCTGCATAGGACCATCTTCTCAGACATAACTTCAGTCACTGAGCAGGACATGGCTTATATCTTATTTGGCATTTACAAAGATGTTTATGTCACAGAACCTGAGTTTTATGAAAGTAAAGATGAAAAGCAATTCTGGGTACACAAGATGAATATGAACAACTATAAACATAATGCATTGGTTAGTTTCCACATGTTTCATTATATGTTTTTTTAGTTTTCACATAGAATTGAATACTAACTTTAAACTTCATTCCAGTTCATGCCAATTAAGGCTATGGATGGCTTCAGGTACCCAACTCAGGGCATAGCACATCTGTACAGGCAGGGACATGATCTTCAAGTTCAAGGAGAAGATAATTTCATTGAAGGAGAAGAAGATAATTTCATTCCATGTGCTTATACTGTACAAAGGGGACTTGGACATGTCAGATTCACCACAGGGTGGAATGACTTCACATTTGCTGTTGATGTTGGATGGGCATATCTACTTTTGATGAAAGTAGAGCATATGCAGGAGTACCTTGGTCTCAACTTTGTTGAGATTAGAATGTAGAAGAACCTTGGAAGAAGCTTGTGCAGAAGAACCTTAGAATGACTTGGAAGAAGCTTGTGCAGAAGAACCTTGGAAGGACCTTGGAAGGAGAAGAAGTTTGTAGTGTTTCATCTTTTGTTGTCTGAAGTCTAATGTAGTTGTGTTGTTTAGTAAGTTGAACAAGTCCATGTTTATGATGTTTAGTAGCAATCGGTTTTATTTAGTTGTGTTGTGTCTACTATAATGTGTTACTGAATTTATCTTGGATCATCTTACTGTGTTATGTATCTTAATGTGATGTGTATCTTAATGTTATGTATCTTAATGTGATGTGTATATGTACCCTAGTTTATCAATAATTAATCATGTTTTAGACCAAATCCTGGCTCTACTTTGATCCACATCACCAGGTCTATCAACCCATACATCTCATGATCCAAATGGATCTCTGAGACACTAAACCCAACAAGGTTTAGATGGCCACCACTTAATCTTGAATCACAAGGATAATAATGAAAGCAAAATAATAGTACTAACATATATGATCACTAAACGTGCTCATTTTGCTGAGTACTAACAAATTACCCAGAAGGATCAATTGCTGAGAACTACAAATTTTCTGAATGCCTTACTTTCTGTTCAAGATATTTGAAGGACTGTGCCACCAAACTAAATAGACCTCGCAGGCATGATGATAATCCTGGTTACTCTGCTGATTTGCATCCATACTTGAGGATAATTGGCAGGCCTTTGTCTGCTTTTGCTTCTATTAAACTAGATGAGGTATCATGGACACAAGCCCAAAGGTGTGTGCTAGTGAACTACCCAGATGTTCAGAAATATGCCCAGTGAGTTCCTGCCCTGACTGCCCCTTTCAACTTTCATTTAATTTAGTAACATAGGCTATAAAGTTGCTAATACCTTTGTAAAACATGTAGAGAGCATATGAAGTTGCTTTCAACTGGATCAAGAAAGTCAAAAAGAGAGATTGAGAGAGCACATCGCAACACATTTGCAAAATGGTTTTGTGAGCGTGTAAGTAACTTTAACAATCATAGAATGTTTGAACTAAAAGTAATGATGAGCAGCTGTACTTACATGTTTATCTTTCTCTCTCTCTCTATAGGTACAAAATCAAATAGATCAAGGAATTGATGCACCCCCAGTTGAAGCTAAATTATTAGCTCATAAGCCATACATGATGGCCAAAAGCTACAATAGCTACTGTATCAATGGAAGCACATACCATACACAATCGTATGGTTTAGGAAAAGCAACACAATGTGATGGGGTTTCCACTGTTGCAAAAACATCTAGTTTTGCTAGTGTTAAGGACAAGAATCCTGTTGTAGGGGATGTAACATACTATGGTAGAATAAATCAAATCATAGAGTTAAATTATTCAAATGAAGCACATGTAGTTCTGTTCAAGTGTGACTGGATAAAAAGTAATGGGGTTAGAGAGTTGGGAGATTTTGGAATAACTGAGGTAAACTTTAATCATCTTTATGATGACAAGGATAAGAGTTTCGAACCATTCATACTTGCAAGCCAAACAAGACAAGTGTACTACGTGCAAGACACGGTTGAAACTGATTGGCATGCTGTTATTTCTCCTACAATACGTGATTTCTTTGATATGGAACAAGTATTTAATAAATGTGAGCCATTTTACAGAGTTGTACTTACTAATACTTGTTTAATTGTTGTTAATTTCTTAAATTATTGTTGATGTAGGAGCTATCATGAATGATAGCCAATATAGAAGATTTAAGCATCTAAATAATAAGCTGAGACAACTTGACCTGCCAGAAAGATAGTTCAGCACAAAAGATATTGCTTCAACTGAATATCACAAGAACGAACTACTCAAGCAGGCAAAATCTAGAGGAATTTACTCTAACTATCTGGAAGTAAGTTAGCTATAACTACTTATCCATGCATTTTTCTTGTTGTTCAGTTATGCCTTATCTATGTTGTGCAGTTAAATTGGAGTTAATATTTGGATAAATGTTACATTCCTAGTATGCAAGGATTCATGAAACTGAAGATTTTGAAGATCAGGGATATGATAGTGATGAAGAAAATGCTGAAGAAATAGGTTATCAAGCATATGAAGAAGAATATGAAGAAGCAGGACATGAAGAAGAAGCTGTAGAAGCAGGACATGAAGAAGCAGGTGATCAAGCTGAAGATCAGCGAGTACACAATGTGCAAAGTAAGAGTACTAATAATCTTCTAGTTGCAAGTTCTTTTCATTACATGCTTGAACTGTCATACTGAAAATATAACTATATTCATTATATTCAGGGATGAAAAAATCTGGGAGAGGACCAACAGAGATGAGAAAGTTCTGGCAGAAGCATGGACCCCATAACAAAGTGAAACTACAATTCAACTTGCTGGGACAACCCTGTGGTATAAAAACTGCGAAGTTAACTAATTTCATCAGTACATCGGTCAAAGGTAAAGATGTATCTCTGGCTCACTCAAATTGGAGGAAAGTCCCAAATTCTGAAAAAGAAAGGTTATGGAAAACAGTGAAGGTAAGACAAAACTTCATGTAATTTGCCTATATTTCAGCAAACTGATGACTTATATCTTTGTCCTAACAAAAGCATATGCTGATTTAAATAGGATTTCTTCACAGTAACTGAAGCACATAAGGACTGGGTAATGACTTCAGCTGCCAAAAAGTTTAGATGTTTCAAATATTACCTAAAGAACAAGTACTAGAAACCAGAGCTGTCATTGAGACAGAATATAGAAAACGGTTGTGATAACAGAATTCCTGAAGAACAATGGAAATCCTTGAATGAGACTTGGAATACTGAGAGATCCAAGGTAAATGTATGAATAACTATTTGGAAATCCCTGAATGAGACTTGGCATGCTTAATATTTTATCCTGACGCTGAACAAGTCATCTCTGCAGGGACTGGCAATGAGAAATAAAACTCCTAGAGCAAATCAGGTGAATTGTATACATACCGCTGGCATAAGAAGTTATGTTGTAGTCCATGATCAAGAGGTAATAATTAATATAGATTGCTGCATATTTGTAATATAGACTGTAAACTGCTACAAATTTGTAATGTATATTATAAACCGTGTGAACTGAAAACTACAGGAACTGAGACGACGAGCACGAGTATCTAGGTCAGAACTGTACATAATTGTGCATACAACCAAAAAAGGATTACCAGTGGATGCATATTCTGCAGAAAAAATTATATGTCAAAACAACTTCTTACTTTCTAATATAGATGTACATAATACAATGCCATAATTGTTTTGTTGCAAATTTATGTAGGCTGAAATAACAGGACATTTCAACAATAATCCAGAACTTGTAAGTGAGGAGTTCAGTGGTGGTGATCTTTACTCTCAAATATTCAACAAACCAAGTAATACAAGAGTACATGGATTAGGGCTGATGGTAGGTAGTAAATCATCAGTGCTTCTGGATGAAGCAATATCAGCACTGCAGGATTCTAGAGAAGAAAATTTCCAGCTAAGAAGTATGGTCAAGTCCCTAGTGGAAAGGAGTCAAGAAATGGAAGGAAAGATTGATTATCTCATGGCATCTCAATACCATCATCGTAGCCAGGAAGAAGAAAGGACAAATAAAGGGAATATTGATGAAGAACAAGAAAAGGCAGTTGCAACACTAAAAGCATTGTCAGCAGAAGCAACATATGGAAGCAAGATAGTACAGCCAGAATCAGCAGCAAAGAAAGGAGTACAGCCAGAATCAGCAGCAACTGGGAGCAAGACAAGAACAACACCATCAGTTAATCAAGGAAAAAGAGTAGTGAATCAAGTAAAAAAGAGCAGTGAATCCACAAGAAGCAGAAACAGGAAACAAAACATCAACATTGAAGCAAATAGTACAGCCAATAGAATCAAATACAACAACAACAACAACAACAGTAGAGTCAAATTCAATACAAACTTCAACAAAGTCAAGAGTGCAGCCACAAACAGCAGCAGCAGCAGCAGGAAGCAAAAAACAACAACCACAATATCATCAGTGAATCAAGCTAAAAAAGCAGTGACGGAATCAACCTCAGCACAACCAGAAACAACAGTAGGAAGCAAGAAAACAACAACATCATCAGTAAATAAAGCAAAAAAAGCAGTGAAAGAAGCAACAACAGATGTCAAGTAATCAATGTCAGCACAACCAGAAGCAGCAGCAGGAACCAAGACAACAACTACAGCATCATCAGTGAATCAAGGAAAAAAACAGTGAAAGAAGCAACAACAGATGTGATGTTGCCACCAAAATCAGTAGTCAATAACAAAATACTGCCACAAGAAGCATCAGCAGCAAGCAACTCAACATCAAACTTAACACAAGGCAATCAAGAGGAACAACAAAAAACCACAGTAAAACCACAAGGAGGTCAAGCAATCAGACCAAGAAAAGGCAGGTCATCCAAAGAATCTCACACTGCTAATTCACAAGTACCAGAAGATTCATAAATGCAGGAATCTGTTACAGAAGGAAGTCAAGCAACAACTAAACAAAAGAAGAAGAAGAGAAAAGTTGATGAAATAGTTCAAGATGTGGAAATCATTTCTGTTACTCAAGTAGAGAAACCAAAGTGCTCCTACAGAGACTTGCTAGATGCAAATGTTCAGTTTGTCAAGGTTAAGCAGGAAAAGTAGAGGAAAACAATGCAAATAACAACAAGAGTGATTGGAAAACACCAGGGAGATTCAGTTCTGAGTCAAACGATTGGTCAAGACGAAGAAAACCAATGAAGGTAACTAAGATGTTTGGTAATAGAAATTTTTTAGACATGATATTTTAAAAAAAGTAAACTGACATTGCTTCTTTCTCCTGTAGGTAACTAATATAAAGGCAGGGATGGAAGTTGGTTTATCTTCACCAAATAGTGAACAGATGGTGGCAATGGGAACTGTTCAGGACAATGAAGATGGTGAATTTGTCAAAATTTTGGTGAATGTTATATATAAGAGAACAACTGCACTACCAAAACCAAGAGCAAGAATGACACTGACAGGACATGCAGAAGCACATTGTGTTGAATGGCCCAAAAAATATGTAAGTTAACAAATCATTTCCCTTTAAATTTTATTGATGTTCATAGCTTTAAATTTGAATACATTGGTTGATTGCTTGATTGCTGTTCACAACTTGATTGCTTGTTGTTCACAGCTTGATTGCTTGTTGTACATCCTCTTCTTAGATTGATGTTCACAATTTGATTGCTTGTTGTTCACAGCTTGATTGGCAACTTGATTGCTGTTCTATAAATAACTTAGTTACTTGCTGTTCACAACTTGATTGGCTTCATCTTCATCTACAAACTTGATTGTCCTCTTCTTAGATTGTTGTTCACAATTTGATTGGCTTCATCTGCAGATCACAGATATTGCCCTTGAGAAAACAAGTGCTGAGATTTCCTGCACCCTTGAAAAGAAATTGAAGTCACAACAACAATGTAAGAGGAGACAAACCGAGGAGTCACAGCAGCAATCTCTTCCAGATAGTGTGAGTTTAGTTTAGAAAGTGTGAGTTCTAGAATGTGTGAGCTATTTAAGATTGTGCCAGAAAGTGTGAGCTATTTAAGATTATGCCAGAAATTGTGAGTACCTTGAAATCAAAAGTTCTACTGATTGTTACTACTGTTGTTACTACTGATTGTTACTACTGTGATGGATATTAAGCAGATCTACTGTTGTTAGTACTGATTGTTACTACTGTTGTTACTACTGATTGTTACTACTGTTGTTACTACTGTGATGGATAACATGATTGTTCAAAATTCTGCTTCTGGTTGTTCACATGTAGCATTGTTCACATGTAGTGACTCTAAAATTATTTAGGGGCACTTTTTTTATTGCCACTAAATGAGTTTAGGGGCATTTCTCTTAGTGCCACTAAATGGGTTTAGGGGCATTTCTCATAGTGTCACTAATAGGGATTAGGGGCATTTCTCTTAGTGCCACTAATGGGGATCAGGGGCATTTCTCTTAGTGTCACTAATGGGGATTAGTGGCATTACTCATAGTGCCACTAAAGCTTTTAGGGGCATTTCTCATAGTGCCACTAAAATCTTTTAGGGGCATTTCTCATAGTGCCACTAAAGCCTTTAGGGGCATTTCACCTAAAGTGCCACTAAAGCCTTTAGTGACATGAGTATTAGTGTCATATTTTAAAGTGCCCCTAAAACCCTTTAGGGGCATTTTAATCACATTTAGGGGCACTTTGAAGTGTCCCTAAATGACTACCGTGATGTAGTGATAGGCTTTGATATGGACTGCCACAAACTCTTGTTTTGTGCTGAACTGCTGATGCAGTGGAACCAGGGAGTTTCCTCTGAGAATAACTTGGATGGACAGGACAGGGCTACACCAGTACACCACGGGAAGTCAGCAATTCTTCACGGAACTTGGATGAATTTGATGCAACAGTTTTATTACAGGGGAAAATGGCGCAAGTGGTAACCCCCGGCCGGACTGCTGGTTTCGTGCTCCATAAACACTCCAGCTGTACTAGAAACTCTTGGTGCATTTGGAAGGTGGACAGACGAGGGGCGTTAACGCCGGCGACCCCCGTAGAGAATGCAGCAGGACGCGAGCCTCGTGCGCGCGTGTGTATATAAGTAAGCGTACGCCAGTGGCCGCGGTCACTCAACCAGCAGCTCCCATCATGGCCGACGCAGCCCGCGACGGATAGACGACCCTCGCGCTCCGCCTTGTCAAGCTCCTCGCGCCGGCGGCGGGCGACGATGCCGCCAAGCGCAACATCGCGTTCTCGCCGTTGTCCGTCCACGCCGCGCTGGTCGGTTCATCTCCCCGGGGCAAGCGTGATTTCAAATCTTCGACCTCGCTCTGATACCAATTGTTAGAATTTCGTCCACGGATCAATCACATGAAACTAGACAAACACACGCACACGGAAATATTTTTGCCAAGGACTCGTATCGTGCCCTTTGTTTTTATTTATTTCTTCTATGTTCTCGATACAATCTTCTATTTCCGCAAGACATGGGATCCCAAGATCCACCATACGGGCAGCGCCGCCATCGTTGCCATAAGCAGACCGGCGACCAAAAGATGCAGGAGCATGGCCCTCATGATCCTGCCCCGTCATCGCTGCCGCCCGTCACCGCCACCATGCACCACAACAGCTATTGGGATGATAACGAGCGCCACCTCCGCCACTCCTAGTCGCGACCACCAGGAACCCCGCCGCCGCCATGTAGTACGGGCTTTGCCCTACGACAGAGGTAGGGGAGGGAGTGGGAGGGGGTGGTCTAGCAGCGCCGACAGGGGATGCAAGGTCCCCGTGTGGCGCTGCCGTCACGGGTCAGAAAGAGGAACATGGTGTTATGAAAAATAAATTAAAACTTGGACCAGTACACCACAGCATGTCAGCAATTCACGGAACTTGGATGGACAGATCGCCGCTCCTCCTATGAATTTGATGCAACAGTTTTATTACAAGGGAAAATGGCGCAAGTGGTAACCCCCGGACTGCTGGTTTCGTGCTCCATAAACACTCCAGCCGTACTAGAAACTCTTGGTGCGTTTGGAAGGTGGACAAACGAGGGGCGTTAACGCCGGCGACCCCCGTAGAGAATGCAGCAGGACGTGAGCCTCGTGCGCGCGTGTGTATATAAGTAAGCGTACGGCAGTGGCCGCGGTCACTCAACCAGCAGCTCCCATCATGGCCGACGCAGCCCGCGACGGCCAGACGGCCCTCGCGCTCCGCCTTGTCAAGCTCCTCGCGCCGGCGGCGGGTGACGATGCCGCCAAGCGCAACGTCGCGTTCTCGCTGTTGTCCGTCCACGCCGCGCAGGCGCTAGTGGCCGCGGGTGCGCGCGGCGCCACGCAGGCGCAGCTGCTCAGCTTCCTCGGGGCGCCGTCGGCGGCCGAGCTCGCCGCCTTCGGCCGCCGTGTCACCGATGTTAGCTTAATCAGGCGGCCGCCGTGTCACCGATGTTAGCTTAATCTTGATCAGTTTGGTAGTGTCCGATTTAGACATGGAGTGTGACTCCTAGTTCAAGTACTAGTTGTTTGGTACGTGTGGTGTGTGTGTCCGAGTCTACGTAGGTTTTCTAGTTTTGTAAGTTTTAGTTGGTCTGTCTAGTTTGAGTCGCGTTTGGTTTTGTGTTGGTGCCAAGACGTGTATATATACACGGGTAGGGCTATAACTTTGATGTACCGTGTGAGAGCAAGAAAAGAAGAAATAAACAGAAAATAGAGGGCACGATACGAGCCCTTGGCCATAAGATTTTTCGAGCGTGCTTGTTTGTCTAGTTTGATGTAGTCGATCTGTGGGCAAATTCCAACAATTGGTATCAGAGCGAGGTCAAGGATTTGAAGCCGCTTGCCCCGGGGAGGCGACCCTACTAGTGCCTCGGGGCGGGCAACCTGGTGGAGGCGGTGAGCATGCCGTCATCGGTGAGGCAGCGGGCGATCGTCGCTCGGAGGAGCGACAAGGAGAAAGATAGCGGGCGAGGCATCGTCGGCAAGGTGGGTGGATGGGGATGATCGTTGATGAGTGCGGTGGTACCGGGGTGCGGTGCTGGAGAATCTTGTCAAGATCGTCGTCCGGGAGAGTATGAGTCAAGGAGTCATGGTCGTGCGGGTTAGCACATTGAGTCGGCGTCGTGTTTGTGAGTCGCTGTCGTGTCCAAGTGCTTGTCTCTGTGAGGATCCGTTGCAGTTGAAGCGAGTGAAGGTTGAGGGACTGTTCATCCTATGGATGAAGACGCAATTTGCGTGCCTTGATCAGGTCGTCTATGTGTCTCGACGAGAGGATCAATTTCAAGTGTGAAGGGGGCGATAAACCAGTAAATGTGAGTCTCTTCAATGAGGTCATGTCTCTACATGAGGCCGAAGTGGATGGTCTAGTCCATGCCAGGAGGTCGGCATGTATTGCGCTAGGATGGACGGTGTGTTCCACGGGTGGTGCAATTCCACAAGGTTGCTAGCGTGGCTGGGTAGTCCGGATCATGCTTGAGTTGTTCCGTAAATTCGCCAGGTCAAAACTAGGGAGAGCCAATCAGACTTGTGAACGGAATATGCCCTGAGAGGCAATAATAAAGTGTTTATTATGTGTATTCTAAGTATATGATAGATGTTTATTTTGCATGCTATAATTGTATTAATACGGAAACATTAATACATGTGTGTTTAATAAACAAACAGAAAGTTCCTAGTTATGCCTCTCTCATAAACTAGCTCGTTGATTAACAAGATGATCAAGGTTTCCTGATCATGGACATTGGATGTAGTTAATAATGGGATCACAACATTAGTGTAATGGTGTGATGAACATTCATCCAAAGTATAGCATCACGATCAAAGTCATTGAGTTTATATTGCTATAACAACTTACGAAGTGATCCTAATCCTTAGACCATGAGATCATGTCAATCACTAACACCGGAAGAGTTTCTTGATAACATCAAACGTCACACCGTAACAGGGTGATTATAAAGATGGATTTGGAACTAATAAAGTGTTATGTTGAGGCTCATGGATCGGGAGTGGAATTTGTTCATCCCGATGACAGATAGATATACTCTGGGCCCTCTCGGTGATATCACATTGGTTAGCTTGCAAGCAAGTGATTTGATCACTAGAATGTTATATCACGGGAACGAGAAAAGAGTGCATGTCGGTAACGAGATCAAACTAGGTATGGATATACCTATGATCGAATCTCGGACATGTAATATATCGTGAAACAAAGGGATTAAGATACTAGCGTAAAAGGTTCCGACGATCACAAGAAAGTCATCGTTGAATGTGTGGGAGTCAGTATGGGTCTCCAGATCCCGCTTCTGATTATTGATCCAAGAGGGGTCTCGATCATGTCCGCATTATTCACGAACCGTAGGGTGACACACTTAAGAGACACCGACATCCAATTGGAGCAAAAGTTTCATGCCGAAAGAATGAACAAGCGCAGGAATTTATTTCACTAGATACCGAAACAGGTTTTCGGGTGAAAATGCATAAAGTGGTTATGCATGTGAAATGGAATTCTAGCAAGGGGTTATTTGTGAATGTTTGTCATTAAAGTAATTGACAAAATTCTGAATAAAATAAAAGAGTTTTATTTAATGAGAGTTTGCATTAAATTTGGGAATTTGAGTGGACTTTTGAGTGGAGGGAATTTAAAGGAGATTTGTGAGTGGAGTGTCCACCCACATGAAGAGGGGAGGGCAAGGGGGCAGCCCCATGCGCCGGCCACCCCCTTGGGGTTCCCCCTCCTCCTATAAAAGGAGCCCCCTCCTCACTTGTCTCTCACACCTCCTCGTGAAGGATCTCTCTCCCCCTCTAAAATTTATCCCTCATGGTCTCAGACTAGCGAGATACATGTTCCCGGTGGCTATTCGGCAAGAAAGAGTTGTGCTTCCGCTGCATCGCTGGAGCGAGGAGGCGGAGGTTGCTCGGTGCCTCGAACGTGTGTGCGAGCACGGATGCGCTGCTGATTTGCGACGCTAGGACTTCCTCTCGATCTTGAGATCGGCAAGAGATCGTCTACATCAACCACGAGTTGAACTCGTTAAGCTTTGTCGGTCTTCAAGGGTATGTTCTCTACGGATATACATCCGCCCGTTGTTTGTATCTAGTAGATAGATCTTGGTACATAGTTCACATCGTAGGAAATTTTTTGTTTTCTATGCTGCGAACCCTACAGTGGTATCAGAGCCGGATCTATGCGTAGATACTTTACACGGGTAGTACACATATGAGTATGTGGGCGATGATGATCATGTTGTTGCTCCTTTGTTTTAATTTTGGATATTGGTGGCATAGTGGGATGAAGCGGCCCGGACAAACTTTACATGTCCTCGCACATGAGACCTGTTCCACGTTTGACATGCAACTAGTTTGCATAAGTGGCTAGCGGGTGTCTGTCTCTCCTACTATAGTCAATATCTATTTTGCAACGAATTGTCAACAATTTGGTTATCCTCGTTGTGGTTCATGTTCGTAGGTAAGAACGGTTCTATCTCGAAAGCCCTAAGCCACGTAAAACTTGCAATGGATAAATTATAGGCGTCTATTTTAGATTGTTGCTGGGCTAGTGTTATGATATGGTAGTGTTGTAAGTAGAAGTATGAGATGATACTCTTACAACACACATAGCGTGTAAACTCCATAGACCTTGGATTTACACATATAGGTATGATAGTGATTATACCACGATGCACATGATAGAGATCATTTGCGGGAACCATATCATTTCACTAATAAACATGTGATGTTTGATAGCATCTTATGTTGCTTGTTTAGCGCTTTGTTAGCATAATAAGATGATCCCTCTTTTAAATATCAAGATAAGAATGTGTTCTTCCTTTAGTATGCACCGATTATGTCTTCGTCGCTCCAAGACATCACATGATGATCGGGTGTTCTTGGATCCACGACCATATTTCGGGTGTAAAACAGTTACACACGCGAATACTAAGGTTCTAACTTGGCGAGCCTAGCATGTACAGACATGGCCTCGGAACACGGACCGAAAGGTTAAGCATGAGTCATATAGTTGATATGATGCCCATTTGATGCTCGCCTTTGAAGCTATACCGACTCACGTGATGATCGGACTTGGTATAGTGGATTTGGTTCATGTAATCACCAAAAAGGCACGAGGGATGTCGTTTTTGAGTGGGAGTTCATTCGTAATATGGATTAGTTGAACTCAATCTATCATACACTTAGTCTAAACTTTACAAATTCTGTTGTAGATGGCACCACCTGCTTTTAATTTCAATGTGTTCATGGAGAAAGAGAAACTAGCAACGAACGGTAGCAACTTTACCGAATGGGCCATGAATTTGAGGATTCTCCTCTCTGCTGCACAAAAGCAATATGTGCTAGAAGCGCCGTTAGGCCCCCCACCTTTAGATGATGCCCCTGACAAGGAGAAGAATGTCTATCAGACTCGTCAGGAGGACCACAACTTAGTTCATTGCGGCATATTGTATGGGCTAGAGCCGGAACTTCGAAAGCGTTTCAAAAATGGCAATGCATTTGATACAATGGGTGAGTTGAAAATGATTTTCGACACACATGCTGCTGTAGAGAGCCACAACGCTTCAGAAAAGTTCTTTAGCTGCATGATGGAAGAGCACAGCTCCGTTAGTGAGCATGTACTCAAGATGTCGGGTTACGCCGATAAGCTTGTGTCCTTGGGAATATCGATTCCCATTGACTTAGGCATCCATCGTGTTCTGCAGTCTCTGCCACCTAGCTATAAGAGCTTCGTGATGAACTATAATATGCAAGGCATGAAGAAGTCTCTCCCCGAGCTTCTATCAATGCTTAAAACTGCAGAAGTGGAGATCAAAAAGGAACATCAAGTGTTGATGATCAATAGGAACACTGGTTTCAAGAAAGACAAGAAGGGAAAACGGAAGGGAAGTAAGGGCGGCAAGCCTGTTGCCGTGCCTGAAAAGAAACCCCGAGTTGGACCTAAGTCTGATACCGAGTGCTACTATTGTAAGGGGACTGGCCACTGGAAGCGCAACTGCCCCAAGTATCTGGCAGACAAGAAGGCCGGCAAGGCAAACAAAGGTATATATGGTATACATGTTATTGATGTGTACTTGACTAGTGCTCGCAGTAGCACCTGGGTATTTGATACCGGTTCAGTTGCTAATATTTGTAACTCGAATCAGGGGCTGCGGAACAAGCGACCGCTAGCAAGGGGTGAGGTCAAGATGCGTGTCGGCAATGGATCAAGCGTTGATGTGATCGCCGTCGGAACGCTGCCTCTCCACTTGCCGTCGAGATTAGTTATAAATTTGAATTATTGTTATCTGGTGCCTGCACTGAGCATGAACATTGTATCTGGATCGTGTTTGATGCGAAGTGGTTATTCATTTAAATCCGAGAACAATGGTTGTTCCATTTATATGAATGAAATCTTTTATGGTCATGCACCGATGATGAATGGTTTATTTCTATTAGATCTCGATGATAATGTTACACATATTCATAATGTTGATGCTAAAAGGATTAAACTTAATGATGACATATCCGCATATATGTGGCACTCCCGTCTAGGTCATATTGGCGTTAAACGCATGAAGAAGCTCCATTCGGATGGACTTTTGGAATCACTTGATTTTTAATCATTTGATACATGTGAGCCATGCCTTATGGGCAAGATGACTAGAATGCCGTTTTCCGGTTCAATGGAACGGGCGACAGATTTATTGGAAATCATACATTCTGATGTATGTGGTCCAATGAGTGTGTCGGCGCGAGGTGGATATCGTTATTTTGTTACTTTCACGGATGATTTGAGTAGATACGGTTATATCTACTTGATGAAACTCAAGTCTGAAACCTTTGAAAAGTTCAAGGAATTTCAGAATGAAGTGGAAAATCATCGCAATAGAAAGATCAAATTTCTACGGTCCGACCGTGGAGGTGAGTATCTAAGTTACGAGTTTAGCACTGACATGAAAGAGTGTGGAATTGTTTCACAACTCACGCCTGCCGGAACACCATAGAGAAATGGTGTGTCGGAACGTCGTAATCGTACTTTATTAGATATGGTTCGATCTATGATGTTTCTGATGGACTTGCCGTTGTCATTTTGGGGTTATGCACTAGAAACTGCTGCATTCACTTTAAATCGGGCACCATCTAAATCCGTTGAAAAGACTCCGTATGAATTGTGGTTTGGAAACAAACCTAAGCTGTCTTTTCTTAAAGTTTAGGGATGCGATGTTTATGTGAAGAAGCTTAAACCGGATAAACTCGAACCCAAAGCGTAAAAATGCGTCTTCATAGGATACCCTAAGGAAACTATTGGGTATTCCTTCTATCACAGATCCGAGGGCAAGGTTTTTTTTGCCAAGAATGGATCCTTTATGGAGAAAGAGTTTCTCGCGAAAGGTGTGAGTAGTCGGAAGGTATAACTCGAAGAGGTTATTGAACCTTCTCTTCAAAGTATGGCGAGTAGCGCAGCGCCGGAAGTTGTTCCGGAGTTGGCTCCACCTGTTGAAGAGGGAACTAATGGTAATGATCATGAAACTCCGAAAGAGAGTACTACCGAACCTCGCAGGTCAAGTAGGATGCGTGCAGCTCCCGAGCTGTACGAAAATCCTGTCATGAATTTCATGGTTGATGAAAATGATGACCTTGCGACGTATGAAGAAGCGATGATGAGCCCGGATTCCAACAAATGGTTAGAAGCCATGAAATCCGAGATGGAATCCATGTATGAAAATCAAGTTTGGAACTTGGTGGAATTACCTCACGACCGAAAGGCCGTGGAGAACAAATGGATTTTCAAAAGGAAAACTGATGCTGATGGTAATGTGACCGTCTATAAAGCTCAACTTGTCGCAAAGGGGTTTCGACAAATTGAAGGAGTTGACTACGATGAGACATTCTCTCCCGTAGCGATGCTAAAGTCAGTTAGGATTATGTTAGCAATTGCTGCATATTTCGATTATGAGATATGGCAGATGGATGTCAAAACCGCGTTTCTCAATGGTAATATTGAAGAAGAGTTGTATATGATACAACCAAAGGGTTTTGTCGATCCTAAGGATGCTAACAAGGTGTGCAAGCTTCAGCGATCCATCATGGATTGAAGCAAGCATCACGAAGTTGGAATCTCCGCTTTGATGAGGTGATCAAAGAGTTTGGATTTGTCCAAACTTATGGAGAAGCTTGTATTTACAAGAAAGTGAGTGGGAGCAATGTGGCATTTCTGATATTATATGTGGATGACATATTATTGATCGGAAATGATATAGATCTTTTAAACAGTGTTAAAAGTTATCTAAACAGCAAATTTTCAATGAAGGACCTAGGTGAAGCGTCATACATATTAGGCATAAAGATCTATAGAGATAGATCTAGGCGCCTAATAGGGCTATCGCAAAGTACATACCTTGATAAGATTTTAAAGAAGTTTAAAATGGATGGAAGTAAGAAGGGGTTCTTACCTATGTTGCAAGGCAAGACATTGAGTAAGACTCAAAGTCCGGCTTCGGCGGAAGAAAGAGAGATAATGGACAAGGTCCCCTATGCTTCAGCCATAGGCTCTATAATGTACGCCATGCTATGTACAAGACCGGATGTGGCACATGCTATTAGTTTGACTAGTAGGTACCAATCGGATCCAGGTTCGGAACACTGGATAGCGATCAAGAATATCCTTAAATACTTACGAAGAACTAAGGATATGTTTCTTGTATACGGAGGTGAAGAAGAGCTCGTTGCTAAGTGTTATGTTGACGCTGGCTTTGACACCGATCCGGATGATTCTAAGTCTCAATCCGGATACGTATTTCTCATGAATGGCGGAGCGGTTAGTTGGAGGAGCTCCAAACAACCTGTGGTAGCGGGGTCAACAACGGAGGCCGAATATGTTGCTGCTTCAGAAGCGGCTCAGGAAGCAGTTTGGATGAAGGAGTTCATATCCGAACTAGGAGTGGTTGCAAACGCGTTGGACCCAATGGTGATCTATTGTGACAACAATGGTGCCATTGCCAATGCCAAAGAACCAAGGTCTCACAAGCATTCCAAGCATATTAAGCGCCGGTTTCACTCCATCCGCGAGCATGTCAAGGATGGAGATATAAAGATTTGTAAAGTATATACAGATCTCAATATAGCAGATCCGTTGACTAAAACTCTTCCTAGAGCAAAACATGATCAACACCAGAACTCAATGGGTGTTAGATTTATCACTATGTAACTAGATTATTGTCTCTAGTGCAAGTGGGAGACTGAAGGGAATATGCCCTAAGAGGCAATAATTTAAAGTGTTTATTATGTGTATTCCAAGTATATGATATATGTTTATTTTGCATGCTATAATTGTATTAATACGGAAACATTAATACATGTGTGTTTAATAAACAAACAGAAAGTTCCTAGTTATGCCTCTCTCATAAACTAGCTCGTTGATTAACAAGATGATCAAGGTTTCCTGATCATGGACATTGGATGTTGTTAATAACGGGATCACAACATTAGTGTAATGGTGTGATGAACATTCATCCGAAGTATAGCATTACGATCAAAGTCATTGAGTTCATATTGCTATAACAACTTACGAAGTGATCCTAATCCTTAGACCATGAGATCATGTCAATCACTAACACCGGAAGAGTTTCTTGATAACATCAAACGTCACACCGTAACAGGGTGATTATAAAGATGAATTCAGAACTAATAAAGTGTTATGTTGAGGCTCATGGATCGAGAGTGGAATTTGTTCATCCCGATGACGGATAGATATACTCTGTGCCCTCTCGGTGATATCACATTGGTTAGCTTGCAAGCAAGTGATTTGATCACTAGAATGTTATATCACGGGAACGAGAAAAGAGTGCATGTCGGTAACGAGATCAAACTAGGTATGGAGATACCGATGATCGAATCTCGGACATGTAATATATCGTGAAACAAAGGGATTAAGATACTAGCGTAAAAGGTTCCGACGATCACAAGAAAGTCATCGTTGAATGTGTGGGAGTCAGTATGGGTCTCCAGATCCCGCTTCTGATTATTGATCCAAGAGGGGTCTCGATCATGTCCACATTATTCACGAACCGTAGGGTGACACACTTAAGAGACACCGACATCCAATTGGAGCAAAAGTTTCATGCCGAAAGAATGAACAAGCGCAGGAATTTATTTCACTAGATACCGAAACAGGTTTTCAGGTGAAATTGCATAAAGTGGTTATGCATGTGAAATGGAATTCTAGCAAGGGGTTATTTGTGAATGTTTGTCATTAAAGTAATTGACAAAATTCTGAATAAAATAAAAGAGTTTTATTTAATGAGTTTGCATTAAATTTGGTGGAAATTTAATGGGAATTTGAGTGGACTTTTGAGTGGAGGGAATTTAAAGGAGATTTGTGAGTGGAGTGTCCACCCACATGAAGAGGGGAGGGAAAGGGGGCAGCCCCATGCGCCGGCCACCCCCTTGGGGTTCCCCCCTCCTCCTATAGAAGGAGCCCCCCTCATCACTTGTCTCTCACACCTCCTCCTGAAGGATCTCTCTCCCCCTCTAGAATTTATCCCACATGGTCTCGGACTAGCGAGATACATGTTCCCGGTGGCTATTCGGCAAGAAAGAGTTGTGCTTCCGCTGCATCGCTGGAGCGAGTAGGCGGAGGTTGCTCGGTGCCTCGAACGTGTGTGCGAGCACGGATGCGCTGCTGATTTGCGGCGCTAGGACTTTCTCTTGATCTTGAGATCGGCAAGAGATCGTCTACATTAACCACGAGTTGAACTCGTTAAGCTTTGTCGGTCTTCAAGGGTATGTTCTCTACGGATATACATCCGCCCGTTGTTTGTATCTAGTAGATAGATCTTGGTACGTAGTTTACATCATAGGAAAATTTTTGTTTTCTATGCTGCGAACCCTACAACTTGTCGTGGTGCGAGACCTAGACAAGACGCGGATCTACAATGAGTCAAGACCCGAAGAAGCACGGAAGACAAAGAGTCATTGATCAAGATTAGGGAGAGATTGTTAGCTTAATCTTGATCAGTTTGGTAGTGTCCGATTTGGACATGGAGTGTGACTCCTAGTCCAAGTACTAGTTGTTTGGTACGTGTGGTGTGTGTGTCCGAGTCTACGTAGGTTTTCTAGTTTTGTAAGTTTTAGTTGGTCTGTCTAGTTTGAGTCGGGTTTGGTTTTGTGTTGGTGCCAAGACGTGTATATATACACGGGTAGGGCTATAACTTTGATGTACCGTGTGAGAGCAAGAAAAGAAGAAATAAACAGAAAATAGAGGGCACGATACAAGCCTTTGGCAAGATTTTTCGAGCGTGCTTGTTTGTCTAGTTTAATGTGGTCGGGCAAATTCCAACAACCGACACCGTCCTAGCCGACAGGGAGGACACAGGCGGGCCGCGCGTGCTCTTCGGCGGTGGGCTCTGGGTCGACGAGTCGCGCGGGGAGATCAACAAGGCGTTCCGGGACGTGGCCGCCGGTTCCTACAAGTCCGAGGCGCGCAACGTCAGCTTCGTCAAGAAGGTTAGTAACACACCAAGTGGACATGTTCTAATTAAACGCAATCTGCAATCTCCTTAAACTAATCAAATTTGCAATCTCCTATGTGAAGCCGGAGGAAGCGGTGGAGATGATCAACTGTGTGAACCTAGCCACGGACGGCCTATCGATCGACTCAATCATCACCACCGAGGATATCGACGCTGACACCGACCTCGTGCTCGCCAACGCTGTCTACTTCATGGGAGTATGGCTCGACCCGTTCGACTCAGGCCGCACCTCGCCGGGCACGTTCCACCGTCTCGACGGCAGCCTCGTGGAGGCATAGTTCATGTCGTCGTCCTACCCCGGCCATTATGTCTCCTGCATGGACGGCTCCAAGGTGCTCAGGCTCCCCTACAGGCCCAATCTGGGCGCTTACGAATGGAATACGCTGTTCAAGCATAGAGAGATGCTTGCTTTCATCGGCAGGGCTGTCAATTACTCAGGGTCTGCTGGACAAACACCTCTCTATCTTGGATTCTTGATCCGGTCCTGCAAGAAAAACGCAAATATGGCCACAAGGTGATCAAATCAATCTCTGCAGTCATTAACTTGGTTTAGTTTGTACCTAATGTCAGACGAGAATGTACTAATCGATCCAACGATATTGTTTTCAACAGGCACGTGATGATGCCGATGACCTGCAGTATTCCATGTTCGTCTTCCTCCCTGACGAGCGTGGCGGGCTCGCCACCATGGTCGACCTGATCACATCGGAGCCTGGGTACCTCTACGGAGCATTGCCCAAGACGAAGCCTGGGATGGTGCATCTTAAGCTGCCCAAGTTCGAGATAACCTTCAACTGGGACGTCCACAGCGACCTCCGTCGGCTCGGGCTCTCGCTGGAGGTTGGCGATCTGCGAGGCATGTGCGTGAAGGACGACGGCTGCAGGAGGCCGACATTGCTGAGCAAGGTTGCGCAGATGGCGGTCGTCAAGGCGAACGAAGAAGGGACCGAGGCGGGCTTTGTCTCAGGGGCCGTGCGGCGTGGCGGCGTCCCGTCGGACATTGTTGAGTTCCGTGCTGACCATCCGTTCACTTTCCTCATCATGGAGGAGAGGTCAGGGGTGATCGTGTTCGCTGGGCACGTCCTTGACCCTACCAAGTGATCGATCGGCAGCAACAACATTTTCCAGTATAATGAAAGCTACCGGAGGCTACTGAACTGCACTGCACTGCATATATGGTTGCTTCTTCCGTCGTACTAGTAGTGCGCTGTTCTACTTTCTAGTAGTACTAGCTCAATGCCCGTGCGTTGCTACGGAATAATAAAAATACATGAAAATTAATTGAAATGTGAATCTATTTTATGCCATGATTGTTTGACGGTCTTATGGTCGCATGATAAACATCTGCATGACCCATACCTAAGGTTATCTTGGTATACTGCTCATCCGACGCTGATCTGAGGAGGCCATGATAGGAAGAACGTCTGCAATTCTCGTCATCTACCGCGCATGTTCGACCGTTCCTAATAATGGCCTCCGACAAATAAAGTTGACCCCCTCCACAAGCGGCGCCTCCCACGTGCTTACTCGGCCGCATGATCACCTTTCCCACGTGCTTACTCGGCCGCATGATCACCTTTAGAGTTCGTCGAATATCAAAAATAAAATCTACAGTTTTGTGAATTTTATATTTATTAGAAATAGTTTTCTATTAGAAATATTTGAGAAAAAAATGAGGAAACACTAAGTATACATGCACAAATCCTGAAGTACCACCAACTGAAGAAGGAGCCCCGTGACTATGACTCGCTCGGGTCCGTGAACTGGTTGACTCTGAAGGCCTGTACGCATGGCTTGTGGCTGCTCTGTGCGATGGCACCAGGTAGCACGAGACGTAGAAGAAGGCAGTCTGGAGGGATGAAGGAGGGCATTCTAGCCGGCCGTTGGGGCCATGGGGGACTCGTCGGATTATTCAGGCCATGGTAACATGGAGGAAAGCGTCATCATTCCAAGGCTCTGTAGATTGACAACTTGCATTTGTGAGTTGCTGGACTTTTCCCTTCTGAATCTAAACCAACTTGTGTGACCGTGTGGAGATTGATGTGGCATAAGTTGGATTTTACACTGATTGATTGAAACAGTGGGGAATTCATGTCATCCTGCAAGTTGCAAATAAACAATGCATAATACAGTAGAAAAATCGCTACACTACTCATCTCTTCCCGGCTGCGCTAGGTACTTCAAGTTCTTCTTTCACATGGTATCATATTGTGAATACAGTGACTGCCATATCAAATCGCGGATCATCAGGTTTGAGATCAGCAAACCACTGAAGATGGCTAGTGCCTACCACGCTCAGAAAACCCCGGTTATAACCTTTGACTGTCAGAAATAAATTTGAGAAAATCATCTCTGGTTCAGCAAACGATCAAGTTTTCTTCATTTACTGAACAAAAACAACTGAAAATCTAATTTCACGGGGTGTATCATTTGTTCAATATATTTCCCAAAGAAAAGGAACATGCTACAAGGACCACAGAAACAGAGTTAACCCGGGCTCGCTTGTCTACACAATGTGAAAGTGTGCATCGCTGTCTTTGCTTACTCCGGATCCAAAACATCCTTATCACCGAAAGTATTTGCAACTACTAAAACTGTGCCTGCACTAATCTATGCAACACGATTCCGTGCGCCAATCGTGTGAGCTTCCTGAGAACGCAATTCGCACTCAAGAAGCTAGTGGGACTGATATTACAGGACACGGTAAAATCAATGAACCCTGATGGTAGCTAGCTAGAGAGACAAACCACACCGAAATTAACTCGGAACTTGAGATGGAGCAAGGAAGAAATCAGAATCTGCTGAGTTTAGCTATCATGTCTGACATGTGCTAATTCACAGCTAATCAAAATCTCCACAGAAACAAAAAAAAACGAATCTGCATCACACAACAAGCACGCACGACATAGATGCATGTCCACACTCATCATAGAATCTCATCCTCCTCGCTCCCATCCGCCGCCACCGCTCTAAGCCTGCGCGAGCGCCGCCGGCCGTCCCTGCAGCTCGGACTCGCCCCAGCGCCGCCATCAGGCCTTCCTCGCCAGCGACCCCCGCTGCCAAGCCCGCCTCTTCTCTGCGCCGCCTCAGGCCGCCGCCCTGCGCACGCGCGCGAGCCTGCCCGCCAGCGTCGCCTGCACCGCCCTCTCGCCAACCCGCCGCCATCTCTGCAAGCGCGCGTGACCGCCTCAACTCCCTGCATGCTGCCGGAGAGAACGCCCCTGCATCTTATGCCGGCACGGTGAACCTCGTGTGCTCCCAGTCCCCATCGGCGCTGCAGCTGCGGCGATTCAATCCCAATCCCGATCGCTGGATGGGGAATCACACGCGGGGACGATAGGTAGAAGGAGGCAGAACGATGGAACCGCCGGCCGCGTGAGGTGCCGGGTGTCCAGCTGCGGCGTAATTCCTCGCCGCTAGGAGCTCTTCCACAATGCCCGAGGTCGCGCCGTCTGGGAAACCGCTCCTTGAGGCCCTGTTTTTTTTTCGCTGGGTTTGGGTTCATCAGGAGAGAAGGAAGGTTTTTTCAGGTTCACTTAGCGGTGGCAGTTCCTGTAATAAGTACAAACTCGCAGGGGCAAAACCGTCCACTAAAAGTCGGACGGAAAAAGGGGTGGAGACGTACCTACCTCAACTTAAATTAGTAGATAGATAACTTGAAACCGCTGGGCTTATACCGTTCAATTTCAAATCGTCTGGTACTAATAATGGGATTTCAAATGATCGTTTTCTTTGGGCTTGTGCTTGCGCTTTTGGATCCGAAAGGCGAAAGCATAAAGGATCTGGATCGGCTGGCTACGCCGCCGGCCTTCACTCCGCCGCGCTCGCCGAGGGCAGCAAGCTACGGCTCTGAGGAGGTCCCAGACTCCGCCCCTGCTTCGTCCGCCTCGGTCCCTGGTGGGTCCAGCCACGCGGCGGCTCCTTCTGTCGAGCGCGCGCGCGTCCTCTTCAATGCAAGCGTCCTGCAGGGTGGCTTCAATGCAACTGCCGTGCCCCTTCGATCCCTGCTTGTGGTTCCAGCCACCTACCCGAGGACGGAGAGACTTCATAATCGACCGCGGCGCCCTCTGCCGCCCTTGAAGAGGAGGGGTGGACTGTTGCGGGGCCGCGCCGCCCGCGACAAGACAAGGATTCAAGTCGACGGGACGACGGCGTGTCCGTGGCCATGCCGCACTCCTCCCAAGCTAAGGAAGCCGCCCTCCGATTCAGAAAGCGCACCGAAGGTCTGTGCACCCATTATCTCGCCCCCTGCCCACCACTCCTCTGCCTGTCGAGGTCGGATTCGCTGCCTGGCCTGCAATCTCTCAGGCCATAAAGAGCGAGCCTGCCCTCTCCGCCTTGCTTCAAGAGCTACTAAGAAGAAGAGCTCGAGCCTCCACTCCTCGCTGCCTCATCGCCCTCCTCTACAGCAGAATCGCCACGCCCCTGCTTCTCCATCTGTCCCGGGGGCCCGCTCCTGGGCGGCCGTCGTCTCCTCCTCACCGTCGGCCACGTCTGCCTCGCCTTCATCATCCCCGTCTCGCCAAGTGAGGCTGCCAGAGATAGACATAGGATTTGTTGAGATCTCTTGTAACGATCTGATCTAGATATAAAGATCAGATCGGCCATCTATCTCTTCACCGGTTTAAACCCTCCTTCGTTGTAATCTGCTGATGATTATTTTAACACGAAACCGAGTGCGAGACAAAGCAACTCGTTCAATCCAAAACATCACATGGTATCAGAGCCAATCTTCCTACCAAAACACATCTAGTGTCATGAGCGTATCATCCTCCTCCGCCGGCCCCATGGCCTCAATCCTCCCGAGCCAAGGCACTGCCGAGAAGCTCACGCGGGACAACTTCCTGCTATGGGAAACGGAGGTTCTCCCGGCCGTCCGTGGCGCCCGCGTGATGGGGTTCCTTGACGGGACCTCCAAGGCGCCGGCAAAGAAGATCGCCATCGAGGACAAGGACGGAAAGAAAGAGTAGGTGGAGAACCCGGCTACGACGCCTGGGTACAAGCCGATCAGCAGGTGCTCACGTATCTGCTGGCGTCATTGTCGAGAGACATCAAAGTCTCCTGCATCGGGATGAAGACGGCAGCCACCGTCTGGACGGCGATCACGTCGATGTTTGCCGCGCAATCCCGCACCCGCATCGCCAATCTACGGACCAGACTCGCCAACACCAAGAAGGAAGGCAAGAGTACACCGCAGTACTTCGCTGCGGTGAAGGCGATCGCAGATGAGCTCGCAGCTACGGGCCGCAAGCTCGAGGAGGAAGAGATCGTGGAATACCTTCTCGCGGGTCTAGATGATCCCTAGAACCCCCTCTTCGCCGCCATCGGGGCCAATCCCGACAACAACCTCACCATCGCCAACCTGTATGCTCAGGTGATGAACTACGACAATCACATGGAGATGCTCGGCATCGACACAAGCGGCGGGAACTCCTCCGTCAATTCTGCCGCACGTGGACGCGGCGGACGCCGGGGTGGCCGAGGTGCACCTCGCGGTCGCGGCGGTGGACGCGGCTATGGACGTGGACAAGGACGGCAGCACCAAGGCGGAGGCAGCAGCGGTCACCGCGGTGGACGCGGTAGCAAGGGCAAGGACGACCGCTTCATTTGCCAGATCTGTGGCAAGCCGGGTCATCCTGCCTGGAAGTGCTGGCACCGCTACTCCGATGATGAAGGCAATGAGGAAGAACAGGGCGGCCCAAGTGCTGCCTATGGAGCTGCCCATGGTGCCTCCTACGACATTGACACCAACTGGAACTGTGACACCGGTGCCACTGACCATGTCACCGGTGAGCTCGACAAGCTCACCATGAAGGAGAAATACAACGGCCGCGACAAGATCCACACGACCAATGGAACAGGTATGGAAATTAGTCATGTTGGTCATGCAATTGTTAATTCCCCATCCAAACCTCTCCATCTTAAAAATGTTCTTCATGTTCCTAGTGCCACCAAAAGCCTTGTTTCCATCCATCGTCTAACCCTAGACAATCATGTCTTTGTTGCATTTCACCCGTGGCATTTTTATGTGAAGGACCGAACAACGAAGAAGGTTCTTCTTAAAGGGAGATGCTCTTAAGGCCTCTACCCTATGGTGTCATCATCAAGTCAGAATAAACAGGTCCTTAGCGCCACCAAGCCTTCAGCTACAAGGTGGCATGACCGGTTGGGTCATCCCTCTTTTAAAGTCGTTCAACAAATTCTTAGCAAATTTGAGCTTGCTTGTTCCAATGAGTCTAGAGTCGAGTCTGTTTGTGATCCATGTCAACAAGCTAAAAGTCATCAACTCCCATACATTAGATCCACTAGTAGATTAACTGCTCCTTTAGAACTTGTCTTCTCCGATGTGTGGGGAAAGGCACCTACCTCTGTTGGTCGTTTTGAGTACTATGTAAGTTTTATTGATGACTATAGTAAATTTTCATGGATCGATTTGCTTAAAAAAAATCTGAAATTTTTCAAGTCTTCAAAAACTTTCAGAACCTTGTTGAACACAAATTCAATAGAAAAATCATTGCTATGCAAACAGATTGGGGAGGAGAATATGAAAAACTCAACCCTTTCTTCCAACAAGTAGGCATCTCTCATCATGTCTCCTGTCCACATGCCCACCAACAAAATGGCTCTGCCGAACGCAAGCATCGCCATATAGTTGAAGTGGGGCTAGCTCTTCTTGCAAATGCATCCATGCCATTAATATTTTGGGATGAAGCCTTTTTAACTGCTACATATCTCATCAACTTACTCCCCTCTAAAGTCATCAATAATGAAACACCCATGGAACGTCTTATAAAAGAAATACCAAATTATTCCTCCTTGCGCGTCTTTGGTTGCGCATGCTGGCCAAACCTCCGTCCATACCAAACCAGAAAATTGTCCTTCCGTTCCAAACAGTGTGTCTTCATTGGCTATAGCAATATGCATAAGGGGGTTAAGTGTCTTGATGTTTCCAGTGGGAGAGTCTACATATCTCGTGACATCGTTTTTGACGAATCAGTTTTCCCTTTCTCTAAACTTCGTCCCAATGCCGGTGCTCTCCTTCGGAAAGAAATTCTTCTCCTCCCAGAACATTTTCAAAACCATCCGGATTTAGATCAAGGGGAGGAACAATGCATTGATCTAATGACTAATATTCCAGCTGCTAGTCGTATGCCTGTGTAGACATTACAAGAAACAAGAGGAGAAAATTTGGCGGAGAATGATGCTGAAACGGAAGCAAACGACACTAATGAAAATCTGTCGCTACACGACAGCGGCGCACGACACGGAGCAGATACGCTGCTCGACCTGTCCGAGGAATCCGCCTCGGGATCAGCTACCGCAGGAGAATCAATCTCGCGGTCCGGTACTGCAGGCGTGTCAGACTCGCTCGACACGCGCATCACGTCGCGATCATCCGCGGCTTCCCTAGGAGCCTCGTCAGCTGCGTCACGCTCGAGCGGTTCAAGCCAAGGCATGCATGCCACGTCGCCACAGCTGTCCGGCCCTTCATCGACCGAAGGGGCAGTGCGCCAGCGATCTGTCGCCGCGTCACGTGCGCCTGCCGGATCGAGCAGGCCAATTGGAGCGTCTCCCGCTCGCGCACGCGTGGCGCCAGATACCGGTATGACGGAGAATCAGGCTCGGGATAGGCAGCGTCAGGGACTCTCTGATCCACCTGGTCGGACTGCTCCCCAACAGGAAGCAGCGCGTTCTACAGCACAAGAAGCACCACATCGCACCCGCGCCAAAACCGGTAACATTAAACCCAAAGTTTACACAGATGGTACAGTTTGTTACAACCTTTCTGTGACATCTAATGAACCTAGAAATTTACAAGAAGCATTAGCCAATAAAAATTGGAAACATGCTATGGATGATGAATACAATGCCTTAGTAACAAATAAAACTTGGCATTTAGTTCCACAAAGAAAAGGTATAAATCTCATAGATTGCAAATGGGTTTATAGAATTAAAAGAAAGGCTGATGGAACTATTGATAGATACAAGGCTAGATTAGTAGCAAAAGGTTTTAAGCAAAGATATGACATAGATTATGAGGACACATTCAGTCCTGTTGTTAAAGCTGCTACTATCAGACTTGTTTTAGCTGTTTCTGTGTCCAGAGGATGGAGCTTAAGGCAGCTAGATGTGAAGGACGCGTTTCTTCATGGTGTTCTGGAAGAAGAGGTTTACATGAAACAACCACCTGGCTATGAGAATCCAAAAGCACCGTATCATGTGTGCAAATTGGACAAATCTTTATATGGTCTCAAGCAAGCACCAAGAGCATGGTTTGCCAAGTTGAGTTCAAAACTTCAAGAACTTGGCTTCTCACCATCCAAAGCTGATACATCTCTATTTATTTATAACAAGTCAGGTATCACAATTTTTGTACTAGTATATGTTGATGATATCATAGTCACTAGCTCATCAAACAAAGCTATCACTGCTCTCCTCCAAGATCTAGGGGCAGCCTTTGCATTAAAGGATTTAGGTGACTTGCATTACTTTCTGGGAATTGAAGTAAAAAGATGTAATAATGATATTGTTCTAACCCAAGAAAAGTATGCCTTGGACTTGTTAACCAGGGTTGGCATGAAAGACTCAAAATCGTCTCCAAGACCATTATCAGCCTCAGAAAAACTGTCTGCTGAAGAAGGAGATGCACTTGGCCCTGAAGATGGAACAAGATACAGAAGTATTGTAGGTGCACTTCAATATTTGACACTCACCAGACCAGACATTGCTTTTTCAGTCAACAAGGTTTGTCAATATCTCCATGCTCCAACAACTGTTCATTAGACAACTGTCAAAAGAGTACTAAGGTACATTAAAGGAACCTCGAGTTTAGGCTTGACTCTTAGAAAATCTTCCTCTACCTTAGTGAGTGCCTTCTCAGATGCTGATTGGGCAGGGTGTGTAGATGATAGAAGGTCTATAGGAGGTTTTGCAGTTTATTTTGGTGCTAACCTTATTTCTTAGAGTGCTAGAAAACATGCAACAGTATCTAGGTCCAGTACAGAGACTGAATACAAGGCTTTGGCAAATGCTACTGCTGAAATCATTTGGATTGAGTCTCTACTAGGAGAACTTGGTGTTGAAAGGAAACAAACTTCATGCCTATGGTGTGATAATATGGGAGCTACTTATCTCTCTGCTAATCCTATCTTTCATGCAAGGATGAAGCATATTGAGATAGATTTTCACTTTGTAAGAGAAAGAGTTTCAAATAAGTTACTTGAGATCAGATTTATTCCATCACGAGATCAGGTGGCGGATGGCTTCACAAAAGCTTTACCTGCTCGACAACTTGAAGAGTTTAAACACAATCTCAACCTAAGGAAGGTTGTGATTGAGGAGGGGTGTTAGCGATGTAACATCTTTATGTATCGAATATGTGTAACGTGTATGTGCGTGTACGCTAGAGAGATAGACATAGGATTTGTTGAGATCTCTTGTAACGATCTGATCTAGATATAAAGATCAAATCGGCCATCTATCTCTTCATCGGTTTAAACCCTCCTCCGTTGTAATCTGCTGATGATTATTTTAACACGAAACCAAGTGCGAGACAAAGCAACTCGTTCAATCCAAAACATCACAGCCTTCTCCTCCTGCTATGGCCAACCTGCACGACATCGGGTCGGCCACGACCAGGCCCGAGGAGAACACGGTCATCATCGCCACCTCCGTCAAGATTGATCAGGACATCAAATGCTGGGAGGCAACGGCGGCCATCGGTTGGGTCATCAATGGAAATCGCAAGTTGGAGCCCCTCGCCATCGATCGCGCCACCCGGAAGGAATTCCAGCTCAGCCACCACGACTTCGCCATCTCCTTGTACCAGCCAGGTCAGTTCCTCCTGAAGTTTGAGCACAAGACTCATTGCGCAGATGTCCTGAGCCGGGGCCGCATCACGGCCGACGGTGCGCTCGTGCAGCTGTGGGCATGGCGCCCCCTGGAGAACACGTACGGAGCCGCCATGTCCTTCCGCGTCAAGCTCTGCCTGGAAGGTGTCCCAGCCTATGGACACACGCCGTTTGTCGCGGAGAGGATCATCGCGTGGCGGTGCTCCTTCGACCTCCTCGTCTCCGTCTCCACGCCTCCAGCCTCCGCACGCTCGCTTGATTGCTGGGCGTGGAGAGCCAACCCGAGATCCATCCCGAAGGTTGTCTGGCTAACCTTTACCAGCATGTCCAATGGCCTTCATGGGGAAGTGCTTTTCAACGACGTGTTCCCAATAGGGACCAAGCGCGGGGAGACATTCAAGGTCATCGTCCACCTCGACACGATGGAGGACTTCTCCATGGCTCCGCTCGATTTTTTCGGGTCCAGCTGCAACGCCGGCGCCTTCAAGCCCACGCCCATCTCCTTCGAGTGGCACTACCTCTCCATCGACGGCATGTCGCCCCTTCCCGTGGCCGCAGACGGAGATGACGAGGCCAAGGCCCGCGCGGCGGCGCTGGCCCACAGGGAGCAACGAGGGCCTCGCGACGATCACACACGCTTCCAGCACCGGCATCGGGATGACCACGACGACGACTTCGACAGGGATGGTGCTCGAAGGGATCGCCGGGGCGTCGACGACCGCTGGGATGGCCAGGCCCCAGCCCGCCGGGAGCGCACACGCTTCCCTCGTCGTCGAGAGATGGGAGGGAGTATCTACGGCCACCACCGTGTTGCCGCCACGGACGCGATGGACATCGATCCCCAAGCCTCGCCGGAGGTGCTGGCCGCAAAGTCTGCGCCAGATTTTGCGCTCAGGGATCTCCGTGCGCTTCTGGGCGAGCAGCCAAAGCTACTCAAGGAGGAGCTCTTGGAGAGCATCACGGGAACCTTCAGGCCTGTCATGGAGGAGGCCTGTGGTGACCCAGCATACCACTGCATGATGTAGTACACTATAGTCGTTGACATAACACCAATGAAACGCCGTTCACTAGTATTACATCCCTCAGAGTGGTACAACAGAAACACAGCAGGTCCAAGACATGACTATAAGTTACAACTCAACTCTTTACACAAGATCCAGAGAACACTCTAGGTTAAAGAGAGAGAAAGAAACTTCTTACAAAGAAGAATCAGAAATAAATAACTCAAACTATCATACTATTAAGACTAGTATCTTAACTAATGGTCTGGCATTGCTGCTCTTGCAATACACTAAAGAAATAGGTTCTATGTCTAGAGATTATATTTCTATCTAATCAGTAACTTCGTCTTCACTTGAGTCGATGTATATGTTGACTTACTTGACTTCATTGAAGAACTTTAGCTTCTGGTGATGATTCCTGAAGCATCACTTGATGTAGACGTCGTCTGTACTGGCTTTAGAATATAGCAAGGGTTAAGAAGATACGTTGAGTACAAGCGTAATCAGCAAGTTCACTAGAAAAGGAGTGTTTGATGCACTATATCTACAGCCACAGACCGTAGGTCGTAGACAATGCAAGTTTTCGTAAACATTTCTTCAAAGGTTGCTTTTATTCTGAAAAGCTATGTCCGTCAGCCTTCATGAGTTTACCAGAACTTTCATGGAGTTCCTTTCCAGCCACGTTCGTAGCTCCTTCCCGGAACAGGGAGTAACAAGTTACAGTTCTTACACTCTACAGAGGTGCGTCACTTTACCCATGAGAGACCTTAGGTTTTGTTGCACGGCCAGGAGTATGTCCCCGTTCAAACTTCCTTGGTTTGAGGCCCAACCTAAGATCCAAGCCAATCACTGCCTTCTCCGCGACCCCGCATGTCTCCTTGGTGTACACGCCAGCCCACCTATTGAATTACGGCTATTGGCAGTACAAACCGTTCAGATGCCGGAACTATTGTGGGACGTTGAGGGCTCCCACCCATATGCTGCATATCCTCTACGAATTACCAATTAATATGCACGCTATGAGTGATAATATCCACGACCCGCACATCCGGCTCCATGCGGGAGGGAAAAGATACAACTGACTTCTCCGTCCCATTCCAAATCTCATGGTCAACGCGTAATATACGGCGCAAGAATCACTGGCGACATTGGTTGTTAAGTCCTAGATAATATGTTCCTTTACCACTGGAACTTTCATAATAGGTTATTACCTCATGGTAAATAACCTATAATCACATTATTATGAAAATAGTGTTTTTGGACTTTTTTCAAATGCAGGTGATGCAACACTGGATTTGCAAAATACTTTACGGAAAATAATCAAAGGACATGAGCAAGTGTGAACTTGCCTTTTGTGTTTGCAAGATTATGCACTCACGGTTTTCGAGACAATATAAAAGATCCAATATCTGAAATCAGCATCACTGGTACGGTAAGGACTAATGTTTATAGAAGAAAGATGCCATTATGCATAAGTAATGTAATGCACTTGATAAACGCGAATCCTAGGGATAACGTTGATCTAGGGTTTAGAAACTGGAAATGGTTTCTTTAGAATGTGTTGTCCTTTTAGATAAGTTTCACACTTGTGTTTCTTATTAAGGTTTGTGAGTGTGTGTGAACAACACATATCTATACAACAATAAGATACACACATATGGAATGCTACTCAAGATTGCTTACACTATAATTGTTTATCTTCAAATTTTACTTTACAAGTAAAGTTACTTATAAAGAACTTAGGTATTATCAATCCTAAGTTTACAAGTAAAGTATAAAGTAATATGCTTACGATTAATTGTTATCTGTTGACTGAAGTGGCAAAAAGAATAACATTTGAAGAAAAGATTTATTTTCTGAGGTCTAAACAATCTTTTTGGTTAATCAGATGTGGTCGATGTTGTTTGTGCTTTCTTGAATAGTTTGTACTTGATATGCTTTACGATATTTGTATTTTTTACTTCATAATGTTTCCTTAAAGTTATTTAAGCCTGGCATTACTTAAATTTGAGTAGTGGTTTCTTAATTGTTTAGGGGAATAGAATCATTTTCCTTTTTATAGATGAGTGGTTATAGTTTGTCAACAAGGAAATAATATTACTTAACTACTTATGGATTCAATATAGTGTTTTGGTTTGTTTATAACTTGTAGTTGAAACAATGGTAATGGATTTTATCAAGTCAAAGTAATAATCTTGAGAATTTAATATTTGATAACTCCATTTGAATAATAATATACACTTAATGTTGAATGATAAATTAAATAGAATTGTATTTAAAATGTGTTGAACCATTTTGACTTAACATTATCAATATTTAAGACTAATACTATTTATTAGACTCAATTGGCTAATTTTAGAAATATTAACAAAATTTTATTTACCCTTATATGAATTATCAATTAAGGAAATTAGATTTAAAATAAAGTTATTAGAGTATTAAGTTTTTATTTACTTTAAAAGTGGAATATTATATTTTTCACATGTAGGTATTATTTTTGTGATCATTTTGGTATATTACATTTATTTTTGTGATTTAGAAATAACAAGATATGATTTTTATAAGATTTACTACTTTATAAATACTTAATAACTAATATATATTTAATTAAGTGAAAAATAGTGCATGATTATAGTTTTAAATTATAGTTCTTATTTTTCTTAGATTTTTTGGTATATTATTTATATTTTTAACATTTACCATTATTAAAATATGAATTATCAAAGTTTTATTACTTATAAAATATTTATTAAATAATAATTATTTAAATTGTTAACATAATAATGTTTGATAATGGTTTGAAGTTATAAATTTTATTTTTGTAAAAAAATTCATATATTACATGTATTTTTCTAAATTACAAAACTAAAGATATTAATTTTACAAGGTTTAATCATTTTGTGAATTTTTTTAATTAAACAACTAAATGTGTTTATTAGGTAATGCTGATGTTAGCATGAAGTGAGGTGTTTTTCTCACCAGAACTCATCCTACCCCAGTCACTGACTGGTGGGACCTTTGCCATGTCATATCTAAGGTTTTTATTTATTATAGAAATGAATAACTCAATTTATGAAATGATATGTGACATCAGCATGATGTAACGCTGACATCATCCAAGGATGATCCTCAGATCGTGAGTTGATCCACAGATTGAGGGCATGCGGGCACGCGGTTTTGTTCCCGTTCAAATCAGCGGGATGCGGGAAGCCGAATAGTGGCGGCGCAGCTAGTTTTTGGTCGCCGGAGATGGCAGCACGACGACGGACAGTGACGACGGTGGCATGTGGTCGCGGGGATCGCGATTCAACATGCAAGGAAAGAATATACGAAGGGCATTCGCACGAGGAGCTCACTAGGAGTGCTAGAAAAGGCTTGGCGAAGCCGGAGGTGGTCGGAATCGACGATTATTGACGATGACCGGCGGCGGTGGTTGTCGGGGTAGGGTCGATGCGACCGATTAAGAGCTCGTCTGCTCGATTCCTTCTTGCTGGAGATGCTACCCACCTTGACGATGCTTGTGGCATGCTCAGATAGTCTTGGGGTGATCGTTAACGGCGGCGGCAAACAACTCCGGCGAGCTAGGTTCTCAGGCAGAGGAGTAAATGGGGAAATAGAGTTCTCTGGAACGAGTGAGAGGGAATGAAGAGATAAGGACGAGAGGGACGTGCTCGGCGGGTCTTATCCTTGCTCCTGGTGACGGCGGACACAACAGCGCGGTGGGAATCAACGACAGTCGGAGCGCCAGGCAGCTGCTTCGCCGGCGTTGCCTTCTGGCGAGAGGAAGAAGAAAGAAAACAAACGAAAAGGTACGCAGGCCGGTATTGGGCCGAAGTGTGCTGAAGCGGAGCGAGCGGGGAGGGTTGGCTGCAGTTCGCGAGCGACGAATAGGGGAGGGTTGGCTGCAGTCCGTGGGCCAGATCTGATTCCTCTATTATTTGTTTCTTTCTATTTGTTTTTCTTTTTCTTTTTCGATTTCTGTTATCTGTTTTCTTTTCTAACCTTTTTATTTAAGCAATAACTTTGACTTATCTTTATGGAATTCCTTTGCTAATAAATGCAGCAATGATAAATGGTATTTAAAATCATTTTATGAGTTTTTATTATATAGTGCTATAGTTTCTTTTTTTTCTTTATACATATACTTTTCCTATTATTATTTGTAAGGCTTTTGATACGAATTTAGTTGAGCAAAAATTCATAAATTTATTATAGAATGCATTACTATTAACTCATGGGATTTGATTCTCATTAACTCACAATATTTAGGAGATTTTTACATGGTGATCCTTTATTTTTATTTGATAAATAGAGTTCTAGGGAATTAATATGATTAATATTATTCCCATGAATCTAGGAAATAGCAATGGATATATTTTATTATAACTAATATAGGAGTTAGGTTTTTAGGGATTTGTTAATCATATTATACCCTTATAGAATGATTTTTATTTCATCCTAATGAATGTAATGATGATGGTTTAAGGTAGCTAAATATATGCAAAGCATGTATCCATCTTTATTATTATATAACAATCATTATATAAGAGAATTTAATTATTAGGGTTCTCATGATGGTGAATTCTATTATTCAAAACCTACTAATAGGTGAATCCTAACCACCCTTCTTATTTAAAATATGCATAGTTGTTTTCTGGAATTAGCTATTCATTAGTTGCTTAAGTGTGATTAATATATGGATATAATATTGGGGATAATGGTTTATAGCAATTTCCAATTATGTGATACATATGATTTAAAGGTTTGAAAGTGTCAAAGATATACTTGAGTGATTTGGTATAGGAAACTATTCCTATAAATCTTTGTGGAAATAAGATGATAGATCAATCAGATGAAATGGATATTATGTTTGGTTAAAGATTTGGGGTTTAGTATTTACCAAGGATTCCTATCTTCCATACTTCATAATTCTGGACTTCTGATTAAGGAATTCCTTTCCTAGATATATTACTTCTTCCTATCCATCATCATGTGTTAACATGATGAGCTTTACTTCACAAGAATCTTCTTATCCACCCTTTATTCTTCTAATCCATTTATAAATGCAATGAGCTTGACATTAAAGCTTTTCATAACCTTCTCATAAAAATAACTCTCATCACTAGAGTAATTCTTCTGATTCTAATTCCACTTGAATAATCACTTTCTTACTTCTCAGATTACTTAGTAACCTCTCTTACAAATATCAGAAGCTTGTCACTGAAGCCTTTCATAATCTTCACATATCTTTACTTGGTTATATCAACTACTCTACTGCTGATAATCTCCAATTCAACAAGTAGTTACTTCTAACTCCATTCATACTCTTCCTTAATCATTCATCACTAATATTATTCCAATGGATGTATATATATATATATCAAATTTTACTTTCCTCCAAAGCTTACTATATTTTTAAGAGAAATAACACTACTTCAATAACTCCATGCTACTCTAGCTTTAGCTTAATCATACTATCTTATATCTACTTAACTCCAGTATCTTATATTCAAACTTCACATCATATCATGGTGACTTATCATGGCTATCTTAGAATAACATATCTATACTAGGGTCCAATCATGTTCTATCCACCAATGTCACTTATACATGATATAAGCATTCAATTTTGGTGACTAAAGCATGATCATTATAATCCTTTGATCATTTATGGCTTAGGTTCCCAGTTGTCTAATCAAGGTCTCATCAATACAACATTACAGTTGTATTATAATTATCTTCTGTTTATCTCTATTGGATTAAGAGATATTATTCATTGACTATACCTACTTTATTATGTAGGATTTCCTCCAATCACTCCCATCCTATAGATGATATCTAAAACTAGCATAACCACTTACCTCTTCTTACTTATTTCTTAATAGGACTTAAGTGAATGCTATGATAAGGACAAGAGTTGATATATCAAGAATTGATAGTTAAGAATTGGTGAATCAATAGTTGATTACTCAACATTTATGAACAACAGATATTCAGATAAGATTCATTAGAGATGATAAAGATTGATATGGAAAGAAATATATATGGTGAATGATCTTGACTTGGTTTCTTTCCTACTCACTCTCACTAAAGAGTTCAGGTCAGGTATTACCATGATACTCATGGTATAAGTAGATGAGATTAAGATAGATCAAGATTTAGTTTTCCATTCCTATTACTTAAGTTATGTTTATAACTTAGTATTCATGAGTGTGTAATGAGTACTATGATATGATTACTTAAGGATCAAATATAAACCATTAAGTAATATATTAGGGTTAACTTTTATTACATTTGATCTACCCTTAGATCAAATCTCCCTTACCCAAAATAAGGTTTTAGCAAAGGTCATATTGAAACTTATCGCAGTCAACTTGATGATCTACTTCAACTCCATCAATTGAGAGAAGCTTCAATCACTTTGACAAGTTTTGTTCAAAAGCACGAAAATTATTCGGATTTTCTATGCATGAATGCAATGCACACACCTGGGTTCATCTTATTTCTAAGCTCTACTGCTGGGATGTTACAAACTCTCCCCCTTAAAATAAAATTCGTCCTCGAAGTTCGTATACTCTCACGTTTAAAAATGAGGAATTGTCTTGCAATGATTACCATATGTCTCAACTCCATGGTAAGCTTAATGGGAATAATTGTAATGTCCCACATCCAATTTTTTCCTTTGAATCCTCATCATATTCAACAATCTTTAACTTGGTGTCTCCAATACTCCCAAGTTCTTTTTACTTTAGTTCCTTATCCTGATTAGGTATCCTAATCCAACTCCTTTTATTTAATCATCGAACTTTCTTACTATACTATGTAAGGTCTATGAAGTCTCACTAAAATAGGTTTTTCAATTTCATTAAACAATACTTGTGGCCAAAAGACTAATATTTGATTTGTCATTATATGGTTCATACTAGTGATCCTTACAAAGATTGGATTTGAACTCATTTAGTCCATACCCATTGGAATTTCTTGTTTCTCTAAACCTGTCCAATTGGATGTGCTTTATTCCCTCTTAAGGATCACTTAAGAGTTGTTTCTTTTAGAATTAGCCTATTCAGATTAATCTATTTTACTACCTTCAAGTTTTTACTTTAACAGGCTTTAGATAATCTTTTGTCATTATCTTAAATACTTTTATAATAATGACTTTCTTTTTAACCTTACGAAAATAAGGCTTAGTGCTGTCATAGGTTAGTATTTATTCTCCAACCTTACTTCTGTTTACTGTTTACTCTCCCCCTTAGGGTTTACTAATGGTCTCTAAACTGCCTTCTAAAGTAACCCTTGGCTTTATAACTAGAATGTAGGGCGTTGTCTAGCTTATTCCCTACCTAGTTAGGGTATCATGAAAGATTGTACGGTGTATCCACACAATTGTGGATCTCCGAAGTGAATCTTTCAGCACTATTTGTCTTAATTACTATTTGGACATTTTCGCTTGAATAGGTCTAACTTCGCGAAGCGCCTCGAAAGACGATTGCTTAAATTTTATACTCATTTATGTCTCAATTAACTTAGACCATGTTTTATGCTCTTTATGCAACTTTTAAGATGATCTGGTTAACTATGTCAACCAACACCGGCTGCGGACAAGATACCAACTGTGGATCAGATTAACAACTATGGATCAAATACCAACTGCGGATCATCCTAGGTTGTGGGTATTACCCTACAACTTCCAACATCCTTATGTCATTCTCTCTGAAATGTCAGAGCTTAAATACCATTTTTCTCCAAAACTTCTTATTTGCATTTATTCATGATGCTTCCATGAACTTGGTACAATTACTTTATTACTTCTTAGTGCTCCATGTATTCCCTACATTAATCTTCCTTCTTATTTCTATTTAGCAATGATCAAAACTTGGTTCAACCTTCCAATTGTGTTGATACTCCTCATACTTGGCTTTACCCTTCAGGTAGGTCTATATCTTGGTCTTTGGAACTCGTCACTCCTTTACACGAATTCCTATTCCTATCTAGATCTATAACATCAAGTAGTAACTGGATGTTGCAACATGCATTTGCACACCAAGTCAAACCTCATGTACAAATCTAGTCAATAAAAAAGATCCAAGAAAAACAAATAAATCTAAATGTGGTACATATAACACACAATATTCTAAGCCCAGAATATAGTAGTTGAGTATAGTCTCTCTATAATTCAGGCTTAGGTTTGTAGTATATGACACCTCCTCATAAAGGTTTACATTGTGATACTTAGCACTTAGAGTCAAACTATATCTTGTCTCAACATTTACCCAAATTGCTCAATTGCAATAGGATAATCTTAAGCAAAGTGATCTCAATTTGGTTTTGACTAACCTTTGATCTCACTTTTAGAAGGATTAACTATAACCAACCTTTCTTATTTAGTAAAATAACCTCACATGATCTCTCCAAACGACTAATAGGTTTCTTAAACCAGAGATTATTGGAATTTTCTAGTACCTATGACTTCGATCATAGCTCTACCATGTTATTTTCATACTTCTACTTCAAGATAATTTACTAAGTTTTTGTCATACTTACACTTAAATCATGATTTCGGAGCTAATCTCACCATGATCTTGTTATGTTTTACCTATTTACATGATTCAAGAGATAATCTAACTATGATAACTTTTACTTCTCACTATGCTATTATTAAGCCATAACATAATTTCACTTCATCACGTAGAATTCTCAAATGAATACCACATGATTACTACTCATTACATCAACATCTATCCTAATGATATTCATCATGTTGTCTTTGGTTATCGTCTAACAATAAGATTTTACTGCTCTTACTAAAATTCTAGGGTTAAGATATACTATTAGAACTACTTCAATTGATGTCTTGCACTTTCCTACAGTATCTTGGTGGTATATGTCTCCCTCAGAAGACACTAAAGAGCACTATACTTGAGAAAAGATAAAATAATTACTCCTAAGAAAGAATGACTTAAGCATCTGACTTAGGTGTGACAAGGTTATCCTCAAGTGGACACTCATCACAAGTCATATGAATATTTGGTTTAGATAAGATGGCTTTCTATAGTCACTATTCAACCTACAGATCTTACTAAAAGGGTTTTAATCCTAAGGTCAAATAATATGCTCTGGTACCAGCTGCGGTGACCCATCATACCACTGCATGATGTATTACACTATAGTCGTTGACATAACACCAATGAAACACCGTTCACTAGTATTACATCCCTCAGAGTGGTACAACAGAAACACATCAGGTCCAAGACATGACTATAGGTTACAACTCAACTCTTTACACAAGATCCAGAGAACACTCTAGGTTAAAGAGAGAAAGAAACTTCTTACAAAGAAGAATCAAAAATAAGCAACTCAAAACTATCATACTATTAAGACTAGTATATTAACTAATGGTCTGGCATTGCTGCTATTGCAATACACTAAAGAAATAGGTTCTATGGCTAGAGATTATATTCCTATCTAATCAGTAACTTTGTCTTCACTTGAGTCGATGTATATGTTGACTTTCTTGACTTCATTGAAGAACTTTAGCTTCTGGTGATTATTCCTGGAGCATCACTTGATGTAGACGTCTTCTGTACTGGCTTTAGAATCTAGCAAGGGTTAAGAAGATACGTTGAGTACGAGCGTACTCAGCAAGTTCACTAAAAAAGGAGTGTTTGATGCACTATATCTACAGCCACAGACCGTAGGTCGTAGGCAATGCAAGTTTTCGTAAACATTTCTTCAAAGGTTGCTTTTATTCTGAAAAGCTATGTCCGTCAGCCTTCACGAGTTCACCAGAACTTTCTTGGAGTTCCTTTCCCGCCGCGTTCGTAGCTCCTTCCCGGAACAGGGAGTAACAAGTTACAGTTCTTACACTCTACAGAGGTGCGTCACTTTACCCATGAGAGACCTTAGGTTTTGTTGCACGGCCAGGAGTATGTCCCCGTTCAAACTTCCTTGGTTTGAGGCCCAACCTAAGAGCCAAGCCAATCACTGCCTTCTCCGCGACCCCCATGTCTCCTTGGTGTACGCCAGCCCACCAATTGAATTACGGCTATTGGCAGTACAGACCGTTCAGATGCCGGAACTATCGTGGGACGTTGAGGGCTCCCACCCATATGCTGCATATCCTCTACGAATTACCAATTAATATGCACGCTACGAGTGATAACAGCCACGACCGCACATCCGGATCCATGTGATAGGGAAAAGATACAGCTGACTTCTCCGTCCCATTTCAAATATCATGGTCAACGCGTAATATACGGCACATGAATCACTGGCGACATTGGTTGTTAAGTCCTAGATAATATATTCCTTTACCACCGAAACTTTCATAGTAGGTTATTACCTCATGGTAAATAACCTATAATCACATTATTATGAAAATAGTGTTTTCGGACCTTTTTAAAATGCAGGTGATGACAACACTGGATTTGCAAAATACTTTACAGGAAATAATCAAAGGACATGAGCAAGTGTGAACTTGCCTTTTGTGTTTGCAAGATTATGCAGTCACGGTTTTTGAGACAATATAAAAGATCCAATATCTGAAATCAGCATCACTAGTCCGGTAAGGACTAATGTTTAAAGAATCAAGATGCCATTATGCATAAGTAATGTAATGCACTTGATAAACGCGAATCCTAGGGATAACGTTGATCTAGGGTTTAGAAACTGGAAATGGTTTCTTTAGAATGTGTTGTCCTTTTAGATAAATTTCACACTTGTGCTTCTAATTAAGGTTTGTGAGTGTGTGTGAACAACACATATCTATACAACAATAAGATACACACATATGGAATGCTACTCAAGATTGCTTACACTATAATTGTTTATCTTCAAATTTTACTTTACAAGTAATGTTACTTATAAAGAACTTAAGTGTTATCAATCCTAAGTTTACAAGTAAAGTATAAAGTAATGTGCTTATGATTAATTGTTATCTGTTGACTGAAGTGGCAAAAAGAATAACATTTGAAGAAAAGATTTCTTTTCTGAGGTCTAAACAATCTTTGTGGTTAATCAGATGTGGTCAATGTTGTTTATGCTTGTTTGAGTAGTTTGGACTTGAGATGCTTTACGATATTTGTATTTTGTTTACTTCATAATGTTTCCTTAAAGTTATTTAAGCCTGGCATTACTTCAATTTGAGTAGTGGTTTCTTAATTGTTTAGGGGAATAGAATAATTTTCCTTTTTATAGATGAGTGGTTATAGTTTGTCAACAAGGAAATAATATTACTTAACTACTTATGGATTCAATATAGTATTTTGGTTTGTTTATAACTTGTAGTTGAAACAATGGTAATGGATTTTATCAAGTCAAAGTAATAATCATGAGAATTTAATATTTGATAACTCCATTTGAATAATAATATACACTTAATGTTGAATGATAAATTAAATAGAATTGTATTTAAAATGTGTTGAACCATTTTGACTTAACATTATCAATATTTAAGACTAATACTATTTATTAGACTCAATTGGCTAATTTTAGAAATATTAACAAAATTTTATTTACCCTTATATGAATTATCAATTAAGGAAATTAGATTTAAAATCAAGTTATTAGAGTATTAAGTTTTTATTTACTTTAAAACTGGAATATTATATTTTTAACATGTAGGTATTATTTTTTTGATCATTTTGGTATATTACATTTATTTTTGTGATTTAGAAATAATATGATATGATTTTTATAATATTTACTACTTTATAAATACTTAATAACTAATAAATATTTAATTAAGTGAAAAATAGTGCATGATTATAGTTTTAAATTATAGTTCTTATTTTTCTAAGATTTTTTGGTATATTATTTATATTTTTAACATTTACCACTATTAAAATATGAATTATCAAAGTTTTATTACTTATAAAATCTTTAAAATAATAATTATTTAAATTGTTAACATAATAATGTTTGATAATGGTTTGAAGCTATAGATTTTATTTTTCTATTTTTTTCATATATTACATGTATTTTCTGAATTACAAAACTAAAGATATTAATTTTACAAGGTTTAATCATTTTGTGATTTTTTAATTAAATAACTAAATGTGTTTATTAGGTAATGCTGATGTCAGCATGAAGTGAGGTGTTTTTCTCACCAGAACTAATCCTACCCCAGTCACTGACTGGTGGGACCTTTGCTATGTCATATCTAAGGTTTTTATTTATTATAGAAATGAATAACTCAATTTATGAAATGATAAAATGATATATGACGTCAACGTGATGTCACGCTGACATCATCCAAGGATGATCCTTAGTCGTGAGTTGATCCATGGATTGAGGGCATGCGGGCACGCGGTTTTTGTCCCGTTCGAATCAGCGGGATGCGGGAAGCCGAATAGTGGCGGCGCGGCTGGTTTTTGGTCGCCGGAGATGGCAGCACGACGACTGCCAGTGACGACGGTGGCAGGTGGTTGTGGGGATCGCGATTCAACACGCAAGGAAAAAAATCTACGAAGGTCATTCGCACGAGGAGCTCACCAGGAGTGCGAGGAAAGGCTTGGCGAAGCCGGAGGTGGTCGGAATCGACGATTATTGACGATGACCGGCGGCGGTGGTTGTCGGTGTAGCGTCGATGCGACCGATTAAGAGCTCGTCTGCTCGATTCCTTCTTGCTGGAGATGCTATCCACCTTGACGAAGCTTGTGGCATGCTCGGATAGTCGTGGGGTGGTCGTTAACGGCGGCGACAAACAACTCCGGCGAGCTAGGTTCTCAGGCAGAGTAGGAAATGTGGAAATAGAGTTCTCTGGCACGAGTGAGAGGGAATGGAGAGATAAGGACGAGAGGGACGTGCTTGGCGGGTCTTATCCTTGCTCCTGGTGACGGCGGGCATCGTGGCGCGGTGGGAGTCGACGGCGGTCGGAGCGCCAGGCAGCTGCTTTGCCGGCGTTGCCTTCTAGAGAGAGGAAGAAGAAAGAAAACAAACAAAAAGGTACGCGAGCCGGTATTGGTCCGAAGGGGGCTGAGGCGGAGCGAGCGGGTAGGGTTGGCTGCAGCTCGCGAGCGACGAATAAGTGAGAGGGGTAATGGGCCATGGGCCAGATCTGATTCCTCTATTATTATTTTCTTTCTGTTTTTTTTCGATTTCTATTATCTGTTTTCTTTTCTAACCTTTTTGTTTAAGCAATAACTTTGACTTATCTTTATGGAATTCCTTTGCTAATACTTGCAGCAATGATAAATGGTATTTAAAATCATTTTGTGAGTTTTTATTATACAGTGCTATAGTTTTTTTATTTTCTTTATACATATACTTTTCCTATTTTTATTTGTAAGGCTTTTGATATGAATTTTGTTGAGCTAAAATTCATAAACTTATTATAGAATGCATTACTATTAACTCATGGGATTTGATTCTCATTACTCACAATATTTAGGAGATTTTTATATGGTGATCCTTTATTTTTATTTGATTAATAGAGTTATAGGGAATTAATATGATTAATATTATTCCCATGAATCTAGGAAATAGCAATGGATATATTTTATTATAACTAATATAGGAGTTAGGTTTTTAGGGATTTGTTAATCATATTATACCCTTATAGAATTATTTTTTATTTCATCGTAATGAATGTAATGATGATGGTTTAAGGTAGCTAAATATATGCAAATCATGTATCCATCTTTATTATTATATAACAATCATTATATAAGAGAATTTAATTATTAGGGTTCTTATGATGGTGAATTCTATTATTCAAAACTTACTAATAGGTGAATCCTAACCACCCTTCTTATTTAAAATATGCATAGTTGTTTTCTGGAATTAGCTATTCATTAGTTGCTTAAGTGTGATTAATATATGGATATAATATTGGGGGATAATGGTTTATAGAAATTTCCAATTATGTGATACATATGATTTAAAGGTTTGAAAGTGTCAAAGATATACTTGAGTGATTTGCTATAGGAAATTATTCCTATAAATCTTTGTGGAAATAAGATGATAGATCAATCAGATGAAATGGATATTATGTTTGGTTAAAGATTTAGGGTTTAGTGTTTACCAAGGATTCCTATCTTCCATACTTCATAATTTTGGACTTCTGATTAAGGAATTCCTTTCCTAGATATATTACTTCTTCCTATCCATCATCATGTGTTAACATGATGAGCTTTACTTCACAAGAATCTTCTTATCCACCCTTTATTCATCTAAATCCATTTATAAATGCGATGAGCTTGACATTAAAGCTTTTCATAACCTTCTCATAAAAATAACTCTCATCACTAGAGTACTTCTTATGATTCTAATTCCACTTGAATAATCACCTTCTTACTTCTCAGATTACTTTGTAACCTCTCTTACAAATCTCAGAAGCTTGTAACTGAAGCCTTTCATAATATTCACATATCTTTGCTTGGTTATATCAACTACTCTACTGCTGATAATCTCCAATTCAGCAAGTAGTTACTTCTAACACCATTCATACTCTTCCTTAATCATTCACCACTAATATTATTCCAATGGATGTATATATATCAAATTTTACTTTCCTCCAAAGCTTACTATCTTTTTAAGAGAAATACCACTACTTCAATAACTCCATGCTACTCTAGCTTTAGCTTAATCATACTATCTTATATCTACTTAACTCCAGTATCTTATATTCAAACTTCACATCATATCATGGTGACTTATCATGGCTATCTTAGAATAACATATCTATACTAGGGTCCAATCATGTTCTATCCACCAATGTCACTTATACATGATATAAGCATTCAATTTTGGTGACTAAAGCATGATAATTATAATCCTTTGATCATTTATGGCTTAGGTTCCCAATTGGCTAATCAAGGTCTCATCAATACAACATTACAGTTGTATTATAATTATCTTCTGTTTATCTCTATTGGATTAAGAGATATTATTCATTGACTATACCTACTTTATTCGGTAGGATTTCCTCTAATCACTCCCATCCTATAGATGATATCTAAAACTAGCATAACCACTTACCTCTTCTTACTTATTTATTTATAGGACTTAAGTGAATGCTATGATAAGGATAAGAGTTGATATATCAAGAATTGATAGTTAAGAATTGGTGAATCAATAGTTGATTACTCAACATTTATGAACAACAGATATTCAGATAAGATTCATTAGAGATGATAAAGATTGATATGGAAAGAAAGATATATGGTGAATGATCTTGACTTGGTTTCTTTCCTACTCACTCTCACTAAAGAGTTCAGGTCAGGTATTACCATGATACTCATGGTATAAGTAGATGAGATTAAGATAGATCAAGATTTTGTTGTTCATTCCTATTACTTAAGTTATGTTTATAACTTGGTATTCATGAGTGTGTAATGAATACTAGGATATGATTACTTAAGGATCCAATATAAACCATTAAGTAATATATTAGGGTTAACTTTTATTACATTTGATCTACCCTTAGATCAAATCTCGCTTACCCAAAATAAGGTTTTATCAAAGGTCATATTGAAACTTATAGCAATCAAATTGATGATCTACTTCAACTCCATCAATTGAGAGAAGATTCAATCACTTTGACAAGTTTTGTTCAAAAGCACGAAAATTATTTGGATTTTCTATGCATGAATGCAATGCACACACCTGGGTTCATCTTATTTCTAAGCTCTAATGCTGGGATGTTACAGACTCTCCCGCTTATAATAAACTTCGTCCTCGAAGTTCGTATACTCTCACGTTTCAAAATGAGGAATTGTGTTGCTATGATTACCATATGTATCAACTCCATGGTAAGCTTAATGGGAATAATTGTAATGTCCCACATCCAAATCTTTTCCTTGAATCCTCATCATATTCAACAATCTTTAACTTGGTTTCTCCAATACTCCCAAGTTCTTTTTACTTTAGTTCCTTATCCTTATTAGGTATCCTAATCCAACTCCTTTTATTTAATCATCGAACTTTCTTACTATACTATGTAAGGTCTAGGAAGTCTCACTAAAACAGGTTTTTTCAATTTCATTAAAAAATACTTGTGGCCAAAAGACTAATATTTGATTTGTCATTATATGGTTCATACTGGTGATCCTTACAAAGATTGGATTTGATTTCATTTAGTCCATACCCATTGGAATTTCTTGTTTCTATAAACCTGTCCAATTGGATGTGCTTTATTCCCTCTTAAGGATCACTTAAGAGTTGTTTCTTTTAGAATTAGCCTATTCAGATTAATCTATTTTACTACCTTCAAGTTTTTACTTTAACAGGCTTTAGATAATATTTTGTCATTATCTTAAATACTTTTTTAATAATGAATTTCTTTTTAACCTTACGAAAATAAGGCTTAGTGTTGTCATAGGTTAGTATTTCTTCTCCAACCTTACTTCTGTTTATTGTTTACTCTCCCCCTTAGGGTTTACTAATGGTCTCTAAACTGCCTTCTAAAGTAACCCTTGGCTTTATAACTAGAATGTAGGGCGTTGTCTAGCTTATTCCCTACCTAGTTAGGGTCTCATGAAAGATTGTACGGTGTATCCACACAATTGTGGATCTCCGAAGTGAATCTTTCAGAACTATTTGTCTTACTTACTATTTGGACATTTTCGCTTGAATAGGTCTAACTTCGCGAAGCGCCTCGAAAGACGATTGCTTAAATTTTATACTCATTTATGTCTCAATTAACTTAGACCATGTTTTATGCTCTTTATGCAACTTTTAAGATGATCTGGTTAACTATGTCAACCAACACCGGCTGCGGACAAGATACCAACTGTGGATCAGATTACCAACTATGGATCAAATACCAACTGCGGATCATCCTAGGTTGTGGGTATTACCCTACAGCTTCCAACATCCTTATGTCATTCTCTCTGAACTGTTAGAGCTTAAATACCATTTTTCTCCGAAACTTCGTATTTGCATTTATTCATGATGCTTCCATGAACTTGGTACAATTACTTTATTACTTCTTAGTGCTCCATGTATTCCCTACATTAATCTTCCTTCTTATTGCTATTTAGCAATGATCAAAACTTGGTTCAACCTTACAATTGTGTTGATACTCCTCATACTTGGCTTTACCCTTCAGGTAGGTCTTTATCTTGGTCTTTGGAACTCGTCACCCCTTACACGAATTCCTATTCCTATCTAGTTCTATAACATCAAGTAGTAACTGGATGTTGCAACATGCATTTGCAAACCAAGTCAAACCTCATATACAAATCTAGTCAATCAAAAAGATCCAAGAAAAACAAGTAAATCTAAATGTGGTACATATAACACACAATATTTTAAGCCCAGAATATAGTAGTTGAGTATAGTATCTCTAGAATTCAGGCTTAGTTGTGTAGTATATGACACCTCCTCATATAGGTTTACATTGTGATACTTAGCACTTAGGGTCAAACTATATTTTGTCTCAACATTTACCCAAATTTCTCAATTGCAATAGGATAATCTTAAGCAAAGTGATATCAATTTGGTTTTGACTAACCTTTGGTCTCACTTTTAGAAGGATTAACTATAACCAACCTTTCTTATTTAGTAAACTAACCTCACATGATATCTCCAAACGACTAATAGGTTTCTTAAACTAGATATTATTGGAATTGTCTAGTACCTATGACTTCGATCATAGCTCTACCATGTTATTTTCATACTTCTACTTCAAGATAATTTACTAAGTTTTTGTCATACTTACACTTAAATCATGATTTTGGATCTAATCTCACCATGATCTTGTTATGTTTTACCTATTTACATGATTCAAGAGATAATCTAACTATGATAACTTTACTTCTCACTATACTATTATTAAGCCATAACATAATTTCACTTCATCACGTAGAATTCTCAAATGAATACCACATGATTGCTACTCATTACACCAACATCTATCCTAATTATATTCATCATGTTGTCTTTGGTTATCGTCTAACAATAAGATTTTACTGCTCATACTAAAATTCTAGGGTTAAGCTATACTATTAGAACTACTTCAATTGATGTCTTGCACTTTCCTACAATATCTTGGTGGTTTATGTCTCCCCCGGAAGACACTAAAGAGCACTATACTTGAGAAAAGATAAAATAATTACTCCTAAGAAAGAATGACTTAAGCATCTGACTTAGGTGTGACAAGGTTATCCTCAAGTGGACACTCATCACAAGTCATATGAATATTTGGTTTAGATAAGATGGCTTTCTATAGTCACTATCCAACCTACAAATCTTCCTAAAAGGGTTTTAATCCTAAGGCCAAAGCATATGCTCTGATACCAGCTGCGGTGACCCATCATACCACTACATGATGTAGTACACTATAGTCGTTGACATAACACCAATGAAACACCGTTCACTAGTATTACATCCCTCAGAGTGGTACAACAGAAACACAGCAGGTCCAAGACATGACTATAGGTTACAAATCAACTCTTTACACAAGATCCAGAGAACACTCTAGGTTAAAGAGAGAGAAAGAAACTTCTTACAAAGAAGAATCAGAAATAAACAACTCAAAACTATCATACTATTAAGACTAGTATCTTAACTAACGGTCTGGCATTGCTACTATTGCAATACACTAAATAAATAGGTTCTATGGCTAGAGATTATATTCCTATCTAATCAGTAACTTTGTCTTCACTTGAGTCGATGTATATGTTGACTTTCTTGACTTCCTTGAAGAACTTTAGCTTCGGGTGATGATTCCTGGAGCATCACTTGATGTATACGTCGTCTGTACTGGCTTTAGAATCTATCAAGGGTTAATAAGATACGTTGAGTATGAGCGTACTCAGCAAGTTCACTAGAAAAGGAGTGTTTGATGCACTATATCTACAGCCACACACCGTAGTTCATAGGCAATGCAAGTTTTCGCAAACATTTCTTCAAAGGTTGCTTTTATTCTGAAAAGCTATGTCCGTCAGCCTTCACGGGTTTACCAGAACTTTCATGGTGTTCCTTTCCCGCCGCGTTCGTAGCTCCTTCCCGGAATAGGGAGTAACAAGTTACAGTTCTTACACTCTGCAGAGGTGCGTCACTTTACCCATGAGAGACCTTAGGTTTTGTTGCGTGGCCGGGAGTATGTCTGACATGGTTATACCCCGCGGGTACACGACTTCAGCATACCTAGTCCAGCCCAAGGAAGGCCCATGACAAAAATACGTTGGCCCATGAAGACTTTCGGGTGGCCAGGGCCCAGGACGCCCTCGGATCCTTGGAGAACAAGACTAGAGTAGATAGAAAATTCAAAGGGGTAAACCCTAAACCTGTAACTGACTCGATCTGTGCCTGGGACCTGCCTGCCTCTATATAAATGCCAGGAGGGCACGTCGAGGAGGCTCTCATCTCATAACCTCTCGCATACACACCTCCACGCCAGATTGCATCTGTGCACCCCTGTAACCTTCAGTTCCACCATAATCAGATTAGACAAGCAGGAGTAGGGTTTTCCCTCTGGGGGACTGAACCTGGGTAAACCTCGTGTCCCCGTGTTGCTTGTTTGCTAACCGTTCCACGATCTCCAACATCCCCATCTTCTCCAAAACCCAAGTCCATAACAATGGGCATTGACGAGATTAAACCTCCTCAATTGGCGCTGTCTGTGGGAACCGGGGACGCTGATTGTGCGATCATGACGGTTCCAACCCGAGCGATCTAAAACTCCACGATGACGGAGAGTCATCTCCTCTTCGGCGCCTTCGACTTCACCGCCCACTCGCCAGCCACCCTGAAGGATTTCGAGCCCGTTGGCGACAGACTCGAGATCCTGTTCGGGAGCTTCTGCTTCCAGGTGGGGCAGATCGGCACTCTCCGCCTCCCGGAGCGGGTGCCCCTGCCGTCGAACAGGCCTGCCTCGTGGGCTCCACACCCCGTGCTATGCACATCATCATCGACAGATGAGTCCTATGACAGCAACAGCTGTAACTCAGATCTGTGTGATCCACCATCGGATGAAGGGACCTACGGTTCCGGATCCGAAAGCTACGGCAGCACCGATCCGATCTACAAGCGCTACCAGTGCGCTGTGGTCATCCAAGATCAGGAACACAATCCGCCACCCAACCCGAAGGGTAGAAACGGCGAAAATAGAAGAAGCCGGTCCCCCCACCCAACGGGGAAAACAACAACCGAGTCATCCACCTCAACGAGGAGGGATGGGCTCAAGCACGCGAGGCCGTAGCAGGCAACAAGATCCTGCCAGCAGATGCCTCACGGGACCTGCTGATGGCATACCACATGCTCCTCGTCGAGGAGCACAAGAAGCAACTGAGTATGCAAGAGGTGCTCGACAAGCGCAAGCAAGCAGCCTCGGAATCCAGTGCATGGAGAGCTGCGCTCTCCGCCATGGGCATCGGCTCCAGCTCGCACGGAAACCATGGCAATAAGCACCGTTCTCGCACAGAGAACATGGATCCCAAAGCACGTCGCGAGGTGACTAGAGCCCTAAATGCGTCCTTCATGGAGATGGATGACGACGGCAACGCCATCCCGAAGAGGCCGCAAGCTGCGATCATGGTAGCCACCGCCTACCTCGCGTCCCATCCTCCTCCGGAGGGGGACCCGAAAAGGGCCATGCACAAGTCTGCGCTCACCGGACTCGTACTCGTTGGAGCCGCGCTCCACGGAGAAGCTCCTGCGGAGCCAAAGAAGAAAGCTGCGGTCAGGTTCAACCGCAACCCCACACCCTCATCCGAGGACGAAGAGCACGACCTTCCTCTAAGGCATAAGAGCTCGCGCCGTCGCAGCCGCGACTACGACGCTCGAAACGAGCTAACGCAGCGCAAGATCGACAAAGCGCGTATGCTCGTCTGAATCCGAAGAAGATGACGACAAAGGAGAACTCTGCGGAGCCCGATGCTTCAGCAGATCCGTCCGACGAACGCGGATGCCGTGAAACGTCAAGCTTCCTTTGGACACTCCAAAGTTCGACGGGACCCCAGGGCGTGGCTCAGCAACCACCTATCATCCGTCAAGCTACATGGTGGAAACAAGGAAACCTCCATGCAATGCCTTCAGCTGCAGCTGACGGGCGCAGCCCGGATCTGGCTCAGCAGCCTATCCTCGGGATCCATCCGAAGCTGGGAGGAACTAGCGTACAGTTTCGTCCGAAACTTCAAGGGCACCAGCAAGAGGCCCGCCTCGATCGAATAGCTGCGGGCCTGCACCCAACGAACGGGCGAATCCATTCGCTCGTACATACTACGCTGGTCCAACACCAAGAACTCCGCGGCGCATATCTCCGAGGAGAGAGCTATCGACGCCTTCAGGGACAGCGTCAAACGCCAGGACTTCAAGGAAGAGCTCGGGCGCGTCAAGCCCAAGACACTCGACCACCTCATAGACATCGCCAACAGGTGGGCCGACGGCGAGGACTCCATACACCGAGCGCACTCGGAGGAGGAAGATGACTACAGCCGGCGACGTGAACGCCGTAGCAAGAGAAGATCGCGCGTCTATGACGATCGCGATGGACCCAACATGGTCGCGGCTGGCTACACCGACCGCCGCAACGACGGCAACCGCAACATCGGCGGATACCGTGGAAACAATTTCCGCGATGGAGGACGCCCGACACAGTCGTGGCAGCGCCGCGATCGCGACGACGGACCCTCAGCATACGAAAAACTGTCGGGTCCATGCACCATCCACTTCTACATCGACAAACAAGATGGCAAGAAGAAGGCAAGCCACATGCTCAAGGACTGTCGCGAGTTCTAGAAACTCAGCGAGAGCATGGCTCAGATGAGGCAACAAGCCCCAAACCCTGGATTCGGGAACGCACCCGCACCAGGCGAGATCACGCATGGAGCTCCTCCACCGCCACCTGCAGGAGGCCCGAATCACCCAGTCGCACCCGCACAAAATAACGGTGGGCACAGGTATCTCCCGCCGAAAGGAGCGCTGATGATACAAAAAGGGCGCCCAACGAATAGGGTGCAGAAGAAAATCACCCGCCAGATCAACCTGGCTTTGACAGCTCCACCCGCCATCCCTGAGTACCTCAGCGGATCGGAATCCTGCATCACGTTCAGCCGTTCGGATCACCCTTGCCAGGTCCCTCGCCCAGGTCATGCTGCCCTGGTGCTTGAGGCGCAGATCGGAGGTTTCGAGATGATCTGCCTCTTCATGGACGGCGGCAGTGGCATCAACCTGATGTTCGGCAGCACCCTAGCAGCAATGCGGATCCCGCTATGCAGCCTGGAACAGTCAGACACAATGTTCCATGGCATCGTCCCAGGAAAGGGAATATTTCCCCTGGGAAAGATATGGCTCGACGTCATTTTCGGCAAACCGGATAACTTCCGATGCGAGCGACTCGAGTTCGAAGTGGTGGACTGGCCATCACAATACCACACCATCCTCGGGCGTGTAGCATTCGCAAGGTTCCTAGCAGTACCGCACTACACGTACCTGCTACTCAAGATGCCAGGACCCAGGAGCGTCATCACGGTCCACGGGAGCTTCACCCGATCGGACCACTGCGACAAGGACTTCAACAGAATCTCCCAGTCATTCGGCATGCAAGAGGAGCTCGTAAGGCTCCGTGAGGTGACGGACAACGGGGCACCCACAGTTGCACGACAGAACGCAACAGATATGTCTTTCGACTCCACCGTCAACACAAAGAAGGTGCAGGTCCACCCGACGGATGCCTCCAAGACGGCGTTGATCGCCAACGACCTCAGCTCCGCATAGGAAAGCGCACTCGTTGAATTCCTCCGTGAGCGCTGGGAAATCTTCGCCTGGTGTCCTACGGACATGCCAGGAGTTCCCAGGGAATTCGCCGAGCATGCACTCAACGTCTTTCCAGACGCCAAGCCCGTCAAGAAGTCCATCCGACGACTATCCAAACCACGGGCCGAAGCAATCGGAGTCGAAGTCAACAGACTACTCGACCCAAACTTCATCAAGGAGATCAAAAAGAGCGAGTGGCTCGCCAACACCGTAATGGTCCCCAAAAAGGACACGGACATCCTGCGGATGTGCGTGGACTTCACATCACTGAACAAGCACTGCCCGAAGGATCACTTCCCTCTCCCTCAGATCGACCAGATCATCGATTCGACTGAAGGATGCGAGAAGCTCTCCTTCCTCGACGCCTACTCAGGCTACAACCAAATTCGACTAAAAGTCGAAGATCAGGAGAAAATGACATTCATCACACCGTTCGAAGTGTTCTGCTACAACACAATGCCCTTCGGGCTAAAGAACGCAAGCGCCACGTACCAACGGTGCATGCAAGCATGCCTGAAGGAGCAGATTGGCCGCAATATCCAAGTCTATGTCGACGACATAGTCATCAAAACCAGGGAGGCGAGAATGCTCATCGACGATCTCCGCGAGACGTTCGATAATCTCGACCACTACAGGATCAAGATTAACCCTGAAAAGTGCGCCTTCGGCGTTCCATCTGGCCAGCTGCTTGGTTACTTCATCTCCCAGCGAGGGATCGAGGCGAACCCGAAGAAAATCCGGGCCATAATGGCCATGGAGAAGCCGAAAAACCTCAAGGGTGTCCAGCAGCTTGCAGGACGAATCGCGGCATTGAGTAGGTTCATTAGCCGCATGGGCGAGAAAGCCCTGCCATTCTATCAGCTGCTGCGCAAGGCAGACAAATTCAAGTGGAACCCTGAGGCGGACGATGCATTCGAAGATCTAAAGCGGCTGCTCTCTACCTCGCCCGTCTTGGTCACGCCAAAGGAGCGCGAATCTCTACTACTATACATAGCAGCTACACACCAGGTGGTGAGCACCTATTGGTGGTCGAGAGACCCGAAGAAGGAAAGACCCACGGGGTCCAACACCCAATCTACTACCTCAGCGAGGTATTGACGCCGACAAAGCAGAGGTACCCTCACTACCAGAAACTCGCCTACGGCGTGTTCATGACGGCTCGTCGGCTGAGCCATTACTTCTAGGAGAACCAGGTGATGGTCGTCAATGAAGCACCCCTGAACAGCATCCTGAACAATTCGGAGGCCACAAGACGCGTAGCCCTGTGGGGCATCGAGCTATCACCTCTAGACATCGTCAACGAGAAGCGACTCACGATCAAGTCTCAGGTCCTCCCGGACTTCCTCGTCCACTGGATGGAGCTGCAGCTGCCGGACACACCAGACATGACACAGTCATGGACGATGCACTTCGACGGCTCCAAACGCGAGGCTGGAGCAGGAGTCGGGGTCATACTAACCTCCCCGCAGGGCAACAAGATGAAGTACGTCCTTCGGATGAAATTCCGAGCCTCCAACAACGAGGCGAATATGAAGCCCTCATCCACGGCATGAGGATGGCAAAGATCTGCGGTGCAACGCGCCTGGTCATCTATGGAGACTGGAACCTCGTCGTCCAGCAGACGATGAATGAGTGCGACGCACACGCCGAAAACATGATCGCGTACCGTGCACTCTACAACTCACTCGAGGGAGAATTCGACGACTGCGAGCTTCGGCATGTCGGGAGAGAAAGCAACGAGGAGGCCGACAGACTTGCCAACATTGGCTCCACCTGCGCACGAGTACCACCAGGCGTGTCCCTCGAATAGATCTGCGTGCCATCCATCAAGCAGAGATTCCCCAAGGGATCACCCGAAGGGGCAGAACACTCCGGGGCTGCGCTACCCGAAGGACAGGAAGGACCCGAAAATCTCAACACAGAGGTCGATTTGGTCAACCTGATGCAGGTTATGGCAGTCGAAGAAACTTGGACGCAGCCATACATCAAGTACTTGATAGACGGCGAGCTGCCTGACAGCCCGGCAGATGCCCGGCGCATATCTCGCCGGTCAAAGGCCTTCACCATCATCAATGGCGAACTGTACAAGCGCAACATTTCGGGTGTACTCCAAAGGTGCGTCACCATCGGTGACGGCAAAACCATCCTCCAAGACATCCACGAGGGCATCTGCGGCCATCACGCGGGCAGCCGCGCCCTTGTCCCCAAAGCTCTACGAGCTGGATTCTACTGGCCAACGGCCATGAACGACACCAAGGACATCGTCCGAAGATGCAACGGGTGCCAAAGGTTTGCAGATAAACCGCACGCACCCGGATCGGAGCTCAGGCCCATAAACTTGGCCTGGCCCTTCGCCCAATGGGGACTCGACATGATCGACAAAGTGCCACGATCCTCGAAAGGAGGCCACGTCTACCTCCTGGTCGCAGTCGACAAATTCACCAAGTAGATTGAGGCCATGCCTGTGACTAACCAAAAGGGCAAAACCGCCATCAAGTTCTTTGAATCCATTGTCTACAGGTTCGGCATGCCACACAGCATCATCACCGACAATGGGTCGAACTTCATCTCCAAAGAATTCCAAGACTTCTACGAAGACCTCGGAATCAACATCACATACGCCTCCGTGGCGCACCTGCAAACTAACGGGCAGGTCGAAAAGGCCAACGGCCTCGTCGGTGCTAGCATCAAGAAGCGCTTAATGAGCCCACTCGAGCGACTCGCGGGGTGCCTGGACCCAAGAGCTACCTTCGGTCCCGTGGAGCCTGCGCACAACGCCAAACAGCTCAACCGGCTACACGCCTTCTTCATGGTGCAAGGAGCCGAAGCCATGCTGCCCGTAGAGGTACGTCACAAGGCCCCACGGGTCGTCGCCTACAGCGAAGCCGAATCGACGGCCGCACTCGAAGACGCCTTCGACACACTCGACGAAGCACGTGACATAGCAGCAGCTCGATCAGCGGTGTACCAACAGAGTCTCCGCAACTACCACAGCCGACGGCTACGCCCAAGGTCCTTCGTCGAAGGAGACCTAGTCTTGCGACTCAAGCAAGAGCGACCGAAGAAATTCGAGTCACCATGGGAAGGACCCTACATCATCACTAAAGTCATCCCAGGTGGCACCTATATCCTCAAGCACGTGGATTCCGGAGTCGCATACTCCAACCCACGGAACGTCGTGCAGCTGCGACGCTTCTACCCCTAGCTACCCCCTCTTTTACTTTCAATAAGGCTATTCAGCCAAGGCTACTCAGCCGAACAATGTACCTCCTCCCTTACGATATGAATAAAGCTAAGTGTCTCGCCCCAAAATCTTTCGATTATTATCTGCATTTTACTACATACTACAACACACTCGGGGGCTCCCTCTACCTCACAACTTCGTCGGCTGAGAAAAACGCGTGTACACCTGAGTAGCTGACCACGTCAGGCTAACGAAAAGGGCACGTATGCCAACAAAGCATCACATGCCACACAACAAGAAACCTTTACAATACTAAAGGGCTCAACATGCCCAGTCACATATATACAAATTTTACATCTATCTCTTTTACAGGTCCTAACTATTCTGCAGAATAGCCTGCGAACGCTGCTCAAACAAATCTACAATCCGCTCGGCATGCTGCCTTACAGCCGAATAATGCGGGCGCATATCCCACTCACCGCCATCCGGACGAGGAGGCGGCCCATCCGCTACAGCAGACATATCTACATCAGGACGATGCAAACGCACAAGGGAAAGCGCAGCCTTCACCCCCGCAACAAGCTGATGTCGAACCAATTCTTCAACACGTCGAACATTTCTAAACTTCGCCAGCAGGCCAGAAAGAGTCGACGGCGCGCCATCCAACGGAAACATTACATGCAAAACCGACGCCAACGAAGACTGCACCTAACGAAGCACCCGCGATACCTGGTGGACACGATCCTGCATTGTCGCAAGAACCATGGCACGATCACGGTCCATCCAGAAAAACCCGCCGGCCTCCATGTCCTGCTGGGTCAAGCAGTTAATCGGAATAGCAACACGCTCCTTTTCCTCCTTCGGAGCAAGGTTCGCACCTGCAATACTCACAAAGTAAGATGCAAGACCAACATGCGCATCCGAAGCAATGAGCAGCAGCTCGAAAAACTCACATTCAAGCTGTTGGGCCAGATGACGCAGCTCCCCCATCAAAGATTCCTCTCGGGAAGCGCCTCACTCCGCCTTCGACTTCCAAACATCAGCGTGGCCACACACTCCAAGTAATTCCCTCTCAAGACTACGGATGCGGTCTCGAAGAAACACAAGCTGTGACGCACCATCCAAAGATGGCCGCAGCTGCGCTGCAAACGAAGTGTCTACGGGAGCATCACACGAAGGATCCTAGAGTATAAGAAGACAACGATATGAACAAGCAGACAAATGAAGACAAAGCTCGGAAATTCATTATGTATAGCAAAAGCCACTACGTGGCGCAAGGATTGTTCACAGACGCAATTACAAAAGCTGAAGCAAAAACTATCCTACAACTACAACGCCTACGAAGCGGCACCCTGAGTAGCCTCGGAGCCGGACTGCCTCGCCTTGGCTTCTCCCAGCTGCCTTAGCGCATACTCGGCCAGCAGATCAATCAACTTCAGCCCGTAACGCTTACAACAAGCAGATTAGATGGCGAAGGCTACCTCGGACCCGTCAGCAGCCATCGGCATCCGGGAGGTGATCTGAGGAAGGTCCAGCTCCGCTCCAGACGCCAAGGCCATCGCCAGCCCAACGGACGCGCCGATGCCTTTCTGCTTGTGCTTGTACACCGCAGGTGCTTCGGCCGACAGCGCCTCCGCCAAGGCATCGACATCTTCAAGGGCCACGCCCTTGGGGACGAGCTCCTTGTAGAAGCGCCTGAGGACCTCCTTGGCTTTGGCAAGCGATCCGACAATGGTACCACAGCGGTCTTCGACCGCCGCAGCAGAATCATCCAGAGCACTACCTTGCTCTAGAGCACCACGATCAAACTCGATGCCCGCGGCATCTACAATAACAAAGGAATCAGCATAAATAAAAAGCAATGCAAGGAAAGGCAAGGAATCTGAAAAAATAAGACAGAGATACTCACCCGAAACAGCCTTGGCAGCCGCCATCAGCCTGCCGGCTACCTCTCTCTCGCGAGAAGCCGCAGCAGTGGCGAGCTGCTCCTCGCGTTCCATAGCCTCCTGCTGCAGACGCTCCCTAGCCTCGGCCACGTTGGCTAGCTCCAGCTCGAGGCACTCTTTCGCACCAACGGCGGCTTCAGCCTTTATCTTCGCCTGCCCAAGGCTCTTTTTGAGAGCATCGAGCTCACGGAGAGAAGTGTTGTGGTCCTCTACAGTCAGTAACACACCTATCAGATCGAAGAACAAAACACAAGAGGAAGCAGAAAGACAAAGTGGTAAACATACCTTGCAGTTGTTTGAAGTTGGCCTCCAATGCCAGGTGCTGCTACACCAGCTGATTGGCGCCTTGCACAAATGGCTGCAAAAAGAACTAATAGTCAAAAGAATGGCTCGAGGGCTACACCCAAAAAGAACGAGTAAAACGCTCGGGGGCTCCCCCCGAGACTCGAAAGAATAACAAACAACAAAACACCCAACAGACGCTCGGGGGCTCCCATCGAGGCGCGAAGAATCAATGATCAACAGATCATCCGAAAATGCTCGGGGGCTCCCCCTGCGGCCGAAAACGGAAATTACTTACATGAATAGACGGTGACTCCGAAGGTTCGCCTGCAGTTTTCTGAGGGACCACCACCAAAGCCTCCTGCGGAGAAGACCTCGGAGCAGTGCCCTCAGAGGTGGCCACCGTCTGAGGAGGAGGAAAAGGAACCTTCGACTCCCCCACCATCTCTCGTGCGCCATCGCTGGAGGAGCCGTCAGAGGAGTGCCTGCACAAGAAAAACGCCAGCCAAGGACAATAAAGCGAAATCGAATAATGGTACAAATAAACTGAGGAAGCTTACGAGTCAAGGTCGCTAAGATCAAAGACAGGAGGGGTCTTCCTGCCCTTCTTATCTTCCTTCTTTTCTTCCTTCTTCCGCTTCGCCGGCGGGTGCGGTGACACGGCACGCACAGGAATGGAAGGAATTGGAGAAGAAGATCCCCCTGCCCATCACTATGACACTCCAGGCATAGAGGGTTCCTAGGCATCGGCGGAGTCAAGGCATCCGACGATTCGCTGGAGCTCCTCGTCCGCTTGCGAGTGTGATCCTCACTCGACTTGTTCGCCCCTTCCGCCGGAGATCGGGCCGACGGCAGTTCGGACATGGAGTCCACCACCTCATTGTCCGGAGCATCCGGGAACACTTCGGGAAACGGAGGCGACATACCTGGCACCTTGAACTCCTGCGCAAAAAGAAGCAAAGTGGTCAGCAGACAAATAAATAACAAGCAAAACGCAGTCGAAAAATAGCGCTACGCGCATATCCAAGCTCTACACCTGCGGAACCGGACGAGAAGCGGAGAATGGAGAAGTCAAGGACCACCCTGGAAGATCCTCGCCAGCCTTGAACTTCAGTAGCGGGCGAAGAATCCCGTCAAGATCCCCCTTGGAGAACTCCTCATCCGAAACCCTAGTCGGATCATGATGACCCGAATAGAGAAACATCGGGTGCGCCCTAGCCTGTAGTGGCTGCACCCGGCGTTTGAGAAAAGTGCGGATGATATCCACACCATTCACCTCCTCCTCCGGAGTCAACTGGAGATCCTCCACCCGACGATAGAGCCCCTCTATCTCCGCTACCTCGCCATCCAAGATCTGGTTTTTCCATGACCTTTTCGGCTTGATTTTCTGGGAGGGGTCGAAAGGAGCAAGACCAAAATCCTGCCTAGCCACTGTGGAGTCGCGGATGTAAAACCATCGCCTCCGCCAGTACTGGATAGATTCGCACATGGAAAAGGAGAAGACAAGAAGATTGGATCGAAGGGAGATGATGCAACCCCCAATGGGATAAACACCATCAGAACCAGATTGCCTCTTCACGGAATAGAGTTTCCCGAAGAGGCCAAAGTGCGGCTCGATACCGAGCCAGCACTCGCAGAAAGTAATGAAACAAGCAATGTGAAGAAGAGAGTTGGGGGAAAGATGATGCAGCTGGATGCCGTAAAGGAAAAGCAGCCCACGAAGGAAATTGTGGACTAGAAAGGAAAAGCCCCAAAGAACAAAAGCGAGGAACATAACCCCAAACCCAGCGGGGGGACGGGGAATTACCTCATTACCAGGGAGCCTGACGGCCTCCCTATCCTGTGGGATCAAGCCCCGCTCACGGAGCTTGCGGAGATCACCCTCCCGCGTCTCCGATCATCGCCAGCCACCGTCGGTGACACGGGCGACAGTGGAACCTTTCTTGCCACCAGCAGCGCTGGTGCCAACCGCGGAAGAAGACTTCTTGGGCTTCCCCATCGTGGTGCAGCGGCGCCGGCGACGAGAACGAAGGATCAACGAAGGAAATGTTCGAGGAAATTCCAGCGCGCAGCGAGAAAGCTCAGAGAAGATGGGAGCAGTGAAACACAAATGTCTGCGGTGAAAACAGATTAACTTTTCCCCAATGATTATAAGGACGAAGACGATGCACGACGACCGTCCATCGGGAAGACCTAGAGCCAACTACAAGATCTGACCGTCCACGTGTCAGCCCGGCAGTGAACCGTCGCTCACACGCCGTCCACTACGCGCGGAAATCAAGGCGACGCCGTAATTATCTCCACGCCGCGCGTGACCGGTCAATTCAAGGTCAGAAGGTGGGACCCATGTTCGTCCAGTCACGTCATCTCTGGCGCAGAAGGCGCTTGAGGTCACCGATCGTCAGCACTGACATCATCAAAAGCTATACTGGCAAAAGCCACAATTCTTCGGCTGCAAAGCTAAGAGTACTCACTCGAATCTACGATTCGACTAACTACTCAGGGGCTACTCCTATCAGGAGCACTGGCCGCGCACACGACAATGAACAAAAACCACAACACTAACCTATTTTTCTTCGAGTCCTACGTCGAGTCTGCGACTCCACTACGGACTCGGGGGCTACTCCCATAGGGAGCGTGGATTCAAGCGTCCGAAAAATTTGTGTCCTACGGACCTGAAGCTGAACAACGGCTGGATTAAAGTCTCTGCTCGAGTCTACGACTCGAACAGACACTCGGGGGCTACTCCCATAGGGAGCGCTGGTCGCGCACCCTATGAATTCTTCGACTGTGATCCTTCGGATCAGTATACAAAACTTTTTCGGCAACTTTGCCCTAATTAAACGCTAAGTGAGCAATGTTCTCCTTGGCCACCCGAAACACCTCCGCGGTGATAAACATTCGGATGCTGTGTCTGCGACGCAAAGATAAGACCTACCGATATCATATGATGGCCTGGCAACACACACGACTGCGCTCTGCTAGTAAGAATCCATGCCAGCAGGCGCGATGAAAAATCCCGATGGACGCGTTGGGTACATCATTTAAATTTTCTGGAATTCCACTCCTATAAGACCTCCGCGGCCTGAGTCGAATTACGCCAGCATCTGTTCCGGATTCGAGTCGAGGGACTCGAATCTGAAGAAGATCGTGTTGTTTTGTCCTAAGACAGTTAACTGACCCTGATCCATCGGGAGAGTCAGGCACACGCATCAACAATCCCTACACATTCTCTTGAAAGACAGAGTTGCACCCGAAGGATTAAAGAGTCCTCAGCCGAATCTACGATTCGACTGAACACTCGGGGGCTACTGACATGGTTATACCCCGCGGGTACACGACTTCAGCATACCTAGTCCAGCCCAAGGAAGTCCCATGACAAAAATACGTTGGCCCATGAAGACTTTTGGGTGGCCAGGGCCCAGGATGCCCTCGGATCCTTGGAGAACAAGACTAGAGTAGATAGAAAATTCAAAGGGGTAAACCCTAAACCTATAACCGACTCGATCTGTGCCTGGGACCTGCCTGCCTCTATATAAAGGCCAGGAGGGCACGTCGAGGAGGATGTCATCTCATAACCTCTCGCATACACACCTCCACGCCAGATTGCATTGCGCACCCCTGAAACCTTCAGTTCCACCATAATCAGAGCAGACAAGCAGGAGTAGGATTTTCCCTCCGGGGGCCTGAACCTGGGTAAACCTCGTGTCCCCGTGTTGCTTGTTTGCTAACCGTTCCGCGATCTCCAGCATCCCCATCTTCTCCAAAACCCAAGTCCATAACAATGGGCATTGACGAGATTAAACCTCGTCAATGTCCTTGTTCAAACTTCATTGTTTTGAGGCCCAACCTAAGATCCAAGCCAATCACTGCCTTCTCCGTGACCCCGCATGTCTCCTTGGTGTATGCCAGCCCACCTATTGAATTACGGCTATTGGCAATACAGACCGTTCAGACGCCGGACCTATCATGGGACGTTGAGGGCTGCCACCCATATGATGCATATCCTCTACGAATTACCAATTAATATGCACGCTACGAGTGATAACAGCCACGACCTGCACATCCGGCTCCATGCGAGAGGGAAAAGATACATCTAACTTCTCCGTCCCATTCTAAATCTCATGGTCAACGCGTAATATATGACACAAGAATCACTGGTGACATTGGTTGTTAAGTCCTAGATAATATGTTCCTTTACCACCGGAACTTTCATAGTAGGTTATTACCTCATGGTAAATAACCTATAATCACATTATTATGAAAATAGTGTTTTCGGACCTTTTTCAAATGCAGGTGATAACAACACTAGATTTGCAAAATACTTTTAACATGTAGGTATTATTTTTGTGATCATTTTGGTATATTACATTTATTTTTGTGATTTAGAAATAATAAGATATGATTTTTATAAGATTTACTACTTTATAAATACTTAATAACTAATAAATATTTAATTAAGTGAAAAATAGTGCATGATTATAGTTCTTATTTTTCTAAGATTTTTTGGTATATTATTTATATTTTTAACATTTACAATTATTAAAATATGAATTATCAAAGTTTTATTACTTATAAAATCTTTAAAATAATAATTATTTAAATTCTTAACATAATAATATTTGATATGGTTTGAAGTTATAAATTTTATTTTTCTAAAGTTTTTCATATATTACATGTATTTTTCTGAATTACAAAACTAAAGATATTAATTTTACAAGGTTTAATCATTTTGTGAATTTTTTAATTAAATAACTAAATGTGTTTATTAGGTAATGCTGATGTCAGCATGAAGTGAGGTGTTTTTCTCACCAAAAATAATCCTACCCAGTCACTGACTGGTGGGACCTTTGCCATGTCATATCTAAGGTTTTTATTTATTATAGAAATGAATAACTCAACTTATGAAATGATAAAATGATATATGACATCAGCGTGATGTCACACTGACATCGTCCAAGGATGATCCTCAGATCGTGAGTTGATCCATGGATTGAGGGCATGCGTGCACGCGGTTTTTGTCCCGTTCGAATCAGCGGGATGCGAGAAGCCAAATAGTGGCGGCGCGGCTGGTTTTTGCTCGCCGGAGATGGCAGCACGACGACGGCTAGTGACGGTGGTGGCAGGTGGTCGTGGGGATCGCGATTAAACACGCAAGGAAAATCTACGAAGGGCATTCGCATGAGGATCTCACCAGGAGTGCGAGGAAAGGCTTGGCGAAGTCGGAGGTGGTCGGAATCGGCGATTATTGACGATGACCGGCGACGGTGGTTGTCGGGGTAGGGTCGATGCGACCGATTAAGAGCTCTTCTACTCGATTCCTTCTTTCTGGAGATGCTATCCACCTTGACAAAGCTTGTGGCATGCTCGGATAGTCGTGGGGTGGTCGTTAACGGCGGCGGCAAACAACTCCGGCGAGCTAGGTTCCCAGACAGAGGAGGAAATGGGTAAATAGAGTTCTCTGGCACTGAGTGAGAGGGAATGGAGAGATAAGGACGAGAGGGACGTGCTCAGCGGGTCTTATCCTTGCTCTTGGTGACGACGGGCATCACGACGCGGTGGGAATCGACGGCGGTCGGAGCGCCAGGCAGCTGCTTCGCCGGTGTTGCCTTCTGGCGAGAGGAAGAAGAAAGAAAACAAACGAAAAGGTACGTGGGCCGGTATTGGGCCGAATTGGGCTGAAGCGGAGCGAGCGGGAAGGGTTGGCTGCAGATCGCGAGCGACGAATAAGTGAGAGGGGTAACGGGTCGTGGGCTAGATCTGATTCCTCTATTATTATTTTCTTTCTATTTGTTTTTCTTTTTCGATTTCTATTATCTATTTTCTTTTCTAACCTTTTTATTTAAGCAATAACTTTGACTTATCTTTATGGAATTCCTTTGCTAATACTTGCAGCAATGATAAATGGTATTTAAAATCATTTTGTGAGTTTTTATTATATAGTGCTATAGTTTCTTTATTTTCTTTATACATAACTTTTCCTATTATTATTTGTAAGGCTTTTGATATGAATTTAGTTGAGCTAAAATTCATAAACTTATTATAGAATGCATTACTATTAACTCATGGGATTTGATTCTCATTACTCACAATATTTAGGAGATTTTTATATGGTGATCCTTTATTTTTATTTGATAAATAGAGTTCTAGGGAATTAATATGATTAATATTATTCCCATGAATCAAGGAAATAGCAATGGATATATTTTATTATAACTAATATAGGAGTTAGGTTTTTAGGGATTTGTTAATCATATTATACCCTTATAGAATGATTTTTTATTTCATCCTAATGAATGTAATGATGATGGTTTAAGGTAGCTAAATATATGCAAAGCATGTATCCATCTTTATTATTATATAACAATCATTATATAAGAGAATTTAATTATTAGGGTTCTCATGATGGTGAATTCTATTATTCAAAACCTACTAACAGGTGAATCCTAACCACCCTTCTTATTTAAAATATGCATAGTTGTTTTCTGGAATTAGCTATTCATTACTTGCTTAAGTGTGATTACTATATGGATATAATATTGGGGATAATGGTTTATAACAATTTCCAATTATGTGATACATATGATTTAAAGGTTTGAAAGTGTCAAAGATATACTTGAGTGATTTGCTACAGGAAATTATTCCTATAAATCTTTGTGGAAATAAGATGATAGATCAATCAGATGAAATGGATATTATGTTTGGTTAAATATTTAGGGTTTAGTGTTTACCAAGGATTCCTATCTTCCATACTTCATAATTCTAGACTTCTGATTAAGGAATTCCTTTCCTAGATATATTACTTCTTCCTATCCATCATCATGTGTTAACATGATGAGCTTTACTTCACAAGAATCTTCTTATCCACCCTTTATTCTTATAAATCCATTTATAAATGCAATGAGCTTGACATTAAAGATTTTCATAACCTTCTCATAAAAATAACTCTCATCACTAGAGTACTTCTTCCGATTCTAATTCCACTTGAATAATCACCTTCTTACTTTTCAGATTACTTTGTAACCTCTCTTACAAATCTCAGAAGCTTGTCACTGAAGCCTTTCATAATCTTCACATATCTTTACTTGGTTATATCAACTACTCTACTGCTGATAATCTCCAATTCAGCAAGTAGTTACTTCTAACTCCATTCATACTCTTAATCATTCATCACTAATATTACTCTAATGGATGTATATATCAAATTTTACTTTCCTCCAAAGCTTACTATCTTTTTAAGAGAAATAACACTACTTCAATAACTCCATGCTACTCTAGATTTAGCTTAATCATACTATCTTATATCTACTTAACTCCAGTATCTTATATTCAAACTTCACATCATACCATGGTGACTTATCATGGCTATGTTGGATTATAATTATCTTCTTTTTATCTCTATTGGATTAAGAGATATTATTCATTGACTATACCTACTTTATTCAGTATGATTTCCTCCAATCACTCCCATCCTATAGATGATATATAAAACTAGCATAACCACTCACCTCTTCTTACTTATTTCTTTATAGGACTTAAGTGAATGCTATGATAAGGACAAGAGTTGATAGATCAAGAATTGATAATTAAGAATTGGTGAATCAATAGTTGATTACTCAACATTGATGAACAACAGATATTCATATCAGATTCATTAGAAATGATAAAGATTGATACGGAAAGAAAGATATATGGTGAATGATCTTGACTTGGTTTCTTTCCTACTCACTTTCACTAAAGAGTTCAGGTCAGGTATTATCATGATACTCATGGTATAAGTAGATGAGTTTAAGATAGATCAAGATTTAGTTATTCCATTCGTATTACTTAAGTTATGTTTATAACTTGGTATTCATGAGTGTGTAATGAATACTAGGATATGATTACTTAAGGATCAAATATAAACCATTAAGTAATATATTAGTGTTAACTTTTATTACATTCGATCTACCCTTAGATCAAATCTCCCTTACCCAAAATAAGGTTTTAGCAAAGGTCATATTGAAACTTATCGCAGTTGACTTGATGATCTACTTCAACTCCATCAATTGAGAGAAGCTTCAATCACTTTGACAAGTTTTGTTCAAAAGCACGAAAATTATTCGGATTTTCTATGCATGAATGCAATGCACACACCTGGGTTCAGCTTATTTCTAAGCTCTAATGCTGGGATGTTAGAAGGCCGCTGTGCTGCGTGGCTGGCTGGAGCGTGCCACGGAGCTGCTGCGTGCTACCGGGGCGCCGTCTGTGCCGCAGAGGATGGACTCTCCACCGCGGTCTCCTGCTGCTGTGGATGTCAGCCCTGCCTGCATCAACTCGGAATTGCTGGCTTCGGTTGCGGGCTCGCAGGCCTCGGGTGCTCGCAAGGGCGAGAGCAATGGCTTGGAGGACGCCGAGGAGGAGGCTTCTGCTGCCGGTCGCCTTCTCAAAAGGCTCTCCATCACGCCAAGGAACGAAGCCTGGAACGTCGACGCATCCATCTCGACGATGCCGGGGGCCACGCAGCTGCGGGATATGGTCATCATCCAAGAGGACGCCGGTTCTGAGTAGGAGCCACTGCTGAGCTCTCCGATGGCCACGATGAGCAAGGAGCCTCCGCTCACTGCCGAGGTGCTGCTTGATCGAGCAGTGTAAGAGGAGGCCAGCCCTCTACAATGGTTCCTGGGTTCGATCACGAATCCGGTCCCGCCACCACTCATCCCCTCCTTGCCGACACGCACGGCCAAGAATAAGGCTGCGGCGCTGTTGAGCTCGACGAGGCGCAGCGGCCGTATTGCAATCAAGAAAAAAGCCAGACTTCTCAGCGACGGGACTGATGCCGTGCAAGAGCTGATCGCCCGTGTCTGCGGCATTCTAAGCCCGGAGGACGACTTCGACGACGACTCACGCGCATCATACAAGAACCTCTTCCTGCGTGCGCTGCTAGCGACGGCTGCCATCCAGGCCATGGAAGCACTCATAAAGAAGGTCCAGAAACTGAAGAAAAAGAAGGGCCCGACCAAGAGCAAGGCAACACCCGTGTCCACTATTGCTAATGTGTAGCACCCTATGTTTACTTTGCTGCTGTGGGCAGCCGCTACTCGTAACCCACAATTCGGCCTGTACCGCTTCTCTTCACGACTTGGTAGTCAACGCCTTCAAAGATCGTCGCTTTCTGAAGAACAATGCTTTTATTCATCATGCCGCTGCATCATCGAGAAAGCCTGTCACTTCCCAGTTTGTAGTGCTGTCTACTGCTACACGTGATGTTGAGTTTGATTAATGTCTCAAAAAAACGTCAACCTCCTGAACTGGAACCCTCGGGGGCTCAATAGCATCGCTCGACTTGATGTGGTCCACGACATCGCTAGAGACTCCCATGCCTCCATCGTTTGCCTTCAGGAAACCAAGCTCGACCTTGTTGACAACGCCATTATCATAGCCATGCTAGGGCCAAACTTCTCGAACAACTTCGCCTGCCTGCCGGCCACGGGCACCAAGGGTGGAATCATCATCGCGGCCTCTAGAGCCTTCTTCACCCTGTCCGCCCCCCATTCCACGGACAACACTTTGTCTGTCACGATCACGATGCTTGAGGATGGATCTAGTTGGTCCCTCACTTGTGTCTACGCACCCCAAGGCAATCAGGAGCTGCGGGACCTCAAGCCCTTCATCCACAGCGAATGGCTCCTGGTGGGCGACTTCAACTTAATTACGAAGGCCTCTGACAAAAATAATCTCAACATCAATCACAGTCTAATTCGCAAGTTTCGGGAGGCCCGTGACTTCCTTCAGCTCAAAGATCTGTGTTTGGTTGGTAGACGATTCACTTGGTCTAACGCCCAGAATAACCCGGTCCTCTCAAAGATCGACCATGTTTTCCTCTCGGACGAATGGGACACGCTTTTTCCGGATGCGCATCTCCAAGCGATCACATCGGCATGCTCGGACCATGCCCCGCTGCTCCTGTAAGGTTGTGTTTCCTCTAATAGGAAACCATCGTTCAAATTCGAAGAGTTCTGGTTGCGCATGCATGGATTCAAAGAAGCTGTCACGGAAGCTTGGAGCAAGGATGTTCTTGACTTGGACCCCATCCGAAGAATTCACACCAAGCTTTCGCGCACCGCAAAAGCCCTAAAGATTTGGCAACGCCAATGTGTTGGAGTGTTGAGGAAGCAGATCGCTCTGGCCAAGGAGATCATTTGGCAAATCGACTTGGCCGAAGAGGCAAGGCTGCTCTCAGATGAGGAAATAGAGCTGCGCTGACGTCTGAAATCCTCCTATGTGGGCCTCCTCGCCATCCAAAAAATCAAGATTCGACAAAGATCAAGGCTCAACTGGATTCGCTTAGGAGATGCCAATACGAAGCTTTTCCACGCTAGGGAAAATGGACAGAGGAGAAAAGTCTACATCCAATCCCTCGTCACGGCCTCGGGTACGGCTATCCTGGAAAATGATAAGGAAGACGCTCCGCTACACCATTTCAAAAGCCATCTTGGTTCACCATCCGCGAGACAGGCCTGCCTGGATTGGGAAGGTCTAGGTTATGTCCCGCACGACCTTTCTGACTTGAACGCCCCTTTCACGCACGAGGAGATCAAGGACGCGGTCTTCTCCTTGCCCTTGGTTAAAGCACCCGGGCCCGATGGTTTTATTAGAGCCTTCTTCAAATCTTGCTGGGACATCATCAAGAATGATGTCACCAACGCAATAATCCATATGTCGCAGCTTCGTACAAGCTGCGTCCACCTCATCAACTCGGCCAACATCATCATCATTCCTAAGAAAAATGTGGCGACGACGGTGGGCGACTACAGACCGATTAGCCTCATCCACAGCCTTTCGAAGATTTTCTCCAAGATTCTGGCTAATCGGTTGGCCCCTATCCTCCCTGACATCGTCTCCAATTGTCAGAGTGCTTTCGTCAAGAAAAGGAGTATTCATGACAATTTCATGCACGTGCAAAATCTCATCAAAGAGCTACAATCCTCAAAAACTATGGGCCTTTTCCTCAAACTGGACATCTCCAAAGCCTTTGACTCTGTGGGGTGGGCATACCTTATCGAGGTGCTGACGGCCATCGGCTTTGGTACCTTGTGGCGAGACTAGATATGCCTCACCCTTGCTTCTTCCTCCTCGCGTGTCCTCCTAAATGGGGACCCTGGCACGGCCTTTTGGCACAAGAGGGGGCTTAGACAAGGCGACCCGCTTTCTCCCATGCTCTTCATCCTGGCCATCGATCCCTTGCAGCGCATCTTTGCCAAGGCTGCCCTCTGCGGGATTCTTACGCCTATTCGCTCCCGCACGGTTAGATGCAGAATTTCGTTGTATGCCGACGATGCCGGAGTCTTCGTCACGCCAATCAAAGAAGAGTTGGCTGCCGTAAAATCCATTTTGGACTGCTTCGGCAAGGCAAGCGGCCTCGTAACAAATGTGGATAAATCGGAGATCTTCCCGGTGCAATGTGGGGAAATAGACCTCGACGACGTGCTCACCGCTTTTCCTGCAAAGCTGGAAAGTTTCCCTGGAAAGTATTTAGGTCTACCTCTTGACTTTCGGCATCTGCGCAAAGTCGACTTCCAGCCTCTTTTCGACAAGATCGCTGGGAAGATTCCTGGATGGTACGGAAAGAACATAGCGCGCCCTAGGAGAATCGCTCTGGACAAATCGGTCCTGATGGCCACGGCGGTCTACCACTCCACGGCCATTCCGCTCACTAAATGGGCACGCAACCAGATCACCAAGATTGCAAGGAACTTTGTTTGGGCGGGAGACGAAGGGGAGCATGCCGCGCAGTAAAAAGTGCTTGTCAACTGGAAGACTGTCTGCAGGCCAAAAGCCTTGGGTGGCCTTGGAATGACGGATCTTGCTCGCTCTGGGAGAGCGCTGAGACTCCGATGGCCTTGGCTACAATGGACCGACCCCTCGCGCACTTGGGCAGGATCGTAGCTGCCCTGTAGCCCGGCTGATATGGACCTTTTCCGGGATTGCACGAAGATAACCCTTGGGAACGGCGAATTGGCCTCCTTCTGGCACGACAACTGGTGCGGTCGGGGGTCGATAAAGCAGTGGGCTCCCGACCTCTACAACATCACCTCTAGGAAATCGAGATCGGTGGCAAAGGAGTTCTCCCTGGATAACTGGATCCGATCGGTTGCTAGGCTTCGCACCCCCATCCAGCTGTCTCAATACTTTGAAGTCTGGGACACCGTCCAGAACATTCAGCTTCAACCTCTCCTTCAATATTCCATCAGGTGGACCCTGACCATCGATGGTGTTTACACTGCCAGCTCGGCCTACCATGCTCAGTTCAATGGATGCTTCCCCAAATTCAAGGCGCAAAAAATTTGGTCTGCCCACGCTGAGCCGAAATGCAAGCTCTTCTCCTGGCTGGCCCTCCACGGGAAACTCCTCACTGCCGACATGTTGACCATCAGAGGATGGCCCAATGACCCTACCTGCAATCTTTGTGGCTCGGCCCCCGAAACGGCTCTACATCTCTGCAAAGACTGCCCCTTCACGACCGCGGTGTGGACTACAACTCAATCATGGGATAATGATGCCACGGGAAGTCACGGACAATCCTTCCCCTCCTTCTCCGAGTGGTGGGACGACCTGATTGAGGGGAAACCTAAATCCGAGCAAAACCGCCTTAGCGGTCGCATGCTGTATGTGATGTGGAATGCATGAAAAGAGCGCAATAGACGAATCTTCACGGGTCAGCGAATGACCTACGTCGAGGTGGCTTCGATTGCTAGAGACGACATTCACCAACATTTGGCGGCCTATGCGTCGGAGGGGGGGGGGCAGGCTATCCCAGCTGAACCTGATTAGTTTCTTTCCCATTTTGGTTGGAGCTTGCGGTGGTTTTAGCATGTGTAGAGGTCCCAACCCAATAAGTTAGGTTCCTCCTGTGTTTTACAATGCTAGTCCCTGGATCAATAGCTAGCATCCACAGTTAAGATGTAATATCAAGATACAAAGGTCATATTATAACTTTATAACGAGGAATAACATAATTCTATTACATCATACATAGCTCATTTGGCTATTACATTACATTGCAGCGGAATAACTATAGTCATGGGTCCTTCATCTTCAAAGTGCCACAGGCAGATGTTGGTTGTAGACTTTGTAGTCCTAGTCAATCAAACAATCTTCATTTAAAAAAAACAATCAACCTGCAACATTACAAGTTACAGCCACAAGGGTCAATACATTTTGAATTGTATTGGCAAGCTTCACTTCTATGTATAATATGAGTGGATCCTATCATTATATGCATGTTTGGCTAAGTAGAGTTTAAGGCTTATTTGCATAAAGCAATATTTTATCCTATCTTTTCAAAAGGGTTTTAAAGTCCTTTGTCAAATTTCTTTTCCAAGTTCCTTGAACTCCTTGGTAGAAACTCAAGTGTTCAAATCCTTGTCAAAATCTCTTGAGCACCTTGGTAACCCCAAGTGCAACAAGTTTTATCAAAACTCATGAGTTCCTTGGTAACCCCAAGTACATCATGCTCTTGAGCACCTTGGTAACCCCAAGTGCAACAAGTTTAACAAAATCTCTTTGAATTCCTTGGTAGACACACAAGGGCATCAAGTTTTTTTTTATTAGAAGTTGGAATGTCGAGATCTCCCATAGTTCAAACTTTAGTTGCTCAGTATTGTCCATAACCGGGGACACGACTAAGTACTTAGATTTTGTTTACTTCTGCAGAAGGAGTACACTTTACCCACATGTCACAATCCCATCCTTTTGCCACCAGTGGCCTACTGGATTAGTGCTCACCAAGATGGAGTACTGGCAGATTGAGAATGTGACGAAGTCTTTCCAAAAGGTCCTCCCATACATCATTGCTAGCTTTGTCTTCAGCCCCCATGAAGCATTCCAGATCCCCATGTCCAGTAACTAAAGACAATGTATGGGTCTTCCTAATGTAATTGACTAAGCCAGAGCCATAATAGCATATGGTTGCACACGAAAGCCACAATTGGAGAAGCATGTTTGATCTCTAAGTTTCCTAGGTGGTTTTCTTTTGGAGCACAACACAAAGTGATTGCCATAGACATGGTTCCTTTTGTTGCCACCTTCTCCAAATCTTCAAGTATCCTCCACCTAGGTGGTTCATTGAGTCCTTGTTTTATTATGTAAAACACAAGTCCTTTTCTCAACCTTTGTAAAATCTCAACATGTATCTCTTTTCAAAACATAGCATGGCTAAGCATGTACAACTTCAATATTTTCACTAAGGAATGTGTAGGGAATCCTATTAGGATTTAGCATAGCATAAGTATAAAATATCTTTTCAGGCATGTTTTCAAAAATCCACTAAGTATATAATGAAAATAGTAGGACTTTAGATGATAGTGTAACTTGCCTTTTGGTAGGGAATGTGGGTTCACTCCTTGATCTTGATAGTTTCACACTTTGCTAATTTCACTACAAGTCAATCAAGCAAATCACCAAATCAACTAACATTCCAAACCAAGGTTAAACAAACAATTTCACACACATAGCAATGGAGTCTAAGTCATGCAAAGGGGGTTCTTTTGCAAGGTTGGTCTCTACTAGGTTTATAAACTTTGTAAGGCCCAAATTGGTCATTTACCAAAATGGCAAAGTCATTTGCAGTTGGGTTTTATCTTAAGACCATTTTAAAATTCATTCATCATTTTATGTGGTGAAAATTATTCTTATCAAAGCAAAACTTTAGGTTTTTCACCAAGTGAGTTGCCCTTGGCAAGGCTTGGTGTTTTGGGTCAGTAAGTTTGGTTCAAAACATTTTCCCAAAGTTTTCCTTGCAAAAACATTTCCATAATAAAATCAATGAGTTTATGTGGTTAGAAAATGGCTAAGTTAAATAATTCAACCTATATTTTACCAAAATTCATTTTTAACCCCAAGGGTTGGTTCCTAGGGTCAGTATGGTCACTAAAAACCATTTTGCAAAAGATTTAATCCTAAATTCAAATTTAAACAATTTTTCTACTCTAAACAAGCTCACAAAAGGATCTGCAATTTCAAACAAGCTAACAGATACTATTTTCGAAACTAAGGCCACAGTTGGCTAGGGCTTGTTCTCCTGAATCCAATGACATAAAATTTGCAATTTTTGGACGTGTGGTTTGAAAGTTACAAGGGTTTGAAGTTTGCAAATAAATCTGTTTTCAAATTTCTTTTAAAACGAGTTAGGTGACACGCGGCGTGTTTTAACTGGATGGTACCGGTTCGGGTGGATCGATCTCTCTGGATCGTTGGATCTAAGTGGAATCGCACGGCGCTGGTTGCTCGATACCCCTTTGCCCACTTTCTTTCCTATACGTTAGATCTAAATCTAACGGTTACTAGCATGCTTGCCAAATTCCGGCGGCACTCGGTGGCTGCGCGCGGCGGCGACGGTCTGGTTGTGGCTATCGGCGGTTCTAGGAAGCAAGGTACGAAGTGAGAACGCTCACCGTGATCGCGAGGCCGAAGTGTTGCTCGGGGCGTGATCGGTTGGTCGCGGGGCGCTCAGGGTCTGCAGTAATTCCTCGCCGGAGTGGAGGTCGGCGTCGGGTGGTTCTGTCCGCGGTCGAGGGCGACGCTATAGATCATCCCGAAGCAAAGCAACGATGCGGTTAGATGCAGAAAGGTGTGGCGAGTGCGGGAGTGTGAACGAGGAGGCGCGGGGCGCTCAGATACTACCTGTGGGTTTCGCCGGAGATGAAGCAGACGGTGGCGACGGTGGTCGTTGTCGAGGGCGAGGTTACAGGGTACCCGCGGTTGAGTTTGATGCACTATCAGATGTGCCTGAGAGTGGGGAAGCTGTGAGTTTGGTCGGGGAGGCTCGGGAAGGTGTGGCTTGGCCGGAATCGACAGAGGAAGCTCGTCGGAGCGGCGGCGGTATAGAGAGAATTGGAGGCAGCCTAGGGGCAGAGAGGAGGAGTGGTCTGGGGGAAAAGAAGGAGGGGGTGCTGGCGCTTAATAGCGTGAATTCACGGCGAGGTTTAAGGCGCGGCATCACTGCAAATTGATCGCGGCTTTGAATGGCAGCAATGGCAGCGAGGGAGGAGGCGTGGTCTGCGGTTGGGGAAGAAGAGGGACGAGGCGGTGGGGTCCTCTAGTCAGTGGAAAAGGAAGTGTGAGGGAGGTCCACCTGTCAGCTGCTTAGCGGGTCTGGAAATGAGTAGAAAACGCTTCGTCGTGGGAGAGGGGAGCTGGGCTGGCTTGCTGGGCCTTGTTGGGCTTCTGGGTTGGGTCGCCCTCTTTATTTTTATTTTTTTCTGTTTCTGATTCCTTTTCTTTTTCTATTTCTATTTTGCTGTTTTGGTTTTCAAATAATCAAACAAGTTTCAATTAAATTCAAACAACACCCAAACTTTGTAAATTTGACTTGGTTCTGTTCAGTAGCCTGAACCTAAATCTAAAATCCATAATTTTTAAATAATAAAGTCCATTATTAATTAATTAAATGCCCATTGCTAATTAATCAAATTAGGATTTGATTTATTTCAAACTCAATTTAAATCCATATATTTTCCAAAACCAGAATAGTGGGTTGTATTTGAAGTAAGGTATATTTAGAAAGCTTTGTTTAAAATAACTAACAATTTTGTTAAAGGCTCCATTTATAATTTAAATAAATGGATCATGGTTTATTTTTAGAATAGGGTTTGATATTAATAAAATCCCCATTTGAAATCCAAATATTTTCAAAACTCAAACAATAGGTTTTATTTGGAAATAAATAATATTTGGAAAATTTGTTTAAAACAAAATAACATTTTATTTTAGAGTCCATTAAATAAAATAGACTTTCATTATTAATTCAACTAGGGTTTGTTTTATTGAGAATGTTTATTTTAAAATCTAAAATAAAGTTAAAACACTTTAGTAGGTTATGAACATCAATTATTTGAGAAAACTTATTTTAAATATTTTAATAAGTTTTGATGTTTAAATTTTAAATTGGTAAAACCTTTTATCTAAATAAAGTTGGATATTAAATCCCTATTACTTTATTTAAATTAACCTTTGCTATTTTTATTCAAATCAAATGTTTTAAATCCAAAGCTTGTCCAAGGTTTAATTTGGCTTTATAAAATAATCTTTATTTATAAATCCATCTTTTCTTTTGAATACCAAATCTTTTATTTTAGAAGATCCAAAATATTATTTCCAAAATATTTTGTTTTCCTTTATTTAAAATGTTTATCTTTTTAAATCCCTTTAGGATTTTATTTAATTCAAATGGGTTTGATGTTCCAATTGAATTCAAAAAGTTTCTTCTGGCTCTGAAAATCAAACAAAGTTTTATTTTATTCATTTATTTTCACATTACAAGATTTGGAAAATCTTGGGATGTGACAGGCTACCACCCTTAAAATGAATCTCGTCCCGAGATTTGGGGAGGCTAGGGTTGCAAGTAAGTTCAAAACAACTAGGGTACTACCACCCTTAAAAAAAAATTCAAACAAAATTACATATTGGCCTTCTTGGGTCCTGGAAAACTTCTCTAAGCAAACTTTTGCTTTACTTCCACACTTGACTCATGGGCCAAGGTTGAGTTTCTCCATAGGCTTGTTCAACTTGTTTTTCATCCTTTCTAGACAGTTGCTTGCATAATGTCCTGGATTCTTGCAGTTGAAACAATGAATGTCCTTGAGTTCTTTGCGTTGCTCTTGTGGGCAAGTTGCTACATAGTGGCCTGGTTCTTTGCAGTTGTTGCACCACACTTGGTCAATCTCTTTATTCTTCTTGTTCTCTGGGCATCCACTATAGTAGTGTCCCATTTCCTTACATTTACGACATTGCACAAGGCTCATGTCATGCTTGGGCTTCTTGATTTTCCTTGATCCTTTGAATTGGGTTGTCTTGTTTGGATGTAGGAGTGGTCCTTTTCCTTTGGTAGACTTGGATCCTTCTTGTTTCCTTTGTTCCACCATGGCATAGATAGGACATAGACCTGGAGTATGATCACTTCCTTCACACAGGTAGCAGGTAGCTTGAGAGGTAGGACATTGTCCAACAGGATGATCTTCTTCACAATTGGGGCATTGTCCTTCATGCTCCTTGGAAGTATGATCCTTGTCTCCACAAATAATACAAGCTGGGGCTCCATCTAGGATAACATTTTTGTCATCCTTGTTATCATAAACTCTCTTGGGATAGTTTTCTTCCATGCTGATCATTTGATTAGTCACCTTAAGCATCAATTGGGATTGTTCCTCCAAAAACCTTTGTAGAGCTGGATCTTTATCACTATTGTTGACTATGAACTGAGCTGTCAGTTGGTTCAACTGGTGTTGGGTTGCTATGAGTTCTTTCATGCTATCATCTTGGTTGGTGTTGGTGTCATCAACCTTGGAGTCCTTTGGAGTAGTCATCTGTTTGGGTTTGAAGGGAGTTTAGAATAGACAAGATATTTCTAAGGAATTATTTCTAATCACACACATCACAACTCACACAAACAATGTGCAAGCATTCACAAACAACCTTTCACTCAACCACAAAGTTCAAGCACATTTTTAGGCAACAAAATATTTTTGTTTACACCACATAAGCTGGTGTGTTTGACTTAACTATAAATGGTGGTCCATCTACATGGTTCACTTGTGATCTTTCCATCCTTCTTGGTTGCTTCTTCTTTCTTGGCTCATGGTTTCCTTGAGAAAAACTTTTGGTTACCATACTTCAAATTGTTGATGGTTCCTTCTTATTTTGCATTCCCTCAGTCTCTAAATCTTGAGTAGGATTTCCTTGTTTCACTTGTAATCCTTAGTGGTTTCCAAGTTGGAAGTCCTTGGTGAATATGCTGAAGATGTTGAAGTCATTAGAGCTGAAGATGTTGAAGTCTTTAGAGTTGAAGATATCCTTTGCATATGGTGTAGTCTTTGGTCATGGATAGGTTTTTCCATCAAGTTGAAGTAGAAGAGGTGTAGAGTTAAAACTAAAAGTGGTTGAGGAAAGAGTTTACAAGTGTTTTTGTAAATAAGTTTTTGGAACAAATACACTCCTATTTTTCTAAGGGTTTTTGTCCAATCCTAGGGTTTACAAATCCTACAGGCAACACAATGCTCTGATACCATCTGTAGAGGTCCCAACCCAATAAGTTAGGTTCCTCCTGTGTTTTACAATGCTAGTCCCTGGATCAATAGCTAGCATCCACAGTTAAGATGTAATATCAAGATACAAAGGTCATATTATAACTTTATAACCAGGAATAACATAATTCTATTACATCATACATAGCTCATTTGGCTATTACATTACATTGCAGCGGAATAACTATAGTCATGGGTCCTTCATCTTCAAAGTGCCACAGGCAGATGTTGGTTGTAGACTTTGTAGTCCTAGTCAATCAAACAATCTTCATTTAAAAAAAACAATCAACCTGCAACATTACAAGTTACAGCCACAAGGGTCAATACATTTTGAATTGTATTGGCAAGCTTCACTTCTATGTATAATATGAGTGGATCCTATCATTATATGCATGTTTGGCTAAATAGAGTTTAAGGCTTATTTGCATAAAGCAATATTTTATCCTATCTTTTCAAAAGGGTTTTAAAGTCCTTTGTCAAATTTCTTTTCCAAGTTCCTTGAACTCCTTGGTAGAAACTCAAGTGTTCAAATCCTTGTCAAAATCTCTTGAGCACCTTGGTAACCCCAAGTGCAACAAGTTTTATCAAAACTCATGAGTTCCTTGGTAACCCCAAGTACATCATGCTCTTGAGCACCTTGGTAACCCCAAGTGCAACAAGTTTAACAAAATCTCTTTGAATTCCTTGGTAGACACACAAGGGCATCAAGTTTTTTTTATTAGAAGTTGGAATGTCGAGATCTCCCATAGTTCAAACTTTAGTTGCTCAGTATTGTCCATAACCGGGGACACGGCTAAGTACTTAGATTTTGTTTACTTCTGCAGAAGGAGTACACTTTACCCACATGTCACAATCCCATCCTTTTGCCACCAGTGGCCTACTGGATTAGTGCTCACCAAGATGGAGTACTGGCAGATTGAGAATGTGACGAAGTCTTTCCAAAAGGTCCTCCCATACATAATTGCTAGCTTTGTCTTCAGCCCCCATGAAACATTCCAGATCCCCATGTCCAGTAACTAAAGACAATGTATGGGTCTTCCTAATGTAATTGACTAAGCCAGAGCCATAATAGCATGTGGTTGCACACGAAAGCCACAATTGGAGAAGCATGTTTGATCTCTAAGTTTCCTAGGTGGTTTTCTTTTGGAGCACAACACAAAGTGATTGCCATAGACATGGTTCCTTTTGTTGCCACCTTCTCCAAATCTTCAAGTATCCTCCACCTAGGTGGTTCATTGAGTCCTTGTTTTATTATGTAAAACACAAGTCCTTTTCTCAACCTTTGTAAAATCTCAACATGTATCTCTTTTCAAAACATAGCATGGCTAAGCATGTACAACTTCAATATTTTCACTAAGGAATGTGTAGGGAATCCTATTAGGATTTAGCATAGCATAAGTATAAAATATCTTTTCATGCATGTTTTCAAAAATCCACTAAGTATATAATGAAAATAGTAGGACTTTAGATGATAGTGTAACTTGCCTTTTGGTAGGGAATGTGGGTTCACTCCTTGATCTTGCTAGTTTCACACTTTGCTAATTTCACTACAAGTCAATCAAGCAAATCACCAAATCAACTAACATTCCAAACCAAGGTTAAACAAACAATTTCACACACATAGCAATGGAGTCTAAGTCATGCAAAGGGGGTTCTTTTGCAAGGTTGGTCTCTACTAGGTTTATAAACTTTGTAAGGCCCAAATTGGTCATTTACCAAAATGGCAAAGTCATTTGCAGTTGGGTTTTATCTTAAGACCATTTTAAAATTCATTCATCATTTTATGTGGTGAAAATTATTCTTATCAAAGCAAAACTTTAGGTTTTTCACCAAGTGAGTTGCCCTTGGCAAGGCTTGGTGTTTTGGGTCAGTAAGTTTGGTTCAAAACATTTTCCCAAAGTTTTCCTTGCAAAAACATTTCCATAATAAAATCAATGAGTTTATGTGGTTAGAAAATGGCTAAGTTAAATAATTCAACCTATATTTTACCAAAATTCATTTTTAACCCCAAGGGTTGGTTCCTAGGGTCAGTATGGTCACTAAAAACCATTTTGCAAAAGATTTAATCCTAAATTCAAATTTAAACAATTTTTCTACTCTAAACAAGCTCACAAAAGGATCTGCAATTTCAAACAAGCTAACAGATACTATTTTCGAAACTAAGGCCACAGTTGGCTAGGGCTTGTTCTCCTGAATCCAATGACATAAAATTTGCAATTTTTGGACGTGTGGTTTGAAAGTTACAAGGGTTTGAAGTTTGCAAATAAATCTGTTTTCAAATTTCTTTTAAAACGAGTTAGGTGACACGCGGCGTGTTTTAACTGGATGGTACCGGTTCGGGTGGATCGATCTCTCTGGATCGTTGGATCTAAGTGGAATCGCACGGCGCTGGTTGCTCGATACCCCTTTGCCCACTTTCTTTCCTATACGTTAGATCTAAATCTAACGGTTACTAGCATGCTTGCCAAATTCCGGCGGCGACGGTCTGGTTGTGGCTATCGGCGGTTCTAGGAAGCAAGGTACGAAGTGAGAACGCTCACCGTGATCGCGAGGCCGAAGTGTTGCTCGGGGCGTGATCGGTTGGTCGCGGGGCGCTCAGGGTCTGCAGTAATTCCTCGCCGGAGTGGAGGTCGGCGTCGGGTGGTTCTGTCCGCGGTCGAGGGCGACGCTGTAGATCATCCCGAAGCAAAGCAACGATGCGGTTAGATGCAGAAAGGTGTGGCGAGTGCGGGAGTGTGAACGAGGAGGCGCGGGGCGCTCAGATACTACCTGTGGGTTTCGCCGGAGATGAAGCAGACGGTGGCGACGGTGGTCGTTGTCGAGGGCGAGGTTACAGGGTACCCGCGGTTGAGTTTGATGCACTATCAGATGCGCCTGAGAGTGGGGAAGCTGTGAGTTTGGTCGGGGAGGCTCGGGAAGGTGTGGCTTGGCCGGAATCGACAGAGGAAGCTCATCGGAGCGGCGGCGGTATAGAGAGAATTGGAGGCAGCCTAGGGGCAGAGAGGAGGAGTGGTCTGGGGGAAAAGAAGGAGGAGGCGCTGGCGCTTAATAGCGTGCATTCACGGCGAGGTTTAAGGCGCGGCATCACTGCGAATTTATCGCGGCTTTGAATGGCAGCAACGGCAGCGAGGGAGGAGGCGTGGTCTGCGGTTGGGGAAGAAGAGGGACGAGGCGGTGGGGTCCTCTGGTCAGTGGAAAAGGAAGTGTGAGGGAGGTCCACCTGTCAGCTGCTTAGCGGGTCTGGAAATGAGTAGAAAACGCTTCGTCGTGGGAGAGGGGAGCTGGGCTGGCTTGCTGGGCCTTGTTGGGCTTCTGGGTTGGGTCGCCCTCTTTATTTTTATTTTTTTCTGTTTCTGATTCCTTTTCTTTTTCTATTTCTATTTTGCTGTTTTGGTTTTCAAATAATCAAACAAGTTTCAATTAAATTCAAACAACACCCAAACTTTGTAAATTTGACTTGGTTCTGTTCAGTAGCCTGAACCTAAATCTAAAATCCATAATTTTTAAATAATAAAGTCCATTATTAATTAATTAAATGCCCATTGCTAATTAATCAAATTAGGATTTGATTTATTTCAAACTCAATTTAAATCCATATATTTTCCAAAACCAGAATAGTGGGTTGTATTTGAAGTAAGGTATATTTAGAAAGCTTTGTTTAAAATAACTAACAATTTTGTTAAAGGCTCCATTTATAATTTAAATAAATGGATCATGGTTTATTTTTAGAATAGGGTTTGATATTAATAAAATCCCCATTTGAAATCCAAATATTTTCAAAACTCAAACAATAGGTTTTATTTGGAAATAAAGAATATTTGGAAAATATGTTTAAAACAAAATAACATTTTATTTTAGAGTCCATTAAATAAAATAGACTTTCATTATTAATTCAACTAGGGTTTGTTTTATTGAGAATGTTTATTTTAAAATCTAAAATAAAGTTAAAACATCAATTATTTGAGAAAACTTATTTTAAATATTTTAATAAGTTTTGATGTTTAAATTTTAAATTGGTAAAACCTTTTATCTAAATAAAGTTGGATATTAAATCCCTATTACTTTATTTAAATTAACCTTTGCTATTTTTATTCAAATCAAATGTTTTAAATCCAAAGCTTGTCCAAGGTTTAATTTGGCTTTATAAAATAATCTTTATTTATAAATCCATCTTTTCTTTTGAATACCAAATCTTTTATTTTAGAAGATCCAAAATATTATTTCCAAAATATTTTGTTTTCCTTTATTTAAAATGTTTATCTTTTTAAATCCCTTTAGGATTTTATTTAATTCAAATGGGTTTGATGTTCCAATTGAATTCAAAAAGTTTCTTCTGGCTCTGAAAATCAAACAAAGTTTTATTTTATTCATTTATTTTCACATTACAAGATTTGGAAAATCTTGGGATGTGACAGCATGTTTACACCTTAATCTAAAACTTGCCCCTCTGTATCGTGACTTTTTATTCCCCTTCTAATAGAAAAGGCAGAGCTCCTGCCAGTTGCGCTAAAAATAAAATAAAATAAAGTCAAACAAACATCTGAAAATAGGAAAGCGATGCTCGGAAGCGCGCCTCACGAAATAAGGCCAGTCGTATTCGATTCCGGTCACTTTGCCGGAGCCGGTTGGCCGGACAGGCAGCTGCACCACAGCACCAGGAGGGCCAAGGTGGTAAGATGTTGTGGCGGAACAACTACCGTTGGAATTTACCCACGGATCAATCACATCGAATCAAACAAGACACGCGGAGTCACAAAACATTTGCCAAGGGCACGTTTTCTTTATTTTCTTTCCAATCTTTTTTTTTTGAAAAGAGCATATATTAATATCACAAGAACACCAATTACACCTAACCTCTACAACAACGCATGCCCTAACAGCTCTATGGATGCATACAGCTCAGAAAAAAGAAAGAGAAATTACAAAAAAGAAAAGTCCCGCTATAAAGAACTAATCGTCAAAGAAACGACAGTGACACCATCAGAACAACACCAGTAGTCCTCCACTCTAATAACAACGCCTTTAAGAAGGAAACAGTGCTCAAGCGTCGTCGTTGCCCGACCAAAGGCCATAGGTTTTCACCCTGGAGAAAGTCCTTACTCACAAAACAATGCCTTTAACAAGATCATTGCCAGACAGAACCAGCTAAGGCCAGACCTTGGATTTTCACCCTGCAAGATAAGACTGAAAACTCCCCCGTGTTGTCTTCCCGCACCAACAGTCGTTGCAACGAGTCTCACATCACGCAGCCAGATCTCCGTCACCACAAGAACAAAAATCACCATCGCTACCCTCAAATTTCCGCTTTCCTGACATTCTCCGCATCTGACATCACCCTGGCTCAAAGCATGGCACTTGGTGGGAACAAATAACAGAGCTTCGCACCGCTCCCGCTGAAACCAATCGGCCAGAAAAACAAGGTGTGCGTGACCGAATACCTTCCGATCCAGCAATCTCCAGGCATGATACGTCCATGGGAGTTCGCCGGCGGAGCCTTCCGGAACCCGCCTCTCTAGACCAGATCAAGGAGGGCAGACATCAAGTAGATCTTCATCTTCGTGCGAAAGAAATCAAAGGACCACCACCTTTATTAGATCCGACACAGCGATCCCCACACCGCCGGCTGGTTCCCGGAGGACGGATCGAGCAGGCAAAAGGAAGCAAACCGGGAACCACCGCAGCAGCGTCGGAGCCACCGCCCAGCAAGATCCCAGCGCCATGGCTTGACCGCTGCCTACCACGGCGCCCCCGCCGAGGGCTGACCTGGCCTAGATGGCCCCAGATCTAGCCCACGCGGCGCACCCGTAGACGGTCGTCGTGGCAGTACCGCCTCCGCCGAGCCAAAGTGCCGCCCGCAACCTCCAGAGCAGGCTGCCCAGCGCCGCCGACCTGCCAGCCCAGTACGGGCCCAGATCGAGCCTGCAGAGCCGCCGGCGGCGCCTCCCACGCCTGCGCGCCAGGTCGCGTGCCCGCGAAACGCCGACGTCCGCCTCGCCCTTCCTCCTCCGCACCACCACGACGCAGCGTTGCAGCGCCGCCGCTCGCGTCCCCCCAGACCACCGCCTCCCCGCGCGAAGAAACTGGTCGTCGGGGTTCGCCTCCACTCCCTCCGTCTTCGACGGCCGGGTGCCGCCACCGTCGGCGGCGCCGCCGGCGGCGCCGCCGGCGGCGACAACCAGGAGAGCACAGGTGGCGGCTTATGGTTACAAACTTCTTAAACTAGTCGTATATATATACACGGACAAGAGAATTTGACCCAAACTAACACGTACCGATAACACCACATCACACGGACACATCTAGTTCAAACTTCAAACGTATTGGACCCTAATTCAGACTGCTACTCACGACTTCGAAACTAATTAATCTTGCTATAGTAGCAAACCTAGCATGACATGGACACACACTAACCCAACGGATCAACCTAACTACTCCCTCCATTTTAAAGGGAAATTCTACTTTCAGACCGGTTGGTGGTTTGTAAAACTTAACAGAAAGTGTAAACGCATGCTGTCATATAAAAAATTCGGATAAACAGATTTAGTTTCGGATAAACGAAGTGTGAAATATATTAATATGGGATTTAGTTTCGAAAATCTCGTCACAACTAGCCTAACGGTGAAAACGGTATGACCTAGAAAACATTTTAAATTTTCGTATTTGAATTGAGTTGGCTAATTAAAAAAGTTAGCGTTTAGTGTTTAGAAAGATAGTGTGCATGCAATTGAATGACCAATTCCTATCCGAATGTTCCGCCAAGTTTTAAAACTTTTAGACCGGTCGGTACGTAGAAAAGTCCCTTTTAAAATATAAGATGTTTTAGATTTGTGAAGAAAATATATCCAAACTTCTTTTAGTATATAGATTCACTCTAAACCTGGGTGAACCTACATACTAAAAGAAGTCTAGATACATTTGCTTCACAATGTTAAAACATCTTATATTTTGAAACGGAGGGAGTAGACAAGAAACTACCAACTTAGAAAATCTAATTAGACTCAAACTCACTAGGCTAACAATTTCTTCCTAATTTTGACTTGTCCTCTCACCGCACTTCGCCGATCTTGACTCCTTACAATTTCACGACCTCTTGACTCAACTCAACATATGATCTAGACTCCCAGTCACGCTGCCAGGCAGACACCATCGGCCAATCCCTAACGCAATGCATGCCAACGATGATTACCACATCGTCCCATGTAGAAACATGTCCTCATTGAAGAGGATCCCCTTCAGTGGTCCTCGTCCCACTATACGCTTGAGCTTCATCCTCTTTTCGAGACCCTCGGTCGCACCTAGCATTGGACAACAACTCGACGTGACACGCTTCAGCTGCAACGAATCCGGTCTCACAGATACAAGAACTTGGACACAACGCGGACTCAACGTGCCAACCTGCATGCCCATGACTGCTTGACTCTTCAACTCCCCGGTTGACGATCTTGATGAGCCTTCCGGCACCACACCTCAGCACCACCGCTCCCCCATCAACGATCATCCTACTCCCTCGAAGAACTTGACGCGCTCCCGTGGACGATGCCCACCACCCTGCTGACGACGATGCCCTGCGTCTCCTCTGTGTTGTTCCGCCAAACAACTATCACCCGCCCTGAGGCGCTAGCCGGGTCACCTCTCCGGGGAAAGCATGCCTTCAAATCTTCGTCTTCGCTCTGATACCAATTATTGGAATTCCGCCTGTAGATCAATCACATGAAACTAGACAAATACACCCACGTGGAAATATTTTTGCCAAGGGCTGTATCGTGCTCTTTGTTTTTTCTGTATTTCTTCTATTTTCTTGGTACAATCTTCTATTTTTGCATGACATGGGATCCCAAGATCCACCATACCCCGCATCCCACCTTTGGCGGAAGGAGGAGGCCTCCGTCACCATGCCCGGGGACACAACCCATGCGCCCAAGTGATACGGGCAGAGCCGCCATCGTTGCCACAAGCAGACCGGCGACCAGAAGATGCAGGAGTGTGGCGCTCATGAGCCCGCGTAGTCGTCGCTGATGCTTGCCGCCCGCCATCGTCGCCATGCACCACCGTAGCTTCTGGGACGACAACGGGCGCCACCGCCGCCACTCCTAGCCGCGACGACCAGGAACCCCGTCGCCACCATGTAGTGCGGGCTTTGCCCTGCGGCGCCTTCAATGGCTGAGGTAGGGGAGGGAGTGAGAGGGGGGTCTAGTGGCGCCGACAGGGGATGCAAGGTCTCCGTGTGGCGCCACCGCCATGGGGTCGGAGAGAGGAAATGCTGTTATGAAAAATAAATTAAAACTTGGACCGAGAATTCGATCTACTTGGATATACGACATCCTCTCTCTCCGTTGAGGTGTTACAGGGTGGCTACATGTCATGAGCCTGAATGAAGAGAAAGAGCAGCGGACTGAAGAACGGGAAGCAAATTTTGTAAACGAGGCTTTGAACATTGATGACAATATCCTAGACGCCCCGAGTGATGCCTCTGTATCTGTCTACGCAATACTCCAGCTCAGATTGTACTTGGGGAGGTATAAAGGCCTGCACGATGGTTGATAATCCCGTCTTATCTTAATTTCCCCAAGTTGATCTAGATATAACAATAAAACATGATCGCAAAAAAAAATGATATATAATAGATAATTTTTTTATTCCTATCATATGTGGTGTGAGAGATTTGTTGCTAAGAGATGATTCTTTTAGCCAAGAGAAAACAACCCTTTTTTTTATTTCCCTCTACTCCATTCACCAGCTACTTGACGTTACTCCATTGTACATACTCTAAACGACAAGAAAGACTTACTTGGCACAATATCCAAGATAATAGCAAGTGACTGGCTTCATATTTTTTTTGCCAAATCTGTCAGTTTTGTGAAACTTTAACCAAATCTGACCCCTCCTAAAAACTAATTCAGAATCTGACCCCTAGGGTCAGTATCACCTCGGCGCCAACCACCCCGGTCTGCCTCCCAGCTGCTCCGACTTGCGCCGACTTGCATACCTTCGACGTCATTTTAAATGGCGCCGACTCCAGGGGTCAGATTCCAAATTAGTTTCTATTAGGGGCCAGATTCGGTTGAATTTCCAGATTTGGGCAGATTTGGCAAAAAATACACCGGCTTCCTATCTGACCTACTCATCTTGTTCCTCACTTAGAGCAACACTAACTGATCCCCTTTTGGCCTTTAGAGGACTTTTTTCCGCCGCTAACGGCTGGAGATGCACCGAACCGATCCTCAAGCGCCCGTTAGCGGAGATTTCTTTAGTCCAGCCCCTCTGCGGCCCCTAAATATGGCCGACCGCGGGCGCTGGACTATATTTTTACTCCTCCACCTCGCCGCCTGAGCCTCGCTGCCCCGCCACCGTATTATCGTCAGCGTTCTCACCGGCAACCACCAGCCGCCTCCGCCCATATCTGCGAACACCCACCGCTCGTTTCCCCTCCACCCCCCACTCGCTAGTGCTAGCCGTCGCTGGAATCGCCTCCGATAGCCGCCGCATCAAGCCGGAAGCCCGCCGCCGATTCAAGGTCGATTCCAGTCCCGGCGAGGTCGTTTCTTTCGGCAAAAGGGTCGTTGGAGCATGGGGGGCTCATAGATCAGAACACCGCGGACCATCACCGGTCGACGAGGTTCATTGCGATGAGGTTTTCAACCGGCGGTGGCCTCGAGCTTCGCGGCGTCCGGTCGTCGCGTTGCACCGGCGGGGGGATTTATACGACCATCGCAGGGTAGCAAGGTCGTCGTGGAGCCCCGGCGGCGCCCTCATCCCTTTTGCCCGGCTCAATCGTCCCGGTCGCGGCCTCCATCTCCGCCGCCCTCAAGGTATTCCACGATATTGCACAACGAGTTTTCTTTTTGGTATGTTGGCAACCGTCGTGATGAAGAGGTTGAGAGAGATGTTCTTTGACGACTCTTCGTCGGAGGAGGAAGAAGAAGATGGCAAAGATTTGGAGATGGCTTTGTTGATGATTGTGAACGAGGATTTCCGGAGGCCGAGGCTTGGATCGCAATTTGATCGTGCTTGGATCAACCAGAATAGGAGTGACGGCCATGCTCGGATCATGCAATGATTATACTTGAAGCAGTTGTATGAAATGACCTATGGATATGGCATTCATTCTGGATTACCTGGCTCTCTAAATGACCTCAATGTGTTGTTGAGGTCACCACTATTCTCACGGCTTATATAGGTTGAAGCTCCTCTTTGCAAGTATGAGATAAACTCTCATGAATACATAATGGGATACTATCTAGCTGATGGGATATATCCTCCATGGTCCATATTTGTCAAGACAATTCCGCGACATCTTTGCAATACCCCATGAAATCTTAGTTTGCAACAACACAAGAGGCTCAAATGAAAGATGTGTAGAGGGCCTTCGGTGTGCTTCATAAGCGCTTTGCCATTGTGCATGGACCTGTGGAGTATTGGAAACCGCAAACACTATGCCAAATAATGACATGTTGCATCATTTTGTATAACATGATCATTGAATATGAGAGAGATATGTCACCGAACTATAGGTATATCTCAAATGGAGATCCTGTTGAGCCCGAGCATGACCCAAACAGGATCAACCAGTTCCTCGAAATGCATCGAAAAATCGAGAACAAAGCTGAATACAACAAGCTGCAAGATGATCTTGTTGAGCATCACCAGGGTCTACATGACGGCGCCTAATTATGTTTTTTCAATTGTTTGATTTGAAACAATTTATTTTATTTATTAATTCGGTTTGTAATAATAAATAATTAGACTTATTTATATTTTATATGGTTTGTAATATTAATACTTCTTACTTCTAGGATAAATAAATAAAATCAGTTAGAGTTGCTCTTACTTTGCTTACTTCTACATCACATCCCCCAAATCCATGTATCTACTGTTATCTCTGGCAGTTGAGCTTCGATCTATATAATCAATATTGTTTTGGATTATTGAACGAAGGAGGAGCATTATATATGGTACCGGTGTGGTCCCGATCATGGGTTTTAAATCAATGGATCATTTTTACCGGGAGGGCAAAGGTTTATCCGGTTAACGACAGCTTCGGAAATCTTGGTTTTACCGGCCCGGAAAATTTTAAACAAAATTTGAATTGTTTTTTGATTCAAGAATAATACATTTCTATTCGCAAACAAGGCCACATAAAACGATCGGTCGTTAGAGGTTTTTTTTTTCTATAACAAAGAGAGGAGCTATGTTATGAAGAAAAAATTAAAATGCCAATAGAGAAGTCTTTTGAGGTGGCTCCCATCATTTTTTAACCAATGGATCCTTTTTACTGGAGGACATCTGTTTATCCGACCGATGGTTATAAAAAATCTCGGTTTTTACTGCTCGCAATATTTAAATTGAAAATATCTCACGACCAAAGAATATATACGTTTTTACCATAAAATGTTCAAAACAAGGCCATAACATAACGGTCAGTACAATTTGTTGCCCTCGAGATCGTCATTCTACGAGCCACAACTCTTTTCTCCTTTCCCATGACAGATAGAGGAAAACTAAAGCTGATATGTTATGAAAACACAAAATTAAAATGGTTGTTAAGGTCGGCGCTTACGAACCGCTCTTGCGTCTCTCGCTCCCTCGAGGGCGACGAGACGCCGGCGGCCTTCCCCGTCCCCTCCACCTCCCTCCTTCCTTCGTCGCCGTCGTCTTGGGTCGCAGGGTGAAGCCCTACCGCCGGCAGCGGCGGCGGATTGCCATCCCTCGCGTCTTGGAGATGGGGCCGGGGCCCCTCTACTCCCTAACGGCGGTGCTCTTCGGGAGGCCCTGGTTCGACGCGTCCGGGTGGCCTAGGCGGTGGCGCCAACCTCGAGCGGCAGGCGCCATGGAGTGGAGATCCGCTGGACTCCGTCCCCGGCTCGGATCTGGGCACCTTGGGCCTAGATGGGCTCGAGCAGGCCCAGATGGGCTTGGGCGAGCCAGTGTGCTGCCTCTATGGCGTTCTCTATGGGTGACGGCTGTGGCAAAGCTAGAGTGGAGGATGCGTCGCTATAGCCTTCCATTGCAGCAGCGACGGCTAGAGCTTTACGGGCATGTCTAGGCCTGGCCGGACCTTCCCGGGCCTGGTGTGCCCCGGCTGTCCTGTCCGGTCGATGACCGCCTCTCGGCGGTGGAGGTGAGTTCCTCCCGCACGCCGCACGGCTGCTGTCCCTCACTCCGGCATTGTCGTGTGCCCTCACTGATCGGGCCACGTGTCAGTATCCATGAAGAGGCGGGTGAAGATGATTGCAAGATCGTGGTGGCGCATGCTAGTTGGTGGCATAGCTAGATGGTGGTGTTCCTGGGTGTCGGATCTTGTGTGGACAGAGGTCGGGAGAAATCCATGTCGGCTTGTCCGACTCTGACGCGGTGCCGACTACGGGTGGGGCCACTCCTTCCTGAAAGGCGTCGAGGGATTACTCTGCCATCACTTTACTCGGAGTGCCGGGGGAAACCCCAGGATCATGGTCCGGGTAGCAATACCGTGCCGACAGTGCTTCCCTTCGGAAGGGGCTGCTTGGTACTCAGCGCTTCGGAGCGTGGTGGGCCGAAGTCGGAGGGCGCAAATTGCAGATCATCTTAGCCTAGTTGATTCGAGTTTGTCTTCATTCTTTTATCTTTGGGCATGTTTGTGCTTCTACCCAACAGCGGTCTCTTGGTTGTACCGATTTGTCCCTTGGACGTTGTGTTGTCTGATCCAGTAGCGTCTCACCTATGTGTTTTATTTATAAAGGTGGACGCAAGGCTATTTCGAGAAGGATAGAGAACTAGATTCCAAAATAACTATTCACATACTTTTTAACAAAATTATAAAAAATCAAATAAAAAATTACATGAAATATTTAGCGGCATGAATATTTCTCGGCAGGGAACGATTTTTCCGTAATTGTTGTTCGATTAGCGGAATCTCAGCTGAGAAAAAAACCATGGCAACACTGTACAACAAAAAAAAAAAACTTGGATTCCAAGGCTTGATTTTGTTATGTTCTCTTTTGAGCTCAGTTTTGTTTTGGAACGTGAGTTGCCAATTTCCGAATCACTTCCATACACGGACACGGACATGCGTGCGCGTGCGCGTGCGATCTAAGCTGGGTGTTTCCGACTTTGTATCATGATCGGCTCGGGCTCGGGCCTACATATAATGGTGGAATTAATCCCTCTCATCGTCACCTTGCGCTGACTTCGAGTACTTTGCACTACACGATCTCGCAACCCTAGCCATCACCATCATGGTAGCACATCCCGCTCGCGACATGGCCGACGACGACCAGTATGGCGCCGGAGCCGAGGGAACGGCTACCATCACGTCCCAGGTCGCCTCCATCTGCGCCATGATCGACGAGCACGAAGCCAGCGAGACTCCCATGAGCGCCTGGCGAGTCGCTGCTATTTCCGGCATGATCGACGACGTCGCTGACGCTGCCACCGCGGCCTCGGAGCGCAGGACCATCAGCAAGACGACGAGCAAGCTGCGGCGCATGCGCAGCACCCGCTGCTACGAGGATCTGTACACGCTAGGAGAGGGCACGACCGCCGTCGTCACCAAGGCGCGCCACCTTACAACCGGCCAGACCGTCGCCATGAAGACCATCCACGAAGGCGAAGCCGAAGCCTGCCTCACCGTACACGTCGGTGAGCTCCTGCGGGAGGCCTGTTTCATGGCCGCTTGCCGCGGCAACCCCTCCGTCGTCGACCTCCACGGCGTCGCGCGCGCGCCGGGCACCAAGAACGACTACTCCCTCGTTATGGAGCACGCCGGGACGTCCCTGGACCGCGTCCTTGGCGAACGCGTGCGCCGCACCGGCCGCCCGTTCTCGGAACTCGAAGCGCGCCGCGTCATGCGGCAACTTCTGTCCGGCGCGGCGGCGATGCACGAGCACGGCATCGTCCACCGCGACATCAAGACCGAGAACGTCCTCGTCAACAGCGTCGGCAACGTCAAGATCGGCGACTTCGGGTCAGCGATGTCAGTGGAGGTCGCAGAGAAGACCGGCGCCGGCGCGTACTGGTCAGCCGGAACGACGCAGTACAGCGCGCCGGAGATGCTTATGGAGACGCCGGGCTACGACGCGCACGTGGACGCGTGGTCCCTCGGCTGCGTCATGGGGGAGCTGCTCATCGGTGAGGTGCTGTTCAACGGAAACTGCGACTCGGACCAGCTCTACATCATCTACGACGTGCTCGGCGTGCCGGGGAAGAAGGCGTGGAGGCCATACGAGTCGTCGTTCATGGCCGGCATGGTGCCGCTATGGCGTCAAGAGCAGCAGCAGCAGCGGCGGGAAGGGCGGTGGCATGGCAACCTGCTGCGCGAGCTGTTCCCCGAGAAGGTGCTGTCAGAGGAGGGATTCAAGGTCCTCAAAGGGCTCCTCACTTGCAACCCCGACGAGAGGCTGACGGCCGCCGCCGCGCTCCAACTTCCATGGTTCGCTGACAACGACAATGCTCTGACGGAAAACTGCGCGGCAATGTGAGAATGAGAATCATGTAACCCTTTTTTCCCGTTCTTTGTGTGGAAAATGTTGGTCTGTGAGGCGCCTGTGCCCACATCGACCACTACCCTATTGTATAACTTGTTGCTACATATATATGGAAGCCAACTCAAAAGATTTCTTCTGAATCTCTCTACAGTCTGCTCTACAACCGATTCTCAGTTTCTTTAACTCTCACGGCAAAAAACATCTTGATCTACGACAGAAATCTGGTCACGACTACACATCTCGTCATCAAATGGGTGTTTTTTTAATGTTTCATTTCCAATTCGGTAGTGTTCGTGACAGTTGACAAAAAACGTCGTGTGTGACTGTGTGTCTGTGGCATAAAGGAGACAGAGTAAAAGTTCCCTGTGTTCAAACCAAGAATCACAAAGGATTTCAGAATACATTTCGCAAGCAGAAATTATGGGGATTGTTTATATGAAGTTTATAGAAATAAACATACATGTAATTCAAGTGACTTAGTTATATCTACTTCATCAAGATCAGGTTTTTAAAATATGTCTATGGGACACAAATACGTACTTCCTCCTTTCCATATTAAGCGTCTCAACTTTGTGGTAAAACAGCCACATTTAGTATGAAATTGATGTAATAGTTGTCTTCTGTAAACCAATGCAATAGCTGGACCGCGAGTCGTTTCCAAAAGATAGTGAAGAATACTACTTCCCTCCATCCTAAAAAGGATGTCTTAAGTTTGTTTAAATTTGGATGTATCTATATAGTATAGGAAGTATATGTTAGGTTTCTCTCGCCACGTTGGTGACCGTCCATTCTGACTGCACTGAAAAGTTCTCACTGCGGCGTATCCAGTGAAGCAATTGAGCTCCTTTAGCGGCTGCGAAAGTTTCTGCGAGCTACTGGTACCGAGTCTTCCGTCCTATGGCAAATTATTCGGATGAGGTCTTGCAACTGCAAGATATGGACTATTTTCACCCGTTCCTCGTTGCCACTAAAGGATGGATTTTTGTCCATCTACGAAGTATTCCCTCCATCCTGAAAAGGATGCCAAAAATTTGTCAAAAAATTGTCTAAATTCATATGTATCTATATACTAAAATGTGTCTTGATTCATGCGTATTTAAAAAAATATTTAATATAATTTTATAAACGGAGTGAGTAGATGCTTTGCCCTCGGACGAAAAAGACAACTTGTTTCTCTTTTCTGCTCCTTGTTCCAGCGGGCAATGGGACAATAAAATTCAATATAGAAAATTCGGTGAGAAGTATTGGTTTCTTTTTTGAGGGGTGAAAGCTCGTATATTACTCACACTCAAATTTTACACCATCACCCACAGCGGGTTCAGAAATAAATTAAGTCGGAACCGAAGCTAGCCACACAGGTTCTAGACTGAAAAGCTAGCTGAGCTAAGTTATGGGCAACATAATTAAGCTTTCTCCTAATGTGCCGAATAACACTCCCAGGCAAACGACAAAGAACTTCAGAAACCTCGCTCCTTGTATAAGCTCCAGAGCTTCGACATATTAGGAGAAGGGTTCCTTGATGCGTTAACACGAACAAAGCAGTCAGACAACAACATTGGCTGGTGGATATCAAGCTCGATTAATTGCCAGATGTAGGCCTGCAAGGATCGCTCTAGCCTCGGCTTCTTCCACGTCCAGGCAAGGATCGATCATCGTGCATGTGGCAGCAATGATTGAGCTATGGCGGTCGTGGACCACCGCCCCTATGGCTGACATGCCAGTCTGCGTCTTGAAGGCCACGTCAACATTGATCAACATAGTGTCTTCATTAGGCCTGATCGAAGGGGAAGGTTGCAGGTCTTCACCTCTGTTTCGAGGAAAAGAGCAAGGACCAAGTTGATTAGTCAGCTTAGGCAAATCAGTGGCTGTTTTACCTTTGTCATTCGTTGTTGTAGGAAAACAGTCCTTCAGGGTGGTATCATAGTTCAGCAAGAAGGACACTGAGTTCATGATCGATTCCTTGCCGTTTTCATGGATTGCATTACAGTGAAGGTGCCAAGCTCTCTAGAGGATGAGAAGCACCTGAACTCTTTGCTTATTGTTGCAGCCTCCCAGTAATATTAGCAGCCAATCTTCACTAGTTTGATGAAACCTGAATTCTAGTGGCAGATTCCAGTGTTCTCTCATCTTCTCCCTCAAGGCTCTAACTTTGGTGCAAGAAACAGTAGCGTGGAAACTGGTTTCTTCACACATACCACATATCCTACAAGTACCTTGAATTTCCAAAGTTCTCCTGTACTTGTTCTTGTTAGTAGCTAGGTTGTCATGCGACCATTCTCCACCCGAAGATTCTGACCTTTGTAGGGACCTGTGTGGTCCAAATGAGCTTCCAAATACTCCTAGAGTTATCGGTAGCCTCAACGCTCCTAGCTTGCCACCTGACACCATTGTGTAGATTATAAGAAAGTTTATACGCACTTTTCATAGAAAACTTACTACTGCTCTCATAGTGCCACGCTAGGAAATCCTCGCAAGGCTGATGCTGGAGCTTTCAACTGAGGATCAGAGAGGCATCCTCAGGATAGCCTCCTGTCTAACAAGGTGTCCATTCCTGCTGTTAGAGTTATGGAGAATCAATTGGTTCACCTTATGAATTCTAGTGTTTGTTTTTCCTGCTCTAGGTTTGATATTATAGTCTCTCGACACCCAATTGCTCCGCCAAATGTTGGTTTTCTCTCCGTTACCAATTCTTGAGATGAGCCCCTCTTTTATCAGCTCCATCTCGTACTCAATGCCATGCCAGGAGGGGGAGACGTCTTGACGTAAAACCGTGTCAAGGAAGTTTTCTCTCCGGTAGTAAATGGACTTCAGGAGCCTAGCACACAGGCTATTGGGGTTGGTAATGATCCTCCATTCCTGCCTAGCCAACATAGCTTGGTTTATGAGTTGCCAGTTGCTCCAGTACAACCCCCTCTCCCTCAAGCTCAAGGGTAATTCAGTCTTTTTACTATTACTTAAATTACTTATCTCATTTTAATTACATTACCTTGAGATCAAACATGTATATAGACTGCATTATGGTATAAAAAAGGTAAAAACATCGCCCCGCCCTCCTCTGATCGTGATTCCACGGCAGCCGTGGACTTTCTCGATCTCCATGGCCAAGACTAGATGCAAGCTCTGGTCCCGCCGCTTCGCCAGTCCCCCACACCCTCGTCAGCCACATGCGCTCCACTGGCAGTCGCCACTCACCAGGTCGCAGAAGATCTCATCCACCTCTCTTGCGACCGGGGACGACGACAACAAGAACGCCATCCAGGGGTACGTGCTTTGCGGCAAGCCCAAGCGGATGGTCCACCTCGCCGCGACCCACTTATCAGATTGCTAGAGCGAGGCAGAGTACCTGCCGCCGCCGGACGTCAAGGCCAAGCACGCGCATGTCCGGTCCGGCGACGCCGAGCCGGTCAGCTCGGGGTCTGACGCCGCCATGCCGGAGGAGGACGTCACGCTCTCCCTCAGGATGCTCCCGCGACTCCTGGCCAGCGGCTGTATGGCGGTACGCCGACACCGACGATGACAGGAGCAACGCCAGAGAAGCCGTGGCTGTTGTGCTTGTGCAGAAGTGGACGGAGTTCCAGTTCCCCGCGTGCAAGATGGTGTTCCGATCGTACCAGGCTGGGCGACCACCACAAGCGACAGAGTTGGCGCCTCTGCTCTGCTGCTTGCATACTTACGCTTCACCTGCACCTCATGGTGGAGTCCATCCGCCCTTTGTCGCCATCGCCGGATTTTACCATAAGTTGATCATCCCCGGGTCGTCTCGTTTCTATACATCGTGCTCGACCAGTTCTATGTATGGGTCACGGGGAGGGGCAGGGTGACGGTTTAATTTTTTTTATACAATACTAGCTGAATGCCCGTGCGTTGCTACGGAAATTTTGTTTAAAATGATTGAGTTTTAATACATGTGTACTGCTAAAACGACAACGCCATTAGCGACGAACTATGCAAGACGCTTCGACGATGTGGCCGACAACCTTATGCGCGCCATCCATGGTCACAACTCACAACGACCTAATGCATGCATCCGTGGTCTTGCTCATGACCATGTCGACCTCGTATGGGCCAGGTGACTATATCCCAGCTCAAGATAATGTTAGATGTCCCAACCATCTTCCATCTGTGGCACATCCTTCGCACTCGCTTTAGAGTAGTCCAACGATATATGTCTATTTAGAAGCTCTCTATGAAGGTTGTTGCTTCAGTGTGCACTGACATTTTGATGAAAGCGACAAAATCTTTCTCCATAAATAGTATTGATCTTTTTGAACTAAAAAATATCTCCTCTCTCGAACACAAACATTTGATACAACACATAAATTCACATTGGTGTACGTTTCCATTAATCAACTTCATGAAGGCAGAATCATCCATCTTAGCAATAATATTATAAGAAATAGCTCGCAATCAACAAAATTATAAGAAAAAAGCAGAGCAGCAGCTATGCACTCAGCAGCAACGACAATCATCAGCAAAACAAACAGACATAGAGCTAGCAATCAGCTATAGCAGCAAACCACACCAAACTTGATTTGGCCACGGTCCCGTAAATCTGCGTGCTGCAGAATAGTACCACACTTCGCCCAAGTTCAGAAGTAATTATCTGCTGACGCAATCTCTTGTTTGTTCTATTCTGCTTGCTATGGAACTTCTGTTTGTTACACATGTACGGTGAGGGCTCAGGTTGTTTATCTGTGTGACTTGGTTCTGCTGCACTGGCGCCCTTTTAGATAGTCAAGTATGCAATTTCTCTTCTGAATACACACAGTGACGGAAGCCCCAAACCTCTGTCAAATTCCCGTTGGCTGTATCAGAGCATGACCAGGGCAACCAGTAGGCCAGTAGGGTCGTGAGTCGGCCGGCGTCAGTTCCCACCTCCTGTGGGATTCGGAGAAGAGACCGAGAGAGTGGTCGACATGAAGTGTGGCGGCGCCGTCCCGCGGTGTTCTCTAGCCCTTGGATCTGGAGCGACCCATGGTGGACAGGCCTGCTCCTCTTCCGGCCGGCCTAGCGCGAGCTCCGTCCGACACCCGTCGCCACACCGTCCCTGCTCGTCTGCCTCCTCCCCGAGGGTTGACGCGGCGGAGCACACGCACACGGGCAGAGGAGCATCGACTGGAGGTGGAGATCCCAGCGACAGCCAGAACATGTACGCGGGGCCGAGGCAACGGAGATCGAGGACTTCATGGCGAGGAGGAGGCGGCCAGCTACCTGTGGCCCTGCGCGTGAGACTGGAGTAGCAAGGGGAGGAGGACGACGACGATTGGAGATGAGGAGGAGCGCACGTGGGGATGAGGGAGGCGGCGGGGAAGGCAGTGGAAGTGCGCCGTCGATTTTGTTCTATACTCTCGCTCGGGTGGAAAAGGATATGCCGAACAGAGCCCTCGGCTTGACTCAGCGGTGGCATAGGTTGTAATTGCTTTGAACAGCCAGGGGTAAATCAGTCCAATAAAAAATCGGAACGAAAATCAGGAGGCGGACGAACCTACCTCTGTGTAAATTAGTAGATAGATACGAGCTATGTATGAGTTTAATCTCAGGCTCAATCTAATTAAAATGAGATAAAAATAATTAATTGTAAAAAGACTAAATTACCCTTGAGTTTGAGGAGGAGGGGGTTGTACTGGAGCAAACCTCTTATGAATTTTAGATCCCTAAATCCAACTTCTCCAAAGTTTTCCGGTCTCGTGAGCACGTCCCAGGCCTTTATCTTGTTATCATTCAGTCCCCACCAAAAATTCTGGTCCAAACAAGTATAGTCATCATGAAATCCCGTTGGTGGTTTGAATACAGCCATCACATAATTTGGGGATATCTTGGTCATGTTTGAGAAGGGTTCAGGCCAACTCCCTTAGTATCAACAAGTGTTCCATCATGTTCGGGGATAGATGCCAACAACAAAAGCAAGATGAGGTTAGAAGGATCCTAGAAGTAGAAAGAGTTGATTTCGAAGACAAATATCTCAGCCTCCCAACTCCCGAGGGAAGGATGTAAAAAGAAAGATTCTAGTCCTATAATGATAGGCTTGGTAAAAGAGCTAGCTATTGGGCTGAAAATATTCATCAATGGGAGCGAAGGAGGCTCTTATTAAATCTTTGGTTTGAGTTAATGCACGACCAGACGAAACACCGGAACAACCCAAAGTACAAATGGACTGTAGTACTCTCAAACACTAATAGGACAAAGCACCTGTTTTGGCCATCCGTGACGTACTAGGGGTGCACCACAAAGAGCGCGCTGTGGCTAAAAGTTAGCTATGACGCACTAGGTGGTGCGCCACGCGTATGAAAAGTTAGCTGTGGTGCACTAGGTGCTGTGCGCCACGGGTAAACTTTCAAAATTCAAAAAAGCGGGATATTTGGATCTCGCCACCGCCGCCGCTATCGTCAGTGCCGTCGCTCGTCGGAGCGGGTCATCATCATTGCTTCGTCGGAGAGGTCACCGCCGTCTCGTCGGAGCGGTCGTCGTCATTGCTTCATCAGAGAGGTCACCACCGTCGCCTCGTCGGAGCGGTCGTCGTCAGCGCGGTCATCGTTGCCTCGTCGGAGAGGTCGTCGTCGTCACTGCAAGGATGAGGAGTCGAAGGAGAAGGAGGTCGTCATCGTCACTGCAAGGAGGAGGAGAAGGCCTTCGACATCGTCACTGCAAGGAGGAGGAGAAGGAGGAGGCCACCGTCGCCATTGTCACTGCAAGGAGAGGAGGAGGACGGATCAAGGAGGCCGGAGAGAGGATAAGGAGAAGGAGAAGGAGGAGAAGGAAAAGGAGAAGGAGAAGGAAAAGGAAAAGGAAAAGAAGAAGGAGAAGGGAGGAGAAGGAAAAAGAGTAGGGGAGGAGAATGGGAGGAGAAGGGGGAGGGAAAATGAGAGGGGTAGGTAGCCGGAGAAGGGGGAGGGAAAATAAGAATGGCGCACTACATGGTTGTGCACTACGGGTAAGTGGCCTCACTTTTTTTCTGCAGGAAAAAACGATCTTTTAACCATAACTTTTTATTCTTTTCTAATTTTGAAAATCTAAATAATCGCTAAACGACCAGAGGTCGTTGCGAGCGGATGCGAAATTTCGTTCTCTTTATTTTGATATATTAAACGTTTTTTCGAATTAGTATGCAAAAGTTATGCCCATTTTACCATGGCATTAAATTTTTATGTAAAAAAAGTCGAAATTCTTGTTTGTTAATTTTTTTACAAACTAGACCACATTACCTACCTAGATGTCATAAATTTGATGTGTTTTTTATTTTCTTTTATTTTTTGCAAGGCTAAAAAGGCGATCCACATGGAGTGGGTGGGTGGGTGGGTTGGGAAAGTAGGTAGCATACTTACCCATAGGACACCGCATAGTGGTACACCACGACTATAAAAGTACATGACTTACCCATGGGACACTTCTTAGCGGTGCGCCACAGCTATTTACCCGTGGGACACCGTTGGCACATGCGCCACGGATGTGTGGAATACCTATAGCTATTTTTCTAGTAGTGAAAGTCTAAATGGCCATGGAAACCTTGGTTCCAACCGAGCAAATCTCGAGCAGGAAATCACTAGAGCGGTATAGAGAGAGAGAGGGATCCCTAGATCCCTGCCTCTCTCCATCTATTTGGTATCTTAATTCTACATGTTTCCTCATGTCAAACCTGCACCCATAGACATGGAATCTCCGCCACCGCCCCCTCGCTGCCGCCGTCTAGCTCGCTTCGACTGCCGCGCTTGTCAGATTCTTCTTATCCCTCTCTCCCCTAGCCTGACCTCATCGTTGGTGTAGCCTCTGCCACCCTCTGCCTTGTCTCTTCCCACTCACGCCACTTCCTCGCCCTCTCCTCCCTCCTTCTCCATTCGCTCTATCTCCTCCTGCCTCCTGCTCTCCATCCCCGCACCCTTCCTAGGGTAGGATCCAGGATTTAGGCTAGTGGTGGTGTGGGGTGGGGGGGGGAGAAAATGATCGTACAAGAGATGTAAATGAAAATATACGAAGTTTTAAAAGTACCCCAATATGTTGGCATTTCCAGGGTCTCGGTGATATGTTGTGCGTTAGACTCTAGCTTGCTATGACATTCGACAAATGACTTACTATTTTGATACAATGTTTATCTAAGATAAATTTTGATCAGAAGTTTACTTAACATCTTGATCGGTGGAAACATTACCCAATGTACATATTGTGCCGATTTTCTTAAATAGTACTTCCCTACAAATATCTTAAAATTCACCTCTTTGACCACTGTCAGCACATCTAAATTCAACTTCCATGTTTCCTGCATCCATACATTTATAGAAATTCCTACCATTCTATTAAAAATGGGTGGGTGCCGCCATGGCCGCCTCACAATCTAATGAATTGATACATTGCCGCATGTTGTAAAAAACAGTTGAAGAAACGAATAAGCCAATCTCTAGCCGTGGAATGTTTCAGTGAGTTCAGATTCCAGAGCCTACACGGAAATTCAGGTTGCGTTTCTCAACTTCGTAACGTATTACCTACTGACGCGTATTCAGATGGTCTATGATAATGACGGAGGTCCTGAAATCCTTGTGTTTTATGCCCGATGAGCAGCAGAACCCTTGTCTGGGAGTTGATCATTACATCCGGTTTGGTACTGCCAGTTGTTTAATCATAGCAGACCAGATCAAAGCACGGTGCATCCTCTAATGACAATGATTAGGTCTTTCTTTCCCACGTGTGTCACCTAACAACACCGTTTCTTTGAACTGCCTTTTGCACCCACGGTTTGCTCCTGGCTGCTAACGTCCTGGTGGCTGCTATGGTCCTGATTGCTATATATACATACCATACACACAGACAGACATCACACAAGAACACAACACACTCTCTCTCGCACTCAGACATGGATATGAGAACAGGATTCTGCTGTGCTCTGCTACTGGCCACACTGTTGCCTCTTTCAGCTAATGCGTCGAGCAAAGTAAGATGCTTTCCTCTTTGTTCAGAAGACTTAACTTGCATTGTTTCTGCATTAACCCGGCTTATTCTGATATTGTTTCTTGGTGACTTTCTGCGTAAAAATCTCAGCTCTACATAGTGTATATGGGGGACAAGAAACATGATGATCCATCTGTGGTCACCGCGTCGCACCATGACGTACTAACCTCTGTTCTTGGAAGGTATTAGCTTGTGATATTTCATGTTACATATTATTACAAAGAAGCAGAAACGATTGGTTACATTTTTTGTTTTATCTGCAACAGCAAGGATGAAGCCATGAAGTCGATAGTTTACACTTACAAGCATGGATTTTCTGGGTTCGCGGCAATTCTCACTGAACCTCAAGCTGAGACACTCGCCAGTAAGCAATTGTCAATCTTGAAATGTCATTTTTATATCTTACTTGCATGATCGACATAAACTAATCAACACATTTTCGAACCTAGACTTCCCTGATGTTGTCACCGTGAAGCCTAATATTTTTCATGAACCACACACAACTCGGAGTTGGGACTTCCTTGGCCTTGACTATTACCAACCACCACAACAACTGGGTCTCCTCCAAAAAGCAAAGTACGGAGAAGATGTAATCATTGGTGTCGTAGATACAGGTTTGCAATCTCATCTACAGCTTAAATCCAAAACATGAGAAAACCTAAAGATTGTACACAAGTTGACCCCATACATATACATATGATTCTGTTACAACAGGCATATGGCCTGAATCACGAAGCTTTGACGACAACGGCTATGGCCCTGTGCCGGCACGGTGGAAAGGGAAATGTCAGACTGGCCAAGAGTTCAACACCACGAGTTGTAACAGAAAGATCATCGGAGCACGGTCGTACGCCCGTGGCATTAGCTCTGAGGCACTCAAGAACGAATATAACTCGCCTAGGGACATCGACGGCCACGGCACCCACACCGCATCGACGATCGTTGGCATTGAGGTACAAGGCGTGAGCTTCAGGGGCCTAGGCATGGGCGTGGCACGTGGTGGGGCTCCACGTGCACGGCTTGGTATCTACAAGGCGTGTTGGATGGACGCGGGTTGCCCTGAAGCGGCAGTCCTCGCGGCCATTGTGTTAGAGCTAGACACATCTCGGTAGATGCACTATGGGGTTGGATCTAGGAGATCTGAGAGGGAGAGAGAGAGACTACCTGCGCCCTGGCTTGACAGGCAGGAACCGGAGGGGATCCCGGAGCCAGAGCCGGAGCTGGATCCGCCGTCGTTGGACATGGGAAAAAGGGCGACGGCGTGAGCGTGGGAGGTTGAGAGCGGTGGCGGCGGAGCTTCCCGTCGGCCTAGTGCGAACCCTAATCGGTGGGTATGTTCGTGGGGGGCTGCGGCGCGCGGTGAACCTCGTATCGTGTGCGTCCGGCCCCCACCTATTTATATATGCACTGGCGACAGGGGCCCACAACCATGGATAGGGTTGGGCGCCCCCGATTAGGGCACGATGAGGGACTCCGTTCGGGCCCAACGGCCCGAACGTGGGAGAGATCTATCCAACATTCTCCCCCTAGATCTCGACTTTACTTTTAACTTTGTACTTTACTTATTTCATCACAGAATGATACATAGAGCATGTTTCATCGTCTCAGCTCAATTGCCGATAGAATCAGACAGCCACTATATACCTTCATGTTCTGAAACAAATCCTGTTACTTTTGGGCCTCTATGGTCCAGGAATCATAGGCTTCCCATTAAACCCATGCCGGCTATGTGCTCCTTGAACACATTGGGTGGTAGGCCTTTCGTTAGCGGATCCGCAAGCATATCCTTTGTCCTTATATGCTCGAGACTTAGTTTGATCCTGGACTTTGTCCTTCACACCATAATACTTTATATCTATAGACTTTGAAGCATTACTCGACTTGTTGTTGTGAGCATAGAATACTGCGGGCTCGTTGTCACAGTACATCTTTAGTGGCCTGCTGATGCAGTCAACCACTTTCAAGTCGGGTAAGAATTTCTTTAACCATAACGCCTGTCCCATGGCCTCATAACATGCTATAAATTCTGCATACATCGTAGATGATGCAACTATCGACTGTTTGGCGCTTCTCCACGAAATAGCACCTCCTGCGAGAGTAAAGACATACCCTGTCGTGGACTTTCGGTCGTCTTTATCTCCCGCAAAATCTGCATCTGAGTACCATTTTATCTCTAGGGAATCAGATCTTCTGTATGTTAGCATGAGGCCTTTTGTGCCTTGCACATAGCGCAAAGCTTTCTTTACCATCTTCCAGTGCTCTATGCCTGGATTCTCTTGATATCTACCGAGTACCCCGGTGATAAATGCTAAGTCAGGGCGAGTGCACACTTGTGCATACTGTAAGCTTCCAACAGCCGAAGCATATGGTACTGACTTCATTTGATCGATCTCATATTGATTCTTTGGACATTGGGATTTCCCAAAACTGTCGCCCTTGACTATGGGAGCAGGTGTTGAATTACTCGCATGCATATTGTATTTCTTTAAAATCTTTTCACAATACGCTTTCTGCGACAGTCCTAACACTCCATTCTTTCTGTCTCGGTGAATTTCTATGCCCAAAACATAAGATGCTTCACCAAGGTCTTTCATGTCAAAGTTTGATGACAAGAATTTCTTTGTTTCTAGTAGTAGACTAACATCACTGCTAGCAAGCAGAATGTCATCCACATATAGAATTAGGAAAATATATTTCCCACTTTTGAACTTTGCATAAATGCAATTGTCCTCAACATTTTCTTTGAATCCAAATTTTTTAGTGGTATCATTAAACTTTAAATACCACTGCCTAGAGGCTTGCTTTAACCCATAAATGGATTTCCTTAGGCGGCATCCCATATGTTCCTTCCCCTCCATGAAAAAACCCTTGGGTTGTTTCATGTAAACATTTTCTTCTAAATCTCCATTTAGAAATGCCGTCTTGACATCCATTTGATGTAGCTCTAAATCAAAATGTGCAACTAGTGCCATGATGATTCTGAAAGAGTCCTTACATGAGACCGGAGAAAAAGTCTCATTGTAATCTACGCCTTCTCTTTGCGTAAAACCTTTTGCCACGAGTCTAGCTTTGTACTTTTCTACATTCCCATTTGAGTCATACTTTGTTTTGTAGACCCACTTGCATCCTACTGTTTTGGCTCCTTTGGGAATTTCCTCTAAGTCCCAAACATTGTTGGAACTCATCGATTTCATTTCATCTTCCATTGCCTCCACCCACTTGGCTGAGTGAGGGCTACTCATGGCTTCTTCATATGTGGTAGGATCGCCCTCCATATGAACTACATTGTAAACTTTGTAGATTTCTTTGGAAATGGCTGGTCTTCGTTCTCTTTTAGACCGTCTGAGTTCATCAGACTCTTGCTCATTTCTTGCCTCGGGTTCAGGCACATTTACACTAGGTGGCTGTTCTGGCTCCCTTTCGTGCTCAACAGTGGGTTCAGGTGGCTCCTGATGGACAGGTTCCGAACTTTCGCCCATTGTTGTCACGTGTGGAGTCACAACAGGTGCCGGCACCACAACCACAGGGGTTGTAAATGGTGGCACAACAGGTAGCGACAAAAATGGCTCCTGAGTCATCGGATTAGGTGCATGCACCCTCTTCTCCTCAAGATCAATTTTCCTAGCTACCGTGCTCCCCCTCATCAATTCGTCCTCCAAGAAGACTGCATGTCTCATTTCTACAAACTTTGTGTATCTGTCGGGACAGTAGAAACGATAGCCTTTGGACTTATCTGGATAGCCAATAAAATGGCAAGATACTGTTTTGGGGTCTAACTTTGCAATGTTTGGATTGAAAACTTTTGCCTCAGCTGGGCTCCCCCAGACCCTCAAGTGGTGCAGAGAGGGGACTCTGCCTGTCCACAATTCATACGGTGTTTTGGGCACCGATTTACTTGGTACTCTGTTGAGAATATGAATGGCGGTTTTAAGCGTCTCCATCCACAATCCCAATGGGAGGGTGGAATAGCTCATCATGCTGCGCACCATATCCATAAGGGTACGGTTGCGCCTTTCAGCTACTCCGTTTTGCTGAGGTTCGCCCGGCATAGAATACTGGGCGACTATTCCATTTTCTTGCAGGAACCGTGCGAAGGGTCCTGGTACTTGACCATATGGAGTATGCCGACCGTAGTACTCCCCCCCACGATCGGACCGAACTATTTTGATTCTTTTATCGTGCTGATTTTCTACTTCAGCTTTGAAAATTTTAAATTTATCCAACGCTTCAGATCTTTCTTTGATTGGATAAATATAACCATACCGGGAGTGATCATCCGTGAATGTTATGAATGAATCATAGCCATCCACACTTTTCACCGGAAACGGTCCACAAATATCCGTGTGGATTATTTCTAGTGTAGCTATGCTTCGGTTTGCACCCTTTTTAATCTGTTTGACATACTTTCCTTTAATGCAATTTATGCATTGTTCTATGTCGGAGAACTCTAACGGAGGAAGAATGTAATTTTTAACGAGGTTTTCTATTCTTCCCCTCGAAATATGGCCTAGTCTGCAGTGCCACAGTTTCGATGAGTCAAGAGTTCTCTTTCTTTTCTTTTGTTCTTTGTTCGACAAGGAAACTTTTTCATTCACATCACACACAGAAAGAACTTTCTCATGCAGGGATAACAAATATAACTTATCAAATAATGTAGCAACACCCACACAGTTGTCTTTCAACCAGATGGCACACTTGCCATTACCAAAATAACATTCGTAAGAATCTTTGTCCAAACAGGAAACACTTATTAAATTCCTATGTAATGAAGGAACAAAAAGCACATCTTTGAGCAAAAGCAAAGAGCCATCAGCCAGCTCCAGAGGGATGTCACCAATGGCCTCCACTTCTGCTTCTATTCCATTCGCCACTTCAATATGTCTTTCTCTTCTTGGCGTGGTCCTTGTCGAATGGAACCCCTGTAAAGAGTTGGCAACATGAACAGTTGCTCCAGAATCAATCCACCAAGTGGATCTAGTAAACTTTTCATACAAAGATTCATTAACAAAAGAAACAATATCTTTACCATTTTTGGCCATGATGTACTTTAGCCAAATCGGGCAGTCTTTCTTGTAGTGGCCCGGCTTTTTACAGTGATGGAACTGATCCTTCTCCCCAGGGGTGGACTGGTGATGCTGGTACTGGTGCTGCATTGGACCCTTGCCATGGGGCTTGGAGGGTGAGCCACCATGGTTGCCTCCTGTGAAGCCTCTCTTCCTGTTGTCCTTCACGAAGTTCAGAGAACCGCCGTGAAGGGCTTTCAGCCTTTCCTCTTCCTGGGAGCACATCCCAATGGTCTTTTCTATGTCCCACTTTTCAGGGGACATATTATAGTTTATCACAAAGTTTTCAAAAGGCTGTGGAAGTGAGGCCATCACTAGGTGCACCAAGAGTGCTGGCTTTAGCTCGAGGTCCTCATCCATGGGCTTGAGTTTTGCTGCCATGTTTGACATTCTCAAGATGTGCTCTCTTATTCCATGGGGTCCTCCCATATACTTTTCAGTAACCAGCTGCTTTAACAGCTGGGTCGCATACATCTTTGAAGAGCCAGTAAACTGGCTCTTTATCTTGGCGAGATACTCGCCCACGGTAGCACACTCTCCAATTGAGCCCACTATTGCGTTCTCAATTGTGTTCTTTACGAAGGCCAGACACTTCTTGTTGGCGTTCACCCATTTCTGGTTATCGATAGAGTAAGCCAGCTCCAATGGAGCATGGTCCCTCTTCCTTTTCTCAAAGTCAGCACTTTCCTCAGCGGCCCCCCTGACCGGGTCAGCGGGCTTGACTGGTTGCTTGGTGTCAACCACCCAATCCACTTCGGCGCATACGAACGCCAAGTCAACTTTCTTCCTCCATTCGGAGTAGTTGTCCCCCCTGAGGAGCGGGACGTCCTTCAAACATGCCATGAGGTTGAGACCTCCTGAAAATCACAAAAGATGTGAGATCACCAAGGAAAACAACTGTATGCGTTAATTCAACATTGGTATAAATTAAGCATGCAATCGTTTCGTGCTATTTAAAATTACATCACCGTTGGGCAGAAATAAATTTAAATGCACCTTTAATACTTAATAGGAAAAGATTATGGTCATAATTATTAATAACGTTGGTCAATTAATAGCATGAGGCATAATCACTTTAATCACATCTTTATGTCAAGATTTAATCAACTTTTATTGCATTTGGTGCAATTTTAAACCATACATTTCAATGTAAAAACACTATTTGCAGAGGAAACTTTCATTAATGACTTCCATAAAAACACATACTTTGCAGAAAAAGTTCTGCCTTTTCATATTCTCTAGTCAAATATTCTCTTGAGTAAAAGACTAGAAACAACTATGTTGAAAAAGTGCTTAAAACTAAGCAAAAAACAGAAAAAACAGCTCTGTAAAATATAAAACAGAAAAAAAACTGTCTGCCATCACGGCCCAGCGGCCCAGCAGCAGCCTGCTGCGCGCGCGCTCGCCAGGCGTCAACCGCCCAACCAGCAGCGGCCCGCGAAGGCCCACAGGGGCCTCTGTCCTGCGCGCGTTAGGCGCCGCCCGCGCGCTGCAGACGGACTATGGCCGCAGCCCAGCAGCGGCCCGCCAGCGCCCAGCCGACTTGGCCTGCCCGGCCCGGCACCGCCCGCGCCGCCCGCGGCAGAGGATCCTGGCCGTTGATTCGGCCAGACCTAGATCTGACGGCCCGCCGTCCTCTTCGGAGGGATAAAAACCCCCTACGCCGCCAGCGCCGAAAACCCTAGTCCCATTTTCTCCTCACTCGCCACGCTTCCACTCCGCGTCGGCGGCGCGTCCACCGCGCGTCGGCGGCGCGTTTGCCACGCGTGCACCCCGCGGTGCGGCGGCGCTGTGGAGGAGCGGTCGAGGCGGCCGCGGCCCCTCGCCTCCCCACGCCCCTCACCCGAGCGGTGCGTCTCCGCGGTGCCGAGGCGAGGCGGCCGCCTATGGCGAGCCCCTCCCTCTGGCTCCGGCGGCGCAGCCCGCGCTGAGCCGAGGCGAGGCGGCCGCCCTCCGGCGAGCCCCTCCCTCTGGCTGGGCTGTGGCGGCTGCCCGCGTGCGAGGCCGAGGCGAGGCGAGGTGGCCGCGCGGCGCGCCCCTCCCTCTGCCCCACGAGCCCGCGAGCGGCGGGACCGGCGGTGAGCTCTGCTCCGGCGGCGTTGGAGAGGGGAGGCGGTCGTCCGTCCGGCAGCTGTGCCGGCGACGGTCCCCTCCTTCCTACAGCGCCGCCACCCTTTTCCCCTTCCCCGTTCACTCTGTCCAACACCCCCCACCCCGCGAGAAGCAGAGCAGAGAGGAGGACGGCGACGCTGCCTCCCTTGTCTTCTTGTCGACGCGCGCTTCCACCCGAGGGTGGGGGCGCCGCCGTCAAGCGGACGAGGTGGGCAGATTTCTTTGCCGGCGCACTCTGGCGTCCGGTGTCCGATTTGGGGTTTTCTTTTGGTTTGGGATCTGGGAGGTGGGATTTCCTTTTGATTTGCGGGTTACGACTTGGGATTTACTTTGCCCCCGAAGGGGTGTGTCCTTCTTCCCTACGCCTCGGCTTGCCGATGCGCATAGGGATCGAGGGGGACGGCGCGGCCAGAGGGGCAAGGCGCACTTTTGGCTCTAGTGTTTTCTTTCACTTTTACTTTTCTACCGAAAATAGAAACTAGCATCTAAGACGCTCTGATACCATTGTTAGAGCTAGACACATCTCGGTAGATGCACTATGGGGTTGGATCTAGGAGATCTGAGAGGGAGAGAGAGAGACTACCTGCGCCCTGGCTTGACAGGCAGGAACCGGAGGGGATCCCGGAGCCAGAGCCGGAGCTGGATCCGCCGTCGTTGGCCATGGGAAAAAGGGCGACGGCGTGAGCGTGGGAGGTTGAGAGCGGTGGCGGCGGAGCTTCCCGTCGGCCTAGTGCGAACCCTAATCGGTGGGTATGTTCGTGGGGGGCTGCGGCGCGCGGTGAACCTCGTATCGTGTGCGTCCGGCCCCCCCACCTATTTATATATGCACTGGCGACAGGGGCCCACAACCATGGATAGGGTTGGGCGCCCCCGATTAGGGCGCGATGAGGGACTCCGTTCGGGCCGTTGGGCCCGAACGTGGGAGAGATCTATCCAACACATTGATGATGCCATACACGACGGTGTGGATGTCCTGTCGCTCTCGCTAGGTGGGGCCGGTCACGAAATCACCGGGACACTACATGCTGTGCAGAGAGGGATCTCTGTCGTGTTCCTCGGTTGTAACGATGGTCCGGTGCCGCAGACGGTCACAAATGCTGTGCCGTGGGTCACGACGGTGGCTGCTAGCACGATCGACCGGGCTTTCCCGACCTTGATATCGCTCGGGAACAAAGAAAAGCTAGTGGTAAGTATAAACAATCTTCAACCAATTATTTTGTGTGTGCGTGTATAGTTCCAAAGGGATGATCAACTTGACTCGGCTCAGATGAACTCCAACTTGCACGGATAATCCATCCTATAGTTTTCAGAAACTTGATCCGGTCGAGGTTGTTGAAACTAATTAAGGACCTAACCACAAATTTTTTTGGTCGTCCTGAAGCTTTCCTTAATTCTTTTATTGATAGAAGACTCCTTAATGTGTGGTTTGCTTTCAATTGCAGGGACAATCTCTTATGCACAATGCGTCTCTGATCAGCAGTGACTTTATGGACCTAGTTTATGCGGGGAGGTAAATGCATTATCGCAGTCACTTGACACAATTTGTTTTGCAGCTAATCACGACTGTGTCGTCCTAAACTTATATACATACACTTTTGTGCAGGTGCGACGCGGAGTCGGTGGCGTTGAGCAACGTCACCGGAAAAATCGTCCTGTGCAATGCACCAGCGGAAGCGAAATCCGCGCCGCCCACGGTAGCACTTTGGGAGGCCTTCAAACATACCTCCGGGAACGGTGTCAAGGGCCTCATCTTTGCGCAGCACACTACCAACCTCCTCGAGGGCCTGGCTGGGATTGAACACGTTATGCCCTGCGTACTGGTGGATTTTGAGATCGCGCAGAGAATCATATCGTATGGGAACTCAGCAGGGTAAGAGCTTAATGGTCTTGTCCGAAACAGGATGAAGGTGTTTTCTCCAAGTATTCACGATGTGTCTTGTGTCTATGCTAGGAGTCCGGTGGTGAAGTTCTCGCCAACCATAACTGTTATTGGAGACGGGGTGTTGTCGCCGAGGGTTGCCTCATTCTCCTCTAGAGGGCCAAGCCCCTCCTTCCCTGGCATACTCAAGGTATGTATCAGTCCACATCTTAATTCTTATTACCGGACGATATAGAGATTGTTTAGAACGGGTCTACTCGGGACCTCATCATTATCTAGCCTCTAAAACTTGTATCTCTATATTTTTACAGCCTGACATAGCTGCACCCGGAGTTGCTATCCTAGCAGCCCAGGGTGGGTCCTATGTGTTCAAATCCGGGAAATCTATGGCGGTCCCGCATGTTTCAGCGGTCACCGCGCTGCTCAAGTCGGTTCATCCTGATTGGACGCCAGCCATGATCAAATCCGCCATTGTCACCACGGGTACGCACCGTGAGCGGACTGAAGTTCTACCACATAATATTCACAATTTATGACTAACTCAGATTATTCTTTTGGACCCCTTGCAGCTTCAGTCACCGATCGTTTTGGTATGCCGATACAAGCAGACGCGGTCCCGAGGAAACTAGCTGACCCCTTTGATTTTGGCGGTGGTCACATGAACCCAAACAGGGCCGTCGACCCTGGCTTGGTTTACCACTTGGATGCGAAGGAGTACAACAAATTCTTTAATTGCACCATCGGATTGGTGGATGGTTGCGAGTCCTACCAACTCAATCTGAATCTACCGTCAATCGCCGTTCCGGACTTGAAGAACCAGGTCACTGTGTGGCGCACTGTCACGAACGTCGGGCCGATGGATGCGACTTAGCAGCCGTTGAAGCTCCGGCAGGGGTAGTCGTGTCCGTGGAACCATCTGTGATCAGTTTCACTGTAGATGGTAGTAGAAGCACAACATTTAGAATGACATTTACAGCGAAGCAAAGAGTGCAGGGTGGATACACATTTGGGAGCTTGACATGGTTCGACCAAAGTGCCCACTCAGTCGCCGTGGACACTGTGATACAAGACTTCATCGCAGATACATCTTAAATTCTTTGGTCCTCTTCCTCTTATCTATATACCTTACTTATATGTGAGTTCCGGAAACACTGAAAATGTATTTAATTATTTGTTATTATTTCTTGTAAATGTTCTGTGGATGAATACAATATAAAAGTATATGTTTTTTTGGGATATTGTTTCTCTCGTTTCCGACAATTGGTGTCAAATGAAGCATGTGTTTTTATGAGTTTGCAATATGGTTGGCTTTAAAAATTTCTAGCAACCGATACCGAGTCCACCCAAAGAATGAAATTGCAGCGCCCAAATACCAAATCTCGATTCACATGCCTGAATGCATACATCATTAGGAGTATCTTCCTCACGTGAGTTGTGAGGAGATCACTACACAAAATCTGGACAGCGCCGAGGGCTGGGTTACTATGCCAACGGCCAAATATCGGGGCCCTTGGCGTAGGCACCTTCTGAGGCCAGCCCACAAAACGGGCCCTCGGCGTAGAAAAGTCGTCGCCGTAGGCAACCTAGGCCGAGGGTTCCAGTCAGCGTAGTAGTAACCGTCGGCATATCTAGACATGCACTGAAGACGGCCGTCGGCATAGCCTCTATGTGGCGGCCCACGCGCTGGAGCTGGCGTGGCCTACGCCGACGGCCAGGCCCTTGGCACCGTGGAGTTCCAGGCTGGATGGCCGTTAACGGAGCAGCGGGGCCCATGGGCCAATGCCGACGGCGACCAGACCGAGTGCCAGACAATGCCTTCAGCGCACGTCGCTATGCTGACGGTTGGAGGTACGCCGACGGCCTTGTCGCTATGTCGACAGCCTGCTATGCTGAGGGGCTTACGCCGATGGCTGCCCTCGACACAGCATGTGCCGACGGCCATTAGGGGTTGTGCCAAGGGCGCCCGGCCCTCGGCGCTATGGAGTTTTCCTGTAGTGGATGGTCATTTGAATCATTTTGGTGGCCCAAATATTTGCGAAAACCTATTACCAGGAAAGGGCATACTAAGAGAATCTCTACTCGCATCCCCAAAACAGCTGTCCGCAAAACGGTCGTTTGGGAAACGCCACGTCATGTCGTGTTTGGAGCATGCCTATATCTAGCCTTGTGTCGTGTGAACGTCATTTTTTTAATGAATAAAAACAAAATCTAAAATTTCAGTTCGAAGTTCATTATATTTTACAAGGTTCGAATAAAATTTAACTAAAGCAAACAAAAATTAACTGAAAAATAATCTAATCTAACAGTGGCTGAGGTAGTAGTTGTCGAAGTAGCGGTAGTCGTTATCGCCGATCTTCCCATTCCCACGCTCGTCGGGATTACCGGCCGGCTCGTCCTAGATGACCCCGCTAGGGCCGGCACAGTCGTCATCGCGCCTCATGTCGACGAGTTCCCCATCTGCGTTGTGGATGGATGTCGTGATCGCCCCCTTGAGCGACTGATACGTCATAAACATATCTATAATTTTTGATGCTCCATGCTTGTTTTGTGCCAACTATCTTATGTTTTTTCTACACTTTGAGGTATTTTTATACACTTTCTAGAACTAATATATTGACAAGATGCCACAGTGGCAGTTGCATGTTTTCTGCTGTTTTTGGTTTCAGAAAAGCTAAAAAATAAATATTGTCGGAATTGGACGGGACAAAAACCAAAGTTACTATTTTTCTGGGGCGATACGGAAAATCGAAGCACCGACGGAGTAAGGCACCAGGGTGGGCACACCCTAGGGTGGCGCGGTCCCACCTAGGCCGCACCACCAGGGGTGTAGCCCACTGGCTGCCTCCTCGCCTCGTCTCTTTGCCTATAAGAAGCCCCCGACTCAGAAACCCTAAATAATCTGGGAGAAAGCCACGAAAACCTCCGCAGCGCCGCTGCCACCAAAGGGGAGATTCGGGAGACATAAGTCTTTGTTCCGGCACCCTGCCGGGACGGGGAAGTGTCCCCGGATTCATCTCCATCGATCTCCACCACCATCTCCATCGCCGTTGTTGATTCTCATGATGAGGAGGGAGTAGTTCTTCCACGAGGCTAAGGGCTCTACCAGTAGCTATGTGTTCATCTCTCTCTCTATGCATGATCATGTTGTGGTCATGAGCTTTGTAATCAAGTAGATCTACTCTTCTACTCAAGTGCTTAATCCAATCTCCGTCTCTCCCCACGTGTGTGAAAGTGACAGCGTGCACACCGTGGTGGCACTTAGGCTAGAGGTTACATAAATACTCAATTGCTTTAATAGATCTATGTTTTTCCCCACGTGTGTGAAAGTGACAGCGTGTACGCCGTGTGTGGCACTTAAGCTAGATTACATATATCTTTGTCATGAGTTATATCTGGAGTTGGATATCTCTATGAAATTTTGGTGTTTGTTGGAACCATCTAGCGCTCAAGGTGACAGTGTGGGGTTATCTAGATGAAGAAGGCGGACTTTGAGGAGTGTTGTTATAGCCCTACCATGGATTAGAGTGTCCAACAGGAGAGTAGTTCATGGTAGTATCATGAAGAGAATATATTTATATGAGAGTGTCCACTAGTGAAAGTATGATCCCTAGGCCTTGTTTCTAAGCATTGAAACACCGTTCGCAACTAGATCTGTTACATATTTGCTTGCTTCCATCTTTTTGCCTTTACATGTTACTAAGCATTGAAACACCATTACCGCTTATAATCATCCATACCACTTGTATTTCATTATCTCTTTGCCGAACTAGTGCACCTATACACCTGACAAGTGTATTGGGTGTGTTGGGAACACAAGAGACTTCTTGTATCTTGATTGCAGGGTTGCCTGAGAGGGATACCTTTGACCACTTCCTCCCTGAGTTCGATATACCTTGGGTGATCCACTTAAGGGAAACTTGATGATGTTCTACAAACCTCTGCACTTGGAGGCCCAATAATTGTCTACAAGAATAGAAGTGCGTAGACATCAAGCTCTTTTCTGGCGCCGTTGCCGGGGAGGTAAGATAAAAGGTACTCACATCCTCCGGTGTGAGAGCTCGAAGTTATTTCCTTTGGATTCTGCAATTTTGTCTTTTTGTTTTTTGTTTTCACTAGTTAGTCTTAATGGAAAACAACAACAAAATTAGAGAGCTTTATAGTATTTATCTTGAGTTAGGACATGAAGTGTTTGAAGAGAAAATTAAAAAACCTATGGAACTTTATTTGTATGCTAACGGCAATGTTATTAGTACGAATTCTTTAAACACCATTATTTCTAATGCTATGGAAACATCTAAGCTTGGGGAAGCTAGTTTTTATGAAAATGATCTTTTTAGTTCCCTGGCTTTGGAAGATAGCTATTCTATTGCTTATGATGATACCAAACCTCCAATTTATGATGATTACAATGATGAATATGATATTTTCAGTCCACCTACTATTGAGGAGAAAATTAATTATGATTAAAATATGCCTCCTATATTGGATGATTATGGTGATGAGAATAATAATGATAGCTATTTTATCTAATTTTCTCCCACTACAATTAATAATAATGACTATGCTTATATGGATAATAATAATTATTATATGCATGTGGCTCATGATAAGAATGTTTTATGTGATAGTTATATTGTTAATTTTATTCATGATGCTACTGAAAGTTATTATGAGAGAGGGAAACATGGTTTTATTTATCTCAATAATATTAAGTTTCCCCTCTTTATGTTGAAAATCTTGAAGTTGCATTTATTTTGCTTTCCTATGCTTGTTGCTTTGTGCTTTCATGACTTGTTTCTTTACAAGATTATTTTGCATAGAAAGTGGGTTAGACTTAAATATGTTTTGAATTTGCTTCTTGATTCTCTCTTTTACTTCAATTCATATTTCTTATGTGAGCATCTTCTCAAACTATCAAGCCTAACTTAAAGGCATTAAAGAAAAGTACTTTTTGGGAGATAACACAATATTTTTATTGAGTCTTGGAAGTTATTACTTCTGTAATAACCTCTCCTTATCCTTTTTATTTGATTTTTGTGCTAAGAATAACCTCTAATGAGAGAGAAGTAAGATTTGGGGAAGTGCTATCCCGAAACATATTTTTGTGCTTCACTATAAAAATTCGTTAAAAATCTCTGTAAGTCGGATTGAGCTGTAATTTTCTGAATAAATGCCCCAGGTTGTTATCTAACTTTCGTTAGTTCAACACTTATTGATTTGAGCAACAGAAGGTCTTCGAAAAAATTGGGTTTTACCTGCTGGTCTGTTTTGACAGATTTCTTCCATTATTTGCATTTGCCTCTTATCGATTTCTTTTTGGGTTCTCTTTGGTAAATTGAGCTTTTTGAGGGAATTACTAAAGTAGCTTGTGTTTTTAATGAAAGTTTTGCTGTTTTAAAACTAAACCCAAAGGTTTATTATCTTTTGAATGCACTAATGTTGCTAATGAAGATTGTGTGAAGTTTTGTATAAAGGAAAATTTTCAGGTGTAAGGGAAGAATGATGTAATGAGATGAAGAATGGAAAAAAGCTAAAGCTTGGGGATGCCACCCATGTCACTCCATGAAATATTCAAGAGGTACAAGCGTCAAAGCTTGGGGATGCCCAAGGCATCCCCTTCTTCATCAATAAAAATCTCAGGTCTTTCTAAACACTTCGTTTTTATTGTTTCATGCACTGTTGTGTTGTTCTTGGAGCATCTTTGTTTTTGTTTTTAGTTTTCCTTTGCTTGGTTTACTGCAATAAGTTGGTTGGATACCATCACACTTATTTTGGAGAGAGAGAGACACACTCTGTTTTCATTGCCTAGAACACTCTTTTTCATTCTTATTGTTTTGTGAGTGTTCTCTTTTGCTAGCATTGTGTTTAGCCTTAGTTTTTTTGTGCTTTTGGATTAGAACTTTTTAGTTCTTCTTTGTGGATTTGTGAGACAAGCTCACTGATCGTTATTGATTATTATCTATGTGAGTTGTTTCAAATAAGTTGATCGGTGTTGGAAAAGAGTAGGAAGTTTCATGCTTAAGTGGTACAAAAGGGAGCTTGTTTTGATTGTGACTTAGGCTTTATCATGTCATGTTAAATGTTGCTTTGACCATATGCTTAAATTTCTGTAGCATGACTTGTCTCAAACAATTGATATTGCTTAATGTGCCTTGAAAGAATCATGCGTTGTTTTAGCATACAAAAGCATAGTATTGTGGTATTCTCCTTTGATGCTTTGTTTGGGTTGACTTGGAACATGCTCACACCATGTTATGACTATGAACCAGTCACCTTAGCCTCTATGATCATTTAGTTTTTGAATTGTGGTGTCACTTTATACTTTGATTGATAATGTTTTATCGCTCTATATGATTATGGCCATTATTGCTATCTGAGTTGGTCGCTCCGAGTCTTTTGCTAGCCTCCACTTGTATTGAGTAAGCTCTACTCATGCATCCAACTCCCAAGAAACCAAGTTATTCCAAAGTGTCCACTATAAATTCCTATGCATGGTGTGTTAGACCATTCCAAGTATATTCTTGTTTTATCTATCTTCCAAATTAAACTTCTTATGTGAAAATTAGTGATTAAAGCTCTCGCAAACTTGATGGCACACTTTATTTTTCTTGCCCCTAATAAACTTGAACCATTGTGTCATCTATGTTCTATATGCTTGCACTTATACGTTGGGAATTAGCAGAACCGTGCTGTCACGGGGAACGCTTTCAACATTGCACATATACATTGTAGCCAGTTGATGTCATGCTCTTTTGTTTACGGATGTCGTCGGTGTGAAATAAAAGGGGAGCTTGTAAGTCCATGGAGTTATGTATGTGTGTTAGAGAAACGCCTGAGCCGCTAGCCTAAGCCATGCTTAATCATGGTGGAAACTTGCAGCATCACCATAGTGAGCAATCTATGAAGCATTCTTCTTATAAAAAAGAGAGAGATAATAAAAGAAGAGATTGAGAAAAAGAAGGAAAAAAGAGATGAGAAAATAGGAAAGAGAGAAAAAAGCACCATTTTCCCATGGTAAATAAGAAGATTGCTGAGATGCTCATTGTGTGCTTGCCTTGTAATTTTGATATGGGATAGCTCCTGTGTCATGGGGCAAGGGATATCTCGTTGGCGGTTCTCTATGATACACATGTAGTTACTATGGCAAGAACTTACCGGTGACTAAAGTTGAGTAGCATGAGGAGCGGCCCTCGTACTCAAGGGACATGAGATTGCCAACTTATACTTTGTCAAGCATATACTCCATACTTTGTTCACTTTAACCTTAATTACTTCAAGATGCTTATGATATGGGCATTGAGAGCTAAAAGGTAACAAGTACGATAATTTTTTGGAAGCTCTTTATGAAACTTGAAATCCCTGCTTCCCTTTATGAAGGGCCTTTCTTCCCACTTTTATATTGAATCTCCACCTTCTTTCTTTATGCACCAATTAAGAGAGCATAGTTGTCATTCTTAGTTAAAACTTATTGATTGATTCATAATGTTAATATTGCTTGTTCTTAAACTATTTGTATCTAGTCACCCTTATGAACTTTGAAGGTGTCCTCTGCATTTATGTTTTTCTACTCCATGAGGGACAAGATGAATGACACTATGCTATATTTCTATATGTGAAACAAATAAACAAATGTCTTTCAATGCATTGTTATTTATGAATATTTGTTGTATCCTTTCATGTTGCAGCATAGTTACTATGTCTTATTGTTAGAACTTCATCTTTCATGATCATGTTTAGAGTACTTTGATCCCAGCTTTCAATGCTTTGCAAATATTTTGATCATGATTGTGATGGTGCATGTCACCTCAAAAATTATTTTTTTATCACTTACCTACTCGAGGATGAGCAGGAGTTAAGCTTGGGGATGCTTGATACGTCGTAAACGTATCTATAATTTTTGATGCTCCATGCTTGTTTTGTGCCAACTATCTTATGTTTTGTCTACACTTTGAGGTATTTTTATACACTTTCTAGAACTTACCTATTGATAAGATTCCACGATGCCAGTAGCCTGTTTTCTACTGTTTTTGGTTTCAGAAAAGCGAAAAAATTAATATCTCGGAATTGGACGGGACAAAGGCCAAAGTTACTATTTTTCACGGAGCGATACGGAAAATCGAAGCAGAGACGGGGTAAGGCAACATGGTGGACACACCCTAGGGTGGCGCGGGCCCACCTAGGCCGTGCCACCAGAGGGTGTGGCCCCCCTGGCTGCCTCCTTGCCTCGCCTCTTCTCCTATAAGAAGACCCCGACTCAGAAACCCTAAAAAATCTGGGAGAAAGCCACGAAAACCTCCGCAGCGCCGCTGCCACCGAAGGGGAGATTCGGGGGACGGAAGTCTCTGTTCTGGCACCCTGTCGGGACGAGGAAGTGCCCCGGATTCATCTCCATCGATCTCCACCACCATCTCCATCGTCGTTGTTGATTCCCATGATGAGGAGGGAGTAGTTCTTCCTCGAAGCTAAGGGCTCTACTTGTAGGTATGTGTTCATATCTCTCTCTCTATGCATGATCATGTTGTGGTCATGAGCTTTGTAATCAAGTAGATCTACTCTTCCACTCAAGTGCTTAATCCAATCTCCGGCTCTCCCCACGTGTGTGGAAGTGACAGAGTGCACGCCTTAGTGGCACTTGGGCTAGAGGTTACATAAATACTCAATTGCTTTAATAGATCTATGCTTTTCCCCACGTGTGTGAAAGTGACAGCGTGCGCGCCGTGTGTGGCACTTAAGCTAGATTACATATATCTTTGTCATGAGTTATATCTGGAGTTGGATGTCTCTATGAAATTGTGGTGTTTGTTGGAACCATCTAGCGCTCAAGGTGATAGTGTGGGGTTATCTAGATGGGGAAGGCGGACTTTGAGGAGTGTTGTTATAGCCCTACCATGGATTAGAGTGTCCAACCGGAGAATAGTTCATGGTAGTATCATGAAGAAAATATATTTATATGAGAGTGTCCACTAGTGAAAGTATGATCCCTAGGCCTTGTTTCTAAGCATTGAAACACCGTTCACAACTAGATCTGTTACATGTTTGCTTGCTTCCATCTTTTTGCCTTTAGTATTTTCCTCCCCGTAAGAAGCTCTTTTCTGGCACCGTTACCGCTTATAATCATCCATACCACTTGTATTTCACTATATCTTCGCCGAACTAGTGCACCTATACACCTGACACGTGTATTGGGTGTGTTAGGGACACAAGAGACTTCTTGTATCTTGATTGCAGGGTTGCTTGAGAGGGATACCTTTGACCACTTCCTCCCTGAGTTCGATATACCTTGGGTGATCCACTTAAGGGAAACTTGCTGTTGTTCTACAAACCTCTATACTTGGAGTCCCAACAACTGTCTACAAGAATAGAAGTGCGTGGACATCAGCGACATGCTCCAGGCACGTGATCATTCACGGATTCCATTCACGTCGTGTCGTAGTTGGGTGTGTCCTTAGGAATGTATGCACTCTCCAAGAGCCATTGCTGCTGGTGGTAGATGACCAACGTAGACTCCTCGTCGGTCTCCTCTTCCAGATCCGACTTAGGGTGCATGACAATTCGCCATGATGGTTTGTGCCTCGTTGATGGTGTGAACTCCACCATCGCCTCCCTTTTGGGGACAAGATAGCGGGAGGCGCGAGACGACTACTGGCCAGAGGAGTGCTGGCCCATCGGAACATGACGACCATGAGGAGGAGCATGATGTTTTTGTCAAGACAGAAAACCTCCCCAGTCGCATGCCCCAATGGCATGTTATGTTCGGGCGTGCTCCAAACAATATGGCGCGCGCATCCCATCCCTACTGTTTAGAGCATATCCACTAGCATACCCAGGAGGGCCTCTCTAGGCTGTTTTTTATCCGGACAAATAAAGATCGCCCAGTCGTATTCCCAGGCGCCCAGTTTTTGCCGAATTTGGCCCATTTTACATCCGGGGTTCTTAGGCCAAACCCGGGGCGTCGGTAACTGCCCGCTAACGCCAGATGAAGCGAAAAAAGGGTGGTCCAACCCTATCGGCAACACAACCCATTCCCCACCTTGATTCGGATCTCATGTGGCATAGAGATTTCTCCTAGCTGCCCCTTGACGCCATGTCATCACCGGCGAAGCCCTGCCTAGCCTAGCCAAATACACGCCTATATAAAGGTTTGCCGCCTCATCCTTTACCCTCGACATTGGCCTTGTTTAGCCTTCTAGCCTTCGCCGTAGCTCAGCTTCGTCCCGCGCTCCCGCCCACCTCGCCCGCGAAGTGTTCGGCGTTTTGCCGGTTCAGCCATGGACTCTGACGATGAGGATATATTCGCCCTGTTGCGGAGGAAGAGACCGCCGTAGCCGCCAAAGATGAAGAGCACATGCAGATCCTCAGCTCTCTGCATGTTGTACACGCAGACTGCAGCGCCGAAGCGCAGAGGCTCGGCAAAGGTTCATAGGAAGTGCAAAGCAAGGCAACAAATGGAGGGCTATTGCATGATGTATGGATACTACTTCGCTAATGAGCCACTGCACGAAGAGGCCGTGTTTCAGCGCCATTTTAGTATGAGCCGGAAACTCTTCCTCGAGATCGTGCATGTCATCCAGGAGTTCGACCCCTACTTCGTATGCAAGAAGGACGGCACCAACATGGTAGGCTTTTCCTCACTGCATAAGTGCACGGTAGCGATGATGTTGCTTAATACGGAGCCCCGAGTGACAATATCGATGACTATCTCCGCATGGCCGAGTCCACCGCCATCGATTTCTTGTACATGTTCTTCAGGGCAGTGATTGCAGTGTTTGGACCATAATACTTGATAACACCCAATACTGAAGACACTGCTCGGATCCTCATAGTTAATGAAAGTAGAGGATTTCCAAGGATGCTTCGAAGCATCGACTACATTCATTGGCACTAGAAGAACTATCCATTTGCTTGGAAAGGAATGTACAAAGGCCATAAAGGAGGTTGCACAGTGATACTTGAGGCAATTGCTACGCATGATCTTTGGATTTTGCATTCCTTCTTTGGCATGGCATGATCAAACAACGACATCACTATCCTCTAGTCCTCAAATGTCTTTTCCAAGCTTGTTGAGGGTCATGCTCCCCCTTGTGGACTCTGAGATCAACGGGCACCACTACAACAAGGGATACTATCTTGCAGATGGCATCTATCCAAGATGTCCAACATTAGTGAAGACTATCTAAATACCCATGCTCCCCAAGCATGCTCAGCTTGCCAATAAACAGGAAGCCTGCATGAAGGACATGGAGCGGGCATTTGGTGTGCCCCAACAGAGGTTTGCAGTTGTTCGGTCACCTGCTATGACCTGGTAAAAAGATCACATGTGGGAAGTAATGAATTGTTGTGTGACCTTGCACAACATGATCATCAAGGATAAGAAGAAGCATCTAGTGGATTTGGTCGAGCAGGACCAGCCATACTATAGACAGGGGCCTCTTGCAGAGCCCCATCACTAGGTGTCGGCATCGTGGGCTGCCTTCATCGCCATGCGTGAGGAGATTGGAGACCCGGCAGTATATCAACAACTGCAAGATGATCTGGTGGAGCACATATGGATACAGAAGGGCAACAAATAGCAGCAATGCCGACCATGATCTAGGCAAACTAGGCCGAACTATGTTGTGTTTCAATCTATGGTGAACTATGGAGAACTTTGTTAATTTCATGTCGGACTATGTCGAACATTGCTCTGTATTCATATTTATGCCGAAATGTCTGAATTTGAGCAGAATTTGGGCGAAAAGTTGCCGATTTTCCTTGCCTAGGAACCACGCCTGGGAATGCGAGTGGAAAACTAGTCATTCCTAGGCTGAAAATTACATCCATCCGGCGCTAAAAAGCGCCGTATTTGGGCCTAGGAACACCGAACGAGTGGAGATGCTCTTAAAGGCTCTGTCTGGGAGGCCATACACAACTTTCCCCTGATAGATGAATAGCAGCCCCACCTACCAGCCACTACTTTCCCCACCTACCCCCTCTCCTTTAGTTAATCCCTTCTCTTTCCTCTGAAATCTCTCCCACTTACCACTCCATTCCTGCAGGCCTTGCTCGACAACTTCTACTTCTAGTCATCAAGGTCACGCTCCTTTGCATTGGCGCATGCGGCACTCCTTGCTCTATCCTTCGGTCGTCGAGGTCATGCACGTCGATGCCATCACACTCATGTGCATGTTGCGCTACATCAAGGATGAACATGCCGCTCTACTTTCTTGTCCCCGTCCATGGCGCGATCGTCTGTCGTGTGTATGGATGGCATGATGAGGCAGAGGATAGATTGTTACTGTCGGAAGGTGTGTAGATAATGAGGAGAGGTGGAGTACAGGTCTTCTCCATGAACAGGTACTATCGAAAGGCGATGGAAGCATAGGAGAAGTTGTTTGTGGACGTCCTGCAACACCATTGGCACCAGCGCAAGGAGAGTGTGCTTCCTATCTTGTAGGTGCTTTCTGCGCTCGAAGCATTGACCTATAGGGGAAGCGTTGTGATAGAGATGGTCATGCTCGTAGCGCGGCAAGATGGGTGTCTCTTGGAAACTGTTTGTGATAATTTCAAGCCAAAATAATAAACAATTAAAATGTGATGTTTCTTTTGATATGAGGCATGCAGATGGGGAGGGACCTCCCCCATATGCGCACAGTGTACGAGCACTCTCTAGATAGTGTCCGATCACGAAACAACTAGACATAATTTGGGGCCTGTGACTGAAAATATGCTAAATCTCCGTGTAGCCACTACTAGGTCTGTTAGAAATATGCCCTAGAAGCAATAATCAAGTTTTTTCTATCATATTTCTAGTTCATGATAAATGTTTATGTGCAATGATATAACTATATTGATAGGAAACATAATACTTTTATGGTTATATAAACAACAACTTGTCCCTAGTAAGCCTCTATTAGACTAGTGTTGGGGGGATGACCCCGGGTAGGGTCAAGCTAAGGTAAAAGGGCAAAGCTCGTCGAGTTATTGATCGGGCCAAGGCATGATCCGACCAAGGTATATAAGGGCCGGTTACCCCAAGTTAAATAGCATTGGTATGACTCGGCCAACATATAACGTATGTCGGCACAAGGTCTAAGCATGTGTTGGCTTCAAGGTCGATGAAATGAAGAAGAAGAAGAAGATGTGTTATGCAAGCTCAAAATGTGCCATATCTAGAAGATCTCATGTTTGATGCTTGCCATCCTCGGTGGTCATGGATCGATGAAGAGAAATCAAGAAAGGTGTTCCATATTGAGAAGGTCAAGATCATCTACATCACGCTCAAGTGGATTGCTCAAGGCAAAGGTAATCTTGATAGGTTTTCCCTTTTGCCGGTATCATGTTGTTAGTTGGGAGACCGGGTTTAGGATAGATAGTGGTTCTATCTAGAGGGGCTCTCGAGTGAGTATCTCGATCATATCATTCAGAGAGAGCTCAAACCTTTGCATACTTGCATCATCATATTTGGTTGTTATTTGGTATTATCCATGTGAGGATATAGAGTTTGTGGTAATCTTCATAACAAGCTCTTATTCGTCAAAATCGGATCTCCCTTTTATATCTTGTTGCGAATTTGATCTTTGAGGTTTTTTGGATTCTCACCAAGGGGTATCTCACTTTATAATACATGAAGTATTCCCACTTGGTGGTATCCCATATTTTCAACCCAATTGTATTCGGGTACCAAACAAAAGTTATCGCAGTTTGAAGTTTGCCTTATTTGAAAAAAGAAAAAGAAAAATCATTTTCTTGCGTCGAGCGGTCGTACCGCTGGGTACTACCGGCCTAGCCCGTAGCGTGCGCCTCGCCTTCTGCCTCGTCTTGTTTCTACGCCCGGTAGTACCGTCGGGTGGGCTGGTACTACCGGACGGCCCAAGTAGGCCAAGCCCAGCCACCGCCTCTCGCTGGCGCTCACAATCCCGCGCGCTGGCCCAATCCCTCATGCTACACAGCGCCGCGCCCCCCATCCCCTTCCAGCTCTCTCGCTCGCTCGCCCTGTTGTCTTGTGTTGACCCGCTTTGCTACTGCGCCCCGCTCGCTCGCTTGCAAGCTATGATGCTGGTTCTGGTCCGGTAGTATCGGCCCAATCCAGTACTACCGGTCGGCCCAGATCAAATCAGCCCCAGTGGGCAGAATTTGGCCTCCCCTTTAAATAGCCTTTCTCCTCTTTCTTTTTTAGAGCTTCTTATTCCCTCTTTCTTCAAGCTTCTCCTCATTGCTTTGACTCATCTCTAGCTTGATTTCTTCCTCCCCATCCAATGACTCTTTCACACATTTGAGAGGAAGATTGAGGGGATCTAGATCTACAATTTGACCTAACCAACTCATCTCTTTGTGAGTGAATATTTGGGATATAGATCTTGGGGGATTTTGTGTTCCTCTTTGATTCCTCCTCTCTTCTTCCCCCAATAGCTTTAGTAGCTTTGTTGAAACTTGAGAGTGAGGGATTGGAGCATCTTTGTGGTGTTCTTGCGGCAATAGAGTGCGACCTGAGCGGAAGCGCGAGCGGCAGAGCAAGGCCTGGACGGAGCAAGCGCGTAGCACAGTGGTTTGAGCGAAGGAAAGGCGCAACGCGGTTGCGGAAGCTGAGCACTGCTGCAGCGAGAGGAAGGGGAAGAGGAAATGGGAGCGGAGGAAAGTGAGCAAGGGTTTCCCCCAGATCCCCTATTTAACCACGCCACACACGAAGCAACGTGGGATCGTGTGTGGGCGAAGGTTCTGCTGTTTGCGTGTGTACCCCATGGTGGCGATCGTGGGATTGTGCAACACGATCGGTTACACCGCATAGAGGTAAAGCGGCATGCAGTGTCCCTAATAGAGGAGACGCGGCAAGACTTGACCGGTAGCAGGGATAAGTGCCAGCGCGTGCCAGTAATCACTATAGCGGCCCTTAAAATAAGGCAGGACGCCATGATTGTTGACACGTAGGATAAGAGAAACTTACGAAAGAAGGAAGGGAAATAACTGAGAAAAAATAGAACGACTCAACCGATGAGACACGTCTCGGACGAAGCCAAAAGGAGTCGGAGAAAGTACAAGATCACCAATAGTGAATCCGAGATGTACATCAATGATCGTCCGACTAAAACATATGCCGGCAACACGGATACCAGATCCGGATAAGGTGAACCTGTTATGGACTTGACAGGTAAAGCTGTTAAGACCGTACCAGCTTTGGGGACTAATGTTGGGGTATGACCCCAGGTAGGGTCAAGCTAAGGTAAAAGGGAAAAGCCCACCGAGGTATTGATCGGGCCAAGGCATGATCCAGCCGAGGTATATAAGGGTCGGGTGACCCCAAGTTAAACAATATTGGTATGACTCGGTCGACATATAACATATGTCGGCACGAGGTCTAAGACACTTTGAATTTGCAGGTACGAGCCTGGCCGAGTCAGAATAAGCGAGGCTGATTCAAGCGTTGGATTGCTCTGGAAGGAGAGAGTGAACGCAAGGTCAACATTGTCCTCTCTCTCTCTCCCTCAGGAATCCAAGGAAACACAAGCGCTACAAAACAAAGGCCAGAGCCATAGGGGCAGAACAGAGGTCACGAGGTGACAGTCCGAGAGCCCAACAATCACATGTCATGGGCTCTGGGTCTTTGCCGTGGAAAGAACGGCGACAATGGAAAGGAGTCTGCCAAGTTACCACTTTGGGAAGAGCATATACTGGGAATATGATGTCCAGCTTAGCCCTAATTGTAACCTGGACACCTCTTTATAAGGTGAGCCAGGGCCTCCTAGAGAGGGGTCGATTCATTTTACACTTATAGAAATCCTAGAGTGGGAGAGAGTAGAGTCATCTTCTTCCTCTCTCAGATACAGCTCAAGAAGCAAGTGTAAACTATTATAGATCTAAATACAAGATCTTGAGAGCATTCTTTGTGTATAGATCCATTACGCTATCCCTCCCTAGATCCCACTAGTACCTACGCACGCCACCAGCTGTGCGGTCGACATTGCCGCTCAAATCTAGGACGTTGCCTCGATGTCCGAACCATCTATGCGAGACGCATAGCGGTAGATCCTCGCCACCACCTTCACCGGTAATCCACGCGGGTTGCCCGGAGACCTCCCTAGGTGGAGGCAAGAGAGAGGAAAGCTAGAGGAGGGTGGCGGTGCGAGGGGAAAACCTAGTCGCCCTCGGGGAGGACGACCGGAGGGTGGGGCCGACACCTCAACTACTAACTCTACCTACTTTACTATTAATGAGACAGTAAAGTTAGCGTAGTATACATAGCTATCATAGTAGTTTCATTAGCAATGGTCAACTAAACTCTATGGTGAGATCTACGCCTATTTTGTTTTCTGAATTTTGTGAATGATGTGTGTGCTTTCGGCTAGCTATGTATACTACTAGCTAAATTACCAGATATGGAAACCAATTTTGAAGGCTATAAGAATTGTTGCTTTCCATATTTATAGTAGATTTGGTACGAGAAAAACACCCTCCCGTGGTGCACCCCAGGGCGCCGCCGGGGGGTCCCTGATCCTGCCACCAACCCTCCCTCTCTCTGATTTACCACCCTTCTGCCGCTGCCGCCGGCGACGGTCGCAGTGGCAATGGGCTTGGCGCCGAAGGGGCCGGGGAGAGCAGATCGCGGCTGCTGTTCGCTGGTGGTGGCTGGGATCGGCGCTGGTGCTTCAGATGCACGCGGCGGCTAGGGCAGCGCCCCTGGTCGTGTGGCGGTGGTGGCTGCTCCCTGGGCATGAGATCCGATCGTGGAGGTCGGCTGCTTGCGGAGGCTGGGCTGGTGCCCGGATCGTTGCGCCGGCGGCTTACCCATCGTGTATCGATGCAAGGTGTCACGGTTGTGGTCGTAGGTCTAGGGTTCCGCCTAGATCCGCCATCGACGCGCCCTTTTGGTTGCCTAAAGGTGCATGGGGAGGCGGCATGATGTTTCTTGCTCGGTCCGACGGACCGACAGGGGCGCGTGGTTATTGCAGGCTTGTCTCCTCTTTCGCTGGAGGGGGCGGGCGGCGGACGACGGCGTGGGGGGATGTTGTTCTGTCCAATAATGGCGGTCGGTCCTTGGTTCCGTCGGCGTGAAGACAAAGATCTTCTTATTGCTTGCACTCGTTGATTTGGCCTGGAGAGGCGGGTTCCGGAAGGCTCCGCCGGCGAACTCTCATGGGCGAATTAGTCCTGGAGATTGCTGGATCGGAAGGTATTCGGTCGTGCGTACTTTGTTTTTCTGGCCATTTGGTTTCAGCAGATACGTTGCAAAGCTCTGCTGTTTGTTCCCACCGGGTGTCATGTAACGAGCCATGGTCAAATCAGCTGCGGAGAATGTCATGAAAGCAGAAATATGAGAGCGACGATGGTGATTTGAGTCTTGTGGGGACGGCGAACTGGCTGCGGGATCTATGACTCGCAGCAACGACTGTTTGTGGAGGAAGACAACACAGGAGGAGTTCCCAGTCTTATCTTGCAGGATGAAAATCCAAGGTCAGGCCTTAACTGGTTGTGCCTGGCAATGACCTTGTTAAAGGCATTGTTTTGCGAGAGAGGACTTTCTCTAAGGTGAAAACATATGATCTTTGATCGGGCAACGACGGCGCTTGTGCACTGTTTCCTTCTTGAAGGCGTTGTTATTGGAGTAATGGACTACTGGTGTTGTTCTGGTGGTGTCAGTGTCGTTGCTATGAGGAATAGGTCCCTATAGCAGGACTTTTCTTTTTTATCATTTTTTTTCTGGGTTATGTGCATCCGTAAGACCGCTAGGCAATGCATTGTTGCAGGAGCTGAATATAGTTGGTATCTCCGTGATATTAATATATACTCTTTTCAAAAAAAATATAGATTTTGATCGAATTTGGATATGAATTTGTGGCAGGATAAGTACATCTCGTGTGAACGTCGTCGATTGGCTGCAGATTCTTTTCAGCACTTCTCTGGAGCTCTGCTGGCACGTTTGCGAAAACAGCCAACTGTCCGAACCCGCCGCCCGTTGTCTCTTCAGGGAGCTCCATCTGCAAGCCGTGTATGGCAAATTAAAGGCCCTCGGAATGATCACTCCCGCTACGATACAAGGCGGACGCCGGCCGCCGGCCACGACACGCGGTCGATCACTTGACGCGATCTCCCGTAACAAAACCTTAATTACCCCCACACCGCACCCCGATTAACCAGTCTAAAACTGTACCGCTGCAAGCAAAAAAGAAGCAGTACCAACGACGCAGCTAGCTGCCAGCCATGGAGGTGGACGGCGCGCCGGACCTGACGGACTTCATGAACGACTGGTTCTTCGGCACCGTCGGCGCGAAGCACAGCGCCGCCAGCCCCGGCGCCGGGGCTGGAGGCGTGTACGACTTGACCGGCGAGAGCAGCAGCAGCAGCAATAGCAAGAAGAAGCCTGCAGCCCCGCCGGAGAAGAAGCAGCAGCAGCGCAGCAGCTCGGGCAGGCAGACGCAGGATTGGCTGGAGGAGGCGAAGAGGATGGTCGGGCCCGGGTCGCCGGGGAGGATGGGCTCGCCGTCCAGGCAGGTGCCCAGGTTCGCCGGCGGCAACGGCACCGAGCCCTCGCCGACGCTCGACCGCCGGGACCCCATGTCACGTTCCGCCAGAAGGTAAACCAGATATCACTCCATTCGTCCACATGGATGCACACGTTCTTAGGAATATGTAGTTTCGCGCCGTCCCAAATATTTCGTAGAAATGAGTTTGCAATTTTCGTAAGCTGTTCGGTGTGTTGTTCCTAAATTTCACCGACTTTATTTAACCTTTGCTTGTACTGTCACAAAATAAATTAACATGTAATCATCCCCATTGGCGAATAAGTCCATACTTTGCTGCGGGTACATTATAGTAAAAAAATCGAATACCTCCATATATACATGACATACAAACCAATAACAACACTCATAGCCACAGTTTTTATCGCGCTAGATGCGTTGATTCTCTTCAGTATATTCTTTCTCAAAGCCGTGCTATTTTGCATCAATGCTGACGGTGGGAAACCGGCGGACAGTAAAAAAAAACCTGAGAAGGAGAACATACCTAAATGTATTTATTTTTTCAATTTTTGAGAAAGAGGGATTTATACAGATACTTAAATCGGCTGCCAGTGTGAAACAAATAATGCTACTAATGTTTTAAAAATATGTATAACTTTACACACGTCCTCAGTGTACATGTAAATTTTTATGGACGAAACACAAGTTTTGTGCCCTTGTGAAAAAAAAAATGCTCAAAAAAGTTGCTTTTTGAAACATCAAAGTTATTATGTTCTTTTAGGAAATATCGAAAGTCTTTTCTTGAGAAATTTTGTTGGCACATATGAGACACAGTTATGTACATTATAAAAAACATTAAACTATTCATCATACCCATATTTTCTCCTTTTTAGGGCTCTTTTATTCTTTTGGATCAAAGGAACCACATGGCTCCGAATTTCATTTAAGAATCAAGAGTATGGAAATTTTGTCTTACAGTTCACAGAAACATTGCATCACATCTCATGATGCTAAGCAGAGAACAAAACCCATCTACCCAACAAGAGAAAACCTACCTTAATACAACACCAAAATGAACGATTGAGAACACATCTCCAAATCTGACAAGAAATCTAAAACTCTTACTACAAAATGACCATGATCACCATTCTCTTCAACACAATTCTCCATACTTGGCGAGGCAAGTTTTCTTATGCACACAACTTTTTTCATATTTTCTTGCCATGTTTTTTCATTTTTCTCTTCAACACAATTCTCCATACAAAATGACCATGATCACCATTCTCTTCAACCCATCTACCCATACTTGGGGAGGCAAGTTTTCTTCTGCACCAAGCTCTCTCCTGACTAAACATGCACAGATCAGCTTGCCATATTTTTCTCATCTTTAGTAGGATTCACACATAGTTCACCACTTCACCTTCAACAGGCCGAGCTCCCCACTTTAGTCTCTCTTTAAAAAAATCTCCACCGTTAGTCTTTTTTTAGAGGATCTCCACCGTTCGTCCGTTAGCAGGCTGAAATAACATATTAGTGGCCCAATTTTTTTTTTTTGACCGAAACTACGGCGGGCTTACGCCAGCCTGAACAATTTCATTCAACCAAACACAGTTACAGGGATCTCAGCAGAGTTTTAGAGGACAGAGGGGGCAAGGCAGACAAGAGGATTCACGGCGGATCATAGATGTTACACCAGGACCTAAGGCTAGATGCAGATCCCGGGTTCGTACAGCGGTACGCCCAGAGTCGCAGATCCTCGATGCATCTGCTACGAATAAGGGAGAGAGGTTCATCGATGTTGTTGAACACAAGTGCATTCCTTCGTTTCCAGATGTTCCAGAGGATAGCGATGCAGGTGGTGGCTGCTGCAGGGCTCGCGCTGCGGGAGGCCCAGAGCTCAGTGAAGTCTTCGCAACGCTCGTCATCTGTAAGGGGGAAGAGCGCCCAAACCTCCTTAGCCCGGGGACAGTTTGTAAACAAATGATCAATAGTTTCTTCGTCTTGACACGTGGGGCAGTCAGCCGTCGCGGAGATCTGGTGGCGAAATCTCCGTTCATTGGTTGGAAGCCGTCGGTGGCGTGCAAGCCAGCAGAAGATCTTGCATTTCAAGGGTGCGTTGCTACCCCAAATCATCGTCACATGTTCATCTTTTTGCAAATGCCTGAAAGAATTGACATAGAAACCTTTGTTCGATAATTTCTTGTTAGTGGCCCAATTATGATGAATTAGTAGCCCAATTACGATGAATTAGTGGCCCAATTTCAGAAACCACGTTCGCCGCACTAACGAACTATTTTCTTCCCGGCGCTCGTGCAGGCACCGGCAGCCGGGCGGCATCGGCGACGAGATCCTGCAGCGCGCATCCATTATCTCCTCGCCGTCGCGCTCCGAAGCCTCCGCCGCCTCAGCACCCCCCTCCCCTTCCCCGTCCCTGCCCCCGAACCCGCACTCCTCCCGCCGCAAGTCCCGCTTCCAGGACCTCTCCGCCCCGGACCCCTCCTCCCACCGCCGCACCACCTCTTCCGCCTCCAGCTCTCCTTCCCGCCCCCCTCACCACCGCCGCCACGCTTCCACCTCCAACGCTCAAGTTGCTGACGGCTTCGACGACGGCGTCGCTCGCCTCAACGCCTTCCTCCGCCGCCAGCGCGCCGCCTTAGACGACCTAGCCTCCGGGGACCGTCCCGGCTCGAGGCCCACGAAGATCGTGCTCTCCGACGCCTCGAAAAGTAAGATCAGTCTTCCCGTTTGTTTCTGCGGTATAACTCCTCTTCCTCTGCTCGAACTGAATCTAACCAATATGCTCACTCGTGATCTCGAGCAGGTGTGAGCTCGATTGTGGCAGCGATATGCTACGCGTGGGTGCTGTCGAGCAATGCGGATGGCCACGGCCAGGCGGCGGTGCCCGTGGTGAACATGCAACGGAGCAGGATGGCGAGGTGCAGGCAGGCGGCCTGGCTCCTCTACCACGTCGGGGTCGACGCCTCGGCCCTGCTCTTCGCTGACGAGGTAAGCAATGCTATCTGACGGAGGATTCATTTCCGACAAATTGGACAACTGGTCTAGGTCCCGGAGTTATTGGGCGTTTATAATTTGGGCAGAGGCGCGACAAGGATAAGGCTATACAGCATTTCATCGCAGTAGTGTCATGTGGGTGTTCTTAATTTCGATTGGTACCATGTGGCCGCCATTCCTCCTTCGGGTGACCGATGACAGATAATATGCTTTGTGCATTTGCGAGTTTGTGCATGCTTGTACTACTGTAATGTCTTCCCTTGCCGTTGATACACACATAGAGAAAGGATAGGGGCTCCAGCAACAATTGAGGGACACCATAAATATGGCCCATTTATTTTCTTGATAAGATATGAAAGATCTTAATGTGCCGCAGCGACAGCTAATTCTATCAATGGCTTGTTCCTGCAACATCATGGGTAAAAGGCAAATGTACATGATGCTGACTTTGTGAAGCTGAATTAGGTTGATATGGAGGGACTGATAATGGATCAGAGAGCCAGCTTGGTAGTGGTGGGGCAAGACGTTTTGAGATCAAACGGCGAGGTAATATTGTGTGCCTGTACTAAGTGCTATCCATTTGTCCGCTGAGGAACTTATCTCATTCCAGCATTTACTTCATAATCATGCTTGTTTTTGTCTCTTAGGTGAGCTCAGTTTGCACGGTACTCGTCAATAACTACTGTGAAGAAGTTTATAGCCCACTTCAGAGCCAGGACATAAAGAAACTTCTGGTTGGTGTATTTTCTACCTTCTCTAGAGTCCATAGTGTGTAAATTACTGGCTTTCCTGATTATGTTCTGTGGCTTTGCCCTCAGCTTGCAGGTATCCTGTTGGATACAAACAACCTTTCCAAGATGTGCTCGGACAAAGATTCAGAGGCAGTGCAACTGCTCTTGTTTGGTACCTCTGAACATAAGAGGCACGACTTGTTTCAACAATGTAATGTGCTAATCTTTGCCTGAAGTTAATTTACAAAAAAAATGTATAGAATAGTTGCAAAATCATATACTAGTAATAACTATTGGAAACTTTGACCTTGCTTTGGACCAGTGATGCTTGATCACAGCGATAATTCTTTCGCCGAGTTCCTGAACAACACCTACAGAAAGTCATCCACAGATGGTGAGTTTCGTAATATCTTCAAATGATTCCTCGCACTTTTTGAAGTTTCTTTGCTGAAGTTGTTGTACTCATCCATGTGTAAGACAAATTTAGCAATCGTCCCATTCTTATTAGAATTAAAAAAACACTGATTTGTTATGGCCGATGCTTATTACTAGCATCTTATCTTCAGTAAGCATTTCATCTATAACAACTTCTATGACTCAGATGAAACTTCTCCAGTAGCTATTCCAGTGCTACATTTTTTTTCAAGTATGTTGCTCGTGTATTTTTCCTCTGAAAGGTTTTGACACAATTTAACCTGCTATTTAAATTATCTAGGTGATGTGGACAGTCCTCCAGAGAAAAAGCACTCGAGCCAAGATACCAAAAAGTCAAATTCAAGTAATTCTTCCTATCCCTCCGTTATGATTTGATAGGGAGGTTGCATGTAAATATCTGCAAAATACAATTTCAGTGAGAGCACCAACTATATTTTGCTGGTTTACCTTGATTCTGAAAGAAAAAACTAGCAATACACCTGGAAGTTTGCTTCAAACAATCTGACAAACATATGCCAAGTTTACACATTTATTAATGCTAGCAACTAATGATCCAAATTTACTCAGTTCCTATTCCAATAAAAAAAACTATTAAATTTTGCATAGCTCTGATTTGGTTGTTTTTGTTTCCATCACAGCTAACCAGAAACCGGCACGCGGAACTGGTGGAAAGCCTTCAGAAGAAGCTCCTCGTGGGAAGAACAAGTTTTCCTTGGCAAAATGGTTTGGTTTTGGCCCAAAATAATATATATTTTTTGTAACTTTGATTGTTCATTCAACCAATATATGGTGAACTCGATAAGTATCATGACTTGTCTACTGAGGAAGTATATATGAGGTTTGGAAACATTCCTCCTCATACTGCGTCCATGTGGAAAGAGCACTGTATGAAGCATTTTGTAACTATTAATATTGGAGTTCTGGTCAATAAGTTTACTTTTCCATGTTTACATGTTTGACTATGAAGCACTGCCTGTATTATATTCTGTTTATTAAGAATAGAATCGTGAGAAGAGCGTAGGATGCTGTCGATTAGAAGTACTACTAACATAACAAGACGGATACAAATTCTCTTGGTCTAGATTCTAGCATTCCTAGTTTAAACAATTGTTGGTAACCGATGAGAAAGGTGGTACGAGCATTAGAATGGATAAAAACATGTCAGCTTTTCAGTTGATGGTAGGTGTACATGGCTGACTTGTTCTCCAGGGAGCTACTCTCCCTTTTTTTTTGCACTCTGTATAAATTGTATTTGTTTTTAGTATGAAGCATTTTCTGTGCGTCTGATAGTGACTCGTGTGACAGCTTAATGGAGACCCCTAAATTCTCAACTTGGACCTGGGGATTACCAAAGCTACATGGTCCAATGGATCATTACAGAAAAGAAAACCTGGGTGGACTCCTTACTACTCCAGTTGCCAATAACATGGTCCAATAGTTACAGTTGAGTACTTCTGTTAAACTTCAAGAATATTACTATAAGAATAGTACTCCCTCCGACCCATATTAGTTGACTTGGATTTGTTAAAATTTGGATGAATCTGTATACTAAATAGTGTCTAAATTCATCCAAATCTAAACAAATTCAAGTCAACTAATGAGTCGGAGGGAATATAAGTATTTCTGCTCTCTCTGTTCTTGGACAGAGGAAAGCAGAGGATGTTAGTTAGGCCGGTCAAAACAAGTGAGTAGAAGAAGCAGATAAGTAAGGATGCAGAAGCAGTTGTTGTAGTCCAACTGGGGTAGTGTACTAGCAGAAGATAGGAAGGAGTTAGGAGGGACCAGTTCTTAGCTGGAATTTGCCTAGATAAATCAGCAAGAATGAATGCATGATTGGGAAAGGCAAATGCGATTCTGAATCCTGCCTGTCATGTCACCACCCTCCATGTTTCTCCATCAGGACCAGGCTGTTCCTCATGCATCCCCAGGCCAGGACTATCCTGTGCCCCTCCATGCCAATCTTCCATGTGCAACACTCTCCGGTATATGGCAATGAAACCAACAGAATATGGCCTCACCTCAATCAATCAATCACTCACATTCTTCCAGTCTCATTACATGGTAGTAGTATGAGTTATCGGTTCATAACTTCATAACATGGTGAAAATGTCCACTCTGTAACGTGATGTAATGTAGTAGTAGTAGTAACAAATGTAGTAGGAAACCTAGCTACTAGCCATTCAGCTCATTCACTCAACCTTCCAGGCGTAGAGGAAGAGGCAGAAATCGGAGAATTCGTCGTCGTCGGAGAACTCGTCGGAAGCCGACGACAACAAGGACGGCGGCGCCTCGGGCTTGAAGATGAACAGTGCCTGCCTCATCCCAGTGCCGAAGAGCCAGTCGTGCGCGTCCCAGTAGACCTGCACCTTCATCTTGTTGATGGAGATGCAGTCGTTCCCCCTGAACTTCCACTGCAGGTGCCTGACGAGCACGTTGACGGCGCCGTCGATCTTGATGGCCATGTCCACGTCCATCCCGGCGGCGAGGTTGCCGCTGCTGCACTCGATGCTGATGTCGTGCAGCTTGCCCTTGTCGTGGAACCTGGCCCTGGTGAGGAAGCGCTTCTTGCTGAAGACGTGCTCCTTCTTGCACACCAGCTGCGCCGCGTCCTGCAGCGACAGCGACGGCCGGGACCCCGTCCGCCGGAACGCCTCCTTCTTCTGGTTGCCGAGGAGGAGCACCACCTCCTCCCCGGAGGCCACGGCCACGTAGTAGTCCGAGACGGGCTCGGGCCCGTCGGCGGAGAAGCGCGCGGCGCGGAGGTCCCACACCACGTCCACGGGCCGGCCGTCCACCTGGAACTGCTTGGCGCCGTACTTGCGCCAGAAGTGCCACGGCTGCATCTCCACCTTGCAGGCGCTGCTGCAGCCGCTCTTGGCGTCGCCGCCGTTGCCGTGCTCCCTGCCGCCGCTGCCGTGCACGCCTGTCTTGTCCTTGCCGCCGCCCGCGGAGCCTTCGATGGAGACCTGCATGCCGTGGGTGAGCAGGTTCCTGCACCACGTGACGGTGACGAGGCGGCTCTGGCCGGCGATCTCCGCGCGGTACATGAGCGTCACCGCGCTCTGCCCCGACCTGGTCGACGACGACGACGCCGGGGCGTCCGGGAGGTGCTGCTTCTCGCCTGACGAGAAGCAGGACGGGACCGAGAACAGGTCCTGCATCCTTCCTAGCGGCACTGCCCCTCCGAAGCGAATCCGATCAGGAAGATATCTGACACAAGGGGGGTGAGTGATGGAGTAAGGAAGGCTACTAGCTATACATAGGCGGCGGCACGGGGGTGGGGCGCCATGGACGCATGCAGCGGAGCCGGCGTGGAGTTTGGCGGGGGGAGACCGGCCTGTATAGAGGTTCGCTAGCAAACCGGTCGATCGAGCTGGAAAGGAGGGAGGCCTAGAGCTAGAAGGAAAGTGAGCTGGAAACGAAAGTGATTCGGGGGATGGCCAGGCCAGGATATGGGTGCGTGTTTAAAAACCAGGGAGGGAACCTTCTCCTCCTCCGCTTGGAATGAATAAATGCGCCATCTCGCAGCTAGCCAGGTCCCGCCCGGGACGACGGACCGGACCAAATCTTGATTTCTCCCTAGGCCATCACGCTCTGCTCCTGCTCCGTCCCATGCCAACGGAAAAATCAATCAAGTCGCTTAGAGAACTATGTACTCCCGTAGTATTTTTCTACTACTACCTTGCTGCCAACTTACACCATGTAGTACTCCGTAGTAGAATCGTTATGAGGTTACAGATCCCATACAACTTAAACCGTAAAACATTTAATGCACTGAACTTGCGGTTTTCAGTCCGTAACTTGCCTGAACAGAATAGAAACCGTAAACGTGAATTGAACCTTTAAAAAATATAAGCGAGGGATGCCTTCGCGACAAAATTCAGACGAGAAAGACAGTGAACTGATCATACATAGGATTAACGGGAGGTCTCTGTGCATCAGATCATACACAAAATTAACATTTGTCGCTAACCCTAACCCTAAGAACCAAAATTCAGCCTCGATCCCTCACCGGAGCCTGTGGGTTGCGGCGGTGCGGTACTCACTCCTCATCGGAGTCGACAGTGATGCCCTCCCGCGCGACGAGCTCGAGCTTGAGTCGGCGCGTTGCCGCCTCCTGCTCCCTCTCATGTAGCACCGCTATCGTTTGGATGGCTACGCACGTCTCCTCCGCCTCGCGTTATGGCGCCTCCTTCACCTCCGTGGCCGACGCCTTGAGCATGATGCTCGTGGCGGCCTCCAGTGAGCTGTCGTCATCGACGAAGTCGGCCGGGACCACGACGCGCCCGCGGCGGTCCTTCTCCGTCCATGGCTCCTCCTAGACCGACGGTAGGGTGGGTGCCCCTCACGATCCTCTTCGTGAGCTCCCCGCCTCCCCATCGTCACCGGTGAAGTTTCACCGATTGACGGTGTCCTCAACATATACACGTCGCTGATTGGAAGTACCTGCGGCTGGCGGTGGCTTAGGTCACCGGAGCACGGTGGATTTGACGCCGGCGAGGGAGGGGAGAGGGCGAGGGTTTCAGCTGGATTTTGACACGTATCCGCCCATGTTGAACTGTATATAAAGTGGATTGCCTAACTCTTTCCATCAAATCAGTCTTTTGAAATAGTTGGTTAGTGCATGAAGCCTAACAGCCCCCTCGCGATGTACATATACCGCGTGCGCGGGCCGATATGCGGTGCACAAAACTTTTTCTACAGGCCTGGTCCGAAATTCGGTTTCTGTTCGGACCCAAATTTTGCTCGCAAACGGAAAAACGACCCAAATTTCAAGCGCTTTGCTTTTTTACGGGATACTTCTACAGTACTGTACACGAGAGTTGGTCCTGGCCAGTAGGTTTGGTGTTGCTTGATCGATCGGTCCGAGATGTGCAGGGTACGTAGGCTGGGGCTGGATCGGTTTCCCTGTTGGGGCCTCCCAGGTCTCGGCGACGGCGAGCAGGCGCATGTGGGTAACATGCTGCGGATCGATCATAGCGACGCATGTGGCGCGGGATTTCCGGTCTCTCTCTCTGGAGCCTAGGCTGGGGGAAGAGAGTAGTATTAAGTGCACTGAGCAGCGTGCCTAACATTCTGTCTCGTTGGCCACTTGAGCTGGAAGAGGGAAAAATCAACCGATAATAACGGCTCGGGAAACCGTCAGGTGTGTGTGTGGATCGCAGTTCGTCGATCTGGGGACAGGAGAATTACCGGATAGCATCGGATCCACTCGTCAGGTGGATTACGGTGCGGGACTAATTAAGCCCACTGTGGTGGATTTGACCTTGACTGCAGCTCAGGGGCATTACGGATGAGATGCACACTGGAGTAAAGTGCGGAATCTGGCCATTTCTCGGCGCGAAAGGAACGCTCGGTCCGGCGACAAGAGAGCGGTCAATGGATACAACTGGCCCTTTTGGACAAGAGCTCCGATCTCCTTGCTAGGGACTGGGAAAAGAAAGGGGAGAGGTGACAACACTCCCGAGCCACCTAGCTGGGCTGCGGATAGGGTAGATGGACCTGTGTGTGACTACTGACTACCCCTGTCGTCGCTGTCAGTCAGTCGTGACAACCCACGCCCTGATCCGGGAGGCATCGGAATGGTCAGTGTCGGGACGCTTGGCGCCCCGGCCTGTCGCGTAACGCTTTTTGGCCTTTTGGGGAGGGGTGAACAGGGGACGGGACGGGATGCAACGTGTGATCGAAGAGGCTGGGATGGCGAAGTGACGGCGGTTTCGTTCGGGCCGGCCGGCCGTACGTGCTAGACTAGACTGCGCAGGTGCCCGTTCCGTTGTGAGAGAGTAGAATCTATAGCAGTCGAGCATGTGCTGCAGCTTTTGGATCTTGTAGCAAGGGGGAAAGTGCTGAGGTTAGTCAAGAGGTTGGTAAGTGCTAGCTACACTAGCTTTGACAGATGGTAGAGAGAAGCTGTGATATAAATCAGGGGGGAGGGCATTTCGGTCTTTTGAGCCGATGGAGTACCCCATCAAAAGCATTTCAGATCTCCCGAGATCGGCCGAGCGGCACGGTATCATCAATCAACTAAGGGCAGCCCCAACGTGTATATCGCTAAATCTGACACAACGAGAGTTTTGGCAACGGAGTAGAATTTGGCAACAGCCCAGCAACGTTGCTATCGCTAAATAGTATTGTGGGTCCCAACACCGAATAAAACAACACGGAAATTCTCTCCCACCCCTCCTTCTTCGCGCGAGTTCACCGCTGTGGGAAATTCCCCATTCTCCGTGCACTTCCCCTCCATTGATCTTGTTCTACTTTTCCCCTCTCTTTCCCGTTCTCAGATCTAGCAAGGAGTGACCTAGTAGCGGTGATGGGCAACTCGAGCGGCCGCTGTACGGCGGCGGGCGGATGGAGCGGCGGCTCTACGGCAGAAGGCGGGCCAAGCGAGACGAGCAGCCGCGCAACGAGTTGACTACTCCAGCGGTGAGCGACGCGAGCGGCTAGACGGCCGAGCTGCTGTTGACCGCGCTCAGCCATACGCTGGCATGGAGACGCGTCCCAGGCACTCGCCATGCATCTGGAGGCGGCCGGCCTCACCTGCAGCGAAGCTGCTCATGCTACTGCATGTCCAGTTCCAGGTGCTAATCTATTCCCGTAGCTAGCAAGCCATACATGAATTTTGTGAGAGATGAATACATGGCTCTTGTGTTTTTCGTGTATCAATTGCATATTATTTTGTTGAAGATTATCTGATTCTCCAATTTACTCATCTAATCCATGTTACATGTCAGGACTAACAAACTGATACGGTACAAATCTATTAAGAAGAAAGCAGAAAATAAGATAAAGGCAATCAATTTAGCAGAATAGTGGGATCGGAAGCATTCAGAAGAGAAATCTAGAATGTGTCAACGGTTGGAAATTGAAAGCTGTAGTTGTTGGCAGTTGAAAGAAATATATTATTCTATTGAGGGAGTGAGATTTGGCATCGGAGCAGGAACATGCTCCGGTTTCCAGTTTTTGTGGTTTTGGAACTAGCCCCACAATGTAGAGAACTAGTTCCAAAAGCCAAATATCCAATATGGAACCAGTTTTAGCTACACATTGTGGGTGCCCTAACTAACGAACCGAACCGAACTGCCACGTACGCGGATGCACGCGCACATGCCTATGTTCCCATACACTTCCGTGAAATAATCAAGAATGCCTATGATGCGCGTCGTCTTCGCGTGTGCCGTCGTCGCGCGGAGGAGCGCGCGAGCAGGCTGCACATGACATGGCCGGCCTTGCCTGCCTGCCTGCCCGGTACTACAGCACACAACCCACGACAGCAGCACTGTGTTTGATTGTCCTGGAGCTGTACGCGCCCATGCGGCCGGTGCGGTGCCAAGCTGCATTTTAACGAAGCATCGTTCGTGTCAGAAATGATCGGTCGATGCCAACCGGAAAAGAGAACCATCATCGCGTTCGTGTAGGGAACGGCCGGCCGGTTTGAGCTCGCTCTTCCGCCGCGCGTACGTACGTCGCTCTTCGGCTGCTGCATCGTCCCGACGTCCAGACGCCCGCGCGAGCCGCAGGGCAGACTCGTGCCACGTCCAAAAGGCCTAACGCACAGAATAGCAGCTGATGCATTTCTTCGACAAAGGAAGCTTCTATCGACTCAAACAGAGATGAAAGTTCACGTACCATCTATTTTAGTCTAGTTCAAACAAATAAACGAGTAGTAATTTTATCAAAAAGTCATGTTTTGTAAATATCTAATTTATTTTATTGTACCCCTCTGATTTAAATTAATGGATTCAAATTTATCTAGACTCGGATTATCATAAAATCAACGGCCGGTCTGAAGACATGAAAATATAATACAGACTAACATTCGTTTTTTTAAAGGAGGTTAAAACTTGTTAATTTTGTTGTTCCTAGGATCCTGATTAACCTTTTCCAATCGAGAGATAAAAGAAAGCAGCAGAGGACATGGTCACACACTCGGTCGTTCTCATCCAGCACTCTCTCTCGTGTCATTTAATTTCTAACTAGAGATATGTTAACCTGGTACATTATCATCTAGAAATCCCCAATTAGAAAAATCCGGCGGTTTGAATCTCAAATCGCGAAATGCATGAGCACGAGTCCCTAATCAGGCAAATCCTAAACGGTAATGGATGCCTAACTCGGCCGATTGATACCCAAAATCTCGATTTAAACCCTAAATTGCACTTCGATTTGGGAAATCCAATCAGGCAAACCCTAACCACTAATCGAATCTGTGGGTTAGGGTGACTTATGTCGATGCAGCAGAAGGCGGCGTCGGGGCCGAAGAAGAAGGGTCGGGCACATGGGTACTCGCAGCCGACACGGGCGAAAAAACCCTCACCAAATCCTCGAGGGTTAGTCCGCCACATGCAGCCGCCTTCCTCGTAGTTGTACCGCTCGCAGAAGCGGCCGTCCATGTCGTCGTTGCCTCCGCCGATGGTGCCGATGTGGCCGCCTCCATGGCCGTTGTCGCCCGCGTCGCTCGAGGCTTCCCGCGGACTAGGGAGGGGGCCTTGAGCGCCCTGGCCAAAGCCGCTTTGTCGTCGGCGACTAACTTCTCGTGTTGGGCGGCGACCCATTGCTCTTGCGCCGTCTTTTCGCCAATGTGGATTGGACGAAGCGGAGGGAGAGGGGGAAGTTTGCCAGCCATGGAGGATAATGCCGAACTGGTGGTGAGGGGAGTGGAATGAGCGGTGAGGGAAGTGCAGGCCGGCTCTAGGATTTCGAAGGCCCTAGGGAAAACTCAATCAATGGGCCCTAGAATTTTTCTTTATTACATGCAATAAAATTGAAAAGTTATAAACACTGATAATTTTCTCACAACTAGATAACTAAATGCTTTTTAGGCAACATGTTTATAAGAAAATGAGAGAGCACACACACGCTATAACAAATTAGCAAAACTCAAAGCCTCCAAAATCATGCTATCTGAATAGCCGAGACTAAATTATTTTTTTCACGGACAAACCGAGCAAACTGACGTGCTAATGAACAGAAGCAGCCTGACCTGTTGTGTGATGAAAGAGAACTCATTAACCGCATTGAGAATAAGAAAAAACAGAGTTCGTTAGAGGGGTCTCGTAGAGTTTTTTTAAGCCAGAATTACTTATGTTCATCTCCCCTTAAATTCTTGCAAAATAGTAGCCGTGGGAATAAGGAATTACAGGGATTCAGGGCAACTGTGGGTGAGGCGACAGTTGACTCCCCATGCGTAAATCGATCTGAGAGAAAACTAAACGGCAAGTGACTGTGGGTGCTTTTTTAGGACTCTTCAAAGCATGTCTTTTGTTGCTGGAGGCCTGGCCTACCTAAATGGATCAAAGAGGGGTCTATTTTTCTTTTCTTCTACTCTTCCTATCTGTATAGTAGACCAAACATGGGCCCCTATTTTGGCTGGGGCTAGGCCGTCGCCTTTTTTGCCCAGGGCAGAGCCGGCCCTAGGGAAGTGGAGTGAAAACCTATCTATGCTGAACCGTTCCGTCTTTTAGACTTTCCAACGTGTGCAATCGAGAGGCACGTGGCGCTCGCTCGAGCGGACCAACTTTTAGCCTGCTAAATTTCATATGGTACATGAGTAAGTAAACACGCCCAAGTGTGTTTCTACGTTTGGGAGATAGGAGTTTGTGTGTCAGCATTGATTCACCACTATCTTTGCAGCAAATTGATTACTTGTATAGCACATGGAAAATTTTGAATCGATCCCAAATGGATAGGTACCACAAAACTGGTCTCTGGCTCAGAATATCAGTTACAGCAAGGAGTCGTCTTCTGTCCTTCACTCGTATGTCATGGACTCATGGAAAACTCTGAATTCGATCACAAATAGATAAGGTGCCACGAGTATCAGTTACAGAATTTCAGATATAGAGAGCAGTGCGACGACAGATTTCCTCTTCTATCCTTCAAACAACTCCGATAACTGATGCTCAAGCTCTTCCGCGCTGCGTCTTCTATAGGAAAGTATATTAGGATTGTTTCTTTAATTCTTCATGTATTATATTTTAGGTGATATGGCATTGAGACATAATTCTGGCGCTACGAAAAGAAATAAAAGAAAGCAAGAGATTGAATTTATTAAATCACAAAAAGGTGTTTTAAAACGGCATATTCTGATAGCGGATAGTTTTGATGTGAATGACGACAATCAAAGTGAAGAATCTAAACCCGGACAAGACGATGATCATAACTCAAATGCCGATCATGAGGTCAACAAACAGTCCTTGGATGACGATAAGTTACCTAATGTTTTGAGACTAAGAATGTATCATATGTGGTTGGATGCTAATTTTTAAAATTTTGCAAGTACAAGTAGATACATATATGTCTATATTTCTAAATATTTTTTTAGATGAAAAGGGATCACTCCCTCAGCTCCATTTTTCATTAAAATGAGACCACCCGAGTTCAGAACTAAACAGAAGTACAAACTCCACACAGCGAAACTAAAGGAGACCGACAAACGAAACTAAACAGACTAGATGCAAAGTTTATAACAACCACAACAAAGCCTACTACGAAAGTGCAGGGGACAACAACCCAGACACAGCCTCCACACAGGTAGGAACACTGAAGACTCCGAATCACCCAATGATCACATGTACTGAATCTTCATCTTCAGGGTGCGCCTTCAAGTGCTCCACCTTCGCTCTCCCAGCGTGGAGTGAGGCAGCACTGTCTTTCCAGGTGGAAACCCACCCAAAGCCAGGGCATTTCAACTCGCCAGGAGCCTCAGAGGCGTTTTTAGATTGTTGTCCATCCTGTCCATGAACAGCTCCAGGGCTCCCCCTCCAACTCTTTGAATGAAACTTTCCAGTTCCGAAGGTACAGCAGGACGAGGCGCCAAATCTGTTTCATATTTACCCAGGAACAAGCATTAAAAACTAAGTTATTTCTATTGTTCCATATGCTCCATAGAACAGCCGAAGACCCAACATTAAAATGTAAGTGTCTTTTATTAGCAATTCACTTGGAAGCTACTGAAAAGAAATTATCTACTGCAATCCCAAAAACTTCAAACACATCATCCCAGAGAAGTTTAGAAACAATGCATTCAAAGAAAAGGTGATTCACAGATTCAAACTCAGTGCAGAGATTGCACTCAAGGGGTTTAGGAATCCCCCTGGCCCTAAGATTATCTCTAGTCATGATTTTATTCTGTGAAAGAAGCCACAGGAAAATTTGAATCCTAGGAGGAATTTTTAAGGACCAAACTGCAGGCAAGAAAACAGGAGTAACACCTCTAAAATTAATCACAACATACATGGATTTAGAAGAATACACTCCCGAGGTTTTATACTGCCAAACAAGTTGGTCATCTGACTCCAACAAACAGATAGTACCAGCAATACTTCTAAGATCTAGCCATTGGACCATCATATTATCAGAAAAGTTCCTTCTAAAGTCACATCTAAGCTGAGCACCATCCCACAAATCAGCAATAGTTTTAGTTTGTTGATTTGAGATTACATAGAGGTCCCAGAATTGAGTAGCTAGGGGAGAATTACCAAACCAGATATCTTCCTAGAATCTAACCTGTCTACCATTACCTACTTTCCACCTATATCCTAAAGCTACAGATCTAGATGCCCACATCACCCCTTTCCAGAAGGTAGAAGGATGAATATCCCTACAACATAGAATATTTGGGGATCCAGTATGATATTTGGCATCAATAACTCTCCTGCAAAGGGTGCCCTCCCCCTGAATGTATCTCTTAACCCAGGAGCCAAGTAGGCACAAATTTAGATCTTTGAGATTAGGAATACCCAAACCCCCAAAATCCTTCTTCATGCAAACAGAAGGCCAATTAGCTAAATGAATTTTGTGATTTCCTTCTTCATCATTCCAAAAGAAATTGGCAAGATGAGAATCTAAGATTTTTAAAGCCCATTTAGAGAATTTGAAAAAGGAAAGCAAATAAATAGGGATGCTAGAGAGGCAGGCTTGGATAAGGACTTTCTTAGCAGCATAAGAAAGCAATTTCCCTCTCCAACCAGTAATTCTATGGAGAATGTTATCAATCAAGGGTTGAAGATCCTCCCTTCTAAGTTTGTCATAGTAAAGAGGAATGCCCAAATATTTCACTGAAAAACTACCCAAGACACACTGAAAAATATCAATGAAAGATTGACATTCCTCAACCTCTAGATTTATTGGAATGAGTTCACTTTTGGCTATATTTCTAAATATGCCTATGTATATATTAACATTAGGGCCCCGTGATGTCAACTTCACACTAGGGTCCCGTAAAACATAGAGCCGGCCGAGACGGAGAGAGTAGATAGGTGCCACGAGTATCAGCTACAGAATTTCAGATACAGAGAGCAATGCGACGATAGATTGCGTCTTCTATCCTTCAAACAACTCCGATAACTGATGCTCAAGCTCCTCCGTGCTGCGCCCAGAGGGTACCTCAGTCTCCGGGTGGTCGTCCAGATACCGGCCGTATGCCGGCATAACATTCTCCGACACGGTTCTCCGGAGGACGGCTCGGAGCGCCGGACTAGGCACCTTCCAAGCTCTCTGCATGCTGCACACGTTCTCCAACGCCGAGTAAAATGCGCTCAGCGGGTCCCGTCGCCGGAGAACGTTCAAGGCTCCCGGCTTCCCTACAAGGCGCGACACCACAGGTGCCCAGGAAATCTCCAGGTAACCTTTGAGGTAGCCTTCCATGCGCTCCTCTCGGGCGAGAACCCAGCCGGGTGGTAGGAAGATGCTGAGGTCGGAGCGGACGGCCCGGCGCACCAAGGCGCTCGTGTTGTTCAGCATGAAGATCTGCCTCAGACCCGGGAATGCTAGCGCGCCGGACTTCTCCTCGAGCACGGCCTCCAGACATGAGATCAGCTCCATCACCAAGCCGCCCTCGTCAGGCGGGAGTGGCGTTGTTCGCCCCTCATCGCCGTTGCGGTCACCGGCGAGGACAAAGTAGAGGGAAACGCGGTTGCGCAGCATGCATCGGAAGTAGCCCATCCAGAAGCCGACGCAGGGGTGCACCTCGCCGCCTTGCGGCATCCGCCACGGGTACTGGGGCGCGCGTATGAACGCGCTGAGGTCACGCACGCAGCGCCGGGACGCGTCGAGCAGGTTGGCGAGCGCCGCGTCAGACGCGGCCGCGACGGGGTGGGAGGGGGGCCATGAGAACATCCTCGCGAGCCCAGGGTAGGTCTCCGAGACAGGGGCGTGCACGTCGAGCGCCGCGAGCAGCTTCGACGGTGAGCTCCCGAGCGCGACCACGGGGCCGGAAAGCCTCAGCATCGCGCTGGCGCTCTCCTTCGCAAGCTGCCCCAGCGCCGCCAGCTCCTCTGCGGCGGCGTCGTTGACCGGGCTGCGGACCTCCCGGTGCCCGTGGCGGAAGACACGATCCATGGTGCCTAGCGCATGCGCCCACTCCCTGACCCTCCTCCCGACCTCCCTCCGCGGGAAGCTCCCGCGGTCGTCCATGTCCAGCACCCAGCCCACGTCAAAGCCGGCGAGCCATTGGCGCAGCGCGTCCGTGCGCTCCACGGAGGCAAAGGCAGTAGCGAAGGCTGGGAGGAGGAGGACCATGCGCTGGAGGTGTTTGTCGATGTCGGCCAGGACGCAGGAGAAGGATGGAGAGATCGGCCGGAAGTTGCTGGGATCGACCTCGGCGAGCACGGATGGGGAGAAAAGAGAGACATGGCGCCGGAACTCGCGTGGATCGTCTGGGCAGTACTCGTCGGTGCTGGTGGAGCCGTCATCGCTGTCTGCGGAAGGGTTGGAGAGGGTGGTTGGGCTGCTGCCCCCGCTGCTGGAGCTATGGCAGCCGTCGCCGCCGAAACGGATGCCAGTGGTCTCGTGGCACACAATCATGGCCGCTGCCAACAGGGTCGGTCAGTCAACGGAGTCTTCAAGTGCTGAAGTAGAAGCTAGTGTCAAGTCAATGATGCGTGCAAATTCATCCTAACCCTGTTGTGTGGTACTGCTCTGACGAGAGATGTTGCTCACAAATCAGAGTGACGTCGCCGCTGAAACGGATGCCAATAGTTTTGTGGCGCGCGATCATGGCAGCTACCGAACGGGTCAGTCAGTCAACAGGTCAACGCCAAGTGCAAATCCATCATAATCCTGATGTGTGCTACTGCTGTCACGAGAGACGCTGAGTGACGTCGCCGCCGAAACTTATGCCAGTGGTTTCGTGGTGCGTGATCATGGCGGCTATCGACCGGGTCAGTCAGTCAATAGGTTAATGCCACGTGCAAATCTATTGTTGTGTGGTACTGCTCTGACGAGAGACGTTGCTCATAAATCAGAATGACGTCGCCGCCGAAACGGATGCCATTGGCCGGAAGCTGCTAGGATCGACCTCGGCGAGCACGGATGGGGAGAAAAGAGAGACATGGCGCCGGAACTCGCGTGGATCATCTGGGCAGTACTCGTCGGTGCTGGTGGAGCCGTCGTCGCTGTCTGCGGAATGGTTGGAGAGGGTGGCTGGGCTGCTGCCCCCGCTGCTGGAGATATGGAAGCCGTCGTCGCCGAAACGGATGCCAGTTGTTTCGTGACGCACGATCATGGCGGCTGCCAACCGGGTCGGTCAGTCAATCGGAGTCTTCAAGTGCTGAAGTAGAAGCTAGCGCTTAATGATGCGTGCAAATTCATCTTAACCCTGTTGTGTGGTATTGCTTCGACGAGAGACGTTGCTCACAAATCGGAGTGATGTCGCCGCCAAAACGGATGCTAGTGGTTTCATGGCACCCGATCATGGCGGCTACCGAACGGGATGGCCAGTCAACGGGTCAACGCCGCGTGCAAATTCATCCTAATCCTGATGTGTGGTACTGCTGCCGAAACGGATGCTAGTGGTTTCGTGGCGTGCGATCATGGCGGCTGTCAACCGGGTCAGTCAGTTAACGGGTCAATGCCACATATAGATTCATCGTAACCCTGTTGTGTGGTACTGCTCTGACGAGAGACGTTGCTCATAAATTGAAGTGACGTCACCGCCGAAAAGGATGGCAGTGGTTTCGTGGCGCGCGATCATGGCGGCTGCCGACCGGGTTGGTCAGTCAATGGGTCAACGCCGCGTGCAAATCCATCGTAACCCTGTTGTGTGGTACTGCTCTGACGAGAGACACGGCTCCGAAGTGATGTCCTCGCAGAGTTCGGATAACTTATTGGTCAGCCACTCGAGGCTCAAAGCTCTAAGACAACTAGATGACCAGGTGCGCCAGCGTGACGCCGAGGCCAGAAGTGAGACAGTATTTTATATATAAGTTGGGTTAAATGGTAAACTACTATAGAGGGGAATAATTTACTATCTTAGTTACTTCACATGTTTCATTATTATATAAGGGAGTAGTTTTTATTGGTTTTTCGTTCTCCCATTGTACAAAGCATTTCAATAGTTAAAAGATGAGCTTGTGCTCTTGTTTCATGGGAAAGTTGACGCTTACCAATATCTGAGTGACATGTTCTTGTTTCCACTAGCAAAGTATAACACAAAGCATCCTCGGATTAGAACTACAATTCCAAAGACATAGGAACAACTCTTTTGAGGGAAATAGTCTTACAACATACTTCATCCCCAGCAGATATATTATCAAAGAAACAACAAAAGAAAACGTAGGTTCCAATCTAACTCCTCTCAAAACAAAGATTGACATTCTTGGAAAAAATTTAGCTATGAATTGTTGCATTTGGTGAATATTTTGAGCTACATGGACAGTGGTGATACGTCCAATTTGCATCACCATTCTATATCATAATTTGTCTATATTCATTGATATATGTCTTATTATGAGGTGTTGCTTATGTCTTTTCCTATGTTTTTGCATGTTGGATGATTCTTGGAGGATGAACTGCCGGAGTCTGGATTCTGATGGAAAAGGAGGTGTTTTGATGTAATTTCGCGAAGATCAGAAAAATACCAGAAAAATATTGGAAAATTATATTTTCCCAGAAGACGAAGGAAGCCATAAGGGGAGGTGTAGCTAGGCCCCAGGGGCCCACACACCCCTAGGCGCGGGTCCCCCCTGGGTCGCGCCTAGGGCAGGTGTGGCCCACCTGGCTGGCCTCCGACTCCGCCCTCTCGCCTATAACTTCCTCTCAGAACCCTAATACCAAGGAAGCGACCACAGAAAGATTTCCGCTGCCTCTGCGGGGCGGAAAACACCGAGAGAGAAAGAGCTCTCCGGCAGACAGATTTCTACCGGGGAAATTCCTTCCCAGAGAGGGGAGATCGTTGCCATCAACACCATCATCAAGCTAGGCTTCATCGAGATCATCATTATCATCCACACCATCATCTCCACCAGCACCATCATCACCAATCCACCCCGATGTAACAATCATGTTGAATACTTGCATAGTTCTTAGGGTAAACTTTCCCGGTGTTGATTACTATTGTAGTTGATGCTTGTGAGTGGAACCATTGGATTATTGTTTATGTTCAGATTGTTATCCATCACCATATCATCTTTGATCTTGATCCATACGATGTCTCGTGAGTAGTTCGTTTAGTTCTTGAGGACATGGAAGAAGTCATGTTGTTAGTAGTGGATTTGTGTTGAGTTATTATTCAATGGTTTAGTATTTAAGTTGTGGTGCTATTCTTCTAGTGGTGTCATGTGAACGTCGACTACATGATACTTCACGATTTATGGGCCTAGGGGAATGCATTGTGTATTTGACTACTAATTGTGGGGTTGCCGGAGTGACAGAAACCTGAACCCCCGTTAGGACACCTTTGCACAAGGGAATGTAGGATCTCGGAGTTTAAGGTTGTGGTTAGGTTTATATCTTAATTGCTTTCCTATAGTTGCGGATGCTTGTAGGGGGTTTAATCACAAGTATGTATTAGTACAAGTAAGGTCGGTACATTAGCACAGGTTCACCCACACAACACTTACAACACCAAATAAGGGTACTCAGCTATTTGAAGCGAAAGCACTTGACAGAATACCCATGTGTCCCCAAGAACGTTTGGTCCCTATAAGTATTTCCATCGGCTTGTCCTTTGTTAAGAAAGGATTGGGCCACTTGCTGCGTTTGCTCGTTGTCTTTATTACTTGCACTTTGTTTTGTTGCTTTATCAGAAAACCCCTAAAAATCTGTTTGCTAAGTATTTACAGAGATTTCCTGCTCCATACCACTAGTCAACATCTTCTGCTTCTTGTTGGGATCGACACTTCTATTTATCGAAAGTACTACGATACACCCCCTATACTTGTGGGTCATCAAGTGGCCTTGGCTTTGCCATCTTGAAGACCGATGAGTTGAATAGTCATCACCATAAGAAAAGTGTTGGTGATGAGAACTGTATGGCTTTTTTGGAGTCATCACAATATAAATGCACCACCGCTTTATTAATCTATGAAAATAAATAACAGCAAAAAGGATCACTTGTATGACAAGCATATGTTCACCGGAGAAGCATATTTACATGCAGCTAACATCCAAAAGCCAGCACCTCACATGGACCAGCTAGCAGCTAAACTCCAATTTCATGCAGCTAACAGCCAAAGCCTAGTAGCAGCTACTACAATAATAGAGGCACAACAGCACCACGGGCATCCAGGACAGAACAACACCATGGGCATCCAGAACAGATCAAAGAGGCACGAGCATTCATAAATAGGAGTACGGAGGGTGGAGAGAAGATATTCGATGGGGGGAGATAGAGGAGCCATACCTTGTGCCCTGCTGAGAGAGAGAGAGAGAGAGAGAGAGAGAGAGAGAGAGAGAGAGAGAGAGAGAGAGAGAGAGAGAGAGAGAGAGAGAGAGAGAGAGAGAGAGGGGAGAGAGAGAGAGAGAGAGAGAGAGAGGAGAGAGAGAGAGAGAGAGAGAGAGAGAGAGAGAGAGAGAGAGAGAGAGAGAGGTCTGCACCAGAGGATAAGCCTGGACGGAGAGGAGGTTGGCAAAGTAAACATGAAGTTGGCAGAGGAGTGTGTTGGTGCATATTTGGCGGAGGAGGATGCTAGCTGCCTCCCGATAACAAGGCCATCCTTTTTTCGAGAGGTATAAAAATCAAGGATTAGATCCAAACTACGACCATGCCAAGCAGGTCACAACTATTTGTTCGTTAAGATTTTAATATTTTCTTTGTGTCCCTTATACTCATGATAACCATAGCAAAACATTGTCAAATAAGATAAATAATATGTCAGCCAATTTAATGCATGGTCTAGCATAGAATGAAAGGGTTGGAGGAGGGATTGGGGAAGCATCAGCAGCTGACATGATACCTTTGGGTGGTAGTGCGCATTATAAGCCTGCAAGGCAATCTATTTAAGATCAAACCTGCAGTATGTACCATGATTCCAAAAATTTATCAGAACTTAATATTTTGAACTGGAGTAGGGAAATAACAATTTAGGAATCTCATTTTTATGTTGACATCAATATATCACAATAATATTACGCTCAGTTGCACTTTTATTCTTTGTAATTGTTGAAGATAATAGGATATTGCAATATCTTAGGCGTTGATTATTAGGAATAATCAAACAATTTGCTACCGCAAACTTAGTAGACATCATATAGGACAAAGAAATACGCAAGAACAATAGCCTACAAGACCTCTATATTCTAATAAATTCTCATGAATGTAAATCTCCAATAAATACATCAACTAATCCATCAGGCCCTCTCGGTGATATCACATTGACATAGCCTTGCAAGCAAGTGATTTGATCACTAGAATTGCATATCACAAAACGAGAAAAAGAGTACTTGTTGGGAACGAGAATAAACAAGGTATAGATGATACTGAGTGATCGAATCTCGGACAAGTAATATATCATGAGACAAAAGGAATTTGATTACAGCGAAAGAGGTTCGGACGATCATGAGATCTTCGAGGAAATAGTGGGAGTCATTATGGATCTCCAGGTTCCTCTAATGATTATTGATCGGAGAAAGTCTCGATCATGTATACATAGTTCCTGAACCTGTAGGGAGACACACTTAAGGTTAACCGACGTGTTTGAGGAGATAGGAAACACAGGAAAAGTCAATGGACATCGCAGAAAATTGTTCTACCGAATCTACTGGAATAGTTATGGGGTATCAAAATAAAGCAAGGGATCAAAATTTTAATGTGTTCATTAAATGAAGTACTCATTAAATGAAGTGTTCATTAAATTGAATTGCATTAAAATATAATTAAAGTGCTTTAATGGATAGACCTTTAAGGGAATTAAAGTCCTTTAATGACCTTTAAGATAATTAAAGTGCTATAATGGATAGACCTTTAAGGGAATTAAAGTGCTTTAATGGAGATTGAATGAGAGCAGGGAAGGGGGCAGCCCCATGGCTCCTATAAAAGGAGGTGGCCTCCTCCTCCTCTCCACACACTCTCTCATATACCCCAAGGTTTGCATCTCCTCCCCCTTGCTTGTCTTGTCCATTGCCACTAGAAAAGGTGCTTGGAGAAGCCCTGCTCTAAACCATCCCCTCCACCACCACTATCATGGCGTAGCGCTGTTGGAGTTCCCGGGGATCCACCACTTCCACTCCCCGACTGGAGGAAGGGATCGGGAGTCATCGGCACACCAAAAGTGTGATCGATAATGGACACGCTGCCCATCTGTGGCGTTGATCGTCTGCACGTCCTTGAGGAAGGTCGTGTACCATCTACATAAACCACGTTTGTTTGCGGGAACGTTATCCCTCTTACGGTCTACGAGGGTGAGCTGATACGTCGTAAACGTATCTATAACTTTTGATGTCCCATGCTTGTTTAGTATCCACTTTGCTATGTTTTGTCTACACTTTGAGGTATTTTTATACACTTTCTGGAACTAACCTATTGACAAGATGCCATAGTGCCAGTTGCCTGTTTTCTGCTGTTTTTGGTTTCAGACAGCTAAAAAATGAATATTCTCGGAATTGGACGGGACAAAATCCAAAGTTCATATTTTTCCGGAAGTGATACAGAAAATCGAAGACGAGACGGAGGAGGAAACCAAGGTGGCCACACCCTAGGTGGGCGCGGGCCCACCCTAGGCCGCGACCATAAGGGGTGTGGGCCCCTGGACCTCCACCGACCTTTTCTCCTTCGCCTATAAGAGCCCCCCGATGAGAAAACCCTAAATCATCCAGAAGAAATCCACGAAAACCTCCGCTGCGCCGCCACCACCAAAGGGGAGATTCGGGGGACAGAAAGTCTCTGTTCCGGCACCCTGCCGGGACGAGGAAGTGCCCCCGGAGCCATCTCCATTGATCTCCATCGCCATCTTCATCACCATTGTTGATTCCCATGATGAGGAGGGAGTAGTTCTTCCTCGAGGCTAAGGGCTCTACCGGTAGCTATTTGTTCATCTCTCTCTCTATGCATGATCTTGTTGTGGTCATGAGCTTTGTAATCAAGTAGATCTACCTTGATACTCGAGTGGTTCAATAGATCTCTGCTCTCCCCATGTGTGTGAAAGTGACAGCGCGCATGCCATGGTGGCACTTAGGCTAGAGTCTACATAAATACTCTTTGCGCTTTAATCGATCTATGCTTTTCCCCATGTGTGTGAAAGTGACAGCGGGCATACCGTGTGTGGCACTTTGGCTAGATTGAATATTTGCTATGAGTTATATTTGGAGTTGGATGTCTCTATGAAATTGTGGTGTTTGTTGGAACCATCTAGCGCTGAAGGTGACAGTGTGGGGTTATCTAGATTGGGGAAGGCGGACTTTGAGGTGTGCTGTTATAGCCCTACCATGGATTAGAGTGTCCAACCGGAGAGTAGTTAAGAGTAGTATCATGAAGAGAGGATACTTATATGAGAGAGTGTTCACTAGTGAAAGTATGATCCCTAGGCCTTGTTTCTAAACATTGAAAAACCGTTTGCTACTAGATCTGTTGCATGTTTGCTTGCTTCCTTCTTGTTGCCTTTAGTCTTTACCTCACTGTCAGAAGCTATTTTCTGGCACCGTTACCACTTGTATTTCACTATCTCTTCGCCGAACTAGTGCACCTATATTGGGTGTGTTGGGGACACAAGAGACTTCTTGTATCTTGATTGCAGGGTTGCTTGAGAGGGAATACCTTTGACCACTTCCTCCCTGAGTACGATAAACCTTGGGTAATCCACTTAAGGGAAACTTGTTGCTGTTCTACAAACCTCTGCACTTGGAGGCCCAACAATTGTCTACAAGAATAGAAGTGCGCAGACATCAAGCTCTTTTCTGGCGCCGTTGCCGGGGAGGTGAGGTAAAAGGTACTCACATCCTACGGTGTGAGTGCTCGAAGTTATTTCCTTTATATTCTATAGTTTTATATTTTTGTTTCTTGTTTTCACTAGTTAGGCTTAATGGAAAACAACAACAAAAATAGAGATCTCTATAGTGTTTATCTTGAGTTAGGACATGAAGTGTTTGAAGAGAAAATTAAAAAACCTATGAAACTTTATTTGCATGCTAATAGCAATGTTATTAGTATGAACTCTTTGGACACCATTATTGCTAATGCTATGGAAAAGTCTAAGCTTGGGGAATCTAGTTTTGATGAAAATGATCATTTTAGTCCCCCAGCTTTGGAAGATAGCTATTCTATTGCTTATGATGATACCAAACCTCCAATATATGATGATTACAATGATGAATATGATATTTTCAGTCCACCTACTATTGAGGAGAAAGTTAATTATGATTACAATATGCCTCCTATATTTGATGATTATGGTGATGAGAATAATAATGATAGCTATTTTGTTGAATTTGCTCCCACTACGATTAATAAGGATCACTATGCTTATGTGGAGAGTAATAATCATTTTATGCATGTGGCTCATGATAAGAATGTTTTATGTGATAGATATATTGTTAATTTCATGCATGATGCTACTGAAAGTTATTATGAGAGAGGGAAACATGGTTTTATGCATCTCAATAATATTAAGTTTCCCCTCTTTATGTTGAAAATTTTGAAGTTGCACTTGTTTTGCTTTCCTATGCTTGTTGCTTTGTGCTTTCATGACTTGTTTCTTTACAAGATTCCTATGCATAGGAAGTGGGTTAGACTTAAATGTGTTTTGAATTTTCTTATTGATGCTCTCTTTTACTTCAATTCATATTCCTTATGTGAGCATCTTCTCAAACTATCAAGCCTAACTTAAAGGCGGTAAAGAAAAGTACTTGTTGGGAGATAACCTAAGAGTTTTCTTGAGTCTTGGAAGTTTTTACTTCAGTAATGACCTCTCCTTATCCTTTTTGTTTGATTTTTGTGCCAAGAATGACCTCTAATGAGAGGGAAGTAAGATTTGGTGAGTTGCTGTCCCGAAACAGATTTCTGTCTTCCACCATAAAAATTCACGAGGAGTCTCTGTAACTCGGATTGAGCTGAAAATTTACGAATAAACCCCCAATATGTTATCTAACTTTCATTAGTTCAACACTTTTTGATTTGAGCAACATAAGGTCTTCTAAAAAATGGTTTCTACCTGCTGGTCTGTTTTGACAGATTTCTGCCATTATTTGCATTTGCTTCTTATTGATTCCTTTTTGAGTTCTTTTTGGGAAATTGAGCTTTTTGAAGGAATTGCTAAAGTAGCTTGTGTTTTTAGTGAAAGTTTTGCTATTCTAAAGCTAAACCCAAGGGCCTATTATCTTTTGAATACACTAATGTTGCTAATGAAGATTGTGTGAAGTTTTGTATGAAGAAAAAATTTCAGGCGTAGAGAGAGAATGATGTAATGAGATGAAGAATGGACAAAAGATCAAGCTTGGGGATGCCACCCCGTGTCACCCCAAGATATATTCAAGAGGTACAAGCGTCAAAGCTTGGGGATGCCCAAGGCATCCCCTTCTTCATCAATAAAATCTCAGGTATTTCTAGACACTTTGTTTTTATTGTTTCATGCACAATTGTGTTGTTCTTGGAGCGTCTTAGTTTTTGTTTTTAGTTTTAGTTTGCTTGAGTAAGTTGGTTGGATCACAACACACTTCTTGTGGAGAGAGACACACTCTGTTTTCATTGCGTAGAACACTCTAGTTTTCATTCTTATTGTCTTGTGAGTGTTTTCTTTTGCTAGCACTGTGTTTAGCCTTAGTTTTCTTGTGCTTTCAGCTTAGAACTTTTTAGTTCTTCCTTGTGGATTTGTGAGACATGCTCACTGTTTTTATTGATTATTATCTTTGTGAGTTGTTTCAAATAAGTTGCTTGGTGTTGGAAAGGAGTAGAAAGCTTCATGCTTAAGTGGTACAAAAGGGAGCTTGTTTTGAATGTGACTTAGACTTTATCATGTCATGCTAGATGTTGTTTTCACCTTATGCTTAGTGATTATTGCTGTAGCATGACTTGTTCCAAACAATTAGGATTGCTTAATGTGCCTTGAAAGAATCATGCGCTGTTTTAGCATACAAAAGCATAGTATTGTGGTATTCTCCTTCGATGCTTTGTTTGGGTTGACTTGGCACATGTTCACACCATGTTATGACTATGAAAAAGTCACCATAGCCTCTATGATCATTTATTCCTTGACTTGTAGTACCACTCTATGCTTTGATTAGTAATGTTTTGTCGCTCTGCATGATTATGGCCATTATTGCTCTCTTAGTTGGTTGCTCCTAGTCTTTTGCTAGCCTTCACTTATATGAGTAAGCTCTACTCATGCTTCCAACTCCCAAGAAACCAAGTTATTCCAAAGTGTCCACTATAAATTCCTATGCATGGTGTGTTACACCATTCCAAGTATATTCTTGTTTTCAGCTATCTTCCAATTAAAAACTATTCTGTTATGTGAAAGCTTAGTGATTAAAGCCCTCACAAACTTGATGGTGCACTTTATATTTCTTGCCCCTAATAAACTTGAACCATTGTGTCATCTATGTTGTATATGCTTGCACTTATATGTTGGAATTAGCAGAACCATGATGTCATGGGGAACGTTTTCAACATTGCACTTGTACTTTGTACTCAGTTGATATCATGCTCTTTTGTCTATGGATGTCACCGGTGTGAAATAAAAAGGGAACTTGTAAGTCCATGGAGTTTGTATTCTGTGTTAGAGAAACGCCTGGACCGCTAGCCTAAGCCATGCCTAATCATGGTGGAAACTTGCAGCATCACCATAGTGAGCTATCTATGAAGCATCCTCAATAAAAAAGCTATGTATATAGTAAATAAAAAGATTGCTGAGATGCTCATTGTTTGCTTGCCTTGTCATTTTGGTTATGGGAAAGCTCTTGTACCATGTACAAGGGGTACCCCGTTGGCGGTTCTCAATGATATGCAAATACTTACAATGACAAGAACTTACATGGGTCTAAAGTTGAGTAGCATAAGGTGTGGCCCTCACATTCAAGGGACTTGAGATTGCCAACTTATACTTCGTCAAGCATATACTCCCTAGTTTGTTCACTTTAACCTTAATCACTTCAAGATGCTTATGATAGGGGCAATGAGGGCTGAAAGCTAACAAGTACCATAATTTTTGGAAGCTCTTTTTGAAACTTGAAATCCCTGCTTCCTTTACAAAAGGCTTTTCTTCCACCTTTACTTGAGTCTCCACCTTCTACCTTTAGGCACCATTAAGAGAACACAGTTGTCATCCTGTATGCAGTGTTCCAAAGCTTATTGATTGATGCATATTGTGATATTACTTGTTCTTATGCTATTTGTTTCTAGTCACCCTTGTGAACTTTGAAGGTGTCCTATGCATCTATTTGCTACTCTGTGAGGGACAAGTTGATTGCCACTATGCCATGTTTTCTGTATGTGAAACAAACAAACTTTTTTCAATGCATGTTATTCATGATCTTTGTTTGTAGCCTTTCATGTTTCATGTATAGTTACTTTGTCTTATTGTTATAACTCCATCTTTCATGCACATGTTTAGAGTTCTTTGATCCCAGCTTTCAATGCTTGCAAATGGTTTGATCTTGGTTTTGATGGTGCATGTCACCTAAAAAATTATTCCTTTTATCACTCACCTACTCGAGGACGAGCAGGAGTTAAGCTTGGGGATGCTTGATACGTCGTAAACGTATCTATAATTTTTGATGTTCCATGCTTGTTTAGTATCCACTTTTATATGTTTTATCTACACTTTGAGGTATTTTTATACACTTTCTGGAACTAAACTATTGACAAGATGCCACAGTGCCAGTTGCCTATTTTCGGCTGTTTTTGGTTTCAGAAAGCTAAAAAATGAATATTTTCGGAATTGGACGGGACAAAAACCAAAGTTCATATTTTTTCGGAAGCGATACAGAAAATCGAAGACGAGATAGAGGAGGAAACCAGGGTGGCCACACCCTAGGTGGGCACGGGCCCACCCTAGGCCGCGCCCACAGGGGGTGTGCCCCCCTGTACCTCCATCGACCTTGCCTCCTTCGCCTATAAGAGCCCCCTGATGAGAAAACCCTAAATCATCCAGAAGAAATCCACGAAAACCTCCGCTACGCCGCCACCACTAAAGGGGAGTTTCGGGGGACAGAAAGTCTCTGTTCCGGCACCCTGACGGGACGGGGAAGTGCCCCCGGAGCCATCTCCATCGCCATCTTCATCACCGTTGCTGATTCCCATGATGAGGAGGGTGTAGTTCTTCCTCGAGGCTAAGGGCTCTACCGATAGCTATGTGTTCAGCTCTCTCTCTATGCATGATCTTGTTGTGGTCATCAGCTTTGTAATCAAGTAGATCTACCTTGCTACTCAAGTGCTTCAATAGATCTTTGCTCTCCCCATGTGTGTGAAAGTGACAGCGTGCACGTCATGGTGGCACTTAGGTTAGAGTCTATCCTAGTGGAACAATGGTTTCCTAGTGGAAGAAGGAAAGAGTCCTTCCTTCAATCCAACTTGGGTTTGGGTTTGGATTCAAACTCTCCCCTCCCAAGGCTGACCCCTCTCATAAATAGAGGGGGAGGGCTGCCCCAAACAAGACAAGAGCCAGCCCTCCCTAATGTCATGCGCCACCGTCGTCGCCGCTGCACGCCATCGCCACGCCGCCGCCAGCCGTCGCCGCCGCGCCACCGCCGCCTCGTCACTGTCGCCCTAGCCGCCGTTGACACCTCCTCCTCCTCCTTCTCCTTCCGGCCTTCTAAACCTAGATCACTGGAAAACCCTAGATCCACCATAACTCGCACCGCCTTAGGCGAAGCCCTGCGGGATCTTCCCTGTACTTCCGACACCACACCGTCGTGCTGTCGGAATCGCGAGGGGAGAACTACAACCTCCGTTGCCTGCTGGAACAAGGGAGATGAAGGTCTTCATCGAGTACCGAACATGTGACTGACTGCGGAAGCGCTGCCGGAACGCAGCGCCGAAAGGATCGTCTACGCGATCTTGAGATCGGCAAGTGTATGACTACATCACCCACGAGAATCTGCTCTTGTTAACTACTTTGGAATCTTCAAGGGTGAGTACTCTAATCAACTCGTTGCTACAATCTAGTAGATAGATCTTGGCTTGTTTGTGTGCATGCGGTAGATTTTTTTTGTTTTCCATGCTACGAACCCCTACAGTGGTATCAAAGTCGTGTCTATATGTAGATATGTTGCACGAGTAGAACACAATGGTCATTGTGGGCATTGATGCTTTTGTTGTCGATTGCTTCTTGTGTACTTTGCATCTTGCGGGATGGTGGGATGAAGCGGCCCGGGCTAACCTTACATAACATCGTTCATGAGACTTGCTCCACGCTTGACATGCAACTTGTATTGCATAAGTGGCTTTGTGGGTGCCTGTTTCTCCCAACATAGTTAAGATTCAATTTACAACGGGTGATTGACAATACTAGTATCAATGTTGTGGTTCTTGTTCGTAAGTTAGAACGATACTTATTGAAAGCCCCAAACCACATAAAACATGCAAAGAAAATTAGAGGCATCTAACTTTGTTTTGCAGGGGTGTGTTGTGATGTGATATGGCCATGATTGTGATTATATATGATGTATGCAATGTTCCTTATTGTAAGTCGGCAACCGGCAGGAGCCATATGGTTGTCTTTTAATTCCGTTAAGACCTGCGTGTCTATTATTCAAAGTAGTTGTAATAGTTGATGCTGGTGGACGACAACCATGAAGCGGCACCATTGACCTTGAAGCCATGCCAGTGATGATGGAGATCATGTTCGTGCTTGAAGATGGATATCGGAAGCACAAGAAGAAAGGTCATATCATATCACATATTATGAATTGCATGTGATGTTAATCCTTTTATGCATCTTGTATTGCTTAGTTCGTGATGGTAGCATTATAAGATGATCCCTCAAGCACAAAAATTTCAAGTTATAATGTGTTCATCCTTAGTAAGCACCGTTGCTAAAGCTCGTTGTTTCGAAGCACCACGTGATGATCGGATGTGTTAGATTCTGCGAGTGTATACAACGTGAGCAAGCTAGATTTGCTCATGCGGAAGCTAAGGTTTGATATTGACGAGCCTAGCATGTACATACATGGTCTCGGAACACGGATCACCGAAAGGTAAAGCATGAGTCATATAGTAGATATGATGAACATGTTGATTGTTCACCATTGAAGCTGCATCAACTCTCGTGATGATCGGTTTTGATGTGGTGGATTTGGTTCATGTGATCACTAAAACAATGTGAGGGATATTGTTTTGAGTGGGAGTTCACCTAGATTAATTTAACTATTAATTAGAACTCAATTTGTCATAAACTTAGTCTAAACTATTGCAAATATGTTGTAGATCAATGGCGGCCCCTACCATCAATTTTAATGCGTTCCTAGAGAAAGAAAAGTTGAAAAACAATGGAAGCAACTTCGCAGATTGGTTCCGCAATTTGAGGATTGTCCTCAATGCTGGTAATTTGACCTATGTGCTGGATGCACCGCTGGGTGACCCACCTGCAGCTGATGCTACCGATGAGGTAAAGAATGTTTTCCTCACTCGGAAGAATCAGTACTCCATAGTTCAGTGTGCTATCTTGTATGGTTTGGAATCGGAGCTTCAGAAAAGGTTTGAGAACCATGACCCACATGATATTGTCCGTGAACTTAAAATGATATTTGAGGCTCACGTGGTAGTTGAGAGTTATGAGGCTTCTAAAAAGTTCTTTAACTGCAAGATGGAAGAGGACAGCTCCGTCAGTGAGCACGTGCTTAAGATGTCTGGGTACGCAAGCAAGCTTCAAATCTTGGGTATAGTGATTCCTAATGCTTTGGGGATTCACCGTGTCCTCCAATCACTACCACCAAGTTACAAAAATTTGTGATGAACTACAATATGCAAAACATGGACAAGTCGTTGCCCGAACTCTTCCCCATGTTAAAGTCTGCGGAAGTGGAGATCAAAAAAGAGCACCAAGTGTTGTTGGTCAATAAGACCACCAAATTCAAGAAGCAAGGCAAGTCTAAGAAAAAGGGAAACTTCAAGAAGGGCGGTAAGAAAGTTACCGCGCCGGCGAAGAAGACCAAGGCTGGGCCTAAGCCTGATACTGAGTGCTTTTACTGCAAGGGAGAAGGTCACTGGAAGCGGAATTGCCCTAAGTACTTGGAGGATTTGAAGAACGACAACATCAAGAAGAAAGGTATATCCGATATACATGTTATTGATGTGTATCTCACTAGTACTCGTAGTAGTGCCTGGGTATTTGATACTGGTTCGGTGGCTCACATTTGTAACTCGAAACAGGTGCTGCAAAATAGACGGAAACTAGCGAATAACAAGGTGACGATGGGCGTTGGAAATGGATCAAAGGTTGATGTGATCGCGGTCGGCACGCTACCTCTTCATCTACCATCGAGATTAGTTTTATAATTAAATAATTGTTATTTGGTGCCTGCGTTGAGCATGAACATTATATCCAGATCATGTTTATTGCGAGACGGTTACTTGTTTAAGTCCGAGAATAATGGTTGTTCGATTTATATGAGTAATATGTTTTATGCACATGCACCTTTGATAGATGGTCTATTCTTATTGAATCTCGATTGTAGAAATACACACATTAATAACATTGAACCTAAAGGTTTGAAATTGAGCGATAACTCGACCTATATGTGGCATTGTCGTCTTGGTCATATTGGAGTGAAGCGTATGAAGAAACTCCATTCCGATGGACTTCTTGAATCACTTGATTTCGAATCACTTGAAAGATGCAAAGCATGTCTGATGGGTAAAATGACTAAGACTCCATTTTCTGGTATGATGGAGCGAGCTACAGACTTATTGGAAATCATACATACCGATGTGTGTGTCCCAATGAGTGTAGCATCGTGCGGTGGTTATCGTTATGTTCTTACCTTCACGGATGATTTGAGTAGATATGGGTATATCTATTTCATGAAACATAAGTCCAAGACTTTCGAGAAGTTTAAGGAATTTCAATTGAGGTAGAGATTCAACGTAACAAGAAGATTAAATTTCTACGATCTGATCGTGGAGGTGAATATCTAAGTTACGAGTTTGGCGAGCATTTGAAGAAATGCGGAATACTTTCACAATTGACACCGCCGGGAACACCACAACGTAATGGTGTGTCCGAACGTCGTAATCGAACTCTCTTAGATATGGTTCGTTCTATGATGTCACTTAAGTATTTACCGCTATCGTTTTGGGGTTATGCATTAGAAACAGCTGCATTCACTTTAAATAGGGCACCATCTAAATCCGTTGAAATGACACCGTATGAATTATGGTTTGGGAAGAAACCTAAATTGTCGTTCCTTAAAGTTTGGGGTTGCGAAGCTTATGTAAAGAAGTTACAGCCAGACAAGCTTGAACCTAAAGCGGAAAAATGCGTCTTCATAGGATACCCGAAGGAAACTATCGGGTATACCTTCTATCATAGATCCGAGGGCAAAATCTTCGTTGCCAAGAATGGATCCTTTCTAGAGAAGGAGTTTCTCTCGAAAGAAGTGACTGGAAGGAAAAGTAGAACTCGACGAGGTTATTGAACCTTCTCTCGAACTTGAGAGTAGCGCAGCACCGGAAGTAGTTCTTGTGGCGCCTACACCAATAAGAGAGGAAGCTAATGATGTTGATCATGAAACTTTGGTTGAAGTTACTACGGAACCTCGCAGGTCAACGAGAACTCGTACCACCCCTGATTGGTATGATCCCGTTATGAGTGTCATGTTGGTGGACAACACCGATGACCCTCCGACATATGAGGAAGCGATTATGAGCCCGGATTCCAATAAATGACAAGAAGCCATGAAATCCGAGATTGGATCCATGTACGAAAACCAAGTATGGACTTTGGTGGACTTACCGGATGGCCGGAAGGCTGTCGAGAACAAATGGTTTTTCAAGAAGAAGACAGATGCTGATGGTAATGTTACTGTCTATAAAGCTCTACTTGTCGCAAAAGGGTTTCGACAAATTCAAGGGGTTGATTACGATGAGACTTTCTCACCGGTAGCGAAGATAAAGTCTGTGAGGATTTTGTTAGCAATCGTTGCATATTATGATTATGAGATATGGCAGATGGATGTCAAAACAACATTCCTCAATGGAGACATTGATGAAGAGTTGTATGTGATGCAACCCAAAGGTTTTGTCGATCCTAAAGATGCTAACAAGGTATGCAAACTTCAATGGTCCATTTATGGATTGAAGCAAGCATCACGAAGTTGGAATCAACATTTTGATAAGGTAATCAAAAACTTTGGTTTTATACAAACTTATGGAGAAGCTTGTATTTACAAGAAAGTGAGTGGGAGCTCTGTAGCATTATTAATACTATATATAGATGACATATTGTTGATTGGGAATGATGTATACCTTCTTAATAGTATCAAGGATTATTTGAATAATAATTTTTCAATGAAAGATCTTGGCGAAGTAGCTTACATATTAGGCATAAAGATTTATAGAGATAGATCGAGACGCCTAATATCATTGTCACAGAGTACATATTTGGACAAAGTTCTAAAGAGGTTTGGAATGGAAGATAGCAAGAAAGGTTTCTTGCCCATGTTGCCCAATATGACCTTGAGTAAAACTCAAAGTCCTGCAATGGCAGAAGATAGAGAAAGGATGAGTAAGACTCCCTATGCCTCAGCCATAGGATCTCTTATGTATGCCATGCTATGTACTAGACCCGACATTGCATATGTTGTTAGTTTGACTAACAGATATCAAAGTGATCCAGGAATGGATCATTGGATAACGGTCAAAAACATCCTTAAGTACTTGAGAAGAACTAAGGATATGGTCTTTCTTATGGAGGTGATGAACAACTCGTTGTTAATGGTTACACTGATGCTAGTTGGAACACCGATCCGGATGATTCTAAATCTCAATCTAGATACGTATTTACTTTGAATGGTGCATTAGTTAGCTGGAGGAGTGCAAAGCAAAGCGTTGTGGCGAGATCTTCAACTGAATCGGAATACATAGCTGCTTCGGAGGCTTCACAAGGGGCGATATGGATGAAGGAGTTCATTACAGAGCTCGGTGTGGTTCCAAGTGCGCTGGACCCAATGTCTATCTACTGTGATAACATGGGCGTCATAGCCAATGCACAAGAACCAAGGTCACACAAGAAGCTGAAGCACATCAAGCTATCTTTCCACGCTATTAGAGAGTGAAAGGATAGAGATGTCGCCTAGAGGGGGGTGAATAGGCAATTTCAAAACTATTACGGTTTTGGCTTGATAGAATGCGAAATTAAACTAACGTTTATTTTACAAGCACAAAACCTAAATACACTAGGCTCAACTAAGTGCACCAACAACAAATTAAGCTAAGCAAGATAGCACAAGATAAATATACCACAAGTGATAAGCAAGATATAAGTACTTCAAGCTTGATGGCTATCACAAGGAAAGTAAGCTCGGCTATAGAGATAACCGAGGCACGCGGATACGAAGATGTATTCCCGTGTTCACCACCTTTGGGAAGGGGGCTACGTCACGTTTGAGAGGTGTGAGGTTACACGAAGGATTCCTCAAGCGCCACAAAGGCTCACCTTCTTCTCCGAGTCTATCCCACGAAGGAATAAGCCCTTTCCTTATGGCTAGCTTTTCCTCCACTCCGGAGATGGCAAGCTCCACAACCACTTCACAAGCTCCACGAAGGAGAAGCCCGGAACACTTCACAATCTTCCACAAAGAGAACACTGTGGCACCAACCGCCAATCCAACTAGGAGGTCACCCTCCAAGAGTAACAAGCTCACGGTCTCTCACTCGAACAAATCGTAATGGAGAGCTCAACACTTATGCAAGAATGCAAAGCAAGAACACCAATGGTGCTCAAATCCTTCACTCAAATCCCACCAAAGAAACAAGTTCTATGGAGGAATTAGAGAGGAAGAACAATGGTAGAAACTAACAAATGACTCCAAGATCTAGATCCAATGGGTTCCCCTCACTTAGAGGAGGATTTGATTGGTGGAGATTGTAGATCTAGATCTCCTCTTCCAAAGCCCTCAAAAATATGCAAGAAGCATAGGAGGGAAGGGAGAGGAAGAAATCTCAAAGGGGTCAACAATGGAGGTAAAAAACGTGCTCAAGAGTCTTAGAACTTTGTGGAAAAAGCCCCCCTTTTATATCCCTTCAAGGGGGATGACCGTTGGAAGCAAGATACGCTGGGCGAATACGTTCCGGCGGTGAAACCGGCGCCGCCGGATCAGCCGCCGGAATTTCTGGTCAAAACCGGAAGTTCCGGCAAAAACCGAAACAACACATTGGACCGTTTTTCGGCGATTTGCCGGAAATTTCCAGCGGTCGCCGGAAATTCCGGCCACAGGCCCGATCCCGCCGGAACAAAACAGGGCACACGAAAACGGCGATAACTTTTGCGTCCGGACTCCGATTTCGATGATCTTGGGCTTGTTTTGACGAGGACAACAAGCCCTAAAATATGGTGCAAAGAAACATTATGGTCCATCAAAAAAGTATAGAACCAAATAAAGAAAGGTAAGAAGCCTCCCTACACGAAGAACCGATAAAACCTTCAAACTCGAAAACGCCATAGAAGATGCATACGAATTCCGTTTTCGATGAACTTGGGCTTGTTGAAGAGCTAGAAACAAGCTCAATAACCTCACATGTAGAAACACCAAGAAGAAACAAATTAGGAAGATGCAAAGTATGCAAAGGATTGAGCTCCCTATGACGATGTGATCAAGTTACCCAACCGAAATCCCCTCTTAATAGTGCGGATATGTATCTTATAACCCGGTCTCCCAACAACCACCTTGAGACCGGTAAAAGTAAAACCTAGCAAGGATATACCTATGCCTTGCGCATCCCGCTTGATCTTGATGACAACACTTCAATCTCCATCCAAGCCGGAATGCATCACTTGATCATTGTTGCTTCGTGAAGGCTCCTAATTTGCTCTCCCATACACCATTATTGGATAGCTTCATTAATACATGTCTTCACATGTCCATTATCGCCAATATGGACGGCAAGCTTCAAGCAAATGATCTTCTCGAGATGCTTATCTTGAACTTGCCCTTCTCAACCTTGATGACGATCACCACTTGATGTCATCCTCTCATGTGCTATATAAGATCTTCACTTTTGAAGCATGCCCATGGAAAGATACCTATCCCATATAGAAAATGCAAAGGCACATATATAATGGGTTAGTTCATGATGCATAATTGACAAGGCTTACCATACCACAAGATCCATGTGGAACATTCTTTATGCTTCATGTGTTGACCAACTTGAAATCACTCTTCACTCTTTGTATAGGTAAACCATGTATCTTCTCATGCTCCATCTCAATATATTGAGGTACATAAAGAAACCTTAATTTGATTACATGCTCTAAATCTTAGTCAATCATAGCTCAACTAATGAGGCTATCATGACACCGTCTTAGAGCCATATCTCGAATTCTTCTATTGAGATCACACTCTCAAGATATTGATCATATCATATTTTTCTCTTCAACTCGATGATCTTGATGCCAATACTCATGGTATATGTTTATCTTCATGGCATCCATACTTGAATCCAACACATAGACTACAAGCATGACCTATGGAATATTCCTTCATATAAAACTCAGTGAAAACATTAGTCCATAGGGATCATCATTAATCACCCAAACCACACATAGGGGCAATTACTCTTTCAGAGAGCATGTCCAAGATGGTGACATAAAGATTTGAAAAGTACACACAGATCTGAATGTGGTGGATTCGTTGACTAAACCTCTCTCGAGGGCAAAACATGACCAACACCAAACCGCCATGGGTGTTCGGTATATTACCATATAATCTAGATTAGTTGACTCTAGTGCAAGTGGGAGACTGTTGGAGATATGCCCTACAGGAAATAATAAAAGTGGTTATTATTATATCTTTGTGTTTATGATAAATGTTTACATTCATGCTATAATAGTATTAACCGGAAACATTAATACTTGTGTGATTTATAAACTAAATTAGAGTCCCTGGTAAAGCCTCTTTATAATACTAGCTTATTGATTAATAGACGATCGTGATTTCTCGATCATGAACATTGAGATGTTATTAACAACAAGATCATATCATTAGGAGAATGGTATGATGGACATACTCCTATAGATAAGCGTAGCATTAAGATCAAGTCATTTCAATAGTTCATTTGCTATAAGCTTTCTGATACATAGTAACCTAATTCCTTCAACCATGAGATCATGCTAATCACCATCACCGGAAGGATGCGTTGATGACATCAAACACCACACCGTAACTAGGTGGCTATAAAGGTGACATTGAGTGTTCGGAAAGTATGTGTTGAGGCACATGGATCAATAGTGGGATTTGTCCATCCATATGACAGATAGATATACTCTAGGCCCTCTCAGTGGAACGTCATCCAATTGGCTTGCAAGCATGTGAATGGCTCACAAGGGATCACATATCACGGGAACGAGAAAAGAGTACTTATTGGTAATGAGGTTGAACTAGGTATGCAGAGATACCGACGATCAAACCTCGGATAAGTAAACTATCGCGAGACAAAGGGAAATTGGTATTGTATGTAAGTGGTTCATTCGATCGCAAAGTAATCGTTGAAATATGTGGGAGCCATATGAATTTCCAGATTCCTCTATTGGTTATTGATCGCAAAGTAATCGTTGAAATACGTAGGGAGACACACTTAAGGATTCGATGTTGTTTAGTAGATATGGAATGTAAGTAGGGATACCGTATGTTGTTCGGAGTCTCGGATGGGATCCCGTATATCACGAGGAGATCCGGAATGGTTCGGAGAATAAGATTCATACAAAGAAAGTCCGATTCCAGAGTTCGGGAATGATTTCGATGTTTTCATCGGAGAGGATCTAGAAGGTTCTAGAAGGTTCACCTTACCGGAAGGGGAACGGTCCATGAATATGTCATGGGTAAGTGGAATGATTGGATCATATCCTAGGGGTTCGGGCATTTGCAAGAGAAAATTAAAGCTCTAAATTGAAAGTCAAACGGGAGGTTTGAAAAGTCAAACTGGAACAATGGTTTCCTAGTGGAAGAAGGAAAAAGTCCTTCCTTCAATCCAACTTGGATTTGGGTTGGATTCAAACTCTCCCCTCCCAAGGCTGCCCCCCTCTCATGAATAGAGGGGGAGGGCTGCCCCAAACAACACAAGAGCCAGCCCTCCCCAACGCCGTGCGCCGTCGCCGCCTAGCCGCCGCTGCCGCTGCACGCCGCTGCATGCCGCCGCCTTGTCGTCATTGCCCTAGCCGCTGCCGACACCTACTCCTCCTTCCGGCCTTCTAAACCTAGATCTTCGGAAAACCCTAGATCCAACATAACTCGCACCGGCTTAGGCGAAGCCCTGCGGGATCTTCCGTCTACTTCCGACACCACACCGTCGTGCTGCCGGAATCACGAGAGGAGAACTACAACCTCCGCTTCCTGCAGGAACAAGGGAGAGGAAGGTCTTCATCGAGTACCGAACGTGTGACCGACTGCGGCAGCGCTGCTGGAACGCAGCACCGGAAGGATCGTCTACGCGATCTTGAGATCGGTAAGTGTACGACTAAATCACCCACGAGAATCTGCTCTCGTTAACCGCTTTGGAATCTTCAAGGGTGAGTACTCTAATCAACTCATTGCTACAATCTAGTAGATAGATCTTGGCTTGTTTGTGTGCATGCGGTAGAATTTTTTTGTTTTCCATGCTATGAACCCCTACATGTGGCACTTTGGCTAGATTGAATATTTGTTATGAGTTATATTTGGAGTTGGATGTCTCTATGAAATTGTGGTGTTTGTTGGGACCATCTAGCGCTCAAGGTGACAGTGTGGGTCTAGATTGGGGAAGGCGGACTTTGAGATGTGCTATTATAGCCCTACCATGGATTAGAGTGTCCAACCGGAGAGTAGTTAAGAGTAGTATCATGAAGAGAGGATACTTATATGAGAGAGTGTTCACTAGTGAAAGTATGATCCCTAGGCCTTTTTTCTAAACATTGAAACACCGTTTGCTACTAGATCTGTTGCATGTTTGCTTGCTTTTGTTTCCTTTAGTCTTTACCTGTCAGAAGCTATTTTCTGGCACCGTTACCACTTGTATTTCACTATCTCTTCGCCGAACTAGTGCACCTATATTGGGTGTGTTGGGGACACAAGAGACTTCTTGTATTTTGATTGCAGGGTTGCTTGAGAGGGAATACCTTTGACCACTTCCTCCCTGAGTTCGATAAACCTTGGGTAATCCACTTAAGGGAAACTTGCTGCTATTCTACAAACCTTTGCACTTGGAGGCTCAACAACTTTCTACAAGAATAGAAGTACGTAGACATCAGAATCTAGCTGTAACCGTTACAAAGTATTGCCTAGATTCGATCTTGGCAGTTGCAAACCATAGCATTTTTTGTTTTCTATGCAATGGACCCCATCACAAATAAACCGAGGAGTGGCGAACCACCACCAAGCAGAGGAGGGTCGTGGCCGAGGAGCTGGCCGATATTGAGGAGACCAGAAGGGCCGTTCTTTTTAAAATCCTAACCTTTATTTTTTTAATACTTAATAATGCCTTAGCCCTACATTAAATTAATAACACTAAAAACAACAGATAGAATGTGCTTACAAACAACTTACATGCAACAAGCAACACAAGCAAACTAAGTATACAACAAAAAGCACAACTTGATACACTTAAACCACAACTCGACGACGGGATCACCGCTAGGAAGGCGGCGAGAACTCGGGGAGTCCGTCAGAATGTGTCGTCGTCTGCTCTAACTAGACAAACTAGACCCGAACTCCTGTCTTTGCCTCTGGAAAGGTACCCCTTGTCCCTCGTCATGGATCAAAGGGCACTATACCATCGGGAAGAAAAGGAGTTTTCCCTAGAATATAGTGGAATGGAGAGCGCTAGATTGCTAAGGGAGAAGCCACCAGAGATGCCAGGGAGCTTAACCAAGACCACCGCCATTGCAGGAACAACCACAACACCAAACCGAAGTTGCTGGACGAAGACACACCGATGAAGAAGGACGGAAGATGGCAAACCTGCCCTCGCGGATGAACATGGACACCATAGCATGGTCACTCGCCAGCCTAACGCGCTGTTGCCATAGAAGGGAACCCTTCCCTCTCACCCAGGATCGAGGGCGTCGACCCACTAGCAAGCATGGGCCTTGGAGAAACACAATATCAAACCAGGCACCCGACAGCCAACACGAGGCGAGGACATCACCGCACAATACAAGTCCCTACGGCCACCTCCGACGCCATTGCTCGAACTCCACTTCTGCAGTCCCCAAGACGACATCTCCAGGAAGGGGAGCGGCATCGCAACGCCGTCGTCATCCGCAAGGTGAACCAGGGCTTTCGCCCAAGCAGAGGAGTGGTAGTGCGAGGTAGTACCTCGGAGTTGCCCATCCTTATCGTGGTTGACCAAGGGTTTCCTCCAGTACCATGCCCCAACACTACCCACCTGCCAACACCTAGATCCGGTAGGCAGAGACCACCGGGCACCAGTTCTCGCAGGGGATGAACAAATCATGAAAGGAGAGGCATCACCTTCAGATATGGCGCCAAGGCCCATAGAGCAGCCCTATGTCGCGACCTCCCACCACCATATCCTCGCCTGCGTGGCCGAGAACTATGAACATCACGCACCATGGCCGCCGCCCGCCGCTCGGGCCGAAGAGGTTTGTACCGCCCGAAGATTGAACTCTCGTTGTTGTGCGAGCTACTGCTACCTCAACTACTAGCATCTGCGCGGTCCTGTCCGGAGGATTTAAACCCGAATGTTGAGTTTATATATCCACTTTTTCAAAACTTTGAACTAGAGTCGGTCCCAAAAACTTTGAATTTGCTCGAATCGATGGCTGAACATTTTCCCCTTTGTTTTATCGTAACACACCAACACTAAACATGCTCTCCTAGTATGTATGAAGTCGAAGAAGAGTCACTAAACACGCAAGACAAGTTCAAGGTCACACGGAACATAAGGCAAGCGATTATTGCCTTGTGCCCTTGTCTTGCTGGAGATACAGAAACAAACAGCGATAATGACCACATACAGGTCCCACATTCCAGCGAAACCGACGGTATCTTAATTATTTTATTTACCGCCAGTTAAATATACTGAAACTATTCTCGCCCTGAATGATTGCCATGTGTAGGACAACCACATACAGCTACGACTATTCTAATCACACTGTCTGCTTACCCCCCAATTCCACCACTGTCCCTGTAAATATTCCACTGCCGTACTAGTACTAGTCATCATCTACCAGGGAGAGAGAGAGAGGACTCCGTCGCAGCGAAGGGGGATTTGTCCGCTGCTGCTGCTGCTGCTGCTGCCCGCTCTCCTCCGCCACCGCGCGCTTCCACGTGCTCGCTCCTTGCCTTCGCCCTCGTCTCCGCCGCCGGCCGGCGAATCCGCAGGTCGGCGACGCCCTCGCCGGACCCCCGAGGAAGTGAGCTCCCGGCTCGGTGCGCCGCGCCCTGCAGGGCTGCCGCCGCTGCCGCTGCCGCCGCCGCCACCGGATCGCCGGCACGGTCGTCCCGATCCGCGAGGCGGCGCCCGCCAATTTGGTAAGCAACGGTCGTGCGCAGCAACCCACCCGCACGCACGCACGCACGAACGCCGAGGTGACGCGAGAGAAATTCAAGTTGGCTGACGCCCAATTAGGGGATGCCGGCCTCGATTTGCCTTCGGTTCATGCTTCCCTGTTGCTCCTTTGCCATTTTTTCTGTGCGAATTTTCGTGCGGCGAGTGATCTGCGTCTGTAGCGGGGTTTGCTCCCCAGCTGGATCTGGCTTCCAGCCTAAGATTTCCCCCAACCCCGTCCGGAATTTCGATTCGGGAGGTTCAGAATTACTCCTAGGTACTTCCGGGTTTGCTTGTCAGTAGTGCTCGTACCTTAGAATTTGCTTGTGGCGGAGTAGGAAGCAATGCTGAGTTGCTGACTTTGCTAGTGGCGATTTGTGGATGTACGAACGCGAACAGAACTTCATTAGAAGTACTATTATGAGCTTGTGTTGATTATAGTTGGGGTATTTGCTGTAATTTCACTCATTCACGATGGAATTTGTTCAGATTAGTATTCGGGATTGATATACTCTGGGAAGTATGTAACGTTATGGAACTAAACTTTATTCATGCTACTCTTGATTAACTAAGGTGGTTTCTGTCGCCTGTCGGTGCAGCAGCGAGCAGGCAGTAGCTGTGTGCCAATCTCGAGATCCAAGAGAATATGCTCTTGAGGTCTGTAGACTCTAGTGCATCAGCCACTTGTGCTAGGTTGATATTGGGTTTCTGACAATATACCTCCTGTGAAGATGGAATTGACTCAAACTGATAGAATAACTTGTATATATAGGATATTGATGGAGTTACGGAGATGTGACAATGTTTGTACAATAGTTGATTGACAGTGTTCAGTTTATGAGGGCGAAGACCACTTGGTATTTGTTGGTTAGTATCTTGTAATGTAGACTTGAGCATCGCTCCCCGTGAACTTCTAATAATATCCTTAAATTAGAAATCAGATTTAAAATTATCTGCACAGGATTGAAAAGTTTAGGAATGTCCATAAGTTATGCTTAACCATATAGGCTGGTTTCTCCATGTTGTGCTGGTCCCAAGAATGTTATGGTTCATCTATTCATCTCTGTGCAACTTGGTGAACTTAATTAGCACCCTTTTTTTTTCTCTATGAGTTCAATATTCAGGGGCATCGTTTTTCTCATGTTTGAATCACCTCATGTTTTACAGTAAGGTCTGATATGTCAGTATTATCTTCCTTCTAGATTGACGGCTACAAGTTCCTCAGTGGTGCTTTCATTCTGCTAACAAGTTCCATTGCGGCCAACCCTCACAACTCCCATGGCAAAGCCCGGCATTCTAGGCCGGAGGTATGCTCAGCGCTTCTAGTATGTAGACAGTACTGATGTTTAGTGACGACTAATATACTTAATGTCAATCTTCATCAGCAGCAGCATGCCAAGATCAAATGAGGGCATGAGGCTCATATTCTCAGCAGTTATCGGTGTTATGCTAGGTTACTTGTTTGGGATTTCCTTCCCTACAGTCAATATAACTAAGGTAAATTGGATCATTTGCATCTCTTGTTCTCTAATGCCACATACCTTTTTTGTAAAAAATAATCTTTACTCTCTGTGTTCTGCAGCTTCACTTCCCGTCCAGTATTGTCTCCTATATTGAAGATAGAAACTCTGGAATCACAACCCAAACATTGTTGAACCATGCATGGACATCTGCAAATAGTCACAAGAAGAACAATTCTGACTCCAAGTCTGATGAAATTCCAAAGGTACTTTGCCAGGCTAATACCCTTTAAAACAGAATGTTGCTTTGTGGTTTATGTCATGCATTAGTTGGATTTTACTTTCTTGTTTTTGCGCAAAGCAATTGGTGTTACTTTCTTCTGACCTGAATCCTTTTTTGGTTAGATTTCTACATTGTTATTTTGTGGTCAATGTATTATGGGTCTGTTATATGCTTATGTTGCTCCTGTATTTTTCATGTTCGGCATGTGAAGGTTAAAAGTTTGAGATTTTATGTAGGACGCAAATTTGCAGATCGAGAACTTATGCCTATGTTAGGACAGTGAGATGCATTCTTTTCGGACATATTCTTGTTTCTAGTGGAATTTGCGCAACCTCCTTTTTTAAGTATATGGCATAGTTGACTGTCTGCTCCTAATAGGCTAGCACACAAAATATTATTGTATAGCATTGTTTAATTTTTGGTTCATTTTTCCTTATCTAGATTTACGTTACCTCAAACCCAAAAGGTGCTGAAAGGCTTCCACCGGGCATTGTTGTCTCTGAGACAGACCTTTATCTGCGAAGACTATGGGGTGAACCTAGTGAGGTTAGTTGTTGTTTCACTTTCTCAGTATCAAATGATGCTTTTAAATCTCTCTCTGACTGACGCATTTTGAACCATATTCCTTCTTTGATCTATGATCTGAAACATACCATCAGGATCTTACTATCCAGCCAAGGTACCTTGTTACATTTACAGTTGGAATTGGGCAAAAGGCAAATATTGATGCAGCAGTCAAGAAGGTGATTAGTTATGCTTAAACTGTATAAAACATATCCTGGAACTGATTTTGCAAAACTGATCATGCATCCCAGTGAATTGTTCATACATGAAATAGTAATGATTGCTTTTCATGTTCATGCATATCTTCTATATAGTTCTCGGAGAACTTCACAATTATGCTGTTCCACTATGATGGTCGGACTACTGAATGGGATGAATTTGACTGGTCAAAAAGGGCTATCCATGTGAGTGTTAGCAAGCAAACTAAATGGTAAGTTAGTGCTATTGTTCTATATCAAGTTTTATTTGTTTGTAGTGTTTCTAATCTATGACTTGTTTGACTGCCAAAGTTTAATGCTTTAATTATTATTTACCCAGGTGGTATGCCAAGCGATTTTTACATCCTGATGTTGTTGCCCGTTATGACTACATATTTATCTGGGACGAGGATCTAGGTGTTCAACATTTTAATGCAGAGGCGTAAGCACTATACCCTTGTTACCTTTGCCTGTCACCTTGGTGTTCCTTCCGAGGAAGATAATTCAAAATACTTCTTCAGATACATCAAGCTTGTTAGGAAGCATGGGCTGGAGATCTCTCAACCTGGTTTGGAACCTGATAGAGGTCTGACATGGCAAATGACTAAGCGGCGAGGTGATCGAGAAGTTCACAAGTGAGTTATTCAACCTACATTGTTTTTGTTGATGCTTAAGCATCATCCACCTATATTAGTTCCTTCTATGATACTTTGCTTTGTACAGAGTAACTGAGGAGAGACCAGGCTGGTGTTCCGATCCCCATCTACCACCCTGTGCAGCGTATGGGCTCATCATTTATCATCAAATTATTTTCATTTGTGAAAATACGTCTTCATATTCATTTTTTTCCTAGAAACCTCCATCACATTCAGTTTGATATGCAGATTCGTAGAAATTATGGCGACTGTGTTCTCTAGGGATGCATGGCGCTGTGTGTGGCATATGATTCAGGTAGAATGTCATTTAGATCTCTTAACTAGTTATGTTTGTTTGGAGTTGTATGCTTACACACCTTTTTTATGCAGAACGACTTGGTCCATGGATGGGGTCTTGATTTTGCTCTTAGGAAGTGTGTGGAGGTATTATTTTTTGCCATTATATATTAGACATCTGCTCTCTTGATAGTGATCACCGCACATGTAAGTTAATCTCCTAGAGGTCTAGGTTAGCTTTACTTGGGATCCAAAGGGGTAAGTCATTTTTTGATGTTTATAGAGGGGTTTGCACCATCAACAATTATATCGATTACATCTTTAATAAGCTGTAGCTATATGTTTACATGCTTTTGCCAGCCATCCATGTTTTACTGAATCTGAACTATCTTACTTGATCTTGAATTAAACAGCCAGCTCATGAGAAAATCGGAGTTGTTGATGCTCAGTGGATTGTTCATCAGAGTGTTCCATCACTTGGTAACCAGGTATAGTCACCGTTAATCTCACCTATCAATGAATGTACACTGTTGCTCGTTTCCTGATTCTCGAGCATTCATGTCCTGGCAGGGCAAGTCAGAGAATGGAAGAGCACCATGGGAAGGGGTAAGCTAATCTTACCGATTCCATGTATTCTGCATAATTCACAGTGAACTTTTCCAGTCCATGAATTCCAAAATTCCACACCATGGCACAAACCATTTGCATATGGATTTGCACTCACTGTATACTTGGCGGCATGGTACAGGTAAGAGGACGCTGTAGAAAAGAATGGGGGATATTCCAGGCAAGGTTGGCTGATGCCGAGAAGAAGTATTACTTGGATCAAGGGATCACGCCACCGAATTCGACTAGATGAATTAGTGCGGCATATGCAAGAGACACAGTATAGTTTCTGCTTCAGAAACCTGGCCCTTACATGCTCAGTATGTTGATGAAAGGCAGCCTGCCTTAATATAGCTGAAGCTCCAGGGCCAGATATGTACATGGGAATATCGTGGGGGATCAGGAGCATGTTGTTAGCAGAGAGTGAAAGAGATGCATGCTAATAATGGAACTTCTGTAATATATTTATTGTACCGACACGATTTGGTGGATGCAGAGCATCAGTTATTTAGACTTAGATTACATGTTGCGAGGGTTCACTAGCATACATGCATGATAGATGTATGTGCACGTCGGCACGACCATGTACGCTCGTAGACGTAGTTGGGCAGGGTTGTAGGAGCTCAGAAGAGGCTGGGCTTTGCTCACCATCCGTAGCCGCCACCGGAGTACCCCTGAGTGGCGGTGCTCTGGTATGCAGTGTACTGGTGCGAGGAGGGGTATGCAGTGTACTGGTCCTCCTCGCAGTCACTTTCGTCTTCGCTGCAGTCGCTCTCATCGCTCTCGTACCGTTGTGCCAGGGCTTGTTTCTGCATCGTCTTGTTCATGACGAGGGCGTCATACCCCGCGACGCTGCCACACCCCGCGCCGTAGCCGTGCTTTGCATTCTTCTGGGCAAGAGTGTCGAAGCTTCCGACATCGTTGTACGCCGTCTTGTGTCCGCCGCCATAGCCGTGCTGCTTCTGGGACGCGCTCTTCTGCACGAGACCGTCGTACCCTGCGACGCCGTCGACGCAACCTTGCTGGTACGCCTTGTGTTCGCCGTAACCGTAGCCGGAGCCCACGTGCTGCTTCTGGGACGCGCTCTTCTGCACGAGGCCGTCGTACCCTGCGACGCCGTCGACGCAACCTTGCGGGTATGCCTTGTGCTCGCCGTAGCCGTAGCCGTCGCCCACGTGCTGGTACGCGTTGTGCCCTCCGTAGCCGTGCTTCTGGACCGTGCTCTCATGGTGCCCGCCGTAGGCGTTGTGCTTCTTGTTCTGGACCGTGCTGTCATGGTGGACAGCGCCGTACCCTCCGGCGGCGGCCCCATGCTGATACGCCTTCTGCTCGCCGTAGCCGTGCTTCTGGGCCGTGCTGTCATGGTGGACAGCGCCGTACCCTCCGGCGGCGGCCCCATGCTGATACGCCTTCTGCTCGCCATAACCGTGCTTCTGGACCGTGGTGTCGTACCCTCCGGCGTCGCTCCCATGCTGCTGGTACGCCTTCTGCCCGCCGTAGCCGTGCTTTTGCACAGCGCCGTCGTGGCCATACCCTCCGACGGCGTCGCTTCCATGCTGGTATGCCTTCTGCCCCCCGTAGCCGTGCTTCTGCGCCGTGCTCTCCTGGTGGAGAGCGGTGTACCCCTTCACGTCGCCTCCGTACTGATACGCCTGCTGCTCGCCGCCGTAGCCGTGCTTCTGCATCGAGCTGTCGTACCCTCCGGCGTCAGCCCCATGCTGGTAAGCCTTCTGCTCGCCGTAGCCGTGCTTCTGCGCCGAGCCGGTGCTGTCATGGTGGACAGCGGCGCCGGTCCCATGCTGGTACGACGCCTTCTGCTCGCCGTAGCTGTGCTTCTGCATCGAGCCGGCGTCAGCCCCATGCTGGTAAGCCTTCTGCTCGCCGTAGCCGTGCTTCTGCGCCCCGCCGGTGCTGTCGTGGTGGACAGCGACGCCGTACCCTCCAACGGTGCCAGTCCCATGCTGGTACGACGCCTTCTGCTCGCTGTAGCCGTGCTTCTGCATCGAGCCTGCGTCAGCTCCATGCTGGTAAGCCTTCTGCTCGCCGTAGCCGTGCTTCTGCGCCCCGCCGGTGCTGTCGTGGTGGACAGCAGCGCCGTACCCTCCAACGCCGCTCCCATGCTGATAGGACGCCTTCTGCTCGCCGTAGCCGTGCTTCTGCACGGTGCCGCCACCATAGTAGGCAGAGTAAGCTCCCTCCTTCTCCTTGCACACCTCCTCGTTGACACTCAGGCGGCTCATCTCTTTCACGACGGTGGTCACGGAGGAGTCGGAGCTTGTGGTGTGGTAGTTCATCACGGGCTTGCTCTGGCCGTAGCCGCCGCGCTTGACAATCGACATGCTTAGCAAGCTACTTTCTCTGGTTCTCTAATGAACTCGATCGCTTGTTCTAGGTTTGCGCTGTGGACGTATATGTGGCCTTGACAGGCAGGGTCTTATAGGCGCCGTGGCGAGTGGGCGAGCCGTAGCATTTGTGCTCTCGTATGGTACGTAGCTGATGGATATATGCTCTGTAACTTTATATCTAGTCAAGCATCCGGCCGGTGATTCGATCCAAGGTCGGTGTATATATCTCAAATTCTCCATGATCATGGCATCTTCGTAACGTGACGCATATATACTCCCATCGATTATTGGTGAATGACAAAGAAAAGATCCCATTCGTGAGCCACAATTGATGCCCTATTCTAACCTGCGTTTAGAGGTAATTATGCTTACTTATCTTATCTTACAGTGAAATGTTTTGGTCAAGCTTATGCCACGTTTGTTCCTTTTTTGAGGAAAGGGATTACCCCTCGATTGCTTGCGCTGGTGACACATGATAGAACTCCCATCCTACATGCAAATAATTTGCATACTTGCATATATTGCTACGTCGCGTTGTTTGTATGATCTTTGTTCGGAAAATCTTTGTGTTCAACGGTTTACATTATTTTTAATTATCACTACACTGATCTTGACTTATTTAAAAGCACCGACAATCTTCATCTTTTTTTAAAATTATTAAAAGGACATCGTCCTGGTTCCCATTGCTAAAACCACCAAAGTCATTACACGGTTTTATGGTACCCAGAGGGGAATGTAAACCCTAGACAACAAAGTTTTAAGCCGACTCTTGGCATAGCTCTTCACTCATCTACACCGAACCAGAAGAACAGGCTTAAGCTACTCTCACAGCTCGATACTCTACGCACATTATAAGATAGCAGCAGCTCAGGCAATCTAGATCTTCGGCATCACCACAAAATTCTCACCATCGCCCACCAGCATGAATGCATTGGATCCCAGTGTGCGTGAAAGATCAACTAGGAGATCAACCAGTCTTCATTCTCCTTTCACATCAGATTCTGCAGCTCAATCTTTGGTTGAGTTCTTGATTTCCTATCAGGTTTCACCCAGGCTCCGACCACAACAGCAGAGGTAGAGCACGTGATAAGCTTTCCACCTAGACCACAAAAGTGTCCAAATTCTCTATTGCGGCCCCTTTTTACATAATACTCCATTGAGCAAGGTTGTAGGAAAATTTGTGCCACAATTCTTGTATACTCGTTCATGGAGAACGATTAAAACATATATAATTTCTTATGAGCCAAATATCCCATAGCACATCGCCATTTAAAACATTAAAAGCTACATTCTTATTCTCGTCATGCCACATGTTAGCAATAGTGTCATAATTGACAATAGAATCACCTAACTTGGTTATCTTCCTAATGTCGTTCCATATTTTCCTGGCAACAACACATTCAAAGAATAAGTGGTTACAAGTTTTCAGTTCATTACAGAACACACATGTTAAGTCATCTACATTTTGTTCGCAAAAAAAGTCATCTACATTTTGCATCTTAGCTAGGTTGTCTCTAATGAAAATCCTGTTATGGCCAATTAACCACATAAAGAAATGAATTTTTGGAGAAACTTTCACACTCCAAACATCATGCACATGTACAGGTAAAACCCCTTTTGAAATTAATAACTACATACAAGGATATTACACTATAGACACCACTAGGCTCCAACCTCCAAACCATTGTATCATTATCATTAGTATTTAGTAATACTACAAAGCTTGGACAATACCAAGCAGCTCATACCACTGGAGGAGAAGCTTGTGGTCAAAACACATCCTAAATGTTAGCTTGAGTTCAGCTCCATCCCAAACATCAATCACACAGAAGTTTTGTTCATTAACAATAATATATAAATCCCAGAACTACATGGTCAAACTATAGGTCCCAAACCATGGATCCTCCTAGAACTTAACTTTTTTAAAATCTCCCACTTTCCACTGGTACCCTAACTTTACAGTCCTAGCAGCCCACAAAAATCCTTTCCAAAATGGAGAGGCATGAATTTCAATGCAGGAGAAAATATTTTTCTAATCAAGGTTATACTTATAGTAGTCAATTATTTGCTTCCAAAGCTTATTATCATCTAACTAATACCTTCTAATCCATGAGGCTAGCGGGCAAATGTTCATCACAGATAGATCTAGAACTCCAAGCCCACCAAACTCCTTCTAGGAAACTAGCTAGATGGTATTTATGGTGACCCTCATAATCATCCCAAAGGCAATGTGCATTCAGGTTTATGGCCCATACCGCATGATTTCCGAGGCATGAGGCTCCTCTGAGGTGACTGTTGGTCGGTCTCCGGCCTTCGCCGGCCACTCTTCGGCGTGGGTTCTGCATGGATTCCTCTGGTGGTTGTTGGAAGATCACCTACTCTGGTGTAACCACGGGTGGTAAGTTTCTCGAGGGATCGCTTGTTCTCTCGACTGATTCTTGGCTGGTTCTTCTCAATGACAAAGGCTCTCCTCTTGAGGGCAGATGTTTGGAAAATGGGGAGAAGATTTTTATTGGATCTGTTTTGAGGTTCCCCTCTCATCTTTCTCGTGTCAATGATCTTTTGGTTCCCTCATCTAGATTTCTTGGTAGATCTCATCTCTGGATCAGATGAAGACAATGGGTTTAAATGGCATGCTCTTTGCTTCCTCTTTGCCGACTGATGATCTGGGGCAGGCTAAAGGGTTCTTGATGCTTTTTCCTAGTGCTAAAAGATTGGTTCTTCTCAATCACAATGAGGTGGTTATTGATGCTCGGTATTTGCTCCAAGATGAATTGGTGGCGTCTGGTGTGACTATTGATCTTAATGTTAAGTTAAAAGGGTCGTTGTGGGTGCTCATTGCCAAGCTCTTCTGTCTTGGAGAAACAGTCCAAATCTAATTTGATTGTGCCAAAGGTCCTGGACTTCTCTAATGTTCTTTCTAAAGATGTTGCTCATGCTTCGACCTCTGCTCATACGCTTGATCAGTCAGTTAAGCACCCTGCCCTGGATTTCTCTTTAGGGCAGGAATTAGAGAAAGTCCTCTATAATAAATTTAAGCATCAAGTTAATTTCATAGGAGGTTTCAGAAGGAAACCTTTCTTTTTGGTCTGTTCATTTGGGAGGGCAAATTTTAAGCTAGACATTCATATTGTTGGCATTGCACTTCAAGCTTGTTTTGGAGGGTTGGCATCAAAATTCCAAGTGAGATCCCTTTAAAACAGAACTTTTCGATTTTTGGTTGCTTCGAGGGCTGTGGGTTTTAAAATTTATAATATTTCAAAATTTTCTTGTGAATCGTTTGTGATGCATATTAACCTTTGGGGTATTTGAGGCCCAAATTGGATTTTTGAAGAGAAGGAATTTTACAAGGAATCTGATGAAGATTGGAAATTTGTCACGTATAAAAAGAAAATTCCAAAAAAATCTCCTTTGATCAAGCATGTGAAAAAGGTGCAGTCGGTCTTTCAGCGACTTGAATTTTTGGTTGCAGTTGCGGATTCCTCGCCTGGCACGACTGGACAAAGTAATTGTGGCATTAATTTGCCTAATCAAGGTCGGTATTACGCCGAGGCTCTCGTTGATGACGGTATTAAATCAGCTGTAACGCCTGTCAGGTCCAGTGATGGCGAGAATCGCGCGACATTTAAATTGCCTGGTCTTATTCCATTTCTGAAATTTCCAACTTTCCCAAAACGAATGTGGCCCGACAATTCTTTCCTGGGGTGGTTCAAGGCCCATCTCGTTGTGCCTAATTTCCAGCCTGCTGTGTACAACTGCTTCAGAGACTTCTCCATTTCTTTGCAAAAAACAACTGCTAGGAACTCTGCCTCCTCAACTCCCTCGCCTGTAGAAACCCCAACTCCTCTGCCTTGCTCGTTGCCGGCGAAGTCTGTGACAATGGAAAACATTCCGATTGACCCTGCACCGTTTCTGCCAGAAGGTTTCCAGATTATGGAGGTCGCGGGAAGAACAAGAGTCAAGCGGGTGGTTGTTCCGCGCAGACCTAAGGCTCATGAACAGTATGCTATCACCACCATTAATCCCCTCCCTCTTGGTCAGGTTCCCTTTGCAAATATTCATGATGTTCTACTTGATTTCCTCAACAATGAGGTCCGTGTGGATTTTCGAGACATTCAGGCTTGTCCCTTTGGTGCCGCCTATGTTTAGTTCCACCATGTCAGTGATAGGGACCGGATCATTGCGGCCAGCCCCATCCCTTTCCAAGATGTCAATGTTTCTTTTGGTAAGCATAGTGAGGGGGAAAACTGGAGGACTCAATTCAACAATGAGTGCTGGGTCATGCTTGTTGGGCCACCTGTGGACCACTGGCACACTGAAGACCTGAATTCTATTTTTGCTGATATTGGAAAGGTGCTCTTGTGGGAGAGGGACCCTGATCACAAAGGCAGAATTTTGGCAAAAGTTAGGGTCACTGATCTTGTGGAAATACCAAAAAGTGTGAGGTTTACCATTGGTGATTTGGTGGAAACTGAGTCCTGGACTTTCTCTGTGGAAGTTCTGCATAGCAACCTGCTTGGTGGTGGCCCACCTGATGAGGATCCCTTACCTGATGACAATGTGGACCCACACCCCCTGCCTGGCCTTGGCCCCCAGGTGCCCCCTCCACCCCCTCCCCCAGCACCTACTGGTGGGCTGGTGGTTGGGGTCAATGGCTGGCTCCACCACCATCACCACCTGTTGGGGGTAATGATGGTTGGGATCAGTGGGAGGCTGCTGCTTCTCCTGTGCAAGGGCCTGTTATTGCTCCTAGAGAAGACATGCCTGTTGACAACCTCAATTTACCTCCTCAGGATGCGAACAATGCTGCCACTGGTACTGTACTTGTTCAAGACTGGGACTCTGATGATGATGGTTTTGTCAATGCTGAGCCTTTTCCTGTTGAGGAGCAGGTGGTCAATGTTGATGTTCAGGGGGTTTGCATAGGAGAAGGTTTACAGAGCATCCTTCAGAACTACCTAGAAGATGAAGATGAAGTGAATCCCATGGAGCTTGGTGATGATTCTAGGAGAACAATGATTGGATGATGGAAGACCAGCACCTTTTATCTCCCAATGAAGCTTATCTTCAGATTGGCATGGTAAGAACTTTTGTTGAAATTCCTGATGTCCATGCTCAAAACAGGCTTTTTCTCAGCAAGGACTTGAGTTATGGGAAAGTTATTTTGCTCCACACCTGCACATGGCTTCATCATCAAAGGGCTCTCTTAAATATGACATTCCTATAAGTTGGTTCAATCTCATTACCCTCATGCTTGCTACACCTAAAAAGTTCAATTGGGCCAGAAATTTCCTTATTTCTCCTCTCTGGAAAATTATAAAGGAACCTATTTCTGAGGAGAATACCATTTCTTTCATCATTCCTAATGAAAGCTTTACTCAGATGGCTCCTCCTTGCTTGGGTATTGATACCTTGAAGTCTGCTGGTACTCCTTCTACTCCCTCCAAGAAGAGAAAAGGAAAGTAACCCCTGGTTGAATCTGAGGTGAGAAGGAGTCCTAGAATTGTGGAATTAAATGGGGGGCTTCAGGAGTCATATTAATTGCTCTATTTTAGTCTGTCTTACTTATAATGCTGCTCCTTCCTGCTTAAATCCTAAGGTGGTTAAAAAACTTGCTGCTTCTTTCTGCAAGGTCAAGGAAGGAGAGCTGGACAAACGGGCTGCTCAAGAAGGAAAAAGTCACTGAGATTTCCATTAAGGCCCCTGCTAAGGGCACCTATAAAGGAAATGGCACCTCAAGTTTAAACCCGGGGGGCAAGAAGAAGCCTAGGGCTGCTGGTACCTGTGGACAGCAAGCCAAGAAGAAGTCTCCTAAATAAGTGTCAAATGTGTCACACGAGTTATTTTGTTGGGACATTGTTGGTTCCCTATCTATGGTCCTGTAATAGAATTTCTTTGGCTAGCCTGCTACAAGTTGTGATAATTGGTGTGTACCTTGACTATGTGATTGGCTTCTGGAGTATCATCTGGTTATGTCTTTTATGTCAATTATTCTGGGTGGTTTCATATGTTGTGCCACCCCAAAATCATTCCTGCTTTATGGTTTTTTATGGATAACAAAAGAAAATGAAAGATTTTGAATTGGAATATTAGGGGCATAAATTCTGAAAAATGGGTGACCCTCAGAAATAAGATTGATGAATTTGAATGTGACATTATTTGTCTTCAAGAAACTAAAAGGGAGGATTTTGATATTGCTTACCTCAGAAAATTCTGCCCTTCAAAATTTGACAAATTTGAATTCCTGCCTTCCACTGGAGCTTCTGGGGGTCTGATAATCATTTGGAGTAGCTCACTCTTTCTGGACAAATATCTTTTCAAAATGAGTATTCCATTTCTATTACTTTGACTTCTCTCCTGTCAAAGGATGTTTGGATCCTTACCAATGTTTATGGTCCTTGTCAGCCTGAGAAAAAGGCAGATTTTTTGGAATGGTTTGCCAATATTGATATGCCTGATGATATGGATTGGTTGATTGTGGGGGATTTTAACTTCAAAAGAAAGCCCTCTGATATAAATAGGCAGGGTGGGGATGTTAATGATATGGTCCTCTTTAATGAGGCAATTAGCAATCTGGGTCTCATTGAGTTACCCCTTAAAGGAAGAAGATTTACCTAGAGTAACATGCAAAAGGAGCCTCTTCTGGAGAGATTAGATTGGTTCTTTACCTTTGCGTCCTGGACCCAGATTATCCTTCATCTTTTGTCTTCCCTCTTTCCAAACCCACCTCTGATCATTTGCCTTGTGTCATCTCTATTGGCACAAAGATACCAAAGGCACATATTTTTAGATTTGAGAATTACTGGATGCAGCATAGTGATTTTAAAACAATTGTTCAAAATGCTTGGAACATTCTAGTTGGATTTAGTGACTCTGCTAAGAAAATCAATGCTAAACTCAAAAATGTCAGAACGGGACCGAATCTTTGGTCAAAGAATTTGCCTTGTCTAAAATCTCAAATTAGCAATGTTAATGCAACTATTGAGCTTTTAGATATTCTGGAAGAGATAAGAACTCTTACTATTCTGGAGTGGAACCTGGGAGACTTGCTGAAAACTCATGTAATTTCCTTGCTTCAAGATCAAAATGCTTATTGGAAGCAAAGAGGAAAAGTTAAGTGGGTCAAGCTTGGAGATGAAAATACCAAATTCTTTTATTTAAAAGCCACCATCAGGTTTTGGCATAATTATATCTCAATGCTTAAAAATGGAAGTAATGAGGAAGTTCAGGAGCACTCTGATAAAGCTGACCTTCTTTGGCATGCCTTCAAAGAAAGAATGGGCACTTCTGATAAACCTGACATGCATTTTAACCTAAATGAACTTTTTGGTGGAGGTATGATCTCTAAAGATAGAGATGTTTTGGAGCAGCCTTTCCGTGACAAAGAGATTGAAGATGTGATCAGGGATCTCCCCAATGACAAATATCCTGGTCCTAATGGTTTTAATAATGAATTCATCAAGCTCTGTTGGCCTATTATTAAAGAGGATGTTAAGCAGCTTATTGTGGAGTTCTATGATGGCAGGATTTCCTTGGATAGCATTAATGCCTCTTTTATCACTCTAATTCCAAAAAATTGAGAATCCTATGACACCTGCAGATTTCAGGCCTATTTCTCTGTTAAACAGTGTGTTCAAGATTATCACCAAAATTCGGGCCAAAAGACTTCAGAAAATTATCCTTAAGCTTGTTCACAAAAACCAATATGGCTTCCTAAAGAAAAGATCTATTCAAGACTGCTTAGGATGGGCCTTTAAGTTTCTCTATCAGTGTCATAAATCCAAAAAAATAAATTATAATCATGAAATTGGATTTTGAAAAAGCTTTTGACAAGATTGAGCACTCTACTATCATTAGTATTCTCATAGCTAAAGGCTTTGGTGAGAAATGGATTAATTGGATTCAACTGATCTTTGGATCTGCATCCTCTGTTGTCCTGCTAAATGGAGCGCCTGGGAAAAAATTCTACTGCAGAAGAGGGGTTAGACAAGGGGACCCTTTATCCCCCTTCTGTTTGTTCTTGCTGCTGATCTTCTTCAGTCCATTCTCAACAAAGCAATGCACCTAGGACTGTTGTCTCCACCTTTAGGAGGTGCTTTCGGTCCCGACTTCCCTGTTATTCAATATGCTGATGACACTTTGTTGGTTCTCAAAGCTGACTCTGGCCAACTGCTTTGTCTTAAGGCCTTGCTTCATACTTTTGCTATGTCCACTGTCTCAAAGTAAACTATTCCAAATCTAGTATGATGCCAATTAATTTGGATTCTGACAGGCTTAGCCATTTTGCCAATACAATATCCTGTCAGACAGGATCTCTCCCTTTCACCTATCTTGGCTTGCCTTTAAGCATTAATAAGCCTACTGTGGAGCAATTTTTGCCTATTGTGCAGAGAGTTGAAAGAAGACTCTGTGGCATTGCTTATTTTCTTAATTATGGAGGAAAGTTGCAACTTGTGAAATCTGTCTTGACCTCTCTCCCCATTTATTACATGAGTTTTTTTGAGCTTCCTGTTTCTATTAAGGATCATTTGATCAAATACATGAGACACTGCTTGTGGAGGAAAGAGACTATTGATGTCCAATCTAGAGGGCGAGCTTTAGTTTCCTGGAACAAAGTTTGCAGACCCAAGACTCAAGGTGGTTTGAGAGTTCTTGACCTTAACATTCAAAACTCCGCTCTTCTTTTGAAGAACCTGGACAAATTCTTCAATCACTATGACATCCCTTGGGTGCATCTTGTTTGGAGCACTTATTATAATAATGGAAAGTTACCAGGAAGATGTATGGAGGGGTCATTTTGGTGGAAAGCACACCTGAAGTTAATTGACATCTTCAAAGGAATTGCAAAATGCTCGGGGGGATGGTAAAACCACTCTTTTCTGGTCTGATATGTGGAGGGAAGAATGTATGCATCATAAATTTCCTCACCTGCTGTCCTTTGCAAAAAATTCAAGTATTTATATCAAGGAGTTCATCCAGATACCCAATATCCAGGACCATTTCTTTCTACCTCTTTCTCAACAGGCATACTCTAATTTTCTAAGCCTAGAGCAGATTTGCCAAGACATTAGCAGTTCTGGGCAGCATGGAGACCTAGATAAGTGGAGCTACATTTGGGGAAGTGACTCCTTCTCAGTCAAAAAGGCATATTCTACTCTCTCTGGGCATATTGCTGTTCCACCTCATTTACCTTGGTTATGGAAGTCTTCTTGTCAGGAAAAACATAAGTTTTTTTTCTGGCTACTCCTTCTAGACAGACTAAATACTAGGAACTTGCTGAAGAAAAAAAAGTTCTCACTGCCTTCTTATAATTGTGTGACTTCTGGTTGCCCTGCTCAGGAGTCTCTGGTTCATCTCTTCTAGGATTGTCCTTTTGCCAAAGCATGCTGGGATGAAATTTGTCCTTCTAGGAATATTGTTCTCTCTCTAAATGAGGCCTTTGTAGACATAAAATGCAAGTTGAATGTTCCTTTTGCAATGGAGATTATTATTTTGGGAGCCTGGGGCATCTGGATATGCAGAAATAATAAGATCTTCAATAACAAGCATCCTTCTCTAGAGGAATGGAAGGCCTTAGTTTCCTAGGAATTAAGATGGGTGTTGTTTAGAATTAAGAAAAATATTACCAGGACTTGAAAGCCTGGATCAACTCCCATTTAGATTGGAGATAGCTAGCCTTGCTGTGTAATCCCTCAACGAGGTGGTCTTGGACTTGTAAATATGTACATATGTATCCCTTTATGATTATATAAAAATTATAGTGGGGGCTTTCCCTACTATTTAACCTTAAAAAAGGTTTATGACCCATATAGGGAACTTGATGACACTCAAAAGGTAAAGAGGGATACTATCAAGCACACTCCTCACCAATTCAAGCTTAGCAGCATGATGGAGGAGTCTCCCTGTCCATACAAAAACTTTATTGAGAGTTTTATCAATAATATAGGTTGTAAATCCTCTCTTCTAAGCTTAGAATAATACATGAGTCTCCCTCTCCACCCTAGATATTTTAGGGGAAATTGCCCCAACCTAGAACTTAGCGTCTAGGCAAAAGCATGAGCAATCCCATCATCAACATTGATGGGAACCAAGTCACACTTATGGAAGTTAATTCTCATCCCAAACATCAATTCAAAGCAAGATAAAATCCACTTCAAATTAATAGCTGAGGATATCTCATTGCTAAGGAATAATAAAATGTCATCAACATAGTTCATACTGACCACTCCTATTTTATTAAGCCCTCTTAATAATCCTTTTATTTAGCCAGTTCCAGCCGCTATAATCAGCATTTTAGTAAACACATCAGCCATATAATTAAACAGCAGAGGGGATATAGGATCACCATGCCTAATTCCACGACCAAAAATAAAGAAGTCACTGTTGACATCATTTATCCTCACACCTACTGAACCAAAGTCCAACAAGGATTTGAGAATTCTAATCCATCTTGGGCTAAAGCCTCTAGCAACTAACATTTTCAACATGAACTCTCTATTCACTCTGTCATAAGATTTTCATAGTCCAACTTAAAAATAAAATCAGACTGTTTGTTACTTGCTACATCATGAATAATTTCATGAGCAGCCACTACACTTTCTAGAATATATGTAGCTCTAATGAAAGCAGTTTGGTTGGAAGAGATAAGGGTTTCACTCACAATGCCCAACCTATTAGTACCACACTTAGAAGTCTTAGAACTACAATTTGTTAGAGCAATAGGTCTAAATTTCTCTATAGTTACAACATCAGCCTCTTTATGAATCAAAGTAAGTAAAGAAAAATTTAGCCTATAAAGATCCAGATTCCCTTTATTCCAATCATTGACTAGTGCCAATAGATCAACCTTAATTAGATTCTAGAAGTGCTGATAAGATGGACAAACCATCAATGCCAGGTGCTCCTTCATCATAGGATCCAAAGAAATCTATTTTGGTCCATAGTAACCATTTCATCCACATTCCAAAAATCATCTATAATATGATCTTCAGGTAAGCAACCCTTGACAATTTGTTGCAAAAAGTCATTTCAAAATGAAAAACAAGCAAGCGGGTTTCGGTAAGGCTGCATGTGAAGCATTGAACCTTTGTAAGCTCAACAAACCCGTCACGTTGCAGGACGTATGCAAGGGCAAAGCCCTATGTTCCGCTAGCTGGATTTGATCCCGCATGAAGGGATTGGATGTGGCTCCAACCCATTTATTGGTACCCAGTTTTATGTTTTTTGTCTCCTTTCATTTTCTATTTATTTTTTATTTTTTTGTTTCCCTTTTTTGTTTTTTACATGAATTTTTTTCTTGATTTTGGAAATATGTTCATGGTTAAAAAATATACCTTTACAAGATTTAGACAATGTTCACTGGTGTAACATCCCAGCATTAGAGCTTAGAAATAAGCTGAACCCAGTTGTGTGCATTGCATTCATGCATAGAAAATATGGATAATTTTCGTGCTTTTGAACAAAACTTGTCAAAGTAACTGAAGCTTCTCTCAACTTGATGGAATTGACATAGATCATCAAGTTGATTGCGATAAATTTCAATATGACCTTTGCTAAAACCTTAATTTGGGTAAATATGATTTGATCTAAGGGTAGATCAAATACAATGAAACTAAACCATTACACATTGATTAATGATCGTAATTAGATCTCTAGGTGATCACATCCTAATATTCATTACAATAACTCATGAATACCGATTAACAAGAATGTAATAACTAACTGTTGACCTATTCAATCCTTATCTATTTCTACCATGGGAAACATGGTAACACTTCACCCCAACTCTTTAGTTAGGAAGGAAGCTAAGCCAATACCATTCACCACATATCTTTCTTTCCATATCAATCCTTAACATATCCATTAAACCCTATACTCATATCTTTTGATCATCAAAGTTGAGTAATCAACTATTGATTCACCAATTCTTAACCCATTAATTATTAATCTATCCACTATTGTCTATATCAAAGCATTCACGTAAGGCCTATAAGTAAAATAGCAAGAGGAGGTAAGTAGTAATTCTAGTTTTGGATATCATCTATAGGATGGAAGTGATTCAAGGGAATCTAATCAATATAGTAAATTAAGGAGTTAACTCACTACTGAATAAATAGAAGAGTTATATGGAAGATCTAATTATATGATAACAAATAGGATTATAAGGATGAACATTGAAGGTAGGGGCCAAAGAGTAATCCTATGGGACTAAGTAGGTATAGTCCATGAATAACATTCCCTAATCCACTAGAGATATTAAGAAGATAACTTCAATACCAGTGTAATGTTGTATTGATGAAGCCTTGATTAGCTAATTGGAAACCTAAACCATAAAGGATCAAAGGATTATAATGATCATGCTTAAGTCACCAAGATAGAATGCTTATATCCTGTATAAGTGGCATTGGTGGGTAAAACATGATTGAACTCTAATATATGATACTGGAGTCAAGTAGAGATAATATAGTATGATTAGGATGATGTTAGAGCAGCATTGAATTATAGAGTTAGTATTTTCCCCTTGGGAAATATTAAACACTTGAGGTGAAGAAGGATTTAATATATATAATTATAAATGAATTTATATAGTAATGTTGATGATGGATAATAAAGGAAAGGTATAAATAGAGGCAATTGTAACCATCTATTGGATTGGAGATTATTAGTAGTAGAACAGTTTGATAACCAAGTATAGATTTAGAAGAATAAAAGGTGGATAAGAATATTCTCGTGGAGTAAAGATCATCATGTTAGCACATGATGATGGATATGAAGGAATAGTTTACCTAGGAAAGGAATTATTTAAGTAGAAGTCAAGAATTCTAAATTATGGAAGATAGGAATTCTTGGTAAACACTAAACCCTAAATCCATAATCAAGCTTAACATCCATATCATTTGTTGGATAAATCATTTTATTTCCACAATGCTTTATAAGAATATTTCCTATAGCAAATCATTTAAGCACATCTCTGTCATTTCCAATTATCATAACCATATGTGTCTAGGAGATATTTTCATCAATTCTTTTCCATAAGACATTCGAGATAATAACTTTCCATTTTAAAAAGGTGATATCATTAAAGATCACAAACCTAAATACAATATGTTTAGCTATTCATATTTACTTATATCAACAAAAGACTATAAGTATAGTAAGAACCCTAAACACTAGGGTAAGCATTTTCAATTCAAACCTTAACTCCTATATTAGTTATAATAAAATGTATACATGGCTATTTCCTAAAATTATGGGAATAATATTAACCATATTAATTCCCTAGAACTCTATTTATCATACAAAAATAAAAGATCACCACATAAAAATTCCTTTAATAATATAAGACAATGAGAATCAAATTCCATAAATTAAAAGTAATGCATTCTTTAATAAGTTTATGATTATAAGATAAATTAAAAATTCATAACAAAAGCTTTTACAAATACTAAAAAGAAAGAAATATTATAATATAAATCCATGGTTTATTCAGGACAGAAAATAAAGAAATATAACATTATTGAATAAAAGCTCACAAAATGCTAGTAAATACCTTTTAATATAGTTACAATTATTTAGCAAATAAAGCCCATAAAGAAAATTCAAATCAAAGATGTAAATTCAAATCTGTAAACAAAACAGAATATATAAAAAGGAAAGAACCAGGAAAAAATAGAAGGAGATTAAATCTGGCCCATGGCCCAACTTCCTTCTCTTTATCCACCGCTCACGAGCAGCTTAACCGCAGCCTACATCGGCCCACTAGCAAGCCCAGCTTGTCACCACAGCGACTGACGTGTGGGCCAGCGAGAGGACTGCGGATCGAGAGAGGAAACGTTCCAGGGGGTTATCCGCAAATGTTGCATCGTCGTCTTCCTCGCCTACTGAAAGTAGCTTGCTGGCCGGAGCTCCGCCGTCGATCGACCGCCGCGCTGCGATGCGTGCCGCCGCTCCTGGAGGAGGGCATAACGCCACGACGCCGTCTGCTCATCCTCATCCACTCTCTCTTTCTCTGAAGCTCTCTCTCTCTCTCGATTTCTTCCTCAAAGCCGAAACCCTAGCTCGCCTCGCCATCGTGCCGCACCTCCCCACTCTCTTCCAAGTAGCCATGGAGATGCCCCGTGCTCCGTAGATCCTATGGGTGGAGTCTTGCATCAAGGGGAGCACTGAAGGGGGCGAATTTTTCCGTTCCTTTCTACGGCAGTTCATCGGAATCCTCGCCGAAGAGCTCGTCTCCAACCACACCAGTCTTTGCCGACACCACCACTGCAACCAGGGTGAGTCACTGATGCTCAAGCATCATTTTTTTCTTCCTATCGCGCTCCCTAGCGTGCTCGCGCCGTAACACCGCCGTGCGCCGCCGTCAGTCGTCGTCGTTCCCATAGCTCCGGTGACCATTTGGTGGTGGTGCGAGTACTGGGGTATGTCTCTTGTTCGTGTGATTCGAACAAACACCCTTGCGTTCACCGGCGTGCACAGGTTCGCCGCCGGCGACCATCCCCTGGCGGTGGCGGCCGTGCTGTCATCAGCATGACGCCATGCATGCGCCAGCTTTGACCTAGTCCACCATTTGACTCGTCCCCGCCAACGTGGCATTCAACGTGGCCAGAGCCCCACTAGTCAGTTACTGTGTCTAGGTTTAGCCTGGTATAAAAAGTATTTCCTGTTTCGAAATTAAATAAAACAATATACATTCAAACACAAATAAATTCCAGAAATTGAATAAAATGATTAAATCTTAGAAATTTAATAACTTTTGTTTTATAATTCAAAAAACATGTTTAATATATAAATTTTTCAGAAAAATAAAATCTACAACTTAAAACTATTATCAAATATTATTATGATAATTATTTAAATAAACATTATTTAATAAAGGTTTTATAAGTAATAAAACTTAGATAATCTATATTTTAATATTGGTAAATATTAAAAATATAAATAAAATACCCAAAAATCTTAGAAAAATAATAACTATAATTTAAAACTATAATCATGCATTATTATTTCACTTAATTACATATTTATTATTTATTAAGTATTTATAAAGTAATAAATCTTATAAAATCATATCCTATTATTTATAAATCACAAAAATAATTGCAATAAACCAAAATGATCACACAAATAATACCTACATGTTAAAAATATAATATTCCACTTTTGAAGTAAATAAACATTTAAAAATTAATAACTTGAATTTAAACTTAGTTCCTTAATGAATAATTCATATAAGGGTAAATAAAAATTGCTAATAATTCTAGAAATTAGCCAATTAAGTCTAATAAATAGTATTAGTCTTAAATATTTATAATATAAAATCAATTGGTCCAACACATTTTAAATACAATTTTATTGAATTATCCTTCAACCATATGTGTAGTTTATTTTCTAAAAAGATCTTTAACAATTATAAAATCTTCAAGAATGATATTTTCACCAAATAAATCTTTTACCATTGTTTCACTCACAACCTTATAATGGACTAATTCCAAAGATAATTCATAAGTAGTCACTAATACTATTTACTTATCCACAAACCATAATCACACCTTTATAAGGAAATAAGTGATCCCGTTCCATTATAAAATTAAGAAACCACTACTTAAATAGAAGAATAACCATTCTTAAGTAACTTTAAGGAAACATTACAAAGTACACAAGGTACAATTAACATAAGCAATATACCTTAAAACCATCTATGTCTTTAAAGTTAAATTTAGTCTACAATATTTCCAAATACTATGCTAAAGAATTTGTATGTATTTTATAGTTAACTTTGGTCTGTTATAATTAAGTTATAAAGCATCTCAAATCCAACCTATCCAAGCAAGCATGAACAACATCAATCACATTCTATCAACCATACTCTAAAAACTACCAGGATTGTTTAAACCTTAATAAAGAAATCTTTTCTTCAAAAGTTATTCGTTTTGCCACTTCAGTCAACATATGACAAATAATCATAATCACATTACTTTATACTTTACTGGTATAACCTAGAATTATTAACACTTAAGTTACTTATAGATGCCAATACTTGTAAAGTAAAGATTTTGAGATAAGACAATTCTTATATAAGTAGTCTTTGAGTAACATTCCACTTTCCTATATCTTATTGTTGTATACCATTATAATTACATGTTGTTTCACACACACTCACAAGCCTGAATAAGAAGCACGAGTATTAAACTTAACTAAAAGGACAACACATTCTAAAGAAACCAATTCCAATTTCCAAACTCTAGATCAACGTTATTCCCGGGATTCACATTTATAAAATGCATTACATTACTTATGCATAAAAGCATCCTGCTTCTTTAAACATTAGTCCTTACCGGACCAATGATGCTGATTTTAGATATTGGATCTTTTATATTGTCTTGAAGACCGTGAGTTCATAATCTTACAATCACAAAAGGCAAGTTCACACTTGCTCATGTCCTTTGATTATTTTCTGTAAAGTATTTTGCAAATCAAGTGTTGTCATCACCTGCATTTTCAAAAAGGTCGGAAAACACTAGTTTCCTAATAATATGATTATAGGTTATTTACCATGAGGTAATAACCTACTATGAAAGTTCCGGTGGTAAAGGAACATATTATCTAGGACTTAACAACCAATGTCGCCAGTGTTTCTTGTGCCATATATTACGCGTTAACCATGAGATTTGGAATGGGACGGAGAAGTCAGCTGTATCCTTTTCCTTTCGTATGGAGGCAAGACTACCTTAACGTGACGTTGTGATTCCTTGTGCGGATCTAACATATGGGTGGGCACCCTTAGGCCTCGTGTTTTTGGTGTCTAGATTATCTATGAGTGGCTGCCAGGGGTTTAGCCGGACCTATAAGGTACTTACCTAGGCATCACCAGCTCATAGAGTCTTCGGGACTCATCAGGGTTTTAGCCTGCCCGAAAGGGGTCTTAACGAAGGTGAGCCAGCCCCGAAGGATCGTGCAGACATATGGGGTCGCGGAGAGGGCAGTGATTGGCTTGGATCTTAGACTGGGCCCCATACCAAGGAAGTATGGACAAGGTCATGATTTGGTTGTGCAACAAGGCTAAGGTCTCTCATGGGTAAAGTAACGTACCTCTGCAGAGTGTAAGAACTGTAACTTGTTACTCCCTGTTCCGGGAAGGAGCTGCGAACGCGGCGGGAAAGGAACTCCATGAAAGTTCTGGTAAACCCGTGAAGGCTGACGGACATAGTTTTTCAGAATAAAAGCAACCTTTGAAGAAATGTTTACTAAAACTTGCATTGCCTACGACCTATGGTCTGTGGTTGTAGATATAGTGCATCATATACTCCTCTCTAGTGAACTTGCTGAGTACGCTCGTACTCAACGTATCTTCTTAATCCTTGCTAGATTCTGAAGCCAGTACAGACGACATCTACATCCAGTTATGCTCCAGGAATCTTCATCAAAAGCTAGAGCTCTTCAACGAAGACAAGGAAGTCAATATATACATCAACTCAAATAAAGACGAAGTTACTGATTAGATAGGAATATAATCTTTAGCCAAATAACCTATTTCTGTAGTGCATTGCATTAGCAGCAATGCCAAACCATTAGTTAAAATACTAGTCTTAATAGTATAATGGTTTTAGAGTTGTTTATCTTTGATTCTTCTTTGTAAGAAGGTCTTTCTCTCTCTTTAACCTAGAGTGTTCTTTGGATCTTATGTAAATAGTTGAGTTGTAACCTTTAGCCATGTCTTGGACCCGCTGTGTTTCTGTTGTACCACTCTGAGGGATGTAATACTAGTGAACAGGTGTTTCATTGGTGTTATGTCAATGACTATAGTGTACTACATCATGCAGTGCTATGCTGGGTCACCGCAACTGGTTAGAAAAAAATGTCACGGAGTTTCTAAAAATGTTCACGGTTCGAGAGAATGTTGACTATGTTTAAAATGGTAGGGATTTAATTTTTGCCACCGGTTCAAATATATGTTCATGGTGTTTTCGAAAATGTTCACAAGGTTTAAAAAATACTTTCCTGGGATTAATTTTTTTGACTGGTTCAAAAGAAGTTCCCGGTGTTTCTAAAAATGTTCAAGGATTCAAAAAATATATTATTTACATCAATAAACTAAAATCTGTACATAAATAAAGCTATATACACATTTTTTTGTTTGGCTGCATTCGTAGCGGCCCATGAAGACACCACTTCAAGGGGAAGTGTGGACATGTGAAGGAGCATGTGTGCCTTCATATGTAGTTTTAGTAATTAATGACAATCTCTATGGACCATATACTTGTATGGATTATTGATACGCAACGCTTGTAGACCATATGCTAGTTTAAAGATAAACAAAAAAAGAAGGCAAATAAGATCAAGTGATGACCAATATGATATTCAAGAGAAGATTCAAAGATTGTTCATAAGGGAGTTGATGCTATGGAAAATATGTCTTGAAGAAGAAGATCGAGTGATATCTCTTGCGTTTTTTCAAGGCATCAATATAATGAAGAAAGACGAAATGAAGTGCAAGTTCAAGATGATCCATCTTAAGAAGATCATATGCTTGAAACTTGTCATCCTTATGGTGATCATGGATATGTGAATACTTTCCCAAAGAAGGGGCTCTCCCGTAGTGGAGTATGGGGAAACAATTCGCAAAACTTCACCGAGCAAGCACAATGAAGAAAGGTATTCCAACATGAGAAAGACAAGATTATCATCGTCAAGCTCAAGTGGAATGCGCAATACAAAGTTTATAATCTTTATAGTGTTTTTTCTCTTTCCGGTCTCATGTTATTAGTTGGAGACCAGGTTATATAGGATAGATAGCCATATTATCAAAAGGGTGCTCTAGTGAGTAAGTTGATCGTATCATTCGAAAAGAGCTCAAACCTTTGCATACTTGCTATTATATTTTTGTATTATTATTTGGATCTTATCCATGTGAAGTTTTAGAAATTGTGGTTATTCTCATCAGAAGCTCTAGTTCATAAAAAAAATGGATTTCATATAAAAACCTTGTTGCATTTTTTATGTTGAAGTATATACGAGTTCTTCTGTGAGGGAGCTTTCCATAGATGTATCTACTCAGTATTTTTGTTGGATACTACTTGTATTTATATTTTTAACAAATTTAGTTTCATTCTAATCGGAGTTTCCAAACTCAAGTTAATGTGTTTTGGGTTTTGAATGTGTTATCGGTACGTATCTTTTAGAGAGGTCAAACCTTTCATCTTGTGGTTTACATTTCGTGGTTTGACTATGATGTTTCTCTACATGAAGTTGTATATCTAGTAGTTTTGATTCCAATGAGCCTAAAATTATTAAAATTGAAGTACGGATGCAAAAATTATTATCGTTTTCTTATAGGATGTCAGTCATTAACGGGTCTGAATCCGGTAGTACCGGTGGTCCTGTAGTACCAGACCTTTGGTACTGAGGTGTCTATGAACAGGCATGATTTGGAGCACAAAATCACCTAGACTACCTTCCGACTACCTGGTACTACAGGGGTAAGTTCAGACTGCATGTTTTCTAGGCATAATGGCGGTTTTGTGGGTCCTATTTAAGGACCCATTTTTTCCCATTGGTTTTTAACTTTTTTTTCACAAGTTTTCTACGCTATTGTTAACTTTTCTAAACTTGCTAACTCTCATTTCCTCCAGTAATTCTTGCATCTTGTTGAGAGAAAAGAAGGTGGAGATCTACATCAATATTTTCACCAATCAATCTCTCCTCGAAGTGAGAGAAACCTATTGATCTACTCCCTCTGTCCTGAAATACCCTGCATTCTGGGTTTAGTCAAGATTAAACTTTATAAAGTTTGACCAAACATATTGAAAAATTTATGTACACCTATAATACAACATAAGTATTATTAGAATCCTCATAAGATATATTTTCATAATATATACATTTTGTGCTTTAGATGTTTATAGTTTTTTCTATATATTCTACCAAATTTTATAAAGTTTGACTTTGACTAAACCCAGAATACAGGGTATTTTAGGACAGATGGAGTAGTTTTTAGAGTCTTTTGTGGATTTCTCCCATTATTTTCTCTCTTATTCCCCAATATCTTTTGTAGATTTTGTAGTACTAAGATTACATGTTGCGAGGTTCAGTAGCATACATGCAGGAGTATGATAAGATGTATGCGTACGTCGGCACGACCATGTACGCTCATAGACATAGTTGAGCAGGGTTGTAGGATCATGGATACAACCCATATATAAGAGGTTGCACTGTGCTCACCAGCCGTAGCCGCCACCGGAGTACCCCTGAGTGGTGGTGCTCTGGTACGACTCGTAGTGGCTCCCGCCGCCAAGGTTCTGGCGGCGCTCGTAGGCAGAGTACTGGTGCGTGCTACCGGTCTTGTTGCCGCCGGCGCCGTGCTGCTTGTACGCATCGTGGTGCTGCAGTCCACCTGCAGTGCCGTGCTGGCCATAGGCCAGTTCCTCCTCGCAGTCGCTCTCGTCATCGCTGCAGTCGCTCTCCTCGCTCTCGCACGGTTGTTCATGGGCGCCGGCGTGGTAGCCACCTGCGCCGGCGATCTGGTGCACGGCCCCGGTCATGGAGCCTTGGCCGAGAGCGCAGTGAACTCCGCCATAGCCTTGTTTAATCGTCGTCTTGTTCACGACGAGAGCGTCGTACCCGGCGACGCCGTTGTCACACCCTGGCTGGTACATTCCGCCATTGTAGCCGTGCTTGCCGTCGTGCGTCGTCTTGTGTCCGCTGCCGCCGTAGCCGTATTGCTTCTGCGCCTTGTGCTCACCGTAGCCGTAGCCGTCGCCTCCCGTGTGCTGGTACACGTTGTGCTCCCCGTAGCCATGCTTCTTGACCGTGCTGTCATGGTGTCCGTCGAAGGCGTTGTGCTTCTGGTTCTGGACCGCGCTATCATGGTGCCCCCCGTAGGCGTTGTGCTTCTGGACCGTGCTGTCATGGTGGACAACACCATACCCTCCGGCATCGCCCCCATGCTGGTACGCCTTCTTCTCGTCGTAGCCGTGCTTCTGGACCGTGGTGTCGTGGGCGACAGCGCCGTACCCTCCGGCGTTGCTGTCAGGCTGGTACGCCTTCTGCCCGCCGTAGCCGTGCTTTTGCACGGCGCCGTCGTGGCCATACCCTCCGACGACGTCGCTTCCATGCTGGTATGCCTTCTGCACCCCGTAGCCGTGCTTCTGCACCGTGCTCTCCTGGTGGAGAGCGGTGTACCCCTTGACGCCGCCTCCGTACTGGTAGGCCTGGTGCTCGCCGCCGTAGCCGTGCTTCTGTGCCGTGCCGGTGCTGTCCTGGTGGACGACGGCGCCGCCGTACTCTCCAACGCCGCTCCCATGCTGCTGGTACGACGCCTTCTGCTCGCTATAGCCGTGCTTCTGCACGGTACTACCACTGTGATAGGCAGAGTAAGCTCCTTCCTTCTCCTCGCACACATCCTCCAGGGTGGCGTGCGTCTTCACGGCGCCGGCGCCGGTGCATGGCGGCTTCTCTCTGACGCTCAAGCGGCTGATCTCCGTCACGACGGTGGTCACGGATTCAGAGTTCGTGGTGTGGTAGTTCATCACGGGCTTGCTCTGGCCGTAGCCATAGGCGCCGCGCTTGACAATCGACATGCTTAGCAAGCTAGCTGCTACTTTCTGTGGTTCTCTGAATGAACTTGATCGCTTGCTCTATGCTTGTTTTGTGCACGTATATGTGGCCTTGACAGGCAGGCTCTTATAGGCGCCGTGGCAAGTGGGCGAGCGCTAGCATTTGTGCTCTGGTATGGTAGCTGATGGATATATGCTCTCTAACTTTATATCTAGTCAAGCATCGTCCCGTGATTCGAGCCAAGGTCGGTGCATATATCTCAAATTCTCCATGATTATGGCATCTTGTAACGTGACGCATATATATACTTCGGTCGATTATTGGTGAATGACAAAGAATAGATCCCATTCGCGAGCCACATTTGATGGCCTATTCTAACCTGCGCCTAGAGGTAATTATGCTTACTTATCGAGCTTATGTCACTTTTTTCCTTTCTGACGAAAAGGATTTACCCCTCGATTGCTTGCGCTGGTGATACATGATAGGAATCCTATTCTACCTGGAAATAATTTGCATCAATCAAATGATACTTGCAAATATTGCAACTCAAACGCTATCGCCTTGTTTGTATGATCTTTGTTCGGATAATCTTTGTGTTTGATGATTTACATTGTTACTAATCCCTAACACCGATCTTAACAATGTGGCATGAAGACAACTATGCTAGTTTGCTCATGGGGTCGCTTTGCTTGGGCTGGGAGATTTGTTGGGTCGGGGCAGTCTCGGCGCCGCGCCATTACAATAGAGGACTATGCTTCCATCTTCGAGCTCAAGCTTTCTGCCTAGGTAGCTAGTGTAGAGTAGCTTGCCTCTCCCCCTCTCTGTTGCTGCTTGTGTTGTCATGTAAGCTGGTAACCCCAGCAGTTCGTTGTTTTCTTTGTTGTTTGTTGTTTTCACCGTAATTCTGGCCAGTTGATGGCTTTGTTAATTCAAAGTGGGGCTCTCGAGCCTTATGTTTAAAAAATTATTTAAAGCACCGACAATCTTCATGTGAGCAACCCATATCATTAATTCTGACAATTTGTTGCAAAAAATCATTACAAAACGAAAACACGCAAGTGGGCTTCGGTGAGGCCGCACATGATGCATTGAACCTTTGGAATCTCAACCAACCCGTCACGCTGCAGGACAGACTCAGAGCCGGTCCCTATTTGCTGGTCAATCCTATTCTCCCCTCCGTGCGGTCTCTATCTAGGGCTCCGTCTAAAGAGACCCAGAGGTGGGCCCGCCCATTTTTAGATACGTGTTGCTCTTCTTGTTTTTTGTTTCTGCTTTTCTCTTCATTTTTTGTTTTCCTGTTTTTGTCCTTCATTTTTCTATAATTTTTAGATTTTGACAAATGCTCAACTTTGAAAAGGTTTAATTTTAAAAATAGTTCATATTATGAATATGTTCAATTCAAAGATATGTTTATTTTAAAATATGTATGATTTTAAAAATGTTCATTTTTCAAAATATTTGATACTGAAAAATGTCCATTTTTAAAAGAGGTTTGATTTTGAAAAAAAAAATCGTTTTGAAGAAAAAACAGAAGAAACAGAAAACATCAAAAATAAAAAAAACATACCTTTATTGGGCCGCGCTGAAGCGGCCCATGAAGAAGCTCCTTCATGCGGAGGGATGGGACTGGCCTAGTTTTGCCCCGCGAGACCATTTTTTCCATGCGTCTTTTTTGGCCGTGCATTCGTTCTGTTCGGTTTGTCCGGTCCAGTTTATTCGGTCATTGAAAACTTCGGTCATCCAAAAATGCTATCCGAATTATCTTCGGCCTTTTTTGTATCCGCTCTTCAGTATTTTCGATCCGGTCTTCGGTCATGACCATATAGACCGAATATATAAAATGTTAGCACATGCAAACCAAAGAGATAAAATGGCAGCACCGCCAACACATGTGTATATATAATGAACAACACTGATTTGCTACAATCGATGCTACCACTGCATACATGCGATGTCGTTGGATATAGGGAGTAGTTCTAGTAGCTGTCTAGATGTGAGGCAACAAGAAACATGCATGTACTTCACGATGTCATCTCCGTTTACTCTCCGAACCACAGTGGCAAGCATTTTGTCTCGGCATACCCAGCAAGGTATTTTTGTGCATAAATTTTCTGCTTGCTAGATAGGTGTATGCTTATAGCTTCACCCATCCATGGCATGTGCATGCTAGGTAGGCAAACAATCAAGCATCGAACCAAGCAAACATAGCTGCATGTATTCTTTTCATCCAACCGTCCATGGCATGATGGCAAGCATGCTATGCTGTATCACGGGGCACGATTAATATGTTGCATGTACTGGTGGGATATTAGTATGTTGCATGTACCGGTTAAATTGGTTGGTTGGATTGCTAAAAAAATTGAAGCTTTCATAGACCATGTGATATGTAGAATAGAAACTACTTTGTGCTTTTTGTAAACCGCCCGTGCACCGAGAAGTGAGGTGGGATATTACTAGCTTGCATGTACTGGTTAAAGTAGTTGGTTGGATTGCTAAAAATATGTAGTTCCCATGGACCATGTGATGTGCACATTGTTTGGTACGTGGCGCGGTGTAGTAGTAGCGCTTTAGTTGTCCATGTGTGATGCTTTTTTCTATGCAATGTGGGCGGTTTTGTTGGTTTTGTTGGTTGTGCTCCTCGTATGACAGTGGAGGAATATTCCATTGTAAACATTGTGCTCTCGCTGCTAATTTTTTGGCTTTCTATAAGAGATCTAATGGTTGGATGGGTATGGATAGGTAGCATCCATGATATCCTACTATTTTTTATGTAATGAATGATTTCAATACCTTATGGCAACAACACAAAATGGCATCACCCATATGAATATATGAGTATACGACAGCTAGAATCAAAATGGCGGGAAAACAACACCTTATAGTAGCAACACAAAATGACAGTATCTTACAGGTTACAACCTTACATATAGCAATTTAGAATTGAAACCTGATAAGAAAGCACTAGTGTCTTCATTACAGATCACGAGCACTAGTTCTCCAGTGCATATACATAATAGAAGTTCATACACAACATGACAAATAACAGATTACAATCCACATGTCACAACTCACAAGCACTAGTGTTGTAGTGCATATACACAATAGAAGTTCACAATCTGCTTGAGTTGCCCGTGGCCACGCATGAAGCATGACAGTCAGCCTTGTGTTTTCCTTTCACTTTGTCACCTAGTTCTTGAGACAACTCTACACATGACGCATATTTAAAGAACATGGCTAATTGTATATAATGACAATAGTAGTATATGGTTGAATGTATATAACGCTGGCTGTATATAATGGCTATATAGCCTATTCTATGTAACTAATTTCTAAAGGACATGGATGACTGATTGTATATTACTAACATAACTTGTTTTCTTTTTGATTATTTACTTGGACATTTTTATTTCTTCATGCTGGTTTCTTTTTCTTTTTTGTTTAGATTCAAAATTGTTCAAATATAAAAATGTTTAAATTAAAAAATGTTTATACCCAAAAACTGTTCAGATTTGAAAAATGTCATATTCAAAAACTGTTCAGAATCACAAAATGTTCAAATTTCTTTATTATATGAATTTTCAAAAAATATAAAAATTGTTCATATTAGAAAAATATTCATATTGGAAAAATGTTCATATTAAAAATATTTAGATTTAAAAATATTCTAATATATATGAAAATGTTCAAAATATTCATGTCTATATCATATTTTTTAAAATTCACATTTTTTGAAAAATCATAGTCGAGAAACGCAAAAAATAAACAGAAAGAAATAATAGAAAAAGAAATAAAAAGAAAAAAAGTAAAGAAACAAAAAAAGGATAGTGTGGCACGGTATCCCGGCCGCACTAGTCGGTGTATAGGAACACCCAAAATAGGACCTCCCCTATCCGCCTGCTAGATTGGCTCCTGTCTAAAAGGCTTGGATGTGGGCCCAGTCCATTACTTGTATTTGATTTTCTGTTTTTTTGTCTTCTTTCATTTTTTATTTTCGTTTTTCCTATACAATATTTTACGTGAAATAATGTCTCCTATTTTGAAAAAAATCATGGTTTTAAAAAAATTATACTTCTATGCGATTTAGAGAATGTTCATTGGTTAGAAAAAAATATGTCACTGGGTTTCTAAAAATGTTAGTAGGTCGAGAGAGTGTCCACGACGTTTAGAATAGTATGGATTTAATTTTTTGCCAATGGTTCAAATATATGTTCATGGCGTTTCCAAAAATATTCACCGGGTACAAAAGTACTTTCATAAGATTTATTTTTTCACTAGTTCAAAAAAGTTCACAGTCTTTCTAAAAATGTTCAAGGATTTAGAAAATATTTTTACAAAATAAACAGAAGCTAGATGGACCTCTTTTGTTTCGATGCATTCGTAATGGACCATGAAGATGCATTCGTAATGGACCATGAAGACACCGCTTTAGACGGGAGTGTAAACATGGCTCACTTTGTCTACGAGCTGTCGCCGGATTTAATGGGCCAGGATACCAGGGGTGGCTAGGTCTGCCACCTGAGAGCGGCCTCTAGACGACGGAAGTCGTTATCTTTGGAATTTTTCTATGAACATTGGAGAATTTAAATCTTCACGCATTTTCATATGGCGGTTATGTATGATTGACTCTTATAGGACTTATGTTAAAAAACGACTTCTATAGTATCTTTTCTAAAATATCCATATGAGTTTAACATCTGTATAGACCTTTTTAGATTTTTTTACTTCATGTTGTAGAATCAAACAAACTTTGGTGTATATGGGATGAGCACAAGTGCACGGATACCATTGGTGGAAAGATTTCAAGGTACTAATCGAACCTAAGGAATTATGGTATGCTGTTCCTCTATCGCATCTAAACTTTTCATGGTCTCTAGTCATAGTGGCACCCAAACGGCTGTTTGAAAATTAGTCTACTTAGTTCTAGCATCTTCTATTGGAGCAGAAAATGGCAGAACCAACAAGGAAAATTGTTATATGTTTATCCAAATTCTATAAAGTATAGGCCAACTTCTGACGAGTGGCACAACACGGATGGTTGAAGACCTAGGTTTTCACCTCTATATAAACCTCTTGTAATCCACCGGTTGGGATGAGTTGCATCTGTAAAATTCCCGGAATTTGTAAATACTTCTCGATATAGTGAAGTTTCGCTGGCTGACGCCCGTGGTTTTTTCGTCTATTTGTTGGAGAGGTTTTTTCACGTTAAATCTGTGTCTCCTTGATATGATTTCATTTTTGTTCTTCGTTATCTTCTTGTCGCAATTATAACAAGTGGTATCATAGCCCTAGGTTTCAATCTAGGGTTTGCTACATGTCGTTATTGAAGTTCGATCTACCGCAGCTAGACTACTCCACAAGATTCTCCTTGTGGCAGGTGAAGATACGGGCGATTCTCGCCCAAACTTCTGATCTTGATGAAGCGCTGGATGGATTCGATGAAAATGATGCTAAGAACTGGTCCGACAAAGAGAAGCTTAAGGACCGTAAGGCTTTGTCATTGATTCAACTTCATCTGTCCAATAATATTTTGCACGAAGTATTGACGGTGAAATCTGCTGCTGCCATTTGGGCAAAACTGGAAACGATCCGTGTGTCAAAGGATCTAACCAGTAAGATGAACATGAAGATGAAGTTGTTATCGTATAGGCTGCAAGAAGGTGGATCGGTAATGACTCACATATCTATTTTTAGAAATATTGTTTCAGACTTTCAGTCTATGGAGGTAAAATATGATGATGAGGATTTAGCTCTTCTGCTCTTATGCTCGTTCCCTAGTTCCTATACAAATTTCCGTGATACAATATTGTTGAGCCGTGATGAACTAACCCTTGTCGAAGTACATGACGCCCTCAAACAGAGGGAAAAGATGAAACCCATGGTAGGGTCAGATGTGACGTCATCCAAGGCTGAGGCTCTGCAGGTTCATGGCAGGACCGAGCAGAGGAACAACAACTATGGCAACCGAGATAAGAGCAAGGGCGGCAGAGGTCGTTCAAAGTCCAAGGAAAAGGACAAATTCTGCATGTATTATAATAAATCTAATTACGTTATTGATGATTGATGGAAGTTGCAGAATAAGGAGAAAATGAACGGAACTTACCAGCCGAAAGATAAGTGTGAAGGTTTTGGTAAGGCTATTGTTGTTTCTGATAGTTCTGATGATGAATGTATAGCCGTTTTTGCTGCTTGTGCTTCTCGTGATGATGAATGGATACTTGATACTGCATGTTTGTTTCATATTTGTTGTAACAAAGATTGGTTCAGTTCATCTGAGTTTGTGCAGACTAGAGATTTTGTGTGGGGGGGGGGGAATGACAACCATATTGTTGGTGTTGGATCTGTTAAAATCAGGACACATGATATCGTGACACGCACGTTGAGTGAGGTGAAGCACATACCAAACATGGCCATAAATTTGATCTTCCTGGGTACCATAGACGTTGATGGATAAAATTATGCCGGTGGGCATAGAGGTCTAAAGGTATCAAAAGGTTCTCTTATTCACATGATAGGTGATATGAATTCTGCTAAATTATATGTTCTTAGAGGTAGCACTTTTCCTGGTATTGCTGCTGCTATTACTTCTAATGATTTTGATGATTGTGGTAAACCACATCTGTGGCATATGCGTCTTGGGCATATGAGCGAACAAGTCATGACAGAGTTGGTCAAGAGGGAGCTGATTAATGGTTGCAACTTGAGTAAGTTTGATTTCTGTGAGCACTACATTTTTGGTAAGCATAAAAGAGTTAAATTCAATTCTTCCGTTCATACCACCAAAGGCATATTAGATTATGTGCATGATGATATATGGGGACCATCTCGTAAGACTTCTATTGGTGGTGCTAATTACATGCTTACTATTATTGATGACTACTCAAGAAAAGTGTGGCCTTATTTCCTGAAGCATGAATCTGATGTTTTTGATGCTTTTAAGAAGTGTAAAGTTATGGTTGAAAAGCAAACTAAAAGGAAGGTAAAGGTACTAAGTACTAACAATGGTATATAATTCTGTTCTAATGAGTTTGAGGAGTTTTGTAGTAACGATGGCATGCTCAGGCATCACACCATCCCCTATACTCCTCAGCAGAATGGCGTGGCTGAGCGCATGAACAGAACCATCATCTCAAGGGCTCGTTGTATGTTTTCTAATGCAAGTATGTATAGGCGTTTCTGGGCTGAAGCAGCCAACATAGCGTGTTACCTCATCAACTGGTCACCTTCTATTCCACTTGAGAAGAACACTTCCATTGACGTATGGTAAGGTTCGCCTGCTGATTATTCATAGATGAGAGTCTTTGGCTACACTACATATGCTCATGTTGATAATGTAAAGTTAGAGCCTAGGCCTGTTAAGCGCATATTCATTGGTTATGGTTCAGGAGTTAAAGCATATAAACTATGGAATCCTAAAACTAAAAGGATTTTTTTTGAGTAGAAACGTTGTTTTCAATGAATCTGTTATGTATCATGATAGCTTGCCATCATATCCCTCTCATGTTGCTATTGGAGAGGAGAGAGTTAGTGTGCAGGTGGAGAACCTGTAGAAAACTGTTGATGATGCTGTCATTGAAGATACACATGTGGAAACTATTGATGATATTGTTGTTCAGCACTTACCTACTGTTTTGCAGCGACCACATGAGTCCATTGCTACTAATAGAACGCGGCATAACTGTGGTTCTCGTCCTTGTTTAATTGAAGAGTGTAATCTTGTTTATTATGCTTTGAGTTGTGCTGAACAGGTGGAGAACGATTCTGAACCCGCTACATATAATGAAGCCATTGCATCCGTTGACTGCGAGAAGTGGATTTTTGCTATGCAAGAAGAGATGCAATCGCTTGATAAAAATGGCACATGGGATGTTGTGATCTTTCCCAAACAAAATAAGGCGGTCCGCTGCAAGTGGATCTTCAAAAAAAAGGAAGATTTATCTCCTAAAGAGCCTTCAAGGTACAAGGTAAGGTTAGTAGCAAAAGGGTTCAGTCAGATTCCAGGTATTGATTACAATGATGTGTTCTCCCCAGTTGTAAATCATAGTTCCATTTGCATTTTATTTAGTACTGTGGCTATGTGTGATCTTCATCTTGAGCAGTTAGATGTCAAGACTGCTTTTCTACATGGAGAGCTTGATGAGGAAATATACATGGACCAGCCAGAAGGGTTCATAGTGCCTGGTAAAGAGGATTTTGTGTGCAAATTAAAGAAGTATCTTTATGGCTTAAAGCAATCTCCAAGAAAGTGGTATAAAAGGTTTGATTCGTTCATGATCTCACATGTTTTTATGAGGTCTAAATATGATAGTTGTGTTTATATTAAGTTTGTTGATGGATCACCTATATACTTGCTGCTATGCGTTGATGATATGTTAATTGCTACCAAGAGCATGAAAGAAATCACTACTTTAAAGGCACACCTCGGTAGTGAGTTTGAGATGAAGGATCTTGGTGCTGCTAAGAAGATCTTAGGTATGGAGATTATCCGAGATAGAAAATCTGGTTTGTTATTTCTTAGTCAGCAAAGTTACATTAAGAAAGTTCTTCATCGTTTTAATATGGATGGTGCCAAGTCAGTTAGTACTCCTATTGCTCCTCATTTTAAATTGTCAGTTTCTCAATGTCCTACTACTGATGAAGAGTTTGAGTACATGTCAAAAGTGCCATATTCTAGTGTTGTTGGTTCTTTGATGTATGCCATGGTTTGTTCTCGTCCTGATTTATCATATGCTATGAGTTTGATAAGTAGATACATGGATAATCCTGGTAAATTGTAGGGGTTCGTAGCATGGAAAACAAAAATTTTCTACCGCATGAACACACAATCAAGATCTAATCTATGATCAAGCCAAGATCTATCTACTAGATTGTAGCAACGAGTCGATAGAATACTAACCCTCGAAGATCCAAAGCGGTTAACGAGAGCAGATTCTCGTGGGTGATGTACTCGTACACTTCCGATCTCAAGATCGCGTAGACGATCCTTCCGGCGCTGCGTTCCGGCAGCGCTTCCGCAGTCGGTCACACGTTCGGTACTCGATGAAGACCTTCCTCTCCCTTGTTCCAGCAGGCAGCGGAGGTTGTAGCACTCTCCTCGTGATTCCGGCAGCACGACGGCGTGGTGTCGGAAGTAGAGGGGAGATCCCGCAGGGCTTCGCCTTAAGCCAGAGCGAGTATGGTGGAGTATGAGAGAGGGCCTTGGCGATCTAGGGTTTAGAACCACCAAGGGGATAGGTGTGGCCGGCGGCTAGGGTTTGGGATACCCCAACTCGGCGACTTGGGAGAAGATCCCTAGGTGGTGGCGGCAGCAGCACTTGGTGGTGGTGGTGGCGCCTTAGGCTAGGGTTTGGAGGTGTAGGGAGAGGGGCGCCCTACCCCTCCTTATATAGGAGGAGAGAGGCGGTTTGGGGAGGAGGGAGTCCTCCTCCAACTCCTCCTCATGGCCGGCGGGTGGGAGGGAGTGGGACTTCCTCCCCAAGTAGGTTTCCACTCTCCCTCTACCAAGAAAACTTGAGATTTGACTTTTTCAAATTGGCGTTTGACTTTCAAACTTCGATTTGATTTCTTATCTTTATTTTGCCCAGCCAAGTGACCTAGTACATGATGCAACCATTCCACATTGTCATGACACATCCATGTACCCTTCCCCTCCGGAGTGCCGGACCTTCCAGACCCTTCTAGAACATTCCTGGTGAAAACACCGGAATCATTCCCGAACTCCGAAACAGGACTTTCCTTATATGAATCTTATCTCCTCGTGATATCCCGGATCCAATCCGAGATTCCGAAAAACATTCGGTCTCTTACTCATCATTCCATAACTACTCAACAACATTGAATCCTTAAGTGTGTCTCCCTACGGTTCGTGAATTATGCGGACATGACCGAGACACTTCTCCGATCAATAACCAATAGAGGAATCTGGAAATTCATATGGCTCCCACATATTTCTATGATTACTTTGCGATCGAATGAACCACTTACATACGATACCAATTTCCCTTTGTCTCACGATAGTTTACTTATCCGAGGTTTTGATCGTCGGTATCTCTTCATACCTAGTTCAACCTCGTTACTGATAAGTACTCTTTTCTCGTTCCCGCGGTATGTGATCCCTTGTGAACCAGTCACATGCTTGCAAGCTAATTTGATGACATTCCACCGAGAAGTCCCAGTATCTATCCGTCATATGGATGGAGAAATCCCACTCTTGATCCATGTGCCTCAACCCATACTTTCCGAACACTCAATGCCACCTTTATAGCCACCCAGTTACGGTGTGGTGTTTGATGTCATTAAAGCATCCTTCCGGTGATGGTGATTAACATGATCTCATGGTCGAAGGAATTAGGTTACTATGTATGAGAAAGATTATAGCAAATGAACTATATTAAATGACTTGATCTTTATGCTACGCTTATCTATAGGAGTATGTCCATCACATCATTCTCCTAATGATATGACTCTGTTGTTAATAACATCTCTATGTTCATGATCAGGAAACCATGATCATATATTAACCAACAAGCTAGTTTAACAAGAGGCTTTACTAGGGACTCTTTTATGTTTACAAATCACACAAGTATTAATGTTTCCGGTTAATACAATTATAGCATTGGTATGTAAACATTTATCATAAGTATGAAGATATGATAATAACCACTTTATTATTGCCTCTTGGGCATATCTCCAACAGTCTCCCACTTGCACTAGAGTCAATAATCTAGTTTCAAACCTTTGTGTATTCAACACCTATGGCTTTCTGGTGTCGTATGTACACGATTGCTAGTGGTCAAATGATTTCCGGATCTGACACTTCCAGGTCCGTCTGTAATTGCATGTCTTTGCGTCTCTACGCATTACTCATTCTTTAATGAGATGGCTTTGTACAAATTTTGTCCTTTGGTGTGACCTTTAGTTCTTTGGGTTTAAAACATGTTGATAATATTGTCGTACAATATATCTTCATAGTATTATCCCTGCTGTGAACTACACATAGTTTGATAACAAACTACTTGACACAAATGCCCTCTTTTGCTGCTATAATAGCAGCTATATACTTAGCCTTTTGTTGTAGTATCTGTCACAATGTCTTAACTTTGGAACTCATCCAAATTCATTATGGAACTCACATTCCATCATATTGTGCCACCCTTAGTTTAGATTGAGATAAACTTAATTTGTACTTCGTGACAAAACTAGTATCAATGTAATTCATTTACAATGAACTAACCATCTATTTTTCACTTCTACAAAATAATATATTCTTAGTTCTTTTACAAGATCATAAGAATATCTTTACTATCGTCCAATAATCATCTTATGAATCATTCTGGTATATGCTCATAACATTTAGAGCATAGGACATATCTGGATTTGTACACATCACAACGTGATTGATAAAATACTCTTTGTGATTTCATGCATCAAGTACCAATCTATACTTGAATCTTTGTTTCACTTACCAAGTGTCAATACACTTGAATATATCATCAATATTGAACTCATTCAATCCTTTCTGTATGACAAGAAACTTTCTTGTAGTTTCTATATTGAACTCATTCAATATATCATCTATGTACTTTCGGCACAACCATATTAGCGTCTATTGATGCCAAATATTTGAGTTTTGCCCAAGTCTTTCATCGGGATGAAATTCTTAATACGTGTTAATAAAAGATATATCACTTCCAATCAACAATATGTCTTCCACATAATGTATTAGAAACATGTCTTAGCGCTCCCACTTAATTTCTTGCAAATGCAAGCATCTTCATCGTTTCTGACGAATTTAAACTCCTTTAACAGTTTCATCATAGTGAATATTCCAACTCCACAATGCTTACTTCAACAATTGAAGTTTGCATATGCTTTTAGCATCCTTTGAATTAACAAAACCCTATGGACCGTGTTATGCACATGTCCTAGGTAACAATTCTATTAGAAGAACTTGTTTTGCTTATTCAACTACCACATAACAAAATTATATGTAGTGGTTGCTACATTAATCCGTCTAGACTAAATATCGCTATGAAAGATCAAATCTTGTCATAGTCAACCTTTGAACATTGTTGTGAACTCTTTCCCAACATGTCGACTATTTCATAGATGTGAAACATCCATGTCTATTTCTTTATAGATCCAAACACAACTATAAGGTCTTACACCTTTCTCGAGGGTCCTTCAAGTTCAAAACTTGTTTTCTCGTGTATGGAACTATCACGGATTTTATGGCTTCAAGCCATTTTATGGAGTTAGGTCCCATCATCTCTTCTTTGTATGTAGTCCGTTCATTATTCTCAAATAATGATTCAACCCTCAAATCTTGGTATTTGATTGTTTACTCGACCTACTTGGTTCAATAGAAACTTTGACCTCCGTAACCACAACCTTTGAGGCATGTGAGCCATGAGCATTGTTGCTGCCTCCGGAACACTTTTCGGCGCTGCACAACTTTGCACATATATCTAAGGTTCTTTTAACCTTATCAAAGTTCTATGGTCCTCCCACTTATCTTTTCACGAAAAATTCCTTCTCAAAGAAACTTGACATTCTAAGTGACAAACACTTTTGTCTCCGATGTTATGGAGGAATACTTAATAGTTATTCGAAATAACATACAAAGACTGGTTCATCCGACTTTGGTTGCAAACATCTTTCTTATGCATAGCATACCAATGTTTAAGAAAGGACAACTTGGGTTTAATCCCAAACCATAACTTTATATGGTGTCATTTCAACGGATTATGATGGAGCTCTTTTCAGTGGAAAAACGGTAGTCTCTAAAGCTTTTAATCTTTAAAATATAATGGCAGTTTTATGAATTACACCTTTGATCTTACCATGTCAAACAAGGTTTAATTACATATCTCGAACGCTCCATACTCTTATGGTGTTTCGGGAAATTTAAATCCACGGAACGATTCCTTAAATCTTAGGTATTATGCTAAACTTGTAACTCAAATATCTTCCTTTATGATCTTATCATAAACTATTTATATTCTTGTTACAATGATTTTCCACTTCATCTTGAAAGTCTTTGAACTTTTCAAATGTTTCATACTTCATCCTTATTAAGTAAATATTCATATATTCACTCAAATTTTCGGAGAAAGCATATGAAGTTGAAATCCATCGCTCTTGACTACACATAATGTACTTCATACAACAATATGTACAAGTTCCAATAAGCCAGCCATTCGTTCCCTTTTGGCTTATGAACAAAGTTTTAATTATCTCTAGGAAAGTTTCACAAGCGTCATTTGATCAAAATCAAAAAGACTCCAAAATTCCATCCACATGGAGTTTCTTCATGTTTTCTTTCCAATATAATTGAAACGGCGATGTCACTTCCTAAGTGATCTTTCAATCAATTTATCTTTTGAAATTTTTAGCACTAGTTTTATGGATGTGATTTCTCCAACGATATTTGTGAATCATCCATCTTTTATGGATTACAGCAATTATTTGAACAACCCTTTTGTTCTCATAATACCTGATAAAACAAATCTTGAAGGAAAGCTTTGATGTTTAACGAGCAACACAATAACCCTTTATTTGTTCTCGATGAACATCATCACATATTCTTTTGCTAGCTACTTAGGCCATTGTAGTTCATGAATTCTGTTGTTTCGTATGACGATTCATACCAACAAATTCAGTATCCAATACTTAAGAACCACATTATTTAACAATCAAAGAATACAGCCATAACGCGTATATCCTCCATATACCTAAGCTGAACAATTCTAGTATTTTCTTTTCTGCCATATATTTATGAGATTCTCTTTCAATATTTCTTTTTTTGTTTGAAAGAATCTATCAACATCAATAGTGGAGCCATATACATGACACATAGTCCAAAGCATGTATAGTTAAATACCAATGTCTTTGGACTTGCACTTTGAAGTAGATCACCATCATGAAATGTTTGGTGTTCTTTCAAATTCCTTTCTTTAGTAATCTCTTGGTGTAGTAAACATTTTACCTACATCATATATTCACCCTTATCATGGAATTATCCATGATCAAGCTACTTTTAGCTTATAACGGTGAATCGCGAGTATAATGTTGCTCTCCAAAACCTTTTGGAGGATTAGGACAACTAGTGTCTCCAACCTTTTGTAAATACTCATCAAATATGAGAACATTAACTTTGTCATATTATACTCTATCATATTGTAACCAAAACATCATTTCATATATCACAATATCTTCCATACATGATGGTTTCTGAAACAACTCTTTCAACTCCTAGATAACCTTGATATTGAAACTATTTTTCGAATATCAAGAATCATGGAGATAAACATGATACTTATATACTAACACTAGAATTGTTACTCTTGATTTAATACCAACTATTAAACTTCACGGAGTAATCGAAACTTACTGAAAGTTTGCAATGGGACTTTTAAACTTTAGATTAACACTTCAAAACAATACGATACCAGTTCGTAAAGTAACTAACCAGAATTCTATAGTTCTATCATCTCAATTAAAACTAAGCGGAAGGTGGTAAACGGATGCCAATGACTACAACAACTATGCAAATTCACTTTGATTTAATTTATGATAAATAGTGTTCAACTTTTAATCATATTGCCGTTGAACTCCCACTCAAAACAATATCCCTCACATTGTTTTAGTGATCACACGAACCAAATCCACCACATCAAAACGATCATCACGAGAGTCGATGTAGCTTCAATGGCGAACAATCAACATGTTCATCATATCTACTATATGACTCATGATTTACCTTTCGGTGATCCGTGTTCCGAGACCATGTCTGTACATGCTAGGCTCGTCAAGATCAAACCTTAGCTTCCGCATGAGCAAATCTGGCTTGCTCACGTTGTATACACTCGCAGAATCTAACACACCCGATCATCACGTGATGATTCGAAACAACGAGCTTTAGCAACTGTGCTTACTAAGGATGACCACTTTAAAACTTGAAATTGTGTGCTTGAGGGATCATCTTATAATGCTACCGTCGTGAACTAAGCAATACAAGATGCATAAAAGGATTAACATCACATGCAATTCATAATATGTGATATGATATGGCCTTTCTCCTTGTGCTTCCTATCTCCATCTTCAAGCACGAACATGATCTCCATCATCACCGGTATGGCGTCAAGGTCAATGGCGCCGCTTCATGGTTGTCATCCACCAGCATCAACTATTACAACTACTTTGAATAATAGACATGCGGGTCTTGACGAAATTTAAAAGACAACCATATGGCTCCTGTCGGTTGCCAACTTACAATAAGGAACATTGCATACATCATATATAATAACAATCATGGCCATATCACATCACAGCACACCCCTGTAAAAAAAGTTAGACGCCTCTAATTTTTCTTTGCATATTTTACGTGGTTTGGGGCTTTCAATAGTCGTTCTAACTTACGAACAAGAACCACAACGTTGATGCTTGAACTATCAAGTGCCCGTTGTAAATTTAATCTTTACTATGATGGGAGAGACAGACACCCGCAAAGCCACTTATGCAATACAAGTTGCGTGTTGAGCGTGGAGCAAGTCTCATGAACGATGTCATGTAAGGTTAGCCCGGGCCGCTTCATCCCACCATACCGCAAGATACAAAGTACACAAGAAGCAGTTGATAATAAAAGCACCACCGTTCACAATGACCATTGTGTTCTACTCGTGCAATAGATCTACATATAGACACGGCTCTGATACCACTGTAGGGGTTCGTAGCATGGAAAACAAAAAGTTTCTACCGCATGAACACACAATCAAGATCTAATCTATGATCAAGCCAAGATCTATATACTAGATTATAGCAACGAGTCGATAGAATACTAACCCTCGAAGATCCAAAGCGGTTAACGAGAGAAGATTCTCGTGGGTGATGTAGTCGTACACTTCCGATCTCAAGATCGCGTAGACGATCCTTCCGGCGCTGCGTTCCGGCAGTGCTTCCGCAGTCGGTCACACGTTCGATACTCGATGAAGACCTTCCTCTCCCTTGTTCCAGCAGGCAGCGAAGGTTGTAGCACTCTCCTCGTGATTCCGGTAGCACGACGGCATGGTGTCGAAAGTAGAGGGGAGATCCCGCAGGGCTTCGCCTTAAGCCGGAGCGAGTATGGTGGAGTATGAGAGAGGGCCTTGGCGATCTAGGGTTTAGAACCACCAAGGGGAGAGCTGTGGCCGGTGGCTAGGGTTTGGTATACCCCAACTCGGCGACTTGGGAGAAGATCCCTAGGTGGTGGCGGCAGCAGCACTTGGTGGTGGTGGTGGCGCCTTAGGCTAGGGTTTGGAGGTGTAGGGAGAGGGGCGCCCTACCCCTCCTTATATAGGAGGGGAGAGGCGGTTTGGGGAGGAGGGAGTCCTCCTCCAACTCCTCCTCATGGATGACGGGTGGGAGGGAGTGGAACTTCCTCCCCAAGTGTGGCATCCCGCAAAAACCGCTACTAGAAAATCGCGTTGTTTTTGTGCATTGCATCATCGTGACCGCATGCTCATGTCATCATGCCACATTGCATTTGAGCATCGTCATCATCTTGCATTTGCTTGTATAAAACTATTTTCGGAAAACCCAAATTGTTTTCTAAAACGCCCCGTCTTTAATTCAAAACCAAAACCGGGTCTCCAGAATATTTTGTTTTGATTAACCACGGTTTGCAAACGGTCCATTTAAAGTAAATAAAATATTAAATTATTTTTAGGGGGGCAGTCGAACGGGCCGATTCGACCCGAACGACCACCCCCAGTCCAACAATCGGTCCGACCTAGAACCTTTTCTACCCCAACCCAACCTACCCAATCCCCCTCCACCTCACCCCCACCAATCTCCTGCTGCCACCTCACCCTCTCCCCTTCCTCTAACCTATCCCACACAGCCAACTCACCTCCCTCTCTCCCCACCTCTCTCACCAGCCGGCCACACCTCAACCCACCCTACCAGCAACACACGCACACCCACGCGGTCAACCCCCTCTGTCCCCCTGGCCCCGCGCCCCTGGGCCGCTACCTGTCCCACCCCACACGCCCCTACCCGCACACAACCGCACACCCGCGCCCGTCCTGGCCCCGACCCCCACCTCCTCTCACGCTCGCCCCCTCCCCTGTTTCTCTTCCTCCTCCATCCTCTCTGCACCCCGCCGGCAGCCCCTCCAGCATGGCCGCCGTCGCCGCCTGCACCTCGACCTCCCCGTGCTCGCCGCCCCAGTCGTCCGCGCGCCGCCGGCCCCCCTTCCTTCCTCCCCGCGTTCGCCGCCCCGTGCCCGGCCGCGCCGCATCTGCCCCGCCGAGCTCCACCTCCGCGTGCGCCGCCCCCCCGTATCCTCCCTCCGGCGCCACCAGCGGCCTCCGCGTCGACCTCCGCCAAGCTCGCCCCAGGCCCCCTGGCGCTTGGTTGTTGCTGCTGTGCTCCTGCTAGATGATCTGCCTAGTACCTGTGTGCTCGCGTGCGACAAGGCTCGACAAGATCTCCCGAAGACAAGGATGCGTGGTTTGGCCCTCTGCCGAGGAGTGCATGCTTCGGAGATGTACAGGGGCCATGCGACAAGATCGACAACGGGAAGCACAAGCAGGACCGATGACCGGATTAGCCAAGATCTTCACGGAACCTAGACGTCGAGACCGGGGTGCGCCTACACGGGTTCGATGACCGAAGGAATTCTGCACGGACGCCAAGTACTCCGACACGGACCCGAGGATCCGAAGGCCTCCTTCCTGGATCCCGAAGACCGAAACCGTGGAACCGACAAGACCTACGCGACGACAAGAACGACAGCGACCAGGAGAATCCGATGCGTCCCTGACGCCGAACCAAGTCCAGCTTCCCGGATGCCGAGGTCACCGACACAGAAAAACAAGATCTACTACGCGGGCGCCGTGCGACAAGATCTATCCAGTAGTCCGAGAACGATCCGTCGAACCCTGAACCTGAGACCGACCCCGAACCCCGGAACCCCAAGATCTGCCGAACCCTTATGTGTGAACCCCTTCCCGAAACCCTATTTTATAATATAATACAATTGTTGCATATTAAATCATTCATCTCGCATGCATATCATGTGGTTTGGGGGCCTTCTGCCGATTCACCTAATAATTAAATATGGGGCCCATATGCGGGCAAATCTAGTCTCATATTGGCCTCATTTAAAATTTGTGTAGCGAACCGGTGATATATTTTGCCTTGTTAAACAACATTTAAATCGCGGGGTAGATAAATAACTTGAACCATCTAATTAATTGTCGGGACCCTGGTTCCGCTTAACCTGACCTAATTGCATCGCATCTTTGCCATGCCACACATCATACATGCATCATGCCGATCTTCTGCCGTTGTATTAAATAGTGCATCCGGTGTTTCTTCTAGTGTTTTGCTTCTTCGCGGATAAGGCCGTTGAGTTGATGTGAGCTTCGCCACGATCTTCGTTTGAACCTTCGGCAATGTTTCTCAGGCGAGCATCTCCCCCTTTTCTACCTATCTTACTTTTATAGTATTTATTCCCTCCTGTTGATCTATTGCTATCTGTGTCGCGTTGCTCTAGTTTTCGTACCCGAGATATTCCTTGCAGCCCTATATTGCCTTGGACACATCCTATTACCTGTTGTTTGGTAGATAGTTGGACTTGCTCGTCGTAGTCGCTTGCTCGTACGCTGTTGCGTGCCGTCAAGTACCACAGTTGTTGGAGAAGTGCCGCATGTTTATTGTTGGAGATGATCATGGCTTTACTTATGGTCCACTTTAATTACTGTTTAACAACTAAAATTGAATTAAGCAGAGGCATCGGTGGGTGATAGATAATATTTGGTTTCCGACCGCCCACTTGTGTCCCGTAGGACCCGAGTTCTTGACACCTGTTCCGAGATCGAGCGCGCTAACCACAGGTGGGGAGATATGGGCCCCCCATTGATTATTACCTGATTTCAAAGTATTGTACTGGGGGCCACAAACTAGTTTGAGGTTTTCTTTACTATCCTGTACTTATGCCATGCTTTACTGCTTTATTTACGATTGTGCGAGGAGCACACTGTACTGTTTAGGATCGGGACACGATTTCGCGGTGTCGACAGTCCCCGTTTGGGGATTTGCTGTCATTCACAGCCGTCTACCCAAACCCTAAGTCCATCTCGGAGACCGGCCGACTTCGTTGCGGGTGTCGACTTGGTGGGGTGGACCCCATGTACTTGCTTTGGGTCTGGGAACGTCGTGACTTAGGCCCCGCCGACATACCGATGGGTGTATGTTAACTGATCTGGCAAAAAGGGTCGAAGTGCCTGTGGATACTTTGGTGCACCCCTGCAGGGTTAAATCTTTTCGAGAAGCCGTGTCCGCGGTTATGGACGACTTGGAGCACAGTGCTTGATCATAGACAACTATGACTAAAGTTTACTGTTATAAATTGACTTGTATCCGATTTGACTAGTAATCAGCTTCACTACAACGGAATGGCTAAGTAAAAGTACCAACAACTGCTGGGTTTTGAGGTTATCTCATGCTAATTGTTTTGACTAGTAAGTGTCGCAACTACAACGGAATGGTTAACTAAAATGGCCCACTGCTTATTTTATCAGGACGATTATCTACACCTGACTAGTAATTGCTGCCACTATAACTGAATAAATAAAACTGCCAACGGTGTGAGTTCCTCGGTTGACTTCCTCGTTGGTCTCGAGGGGGAAACGCCAGGATGGGTTTGTTTGATGATAGTATCAGGTTGGATCCGAATAGGTCTTTCTTACCCCTCTCTAATAGCCGTCAGTTGTATCGAGTCTCTATAGGTTGCTTAGTGCATGCTGCCGCTGCCGCTTCAGTCCACCATACCTATGTAGGCGAGGACTGCCGAATTCTAGCCTCGCCGTGTACTGGCCTCAGTACTGACGCTCCTCTTTTTCCTTTGCCCTTTGTCGGCACCCCTTTTGTTTAAGCAGGTTTGAGATCGACGCCGTTAGCAGGGTTACCCCTCCGGCTTGGCCTGGGCAGGGTTATGGACGCCATTGGTTATTCTTCAGGGCTCTTAGCCCCATTTGCATCTTGTCCGTAGTCGGACGCTCTATCATTTTCAAGGTGATTTGGATCTTTGTATATTATATCTGTATTCTTGACTCTTTGAGTCGCTGTTGTATATATCTGTTCTGTGGGTCCCATCGAGGACTGTTGTGTAATGTTATTACTTCGTTTTCCACCCGCACGAAAGTGCCTGGTGGGCACCTTTGAATCGTTTCTATGCGGGTTTGGCGGGTTTCGCTAAAACTTGCATAGGTCCGATTTTGAGGGTGTTACACCAAGTAGGTTTCCTACTCTCCCTCCACCAAGCAAACTTGAGATTTGACTTTTTCAAATTGGCGTTTGACTTTCAAACTTCAATTTGATTTCTTCTCTTTATTTTGCCCAGCCAAGTGACCTAGTACATGATGCAACCATTCCACATTGTCATGACACATCCATGTACCCTTCCCCTCTGGAGTGCCGGACCTTCCAGACCCTTCTAGAACATTCCTAGTGAAAACACCGGAATCATTCCCGAACTCCGAAACAGGACTTTCCTTATATGAATCTTATTCTCCGGACCATTCCGGATCTCCTCGTGATATCCCGGATCCCATCCGAGATTCTGAACAACATTCGGTCTCTTACTCATCATTCCATAACTACTCAACAACATCGAATCCTTAAGTGTGTCTCCCTACGGTTCGTGAATTATGTGGACATGACCGAGACACTTCTCCGATCAATAACCAATAGAGGAATCTGGAAATTCATATGGCTCCCACATATTTCTATGATTACTTTGCGATCGAATGAACCACTTACATACGATACCAATTTCCCTTTGTCTCACGATAGTTTACTTATCCGAGGTTTTGATCGTCGGTATCTCTGCATACCTAGTTCAACTTCGTTACTGATAAGTACTCTTTTCTCGTTCCCGCGGTATGTGATCCCTTGTGAACCAGTCACATGCTTGCAAGCTAATTGGATGACATTCCACCGAGAGGGCCCAGAGTATATCTATCTGTCATATGGATGGAGAAATCCCACTCTTGATCCATGTGCCTCAACCCATACTTTCCGAACACTCAATGCCACCTTTATAGCCACCCAGTTATGGTGTGGTGTTTGATGTCATCAAAGCATCCTTCCGGCGATGGTGATTAACATGATCTCATGGTCGAAGGAATTATGTTACTATGTATCAGAAAGCTTATAGCAAATGAACTATATTAAATGACTTGATCTTTATGCTACGCTTATCTATAGGAGTATGTCCATCACATCATTCTCCTAATGATATGACCCTGTTGTTAATAACATCTCTATGTTCATGATCAGGAAACCATGATCATATATTAACCAACAAGCTAGTTTAACAAGAGGCTTTACTAGGGACTCTTTTATGTTTACAAATCACACAAGTATTAATGTTTCCGGTTAATACAATTATAGCATGGCATGTAAACATTTATCATAAGTATGAAGATATGATAATAACCACTTTATTATTGCCTCTTGGGCATATCTCCAACATAAAGAACATTGGAAGGCTGTTTAGTGGGTTTTTAGGTACCTTCTTGTCACTTCTAATGCTTGTTTGAAGTTTGGCAAGACCGATGAGGGACTCATTGGCTATGTAGATTCAGATTTTGCTGCCGATTTGGATAAGAGAAGATCCCTTACAGGTTATGTGTTTAATGTTGGTGGTTGTGCTGTTAGCTAAAAGGCTACGTTGCAATCAATGAAACCATTAGGTACGCCCCGGGATCTACTCTATTTTTAGATAGAATCAGACTCAAGTTTCGAAGTAATTACACATAATAGGCTATTGTTGTATAATCTACTACTAAAGCTGAATGCATGGCTATTGCTAAAGCTTGCAAAGAATCTGTTTGGTTGAAAGGTTTGTTTGCTGAGCTTTATGGAGATGATTCTTGCATTACTTTGTTTTGTGATAGTCAAAGTGCCATATACCTTACAAAAGATCAGATGTTCCATGAGAGAACTAAGCACATTGATGTCAAGTACCATTTTGTTAGAGACATTGTTGCTCAAGGTAAATTAAAGGTATGCAAGATCAGAACTCATGATAATCCTGCTGATATGATGACTAAACCTTTTCCTGTCGCTAAGTTTGAGCTTTGATCGAACTTAGTTGGTTTAACTGATTAGCCAAGTGGCTATTAGCGCCAAAAGTATTTGCTTTGTTTGTTCAGGGAGATTATTGATGTTGATGCTATAAGAAGGAATTTGTCTCAAGGTGGAATTTGTTATATGTTGATCCAAATTCTACAAAGTATATGCGAACTTCTGACGAGTGGTACGGTCCGGATCGTTGAAGACCTAGGTTTCCACCTCTATATAAACCTTCTGTAAGCTGCCGGTTGGGATGCGTTGCATCTGTGAAATCCCTGGCGTTTGTAAACACTCCCCGATATAGTAAAGTTTCGTTGGCTGGCGTCCGTGATTTTTTCCTCTCTTTGTTGGAGAGGATTTTCCACGTTAAATATGTGCCCCTTTGCTGTGATTTCCTTTTCGTTCTTCGTTATCTTGTTGTAGCAACTATAACAAAAACAACTAACAAACTACCGATCTTCAGGTAGTAAACTATTTTTAAGTGTGGCAACAAAAGAGGACGAAAAAACTAGACAAGCTGTCGCGTCAACATGTCCGTTGTACAACTAGCGGTCCAGCATGATCACTTCACCTTCTACCACGGTGTCCTGACTATTGAAGGTTTCGCCATGATAAACCTTTAATCTATTGGATCTTCGTGCCCGAGAGAGACAAATAAAGTTGCTCACAACCTAGTTAAGTTTTGTTTTGATTCAAAAACTTATTGTAATTGGGTCGATGAGCCCCCTAGCTGTATTGTGAGCAGTCTTCTGAACGATGTAATAATTATTAGTTATCAATAAAGTTGCCGTGGTGGCTTTCCCTCAAAAAAGATCTATTGGGTCTTCGTGCCCCCCTCCCTTGAGTTGGACCGTACAACTCGTGTCACATGTTTCTGTTATGAATCCTACAAGTATTTTACCTAAGTAACATACACAACCTTTATCGATGCTGAGAATTGATCTAATGCGAACATCTATCAAATAAGATAACAAGATAATTACCATTGTCTAAGAACTCATAAATTGAGAACTTTTACAGTACCCTGAAATCAATATGAGCCATTCATTTTGTCTAATCCAATGGCCATTCTTAACTAGTACTCCAGCGTAACTACAAAGGAGTACCGCCTAAGAAAATCTGGGAGTACCCTGCGTTTGGGGGTAAAGACGTAATCACATAGGCAATTTGCAAGGATGCCCCGAGATTTAATTCGAGTGCCTTGTAGTGAATATCTGTTTCACACGGAACCCTAATCCTCTATTCACCGTGAGGGGTGCTGGCGGCCGGCTGCCACGTTCGTCTGCCATTGCTAACCACGGTGGCGCCGGCATACCAGGCCATGTCCTGTTGGATCAGCCTGGGACATGAACTAGTTACTAGTATAGTATAGGAGTACGAGCAATGATCATTAATTAGCCAGCATTATTGATAATTGATCGGGATGAGCGGATCAAAAACTGACATTGGGTTGTAATTTTGGTGTAAGGAATCAAGATTTTCATACTATGATTGATACTTCTGCTAGGTTTCATACTCCCTCTATCCCAGTTTATAAGACTTACACGTATATCTAGGTTGTCCGCATGAGCTATATAATATAAATTATATAATATAAAAATTATATCATTAGAAAATATAACATTTAAAGTTTCTAATAATATAATTTTTATCTTATGTATCTCATGCTAAGTTGGTTAATTTATCAACCTAGAAATACGCGTAAGTCTTATAAACCGAGACGGATGGAGTACGATAATTTGGAGAACACTCTGGTGCTATATATCCATTCATCAACAAGAATCACAGATCAACTGCATGTGATCGTTCAACCGCACACGATTGTCCGGTAGAGCCATAGCTTGATTTGGATCGAGATGCAGTGGCGGAACACACGAAGGTGACGAGACGACCGGCCGAGCTGCTGCGAGGAGGACTGAGAGCAGATTCGCGGTGGCGGCGGCGACGGTTAGAGCGGACCAGGCGGTGACCACAAACAATATCGAGCGTTTCAATCGGAGACGCACCTCTTGGACCGCAATTAGTTCTTTTCCTAGAGTATCAGGCTACGGGATAAAGGAGTAAACTATCCTTTTTAATTAATGGAGGGCTGGATTTAATTTGTACTCCCATCTCCACGTCGGGAGTACCACCAGGGTACCGTAAAACTCACCCATAAATTATATAAATATATATTGTTCAACAAAGCAAATTGAGAAATAATTACAACCCAACTCTTGACGAAGACGCAAGGTTTAAGATGGGCCTGACTTTAAATTAATAAAGCCCTAACATGGCAACGATTCTGATAAAAATCTGATATAAGAACCCATGAGTCACGATGGGAAAGGAACATGTGGTGGAGGCTTGGGGAAGAAACACGAGGTGTAGGTGTTGGTGATGGTGGTTCCATCGATGGAAGTGGCACTACCTATAGTGTTGTCATGGGTGGAGATGGTGGTCTCCTCCTCCTTTGTATCTCCCTCTCCTCCATGGTGGCTGGTTGGATCTTGGAGTGATGGACATGAAGGCTTCCCCTGTTTAATGAAGGGGTGGTTGATGCATCCCAAGTGCTAGGTGCGGCTCGTGCTGGCCATAGTATTAGAGTATATATTGGTTGGCATATTTGGTAGTTTAAATATTGTAAATCAATTTTATCTCTAGTAGTCTTCTTGTCTTCCAAGTCTTTTAGTAATATATAAATAATTCAAGGGCTCTCAATGTAATCACCTCTTGCAATATCAATACAATCAATACTTCCACAATCTATCATGGTATCAGAGTGTGTCGCTTCTCGGCCTAGGGTTTAGCCAGCACCGCTTCTGCCGCGCCGCCCCGTTGGAGATCGTTCTACGTCGGGGCCCGCATAATAGTAGATTAGATCTTACTTCGCCAAAATTTTCTCGCCGGCCGCTTGACCGACATTTCTTCTTATTTCACCGATCATAGATCAGATTGAGTCGTCCATAGCCGCATGTCGTCATCACACGCCTCTACTTCAACCTCGACGTCGACTCATCTCCGGCAAATCATCGCCAACGATCGTGCCAAGGAGGCTCCGCGCGACGCCGCCCCAAAGGACGCCTTTATGCGCTGCGTCGGATTCTCCGTCCTCACGTCGTCACCACGCCGGCCCATCTTCACCAACATCGGTCGGGACGCAAGTCCCCAAGTACACGCCTCGCCATCAAGAAAGGGCTGCACCTTCATCACCCGTGGTCATCATCGCCGACAACCATCTAAACCAAGAACATCGACACATCGTCGCCGCCACCACCGATCGTGGTCATCGTCAACGCCAACAAGTTCTTCTCCACGAGCGATGTCGCGCTCATACAAGAGGAAAATATGGGTCTAATCCCTAAAATCAACTACTGCAACAATTCAATCGCCATCGACAACTATCTCGTCGTCTTCGCCCACCACGACCTCGCCGCCAGAGTCGCTGTCTAAATTTTTATTTTGCACTAGTCAAATTTCTTTGTGCAACTACTTCATCTACTCCAACACATCGGCGGATAACTTCTATGCACCGACCGTTTAAGGAGACCTTCTCTGCTTCTTCAAATCCGGTTCTGGCTCGCATGGTTTGTGATGGTCCCTGTCTTCGCATGTCCGATATTGGCAACATCGACGCGTGCCTTCGTCCCCGGCGCGCTCCCGAGTTTGGCAAGATCGATAAGGCGTGTCGTCTACCTCGACTACTCTGAATCAAACTACGTCTACCTCAACTACTACGGTGAATTCTCTAGGCTCAACGACGACATCGACTACAACACAACAACATCACCAATTTCATTGACTTCATCAACGGTGACAACTTCACCAACGACACCATCAACCATGACTATAACGCCCCAATCCTGGCTACATTGCCATTGGCAACAAGGGCTACCACCTCACCTCCGGCTTATGCTCCAGTCAGACCATCCGTGTCACTACCGATCCGACTGCCGTGGGGGGGGGGGGGTATTAGAGAATATGTCGGTTAGGTGTATTTGGCAGTTTAAATATTGTAATCCAATTCTATCTCTAGTAGTCTTCTTGACCTCCAAGTCTTCTAGTACTATATAAACAGCCCAAGGGCTCTCAATATAATCACCTCTTGCAATATCAATACAATCAATATTTCCGCAATCTATCATATAGCCTCCCTAGTTGTCTTTCCAACCTTTCTCATCTCTCACCGACAACTATTTTAAAGTGGTACGACCGCAGGTATGTGGGAAAACATAGATCCAGATTCACCCTCCCATTGGAGAAAACCCGTAACCCAACTAGCAAATCTTCTTCCTCAACAGAAGTGCGACTTTGGGTCTAGGTTTCCCCCAAAAAATAGCACTCCTCTTCCCCAATGCCTCAATCTCCCATGCAGGATACCCTTTCTTCAAAACACCTGGCAACGCCAGGTGAAATCCTGGGAAACCTAAAGATTATAGCCATCAACACCATCCAGGCTCGCGATAGAGAGGAAGGAAAACCTTGGGGAAGAAGATCACCCTGAGCATTGACTCACCTGTGGACCTAGAGTGTTGGTCTCTTCTAAGCTGGAACAATCCTTCCGAGGAAACCAAAGCAAAACCTTTTCCTTTTCACGAACTTTGAATTGTATGAGGACATGCAACACTTGGTTTCGTGCTATGCAATGAAACCATGAAGGTCGCCTCCATGTTGATTTAAAAATGCAACAAAGATCTAAAATTGATTTGACTACCATTTCGATGTCTATTTTATTTGATGCATACTGTTGTACTGGCGCACCACGTGACCTAGTTATTAACAGCCACCGCCCAAAGAGGGCTAAGTGGGCCTGGGCACGCTCTCATCCCAAATGCTTAAACATTCAAGAGAAACCTGTTTGAATTTATTTGGGAGTGCCTAGAGCTCAGTCAACTTAGTCATCTTACTATTTGTGATACATGAATAATTTTTAACCTCATGAACAAAAAAATGTAGATTGACAAAAAAAAGTGTACCGCGTGGAAAATTATTCTACATGAACAAAAAATGTTGCATGGACATTTTTATTTGCAACCCAACGTGTAACTCCTAGATCACACGAATCATGAGACAAATCTAATTTTGAGCGATGTGAATCATGAGACAAATCTAATTTTGAGAATTGTGACCAAGATTTAGTAATTTCCCAAATTTGTTTAGAGCAAGAACAATAATATAGTCGGCAGCTCGCTATATGCTTGTGCCATGTCATCTATAAACATATGTTGATGATACCCTTAACTGGCTATAATATAGACTACATACAATAGTTAATTATTTAATTCTTGCATGACATGTATGAGTCATTCTATTGAGCCCACCTCTAGCACTCGATGTCCGCTATATACGGGCTGTAGTTTCTTATTTCTTGTGCTACAACTTGGGGTGTATGAAGAGCCCGTTTCCTTCTCTTTTCTCATTTCTCTCTTCTTCACCTAGACTTTGGCTGACCTGAAATAGCTTATAGCCAGATGACTAGACTTATTATAGTTGTTCTTATATCCTCCAAACGATAGACTCCCACCAGTTTTATTTCTAGGCCCACCACCGCCACCACCGTTTTCTCCCCTTGTGACGACCCCAAATTACAAGTTGCGGCCCTAGGCACCTTGTCTGGTTCTAGTGCCCTCCGACGTCGATACCTCGGTGTCGGTGATCCACCTGTTGCTCGCCATAGGCAAGCTTCTTCTGGACTGTCCAACCGATGTCGTGCGGGATAGCATCACACTAGTTGAAAACAGGCCATCCGTTCACGCCCCCTCGGAGCATTAGTCCCGGCTGCGCCACGAACCGGGACTAATGCTGGCACGCGTCCCGGTTCGAGCGGGCACGCGTCCCGGAGGCATGCATCCTGGTTGGTAAGGGGGCATACATTGGGCGTCAGCCACGTGGCGTGGCACACACCTTTAGTCCCGGTTTGTGTTACAAACCGGAACGTATGCTCTCGCCCTCTATAAATGCAACGCCCCAGCCCTCTGCCTTCACTCTGTTTTTTCTTGGTGGAAGGTGTGAGGGGTGTGCTAGTTTTTTTCCCCTATGCATGCATTCAAGGTGTTTGATGAAATGTTTGAGTGAATGGTCCCGTTCAATTTCTCATAAAACAAAAATATAGAAGGTGTCCGAGACGCACTTGAGCTTTCTCCTCTTTATTTTCCTCGATCGAGGTTAGCAATCTTATCTTTCCTCTGTCATTGATACAATGCATGTGTCGATGTGAATTGGTCATTTCACTATTTATGATGTCCTGTTTTTTGATAAACTTACTTATATGATGCAGATGAACGGTCGGGAATGGATGTACGGTGACCGACGCGTAGCCAGGTATATGAAAGGCGTGGATAAATTTATCGATGTGGCTATGGCAAACAAAGAGAATGGTTTTATACGTTGTCCATGTGTTCAATGTCGGAACAACAAGGAGTACTCTTCCTCGAAAATCATTCGCGGCCACCTGATTATGAAAGGTTTCATGCCCAACTATAATTGCTGGACCAAGCACGGGGAAAGAGGGGTTATGATGGAAGATGGTGAAGAAGAAGATGATGATAACAACTATCATCATATGTTTCCTGAATACAGTGATACTGCAATGGAAGACAATGGAGAGGAAGGAGGTGAAGAACGAGCATCAGATGAGCCGGCTGATGAACTTGATAGGGTCATTTCTGATGCAAAGCGAGACTGTGAAACAGAAAATGAGAAGTTGAAGTTAGAGGACATGTTAGAAGATCACAAGAAATTGTTGTACCCAAATTGTGAAGATGGCAGCACAAATCTGGGTACCACACTGGAATTGTTGCGATGGAAGGCAGAGTGTGGTCTAACTGACTCCTCATTTGAAAAGATGCTAAAAATAATGAAGCCGAAGTTTCCAAAACATAACGAACTTCCCGAGAGTACCTACGAAGCAAAGAAGACTCTTTGTCCTCTAGGATTAGATGTGCAAAAGATACATGCATGAATTAATGACTGCATCCTCTACCGCGGTAAGGAGTATGAGAATTTAGATAAATGCCCGGTATGCAATGCATTGCGGTATAAAATCAGACAAGATGACCCTGGTGATGTTGAGGGAGAGACCCTCCGGAAGAGGGCTCCTGCTAAGGTTATGTGGTATGCTCCTATAATACCAAGGTTGAAACGCATGTTCAGAAACAAAGAGCATGCCAGGTTGTTGCGATGGCACAAAGAAGACCGTAAGAAAGACGGGAAGTTGAGACACCCTGCTGATGGGTCACAGTGGAGAAAAATCGAGAGAGACTTCCCAGACTTTGCAGGTGATGCAAGGAACTTATGGTTTGGTCTAATTAAGGATGGCATGAATCCTTTTGGGGAGCAGAGCTGCAGTCACAGCACCTGGCCCGTGACTCTATGTATCTACAACCTGCCTCCTTGGTTGTGCATGAAGCGTAAGTTCATTATGATGCCAGTGCTCATCCAAGGCCCGAAGCAACCGGGCAACGACATTGATGTGTACCTTAGGCCATTATTTGAAGAACTCTTACAGTTGTGGGGCAAACCAGGTGTACATGCGTGGGATGAGAACAAACAGGAGCCATTTGATCTACGAGGGTTGTTATTCGTAACCATCAATGATTGGCCTGCTCTTAGTAAACTTTCAGGACAGACAAACAAGGGATATAAGGCATGCACACACTGTTTAGATAAGACTGAAGGTACATATTTGCATAAATGCAAGAAGGTTGTGTACCTGGCGAATCGACGATTTATTCCGACCAATCATCCCGTAAGAAAGAAAGGCAAGCATTTCAAAGGTGAGGTAGATCACCGGAACAAGCCTGAACTCCCTGCTGGTGATGATGTATTTGGTATGGTCAAGGACATAGAAGTAATCTTTGGAAAGGGTCCTGGCGGTCAATCAGTTCCGAACGACGTCGCTACAGGACACGCACCCATGTGGAATAAGAAATCTATATTTTGGGAGCTGCCATATTGGAAAGTCATGCGTGTCCGCTCTTCAATTGACGTGATGCACGTGTCGAAGAATCTTTGCGTGAACCTGCTAGGATTCCTAGGCGTGTATGGGAAGACAAAAGATACACCAGAAGCACGGGAGTACCAACAAATTATGAAAGACCCAAAGGACATGCATACACAGAACAAGACGGATAAAGGGCGTCACTTAAGTCGTGCCAGCTATGCTCTTACCAAAGCAGAGAAGGAAATCTTTTTTGAAGTCCTTTATAGTATCAAGGTGCCGTCGGGCTTCTCATCTAATATAAAGGGGATAATAAATATGGCAGAGAAAAAGTTCCAAAACCTGAAGTCTCATGACTGTCACGTGATTATGACGCAGTTGCTTCCGATTGCATTGAGGGGGCTTCTACCAGAAAATGTTCGAGTACCCATTGTGAAGCTGTGTACATTCCTCAATGCAATATCTCAGAAGGTAATCAATCCAGATATTCTGCCAAGGTTACAGAAGGATGTGGTACAATGTCTTGTTAGTTTTGAATTGGTGTTCCCACCATCCTTCTTCAATATTATGACGCATCTCCTGGTTCACCTAGTGGAAGAGATTGCCATTATCGGTCCGGTATTTCTGCACAATATGCCCCCCTTTGAGAGGTTCATGGGAGTCTTAAAGAAATATGTTCATAACCGTGCTAGACCAGAAGGAAGCATCTCCAAGGGATATGGAACATAGGAGGTCATTGAGTTTTGTGTTGACTTTATTCCCGACCTTAAGCCGATTGGTGTTTCTGACTCGCGGCATGAGGGAAGACTAAGTGGAAAAGGCACGCTAGGAAAGAAAGCAATGATATGTAGGGACGGGGATTCTTTCACTAAAGCACACTACACAGTTCTACATAATTCCACCTTGGCAGCTCCGTATATCGAGGAACATAAGAATATTCTACGCTCCAAAAACCCGGGGAAGCCTGAATCACTGATTACAGATGAACACATGAAGTCTTTCGGTGGTTGGATGCGGACACATCTCTTGAATGACACCACTGTTGGAGATCAGCTATACTTGTTGGCCGCGTCACCATCTTCTACTGTATTGAATTTCCAAGGGTACGAAATAAATGGGAATACATTCTACACGATCGCCCAAGATAAAAAGAGCACCAACCAAAATAGTGGTGTCCGCTTTGATGCAATAGATGAGAATGGACAAAAGGACACATATTATGGTTACATAGAGGAGATATGGGAACTAGACTATGGATTCTCTTTTAAGGTCTCTTTGTTTCGCTGCAAATGGGTCAACCTGAATGGGGAAGGGGTAAAGATAGACCAGTTGTACGAAATGACAACAGTGGATCTCAACAATCTTGGTTATAGAGATGAACCATTCGTCCTAGTCAATGATGTGTCTCAGGTTTTCTATGTGAAGGACATGTCCTCCAGACCGAAAAAAAAGAAAAAAATATGCAAACGAATACATCATATGATGAGCCAAAGCGTCACATAGTTCTTTCAGGGAAAAGAAACATCGTGGGATTCGAGGACAAGACATACATGTCAGAAGATTATAATAAGTTTGATGAAATTCCGCCCTTCACACTGAAAACTGACCCAAGCATTCCGTTAAGTAAAGAAGATGCTCCATGGTTACGTCTGAAGCGATCATAAGGAAGGACATATGCCAAGAAGTTCATGCTCATATTATGTAACTCTAGTTCATGTCTTTCGCGGTTTGTGGCTTCACCGAAGGATATCTTTCACGGTTTGTGGCTTGACCGGGACTATATATAGGGGGGCCTTTAGTCCCGGTTTTGTAGTATCAGTTTTTAATATTAATAAATGTCTTGAGTGTTAGTCCCGTTTTGTGGCTGGACCGGGACTATGAAGAAGTTGTCCCGATTCGTACTTACCATTAAGATCTGATCTCCAAACGCGCGCGGTCACATATTAGGGAGTTCCTCTATGACCAGTTTCTTGGAGATGCCGGAGGACTGGGATCCGGCGGCATCTCCCTGAAACTGGTCGTAGTGGTGTCCCTGTTCTCGAAAACCATCTTGCAGCTTGTAACTTCTCTAACTAGATCAATACACCTGGGAGCTAACTAATTTCACATATTAGGGAGTGCCTCTATGACCAGTTTCTCGTAGATGCCGGAGGACTGGGATCCGTCGGCATCTCCCTGAAACTGGACCTAGTAGTGTCCCTGCTCTCGAAAACCATCTTGCAGCTTGTAACTTCTCTAACTAGATCAATACGCCTGGGAGCTAACTAATTTCACATATTAGGGAGTGCCTCTATGACCAGTTTCTCGGAGATGCCGGAGGACTGGGCTCCATCGGCATCTCCCTGAAACTGGTCATAGTGGTGTCCCTGCTCTCAAAAACCATCTTGGAGATGCCTCAAACTGGCTGGAGGACTGGACTCACAAGGATGCCTATTTATAGTACAAGCAGCTCGGCATAGTGTCGACACTTACGAAATAATGTCGACACTCACCCCTATTATTAGTGATGACTCGTGTTTTGTCCTGGTTGGTGTCTCCAACCGGGACTAAAGGTTCATCTTTAGTCCTGGTTGGTGACACCATCTGGGACAAGGTACACGCCGCACGACATAATGTCGACACTCACCCCTATCATTAGTGCTGCCTGGCCCAGCCTACCGAAATCCCTCCAACTGGGACTAAAGATGAACCTTTAGTATATTGAAAATCCTAACAATGAAAATCCTTCGCGTGGTGTCATATTATGTGACATAGTTGAAAGGAAAAATACCATACTTGGTATATTGATCATGTTTCGAAAAAACCTTCACAAAATGACCTATCATGTTCGAGGTTTCATGGCTTTCGGTCCAAATGACCGATGTTATGTGCTGAATCACGGCATAGTTTGTGATTGTGCCCATATTATGCATGCGTGTGGACATTGGTATGGAGAACAATGTTGCAGGAGGAAGTTTTCCTTTTTGTCGCACAGAAAAGCCCTTTTCTATTTTCCGAGCGCAAAAAACAGGTCGTTTTGTGAAGTAACCACCAAAATGTCGTTTCAGAATGGTACCGTCCCATTTTCCTAAAATACTAGACCACCTTACATGGACTATCTCCCAACCGGGACATCTTAAATCTTTTCGTCCATCCCGGGTAAAAAGGACAAATGTCTGCCGAATCGGTATGAAGTGGGTCCGGTTTGTACTACAGGTACATGATCTATTGCCCAAGATTTTTTGAAAAAAATAATTTTTAGACTCGCAATATGTGGTTTCTTCAGAGATCCAATGCAAGTTCTAACGATGCTCGTCCCCTATCTTCATGCACACCGGTTCGACCATAGTTAGAAATTCATATAATTCAAAACGGGCATAATAAATTCAAAAAAAAACCGAACAATGAAAATCCTTCGCGTGGTGTCATATTATGTGACATAGATGAAAGGAAAAATACCAGACTTGGTATATTGATCATGTTTCGAAAAAACCTTCACAAAATGAACTATCATGTTCGAGGTGTCATGGCTTTCGGTCTAAATGACCGATGTTATGTGCTGAATCACGACATAGTTTGTGATGTTGTGCCCATATTATGAATGCGTGTGGAAATTGGTATGGAGAACAATGTTGCAGGAGGAAGTTTTCCTTTTTGTCGCACGGAAAAGCCCTTTTCCATTTTCCGAGCGCAAAAAACGGGTCGTTTTGTGAAGTAACCACCAAAATGCCGTTTCAGAATGCTACCGTCCCATTTTCCTAAAATACTAGACAACCTTACATGGACTATCTCCCAACCGGGACATCTCAAACCTTTTCTTCCATCCCGGATAAAAAGGACAAATGTCTGCCGAATCGGTAGGAAGTGGGTCCGGTTTGTACTACAGGTACATGATCTATCGCCCGAGATTTTTTGAAAAAATCATTTTTAGACTCGCAATATGTGGTTTCTTCAGAGATCCAATGCAAGTTCTAACGATGCTCGTCCCCTATCTTCATGCACACCGGTTCGACCATAGTTAGAAATTCATATAATTCAAAACTGGAATAATAAATTCAAAAAAATCCGAACAATGAAAATCCTTCGCGTGGTATCATATTATGTGACATAGTTGAAAGGAAAAATACCAGACTTAGTATATTAATCATGTTTCGAAAAAACCTTCACAAAATGACCTATCATGTTCGAGGTTTCATGGATTTCGGTCCAAATGACCGATGTTATGTGCTGAATAACGGCATAGTTTGTGATGTTGTGCCCATATTATGCATGCGTGTGAACATTGGTATGGAGAACAATGTTGCAGGAGGAAGTTTTCCTTTTTGTCGCACGGAAAAGCCCTTTTCCATTTTCCGAGCGCAAAAAACGGGTCGTTTTGTGAAGTAACCACCAAAATGCCGTTTCAGAATGCTACCGTCCCATTTTCCTAAAATACTAGACCACCTTACATGGACTATCTCCCAACTGGGACATCTCAAATCTTTTCGTACATCCCGGGTAAAAAGGACAAATGTCTGCCGAATCGGTAGGAAGTGGGACCGGTTTGTACTACAGGTACATGATCTATCGCCCGAGATTTTTTGAAAAAAATCATTTTTAGACTCGCAATATGTGGTTTATTTAGAGATCCAATGCAAGTTCTAACGATGCTCGTCCCCTATATTCATGCACACCGGTTCGACCATAGTTAGAAATTCAGATAATTCAAAACGGGCATAATAAATTCAAAAAAATCCGAACAATGAAAATCCTTCGCGTGGTGTCATATTATGTGACATAATTGAAAGGAAAAATACCAGACTTGGTATATTGATCATGTTTCGAAAAAACTTTCACAAAATGACCTATCATGTTCGAGGTTTCATGGCTTTCGGTCCAAATGACTGATGTTATGTGCTGAATCACGGCATAGTTTGTGATGTTGTGCCCATATTATGCATGCGTGTGGACATTGTTATGGAGAACAATGTTGCAGGAGGAAGTTTTCCTTTTTGTCGCACTGAAAAGCCCTTTTCCATTTTCTGAGCGTAAAAAACAGGTCGTTTTGTGAAGTAACCACCAAAATGACGTTTCAGAATGCTACCATCCCATTTTCCTAAAATACTAGACCACCTTACATGGACTATCTCTCAACTGGGACATCTTAAACCTTTTCGTCCATCCCGGGTAAAAAGGACAAATGTCTGCCAAATCGGTAGGAAGTGGGTCCGGTTTGTACTACAGGTACATGATCTATCGCCCGAGATTTTTTGAAAAAATCATTTTTAGACTCGCAATATGTGGTTTCTTCAGAGATCCAATGCAAGTTCTAACGATGCTCGTCCCCTATCTTCATGCACACCGGTTCGACCATAGTTAGAAATTCAGATAATTCAAAACGGGCATACTAAATTCAAAAAAATCCGAACAATGAAAAATCCTTCGCGTGGTGTCATATTATGTGACATAGTTGAAAGGAAAAATACTAGACTTGGTATATTGATCATGTTTCGAAAAAACCTTCACAAAATGACCTATCATGTTCGAGGTTTCATGGCTTTCGGTCCAAATGACCGATGTTATGTGCTGAATCACGACATAGTTTGTGATGTTGTGCCCATATTATACATGCGTGTGGACATTGGTATGGAGAACAATGTTGCAGGAGGAAGTTTTCCTTTTTGTCGCACGGAAAAGCCCTTTTCCTTTTTCCGAGCGCAAAAAACGGGTCGTTTTGTGAAGTAACCACCAAAATGCTGTTTTAGAATGCTACCGTCCCATTTTCCTAAAATACTAGACCACCTTACATGTACTATCTCCCAACCGGGACATCTCAAATCTTTTCGTCCATCCCGGGTAAAAAGGACAAATGTCTGTCGAATCGGTAGGAAGTGGGTCCGGTTTGTACTACAGGTACATGATCTATCGCCCGTGATTTTTTGAAAAAATCATTTTTAGACTCGCAATATGTGGTTTCTTGAGAGATCCAATGCAAGTTCTAAATGAGCCATTTTTCTTCCTGCCATTTCTTCCCGCCATTTTTCTTCCCGCCATTTTTTCCCGGCATTTCTACCGCCAGTTTTTCCCGCCAGTTCTTCCCTCCAGTTATCTTCCTGCCATTTCTCACTATATATATATGTATGGTTGGCCTCCATTGTCATTGCACATCTCTAGACTCATATCTGCAACCTCATCACTCTTTCCCATGACTTCCACCGTAGCACTAACTCCCAGGGAGGCGGAGGCGCTTTGCGCCTCAAACTACCCCTGCCCGCCGGGCTACTGTGTCCCCGTCGGCTGGATGCTGAGCGCCGGAGGCATGCCGGTTCCTCCTGTCCCTCTAGGTGTGGCGCGTCGAATGGCCATCACGAACCACTACTACTTCGAGCTCACGCCGGAGCAGCGGAGGAATCCCAGATGGCATCCCGACTATTTCCCGACTTGGGAAGCCTTCTTCGTGGATCGGCGTGAGAGGGCGCTTGCCAGACACGAGGAGGATGGCCCACCTCCTCCGAACTTCAACGAGGCCGGCCGTCGGTTGTGGTGGCGCGGTCGGACTCTCCAGAGCGTCATGGCCTACGACACGGCCACCGACTCTAGCCCCCGCCTGCGCTACCCTCAAGTCCAGCCCACTCGTACTCAGCCTTCAAGGTTCAACTACGGCGACCCCGACGACGACAGCGACGACGGCCGCGGCGAGTACGACGACTACAGTGGCGAGTATTACAGGTGTAGGCAGGAGCATGACTGAATCACTCCAACATTGCAAAACAAGTTCGGCCGATTGTGGCTTAATCTGGCCATGTATCTTAATTTTCAGTTCTTCTATGTAACTTTGTGTTAGTTGCGTTATGTACTTTAATTCCAGTTCTATCCTAATAAAATTTTCTTTCCGCCCATTATTTCCCGCCCTTTTTTTCCGCCCATTAATATATAAAAAATATAAGTTAATTCAAATCCAAATTAAAAACAAAAAATGGTTTTGAATTATTTATTCAAATCCAAACACTTTTTATGTTTAAAGTTTTTCTAAATTCCAAATTAATATTAAAAAAATATAAGTTAATTCATTTTTAATTGTAAATGGTTCATATTTTAAATGGTTACATTAATTATTTTTTAAACAGAAAATGGTTTTGAATTATTTATTCAAATCCAAACACTTTTTATGTTTAAAGTTTTTCTAAATTCCAAAATAATATTCAAAAATATAAGTTAATTCATTTTTAATTTTAAATGGTTACATTAATTATTTTTAAAAACAGAAAATGGTTTTGAATTATTTATTCAAATGCAAACACTTTTTATGTTTAAAGTTTTTCTAAATTACAAATTAATATTCAAAAAATATAAGTTAATTCATTTTTAATTTGAAATGGTTCATAGTTTAAATGGTTACATTAATTATTTTTTAAAACAGAAAATGGTTTTGAATTAGTTATTCAAATTCAAACACTTTTTATGTTTAAAGTTTTTCTAAATTCCAAAGTAATTATCATTTAAAAAACATTACAAATTTAAACCCAAATAAAAAATAAGGCGGGAACAGAGAGAACATTCCTGAAATTTCTTGAAAATAGGTTCATATGTCCCGGTTGGAGCCACCAACCGGGACGTATGACCTTTTAGTCCCACTTGGAGCCATCAACCGGGACAAAAGGTCCTTTGGTTATAACTGATCGCCCCTTCTCCTTCTCCTTCTTCCCCGTTCCTCTTCACTCACCCGCAACAGATCGCCGCCGCCACGAGGACAAGTGCTCGGACGCCGTCAGGTTGCCCAACCGCCGCCCCGCTATCGGCCTCCACGCGCTACCCCGCCGTCGCGCCTCCACGCGCTGCTTCTTCCTCGACCCCGACGAGCTCCGCCGCGCTCCTCGCCGGCGCTCCGAGCCTCGCCTTTCCTCACCGTCGTCCCCAATCGCTTGAGGGTGAGCCGCTGAACCTCCCTGACCCAATATTTTCTTCTTGGCGTCGCGCGTAGCCGCTGCTCGCCATTCACCCGAGAGCTCCGCCGCAGATGCTCGCCGTCGTGCTTGCTCCGGCGACCATTAGCTAGCGGCACTAGGTTAGATAGGTTCCTCTAGCTCGCACGGTTTGAACAGACCCAACAACGCTCCCTAGAATCGCCGGAAACATCGCCGACGACCACCGCCTGCCGCTCCAGTCGCGTCGTCGCGAGTGACGTGGCCACCACGTGGCCACGGGATGGACCCAGCGTGGCCTGGGGCCCGCTCGTCAGCCCCTCTGGCTAGATCCAGCCCCGATGAGAAACGCCCTGACCCCCCCACTTTGCGTGTGGGGCTGCTGATGTGGCTTCGGCCCCACCAGTCAGTCTCTATGGGTAGGTTCAGTCGTGGTAACAAAAGCCCTGGGTTCTTTATGATGTCAGCTTGATGTAATAAATTGTTTTATAATTTCAGAAAATGATTAAATATTGTAAAATTCATATCTTATTATTTATAAGTCAGAAAAAATACAAATCATATACCAAAATGTTTAGAAAAATGAGTTCTACCTTTTTAAGCTATAATCATGCATTGCTAATCAACTTTAATGACAAGTTTAATTAGAGAACTAAATCAACCCCTCTCATGTGTTTCCGGAGTTTCCCGAGTTAGGGTTTTCAACCCTCGGAACCCCGTTTAAATTGCCGAGCAAGTTTTAGGGTTTCATTTCAATGCAATTCAACTTGTCATATCATCTTCCTTGTTTGAGCATTCCGCCTATCCCTCCTCCCGGACCGCCACAGCGCCTCCGTCTCCGTCCATCGCCACGCGCTCCAGCCGCCCCTTCCCTTTTAGTGTGTATGTATATATTGTGTATGTATATATAGTGTGTATGTATATATTTTTATTATTGTGTATGTATATATTAGGGTTTCTCTGAATTAGGGTTTATCCATTTTGACTTATCCGTTTTTCCACCTATGCAGAAAATATGGCCCACACGACAGAGACGAAGAAAAGGAAGAGTTGATCCAAGGTGTGATCCGCGGGGAAGAAAATTTAGATGTATTGACGTTTCTGAACAACTCCGGTGAGGGTGATCCTATTTTTGCCGGAAGAGACGACTTGTTTGAGGTTGAAGGTGATGCCTTCCGCGAGGGAGAAGGAGATGCCTTCCGCGAGGGAGAAGGAGATGCCTTGTGTAATCGAGAAGACGACCGCTCTGGCGAGGTGCATGTAATATAATTAATTCATTAATTAATCATCTGCTATCTATATAGAAATAGTAACGACGATCTTTCTTCTTTTAGCCCTCCGGATCGAACAAATCTACTGAAAAGAGCGGACGAGGCCCAACCAAAAAGTTGGAAGACCATGAGAGGTTCAGGATCGAAGATATCGCTGAAGACGGCAAACCGACGGCTCCCGAAGTTGTCGCAATCAAATTTGTGGCATAATGCAGAGTAATCGTTAGGGACTTAATCCCGATCACCATTCAAAATTGGAATAGGCCTGCTGATGCAGAAGAAGAGGGAACATGTTTGTTTGTCCCTAACAAGGCCAAAGATTTACTGTGAAAGAGGCTCATGGTTAATTTCAAACTATCGAAGATAGAGCTGGATCCAAATGCGGAGGATCCAGTTGAGGACGCCTTAGAACATGGGAGAGCCATGGAGGCTAAGGTCAGGGAGTGGGCTATGAAGAAGATGGCCCAGTGTTTCACCAACTGGAATAAAAGATTGCACCTTGACTATGTCGTGAAAGAGAAGACTCCGGATTTCAAGAAGATTCAGTTTGAGAAGATAAAACCATTCTGGGCTGAGTTATTAAATTACAAGACATCGGAAAAAGCTAATAAAATGTCTGCAACGAATAAGCTGAATGCTGCTAACAAGAAGTATCACCATACTATGGGGCAAGGTGTGGCATCCCGCAAAACCACTACTAGAAAATCGCGTTGTTTTTGTGCATTGCATCGTCATGACCGCATGCTCATGTCATCATGCCGCATTGCATTTGAGCATCGTCATCATCTTGCATTTGCTTGCCTAAAATTATTTGCAGAAAACCCTAAATTGTTTTCCAAACGCCCCATCTTAATTCAAACGCCAAACCCCGGGTCTCCGGATTATTTAATTTGTCTGCTATCGGTTTGCAAACGGTCTGTTTAAAATAAATAAAATATTGCATTATTTTTAGTGGGGGCAGTCGAACGGGCCGATTCGACCCGAACGACCACCCCCGGTTCCAAATCGGTCCACCTAAAAATCCTACAGCTACCTACACCTAATCTACCCCCCAACCAGCCACCTCACCCCCACCAATAGTCTCTCGCCACCTCACCTCTCCCCAAAGCCCCACCCACTCACACGCTGCCACCTCACCCAACCCTCCCTCCCTCTCTCACAGCCACTCCCTCACCCTCTCTCTCTGCCCCTGGGTCCCACCCGCCTGGCCACATACCGACCCACACACACCACCTCTCCCCTGGACCCGCGGGTCCCACGCCCTGTCCTCACCCCGAGCCCCACCCTCCTCTCTCCTCCCTCAGCGCGCCCCCTCTCCCTCACCCGCGTTCCCCGTCCGCTCCTCCTCCATCTGCTCTCGCCGGCGAGCGCCGCCCCTCCCTCCTACCTCCGTTCCACCGCCGGCCTTCCCCAACCTCCGCTCGCTCTCGCTCTCCCCCGCTCGCCAGCCCTCTCCCGTTCCTCCCCGCGCTCGCCCGCCGTCTTCCTCCCCTCCGGCGAGCTCGCCACCGTCGCTGCCTCCCTCTTCCGTCGCTCCTCCGAGCTCGCCTCCGCCGAGCCAGCGCGTCGCCTCCCCTCTGCTTGTCCGTCGCCGCCGCGCCCCGTCCTCCTTCCGCCGGCCGCGTCTGCCCCGGCCCTACCCGCACCCGCTCGCCCTTCTCCCCCGTCCCTCCGGCGCTGCCTTCCCCGCGTCCGGCCGCGTCCGGCCGCACCTCCACCGCCTCCCGCCGCTCGCCTCTGCAAGCCTTCCTCGCCATCCCCGCCGCTCGAGCTTCGACCTCCGCCTCCAGCGGCGTCGCCACCCGTCCTCCTCCGCCGCCAGCGGGCCTCCTCTCTGGCCGCCGTTGCCGCGCCATCCCGAGCCGACGACGCCTCGCCGCGGCCTCCTCGCGAGGGCTGTCCCACCGGCTCCACCCTCCGTGCACGCTCGTGCCGGTCTCTGTGCGCGTCACCGTGGCCGTTGTGCGGGCCCACACAGTTGCAAACACCCTTGCCTTTATCTCTTTGTGCCTCCACGACAAGTCCAAGCGCTAATCGGAAGATCCGGAAAACCAAGTTCATGGCTTTGTTGGTCTTGTTCCGCCAAGGATCCCCGGAGCCTTAGTGCGTCGCCGTCATACAAGATCTTCACCAAACGAAATTCGGCACCAACAACGTAACCGCGATGCCCCAAGGTCGCCTTCACGGAATGCCAAGGTTCTCGATCCGTTGGTCGAGACCCCGACGCCCCGGACCTCGAAGACCGATCCCCGAGACCGAACCCTCGGCACGCCAAGATCTTCCCCATGGAATCGAAAGCGTGTCGTCACGAACGTCAAGGACTCCTTCATGGAACCGGACCTCTCGAACGCCAAGTTCTCCCTCCCGGACCCCGAAGGCCGGACCCGGCCCGACAAGTTCTTCCTCTCGGATCCGAGGACACCGAGATGCGGGACCCTCAAGTTCTCCTTCACGGACGCCAAGTACTACCCTCGGACGCCAAAACCCGAACTGAAGAATGCCAAGACCGACAAGATCTGCACCACGACAAGATCGACACCGACCCGAAAGCACCCGATACGCCCCCGGCACCGAACCAAGTACTCCCTTCCGGACACCGAGTCCGCCGAGAACCCGGATGCGCCAAGACCTACCTCCATTGTCCGAGAACGTTCTCGCGAGACCGTTCCGTCGAACCCTGAACCCTGAGATCGACCCTGAACCCCGGAACCCCAAGTTCGTCGAGACCCCCTAATGTGTGACCCCTTTTCCTCGAGCCCTATTTTTATAAATGAAATATAAACTTGTTGCATATTAAATGTTCCTGCATGCATCCTTGTCTGTGGTTTGGGGGCATTATGCCGATTCACCTCTAATTAAATATGGGGCCATATGCGGGCAAATCTAGCCTTATATCGGCCTCATTTAAATTTGTGTAGCGAACCGGTGCTATCTTCTGCCATACTAAAACAACATTTAATTTGCGGGGTAGATAAATAACTTGAACCATCTAAATAATTGTCGGGACCCCGGTTCCGCTTAATATGACCAAATTGCATCGCACTTCTGCCGTGCCATACATCATACATGCATCATGCCGATCTTCTGCCGTTGTATTAAATAGCGCATCCGGTGTTTCTTCTAGTGTTTTGCTTCTTCGCGGATAAGGCCGTTGAGTTGATGCGAGTGTCGACCCGATCTTCGGTTGAACCTTCGGCAATGTTTTCAGGCGAGCATCTCCCCCTTTCTACCTATCTTACTTTTTAGTCTTTATTCCCTCCTGTTGGTCTATTGCTATCTGTGTTGCGATGCTCTAGTTTCCGTACCCGTGATATCCCTTGCAGCCATATATTGCCTTGGACACATCCTATTACTTGTTGTGTGGTAGATAGTTGGACTTGCGCGTCGTAGTCGCTTGCTCAAGTGCTGTTGCGTGTCGTCAAGTGCCACAGTTGTTGATGTATTGCCGCATGTTGATGTTGGATATGATCATAGTTTTACTTATCGCTTACTTTAATTCCTGTTTAACAACTAAAATTGAAATAAGCAGAGGCATCGGTGGGTGATAGATAATATTTGGTTTCCGAACGCCCACTTGTGTCCCGTAGGACCCCGAGTACTTGATACCTGTTCCTTGATTTATCGCGCTATCCACATCTGGGAGGTATATGGGACCCCCCTCAGCCAGAGCTTGATTCAGTCTTATTTCTTGGGGCCACAAACTAGTTTGAGGTTTTATTTACGATCCTGTACTTATGCCATGCTACTGCTTTATTTACGATTGTGCGAGGAGCACACTGTACTGTTTAGGAATTGTGACCCGTTTACGCGGTATCGACAAGCCCAGTCACACTTTCGGGTTCCCAGTCGTTTACAGCCGGCCCCACAAACCTTGAGGCCGTCTCGAAGTCAGCTAACTTCGTTGCGGGTCTACTTTAAGGGGTGGCCCCCTGAAATATTTCTGAATCCTGTGATTGCTTTGTCGTGAAGGCCTCGTTGGGTTTTGATTTGGTTTTTCCGAGGTTGATCGAGTGTGTGTTGCTATTGGTGCACCCCGGCCGGGTAAAACTTTCTGAAAGCCGTGTCCGCGGTTATGGACGACTTGGAGCACAGTATCTCGACCATAGACAAGCATAACTAAAGTTTATTGCTATAAATTTGACTTTATAATGACTAGTAATCAGCTTCACTATAATGGAATGGCTAATTAATACTGCCCACAATTGCTTGTTTGGAGTGTCGCTTGCGACCATTGTACCTGACTAGTAAGTATGACAACTACAACGGAATGGCTAAATAAAAGTGCCAACAACTGCTGGGCTTTGGGTTATCTCATGCTAAATGAATCTGACTAGTAAGTGTTGCCACTATCACGGAATGGTTGACTAAAAGTGCCCACTGTTTATTTTATCAGGATGATTATCTATACCTGACTAGTAATTGCTGCAACGATAACTGAATAAATAAAACTGCCAACCGTGTGAGTTCCTCGTTTGACTTCCTCATTTGGTCTCGAGGGGGAAACACCAGGATGGGTTTGTTTGGTGTTAGCTTCAGGTTGGATCCGGATAGGTCATTCTTATCCCTCTCTGATAACCGCCAGTTGGATCGAGTCTCTATAGGTTGTTTAGTGCATGCTGCCGCTGCCGCTTCAGTCCACCATACCTTTGTAGGCGAGGACCGCCGAATTCTAGCCTCGCCGTGTACTGGCCTCAGTACTGACGCTCCTCTTTTTCTTTGCCCTTTGTCGGCACCCCTTTTGTTTAAGCAGGTTTTGAGATCGACGTCGTTAGCAGGGTTACCCTTCCGGCTTGGCCTAGGCAGGGTTATGGACTCCATTGGTTATTCTCCAGGGCTCTTAGCCCCATTTGCATCTTGTCCGTAGTCGGACGCTGTGTCATTTTTCAAGGTGATTTTGATCTTTGTATATTATATCTGTATTCTTGACTCGTTGAGTCGCTGTTGTATATATCTGTTCTGTGGGTCCCATCGAGGACTGTTGTGTAATGTTATTACTTCGTTTTCCACCCGCACGAAAGTGCCTGGTGGGCACCTTTGAATCGTTTCTATGCGGGTTTGGCGGGTTTCGCTAAAACTTGCATAGGTCCGATTCTGAGGGTGTTACAGAGTGGTATCAGAGCTCAGCAGTTACGATACCCCACAAGTCCAGCCTGCAGGATAACCTAGCTAACGGCCGAAGTAGAGTGTCAAAACTATTTTGCAAAATCGGTTGGATAGTTCTGATTAGGTATGATTTTACTCCTTACCCCTCTGCTATTCCCCTCTTACCTCTACGTGTTTTGAATCCGCTCTCTTTTTACTCTTCGAGTCCAGGAATTCTCGTGGTTGGGTTTCCGTCGTACCTTCAGGGTTTCGCTTCCTTCTTTGATAACGGTGTTCTACCATCCAGTGTTCAAGTTGCCTGAGGAATCCTTCGTCTGTGGTACCATTCTTTGTTCCTTGTTTGTGCCTTCCGGTGTTTTCCAACGCGATGACATCCTCTACGCCAGATCTGATGCAGAGTCTGCATCACTCCTTTGTTTCCGAACCTCGCCTGTCGAGATCTTCAGTCTGAATCCTGAGAGTTGGTTGCATAATCTGTCTATTCGTGTACATAGTAATGCTTTGAGTGCGGGATGGAGTCGCGACCATACCACTACTCTTATCATTCGCTTATGTACATTGAATGGTGGATCGATGCAATTTTACTCCGTCCACGGAAGCTAGAGGTGGCTTTATTTGCTGATACCTCTACCTTCGACCTTTTGTTTCCGGAGTGCTCTCTCGACGATCACGGACAACGACCTCTTGTTAGTGGTGTCGCAAGGATCTACACGAAGCATGAAGGATCAGACCGCCGACCTTCCTTCCGGTACCATGAGGCGGATCTCGAGGGCGAGATCCATTGTTAGTGGTGTCGAATTGTGGCATCCCGCAAAACCACTACTAGAAAATCGCGTTGTTTTTGTGCATTGCATCGTCATGACCGCATGCTCATGTCATCATGCCGCATTGCATTTGAGCATCGTCATCATCTTGCATTTGCTTGCCTAAAATTATTTGCAGAAAACCCTAAATTGTTTTCCAAACGCCCCATCTTAATTCAAACGCCAAACCCCGGGTCTCCGGATTATTTAATTTGTCTGCTATCGGTTTGCAAACGGTCTGTTTAAAATAAATAAAGTATTGCATTATTTTTAGTGGGGGCAGTCGAACGGGCCGATCCGACCCGAACGACCACCCCCGGTTCCAAATCGGTCCACCTAAAAATCCTACAGCTACCTACACCTAATCTACCCCCCAACCAGCCACCTCACCCCCACCAATAGTCTCTCGCCACCTCACCTCTCCCCAAAGCCCCACCCACTCACACGCTGCCACCTCACCCAACCCTCCCTCCCTCTCTCACAGCCACTCCCTCACCCTCTCTCTCTGCCCCTGGGTCCCACCCGCCTGGCCACATACCGACCCACACACACCACCTCTCCCCTGGACCCGCGGGTCCCACGCCCTGTCCTCACCCCCGAGCCCCACCCTCCTCTCTCCTCCCTCAGCGCGCCCCCTCTCTCTCACCCGCGTTCCCCGTCCACTCCTCCTCCATCTGCTCTCGCCGGCGAGCGCCGCCCCTCCCTCCTACCTCCGTTCCACCGCCGGCCTTCCCCAACCTCCGCTCGCTCTCGCTCTCCCCCGCTCGCCAGCCCTCTCCCGTTCCTCCCCGCGCTCGCCCGCCGTCTTCCTCCCCTCCGGCGAGCTCGCCACCGTCGCTGCCTCCCTCTTCCGTCGCTCCTCCGAGCTCGCCTCCGCCGAGCCAGCGCGTCGCCTCCCCTCTGCTTGTCCGTCGCCGCCGCGCCCCGTCCTCCTTCCGCCGGCCGCGTCTGCCCCGGCCCCACCCGCACCCGCTCGCCCTTCTCCCCCGTCCCTCCGGCGCTGCCTTCCCCGCGTCCGGCCGCGTCCGACCGCACCTCCACCGCCTCCCGCCGCTCGCCTCTGCAAGCCTTCCTCGCCATCCCCGCCGCTCGAGCTTCGACCTCCGCCTCCAGCGGCGCCGCCACCCGTCCTCCTCCGCCGCCAGCGGGCCTCCTCTCTGGCCGCCGTTGCCGCGCCATCCCGAGCCGACGACGCCTCGCCGCGGCCTCCTCGCGAGGGCTGTCCCGCCGGCTCCACCCTCCGTGCACGCTCGTGCCGGTCTCTGTGCGCGTCACCGTGGCCGTTGTGTGGGCCCACACAGTTGCAAACACCCTTGCCTTTATCTCTTTGTGCCTCCACGACAAGTCCAAGCGCTAATCGGAAGATCCGGAAAACCAAGTTCATGGCTTTGTTGGTCTTGTTCCGCCAAGGATCCCTGGAGCCTTAGTGCGTCGCCGTCATACAAGATCTTCACCAAACGAAATTCGGCACCAACAACGTAACCGCGATGCCCCAAGGTCGCCTTCACGGAACGCCAAGGTTCTCGATCCGTTGGTCGAGACCCCGACGCCCCGGACCTCGAAGACCGATCCCCGAGACCGAACCCTCGGCACGCCAAGATCTTCCCCATGGAATCGAAAGCGCGTCGTCACGAACGTCAAGGACTCCTTCATGGAACCGGACCTCTCGAACGCCAAGTTCTCCCTCCCGGACCCCAAAGGCCGGACCCGGCCCGACAAGTTCTTCCTCTCGGTTCTGAGGACACCGAGACGCGGGACCCTCAAGTTCTCCTTCACGGACGCCAAGTACTACCCTCGGACGCCAAAACCCGAACTGAAGAATGCCAAGACCGACAAGATCTTCACCACGACAAGATCGACACCGACCCGAAAGCACCCGATACGCCCCCGGCACCGAACCAAGTACTCCCTTCCGGACACCGAGTCCGCCGAGAACCCGGATGCGCCAAGACCTACCTCCGTTGTCCGAGAACGTTCCCACGAGACCGTTCCGTCGAACCCTGAACCCTGAGATCGACCCCGAACCCCGGAACCCCAAGTTCGTCGAGACCCCCTAATGTGTGACCCCTTTTCCTCGAGCCCTATTTTTATAAATGAAATATAAACTTGTTGCATATTAAATGTTCCTGCATGCATCCTTGTCTGTGGTTTGGGGGCATTATGCCGATTCACCTCTAATTAAATATGGGGCCATATGCGGGCAAATCTAGCCTTATATCGGCCTCATTTAAATTTGTGTAGCGAACCGGTGCTATCTTCTGCCATACTAAAACAACATTTAATTTGCGGGGTAGATAAATAACTTGAACCATCTAAATAATTGTCGGGACCCCGGTTCCGCTTAATATGACCAAATTGCATCGCACTTCTGCCGTGCCATACATCATACATGCATCATGCCGATCTTCTGCCGTTGTATTAAATAGCGCATCCGGTGTTTCTTCTAGTGTTTTGCTTCTTCGCGGATAAGGCCGTTGAGTTGATGCGAGTGTCGACCCGATCTTCGGTTGAACCTTCGGCAATGTTTTCAGGCGAGCATCTCCCCCTTTCTACCTATCTTACTTTTTAGTCTTTATTCCCTCCTGTTGGTCTATTGCTATCTGTGTTGCGATGCTCTAGTTTCCGTACCCGTGATATCCCTTGCAGCCATATATTGCCTTGGACACATCCTATTACTTGTTGTGTGGTAGATAGTTGGACTTGCGCGTCGTAGTCGCTTGCTCAAGTGCTGTTGCGTGTCGTCAAGTGCCACAGTTGTTGATGTATTGCCGCATGTTGATGTTGGATATGATCATAGTTTTACTTATCGCTTACTTTAGTTCCTGTTTAACAACTAAAATTGAAATAAGCAGAGGCATCGGTGGGTGATAGATAATATTTGGTTTCCGAACGCCCACTTGTGTCCCGTAGGACCCCGAGTACTTGATACCTGTTCCTTGATTTATCGCGCTATCCACATCCGGGAGGTATATGGGACCCCCCTCAGCCAGAGCTTGATTCAGTCTTATTTCTTGGGGCCACAAACTAGTTTGAGGTTTTATTTACGATCCTGTACTTATGCCATGCTACTGCTTTATTTACGATTGTGCGAGGAGCACACTGTACTGTTTAGGAATTGTGACCCGTTTACGCGGTATCGACAAGCCCAGTCACACTTTCGGGTTCCCAGTCGTTTACAGCCGGCCCCACAAACCTTGAGGCCGTCTCGAAGTCAGCTAACTTCGTTGCGGGTCTACTTTAAGGGGTGGCCCCCTGAAATATTTCTGAATCCTGTGATTGCTTTGTCGTGAAGGCCTCGTTGGGTTTTGATTTGGTTTTTCCGAGGTTGATCGAGTGTGTGTTGCTATTGGTGCACCCCGGCCGGGTAAAACTTTCTGAAAGCCGTGTCCGCGGTTATGGACGACTTGGAGCACAGTATCTCGACCATAGACAAGCATAACTAAAGTTTATTGCTATAAATTTGACTTTATAATGACTAGTAATCAGCTTCACTATAATGGAATGGCTAATTAATACTGCCCACAATTGCTTGTTTGGAGTGTCGCTTGCGACCATTGTACCTGACTAGTAAGTATGACAACTACAACGGAATGGCTAAATAAAAGTGCCAACAACTGCTGGGTTTTGGGTTATCTCATGCTAAATGAATCTGACTAGTAAGTGTTGCCACTATCACGGAATGGTTGACTAAAAGTGCCCACTGTTTATTTTATCAGGATGATTATCTATACCTGACTAGTAATTGCTGCAACGATAACTGAATAAATAAAACTGCCAACCGTGTGAGTTCCTCGTTTGACTTCCTCGTTTGGTCTCGAGGGGGAAACACCAGGATGGGTTTGTTTGGTGTTAGCTTCAGGTTGGATCCGGATAGGTCATTCTTATCCCTCTCTGATAACCGCCAGTTGGATCGAGTCTCTATAGGTTGTTTAGTGCATGCTGCCGCTGCCGCTTCAGTCCACCATACCTTTGTAGGCGAGGACCGCCGAATTCTAGCCTCGCCGTGTACTGGCCTCAGTACTGACGCTCCTCTTTTTCTTTGCCCTTTGTCGGCACCCCTTTTGTTTAAGCAGGTTTTGAGATCGACGTCGTTAGCAGGGTTACCCTTCCGGCTTGGCCTGGGCAGGGTTATGGACTCCATTGGTTATTCTCCAGGGCTCTTAGCCCCATTTGCATCTTGTCCGTAGTCGGACGCTGTGTCATTTTTCAAGGTGATTTCGATCTTTGTATATTATATCTGTATTCTTGACTCGTTGAGTCGCTGTTGTATATATCTGTTCTGTGGGTCCCATCGAGGACTGTTGTGTAATGTTATTACTTCGTTTTCCACCCGCACGAAAGTGCCTGGTGGGCACCTTTGAATCGTTTCTATGCGGGTTTGGCGGGTTTCGCTAAAACTTGCATAGGTCCGATTCTGAGGGTGTTACACAAGGTGGCTACATGGCTGGCATTCCTAAGTGGGAGAAACTTGAGAATGGACTGTGTGCTAAAAAGATCACCCCAGAGACAGACGATTGGGTAGAACGTGCAAGGAATTGGTTTTACGGGCATGGGGGCAAGTTGGACTCGAAAGGGATGTGTATATATAACATACGGCATAAAGAAGACCCCTTGCCAATCGAGAGGATGAGAAAAGCAGTAAAGGCTGTTAAATATGGGGACTTCATTCCCGGTAGAGAGAATGATGAGCTCACACTCGCCCTTGGAAATAAGGAACATGATGGACGAACACGAGGCACAAGCGGCTCCAAACAATGGAGGACTGGGTTTCCCGAAGAGAGGAAGAAATATCCTTATAGAAGCCGTCAGAGGAGAAAGGACAAGGCGGAAGTTGAAGCAGATATTCAGAAAGAGCAAATGCGTATAATTGAAGAACGAATAAAGCAACAACAAGATGAAATTAACGCGCTTAAAGAGCAAAGTACTACCGTCCCATCTCACCAGCACACTGCATTCGATGCTACCGGCCTATCGAATAATCGAAAAAGCAGTGTGGCTTCCACCGAGGTCCCTGGTGATGACAATGGTGATGACGATGGTGCACCGACGATGACTCATGTTGGCTACCCAGTGGATGATATCACAGAGATGACACACTGCGAGCTACATGTCAAAGTTGTGAACATATCAATGAAGGTGGCGGTCGGCTATGCCTTACCAATTGGACCCACACCAACTTACCACTATTGTCCGGTTCCAGAGGGCTACGCTGTTGTCGGTGTGGATGAAATCATGCCCACCTTTGAAGTTTTGGATCTTCACTACCCTGCAGGTGAAGGGGATGTGACTGTACTGGGAGACGCAACAAACTCACCATTCTATGGCCAAAGGAATGTATCGTGCTTCGAAATCACACGCCAAGGCCATCTTCGCCGCCGCCTCACCCATCTCCAGCGAGGTCGTCGCCGCCGCGGCAGCCGTCTTCGTCGCCTCACCCGGCTCTGTCGCCTCACCAATCTCCGGCACAGCCATCGCCACGGGAGCCATCGCCAGCGCCTCAGGATAAAAAGCATAAGCATATCGCTACTCTGCGTCGTGGTAAGCGATCGCCGAAACGTAAACAAGAGCCTCTTCCAAAAGTACCAAAGGTTCCTCCCAAGAGAGCTTATGACTGTACTGAAGAGGAGACTGCGACGATCGTTGATGCGGAAACGACAGCGTTTTTCGCTAAGCTGAGGCGGCCGAAAGAGCCAGAGTTCCCCAGCACCAAAAAAGAAAAAGCTAAAGTGTTGAAAATGCTAGAGACTCTTCATCAACCCAAGCCAAAGCTGTCATCAGACTATTAGCGTTCTATTCTCAATTCACATGCGGCACAAAAAGCCTCGAAGAGCAGTACTGATGCAAGAGAGAAATCTGTTGCCCAGCCCGGAGAACAATCAAAACAGTCTTGCGCCCCTCTCAAGGTGATTTCCCAAACCAATGTGGGGTCGAGCAAATATGGGGCCAAAGAGCAGTATGATCCAGAGGTAGTTGCACAATACGGAGAAGCTGCCACTGCTCAAGGTATGAGTATTGCCCAATACTTATCCCAGTTAGAGTAATTCCCCGTGAGTGAAGTAGCATACAAATACTAGTACAGCAAACCTCTCGTCAAACCTGAGGAGGTAAATAATCTTCCAACAAAAATGCGAAGATTGCATAACTGGTACATGCATGCCACAAAGGCCGGGGCTAACTGGATAGTGCTGAGGGTTACAAAAAAACATCATGGGAAAGAAAAGGATGACATGATATCCATTGAATTTGATGAACTATTTCAATTATTCAATCAAGACGCCTCGGACAAATCGATCATCAGTGCCTATTGTCTGCAAGTACTAATTCTGTAATTAATTTAGTCTTCAGCTATCTCACCTTGCTTATTACATGTATATAATCATACTGTAATATGCAGAATGAAGATTCTCGAATGCAGCAGAGGACAAATCTATGACATTGGCTTCATTGATCCATATTGGGTTCATGAAGCTAATCTCAAAACAAGCCCCCAGGATACGGAGGATAATATAGTACACGCGTTAAGGTTTCAAGAAACCAGAAGGGAAATACTTTTTCCTTACAACTTCGAGTGAGTGTTATTGTCTTCTATACACTTTCTATTTCGCTTACTCGATGTTAAGTATATAATTGAATAGTTATGCATTCGCAGCTTCCACTATATTCTGTTAATCATTCAACTTGACAAAGTGCGTGTACTAGTCATGGACTCGAAACATAAACCCCTTGAGCAGTGGAAGGACATGCAGATGCTTCTCCAGCGGTAATTCTAATCATTACGACACTATATCGGCAATGTTCGTGAATTTTATGATGTCAAGTAATTAATAACTTATTTTATTTGTTTTTTTTGCCGGGCAGCGCTTGGAAACGGTTCACCAATAAGGCTAGGGGTGTTTGGAAAGCGGAGCTTACATTTGAAGCACTATATGTAAGCACCACTAGCTATATCCGCGCATCTCTTTGATTCTAGTTTTGATACAGTTATTATCATGCTTGATTATTATTTTGATTGAACTATGTTCTCGTAAAGTGCCTGACACAAGGACCAGGTAACAATCTATGTGTATACTATGTTTGCGAGGTCATCCGGCAGACGTGCGATGAGAAGGGCAGAAATTTAGAGCAACTCCACGTACGTAAACAATTTCATTAGTTTTTAATTACAATCAAATTGTGTTTAGTTTCATTCATATAGGCTGACTCCTTTTTTAAATCAGATCAAACGTATATGGGACGGTCTTCTGCCAAAGGATCGCGTACAAGCAATTTAGGAGGAATTGGCGGGATTCTTGGATGCAGAAGTCCTAAACCCAAAAGGGGAATACTATTCGGCTGTGTATAGACAATAGGGATTGTAAAAAGAGCAACTTTTGTATATAGTGCATGAACTCGATCCGTGTATCGAATGTAATATTGTCATGATGATCTTGTGTAATATAATGGTTCCTTCATTGATGAGTGCAAAACACTAAATAAACAATAAAACAACCTAAATGAATTCTCTGCCGCGGCACAAAAAGTGGCCAAAATACTACCGCGGCAACAAAAGTTGCCAAAATGAATTCTCTGCCGCGGCAGAGAAATGTGCCAAATCTCTGCCGCGACAGAAGGTTATTTGTCCCGATTCGTGTTACGAACCGGGACGGTTGCTCCACCCCCCCTCGCCCTCTGACGCCGCCACGTGTACCCCATTTGTCCCGGTTGGTGGGGCAACCGGGACTAAAGGTTGGGGCTTTAGTCCCGATTGCCCCGTCCCGGTTGGGTAACCGGGACTAATGCCCCTTACCAACCGGGACCAATTTGGTAGTTTAAATATTGTAATCCAATTCTATCTCTAGTAGTCTTCTTGCCCTCCAAGTCTTCTAGTACTATATAAATAGCCCAAGGGCTCTCAATATAATCACCTCTTGCAATATCAATACAATCAATAGTTCCGCAATCTATCATATAGCCTCCCTAGTTGTCTTTCCAACCTTTCTCATCTCTCACCGACAACTATTTTAAAGTGGTATGACCGCCGGTATGTGGGAAAACATAGATCCAGATTCACCCTCCCATTGGAGAAAACCCGGAACCCAACTAGCAAATCTTCTTCCTCAACAGAAGTGCGACTTTGGGTCTAGGTTTCCCCCAAAAAATAGCACTCCTCTTCCCCAATGCCTCAATCTCCCATGCAGGATACCCTTTCTTCAAAACACCTGGCAATGCCAGGTGAAATCCTGGGAAACCTGAAGATTATCGCCATCAACACCATCCAGGCTCACGATAGAGAGGAAGGAAAACCTTAGGGAAGAAGATCACCCTGAGCATTGACTCACCTGTAGACCTAGAGTGTTGGTCTCTTCTAAGCTGGCACAATCCTTCCGAGGAAACCAAAGCAAAACCTTTTCCTTTTCATGAACTTTGAATTGTATGAGGACATGCAACACTTGGTTTCGTGCTATGCAATGAAACCATGAAGGTCGCCTCCATGTTGATTTAAAAATGCAACAAAGATCTAAAATTGATTTGACTACCATTTCGATGTCTATTTTATTTGATGCATACTGTTGTACTGGCGCACCACGTGACCTAGTTATTAACAGCCACCGCCCAAAGAGGGCTAAGTGGGCCTGGGCACGCTCTCAAATTTCCCAAATCCTTAAACATTCAAGAGAAACCTGTTTGAATTTATTTGGGAGTGCCTAGAGCTCAGTCGACTTAGTCATCTTACTATTTGTGATACATGAATAATTTTTAACCTCATGAACAAAAAAATGTAGATTGACAAAAAAAAGTGTACCGCGTGGAAAATTATTCTACATGAACAAAAAATGTTGCATGGACATTTTTATTTGCAACCCAACGTGTAACTCCTAGATCACACGAATCATGAGACAAATCTAATTTTGAGTGATGTGAATCATGAGACAAATCTAATTTTGAGAATTGTGACCAAGATTTAGTAATTTCCCAAATTTGTTTAGAGCAAGAACAATAATATAGGCGGCAACTCGCTATATACTTGTGCCATGTCATCTATAAACATATGTTGATGATACACTAAACTGGCTATAATATAGACTACATACAATAGTTAATTATTTAATTCTTGCATGACATGTATGAGTCATTCTATTGAGCCCACCTCTAGCACTCGATGTCCGCTACATACGGGCTATAGTTTCTTATTTCTTGTGCTACAACCTGGGTGTATGAAGAGCCCGTTTTCTTCTCTTTTCTCATTTCTCTCTCCTTCACCTAGACTTTGACTGACCTCAAATAGCTTATAGCCAGATGACTAGACTTATTATAGTTGTTCTTATATCCTCCAAACGATACTCCCACTAGTTTTCTTTCTAGGCCCACCACCGCCACCACCGTTTTCTCCCCTTGCGACGACCCCAAATTAGAAGTTGCGGCCCTAGGCACCTTGTCTGGTTCTGGTGCCCTCCGACGTCGATACCTCGGTGTCGGTGATCCACCTGTTGCTCGCCATAGGCAAGCTTCTTCTGGACTGTCGAACCGCTGTCGTGCGGGATAGCATCATACCCTCCGACGTCGCCACCGTGTTGGTGCTGGTCGTAGCCATGCTTCTGCACTCCCTCCTGCTTGTACCCCTCGTAGTAGTGCTGCGCTGCGCCGGTGCCGTGCTGGCCATAGCCCAGCTCCTCCTCGCTGCAGTCGCTCTCGTCCTCGTATTCCTCGCTGCCGTCGCTCTCGTACTCCTGTGTGCCGCCATGCTGGTGGCCGACGGCGCCGGCGATGTGGTGCTCGTATCTGTTCAGGTATGCTGCCTGCGCCGCACGGCCGTTCATGGCAGCAGCGTGGACAGGGTACCCTCCAACCTCGGCGCCATGTGGGTACGCCTTTTGCACGACGTAGCCATGCTGCTGCACGGTGCCAGTGCCACCGTGGTGGCCAGAGTACACTCCGGCCTCCTCCAGGAAGGCGTGCTGCTTCTGGAAGGCGCCAGCACGGTTGTACGGCGGCTTCTCGTTGACGCTCATGCGGCCGACGTCAGTCACGACGGTGGCCACGGAGTCGGAGTTTTGAGTGTGGTAGTTCATCAGGGGTTTGCTCTGGGAGTAGGATTTTTTCTTTTTTGGGACTAGTTAATTTCTCCTACTTGCTCTGATCAGCTTGGTTCGTGCTCGTATTTGTGGCCTTGCAAGGCAGGATTTTATAGGCGCCGTGGCGAGTGTGGGAGGCCATACCGTCTGTGCTTGGTATAGTATCTGACAGGTAATACTGTTTTGAAAAAGACCCATGGATATATGCTCTGTAGCTTCAAATGTAGTGAAGGTATCTAGTGATTCTAACGCAGATATGTATATATCTCCAAATTGCTCTGATCAAGGCATCTTTGGAACATGACACGTATCGTACGTACTCTCTGGTTATTTGTTGAACGATAAAGCAAAGATCCTATTCGAGAGCTATGTTTGATGCCCTATTTTTCCTACGCCTTGGGTTAGTATTCTTACCTATCGTATCTTACAGTGAAATGATGTACTGTATGCTCAAAAGCCTGTGTGGGATGCAAGACTCATGAATCCATGATAGCACTTTCACGCGCGCTAACTGTAAATAATTTGCACCTAGGTTCGGAATACTTTCAGAGTTTGGTACACTCCCACCTTCATTTGACTGTTCATTCAGGCTGCCTTTACTAGCAAAACAAATTATTCCCATCTGTCCCATATTAGTTATCGCTGATTTAGTAATTTTGTACTAAATCGGCGGCAACTAATATGGAGCGGAGGGGGTAATATATATCTTCAAAAAAGAAGAGGTCGGTGAAGCGACCTATCTCATGTGCGCTATTTTTTTTTGCGAAAAAGGCTAGTTTTTTGTTTTCTTTTATACGTCGACCTTAATATGTTTTAGGTTGAAGATACAGTATACTTTGTAAGCAGTACGCACTGAACTACCGGAGAACCCTAGCAACGCTGGCGATCATCGGAATCATCATGGGATGTACGTACTGATTCGTATCTAGTCATGGTATCTAGTGACTGTAACGCGCATCTGTATATATCTCCAATTTGTTATGACTAAGGCATCTTCAAGGTGACACATATAGTAGTTCTCTGGTTACTTGTTGAATGATAAAGCAAAGATCTTATTGGCGATCCATGTTTGATGCCCTTTCTTTTCCAGCCCAAGGTTAATATGCTTACTTATCGTATCTTACAGTTACAGTGAAATGATTTTTGTTCAAAAGCTCGTGTGGCATGACTCGTGAATCCATCATCACACTTTTAGGCGTGCCAACTCCAACTAATTCTCACCAAGATTCCCAATAATTGCAGAGTTTGGTACGCCACCACCTTCATTTGACCGTCCATTCAACAAGTATCCGCGGGCGATTTCAAAAAACAAAGCCAAGAAGAAAAGAAAAAAACCAGCCTGAACTTAGCTATGCCTCCCTATGCTGGCGTTATATGTTCTTGTTTTGAAGATATACCCTCCCTTTCATCCAAATTAATTATTGCAGACTTAAGCAAAATATTGTTTAAATCTGTTTAAGGTTAGTGAACTTGCGATAACTAATTTGGATCAAGCGGTAGTACTTTGTTTTACTAGTGTAAGCAGCATATATATACTGAACTGCAGGAAAACCCTAGCAACACCAGCGATCATCAGGATATATTCACGAGAGAGTAATGCTACACCTACGGAAATAACTTACGGAAAAGTTCTAGAGACTCACGATGTGTACAGGAGCTAGGAAGATGTTTCCGATTTTAAGGAGGAATCAAAACTGAACCAACCGGTGCACTTCAGGTCAGTCAGTAGGTGCATCCGTAGCCAAAACAGTCCGTAGGTCTAGGATTTCCGTATTCATGATGGTGGTTGTTCCACCCCTCCTCCCTCAACCACCAAGTCGTGTTTGTTCATGTCCTATTTATGTTCTAGATCCGAGCCTACTACCTCGCTACTACAAGCTAGCGAGTACCAATTGCTCTTAACGAATGTTACTCAACCTAAACTTCTTATGCTAAGCGCGTTGACTGCTTACAAATCTAACCCGGCCTGTTAACTTGGCTTGGAGGCTCCACTCCTTGATGTTTTTGGTCTTCAATCCCACTTCATTGAAATCTCCCCGTTATCAAGTGGTACTACTGAACCATCGTGCGAACCGGTCGCTCCCCTCTCGGCCCCAGCATGGTGGAAGGGAGGGAGTCCCCGACGTTGGACGGGGCCTGCATAAGAGCTGGTGTCGTGGCCGCTCTTGGCGAGGTGGAGGGGCGGCAGTTGGGGTGGAGCGGCGATGCGGCGGCGTGCTCAGATCCGGTTGGCAGCACTGCGGACTAGCGGCCCATCTGGTCCGATCTAGGACGATGGGCTGCGGGTTGATGCTCGCTCATCTAGTCTCCACCTACGGTGTTGTCTCTTCGTCGAGCTAGAGGTCATGGCGGCCTGGGTCACCATGGATCTGCCGTACTATTCCGGTGGGTTTTGGTGACCGGTGAAGACCGATGATGTGGGGGCTTTCGGTCTGGCTTTGAATAAAGGGGGTTGGTCCTAGGATCCCTCTCGCGCCAGGACGGAGATCCACCTACTCCATGACTTCATCGATCCGGTCAGAGTGTTGTGTTCTGAAAGATACCACAGGTGAACTCCAATGGACGACATGCCGAAGTTCGCCAGATTGGATGGATAACTGTCGCGCGCAACCATGTTTTATCTGACCGTTTGGTTTCAGGGGGAGTGATATGAAGCTCTACAGACTGTTGCCATCAAGGACATGTCATTAGTTCCAGAGTGAAGTCAGTCATGGAGAATGACATGAAAGCCAAGGTCTAAAGAATGGTAATGGTGGTGTGAATCCTGTTTGCGATGAGGTTTTGGCTTGGTGTTCTAGGTCTTGGAGCAGAGACATTGGAAAGTGGGGGCGACATTACATGAGATTTCTAGAGTTCAAGCTGAAGGGTGAAAATCCAAGATCTGGCCTTAATTGGTTGTGCCTGACAATGACCTTGTTGAAGGCATTGTTTTCTTAGCGCGGACTTTCTCCAGGGTGAAAACCTATGATGATCAGGGCGATGATGGCGCTAGTGTATTGTTTCCTTCTTGGAGACGTCGCTTTTGGAGATGATGGATTTCTGGTGCTGACTTGGTGGTGTTTGGTCGCTGTTGTAGGGCATAGATCACTAAAGCGGGACTTCCTTTTTTCCTGTAATTTTTCTTTCTTTTTCTGGCTGTGTGCATCCGTAATGCCATTAGGGTAATGGGTTATTGCAGAGGCTGGGTGTAATTGGTATCTTGCGACATTAATTATGCTCATTTCCATAAAAAAATCAAGTGGTACTACCGACAACTAGTCAGTTGAGTAATTTATGAGCTCAGTCCCCTATCATCATGAGGCTAAAAATTCTGATATTTCTACTTACAATGGTTTAAAAGTTTATGCGCCATTTTCCACTTCATGAGTAAGAAAATACAACAATACAAAAGAACTTACAAAAATATCGATACATACAAATTGTTAATTTGGTGAATACCAATTATGATGGCATACTATAGACAATACTTGCTTCGCCTTTGAATACACATCCACTATTTAAAATATGATTTCTACATATGCAAGTTCGCTATCTCTTCCTAAGAAAAAATGATTAGATTTTTACCTCGCACGATGGTGCTTATCGATGTGAATATTGCATGCAGTTATTGAGAAAGAGGCACCACACATGCAACATATTTGATTAACCTAGAACAAAGACATTTTCCAAACGATTAATCATGCTATTTATTAGTTACTTTGTTTTCTTAGTATTTGACATATGATATATGGACCTTGTACACAAAAAACGGAGGGACTGGTATTTTTCATTAAAAGAATGGTGGCGTCGAGAGTTATTAACTACTGACTTGGTTTTTCTTCAAAATCAACTTGATGGTGAGCCACGTGAGCATACCACGACAACACATCCTCACATCATAAAGGTGTGTGCAGTGTTGGTCAAAATGAGGGTATAAGAACTCTTAGACGTTGGTCTAGACGCTGCATACTTGGTGCTAAGAAATTTTTGCTGGACTCAGAGACTAGTGCTGGGCACAAGTCTATGACAGGTTTTGACCTCTATGACACACCTACAAGCGGCCAAGAGAAACACAACGACCCGCACTTCCTATATTGGGAAGACAGGGGAAAAGACATGCAAGATTATATTCTTTGTTGTCACATGGAACCCACGATGGTACCTAAGGGCATCTTTACTGGGCCGATCCATCTGGTCCAAGCGTGTCCGAATTTATCCGCGTGGATTTCGTGGGAAACGACGGCGAGGACGTCATGCACGACGTGATCAATGAGGGTGAACACGGCTATGCCGACGACGGCGAGGCCGAGACGTAGACACAGCAAGAGACCCAGCAAGATGCATGCAACATTGCGGACGAGGCATTGTTTGGGAACGATGTCACTTCCATGGACGAGGGTGTCATGGCCGCGTTGTTGGTCGCTTCACTTGCGGCCTCAATTATCGACGGAAAGAAGGTGAGCCAACGAACCGGGGGCTATACCCCCGCTGAGGACAAGCTCCTATGCAAGACATGGATGGAGATTTCACAAGATCCACTATGCGGCGCCGAGCAAAAGGACTCTGCATATTGGAAGAAGGTGTGCAGGTTCTTCCATAAGCATAGGAAATTTGAGAAGGACGCATTTCTTAGCGATCAAAATGATATCTCCCTCTCCAAGCATTGGGGCACCATCCATGCCGAGTGTAGCAAGTTTCAAGGCTCCTACGAGATGGTGACGAAAAGGAAAATAAGCGGCTTGCTGCCGGTTGACATGGTAAAACCTCTTCCTCTGTTTGTCGATGTCTTGCATTTGCGTTGAGCCATTTTTGGCATCCATGTGTGTAGATTATGAAAGCAATGGAGCATTTCAAGACGGTGAGCGATAACAAGGCCTTCTTGTTGGGCCATTGTTGGACGTTGCTCAAGGACACCAAAAAATAGGAGATTAGCTTTGACCTTTGGAGAGAAACGAACAACAATAAGAGGGGCAAACAGTGCTTTGACGAGCGGTGTCGTCAACCTAGACGCTGACAATGACGAAGGCTTCGTTACCTTTACAAGCGACGGGACTGCCGGCCGTGCCCACCGCCTTGTGACATGGTTGTACCCTACGGGTGCGTGACCTCAGCATACCTAGTCCAGCCCAAGGAAGACCCATGGCGGATGTACACCGGCCCTTGAAGACTTTCGGGTGGCCCAGGCCCATGAAGCCTTCGGATCCTTGGAGAGCAAGACTAGAGTAGATAGGAAATTCAAAGGGGTAAAACCCTAGAACCTGTAACCGACTAGGACTATGCCCGGGACCTGCCTAAGTCTATATAAAGGCCAGGAGGGCACGACCTAGATCTCTCGACTCATACTTTCGCATACGCACCACCACGCCAGATCGAATCTGCGCACCCCTGTAACCTTCGGTTCCGCCGTAATCAAGAGCAGACAAGCAGGAGTAGGGTTTTCCCTCCGGGGGCCTAAACCTGGGTAAATCTCGTGTCCCCTGGTTGCTTGTCTGTTAACCGTTCCACGATCTCCAGCATCCCCATCTTCTCCAAAACCCAAGTCCATAACAATGGGCATTGATGAGATCAAACCTCGTCAATTGGCGCCGTCTGTGGGAATCGGGGCTGCTGATTGTGCAATCGTGACGGTCCCGACCCGATCGATCTACAACTCTGCGGCTACGGAGAGCCACCTCCTCTTCGGCACTTTTGACTTCACCGCTCACTCGCCGACCACCATGAAGGACTTCGATTCCGTAGGCGACGGACTCGAAATCCTATTCGGGAGCTTCTGCTTCCAGGTGGGGCAAACTGGCACCCTCCGCCTCCCTGAACGGGTGCCCCTACCATCAATCAGGCCCGCTTCATGGGCCCCACACCCCGTGCTACGCACAACATCATCAGCAGATGATTCCTACGACAGCAGCAGCTGCAACTCCGATCTGTGCGATCCACCATCGGATGCAGGGACCTACGGTTCCAGATCTGAGAGCTGCGGCAGCAGCAAACCGATCTACAAGCGCTACCAATGCGCCGCAGTCATCCAGGAGCAGCAAACGCCTAACCCTCCACCCAACACGAACCCCAACCCGCAGGACAGAAACGGCGGGAACAGAAGAAGCCAGTCCCCCCCACCCGAAGGGGAAAACAACGGCCACGTCATCCAACTTAGCAAAGAAGGATGGGTCCAGGCACGCCGCGCCATAGCAGGCGACATAGTCCTGCCTGTAGACTCCCCACGTGAGCTACTGATGGCATACCATTACCTCCTCATCGAGGAGCATAAGAAGCAAGTCAAGATGCAGGAAACACTTGACAAACGCAAGCAAGCAGCCTCTGAGTCCAGCGCGCGACGAGATGCACTCTCCGCCATGGCTCCCGGCTCTAGCACGAACGGAAACCAAGAAACAAGCATCGCTCTCGGGTGGAGAACATGGATCCCAAGGAGCGACGTGATGTGACCCGAACTCTCCTCACATCGTTCATGGAGATGGATGCCGACGGCAACATCATCCCGAAGACACCACAAGCTGCGATCATGGCAGCCACTGCGTATCTCGCGGCCCACCAACCTCCGGAAGGGGACCCGAAAAGAGCCATGCATAAGTCCGCACTCACCGGACTCGGACTTGTCGGAGCTGCGCTCCATGAAGACGCTCCTACGGAGCCGAAGAAGAAAGCTCCGGCCAGGCGCGACCGGAGCCCCACACCTTCATCCGAAGAGGAAGAGGAACACGACCTTCCTTGAAGGAAGAAGAGCTCGCGTCGCCATAAACGCGACTACGATGCCAGAGACGCGCTTACACAACGCAAAATCGACAAAGCACGAGCCAAACGTGCATGCTCGTCTGAATCCGAGATGGACGAAGACGAAGGAGAACTCTTTGGAGCTCGATGCTTCAGCAGATCTGTTCGACGAACACATATGCCATGCAATTTCAAGCTTCCTTCGGATACTCCGAAATTCAACGGCATGCAAGATCCAAAAGCCTGGCTTAGTGACCATCTGTCATCCGTCAAGCTGCACGGCGGCAACAAAGAAACCGCCATGCAATGCCTTCAGCTGCAGCTGACAGGCGCGGCGCGGGTCTGGCTCAGCAGCCTGTCATCAGGGTCCATCCGAAGCTGGGAGGAGCTAGCTTACAGCTTCATCCGAAATTTCAAGGGCACCAGCAAGAGGCCCGACTCAATCGAAGAGTTGCGAGCATGCACTCGGAAAATGGGCGAATCTATTCGCTCGTACATACTACGCTGGTCTAACACCAAGAACTCCGCCGCACACATCTCCGAAGAGAGGGCCATCGACGCCTTCAGGGACGGCATCAAACGCCCAGACTTCAAGGAGGAACTCGGGCACGTCAAGCCCAAAACACTCGACCACCTCATGGACATCGCCAACAGGTGGGCCGACGGCGAAGATTGCATTCACCGAGCACAATCAGATGAAGAGGACGACTACGGACGAAGACGGGAACGCCGCAGCAAGAGGAGATCGCGCGTCTACGAGGACCGCGACGGACCCGACATGGTCGCGGCTGGCTACGCCGACCGTCGCAACGACAACAGCCGCAACAGCGGAGGATACCCCGGAGGAAACTTCCGCGATGGAGGACTCCCAGCGCGGTCATGGCAACGTCGCGACCGCGACAACGGACCCTCAGCATATGAAAAGCTTTCGGGACCATGCACCATCGACTTCTACATCGACAAGCAAGATGGCAAAAAGAAGGTGAGCCACATGCTCAAGGACTGCCGCGAGTTCCGGAAGCTCAGCGAAAGCATGGTGCAAATGAGGCAACAAGCCCCAATCCCTGCATTCGGAAACGCACCTGCACAAGGCGAAATAGCGCATGGAGCTCCTCCACCGCCGCCTAACGGAGGCCCGAACCAACCAGTCGCACCCGCACAGAACAACTCTGGGAACGGGTACCCCCCACCAAAAGGAGCACTAATGATGATCCAGAAGGGACGCCCCACGAATAGGGTGCAGAAGAAAATCACCCGACAAATCAACCTGGCCGTGGCAACCCCACCTGCCATCCCTGAGTACCTCAGCGGATCGGAGTCCTGCATCACATTCACTCGTGCGGATCACCCTTGCCAGATCCCTCGCCCAGGTCATGCTGCCCTGGTGCTGGAGGCGCAAATCGGAGGTTTCGAGATGAGTCGCGTCTTCATGGACGGCGGCAGCGGCATCAACCTAATGTTCGCAAGCACTCTAGCGGCAATGCGGATCCCGCAATGCAGCCTGGAACAGTCAGACACAACGTTCCACGGCATCGTTCCAGCGAAGGGCATATTCCCCCTGGGCAAAATAGGGCTCGACGTCATCTTCGGGAAGCCGGACAATTTCCGGCAGGAGCGACTCGAATTTGAAGTTGTGGACTGGCCGTCACAATACCACGCCATACTTGGGCGTGTAGCATTCGCAAGGTTCCTGGCTGTCCCACACTACTCATACCTGCTACTCAAGATGCCAGGGCCGAAGGGCGTCATCACAGTCCACGGGAGCTTCATTCGATCGGACCAGTGCGACAGGTATTTCAACAAAATCTCCCAGTCTTTCGGCATGCAAGACGAGCTTGTAAGGCTCCGTGAGGTGACGGACAATGGGGCACCCCCAGTCACAAGGAAAAACGCACCCGACATGTCTTTCGACTCCACTGTCAACACAAAGAAGGTGCAGGTCCATCCGACGGATGCCTCCAAGACGGCGCTGATCGCCAACGACCTCAGCCCCGCATAGGAAGGCGCGCTCGTCGAATTCCTCCGTGAGCGCTGGGAAATCTTCGCCTGGTGTCCTGCGGACATGCCAGGAGTTCCCAGGGAATTCGCTGAGCAGGCACTCAATGTCTTTCCAGATACCAAGCCAGTCAAGCAGTCCATCCGGAGACTGTCCGAGCCACGAGCCGAAGCCATCGGCAAGGAAATCAATAGACTACTCGCTGTAGACTTCATCAGGGAAATCAAGGAAAGCGAGTGGCTTGCAAATACAGTGATGGTCCCAAAGAAGGACACGGACATCCTGCGGATGTGCGTGGACTTCACGTCACTAAACAATCATTGCCCAAAGGACCACTTCCCTCTTCCTCGGATCGATCAGATCATCGATTCGACTGTAGGATGTGAGAAACTCTTCTTCCTCGATGCCTACTCAGGCTATAACCAGATTCGACTCAAGGTCAAAGATCAGGAGAAAACGGCGTTTATCACACCGTTCGGAGTATTCTGCTACAACACAATGCCTTTCGGGCTAAAGAACGCAGGTGCCACGTACCAGCAATGCATGCAGGCCTGCCTCAAGGACCAGATCGGTCGCAACGTCCAAGTCTACGTTGACGACATAGTCATAAAAACCAGGGAGGCAAGGACACTTATCGACGATCTTCGCGAGATGTTCGACAACCTTGATCGCTACAGGATCAAGCTCAACCCCGAAAAATGCGCCTTCGGCGTCCCATCGGGTCAACTGCTTGGGTACTTCATCTCTCAGCGAGGGATCGAGGCGAACCCGAATAAAATCAGAGCCATCATGGCGATGGAGAAGCCGAAAAACCTCAAAGGCGTCCAGCAGCTCACAGGACGACTAGCGGCGCTAAGCAGATTCATCAGCCGCATGGGCGAGAAGGCCCTGCCATTCTACCAGCTGCTACGCAAGGCAGACAAGTTTGAGTGGACGCCAGAAGCCAACGATGCATTCGAAAGCCTCAAGCGGCTCCTCTCCACCTCGCCCGTCTTGGTCACGCCAAAGGAGCGCGAGCCTCTGCTGCTGTACATAGCAGCCACACACCAAGTGGTCAGCACCGTGCTCGTAGTCGAACGACCCGAAGAAGGCAAGACCCACGGGGTCCAGCGCCCAATCTACTACCTCAGCGAGGTACTGACACCAACAAAGCAGAGGTACCCTCACTACCAGAAGCTCGCCTACGGCGTGTTCATGATGGCTCGACGGCTGAGCCATTACTTCCAGGAGCACCAAGTGATGGTCGTCAACGAAGCACCCCTGAACAACATCCTGAATAATCCAGAGGCCATAGGACGCGTGGCCCTGTGGGGCATCGAGCTGTCACCCTTGGACATCGTCTACGAGAAACGACTCGCAATCAAATCTCAGGTCCTTCCGGACTTCCTGGTACATTGGATGGAGCTGCAGCTGCCAGACACCCCAGATATGTCGCAGTCATGGACGATGCACTTCGACAGCTCCAAGCGAGAAGCTGGAGCAGGAGCGGGGGTCATACTGACCTCCCCGCAAGGCGACACGATGAAGTACGTCCTTCGGATGAAATTCCGAGCTTCTAATAATGAGGCCGAATACGAAGCCCTCATCCACGGCATGAGGATGGCAAAGATATGCGGCGCAACGCGCCTGGTCATCTACGGTGACTCCAACCTCGTTGTCCAGCAGACGATGAATGAGTGCGACGCACACGCCGAAAACATGATCGCGTACCGCGCGCTCTACAACGCACTCGAAGGAGAATTCGACGGCTGCGAGCTTTGGCACGTTGGAAGAGAAAGCAACGAGGAAGCCGACAGACTCGCCAACATCGGCTCCACCTGCGCAAAGGTGCCACCAGGTGTGTTCCTCGAACAGATCTGTGTGCCATCCATCAAGCGAAAATTCCCCAAGGGATCACCCGAAGAAGCAGAACATTCGGGGGCTACGCTGCCCGAAGGACATGAAGGACCCGAGAAACTGGACACAGAAGTCGCCATGGTAAACCTAATGCAGGTCATGGCAGTCGAAGAAACTTGGATGCAACCATACCTCCAGTTCTTGTTAAATGGAGAACTGCCTGACAGCCCGACAGATGCCCGGCGCATATATCGTCGGTCAAAAGCCTTCACCACCATCAATGGCGAGCTGTACAAGCGTAGTATTACGGGTGTACTACAAAGGTGCGTCACCATCGGTGATGGAAAAGCCATCCTCCAAGACATCCACGAGGGCATCTGCGGCCATCATGCAGGCAGCCGCTCCCTAGTCGCCAAAGCTCTACGGGCCGGATTCTACTGGCCAACAGCCATGAGCGACGCAAAGGACATCGTCCGAAGATGCAACGGATGCCAACGGCTCGCTGACAAACCGCACGCACCCGGGTCAGAGCTCAGACCCATACCTATAGCTTGGCCTTTTGCTCAATGGGGCCTCGACATGATCGGCAAACTGCCAAAGTCCTCGAAAGGGGGACACGTTTACCTCCTGGTCGCAGTCGACAAATTCAGCAAGTGGATCGAGGCCATGCCCGTCACCAACCAAAAGGGCAAAACTGCCGTCAAGTTCTTCGAGTCCATTGTCTACAGGTTCGGCGTACCGCATAGCATCATCACCGACAATGGATCGAACTTTATCTCCAAGGAATTCCAGGACTTCTGCGAAGGCCTTGGGATCAACATCACGTACGCCTCAGTGGCACACCCGCAAACGAACGGGCAAGTGGAAAAGGCCAACGGCCTAATCGACGCTGGCATCAAGAAGCGCCTCATGAGTCCACTCGAACGGAAAGCAGGAGCCTGGACGAAAGAGCTACCATTCGTCCTATGGATCTTACGGACCACGCCAAACAGCTCCACAGGCTACACACCGTTCTTCATGGTGCACGGAGCTGAAGCCGTTCTACCAGCCAAAGTACGCCACCAGGCCCCCCGGGTCGTCGCTTACAGCGAAGCCGAATCCACGGCTGCACTCGAAGATACCATCGACACACTCGACGAAGCAAGAGACATAGCAGGAGCTCGATCAGCGGTGTACCAGCAGAGTCTCCGCAACTACCACAGCCGCCGGCTTCGCCCCAGGTCCTTCGTCGAAGGAGACCTCGTCTTGCGACTCAAGCAAGAGCGATCGACAAAATTCGAGTCACCATGGGAAGTACCCTACGTCATCACCGAAGTCATCCCAGGTGGCGCCTATCGCCTCAAGCACGTGGAGTCTGGAGTCGCATACTCCAACCCATGGAACATCTCGCACTTGCGACGATTCTACCCCTAGCTACCTACCCCTTTTACTTGCAATAAGGCTTTCAGCCAAGGCTATTCAGCCGAACAATGTACTCCCTCCATTACGAAAAGGACACGTACTCAAACAAAGCACTGCGTGCTTACAGCAAACAAACCTTTACAACAGAGGGCACAACACGCCCAGTCGAAATATACAAATTTTACATCTATCTATTTTACAGGTACTACCTATTCTGAAGAATAACCTGAGCACGCTGCTCAAACAAATCTACGACCTGTTCGGCATACTGCCTTACAGCTGCGTAATGTGGACGCATGTCCCACTCATCACCGTCCGGCCGAGGAGGTGGCCCAGCTGCCACAGGATCCAAATCTACATCAGGCCGGTGCAGCCTCACAAGAGACAAACCAGCTTTCACTCCTGCGACGAGCTGTTGCCGCACCAACTCCTTGACATTGCTCATGTTCCGAAACTTCGACAGAAGACCCGCAAGGCTCGTCGGTACGACATCCAAAGGAAACATGACGTGCAACACCGAGGAAAGCGACGTCTGCACTTGGCGAAGCACTCGCGAAACCTGGTGAACACGATCCTGCACCGTCGCCAGAGCCATGGCACGGTCACGATCCATCCAGAAGAAGCCACCGGCCTCCATGTCCTGTTGAGTCAAGCAATTGATCCGAACAGCGACACGCTCCTTCTCTTCCCTCGGAGCAAGGTTAGCACCTACGACAATTGCACAAAATAAGAGGCAAGGCCAGCAGGCTCATCCGAAGAATTGAGTTACAGCCCGAAACAAAGAACAACTTACACTAAAGCTGCTCGGACAGCCGAAGCAGTTCCGCCATCAAGTACTCCTCTCTGGCGGCACCGCGATCCGCCTTGGACTTCCAAACATCAGCGTGACCTCGCAATCCAAGAAACTCCCTCTCAAGACTACGAACACGATCCCGAAGAAAAGCGAGTTGCGAGGAATCATCCAACGATGGCTGCGGCTGCGCCGTAGGCGAGGTGTCAACAGGGTCAGCACCCGAAGGAACCTAGAACAGCAGAAAAGCAAAGGGACACAAACATTCAGACAGTGGTAGAGCACAACTCAGGCGAATTCATTCAGCACATAAAAGGCCACTACGTGGCACAAGAATTGTGTTCATCAAAATATTTACAGCAAAAGCACACTACAAATTATCCTACGTCTACAACACCTAAGACGCGGCACCCTGAGTCGCCTCGGAGCCGGACTGCCTAGCTTTGGCCCCCCTGCTGCCGCAGTGCATACTCAGACAGCAAATCAATGAGCTTCGGCCCATATCGCTTGCAGCGAGCAGAGTAGGCAGCAAAAGCTACCTCGGATCCATCTGCGGTTGTCGGCATCCGGGAGGTGATCTGGGGCAAGTCAAGCTTCGCTCCAGCCGCCAAGGCCATCGCCAGCTCGACAGACGCGCTGATGCCCTTCTGCTTGCGCTTGTACGCCGCAGGCGCTTCGGCTGACAAAGCTTCTGCCAGGGCATCCACATCATCAAGGGCCGCGCCCTTAGGGACAAGCTCCCTGTAGAAGCGGCCAAGTACCTCCTTCGCCTTGGCAAGGGAGCTGACAATGGTGCTGCAGCGATCTTCGACCGCTGCAGTAGCATCATCTAGAGCACTGCGGTCAAACTCGATGCCTGCGGCATCTGAGACAAAAAAAGAGGGGGAAGACATGAAGAAAAGCAGCATAGAAGAAGACAAGAAACATGAATAAACAAGCACAAACACAACACTTACCCAAAACAGCCTTGGCGGCAGCCATGAGCTTGTCTGCCACCTCCCTCTCGCGCGCAGCCGCAACAGTGGCCAGCTGCTCCTCACGGTCCGCGGCCTCCTACTGCAGACGCTCCTTAGCTTCGGCTGCCTTGGTCAGCTCTAGCTCGAGGCGCTCCTTCGCACCAACGGCGGCCTCGGCCTTCTTCTCCGATTGACCAAGGCTCTTCTTGAGAGCGTCGACCTCACGGAGAGAATTATTATGCTCCTCTGCATTCGAAACAAGCAAATGTCAGAAAGCAGGACCAGAGTCAATGAAAGAGGCACCAACAACAAATAAGTACCTTGAAGCTGTCGGAGGTTAGCCGCTAGCACCAGGCGCTCCTGCACCAGCCGCTTGGCCTCCTCCATAAAAGGCTGCAGGCAAAGAAACACCAGTAAGAAAAAGGACTTGGGGGCTGCGTCCAACATTAAGGAATAAAGGCAACACTCGAACGCAAAGACACTCGGGGGCTCCCCCCGTGGTACGAAGAAGAGGTACTTACATGCTCTGATGGCGACTCTGAAGGCTCGCTGGCGAAATTCTGAGGCGTAACCACCTGCACCTCCTGCAACGGAGGATCCGGAGCGGCGCCCCCCGAAGTCGCCACCGTCTGAGGAGGAGGAGACGCAATTTTCGACTCCCCCATCATCTCCCGTGCACCATCACTGGAGGAATCGTGGGAGGAATGCCTGCATACGAAGCAATCAGCATAAGCGCAAAATCAAGAAGGAAAAAGGACAATAGCACAACAAGAAACTTACGAGCCTAGTGAGCTCAGGTCGAAGACAAGAGGAGTCCTTCGGGCTCTCTTCTCCTCTTTCTTCTCCTACTTTTTCTCTTCCTTTTTTTCTTCCTTCTTCCGCTTCGCTGGCGGGTGCGGTGCCACAACCCGCACAGGAATGGCAGGAATGGGAGAGGAAGAGCCTCCATGCCCGTCACTATGACGATCAAGGCATAGAGGGTTTCTGGGAGTCGGAGGAGTCGAGGCATCCGAAGACTCGCTGGAGCTCCGTGATCGTTTGCGCGTATGGTTCTCACTCGACTCGTCGGCATCTTCGGCTGGAGATCGCGCTGACGGCAGTTCGGACACGGACTCCACCACTTCATTATCCGGGGCATTCGGATACTTTTCGGGCAATGGTGGCACCATGCCCGGCACCTTGAAGCTCTGCAAAACCAGAAAGGACTTTGTTAGCAAACAAAAGAAATAAATATGCAGTCGACAAAAAAGCGCTACGCGCAAGAATCTACACCTGTGGAACGGCCAGCGTCGAGGAAAACGGAGGAGTCAGCGACTTACCCGGGATTTTCTCTCTGGCCTTGAACTTCAGCAGCGCGCGAAAGGTCCTGTCAAGCTCCCCCTCGGAGATTTTCTCAGCCGAAACCCTAGTCGGATCACGGCGCCTAGAATAAAGAAACATCGGGTGCGCCCTCGCTTGGAGAGGCTGCACCCGACGCTCAAGAAACTTCCGGATGATGTCCATGCCGTTCACTTCCTTCTCCAGAATCAGCTGGAGATCCTCCACCCGACGGTAAAGGGCCTCTATCTCCTCTGTCTCGCCATCCAAAATCTGGTTTTTTCAGGATCTTTTTGGCTCGATTATCTGGGAGGGGTCAAAAGGAACAAGACCACAATCTTGCCCAGGCACTACGGAGTCGCGGATGTAAAACCATCGCCTCCGCCAGTACTGGACAGATTCGGACATGGAAAAGGAAAAGAAAAGAAGATTGGGACTAAGGGAGATGATGCAACCCCCAATGGGATACACACCATCCGAACCAGACTGCCTCTTCACGGAATAAAGTTTCCGGAAGAGGCCAAAGTGCGGCTCAATGCCGAGCTAGCACTCGCAAAAAGTGATGAAGCAAGCAATGTGGAGAAGCGAATTGGGAGACAGATGATGAAGCTGGATGCCATAGAGAAAGAGCAGCCCACGGAGGAAGTTGTGGACTAGGAAGGAAAACCCACGCATAACGAAGGCAAGAAACATAACCCGATACCCAGCTGGGGGACGGGGGATTACCTCGTTGCCGGGGAGTCTGACGGCCTCCCTATCTTGTGGGATCAGACCCCGCTCGCGAAGCTTGCGGAGATCGCTCTCTCGTGTCTCTGATCGCCGCCAGCCGCCGTCGGTGACACGGGTAGCGGTGGCGCCCTTCTTTCCTCCGGCGGCGCTGGTCCCAACCGCAGATGACGATTTCTTTGGCTTCCCCATCATGCTACGGCGGCGCCGGTGATGAAAGCGAAGAAGGGAAGATGGAAATGTGGAAGGAAATCCCAGCGTGCAGCAAGAATCGCTAGAGCACAAGGAGATAGTGAAAACAAGAACTGATGCGGTGAAAAAAAACTGCAGCTTTCCCCAATGATTATAACGGCGAAGACGATGCACGGTAGCCGTCCATCCAGAAGACCTAACGCCAACGACAGATCTGACCATACACGTGTCAGCATCACAACGAACCGTCGTTACCACGCCGTCCACTACGCGCGGAAATCGAGGAGACGCCGTAATTATCTCCACGACGCGCGTGACCGGTCAATTCAAGGTCAGCAAGTGGGACCCACGTTCGTCCAGTCAAGTCATCTCTGGCGTAGCAGACGCTTGAGGTCACCGATGGTCAGCACTGATGTCATCAAAAGCTATACTAGCACCAACTACAATTCTTCGGCTCCACAGCTAAGAGTACTCATTTGAATCTTTGATTCGACTAAATACTCGGGGCTACTCCTATCAGGAGCGCTGGCCGCGCAACCGAAAGACGTATAAAGACAAAATATTTCTTCGAGTCCTACGTCGAGTCTGCGACTCCACTACGGACTCGGGGGCTACTCCCATAGGGAGGATGGATTTAAGCATCCGAAATTTTTTGTGTCCTACGGACTTAACAACTGAACAATGTTTGAACTAAAGTCTCCGCTCGAGTCTACGACTTGAACAGACACTCGGGGGCTACTCCCATAGGGAGCGCTGGTCGCGCACCCTATGAAATCTTTGACTGCGACCTTTCGGATCAGCATGCAAAAACTTTTTGGCAACTCTGCCCCAACAAAACGCTGAGTGAGCAATGATCTCCTGGCCACCCGAAACACCTCCGCGGTGACAAACATTCGGATGCTGTGTCTGCGACACAAAGATAAGACCTACATATATCATCTGATGGCCTGGCAACGCACACAACTGCGCTCTGCTAGTAAAAACCCGTGCTAACAGGTGCGATGAAAAATCCTGACGGACGCGTTGGGTACATCAATTAAAATCACTAGAATTCCACTCCTGTAAGTCCTCCGCGGCCTGAGTCGAATTACGCCAGCATATGTTCCAGTTTCGAGTTGAGGGACTCAAACCTGAGGAAGATCGTGTTGTTTCGTCCTAAGACAGTTAACTGACCCTGATCTGTCGGGTGAGTCAGACACACGCATCAACAATCCCTACACATATACTATTAACACATAGTTGCACCCGAAGGATTGAAGAGTCCTCAGCCGAATCTACAATTCGACTGATCACTCGGGGGCTACTGACATGGTTGTACCCTACGGGTGCGTGACCTCAGCATACTTAGTCCATCCCAAGGAAGGCCCATGGCGGATGTACACCGGTCCATGAAGACTTTCGGGTGGCCCAGGCCCATGACGCCTTCGGATCCTTGGAGAGCAAGACTAGAGTAGATAGGAAATTCAAAGGGGTAAAATCCTAAAACCTGTAACCGACTAGGACTATGCCCGGGACCTGCCTAATTCTATATAAAGGCCAGGAGGGCACGACCTAGATCTCTCGACTCATACTTTCGCATACGCACCACCACGCCAGATCGAATCTGCGCACCCCTGTAACCTTCGGTTCCGCCGTAATCAAGAGCAGACAAGCAGGAGTAGGGTTTTCCCTCCGGGGGCCTGAACCTGGGTAAATCTCGTGTCCCCTGGTTGCTTGTCCGTTAACCGTTCCACGATCTCCAGCATCCCCATCTTCTCCAAAACCCAAGTCCATAACAATGGGCATTGATGAGATCAAACCTCGTCACCTTGGTGGCCACAAGGGCGATGGTGCACGTATGCCATGTTATTTGCTAGTAAATATGTGTGTCTTTGGCCAGCGATGACGTCATTTTCAACTGATTTGCATCCCTGTCCAACGATGGCGCAAAGCCCTCCTGTGTGGACAAATGGGTCACGCTGCTAGGCACGGTCGCCCGGACAGGCCGGACCCCCTCCCCAAATTAACCGCAGCCCGATCCAAACGATAGAAACGAACCGTTTGGAGTGACCGGATGGGTCGGCCCGATGGAGATGCCCTAAGGGAAACTCTAACGTGCTATCCATAAACGGACAGTCCTTTTCACCGTTTCGATCCATTGCGGTGTAGGAGGATCAAAAAAACGGTTACGCATCCGGCTGAACATGTGTGTGCACCCAACGCTACTCCCTGGCGTATTAGGATAACATCGTCGGAGCTCGCCGTTGCGTCTCCACCGGCGCTTGCATGCATGGCGCTGCCGGAGTCCGTAGCCCCGCAACTCACCCCATCGTCTCCGCAGCCTTGCCGCTCGCCCCACGCCGCTCGCCCACCACCATCACCGCGGCCGGCGCAGGGAGGCAAGGCCGCGTGCAAAGCTCCGAGGAGGGAGGCGACACGCGTTGAGGGAGACGACTGCGGCCGGCGCAGGGAGGCGAGGCCGCTCGCGATGGCATTGAGATTGGATGTCGGGATGCCGCCCAGTTGGTCGAGGAATCACGCAGATGAGGGAGGAATCCTTGAGCACCCTCGCCAAGGCCGCCTCGCCTCCAGCTGCGAGCTTCTCCAGCTGGGCGGCCGCCCAATTCTCCTGGGCTGTTATCTCTCTGATGGTGAGGGAGCGGAGCGGAGGGAGAGAAGGAGGTGCGCCGGCCATTTAGGGAAAACGCCCAAAGGGGTGAGGGAGTGTCTTGGGAGGTGAGGGGAGTGGAGTAGGAGTTAAGGGGAAAACATCTCGTCTCCACGCTTTCCAATGCATGCAACTGTGGGGCACGGGGAGCTCGCCAGAGCCTCGAGCGTTTCCAGTGGACCAAATTTTATTCTGCTTTAGAACTCGTGCTATGCGAGAAACCGACACGATCCAGTCTATCAAATGGGCTTATTTCTATGCTAGGTGCGAGAAACAAAAATTCGGTCTAGCAAACACGCCTAGGAAGTGCTATGTATGCATGGCGACTATGTGAGCATATCTTCCTAAAAAAAGTACTATGTCAGTATATCGCTAATGGAACGTGCAAGCATATGGTAACACGTCAAGTAGTAGCTTAGATCATTTCACTTATTCTCGTAGTATATATAGTAATACATGAGCTGACGTGCACACACATATCATGCATCATGCATGACACGCACACGCACACGCACACGCGCGCGCGCGCGCGCGCGCACATATATATATATATATATATATATATATATATATATATATATATATATATATATATATATATATATATATATATATATATATATATATATATAATCTAAAATATAAGACTTTCTAGTACGTTGTTTTAGTTTATTAAAAGAGATTATATTATGAAATGGAGGGAGTAGCTGGTGGTCGGAGGGCAGCCCTCATGACCGTGACGTTCTAGTCTCGTACGCACGCACTCAGCCGTAGTACTGGCCGGCGCACGAGTCGTACTTGCTCTCGCACGGGCCACGTGGTGGTGGTGGCGGCGGCGGCGACGCCGGTCACGGTGCCACTATGGCCAAGGTGTCCACGGTGGCTGCCCGCTGTTGGAATATAAGCAATAATTTATATGATTTAATTCAAATAATAAACTGATAAATTATGATCATACAAACGGTACTAAAACTAATTATGCAGATCAACAAGGTAGATGAACAGATTACATCTATAGAAGATAAACCTATCACATCTACACCAAACGCTAGAACAAAGAACTCTAACATAATCCGGAAAAGATAATTAAGAATCACGTAAAGTGTAGGCTGAATAGCGGTCGCAGCAGCGTCGCCCATGTTGAGGTTGCCGAAGAGGTTGCTGACGTCCGGGAAGAAGTCGTCGTTCGGGAACTCGTCGTCGGACGACGTCGTGGTTGCAAGTAGTTGAGCGCTCCCCAAAAACCTTATCGCCCCTCACCCGTACAGGTTCACGAGAGGCGGGGTTCCGGAGGCCTACTGCCCCGATCTACGGTGCACGCCGCAAGCCGGGATGGAGAAGACGAAAGCGGCGGCGCAAGGTTCTGGAGGGTAGACGCGTGAGTGGATTAATTCGGTGCCGATTAGGTTTTGCCCGGACGCTTATATAGGGAGGATCGTGGGCTCAGCCCATGTTCGAGTCGGTAACAGCCACGTCCATAAAAACTGGAAACGGCTGTAATTAACGCGTCCGTTAATGACTCATAATCAGTTTTCCCAACAAGTAAAATAAAGCTCGGCTCGGCGAGATTCCCGCAACCCGCAGCGCGCGCGCGTCATGACGAGGCGGGCGGTGTCGGAGGAGGAGTGCGCGAGGGCTACTCTCCTTGTCACACCTTAGTGAGTGATGCAACACTCTACTATATAAGGTGGTCCAACTGCCCTTCAACTAGCAATGTGGGACTAAACTTTAGCACCACTAGCACAGCCATAAACTGCCATACACAAGTGGGCCAAAGAGAATTTCAGAATTTGGCTAACGGGCCAACAGCCCAAAACTCATCAAATTCCAACAATCCCCCACAAAGTCTCATTGGCATATCACATCATTTTCCTTACAGAACATTGTTTTATATATCGGTGTGTAGTGGAGACTGTTAAGTTGAACTTCCACGTTAAACTTCATGCTCCACTAGCTAACAACTTGAATAGTGGACTATGTCTTGAACTACAAGTTTTCTGCGCGCTAGTTTCACACAAAATCTAGACCGATACAGGGCTACCGTCGGCTTCCCCGCGGTTTGGAGCTTATGCGCCATACTCCAGGGCCTTTCATGAGTTTATTAGAGTGCACCCAACTCTCATGGACTGCGACGTTTGACAGTCAGACTCATATAGGTGTGTTCCTCAAGAGATGTTCTACAGGACAACATCTCCGCTTATAAAAAGCCACTTGGAACACATTAAGATAAATATCAACCTGCCATGCAGATTAAGAGAGTATTGCATCTTTATGGAGATGTAAATATAATATGGGGATACACTCCTCTCAGCTGACCAACATCTTGTCTCCCAGCTCTAATTCATGGGATCTCCGATCACATAGAGTGGGTTGCCACTGGGATCAACTCATAATGTGGGTCTCAAACCCATCTCCCTCGATGCATTATCTATCACATCACGTGATAAACTCTTTGTGAAGGGATCTGCCAGATTTTTAGATGTTTGGATATAATCCAACGCAATAACTCCGGAGTTTCTCAGTTTCCTGACAGATTTCAATCTCCTCTTCACATGCCTTGATGACTTCATATTATCCTTAGAACTGTTTACTTTGACGATCACAGTTTGATCATCACGGTTCATCGGGATGGCGGGTATTGGTTTTTCAACCACAGGTAAGTCCATCAAGAGCTCACGAAGCCACTCTGCTTCAATAGTGGCTGTGTCTAATGCTGTGAGTTCTTCTTCCATTGTTGACCTCGTTAAGATGGTCTGCTTGCAAGACTTTCAGGAAACAGTGCCACCACCAAGTGTAAACAAATAACCACTTGTGGCCTTAATCTCATCAGTATCAGGTATCCAGTTTGAATCACTATAACCTTCAAGTACCCGTGGATACCCAGTATAGTGAATACCATAACTCGCAGTGCCTTTCAAATAGCCTGCAAAACTCTTTCAAGAGCATGCCAATGATGATCTCCAGGATTTGACACAAATCGACTCAGTTTTCTTACAGCAAAGGAGATGTCAGGTCTTGTAGCGCTGGCTAAATACATGAGCGAGCCAATAATTTGAGAATATCTCAATTGATCTTTAGGAGTCCTTCGATTCTTTCGAAGTAGCACACTCGGATCATAAGGCGTTAAAGAAGAATTGCAGTCGCTATACCCGAAGCGACTCAATATATTTTCCACATAGTGAGACTGAAGCAGTGTAATCCCACCATTGTCATCCTTTAGTAGCTTGATGTTTAAAATTACATCAGCCACTCCCAAGTCCTTCATCTCAAAGCAGCGAGATAGGAACTCTTTGACCTCCTCGATAATAGCTAGGTTGGTCCCGAATATCAATATGTCATCAACGTAGAGACACATAATAACTCCCTCGCCCCCACCATGGCGATAGTACACACATTTGTCAGCTTCGTTTACAACAAAGCCTTCAGCAGTTAAAGTTCTTTCAAACTTCTCGTGCCACTGTTTAGGAGCTTGCTTAAGACCATATAAATACTTCACTAACTTACACACCTTTTCTTCATGACCATCTACTACAAATCCATCAGGCTGCTCCATATAAATTTCCTCATCTAGCTCTCCATTTAGAAAAGATGTCTTAACGTCCATTTGATGAACGAGAAGACCATGTGAGGCAGCCAAGGAAAGTATTACTCGAATAGTGGTCAATCTGGCTACAGGTGAGTAGGTATCGAAGAAGTCTTCACCTTCCTTTTGGGTATAACCCTTAGCCACAAGACGTGCCTTGTACTTTTCAATAGTACCATCAGGTCTAATCTTTTTCTTGAACAACCATTTACATCCTATAGGTTTACACCCATAAGGACAATCAGTGATTTCCCAAGTACCATTAGCTAAGATGGAGTCCATCTCGCTTCGGACAGCTTCCTTCCAGTAGTCAGCATCTTGAGATGCATAGGCTTCTGAAATAGAAGTGGGAGTATCATCCACAAGGTACACAATGAAATCATCACCAAATGACTTTGCAATCCTTTGTCTCTTGCTCCTTTTGGGAGCTTCATTGTCATCCTCCACAGGATCATCAGAGTGTTCTATCGGCATAGCTGGTTTAGGAATTATAGAAAATTCCTGACTAGATGAACTAGTCATCTCCTGATTTGATGAGCTAGACATGCCTTCATAGGAAAGATGTCCTCAAAGAAAGTCGCATCATTCGACTCCATAATTGTACCAACATGCATGTCGGATACCTCAGATTTTACTATCAAAAATCTATAGCCAATGCTATGAAAAGCATATCCCAGAAAAACACAATCAACGGATTTTGGTCCAAGCTTTCACTTCTTGGGAATTGGAATATTGACTTTCGCCAAACAACCCCTAGTTCGTAAGTAAGAGAGTTTAAGCCTTTTCTTTTCCCATTCCTCAAATGGAGTCATGGTTTTATCCTTTACAGGAACACGGTTTAGGACATGACACGCAGTCATTAGCGCCTCCCCCCACCATTCCTTGGAAAGACCCGACGTATATAACATGGCGTTAACCAAATCAGTTTGAGTGCGATTCTTTCTTTCGGCCACCCCATTTTACCGAGGTGAGTAGGGAGGCGTCCTCTCATGTATAATACCGTGTTCCATATAGAATAAATCAAATTCATTTGAAAAGTACTCTCCACCACGATCCGACCTTAGCCGCTTGATTTTAAGATCAAGTTGGTTTTCTGCCTTAGCTTTATAGATTTTGAAGTAGTTCAAAGCTTCATCTTTAGATTTCAGAAGATAAACATAGCAGTATCTAGTGGAGTCAGCAATCAATGTCATAAATTATATTTTTCCACCTTTTGTCAACACACCATTCATCTCACAAAGATCTGAATGTATAAGTTCTAGCGGTGCTAAGTTTCTCGATTCCGCAGTCGTATGAGACTTGCGGGGTTGCTTTGCTTGCACACAAACTTGGCACTTAGAACCTTTGACAGTGGTAAATTTTGGAATTAAACTCATATTGGCTAGCCGCGTCATGCAACCAAAGTTAATATGACAGAGTCGTGAATGCCAACCATTGGACTCATTATCATTGCAAACATGATTAATAACTTTAGTACATGAGTCTAACAAAGACAAGCGAAACAGACCTCCGCACTCATAACCCTTTCCAACAAATTGTACATACTTAGAAATTACAACTTTATTGGACTCAAAAACCAACTTAAAGCCATCTCGACATAAAAGCGATCCGCTGACGAGATTCTTATTGATGGAGGGAACGTGCTACACATTCTTCAGCTGTACGGTCTTCCCCGAAGTAAACTTCAGATTTACCATACCAACACCATGAACAGAAGCACGTGAGCCATTTCCCATCAGCACGGAAGAAGTCCCTGAGACCTGATAAGAGGTAAACATGGAAATATCAGAACATACATGTGTATTAGCACCTGTGTATATCCAACAATCAGGAGAATGACATACTGAAAGGATAGTAGGTAAAATACTGTACCCAGCATCCTTCATCTCAGTATCGCTAATAACAACATTAGCGGCATTGCCGCTGTTCCCATGTTGACGCTTGTCAAAGCGATTAGGGCAGCTAGGAACCCAATGACCAGGATCACCACAAACGTGGCAAGAGCCTTTCCTCTTATCATTTTTCTTCTTGAAGTTGGTTGAGTGCGTGGCCTTGTTCTTGCCATCGAACTTTCCCTTTCCTTCAGTTTTGTTCTTATTCTTAAACTTGTGGGATTGGAAGTTTTTCCTCTGCACTAAATTTGCAGTAGAACCTCCCTCAAGTCCTCGAGCAGTTTTGTCCTTTGCTCTCGCCTTCTCTTCCACATGAAGAGACCCAATGAGATCCGTAACGAAAAACTCTTGTCTCTTATGTTTCAGAGAAGTAGCAAAGTTCCTCCACGAAGGAGGAAGCTTGGCAATAATGCCACCAGCCACAAATTTGTCCGGTAAGGAACACTTGAACTTCTCAAGTTGTTTGGCAAGTGATTGTATCTCATGAGCTTGCTCAACGACGGAGCGCTCATCAACCATCTTGTAGTCATAGAATTGCTCCATGACATACAACTCAGTGCCAGCGTCCGAGACCCCAAACTTGGCCTCGAGCGCTTCCCACACGTCCTTGCCATTATCAAATGACATATAAGGGTCAACAATGTTGTCCCCAAGAACACTGAACAAAGCCGCCATAAACATGGTATCGACTTTCTTAAAGTTCGCTTCCTGCTCAGCAGAAAGATCTCCTTGAGGTTTGCCAAGAGTGGCGCTATAGCAGTTTAGGTTTTCAAACGAAAGAACTGCTCTCTTGCACCATTTCTTATAGTGCATGCCATCAAAAGAAGGCGGCCTAGTAGCCGCGGCTACACCAGTGGAATTCAGTTGCCTATATTCAGGTTTTTGGATTGTTGGAAATATAATCAATAATCCGAATAATAAACTGATAAATCATGATCATACAAACGGTACTAAAACCAATTATGCAGATCAACAAGGTAGATGAACATATTACATCTATAGGAGATAAACCTATCACATCTACACCAAACGCTAGAACAAAGAACTCTAGCATAATCCAAAAAAGACAATTGAGAAACACATACAGTGTAGGCTGAATAGCAGCTGCAGCGGTCGCAGCAGCGTCGCCCATGTTGAGGTTGGCAAAGAGGTTGCTGACGTCCGGGAAGAAGTCGTCGTTCGGAAACTCGTCTTCGGACGACGTAGTGGTTGCCAGTAGTCGCGCTTGAGCACTCCCCAAAAACCTGATCGCCCCTCACCCGTATAGGTTCACGAGAGGCGGGGTTCCGGAGGCCTACTGTCCCGATCTGCGGTGCACGCCGCAAGCCGGGATGGAGAAGACGAAAGCGGCGGCGCAAGGTTCTGGAGGGTAGATGCATGAGTGGATTGATTCGGTGCCGATTTGGTTTTGCCCGGACGCTTATATAGTGCAGGTTACGAGGATCGTGGGCTCAGCCCACGTCCGAGTCGGTAACAGCCACGTCCATAAAAACTGGAAACGGCTGTAATTAACGCGTCCGTTAATGACTCATAATCAGTTATCCAACAAGCAAAATAAAGCTCGGATCGGCGAGATTCCCGCAACCCGCGGCGCGCGCGCGTCGTGACGAGGCGAGGCGGGCGACGTCGAAGGAGGAGGAGTGCGCGAGGGCTATTCTCCTTGTCACACCTTAATGAGTGGTGCAACACTCTACTATATAAGGTGGTCCAACTCTCCTTCAACTAGCAATGTGGGACTAAACTTTAGCACCACTAGCACAACCATAAGCTGCTATACACAAGTGGGCCAAAGAGAATTTCAGAATTTGTCTAATGGGCCAACAGCCCAAAACTCATCAAATTCCAATAGCCGCTGTGGCCAAGCTGGTGGCCACTGGCATCGTGGGAGTAGCTGCGGCCGTAGCTGAGGTGACCACGGCTAGGGTGTCAAGTGGGATTCCACCAAAATCTCATTTCTAGTTTATTGTTCCGGTGGTTATCGCTGTGGCCACCCCTGTGGGCATGCTTCGCCTCGTCGATATCCTCGTACTCCTCCTTCCTGACGACATAGCGCTCGCCGCCCTTGCCATGGCAGTGGCCATCGTATGGCCTGGACACCTCCTCCGCATAGTAGTCCGCCTCCGTGTAGTAGCGCGCCATCGTCGGGTTGGATCGCAGATTTGCACTGAACTGCTTTGTTATGTGCGAGGTGTGAGAGGATATCTAGTGGCTCGTCTATATGCCTGTCTAAAGAGATTTGGATGACTGTGGATGGAAAAAACCTTCCTAGTGGCTCGTCTAAACGGAGGTCTAAATTTAGACGTCCTCCCAAACCTGCTACCCAACGTCCATATATGGACGACGGTGCCACGGCCGTCCAAAGCAACTTCTTGCCCGGGAGCTCACTCCCGCGTCCATCCGGAGCAGTTGGAGACATAGGACGTGGGAGGCACTCGCGCGAGGTCACCATCCCTCTGCTCACCGGCTCCATGTAGTCTCCTTTTCCATGTAGATTTGGCGAGAGGGAGAGAGAAATTAGACGGGAACGAGAGGGTTCTAGACCATGATGCCTAGGCACAAGCTAGATTCGTCCGCCGGCAGCCAATTTTTGCCGGATCCGGATGCAAATTAGTGTAACCGGGCGCGGTCTCTTCTGGTCCTGTTGGGGACAGGCTTGGGCCTGGAGAGGGGCAATGGGGTCGCGCGGGGCATCGGGCGTAGCGGCGGACAGGGAGAAGAATGGGAAGGGGCATGTCGGCGGTTGGGGTGGAGCAGCGGCAGGGGCATGGTGGAAGGCTGCAGCTAGAAAAGAGGAGGCGTGTCTAGTACTGAACTTGTTGCTGCTTGTGCATCAATACAGAACATAGAGATAGGGTGATGTACTACTGAATGTTGCTGAACATTGCTTTTATTGTTGCATAATATACAAATATTTGCTTGTATTGATAATCATGGTGTTATCTTGTTTGCTACTGAATATTGCTTCTAACTTTTGACGGTAGTTATAAAAAAAATACTACTCCCTCCGATCCCAAATAAGTGTCGTGGTTTTGAACAAGAGCTAGTTCAAAACCGCGACACTTATTTAGGATCGGAGGGAGTAAAATATTGAAGAGAGGATGTAGACGTCCTATATATACACGTTCCACTGAAAAACTAAGATCGTATATTTAAATATATAGATGTATAAATTTAGACGTTCCATTAAAGATGCTCTGAGTGCTTGCGATATGTGGTGATGCAACTAGAATTGGCCATGCTTTTATGGTGTGCAAAGCGCATGTATCGATGGGCTTCTCGGCTGAGCTTCGCTGCTGCACGCATGCGCGTGACTAGCTAGCGCCCTTATTTCTTAGGATGGTTAGAGCATCTTTAACAGATACCGTAAAAGGGTGGAACTAGAAAAATAACCGTCACTATTCGGTCTTATGTGCTAAAAGTGGCCAAAACAAACACCCTAAAACCGCTTGAACTAAAAATAATTTGCCCCCCCCCCCCCCCCGTGAAACCCTAAATCCCTAGGTTTCGAGCACGACCCGTAGTCGACCTGGGAACCACGGGATGCTTGGCGGGAGGGAAGTTTCAGCGTGTTCCCCTTCCTTCCGCGTCCCCCGTCATCGGCGCCGCCGTTGACTCAGGCCCTGGCAGACAAATTCCACCCGCCAACAAGTGCTTTGCCACTCGACGGTCACGTTCCCAACCCTCGCTATGACAGAAATTGATCCGAGACGGAGATCTAAATCGAGTCGGAAAGATAGTTGCATTTCATTGATTCAACCACGAATTCTTCCTAAACATTTCACATCCTACACTAATTGATTCAATCACTAGTCAACAATTTCACTCCCGTTGTCGCTCCTCCGCGATGTCCTCTTCCTACTCCTCCGAGCCGCCGGCTTCCTCGTCGTCGTCGCAAGGAACCTCCATGATTTACGTATTGTTCGCGAGACGGAGCACCTCTTTGCGACGAGCGGCGGCGATGACAGTGTACTTGGTCTGTCCAGGTACGGACCAGAACCTCTCCCGCCCTTCTCGGTTGCGGATATCCTGGTGCACCACACGCCTGTAAACGATGCGTTTGCCAATCTTGGCCTTCCACTCCTTCTTGAACAGCGCCGACCAGTACGGAGTTTGAGGAGCTTCGGCAAGGTTATACCAGTGTCATGAAGTACATCCGGGAGTTTAGCCAACTGTCTCGTTATGCCGAGGATGAAGTGAGCACTGAATAGAAGAGGAAGATGTGTTTTCTGCGAGGGTTAAACCCATTCGTGAAGATAAAGTTAAGGTTGGCCAATAAACAAACTTTTTAGCAGTTACTGGATGCAGCCATCACTTTTGAAGATGACTATAAGAATTTCCAAGAGGACCAAAGGAAGAGAGCCAAGAAAAATACAAAGAGGATTCAAGAAAGTAAACCTAAACACAATCTGGAGTTCAAACCCGGGAAAAAAGCTTACAACAACAACAAGGGCAATGGTGGAAATCAGTCCAATCCCCGGAGAAATGTTATTTTCAATAATTGTGGTGTTTCAGGGCATTTCTAGAGAGAATGCAAAAAGCCAGTAGTTATTTGTTATGGATGTGGGCAAAAAGGTCATATCAAGCATGATTGTCCGAATAAACCACCAGGTGGTTGGCCTACAAAGGGTGGAGGAGAAGCAAGTGGAGGAAATGGACAACCCAATCGAGGAGGAAATTTTGGTCAAGAACAACAATGGCAAGAGGAACAGACCCACCGGAAAGCTGAATTGTGCAACCTTGGAGGAGGTGGATAACTCCGAGCATGCTGTCGTGGGAATGCTCACGGAAGATGCTGCAATCGGCAGCGAGTAGTAGAACGAGGGGCAAGGGCGGCCAGCCATCTGCGGTGCGAGATGAGGGCAAAGAAACAGGGTTTTACCTAGGTTCGGCCCCCCGGAGGGTAAAGACCTACTCCTGCTAGATTGTATTATGAAGGTGGTACAATGGGCGAGCTCGGTGGCTAGGCGGCGAGTCGCTTGGGTGTATGATGGAACGTATCTCTACACGCCCTGCAGGGAGGTTTATATAGGCTCACCTCCCCTAGGGTTTACATATCTCAACCGAATCAGTTAAAGCTTCGGTACTCGTTTAACCTAATCCGACTGGGCCTATCTACTCGCCTGGGCCTTCAGCTTCCAGTCGCTTGGATCCTTGTTGGGCTTCAGTCCAGTCGCCGTCTTGCAGGCCCACTTGCCAGTTCTTGGGCCAGTCGGAAACGTCATGCTGGGTATACCCCAGTAGGCACATCCCCATCAGTAGTCCCCGAGGCCGTCGTCGATTAGGCGTAGGTGGCTGCGGGCAGTCGGAGTATACGGCTTCAGAGTAGACATCCAGTCGAATCGATGGCGGGCTCCTGTATAAAGGAGAAAACCAGTTATCTAGATCGCAGCTTTGGCGAGTCGAGTCGGCGAAACACTGTCATAGTGATTGGGTCGGCGAGCCGAGTGGCTGAAGTTGGACCGTTAAACGTGGTCAAACTAGCCGTTGAGGTAATCCAACGGTAACTTTTGGCGTAATCATCGCGTGGTAACGGTTCCCTGATTTGGCGGGTAACATCTGCTATATAAGGGGAATGGCAGGCGATCGGGGAACCACCTTCTCACCATTTCCTCCGATTGCGCGCATTTTCGCCTCTCTTCGCATCGCGACCCAGCCGACCAGAAATCCCCCGAGCCCCAACAAATCTCTCCGCCATGGACCTCTCCACCGAGCCTTGGGGTAGATCTAAGTGCACAAGGGCCCAACTGGCTTCCTTCGAGGAGGCCGGGATCTTGCGAGCCGGCTGCTGGCGCATCCCTGCGGCCAGAGAGACGACCCCGAATCCGCGAGAGAGGGAATTCATCTGCTTCACCAGCCATCTTGAACGGGGGCTAGGGTTCCCCACGTCCCTGTTCTTCCGGCGCTTCTGCGCCTACTACGGGATCCAGCCATCGGATCTGGGTCCCCACAGCATCGAGCAGCTCGCCATCTTTGTGGTGTTCTGCGAGTGCTACTTGGGCTGCCGGCCCTACTTCCCTCTATGGCAAGATCTGTTTCACGGACGGATCAGCCGCGAGGAGGCAGGCGGCCCAATGCTTGCTGCGGGCAGCCTAACCTTCCAGCTGAAGTCGAAGGCTTCATTTTTCGACTTGATGCTGCCCGCCAAGGCGGCAAGCGACTGGAAGAAGTCGTGGTTCTATGTTGCCGAGGCGACCCCGGAGGGCGAGACGTCGATTCCGCGGTACTCCGCCAACCGGTTCGAGCCGCGCCGTCTGGCAAGCTCCCCAACGACCAGCGGATGGTCGTTGACGAGATGCTCCAGACCATCCGCGGTCTGAAGAAGAAGGGCCTCTAGACGATCAACCTATACAACTGCTGGCTCGGGCGGCGGCTCGTCCCTCTGGCTCGACGCGACCATTATATGTACCAGTACACGGGCCGGGAAGAATCGACGAAGGCCTGCCTCGCCGAGTGGAAGCTGGAGGACTACATCCCAGCACTGAAGAAGATCACCCAGGCAGTGTACCTGGACGCACAAGCCGGAGTCGCACCTTACACCGCAAAGCGTCCAGCCCCAACGGTAATCACCTCGCCTCATTTGCAGTCGCAGTTTTTTGCAGTCGCGGTGACTCTAATTTCATCTTGCATTCTTTGCAGCTGTTCCAAGTGGTGGAAGGATGTCTCCCGCCTTCGGACAACGAGAATTCGAGCTCGTCCGTCCAGGACATGGGCGAGTCGCCTCTCGCCAAAGGCGATTCCGGGAGCGACGAAATCGATGACGACGACGAGTCCGAGGAGGAGGTCGCCCCGCTGGTTCGCAAGACCCGCGGGCAGCGACAGCATGAGCTTGAGGCGAGTAAAAGCCTCGATCATCACGATGACGACGAAGAACTTCCGGAGACCACCTCGCGCCGACAAGCTACTCCGTCGAAGAAGAAGAAGAAGGAGAAGGATACGAAGGCTCCTCCGAAGAGGAAGCTGAAGCCGACGAGGCCGGCCTCGCCGCCGCACTCGGCGAGCAGTTCCGACGCCCCCAGCCCGGCCAAGGACGAGGCGCCACCGACGACAGCCGTGCTGGACACGGCCACCGTCGAGGTGCCGCTGGCTTCAATGCCTCCGCCATTCGCCCCAGTCTCTGGGCTGGGGGTGCTCCGGCTGCAGCGGCTTCGCCTCGCAGGGAAGCCCCTGCCGAAGATATCCCAGAGGCTCCGGCTGCGGCCTCAACGATGAAGAAGTCGTCCGTGTCTTGGGCACGGGACGTCCTGGAGATGGGGCTCAGTCGTCAACTGGGCCCTGAACTGGAGAAACCGGCCGGCCTCCGCACGGGGCTACGCTTTATTCCAGTCACCAAGTGAGTACCCTCACCCTCCTTTGTCTTCCATAACCACTTGAATTATCTTTGCTTACACGATTGATGTACAGGACCGGAGTGAAGAGAATGGGCCACCCGACCGTGGCTAAGGTGCCACCCGTCACCAGTGAGGAAGATCCTTCCCGTAAGAGGAAGGCGGACGAGGTCGTCAACCCTACAGATGACAACAAGAAGGCCAAGGGCGATGACGTCATCACGATCTCTGACGATACGACGGTCGCGCCGACTGAGCCCGCAACAGAGGCGGCCGCGTCCACGAAGGAGGGCGCTCCCTCGCCTGGAATGGCCGAGCCGGCCTCCTTCGGGGCGGGTGCCTCCATCGTGACATTCCCACGCTTTATGGCCAAAGCGGCCACGGCGAGTGGAACTTCGCAATCGAGCCATGCACATGGGGTCGCCGATGCAGAAATCGACCAGCGTCGTGGGTATACGCCAGCTCTCCTCGCGTCCGTGGATGCGATACAACTCCATGGCATGCTTGGCGCAGCCATCCAGGTATGTCCAGTCCCCGAGGATCAGGTCGGTGTTTTGCAGCGGTCTGATCCTTTAAGCACCTTGTTATTATTTTTCGCGTCCAGTCCCCGAGTGCGCACTCACTGAATTTCAGCGGGTGGGCACTTAGAATTTCTTGAGTGCCAGTCCCCGAGTGCACACTCGCTGAATTTCAGCGGGTGGGCACTTAGAATTTCTTGAGTGCCAGTCCCCGAGTGCACACTCGCTGAATTTCAGCGGGTGGGCACTTAGGATTTTTTGATTTCCAGTCCCCGAGTGCACACTCGCTGAATTTCAGCGGGTGGGCACTTAGGATTTTTCGCATCGTCTAACTGTTTGAATGATGTGCAGGGTCTGCAATGTGAATCAGCTGACCGATTGGCAGCGAAGCACCGCGCGGAGAAGGAACTGGCCACCGTCCAGGAAGCGAATAAAGGGCTTCAGGCGGTTGCCGCGAAGGCGGAGGAAGCTCGCCAGGGACTTGTCCCCGCGGGTGAATTGGCAGCGGCGCACTCGGCTCTGAGCTCGGCTGAAAAGCGGATCGCCGATCTCGAGCGCGAGCTGCGAGAGGCGAAGGAGGAAGCGAGCTCGGCTGATGGGCGAGCCAAGGCCGCCATTGCGGCCGCCGAAGAGGATCGTAAAGTGTCGGACGCCCTTGTTGCTGGGCTTCAGGACGATCATACTGCGCTTCAACGCTTCGTCACGGATCTCGCCCGCCCGCTGATTGGTAAGTGTGCTTGCCTCTGCCAGTAGCTTGTGCTGTTTGTGATGTCCAACGTACTCACTGTTGTCCTCTACTCGCAGGTCGCATCATTGATAGCGCGGAAGAGGCGAGCTTTCTCGACGCGCGGCAGTGTGTGGGCATGCTCGTTGACTCGGCGACATTGTCGGCGACGTGCATCCGAGCATACCTCCAGGAGATATCACCCACAGAGGTGATTCCCAGCGACCTCGTCAAGGTGTGGAAGTACTTGGAGAAGGCGCCCTCGATAGTTGAATTCATGACGCGGTCGGCGTTTCGACGCGGAGCATCAACGGCGCTGAGCCTTGGACTTGCTCACTTCCCAGAGGACTTCGACCTCGACGACGTGACGAGCGGCTACACTTTGTCGACTGGCGCGGTGGAGCTTTCCGAGGTGCTCAAGTTGACGGACCGCGTCGCGGTGTACTCGGAGCGTGTCTGGGCAATGGGCGACCTCCTTCCCTACCAGGAGACGGTTGTCGCGCTCCACGACCCTGAGCCGCCGCACCGGGATTTCAAGGTCGAGCAGCCATTCCGTGCGGCGATGGCGGGTGAGCTGACGACGTACCCGTCAAACCCATACACGCCGTTCATTCGCGGTCGTCGGGGTGCTGGCGAGTCGTCGTCGAAGCCTGCGGAATAGGGTAGTTTGCCCTGAGGCGTTAGTAGCAGGTCTGCCGTATGGGCATATTTTGTAATGTGAAACAATGCGACATGCTTTTGAATGAGACATCGTGTCTGTGTTGGAATTTGTCATGTGTTTTGTGATTGTGGTTTGAACGAGTCCCCGAGCGCGTCCGCCCTTTTTATGGGGTTTACCTCGTGTATGATATGTTTGTTGTTTTTGAATGTTTTGTTATTATTGTCTACTCGCCCGGACTCAAAGATCCAGTCGCAGGGCGACTCCCTTGAACGCTCTATACTTCACCGTTTTCCCTTGTGCGAACGGGGTCGGGTGGCCGAGTCCCCGAGCGTGGTACTTGGTTGTTCTAGGTGCGACTCGAGGGTGGTTGAGGACTTGGCGCGTTGGTTTGGGCGCATCACTCCTGCCTGGACCGTTGGGCCAGTCGCGTGGCGAGTCCTGGGCATGCTCTCTTACTTGGCGTTTTCCCGAGCCGCTCGCGAGGAACTGGTAGTCAGTCCCCGAGCGTGGTACTTATCCGTTCGAGTCGCTATGCCGAGGATGCGGAGGACCATGGTCGCTGTACGAAGCGAAGGCAGTTGTCTTGGCTCGTAAAGTCAGTCGGGCGAGGCGACTCCAATGGGGCTCCGGGTAGGCGTTTTTCATGGACGATGCAAGACCTGAGGTTACTCAGTGCTCTTGCATCGCAATACTTAGCCGTGCCGATCGCTGTACCAAAGGTTGACTTCTGCGGTTAGCTGGACGCTGTTATTACGAGTGCGAGTGGCACAAGACATGGAGAGTAAGCGCAATTTGCGGTAACCGATTCTTTTTATTTCACAGCGACTGGAGAGTACATATATGAGTTTCTAGGGGTAGAACTTCCGTAGGAGGTTTACATTCCATGGTCGCTTGACGTCGAGTTCGCCGTCCCCGCGGACGTCGATGAGGTAGTAGGCGTCGTTGCCAAGCACTCGCCCGATGGCGAATGGTCCCTCCCACGGAGGGGAGAGCTTGTGCATGCCCTTCTTGTCCTGGATGAGGCGCAACACCAGGTCGCCTTCCTGGAAGGTGCGAGTTCTCACCCGCCGGCTGTGGTAGCGGCGGAGTCCCTGCTGGTAGATGGCGGTGCGAGACCGAGCGAGGTCGTGCGCCTCGTCGAGCTGATCGACTCTGTCTTGGCGGGCGAGTTCGTTTGCAGCCTCCGTGTAGTGGACGACTCGTGGCGAGTCGTGCTCGAGATCGGTGGGCATGACTGCCTCGGCACCGTACACCATGAAGAAGGGGGTGAATCCTGTTGACCTGTTGACCGAGGTGCGGATGCCCCAGATGACGGAGGGTAACTCCTCGACCCAGCACCCGGCGGTGCGCTCGAGTGGTACTTGGAGTCGCGGCTTCAGGCCGTGGAGGATGCTTTGGTTGGCCCGTTCTGCCTGGCCGTTGGATTCCGGGTGGGCGACCGACGCGAGGTCGAGCCGGATGTGGTGCTCTTCGCAGAATTCAGCCATGGATCCTTTGGCGAAGTTGGTGCCGTTGTTCGTGATGATGCTGTTTGGGAACCCGTAGCGATATATGAGCTCGCGTAGGAATTTGGTGGCGGTCTTCCCGTCGCATTTCCGAACTGGCTTGGCCTCCACCCACTTTGTGAATTTGTCGACCGCGACCAGCAGGTGGGTGTAGCCGGAGGGAGCCTTCTTGAAGGGGCCTACCATGTCCATGCCCCACACAGCGAATGGCCAGGTGATGGGGATTGTTTTGAGCGCTGAGCTCGGCACGTGCGTCTGGTTGGCATACTTCTGGCACCCGGCGCACCGCTGGACAATGTCTACAGCATCGGCGTGTGCGGTGGGCCAGTAGAAGCCATGTCGCATAGCCTTGGCGACCAGAGAGTGGGCGCCGGCGTGGTGGCCGTAGTCACCGGAGTGGATATCGTGGAGGATCTTGCGTCCTTCGGCGGGTTGGACGCAGCGTTGGAACACGCCGGTGATGCTGTGCTTGTGGAGCTCGCCGTCGATGATGGTGTAGGACTTGCATCGGCGGGCGACCATCCGAGCGTCCGTCTCGTCAGCCGGCAAGGTGCCGGCCTCCAGGTAGGCGATGTAGGGCTTGGTCCAGTCGTCTGGCTCGGTGATGAGTGCGACCAGGGCTGCCTCCGGCTGTAGCGGGACTCCAATGTCGATCTCCCTCGGGGGAGAGACTGATGGCTCGATTATTGTGTCGAGGAAGACGCCGGCGGGTGGTGCGAGTCGAGCCGACCCAATGCGAGAGAGGACGTCGGCCTCCTCGTTCTTCCGCCTGTCGATCCATTCGACGGAGTAGCCTGTGAAGTGTCCGCCCAGCTTGTCCACTGCCTGGCGGTATGCCGCCATGGTGGGGGAGACGGCGTCGCAGGTACCAGCGACTTGCCCCGTGACGAGGTCGGAATCTCCGTAGCAGCATAGACGGTTGACATTCATCACCTTGGCAGCTCGCATGCCGTGGAGTAAGGCCTCGTACTCGGCCATGTTGTTGGTGCAGGGTGTGAAGTCGAGGCAGAGGACGTAGCGGAGCTTGTCGCCCTTCGGTGAAGTTATGTTGGAGATATGCCCTAGAGGCAATAATAAATGTAGTTATTATTATATCTTTGTGTTTATGATAAATGTTTACATTCATGCTATAATAGTATTAACATGGAAACATTGATACTTGTGTGATTTGTAAACTTAATCTGAAGTCCCTAGTATAGCCTCTATACTTCACTAGCTTGTTGGTTGATAAATGATTATGGTTTCCCTATCATGAACATTGAGATGTTATCAACAACAAGATCATATCATTAGGAGAATGATATGGTGGACATACTCCTATAGATAAGCGTAGCATAAAGATCAAGTCATTTCAATAGTTCAATTGCTATATGCTTTCTGATACATAGTAACCTAATTCCTTCGACCATGAGATCATGCATATCACCTTTACCGAATGGATGCTTTGATGACATCAAACACCACACCGTAACTGGGTGGCTATAAAGATGGCATTGAGTGTTCGGAAAGTATTGGTTGAGACACATGGATCAAGAGTGGGATTTGTCCATCCATATGACGGATAGATATTCTCTGGGCCCTCTCGGTGAAATGTCATCCAATTAGCTTGCAAGCATGTGACTGGCTCACAAGGGATCACATATCACGGGAACGAGAAAAGAGTACTTATCAGTAACGAGGTTGAACTAGGTATGCAGAGATACCGACGATCATAACCTCGGATAAGTAACATATCGTGAGACAAAGGGAAATTGGTATCGTATGTAAGTGGTTCATTCGATCGCAAAGTAATCGTAGAAATATGTGGGAGCCATATGAATTTCCAGATTCCTCTATTGGTTATTGTTCGGAGAAGTGTCTCGATCATGTCCGCATAATTCACGAACCGTAGGGAGACACACTTAAGGATTCGACGTTGTTTTGAGTAGTTATGGTATTATGAGAAAGAGACCGAATGTTGTTCGGAGTCTCGGATGGGATCCGGGATATCACGAGGTGATCCGGAATGGTCCGGAGAATAAGATTCATATAAGGAAAGTCCCGTTTCGGAGTTCGGGAATGATTCCGGTGTTTTCATCGGGAATGTTCTAGAAGGTTCCGGATTGTCCGGCACTCCGGGGGGGAGGGGTACATGAATGTGTCATTACATATTGGAATGATTGCATCATGTACTAAGTGTTCTTGCTGTCCCAAATAAAGGATTAAATTGAATCCTAAAACAGAAAAGTCAAATGTCCAGTTTGAAAGTCAAACGGCCAAAACAAGAAACTGTGGGAAACAAGCAAGAGGAGTTGGGAACCGACTTGAGGGAGGAGTCTCCTCCCCAAGCCGGCGCGCCACCCAAGGCCGACTTGGGGAGGGACTCCCCTCCCCTGGCCGCGCCTCCCCACCTATAAAAGGAGGGGCAGGGCTCCCTCCTCTAGACACACAAGTTTCTACCTCTAATCTCCGGTTTAGAGCCGTTTTGGTTTAGAGGTTCTAATTGCTTTAGCCTGCAGTTTAGAGCCTTCTAATTGGTGAGTCTAATCTCTAGACCACTAATAGCCCTCTCTCATAATCCACCATACTCGCTCCGGCTTAAGGCGAAGCCCTGCGGGATCTTCCCTCTACTTCCGGTACCACGTCGTTGTGCTGCCGGAATCGCGAGGAGAGTGCTACAACCTCCGCTGCCTGCTGGAACAAGGGAGAGGAAGGTCTTCGTCGAGTACCGAACGTGTGACCGACTGCGGGAGAGCTGCCGGAACGCAGCGCCGGAAGGATCGTCTACACGATCTTGAGATCGGGAAGAGTACGACTACATCACCCACGAGAATCTGCTCTCGTTAAACACTTTGGAATCTTCGAGGGTAAGTTATTCCATCGACTCGTTGCTACAATCTAGTAGATAGATCTTGGCTTGTTTGTTTGTATGCGATAGAAAAATTTTGTTTTCCATGCTACGAACCCCTACAGTGGTATCAGAGCCGTGTCTATATGTAGATCTGTTGCACGAGTAGAACACAATGGTCATTGTGGGCGTTGATGCTTTTATTGTCGATTGCTTCTTGTGTACTTTGCATCTTGCGGTATGTTGGGATGAAGCGGCCCGGGCTAACCTTACATGACATCGTTCATGAGACTTGCTCCACGCTTGACATGCAACTTGTATTGCATAAGTGGCTTTGCGGGTGCCTGTTTCTCCTAGCATAGTTAAGATCCAATTTACAACGGGTGATCAACAATGATAGTATCAATGTTGTGGTTCTTGTTCGTAAGTTAGAACGACACTTATTGAAAGCCCCAAACCACGTAAAATATGCAAAGAAAGTAGAGGCGTCTAACTTTGTTTTGCAGGGGTGTGCAGTGATGTGATATGGCCATGATTGTGATTATATTTGATGTATGCAATGTTCCTTATTGTAAGTTGGCAACCGGCAGGAGCCATATGGTTGTCTTTAATTTATGTTAAGACCCACGTGTCTATTCAAAGTAGTTGTAATAGTTGAAGCTGGTGGACGACAACCATGGAGAAGCGTCATTGACCTTGATGCAATGCCGGTGATGATGGAGATCATGTTCGTGCTTGAAGATGGAGATCAGAAGCACAAAGAAGAAAGGCCATATCATATCACATATTATGAATTGCATGTGATGTTAATCCTTTATGCATCTTGTATTGCTTAGTAGACAACGGTAGCATTATAAGATGATCCCTCATGCACATGAATTTCAAGTTTGAAAGTGTTCACCCTTAGTATGCACCGTTGCTAATGCTTGTTGTTTCGAAGCACCACGTGATGATCGGGTGTGTTAGATTCCGTAAGTGTATACAACGTAAGCAAGCCAGATTTGCTTATGCGGTAGCTAAGGTTTGATCTTGACGAGCCTAGCATGTACAGACATGGTCTCAGGAACACGGATCACCGAAAGGTAAAGCATGAATCATATAGTAGATATGATGAACATGACGATTGTTCGCCATTTAAACTATATCAACTCTCGTGATGATCGGTGTTGATATAATGGATTTGGTTCGTGTGATCACTAAAACAATGTGAGGGATATTGTTTTGAGTGGGAGTTCACCTAGTTTAATTTCTTTATTAATTTGAACTCAATTTGTCATAAACTTAGTCTAAACTATTGCAAATATGTTGTAGATCAATGGCAGCCCCTACCATCAATTTTAATGCGTTCCTAGAGAAAGAAAAGTTGAAAAACAATGGAAGCAACTTCGCGGATTGGTTCCGCAATTTGAGGATTGTCCTCACAGCTGGTAATTTGACCTATGTGCTGGATGCACCGCTGGGTGACCCACCTGCAGCTGATGCTCCCGATGAAGTAAAGAATGTTTACCTCGCTCGGAAGAATCAGTACTCCATAGTTCAATGTGCTATCTTGTATGGTTTGGAATCGGAGCTTCAGAAAAGGTTTGAGGATTCAGACCCATATGATATTGTCGAGGATCTCAAATTGATTTTTGAGACTCATGCGGCAATTGAAAGTTATGAGGCTTCTGAAAAGTTCTTTAACTGCAAGATGGAAGAAGGCAGCTCCGTCAGTGAGCATGTGCTTAAGATGTCTGGGCACGCAAACAAACTTCAAAGCTTGGGTATAGTGATTCCTAATGCTTTGGGGATTTACCGTGTCCTCCAATCACTACCACCAAGTTACAAGAACTTTGTGATGAACTACAACATGCAGAACATGAACAAGACGTTGCTAGAACTCTTTGCCATGTTGAAATCTGCAGAAGTGGAGATCAAGAAAGAGCACCAAGTGTTGTTGGTCAATAAGACCACCAAATTCAAGAAAGGCAAGTCTAAGCAAAAGGGACACTTCAAGAAGGGTGGTAAGAAAGTTACCACACCGGCGAAGAAGACCAAGGCTGGACCTAAGCCTGATACTGAGTGCTTTTACTGCAAGGGAGAAGGTCACTGGAAGAGGAATTGCCCAAAGTACTTGGCGGATTTGAAGAACGGCAACATCAAGAAGAAAGGTATATCTGATATACATGTTATTGATGTGTATCTCACTAGTATTCGTAGTAGTGCCTGGGTATTTGATACTGGTTCGGTTGCTCATTTTGTAACTCGAAACAGGTGTTGCAGAATAAACGGAAGCTAGCGAAGAATGAGGTGACGATGCGCGTGGGAAACGGATCAAAGGTTAATGTGATCGCGGTCGGCACGCTACCTCTTCATCTACCATCGGGATTAGTTTTATACTTAAATAATTGTTATTTGGTGCCTGCGTTGAGCATGAACATTATATCGGGATCTTGTTTATTGCGAGACGGTTACTTGTTTAAGTCCGAGAATAATGGTTGTTCGATTTATATGAGTAATATGTTTTATGCACATGCACCTTTGATAGATGGTCTATTCTTATTGAATCTCGATAGTGGAAATACACATATCAACAATACTGAGGCTAAACGTTTGAAATCAAGCGATAATTCGACCTATATGTGGCACTGTCGTCTTGGTCACATCGGAGTGAAACGTATGAAGAAACTCCATTCCGATGGACTTCTTGAATCACTTGATTTTGAATCACTTGATAGATGCGAAGCATGTCTGATGGGAAAAATGACTAAGACTCCATTTTCTGGTATGATGGAGCGAGCTACGGACTTATTGGAAATTATACATACCGATGTGTGTGGTCCAATGAGTGTAGCATCGCGCGGTGGTTATCGTTATGTTCTTACCTTCACGGATGATTTGAGTATATATGGGTATATCTATTTCATGAAACATAAGTCCGAAACTTTCGAGAAGTTTAAGGAGTTTCAAAGTGAGGTAGAGAATCAACGTAACAAGAAGATTAAGTTTCTACGTTCTGATCGTGGAGGTGAATATCTAAGTTACGAGTTTGGCGAGCATTTAAAGAAGTGCGGAATACTTTCACAATTGACACCGCCGGGAACACCACAGCGTAATGGTGTGTCCGAACGTCGTAATCGAACTCTCTTAGATATGGTTCATTCTATGATGTCACTTACAGATTTACCGCTATCATTTTGGGGTTATGCATTAGAAACAGCCGCATTCACTTTAAATAGGGCACCGTCTAAATCCGTTGAAACGACACCGTATGAATTATGGTTTGGGAAGAAACCTAAATTGTCGTTCCTTAAAGTTTGGGGATGCGAAGCCTATGTAAAGAAGTTACAGCTGGACAAGCTGGAACCCAAAGCGGAAAAATGCGTCTTCATAGGATACCCAAAGGAAACTATTGGGTATACCTTCTATCATAGATCCGAAGGCAAAATCTTCGTTGCCAAGAATGGATTCTTTCTAGAGAAGGAATTTCTCTCGAAAGAAGTGACTGGAAGGAAAGTAGAACTCGACGAGGTTGTCGAACCTTCTCTCGAAATTGCGAGTAGCGCAGCACCGGAAGAAGTTCCTGTGGTGCCTGCACAAAATAGAGAGGAAGCTAATGATGGTGATCATGAAACTTCGGTTGAAGTTGCTACAGAGCCTCGGAGGTCAACGAGAACTCGTACCACTCCAGATTGGTATGATCCCGTTATGAGTGTCATGTTGGTGGACAACACCGATGATCCCGAGACATATGAGGAAGCGATGATGAGCCCAGATTCCAATAAATGGCAAGAAGCCATGAAATCCGAGATTGGATCCATGTACGAAAACCAAGTATGGACTTTGGTGGACTTACCGGATGGCCGAAAGGCTGTCGAGAACAAATGGATTTTCAAGAAGAAAACAGATGCTGATGGTAATGTTACTGTCTATAAAGCTCGACTTGTCGCAAAAGGGTTTCTACAAATTCAAGGAGTTGAATACGATGAGACTTTCTCACCGGTAGCGAAGCTAAAGTCTGTAAGGATTATGTTAGCAATCGCTGCATATTATGATTATGAGATATGGCAGATGGATGTCAAAACAGCATTCCTCAATGGAGATATTGATGAAGAGTTGTATATGATGCAACCCAAAGGTTTTGTCGATCCTAAGGATGCTAACAAGGTATGCAAACTTCAACGGTCCATCTATGGATTGAAGCAAGCATCCCGAAGTTGGAATCAACGTTTTGATAAGGTAATCAAAAGTTTTGGTTTTATACAAACTTATGGAGAAGCTTGTATTTACAAGAAAGTGAGTGGGAGCTCTGTAGCATTCTTAATACTATATGTGGATGACATTTTGTTGATTGGGAATGATGTAGACCTTCTTAGTAGTGTCAAAGAATATTTGAATAATAGTTTTTCAATGAAGGATCTTGGCGAAGCAGCTTACATATTAGGCATAAAGATTTATAGAGATAGATCAAAACGCCAAATATCATTGTCACAGAGTACATATTTGGACAATATCTAAAGAGGTTTGGAATGGAAGAAAGCAAGAAAGGGTTCTTGCCCATGTTGCCCAATACGAGCTTGAGTAAAACTCAAAGTCCGACATCGACAGAAGATAGAGAAAGGATGATTAAGACTCCCTATGCATCAGCCATAGGATCTCTAATGTATGCCATGCTGTGTACTAGACCCGACATCGCATATGCTGTTAGTCTAACTAGCAGATATCAAAGTGATCCAGGAGTGGATCATTGGACAGCGGTCAAAAACATCCTTAAGTACTTGAGAAGAACTAAGGATATGGTTCTTTCTTATGGAGGTGATGAACAGCTCGTTGTTAATGGTTACACCGATGCTAGTTGGAACACTGATCCGGATGATTCTAAATCACAATCTGGATACGTATTTATTTTGAATGGTGCAACAATTAGCTGGAGGAGTGCAAAGCAAAGCGTTGTGGCGAGATCTTCAACTAAATCGGAATACATGGCTGCTTCGGAGGCTTCACAAGAAGCGATATGGATGAAAGAGTTCATTACAGAGCTGGGTGTGGTTCCTAGTGCGCTGGACCCAATGTCTATGTACTGTGATAACATGGGAGCCATAGCCAATGCGCAAGAACCAAGGTCACACAAGAAGCTAAAGCATATTATGCTACGTTTTCACGCTATTCGAGAACATATCCAGGATGGGGATATAAAGATTTGCAAAGTACACACAGATCTGAATGTGGCGGATCCGTTGACTAAACCTCTCCTGAGGGCAAAACATGACCAACACCAAACTGCCATGGGTGTTCGGTATATTACCATGTAATCTAGATTAGATGACTCTAGTGCAAGTGGGAGACTGTTGGAGATATGCCCTAGAGGCAATAATAAATGTAGTTATTATTATATCTTTGTGTTTATGATAAATGTTTACATTCATGCTATAATAGTATTAACATGGAAACATTGATACTTGTGTGATTTGTAAACTTAATTTGAAGTCCCTAGTATAGCCTCTATACTTCACTAGCTTGTTGGTTGATAAATGATTGTGGTTTCCCTATCATGAACATTGAGATGTTATCAACAACAAGATCATATCATTAGGAGAATGATATGGTGGACATACTCCTATAGATAAGCGTAGCATAAAGATCAAGTTATTTCAATAGTTCAATTGCTATATGCTTTCTGATACATAGTAACCTAATTCCTTCGACCATGAGATCATGCATATCACCTTTACCGGATGGATGCTTTGATGACATCAAACACCACACCGTAACTGGGTGGCTATAAAGATGGCATTGAGTGTTCGGAAAGTATTGGTTGAGACACATGGATCAAGAGTGGGATTTGTCCATCCATATGACGGATAGATATTCTCTGGGCCCTCTCGGTGAAATGTCATCCAATTAGCTTGCAAGCATGTGACTGGCTCACAAGGGATCACATATCACGGGAACGAGAAAAGAGTACTTATCAGTAACGAGGTTGAACTAGGTATGCAGAGATACCGACGATCATAACCTCGGATAAGTAACATATCGTGAGACAAAGGGAAATTGGTATCGTATGTAAGTGGTTCATTCGATCGCAAAGTAATCGTAGAAATATGTGGGAGCCATATGAATTTCCAGATTCCTCTATTGGTTATTGTTCGGAGAAGTGTCTCGATCATGTCCGCATAATTCACGAACCGTAGGGAGACACACTTAAGGATTCGACGTTGTTTTGAGTAGTTATGGTATTATGAGAAAGAGACCGAATGTTGTTCGGAGTCTCGGATGGGATCCGGGATATCACGAGGTGATCCGGAATGGTCCGGAGAATAAGATTCATATAAGGAAAGTCCCGTTTCGGAGTTCGGGAATGATTCCGGTGTTTTCATCGGGAATGTTCTAGAAGGTTCCGGATTGTCCGGCACTCCGGGGGGGGGGAGGGGTACATGAATGTGTCATTACATATTGGAATGATTGCATCATGTACTAAGTGTTCTTGCTGTCCCAAATAAAGGATTAAATTGAATCCTAAAACAGAAAAGTCAAATGTCCAGTTTGAAAGTCAAACGGCCAAAACAAGAAACTGTGGGAAACAAGCAAGAGGAGTTGGGAACCGACTTGAGGGAGGAGTCTCCTCCCCAAGCCGGCGCGCCACCCAAGGCCGACTTGGGGAGGGACTCCCCTCCCCTGGCCGCGCCTCCCCACCTATAAAAGGAGGGGCAGGGCTCCCTCCTCTAGACACACAAGTTTCTACCTCTAATCTCCGGTTTAGAGCCGTTTTGGTTTAGAGCTTCTAATTGCTTTAGCCTGCGGTTTAGAGCCTTCTAATTGGTGAGTCTAATCTCTAGACCACTAATAGCCCTCTCTCATAATCCACCATACTCGCTCCGGCTTAAGGCGAAGCCCTGCGGGATCTTCCCTCTACTTCCGGTACCACGCCGTTGTGCTGCCGGAATCGCGAGGAGAGTGCTACAACCTCCGCTGCCTGCTGGAACAAGGGAGAGGAAGGTCTTCGTCGAGTACCGAACGTGTGACCGACTGCGGGAGCGCTGCCGGAACGCAGCGCCGGAAGGATCGTCTACACGATCTTGAGATCGGGAAGAGTACGACTACATCACCCACGAGAATCTGCTCTCGTTAAACACTTTGGAATCTTCGAGGGTAAGTTATTCTATCGACTCGTTGCTACAATCTAGTAGATAGATCTTGGCTTGTTTGTTTGTATGCGATAGAAAATTTTTGTTTTCCATGCTACGAACCCCTACAAGTTAGCACGATCCCTGCGCCTGCGCCGTCCGCGTTCTTGGAGCCGTCGAAGTGCAGGCTCCAGTAATGGAGGTATGGGAGCTTCTCTGGCTGCTGGGCCTCTTCCCAATCGGCGATGAAGTCCGCTAGGGCCTGCAAATTGATCGCTTTTCGTGGCTCGTATTTGATGTTGTGGACGCCGATCTCGACGGCCCACTTGGCGACCCGCCCGGTCGCCTCGCGGTTGCGGATGATGTCTTGAAGTGGTGCTGAGGAGACGACCGTGATCGGGTGCTCCTGGAAGTAGTGCGTAAGGCGCCGCTGGGCTCTGAAGACCGCGTATACCAGCTTTTGTTACTGGGGGTACCGCTGGCGCAACTCGGTGAGGACCTCGCTGATGTAGTACACCGGTCGCTGTACTGGGCGCTCCTTTCCTTCTTCCGGTCGCTCGACGACCATCACGGCGCTGACGACGCGCTCGGAAGCCGCGACGTAGACCAGCATGGGTTCTTTGTTGGCAGGGGCGGCGAGTAGCGGTGCGGCGAGTAGCACCTTTTTGAGATCGCGGAGCGCGTCATCCGCCTCCTTGTCCCACTAGAAGGTGGGGTTCTTGCGCATCAGGCGGTATAGGGGCATCGCCTTTTCGCCCAGGCAGGGGATGAAGCGACTAAGAGCCGCTACTCGCCCGGCCAGTTTCTGGACGTCGCGCAGGCACTCGGGTTTGCCGAGCCGGGCGATCGTGTCGATCTTCGTGGGGTTCGCCTCGATCCCTCGTTTGGAGACGACGTACCCCAGTAGTTGTCCTGCTGGTACGCCGAAGGTGCATTTGCCTGGGTTGAGCTTTATCTTATATTTTCGCAAGTTGGCGAATGTTTCCGCCAAGTCGGCGAGTAGGTCACCCTGGCGAGCGGACTTTATGACCACGTTGTCGATGTAGACGTGGATGTTGCGGCCAATTTGGCTCGCGAGGCATTCTTGCATGCACCGCTGGTAGGTCGCCCCGGCGTTCTTGAGGCCGAAGGTCATGGCGGTGTAGCAGAAGGCTCCGAATGGCGTGATGAACGCCGTCTTCTCCTCGTCCTCGACGGCAATTTTGATCTGGTTGTACCCGGAGTAGGCGTCGAGGAAATAGAGCGACTCCAAGCCCGCGGTTGAATCGATTATCTGGTCGATCCGCGGGAGGACGAACTGCTCCTTTGGGCAGGCGCTGTTCAAGTTTGTGTAGTCGATACACATCCTCCAGGTCCCGTTCTTCTTCTCGACCAGGACTGGGTTTGCCAGCCACTTGGAGTATTTGATTGGCCGGATGAAGCCTGTAGCGAGTAGACGCTGCACCTCCTCGGCGATTGCTCGGCGGCGCTCTTCATTGAAGGGCCGCAGCGACTGTTTGACGGGTCGCACTTTTGGGTTGGCGTTTAGCTTGTGCTCAGCGAGCTCCCTAGGGACACCGGGCATGTCAGAGGGCTTCCATGCGAAGATGTCCCTGTTCTCACGGAGGAACTCGATGAGCGTGCCTTCCTACGCTGGGCTCATGCCCGTCCCGATCGTCACCGTCTGGCTGGAGTCGGCTGGGACCAGCTCGACGGTGCGGGTGTGCGTCGTTGCCTCGAAGGTTGAGGTGTTTGCGCCCTCCGAGTTGGGCTTCTTGAGTATGGTGGGGTCGTCGTTGTTGACCCCGCTCGCGTACTTGGCGAGCTCATCGGCGTGGTTGGTCTCCGCCGCGATGACGGCATCAGCGAGCTCGGCTCCTTTGGCCTCGCACTCGGCGGCCATGTCGGGGTCGCCGTTGATGGTGATGACGCCGCCCGGCCCGGGGAGCTTCATCGCGTTGTACGCGTAGTGGGGCACTGCCATGAACTTGGCGAACGCCTGGCGCCCCAGGACGCAATGGTAGGGGCTGTCGAAGGGCACGAGCTCGAAGACGATCCGCTCGGTGCGGAAGTTTGCTGGTGTGCCGAAGGTGACTGGCAGCGTGACCTTACCGATTGGGTACGCCTTCCGACCAGGGACGATGCCGTGGAACGTGGTGTGGGTCGTCTCGATCATCGACTGCGGGAGCCGCAGCCGCCTGAAGGTGTCCAGGTATAGGATGTTGATGGAGCTGCCGCCGTCCATCAATGTCTTGGGGAGCCAGTAGTCGCCGACCTTAGGCTTGACCACCAGGGCGACTTGACTTGGGTACTCGATGCGTGGCGAGTGGTCTTGTCGACTCCAGGTGATGGGCTGCTCCGACCAGTTGAGAAACTGGGGAACGTCCATCTGGGCCACCGTGTTGACGGTGACGGCGCGGGCGATGACCTTCTTCTCGCGCTTCGTGTTGAAGCCCATGAAGGTATGGAGCGAGCCGGCCACTTTGCCGAATTTTCCGCCGTTTGGCGGGTCGTTGTCGGGGTCCTCCCGTGCTCGCCGTGCCTTCTCGATCTCCCTGAGGATGTGGCAGTCGGCGGTGGTGTGCGTTGCGGGCTTCCCTTCCCTGCTATGAAACGCACATGGTTGGTTAAGGAGAGCCGCGGGGTCGAACCTTGGCTTGGCCTTGTAGTTGCCGCCGTCGCGGCGTTGTCCTCCGTCGCGGCGGAAGCTCTTGGGCTCATGTTGCGCGTGCCCGGCGTTGGCGACGAAGTCGACTCGCCCGTCACTGTGGCGCTTGCCGGTGAGGCGAGTGTTGCTATAGCGTAGGTCGGACCGTCGTCCGCTGTCGTTGCCGCTCGTGCGGCGTTGACCTCCTGACTCGTCGTCAGTTTCCTGGTTTGGATCTTTCTCCGCGTACCGTTTGGCGATCTCGAGGAGGTCGGGGATGTTGTCGAGTGTGCGAGAGTGTCGCTTGAGCTTGGGGACCAGGGGCTCGTAGAGGCACGAGGTCTTGAAGCAGTGGATCGCGGTGTCCGGGTGGATACCGACCGCGTTGTACCAGAGTTCTTGCCACCGTTGGACCCAGTTGCGGGTCGACTCGCGGGGTCCTTGGACGCATCGCTCCAAGTCCTCGATGGTGGTGGCGCGGGTGTAGGAGCACTCGAAGTGCCTGACGAAGGCGTCGCGCATCTCCTCCCAGGAATCGATACTGTCCTGGGGGAGGGTGTTGATCCACTGCCTGCACGTCCCTTCCATCATCAGGGGGAGGTAACGGGCGGCTAGCAGGTCGGTGTGGCCCGCGATCCCCATCGCCATGAGGTATGTATCGAGCCAAACGGCGGGGTCGTACGAGGGGTCGTACTTTTCTATCTCCTTCGGCGCCTTGATGTTTGGCGGGTACTTCTCGCCTCGGATCATTGGTCCGAAGCAGTTGGGGCCGAGTCGACTGAGCGACCCCATGGGCTCGCCGTCGCGGCGATTAGTTAGGGTGTGTCGCAGGTCGTCGGGCTGGCATGCGCGCCAGCTTTGGTTGTTGATGATGTGGGTGCGGGCGTCGATGGGTTGCCCGTTGGCAGCGACGAAGTTGGTCGCTGGCCTGGGGTCGTTGGTGGAGAGTGCCGCGTTCGCGGGTCGGTGTTGGAGCTACAGTGGCTCTGGTGGTGGGCAGTTGAGGGTGTTTGCCGCCGCTGGGCGGCCGCTTGAGGCCGCTCTACTTCCCTACGAACGCGAGTATACTCGACCCTGCGAGTCGGCGCCTGCGTTTTGCTGCTCGACGGCCTTTGCGAGCAGGGCCCTGACGTACTGGATCTGTAGGGCGCCGTCGCCCGTGGCCGTGATGTTGTCGGCTGCTGCTCGGCCCGCCACGAGGTTGTCCATCGGGGTGGAGAACAGTGGGAGGCCGTTTGCGTCTCTCTCCCGTGAGGAGACTACTATCCGCGGCTAGTCCCTGGGAGGTGTGCGGTTGGGTGGAGGTGGGGCGCCCATCGCCGTTGATCCTGGCGGGGGCCGGGCGCTTCCTCCTGGTGGCGCGTTCTCGCAGATCGCGTGCTCGGCCACGCGGGCCAGGTCATTTTCGTCGTCGAAGTTCAGGGCGCGCCCCTGAACGGTGGGGTTCAGGCGCAACCTGATCCGCTGCTGGTGGTAGCGCAATAGTTCCTGCGCCGTCACCTGCTCGAGGAGAAATTTTTCGCGCTCGGCTTGTTCCTTGCGCACCGCCTCCGCCAGTTTCAGGCGGAGTTCCTCGACCTCCGTTGTCATGGCGTTGGGAGGGATTGGGGTGGATAATGGAGGAGGTACGCTCAATATGGGGATGTGCCTACTGGGGTATACCCAACAGGAAGTTTCCGACTGGCCCAAGAACTGGCGAGTGGGCCTGCAAGACGGTGACTGGACAGAAGCCCAGCAAGGATCCAAGCGACTGGAAGCTGAAGGCCCAGGCGAGTAGATAGGCCCAGTCGGATTAGGTTAAACGAGTACCGAAGCTTTAACTGATTCGGTTGAGATATGTAAACCCTAGGGGAGGTGAGCCTATATAAACCTCCCTGCAGGGCGTGTAGAGATACGTTCCATCATACACCCAAGAGACTCGCCGCCTAGCCGCCGAGCTCGCCCATTGTACCACCTTCATAATACAATCTAGCAGGAGTAGGTCTTTACCCTCCGGGGGGCCGAACCTGGGTAAAACCATGTGTCTTTGCCCTCATCCCGCACCGCAGATGGCTGGCCGCCCTTGCCCCTCGTTCTACTACTCGCTGCCGATTGCAGCATCTGCCGTGACCATTCCCACGACAGTGGCGCCCACCGTGGGCCCTGGCCGGTCTGGCCGATGTTCTGCGGCGAGATCCAATCTGCCCATCAACGAGACGGTCGCCACCGGCCGCATGATATCGATCGGCGAGATGCTCCAAATCTTGCCGAGCAGCTACGTCCTGGTGGCGCGACCCGTCACGCACAGCGTGATCCTGCCGGTCGGCACGATCAGCCTCTTCGTCGGCCTCACCGACGTCATTGTCTCGGAGGATTCGGCTCGCATCCGCGAGTCGCCGCCACGCGATCGGCTCTCCGAGAGCCAGATCCGCACGATCCATCGCCTCGCCTCCGAGTACAATTCGGCTCACAGCGACGTGGCCGAAAACTCAGCGGCCGCAGAAGACGCGGCCCTCAACGACGACTCCGACTCGACGACCCCGGCGTCACTCGCCGGGTCCATCACCGCGGCTTCACCCGCGGGCTCCATCACTCAGGTCTCCAACGTGGGAGACTTCGAGGACCCCTCTATCCTCGGGATCTTCGAATTCAACTCCGGGTCGGAGAACTCCGCCGACCTCCGCGACAGAACCGGTCGCCACGCCGCAACCTACATGGCGACCGGCACCGATCCACCGGAGGATCCATTCTCCACCCCAATCCCTCCCAACGCCACGGCAACGGAGGTCGAGGAACTCCGCCTGAAACTGGCGGAGGCGGTGCGCAAGGAACAAGCCGAGCGCGAAAAATTTCGCCTCGAGAAGGTGACGACGCAGGAACTATCGCGCTACCACTAGCAGCGGATCAGGTCGCGCCTGAACCCCACCGTTCAAGGGCGCGCCCTGAACTTCGACGACGAAAACGACCCGGCCCGCGTGGCCGAGCGCGCGATCTGCGAGAACGCGCCACCAGGAGGAAGCGCCTGGCCCCCGCCAGGATCAACGGCGATGGGCGCCCCACCTCCACCCAACCGCACACCTCCTAGGGACCAGCCGCGGATAGTAGTCTCCTCACGGGAGAGAGACGCAAATGGCCTCCCACTGTTCTCCACCCCGATGGACAACCTCGTGGCGGGCCGAGCAGCAGCCGACAACATCACGGCCACGGGCGATGGCGCCCTGCAGATCCAGTACGTCAGGGCCCTGCTCGCAAAGGCCGTCGAGCAGCAAAACGCAGGCGCCGACTCGCAGGGTCGAGTATACTCGCGTTCGTCGGGAAGCAGAGCGGCCTCAAGCGGCCGCCCAGCGGCGGCAAACACCCTCAACTGCCCGCCACCAGAGCCACTGCAGCTCCAACACCGACCCGCGAACGCGGCACTCTCCACCAACGACCCCAGGCCAGCGACCAACTTCGTCGCCGCCAACGGGCAACCCATCGACGCCCGCACCCACATCATCAACAACCAAAGCTGGCGTGCACGCCAGCCCGACGACCTGCGACACACCCTAACCAATCGCCGCGATGGCAAGCCCATGGGGTCGCTCAGTCGACTCGGCCCCAAGTGCTTCGGACCAATGATCTGAGGCGAGAAGTACCCGCCAAACTTCAAGGCGCCGAAGGAGATAGAAAAGTACGACCCCTCGTACGACCCCGCCGTTTGGCTCGATACATACCTCATGGCGATGGGGATCGCGGGCCACACCGACCTGCTAGCCGCCTGTTACCTCCCCCTGATGATGGAAGGGACGTGCAGGCAGTGGATCAACACCCTCCCCCAGGACAGTATCGATTCCTGGGAGGAGATGCGCGATGCCTTCGTCAGGCACTTCGAGTGCTCCTACACCCGCGCCACCACCATCTATGGCGCCATCTACCATCGAGGACTTGGAGCCAGGGAGAGCTTGTGCATGCCCTTCTTGTCCTGGATGAGGCGCAACACCAGGTCGCCTTCTTGGAAGGTGCGAGTTCTCACCCGCCGGCTGTGGTAGCGGCGGAGTCCCTGCTGGTAGATGGCGGTGCGAGACCGAGCGAGGTCGCGCGCCTCGTCGAGCTGATCGACTCTGTCTTGGCGGGCGAGTTCGTTTGCAGCCTCCGTGTAGTGGACGACTCGTGGCGAGTCGTGCTCGAGATCGGTGGGCATGACTGCCTCGGCACCGTACACCATGAAGAAGGGGGTGAATCCTGTCGACCTGTTGACCGAGGTGCGGATGCCCCAGATGACGGAGGGTAACTCCTCGACCCAGCACCCGGCGGTGCGCTCGAGTGGTACTTGGAGTCGCGGCTTCAGGCCGTGGAGGATGCTTTGGTTGGCCCGTTCTGCCTGGCCGTTGGATTCCGGGTGGGCGACCGACGCGAGGTCGAGCCGGATGTGGTGCTCTTCGCAGAATTCAGCCATGGCTCCTTTGGCGAAGTTGGTGCCGTTGTCCGTGATGATGCTGTTTGGGAACCCGTAGCGATATATGAGCTCGCGTAGGAATTTGGTGGCGGTCTTCCCGTCGCATTTCTGAACTGGCTTGGCCTCCACCCACTTTGTGAATTTGTCGACCGCGACCAGCAGGTGGGTGTAGCCGGAGGGAGCCTTCTTGAAGGGGCCTACCATGTCCATGCCCCACACAGCGAATGGCCAGGTGATGGGGATTGTTTTGAGCGCTGAGCTCGGCACGTAAGTCTGGTTGGCATACTTCTGGCACCCGGCGCACCGCTGGACAATGTCTACAGCATCGGCGTGTGCGGTGGGCCAGTAGAAGCCATGTCGCATAGCCTTGGCGACCAGAGGGCGCCGGCGTGGTGGCCGTAGTCACCGGAGTGGATATCGTGGAGGATCTTGCGTCCTTCGGCGGGTTGGACGCAGCGTTGGAACACGCCGGTGATGCTGCGCTTGTGGAGCTCGCCGTCGATGATGGTGTAGGACTTGCATCGGCGGGCGACCATCCGAGCGTCTGTCTCGTCAGCCGGCAAGGTGCCGGCCTCTAGGTAGGCGATGTAGGGCTTGGTCCAGTCGTCTGGCTCGGTGACGAGTGCGACCAGGGCTGCCTGCGGCTGTAGCGGGACTCCGATGTCGATCTCCCTCGGGGGAGAGACTGATGGCTTGGTTATTGTGTCGAGGAAGACGCCGGCGGGTGGTGCGAGTCGAGCCGACCCAATGCGAGAGAGGGCGTCGGCCTCCTCGTTCTTCCGCCTGTCGATCCATTCGACGGAGTAGCCTGTGAAGTGTCCGCCCAGCTTGTCCACTGCCTGGCGGTATGCCACCATGGTGGGGGAGACGGCGTCGCAGGTACCAGCGACTTGCCCCGCGACGAGGTCGGAATCTCCGTAGCAGCGTAGACGGTTGACATTCATCTCCTTGGCAGCTCGCATGCCGTGGAGTAAGGCCTCGTACTCGGCCATGTTGTTGGTGCAGGGTGTGAAGTCGAGGCAGAGTCGAAGCCCGCGGAATAGGGTAGTTCTTCGACCTCCGTTGGGAGTGATAGGTACGCTCAATAGCCTTACCAATCCCGGAAAAGTTCTTTTTGATATCGGTGTAACTACTTCATTCATTTTTGAAGAATTCTGTGATAAATTTGGGATTAGAAGGGCAACGTTAGAAAACCCTATGACCGTGGAGACGGCAGGGGGAAATGTAGTTGTACGCCACATTAAACAAGATCAGGTTATTCGATCTATGGTTGTACATACTTTGCAGAACTTATGTGATTCCTTTGAAGGGAATTGCAGTAGTGCTGGGTATGGACTGGATGACTAAACATGGGGCTCAGATAAATTGTGAGGATAAAACTGTCTCAGTCAAGACCCCAAGTGGAGCGAGGATAGTCTATCAAGCTGATAAGCACAGTCATATCGTGGTGGATCTTCAGTTGAATTCAATGAAGGAGGTCAAGTTGGAGGATATTCCTGTAGTAAATGAGTTTCAAGATGTTTTTCCAGCAGAGTTACCAAGAATGCCACCTGATCGGGAAATAGAGTTCACCATTGATCTAATTCCGGGTACAACACCAATAGCTCAAGCACCATACAAGATGGGTCTGAAAGAATTGAAGGAACTTAAAGAGCAAATTGATGAGTTAGCGAGAAAAGGTTTTATTCAAGAAAGTGGATCACCATGGGGAACTCCAGTGATTTTTATTCATAAAAGAGATGGAGGACAAAGTATGTGTGGGTACTATAGAAATCTCAACAATGTTACCATCAAGAAGAAGTATCCATTGCCTAGAATTCAGGATATGTTTGATCAAGTTAAAGGAGATAGAGTATTTTCCAAGATTGATCTAAGATCAGGATACCACCAGATAAAAATCAAACCAGAAGATGTTCCAAAGACAACATTTGTCTCAAGGTATGGGCACCATGAGTATCTTGTCGTACCGTTTGGTTTGACCAATGCACCAACAATATTCATGAATCTGATGAACAAAATCTTCATGTCGTACTTGGAAAAGTTTGTCATAGTGTTTATTGATGATATTTTGATATATTCAAAGGATAAGGAAGAGCATGCTGATCATTTGAGAATAACATTGCAAATCCTAATAGAACATAAGCTTTATGCAAAGTTCAGCAAGTGTGAATTTTGGCTAGATGAGGTAGAATTCCTTGGTCATGTGATCAGTAGGGATGGGATTGTTGTAAATCCATCCAAAGTTCAATCAGTATTAGAATGGACTGCACCAACCAATGTGAAACAAATTCTAGGTTTCTTGGGTATGGATGGTTATTATCGAAGGTTCATTGAAGGTTTCTCCAAGATAGCTGGACCAATGACCAAATTTTTAAGGAAAAATACACCGTTTATCTGGGATGAGAAGTGTGAAGCAAGCTTTCAGGAGTTAAAAACTAGATTAACCACCGCTCCAATTCTAGCAGTTCCTGAAACAAGGAAGGACTTTACAGTATACTGTGATGCATCTAAAGAAGGCTTGGGTTGTGTATTAATGCAAGATCGTAAAATAATTGCTTATGGATCAAGACAACTGAAACCACATGAAGTCAATTATCCAACCCATGATTTGGAATTAGCAGCAATAGTCTTTGCTTTGAAAGGATGGAGACATTTTCTTTATCGAGCAAGGTGTGAATTATACATTGACCACAAAAGTCTCAAATATTTCTTCATTCAAAAGGAATTGAATATGAGATAGAAGCGTTGGTTAGAGCTAATCAAAGATTATGATCTAACAATCAATTATAGTCGAAAGAGCGCAGATATTCAGCCTAACAATCGGGAACTACCAAAAGAGCTACAGATGGATTTGGAAAGGTTGGACCTTCAATTTATAAGGACAGAGACTCTTGGAGGATTAGCTACCATGCAGATAGTTGCAGAACAGAATAGTGATCTCAAGCACAAAATTTTCAGACATCAAGCTGATGATCCTTTTATTGCTGAAGAAATTCGGAGGATATCTCAAGGACAAGCCTCGGTTTTTCATTTAGGAGATTATGGATCTTTATGGTTACAAAATCGTCTTTGCGTTCCAGATGTGCCAGAAATTCGTGAGGTGATAATTCGAGAGGCACATGAGACACCATATTCCATTCATCCAGGAAGTACTAAGATGTACATGGATTTGAAAGAATTATTCTGGTGGAATAACATGAAAAGAGACATTGCAAAATATGTGTCGGAATGCCATACTTGCCAAAGGTTAAAAGATGAACATCAAAGTCCAGCAGGACCATTACAACCCTTGGAAATTCCTGAGTGGAAATGGGAGGAAATTGGTATGGATTTCATCACAGGATTACCCATGACACCAAAGCAGAAAGATATGATATGGGTGATTGTTGATAGACTCACTAAAAGTGCACATTTTATTCCGGTAAATCAGAAAGATAATGCCGAGAATTTAGTAGAAGTTTATATCAAGGAGATAGTAAGTAAGCACGGAGTGCCTAAGAAGATCATAACTGATAGAGGATCTGTGTTTACTTCAACATTTTGGAAACAATTACATGAAGCACTTGGTTCAAAGTTGGATTTTAGCATAGCCTATCATCCAGAAACTGTGGGTCAAACTGAAAGAACCAATCAAATATTGGAAGACATGCTTAGGGCTTGTGCATTAGATTTTGGAGGTTTGTGGGAAGATCATCTACCTTTGGCAGAATTTTCCTACAACAACAGCTATCAGAGTAGTCTGAAGGCAGCTCCATATCAAGTACTCTATGGAAGAAAGTGTAGATCACCAATATGTTGGTATGAGCCTGGTAGTAGCAAAGAATTTGCGCCAGACTATATCAAGGAAAGGCAAGATATCATCGATGTAATCAAAGATAGATTGAAAATAGCTCAAAGTAGGCAGAAAAGTTATGCTGACCTAAGTCGAATATCATGGCATCCTGAAATAGGAAACATGGTATATCTCAAAGTAAGCCCAATGAAAGGAGTTAAGAGGTTCGGAGTTAAAGGAAAGTTGAGTCTAAGATATATAGGACCACTCAAAGTACTGAGTCGGAACATGACCATAGCCTATGCATTAGAGTTACCACCAAGATTGGCTCAAGTTCATAATGTTTTCCATGTGTTACAACTCCAGAAATGTCTTAAGGTTCCAGATGATGCAATTACACATCAAGAGGTGGAATTACAAGAAGACCTGGCATATGTTGAGAAACCCTGTAAAATTCTGGAAGAAAATTGGAAAAGGTTGAGAAACACTACAATCAAGTACTGTAAGGTACAGTGGGAGAATCACCCCGAGAGAGAAGCCACGTGGGATAAAGAGGATGACTTAAGAGAAGCCTATCCAGAATTATTCAGGTACACTTCAGCAAAATTCGGGACGAAGTTTAATTTAAGGGGGGAAGTCTGTAACATCCTAGCATTTAGGAACCAACGAAGGGTAGATTTAAAAATTTGTGCATATGCATGCATTCATCTGTAAAATGTGGGTAAATTTTTCACCAAATAAAAACCTAAAGTGATCAGAGTTTCTTTCACTCTCTAGGTGTAGGAATAGCTATGGAGAATGATTGTTATAAACTTTGACATGATCTTTTTGAATTAAAGTGTTTTGGGGGAAAGAATTTGAATTCAAACTTGAAATTTGAATTTATATTTTTGAAGTTAGGATTTGGTATTTTAGAATGAATTCCAAAATAATTAAATAATATTATGTAATTTAATCAAGAGATAATAAGAATTCAATAAAAAGAAATTCAAATAAGAAATGAATCTTTACTCATTATCTTTATTCCATAAACAAGTTACACAGATTGACTCATTGAGTCGATAAAGGTTCATTACAGTAAAGATATTACAAAAAGAAAATTTTTAAATGAATAAAATATTACAATATTTTTACAAAGGAATAAAATAAAAATTACAAAAAGAATCTATCTAAGTAATCCTAAAACTAAATTTTGAATCTTTAGATCTTATACCTGCAAAATATAAAACAAACAAAAGAAACTAAAGGTTAATTGTTAATTTTACTCTCAGTAGAGAGCAGTGAGTTGCACTGCTCAAAATTACATCATTGAGTAATTGTATAGGGGAAAGTTTCACCAATATGAAAGAATTTGATCTTTCATAATAATTAAGCCACAAGTTAAATATTCACAGCAAGTAAGAGGGGCAAGTTTCACCAGGAAGGTTAACAGTTAAAAAATCAACATGTGAGACACCTCACTGGTCTGATCCACAACCATGTACCAGGCACACAAGCAGCATAATCACCAAATGCATGGTGTGTGCTGTCGACACAGCAACAACAGCTCACACAAGTAAAAGGAGCAAGCACAGCTGTGGGCAGCCCACTAGTTCATCTTTGCATCCCACACACCACACCAAAAACACACTTAGCTTAGCAAATCCAAGCAAACCACCAGCCAAACCACACACCAAATCACCCGAAGCATCACCAGATGGTGACATAAGGAGGGGGTGGATCAGGTGGATAGCAAGGTCAAGTGGCAAGAGCTAGGAGGTGCAGGGTTAATCAAGGCCAAGCACAGGAACCAGAAATAACAGGAAAAACACCAGGAGGTGAAGGACCTGATCAGACCAGCAACACAACCAGCAAAATCAAGCCACCACAATCATCAACTGTTGTGGTGAGTATCATAAAACATCCACATGATCTGTTCAGATTATCCAAACATAAAAGCATGTGTTATTTTATAAGTTAACCTCTGAGTGATCACCCAAGTGGGGTGGACCTATCCTAGATGATTTGAAATGTGAAGGGCAAAAGTAAACTCTACCAAATCCACCAGAATCTCAGACCGACATCATAGATCTGGTGATAACAAAACAACTTATATATTCCAACATGTGTTCATATAGCTTATAAAATCTGGGCACATCTCCTAAGGGAGTAGCACCTCAGATTTCATAAACTATATGCACCAACATTAAGCTATAAGAAAACCAAACATATTAGCCAACTAGGATCCAATATACAGTGAACAACCATGATGCTTAAACATTTCTATGAGGGACAGCAAAATAGAACTTAGTTGCTATGCCTTAGACCAACATCATAGTCATTAATCCTTAAAGAGAGAAGCTTACAATTTAACTTTAGCATGTATCCAACATTAAGCACTGACCAAAGTAAAGCCAGTAGTAGAATCACAACTTCTGTGCCATAGCTAAATGGTGTCACAAGAACTGACTCTATCAACCAGATAAAACCAGCAACCCATTAACTATCATTTTCCTGGAAACCATCACCAGGAATCATGTTCAAGTCCATGTATACAAAGCATCACTATAAGAAACTAATTAGCCTCAATCTACACATGAATCCACAAGTCAATATCTACTGATGCAGTGAATCACTACTGATAGTGCTACTATCTGTACTAAAGTACTAACAGTAGATGAACACACTAAGCATCAACATAACCACCAGCTTTCACAGTTATACCATCAAATTAACCAAGCTTAATCACCAATGAGAGGCAACACTACAGAACCACTAGCATCATACCACCAATAGCATCAGACAATCAAATCATGACAGCAAGCAAGGAAGTACAGTAGATCACCATACTTACTAGGCACCACTATCAGGCCAAATCATCAGTTTACAAGCACACAAAGGGTTGAACCCTAGAACCAGGGAAGAACCCTAGAAATGTATGAACCCTAATTAGGGGTGGCCACTAGTTACACACAGATGTACTCAGAGGAAATAGAGGCACTGGTGATAACCAAGAACCAACTCACATGTGATCCTTGATGAAGAATCGAAGAGGAAGCAGAAGGGCCGACGAGCTCACGGCGGCACGGGGAGCACCCCAAAGGGCGCTGCAACCCGCACCTAGCCGTGGCGGCGGCCACAACAGCACACAAGGACGCACAACACCCCACAGCAACGCACGAGAACCTCACGTCACCACGGGGCATCGGCGGCAGAGTCAACAACACCACCCAAACCCTAGGGTTCGAGACGGGGCTAGCGTGGTCGCAGGAGTGCCCCGAAACCAAATTGAGTTGGAGCAGAGGAAGGAGCGTGGTCGACAAACTCGCCATACACCACGGTGGCGGCCAGGGAGGACCACGGTGGCGGGAATCGCACGATGGCGACGCCAGCGACCACGCGGCCGAGGAGGAGAAAAGGATGAGGACAAGAGAAGGAGAAGTAGATGGATGGGCCGATAAGGCTAGTACCTCTTCGGGAAGGATTTTTGACTAGGCCATTTTGGCCAAGTCTGGTCCAATAAGCCCAATGGGTTATCCCAAAAACTTAAAAGAAAATATTAATAATTAATAAAAGACCAAAATACCCCTAGAACTAAATAAAATTCTAGAAAATAAAATAGAGGTCTAAAAAATACAAATAATATATTTTTAGATTCATAATAATCCAACCTATTAAATTAAATTAAGAAACTATTTTTAGTAAACAAAAAATTTGATTAAGAATTTTATAATAAATATATTCCTTATGGAATTTTATAAAATTAAAGAAAAAGGATAAAAATAAATAAAAATAACTTTTATTATCTTTTGTTATTAAAGTATTTTAGATTAATACTAAATAAATATTTAGAGTTACCAAAATAAATTATCTTTTATTTAAGTGCTAATTCTTAAAAGAATTATTAAACAAATAAATACAAGAGTTTCTATCAAATAAAGGTTTTTAGCTTTAACTCTATTAATAATATATTACATTATAAAAATAGTGAATTTAATATTTATATAATAATAAAGATTATTCTTTAAAATGAATTTCTTTACACCATTAAAGAAATTCCAGAAACTAAAATATTGGATAAAACACACAAAGAAGATAAATAAGAAATAATGCATTACATTACTATGCATATCCATTTTGCTTCTTTAAATATTGTCCTTACTGGGCAATAATGATGTTTTGTAGACATAGAAGCTAAAGGTCTAGCGCAAGCATCCGACTTCACTACCTTGCAATCACAAGGCAAGTTCATCACTTGCTCATGTCCTTTTGAAGAGTCTTTACCAAAGTATTTGCAAATTGTGTGTTATCATCTACGTTTCAAGGAAAGAAAATATTATTTTGTCAAATAAATAAATTGATGATATCATCCTAAGTGATGATATAGAGAAGCTATAGAACTTATGGTTCTATTGGCAACAATGATAATCACCTAGGAATTTAACAACCCCTGACATCAGTGATTCTAGCGCCGTATATTATGCGTTAACCGTGAGATTTGGAATGGGACAGAGAAGTCAGTTGTATCGTCTTCCTCTCGCATGTAGCCGGATGTGCGGGTCGTGGCTGTTATCCTCGTAGCGTGCATTAATTGGTAATTCATAGAGGATATGCAGCATATGGGTGAGAACCCTCATTGTCCCACGATAGTTCTGGCATCTAATGGTCTGTACAAACCATTGTTGTAATTCAATGGGTGGGCATGGTGTACACCAAGGAGGCATGTGGGGTCGCGAAGGGGCAATGATTGGCTTGGATCACTTACTGGGCCCCACATCATGGAATTATGGACGGAAAAGTATGCCCGGTTGTGCAACAAGGAGTTGATCTCTCATGGGTAAAGTAATGCACCTCTGCAGAGTGTAAGAACTATAACTTGTTACTCCCTGAAAGTTCTGGTAAACCTGTGAAGGCTGATGGGCATAGATTTTCTCAATAAAATCAATCTTTGAAGAAAGATTTACGAAAACTGCATAGTGTCGAGGACTTATAGTCCGAGGTGGTAGCTAGAGCATCAAACTTCCTACCTTGCATATAATGAACTTGCTGGGTAACGTTGTTACTCACCCTTTCCTTTGATCCCCTGCTTAGACTCTGAGGATCCAGAAGATACTCCAATGTATGCAACAGAATGTCAAGATGATTGTCCTCTATGAGGAGCCTGACCTATCAGGAGATGTTGAAGGGGTGGACTACAAGATCCGATATGGAGTGGACGACAACGAGTCAGATTAGTTGCCTTAGTTATTAGTAACCAACTGAGCCGAGCAACATGAACCTTATATAATAAGCTGTTGGCCTCAACTTTGAGATGAAGTTGTTACTTTAAACTTCTGCTGAAACACTTTATATTTGGTTTGTAAGTTGAATCTTTTGAAGCCTTGAACTTCTGATATTTTAATAATAATAATGTGTGTATGCTTGTAATATGGACCCACAATGTTTCTGTTGTACCACTCTGAGGGATGTGATATTTACGGAACGGTGATCTGTGGATGTCATGTCAACAACTATAGTGTACTACACATGTAGTGGTATGGTGAGTCACCGCACTCTATTATATGATTGATGCTGTTGATCAGTATTGGCATCACTTTGGGAGCATCAAGTAGATCTAAATTGGTTTTGGCAGACTGAGCTCTGGTCAGTAGCAACACTTTTTGAGGTTTGAAAGGAAAAGAGAAAAAGCTTACAGGTATTTTGTATAATTTACTTTCTTTCTTGATTGGCTCATAAGCTTAGTATTATTTATTTAAGACCTTTCATGTCTTCAAGGAACATTGCATGATTGGCTTTATTACTTGTATGTTTGCTTGTTTCTTTCAACTCCTTTGCTTGCTAACCAGCCTTGCTAGCCAAAACCTGTTTTGAGGGGGCATACTTCACATGCATCCAATCCCTTTGAACCAAAACCTGTGCCATTTGTGTCCACCATATCTACCTATTAGCACTATTGCTATTCCAAAGAAAATTCTCAAGCTTCATCTATCTTTCGAATTAAAATTTATTTTGTTATGTGAAAACTAGTTAGTAAAGCTCTCACAAACTTCATGGCACACCTTATTTTATTTCCCCTAACAAAATTGAACCATTGTGTCATTGAAGTTGTATATGCTTGCATCTATACATTGGGATTAGCAGAACCATGCTGTCACAGGGAACGCTTTCAACACCTGTAAATACATACCCATTTGATATCATGCTCTTTTGTTTGCGGATGTCGTCGGTGTGAAATAAAAGGGGAGCTTGTAAGTCCATAGAGTTATGTATATGTGTTAGAGAAACGTCTGGGCCGCTAGCCTAAGCCACGCCTAATCATGGTGGAAACTTGCAGCATCACTGTAACACCCCCAGAATCGGCCCTATGCAAGTTTTAGCGCTTCCCGCCAAACCCGCATAGAAACGATTCAAAGGTGCCCACCAGGAACTTTCGTGCGGGTGGAAAACGAAGTAATATCATTACACAATAGTCCTCGATGGAACCCACAAAACATATATACAACAACGACTCAACGAGTCAAGAATACATATATACAATACAAAGATCCAAATCACTTTGAAACGATACAACGCCCGACTACGGACAAGATGCAAATGGGGCTAAGAGCCCTGAAGAAAAACCAATGGCGTCCATAACCCTGCCTAGGCCAAGCCGGAAGGGTAACCCTGCTAACGACGTCGATCTCAAAACCTGCTTAAACAAAAAGGGGTGCCGACAAAGGGCAAAGGAAAAAGAGAGCGGTCAGTACTGAGGCCAGTACACGTCGAGACTAGAATTCGGCGGTCCTCGCCTACATAGGTATGGTGGACTGAAGCAGCAGCGCAGCATGCACTAAACAAGCTATAGAGACTCAATACAACTGGCGGCTATCAGATAGAGATAAGAAAGACCTATTCAGATCCAACCTTTAACTATCACCAAGCATACCCCTCCTGGAATTTCCCCCTCGAGACCAAACGAGGAAGTCAGCCGAGGAACTCACACAGTTGGCAGTTTTATTTATTCAGTTATCGTTGTAGCAATTACTAGTCAGGTATAGATAGTCATCCTGATATAATAAGCAGTGGGCACTTTTAGTTAACCATTACGTTGTAGTTGCGACACTTACTAGTCAGATACAATTAGCATGAGATATCCCAAACCCAGCAGTTGTTAGTACTTTTATTTAGCCATTCTATTGTAGTGATGCTGATTACTAGTCATATCGGATACAAGTCAAATTATAACAGTAAACTTTAGTTATAGTTGTCTATGATCGAGAACTATGCTCCAAGTCGTCCATAACCGCGGACACGGCTTCTCGAAAAGATTTAACCCTGCAGGGGTGCACTAAAGTTTCCACATGCACCTACACCCTTGTTGTCAGATCAGGTAGGTACAAGATCACAAAACATACACCCAACGGTATGTCGACGGGGTTTCGGACACGACGTTTCCCAGACCCAAAGAAAGCACATGGGGGCCACCTCACTAAGCTACCCGCAACGAAGTCGGCCGGCTCCGAGACGGACCCAGAGGTTTGTGCCAATGGCTGTAAACGATGGGGAACCCGAAAATGTGACTGGGCTTGTCGATACCGCGAAAACATTCCACATTTGTTCCTAAACAGTATAGGCGCTCCACGCGCAATCATAAAATAAAGCAGTAAAGCATGGCATAAGTACAGGATAGTAATAAAGCCCCAAACTACTTTGTGGCCCCCGGTACAGTACTTTGAAATCAGGTACTAATCGATGGGGGTGCCCACACACCACACCTGTGGTTAGCGCGCTCAATCTCGGAACAGGTGTCAAGAACTCGGGGTCCTACGGGACACCAGTGAGCGGTTAAAAACCAAATATTGTCTATTACCCACCGGTGCCTCTGCATTTACCTACTTTCAATTTTAGTTATTAAACGGTAATTAAATCCATGATCATCTCCAACATTAAACATGCGGCGTTACTCCAACAACTGTGGTACTTGACGACACGCAACAGCACTTGAGCAAGCGACTACGACGCGTAAGTCTAACTATCTACCAAACAACAGGTAATAGGATGTGTCCAAGGCAATATAAGGCTATAAGGGATATCAAGGGTATGAAAACTAGAGCATCGCAACACAGATAGCAATAGATCAAAAGGAAGAAATAAAGACTAGAAAGGTAAAATAGGTAGAAAGGGGGAGAATGCTCGCCTGAAAAACATTGCTGAAGGTTCACCCGCAGATCGGGTCGACACTCGCATCAACTCATCGGCCTATTCCGTGAAGAAGCAAAGCACTAGAAGAAACACCAGATACACTATTTGTTACTACGGCAGAAGATCGAGCATGATGCATGTATGATGTATGACATGGCAAAGATGCGATGCAATTAGGCCATATTAAGCGGAATCAGGGGCACGACAATTAGTTATATGGTTCAAGTTATTTAGATACCCCGCAATTTAAATGTAACGAGGCAAGATATAGCACTCGGTTCGCTACACAAATCTAAATGGGCCAATATTAGACTAGATTCACCCGCAGATGGTCTCCATATTAATTATGAGGTGAATCGTCATAATGCCCCCAAACCCACATGCTATGTGTGCAAGCATGATAATTTAAATGCAACAAGTATATCTCATATTGTAAAAAAATAGGGTAGGTTTAGATAGGGTCACACATTGGGGTTCGGCGAACTTGGGGCTCGAAGGGGGAATCTCCGGATTGGTCTTCGGGGTTTGGTCTTCCGGATACCTGAAGAAGGTCATGTTGGTTCCATCCAACCCATGAAGGATATCTTGGCGAACCATCTTGGCAAAATCCGGAGATGGCAAAATAAAGTCGTTTGAAGTAGCGGTTGCCGGACTGATGTTCGAAGATAAGTGTGGCAAAGGCGCCAAACTTACTGAAGTAATCTGTCCAGCGCGTTAGCCACACCGTACATGAGCACAAATGTCAGGCATTTTAACAAACACTTTGCGAGCAGCCACATAGGACTATGTACAGGGCACGTACAGACGAAAACAAAGTCCCAGGACGATGGCAGCAAAAGCCGGCAGTGCAGGGACGCAACGCTTGGGGACGCATGGGCGCAGCGCTTGCTAGTGTGGTGCTTGGGGACGGGGTGACGACGCTGCGAGGCAGAGCCAGGCTCCGACGACCGAAGGGACGAGGCAGGGCACGATGGAGGAGGTCTTATATTGTGAAGAAAATGAATATAGGTTTCAAACCTAAAACATCTTATATTTTAAAACGGAGGGAGTAGTTATTAGATAAAAAAAAGACTGAAAAACTAAAACAATAGACATACGTCAGACATAAGATAGGGTCTGTTAATAGACCCGATGTCATAAGATATTTTTTCCCCTGCAAGTGAGACCACCACACATAGGCAATATGACATAGGGGGCCTATGCAGGAAACTAATCCTATAAGACCCGGTCTATTATCCTGCAGTATAGACCTGCCTCAATGCATAACTGTTACTTTATTCAATTTTATAAACAGATAAAAAGCTAAACAATTGAAAAAATGAACACGTGTCATGCATTGGAGAGGATCTATCAGTAGACCCGATTTTATAGATTTATTTCCGACTAATGGCAAGCGAAAAAGTAGCAAGGTAGGAGGCAAACCATACACACAGCAGGCAACAGAGAGAACCATTGGCTCAGCAAAGCACCAACACCATGCGGGGATGATGTCAGTTGACTGCGACATAAACTACGTCATAGTCGACTGCGCGCTAGAAATTTCTTTTTATTTAATCTTCAAACGGATAAGCTACCCCTAGTTCTTTCTTCTAGGTCCACCTGTCCACCAGTGCCACCACCGGGTTTCCCCCCAGGAATCCCAAATTACAAATGGTTGGCTGTAGCTGTAGCCTACGACTTTGCTGCCGTGCGGGTGCGCTCCGCCGGTGCCGTACTGGCCATAGGCCAGCTCTTCCTCGCTGCAGTCGCTCTCGTCCTCGTATTCCTCGCTGCCGTCGCTCTCGTACTCCTGTGTCAGGGTGCCACCGCCGCCGAGTTGGCCACCGGCGCCGCCGATCTGGTGCTCGTATCTGTTCAGGTATGCTGCCTGCGCCGCACGGCCGTTCATGGGAGCAGCATGGAGAGGGTACCTGTACCCTCCAACCTCGGCGCCATGTGGGTACGCCTTCTGCGCTCCGTAGCCGTCCTTCTGCTCGGCGCCAGTGCCACCGTGGTGGCCAGAGTACACTCCGGCCTCCTCCTCCTCCTCCGGGAAGGCGTGCTGCCTCTGCAAGGCGCAAGCGCCGTTGTACGGCGGCTTCTCGTTGACGCTCATGCGGCCGACCTCTGTCACGACGGTGGCCACGGGGTCGGAGTTTTGAGTGTGCTAGTTCATCAGGGTTTGCTCTGTTTTTTTTTTTTTTTTGGCTCTGGGGAAGTAGTTAATTTCTCTTGTTTCTGAACGGACTCCTACTTGCTCTGATCAGCTTGGTTCGTGCTCGTATATCTGGCCTTGCAAGGCATGATTTTATAGGCGCCGCGGCGAGTGGGAGGCCATGCCGTCCGTGCTTGGTATAGTAGCTGACAGGTAATACTGTTTTGAATAGAGTGAATTCCATTTTTTACCCTCTATTTATGTCTTTGAGGCACTAATTATCCCATTTAGTAGAAGTTGTACCTGAATGTCCCATTTAAGAAAATTCTGAGCATGGTTTTGTCCCTTTTAGCATTGAACACGTGTTTTTGGATAAGACCGATATGTTAGGACGATGTGCCGCAGCTAAATATGTCAAGATCGAAGGACGTCGTTGCCGATCATATCTATCCATCTCTGTACCAAATGTTCTATTCTTTATTGTCATCTCGATAATTTGGAGGTTCAATCGTCACCTGACACCTTGCCCAATAGATATGCATCAGAAAATAAGGGTTTATAGTCTACGAACATGGTAATTTAGATGAATTTACACTATATAGAGTAATTAGTGTCATAAATGCACAAGTAAAGGATAAAAAGTGGAATTCACTCTTTTGAATAAGACCCATGGATATATGCTCCGTAGCTTCTAGTGTAGTGAAGGTATCTAGTGATTCTAACGCAGATCTGTATATATCTGTGATCAAGGCATCTCGGAAACGTGACACATATCGTACGTACTCTCTGGTTATTTGTTGAACGATAAAGCAAAGATCCTATTCGAGTGCCATGTTTGATGGCCAAATTTTTCATGTGCCTTGGGTTAATATTCTTACCTATCGTATCTTAGAGTGAAATGATTTACTGTGTGCTCAAAAGCCTGTGTAGGATGCATGACTCATGAATCCATGATTTGCACCAAAGTTCAGAATACTTGCAGAGTTTGGTACACTTCCACCTTCGTTTGACCGTCCATTCAGGCTGTCTTTACTGGCAAAACAAAGTATCCTCATCTGGCAAAACGGAGGGAGTAGTATATCTTCAAAAGAAAAACATATAAGGTCGGTGAAAGCGGCCTAGCTTACAAGCTAGTTTTTCTTTCCCTTTGTACGTCGACATTAATATGTTTTATGTTGAAGATACACTATACTTTGTAAGAAGCACACACTGAACTATCGGAGAACCCTAGCAACGCTGGCGATCGTCATCAGAATCATCATGGGATGTAGTGATTCACATCTAGTCATGGTATCTAGTGACTGTAACACGCATCTGTATATATCTCCAATTTGCTATGACCAAGGCATCTTCAAAGGTGACACATATACTCTGGTTACTTGTTGAATGATAAAGCAAAGATCTTATTCGCGAGCCATGTTTGATGCCCTTTTTTTTTCTAGCGCAAGGTTAATATGCTTACTTATCGTATCTTACAGTGAAATGATTTTTGTTCAAAAGCTCGTGTGGCATGACTCATGAATCCATTATCACACTTTCAGGCGTGCCAACTGCAACTAATTCTCATCAAGGTTCCAAATAATTGCAGAGTTTGGTACGCTGCCACCTTCATTTGACCGTCCATTCAAGAAGTGTCTGCGGGCAATTTCAAAAAACAAAGCCAATAATAAGGAAAAAACACTAGCCTGAATTGAGCTACACCTACCTATGCTGCTTCACCCCCTACGCTAACATTATATGTTCTTGTTTTGAAGATATACGCCTCCCTTTCATCCAAACTAATTATCATAGATTTACGCAAAATATTGTTTAAATATTTTTAAGGTTAGTGAACTTGCGATAACTAATTTGGATCAACGGTAGTACTTTGTTTTACTATTGTAAGCATCACATATTGAACTACAGGAAAACCCTAGCAACACCAGCGATCATCGGGATATATTCACGATGGTGGTTGTTCCACCCTGCTCCCTCAACTATCAAGCCGTGTTCATTCATGTCCTATTCATGTTCCAGATCCTAGCCTACTGCCTAGCTACAAGCCAGCGAGTACCAATAGCTCTTAACGAAGGTTATTCAGCCCAAATTTCTTAGGGTGTGTTTGGTTGTGCTTAGGCTTATCTGAAAGCAGCTATGTGCTGTGTGCTGTGGAAAAGCAGCTGTCAGCTGTGTACTATGAAAAAGCTGTAAAAATCATTTGGCAAGTAGCTGTCTAAACTGTGTCGAGAATAAATGTCTGATATACCCATATTAATCGCATTAGAGATTAGTTTGTATCTAGATAATCATATTGTATTCTCTCCGATCCAAATTAGTTGACTTAAATTTGTCAAGATATGGATGTATCTAATACTAAATCTTGTCTAGGTACAGCCAAATCTAGACAAATCTAAATTAACTAATTAGATCGGAGAAAGTAGTTAATTATTACATTATCTAGTTAATTAGCACCAGCAGTGATCAATTTAGATAGAGAAAATAACTAATCTGTAGACAGAATTCAGAATAGATCGGGAGCTTGCAGGATGTTGAGGGCGAGCTCCTGCTCGACTGCTCCTCATGGTCCAGCAGGATGCCTGGATGTGTTGCAGCTCGGCCGTCACGCTCGAGCTCATGCCTCGGCCGGTCGTCATCCTGGAGCAGCTCTGCCAGCCGAATGGAATGGAGAAGGGACGGGAGCAGCCGGCGGGAGTGGAGCGGGGCGGCCAGCGGGAACGGAGCGGGGATAGGAGAGGCCAACGGGGCGGTCGGCCGGCGAGCTCGGGAATGGAGCGGGGCGGCCAGCGGGAACGAGCGGGGATAGAAGAGGCCAACGGGGCGGTCGGCCGGCGAGCTCGCCCTATGGGGAGGCACGCAAGATGGCGGACTGGGACGGAAGATTGGGGAACAACGGGCAACGCGGGAAACACCCAGACGCGCACGCAGCAAAAGCCTGAAAAGCACCTCCGCGGGTGCTTTGCCCGCGATGCTCGTTTTCACGTCGCTTTGCACGTAAGCGCGTTTGGTCAAATATGCGTTTGGCTGGGCTTTCGGCTTATAAGCCAAGAAAGCCAACGCAAAAGCCCAACCAAACAGATCCTTATGATAAACACGTCGACAGCTCACAAATCTGAGCCGACCTGTTAACTTGACTTGCATGCCCAACTTCCTTGATGTTATTCGCCTTCAAGCCCAATTCATCGAAATCTCTCTGTTGTCGAATGGTACTACTAACAACAGTCATGTAGGTGGTTATGAGCTCAAGCCCCTATCATCGTTCGAGGCTAAAAATTCTGACATTTCTACTTGCAATGATTTAAAAGTTTATGTGCCATTTTCCACTTCATGAGTAAGAAAATACAACAACACAAAAGAACTTACAAAAATATTGATACATACAAATTGATAATTTGGTGAATACACTAGTAGAAAAATGGCATCTAGACCCAGTTGTGGACGGCCTCTAGTCCCGATTATGCAACCGAAACTACGGAATCGGAACTGACAGTTCTATCGTCGATTTTTCTAGCATCGAGTAGTCATGTATTTGGATTGTAAACTTCTGCTCGTATACTAATGAAAAATCCTATTTTAGTTTTGATCGAGTAGTGTTCTGCTTGTAATCTTCTATGATTGAGTATTTTTTATTCAGGTTCCGTGAGCAGCCGATATTCAAACACACTTGAACTTGGTCCCTTAGCGTGAAATACCGACGAACTTGGTCCCTTAGCAACAAATGCCAATAAAATCGAACCCACGATATAGGCAAAATTTATTTTCCTTTTCTTTGCTATTCCTTTCATCTATTAACGCAATTCTAAAATAATGAACTGTGGCATCGGCTATTGGCCATATGTCTGTCCTTCCAGATCTGCCGCACTGCACAAAGTAAAAAAATCAGTTTCGAGGTAGAATCTGAAGATGGAAAAGCAAAGAGCCATCATAGACGATGGTTATTGTGATCTAATCGTTCTATTTGTATATGTGTTGGTCTAACAAATTGAGAATTTTACATTTTTTTTAGTTAGTTACTATCTAGTTTGTCATCAAACACCTAACGTGTAGCATTCACATTGGATCAAAACTAGGCTCCAAATACTTTTTTCCCCTTGGATCTAACATTCATGTACCAATAAATGTGTGCTTACAAGTAGGCAGGATCACCTGTACCATGGTAACTGTGTAGCTGTCTGGCATGCCTAGAGCAGTCGCGTCGGGGCTTGCAAGGCCTAGGGGTAGACTTTCTTGAGCGTTCTTTTGACACTTCTGACGCGGCTATGGTATGGGTCCCTCATGTCATGCAGTCCCATCTAGTTCAATCAACGGACACCTAAAATGAATTACTAACATTCGCTCTAAAATGAGCTCGACCTCGTGTCTTTCCGTGAATCTGACGTTCTTGTACTAATAGACGCGTGCTTTCGAGTGGCCACGATCAACCTTACTAGGGCATCAAGAGCAGCAAAACGTGACTGGCATAGTCATGTAGCCGTTTGACATGCCTAGAGCGGCCGCTACGAGGTTTGGGAGGGCTCGGGGATAGACTTTATGGAGTGTTCTTTCGACACTGCTGATGCGGCTACGTGTTGGATCCCTCAGGTCCCGCACTCCCTTCTATTTCAATTGACAAATACTTAAAATGCATTACTTAAGTTCGTTCCAAACCAGGATCAAACTTGTGTCTTTATATGAAACTAATGTTTGTATACCAATAGACGAGTGCTTCCAAGTGGATACGATCAACCGTATCATGGTACCGAGATCAGCAGAACTTGACCGGCATGACTGTGTAGCCATTCAGCATGACCAGAGCGTCTGCGTTGGATCTTGCGTTGGATCTTGCGATGCCTCAGGGATAGACTTTGTTAACCGCTATTTCTCTCATGCTGATGAGGCTAAGTGTTGGGTTCCACAAGTCAGTAGTAATACAAAATCTATTTTTTTTGTCTCCGCTGGTGGGTTGTGTGCTTGGTCCCACATGTTAGAAGGCAATATATCTATTTGTTTTCATCGCTGCTGACAGATTAAAGAGGTGGTCCCACATGTAACAAAACGAGTCAAACATATGGGAAGCAAAATCCAGCATAATGGCAGTCGGCGTCATGTCTGTCCAGGACATGGGCGTAACGAATCCACGCCGGCCGATGGTGTAGCATCAGTTGCCCGATTCGTAGTGTCACAGTTCCAATTTCCGAATAAATTTGGGTGATAGGCGTAATAAACCCTTCTAAAAATGTTCATGGGTCGAGAGAATGCTCACAACGTTTAAAATAGCGGATTTGCTAGTTCTCATGCATCTGAGAATTTATTAGGTCTCAGTCACCTCTCTCGTCATTCGATTTATCTCGCGATTCGTGCAACAGAGGACTTTCACATGAGTTGCAACTAGGTTGTAACTGGAATTTTAATGATCTGCAACTGGGTTGCAACTGAGAATTAGTACAAATTATATAAGTTGCAACTAAGTTGCAACTAAAAATTAGTACAAATAGTAGGATAATATCAGAGACTTAGATATAACAAGTTCTCAGGCGCCTAAGATCCAGGCACTCCTACAAAATAGTAGGGATTTAACTTTTTGCCAACGGTTCAAACATATGCTCATGGTGTTTCCAAAAAATATTCACGGGGTTTAAAAAGTACTTTCATGGGATTTAATGTTTTCACCAGTTCAAAAAAGTTCACGATGTTTCTAAAAATGTTCAAGGATTTGGAAAATATTTTAAAAATCAATAAACTATAATTTGTAAATAAATAGAAGCTTGATGCACATTTTTTATTTTGGTGTATTCGATAGCCGCCCCTGAAGACACCGCTTTAGGCAGGAGTGTGGACATGGCTCATTTTGCGCAGAGAGCTTGCAGGATTTAATGGGCCCGGATACTAGAGGTGGCCGAGTCTGTCACCTGCGAGCGACCTCTAGATGGTCAAGTTGTTATCCATGGACTTTTTTAAGGAACATTGGGGAATTTAAATCTTCACGCATTTTCATATATGGTGGTAATGTATGATTGAGCCTTATAGGACTTATGTTCAAAAACATATATATACTCCCTCCGATCCATATTAGTTGACTTGGATTTGTCTATATTTGGACGAATGTAGACACTATTTAGTATATAGGTTCATCCAAATTTTGAGAAATCCAAGTCAACTAATATGGGTCGGAGGGAGTAGTATTTTTCTTCTAAAATATCCATATGGATTTAACATCTGTGTATAGACCTTTTTAGAATTTTTGCCTTCATGTTATAGAATCAATCAAACTCTGGTGCATATGGGATGATCACAAGTGCACCGATATCATTTGGTGGAAAGATTTCAAGGTATTAATCGAATCTAAGGGATTATGGTTTGTTGTTCCTCTATCGCATCTGAAGTTTTCATGGTCTCTAGTAACATTGGCACCCAAACGGTTGTTTCAAAATTAGTCTACTTGGTGCTAGCTAGTATATTCTATTGGAGCATAAAATGGTAGGACCAACAAGGAAAACAAGCTAAAATTAAAAATAAGAAAAAAAAAGTAGACAAACTACCGATGCTCAAGTAGTAAACTATTTTTGGGCATGAGAAAAACTAATTGCACGATGATTAACGAGTGTGGCAAAAAAGAGGGCGAAAAAACTAGACAAGTTTCCGCATTAGCATGTCCCTTGTATCACTGGATCTGGCACTGACCTTCTGACGTGGTGCCCTGACTATTGAAGGTTTCGTGGTGATACACATTTAATCTATTGGGTCTTCGCCCCCCTCCCTTGAGTTGGACCGTCGAACTCGTGTCACATCTTCCTGTTACGAATCCTACAAGTATTTTGTCTAAGTAACATATGCAACCTTTATCGATGCCGAGAATTGATATAATGTGAACATTGATCAAAGGAGATAGATAATTACCATTGTACAAGAACTCATAAATTACAAAAACATAAACAAATTGAGATAGAATTACAACCCAAACCAAGACTAAGATGCAAGGTTCAAGCTGAGCCCGACTTTAAATAAATAAAGCCCTAACATGGCAACATGTCTGATAAAAATCTGATACAAGAACCCATGACTCACGTTGGGGAATGAACATGAGGTGGAGGCTTGGGGAAGTAACATGAGGTGGAGGTGTTGGTCATGGAGGCAACGATAGTGATGATGGTGGTTCCATCGATGGAGGTGGCATTACCTGTAGTGCTGTCATGGGTGGAGATGGTGGCATCCTCCTCCTTTGTATCTCCATCTCCTTAATGGTGGGTTCTTGGATGGATGGATATGAAAGCTTTCCCTATTTAATTCAAGGGTGGCTATTGTATCACATGTGCTAGGTGCGGCTAGTGCCGGTCATAGCCTCTCTAGTTGTCTTTCCAACCTTTCTCATCTTTCACCTACTAAATGAAAATAAGTGGGACCAAATTAGGAGATTAAAGGGGATATTGAGCCATTCTGGCAGCTATTTTCAAGTAGTACGGCCGCCGGTATGTGGGAAAAATAGATCCGGATTCCCCCTCCCATTGGAGAAAACCCAGAACCCAACCTACAGATCTTCTTCCTCAACAGGATAGCAACTTTGGGTCTAGGTTTTCCAAAAAATATTAGCTTTATCCTCCTCCCCAGTGCCTCAATCTCCCATGCATGATACCCTTTCTTTAGAAAGCCTGGCGTTGCTAGACGAAATCCTAGGAAACCTAGAGATAATCGCTATCAACACCATTCGGGATCATGATAGATGATGGTGCTCGACGTAGCACTTTGTTGGTAACCCCAAGCGCAGGGTGTAAAGAGCAAGCATCAAGTTTTCCCTCAGTTGAGACCGAGGTTATCGAACTAGAAGGAGGAAGGAAACGTCACACATGTGTTGCAAACAACGTGGATACCTGCACAACACAAACTCAAGATTTTGCCCCCAACGAACAGTGAGGTTGTCAAGCTCACCGGTTTGCTAAAACAAAGGATTAAACATATCGTGTCGAAGATAATGGTTTGCAGCAAGCAAACAAGTAATAGTGAAAGATGTATCAATGGTAAAGATTGGACCAGGGTCCATAGTTTACTAGAGGTGCTCTCCTTAGATAAACAACATAGCATGAAGGGTAAACAAATTATAGCAGGGCAATTGACAGGAACTGAGCAAGGCATAACAATGCAATTACTAGTCAAAAAGATCCTATGAGGTTGATTAGGCAATACAACAATATACATAGACCGCCATCCAACTGCATCTATGACTAGAAGTCCACCTTCAGGTTATCATCTGAACCCCCTCCAGTATTAAGTTGCAAGCAATAGACAACTGCTTTAAGCAAAGTGTGTTAGATAAACAGTCCACATGTTCCATGAACAAGAGACCGTTGTTTTCTCCCTAGTAGCAACATCACATCTACAACCGAAGAGATTATTGTCACTTCCCTTGGAAACTAGAGGCATGAACCCACTATCGAGCATAAATACCCCCTCTTGGAGTCACTAGCAACTACTTGGCCAAGATAGCTACTAACAAGAGCATGCAAGATCACAAACAACACAGACATGTTAGAATCATAAAGACAAAACTATTAATCAAACCAACATAATAATCTCAATATCCATCGGATCCCCGCAAACACAACATGCATGATTACAAATAGATTAGATCTTGATCATGAAAGCTCACAAGATCTATACATGAAAGCACAAAGGAGGAGATACAACCATATAGCTACTACATGGACCCATAGTCCAAGGTGGAACTACTCACGCATCATACCGGAGAGAAGGCCTCCAGGATGATCTCCCTTCCGGTAGGGTGCCGAGAAGACCGCCCGATCTAGGGACGATGGTGGCGGTGGCTACAGACGGTTTCGTGGAGATTTGATCGGGTAATCAGGGTTTCTGCATCGGGGGCTTTTTATAAATGAAGGTGGAGACCGAGGCGGCGGCCAGGGTGACCAAACCCTGGCCAGGCGTGGGGTGGGGCCTACCCGCGCCTGGGGTGGGTCTGGCCCCTCTAGCCAGCCCCTCCGGCTCTCCTCTAGACTTCTTGTTCCCCACGGAAAGTAATTGACTTTGTCCTTTGTCCTGTCCAATTCCGAGAATATTTCTTTACTAACTTTTCTGAAACCAAAAACAGCAGAAAACAGACATCTGGCACTGTTGCAACTTGTTAATAGGTTAGTACTAGAAAACATGTAAAAAGCACCTCAAAGTGTAGGCAAGCAAAGCAAAGTAGATACTAAACAAGCATGGAGCATCACACATTATAGATACGTTTCCAACATATCAACATCTTCAAGCTTAACTCCTGCTCGTCCTCGAGTAGGTAAGTGATAAACAGAATAATTTTTGAGGTGACATGCACCCTCACAATAAAGATCCAACCATTTGCAAGCATTAAAAGCTGGATCAAAAAAATCTAAACATGTGCATGGAAGATGGAGTTCTAACAATAGGACAGAGTAACTATGCATGCAACATGACAAGCTACAAACAAAGATCATGAATAACATGCATTGAAAAACGTTTGTTTGTTTCACATACAGAAAAACATAGCATAGTGGCAATCAGCTTGTCCCTCATAGAGTAGCAATATAGATGCATAGGACACCTATAAAGTTCACAAGGGTGACTAGAAAAAGTAGTACAAGAGCAAGTAATAACACAATATGCATCAATTAATAAGCTTTGGAACACTGCACATAGAATGACAACTATGCTCTCTTAATGGTGCCTAAAGGTAGAAGGTGAAGACTCAAAAGTGGTGGAAGAAAGACCTTTTTGTAAAGGAAGCAGGGATTACAAGTTTCAAAAGGAGCTTCCAAAAATTATGGTACTTGTTAGCTTCCAGCCCTCATTGCCCCTATCATAAGCATCTTGAAGTGGTTAAGGTTAAAGTGGCAAAGCTAGAGTATTTGTGTGACGAAGTATAAGTTGGCAATCTCAAGTCCCTTGAATACGAGGGCCACACCTCATGCATACTCAACTTTGGGTCAAGGTAAGTTCTTGTCACTGTAAGTATTTGCATATCATTGAGAACCGCCAACGGGGTACCCCTTGCACATGGTACAGGAGCTTTCCCATAACCAAAATGACAAGGCAATCAGACGATGAGCATCTCAGCAATCTTTTTATTTACCATATGCATAGCTTTTTATTGAGAATGCTTCATAGATAGCAAGTTTCCACCATGATTAGGCATGGCTTAGGCTAGCGGCCCAGGCATTTCTCTAACACAGGATACAAACTCCATGGACTTACAAGTTCCCTCTTTATTTCACAACGGTGACATCCATAGACAAAAGAGCATGATATCAACTGAGTACAACATGGTACAAGTGCAATGTTAAAAACATTCCCCGTGACATCACGGTTCTGCTAATTCCAACTTATAAGTGCAAGCATATACAATAAAATTATCACAATGGTTCAAGTTTATTAGGGGCAAAGAATAAAGTGTGCCATCAAGTTCATGAAGGATTTAATCACTAAGTTTTCACATAACAAAATAGTTTTTAATTGGAAGATAGTTGAAAGCAAGAATATACTTGAAATGGTGTAACACACCATGCATAGGAGTTTATAGTGGACACTTTGGAAAAAATTGGTTTCTTGGGAGTTGGAAGCATGAGTAGAACTTACTCATACAAGTGGAGGCTAGCAAAAGACTGGGAGCAACCAACTAAGAGAGCAATAATGGCCAAAATCATGCAGTGCAATAAAGCATACTAATCAAAGCAAAGAGTGGTACTATAAGTCAAGGACTAAATGATCATAGAGGCTAATGGTGACTTGTGAGAGTCATAACATGGTATGATAACGTGCCAAGTCAACCCAAGCAAAGCATCAAAGAAGAATACCACAATACTATGCTTTTGCATGCTAAAACAACGCATAATTTATTCAAGGCACACTAAGCAATCCCAATTGTTTGGAAAAAGACATGCTACAACAATAATCACTAAGCATAATGCTAAAACAACACCTAGCATGTCATGCTAAAGTCTAAGTCACAGTCAATGCAAGCTCCTCTTGCACTTCAAGCAAGAACTTACTACTCCTTTCCAAACACCAAGCAAAATTATTTACAAAACAATACAGCGAGGACGGGGGTTCAAACTACTTTATTCAAGCAAACTAAACAACCTAAGCAAAGCAAACGAAAACTAAGACGCTCCAAGAACAACACAATTGTGCATGAAACAATAAAAACGAAGTGTCTAGACAGACCTGAGCTTTTTATTGATGAAGAAGGGGATGCCTTGGGCATCCCCAAGCTTTGACGCTTGTACCTCTTGGATATTTCTTGGGGTGACACCATGGTGGCATCCCCAAGCTTGAGATTTTGTCCATTCTTCATCTCATTGCATCATTCTCTCTCTACACCTGAAATTTTTCCTTCATACAAAACTTCACACAATCTTCATTAGCAACATTAGCTTATTCAAAAGATATTAGACCTCTGTCAAAGCTTTGGAATAGCCAGTATTTTCACTAAAAACACAAGCTATTGTAGTAAATCCTTCAAAAATCTCCATTCACCTAAAGAGAACTCAAATGGAATTAATAAGAAGCAAATGCAAATAATGGCAGAAATCTGTCAAAACAGACCAGTGGGTAGAAACCAATTTTTTAAACATCTTCTGTTGCTCAAATCAAAATCTGTTGAACTAATGAAAGTTATCTAACATACTGGTGGATTTATTCGTAAATTTTGAGCTCAATCCAAGTTACAGAGCGTTCTCACGAATTTTTTGGTGGAGGACAGAAATCTGTTTCGGGACAGCAACTCTCCAAATCTTACTTCTCTCTCATTAGAGGTCATTCTTGGCACAAAAATCAAACAAAAAGGATAAGGAGAGGTTATTACAGAAGTAATAACTTCCAAGACTCAAGGAAACTCTTGGGTTATCTCCCAACAAGTACTTTTCTTTAACACCTTTAAGTTAGGCACAAGAAGCAAGAAGAATCAAGTATTTTCAAATGAAGAAGCATTAACATTCATACCTACAAAATCTTCAACTATGAAAGGTATCTCATCCAAATGGGTTTTGGAGGATCCTTTCTCATCTCTCTTCGGTCTACTACCTTCATCAAAAAGATTTTCAGGGGCAATTCAATCAAAATGATTTTCAAAGGCTTCATGCATTCCAACAAGCTTAAAGGTTATGGGTATATTGAATTCATCTCTAGGCTTAGTTTTATCAGAAATACCCACAACATCTACACTTGAACCTAGTATATTGAAACGTTCAAAAACCTTTTTGGCCTCCCTAGCAACATCATGAAATTCTTTTGATAAAGTTTCAAGGATGAATTCTCGCTTTTCAGCATTCTTTTCTTCTTTTAGTTTTAGGAACAAGAATTGCATGAAGGGGTTAAGGCTAATAAACCTAGCTTCCAACATATGAACTAAAGAAGCTGCAGCGATCTTATAATTAGGAGCAAGCTCCGCTATAGATTTATCCTCAATATCCTCATGCTTGCTAACATAATTAAAAAATTCTTCAATATTATCTTTCTCAATTATGGAGCCACTACCTATTGCAAGATCTTTCAGGGCGAACTTGGGGAGAAACATGGTGAGCTAGATCAAGGTGGCAACTAGAGCAGGGACTAATTTTTTTGTGTTTTTGAATAAAGCAAGCAAACCAAACTAGACTAGTTTTTTTGGGTTTTTTTTTTGGAAAGAGGCAAACAAAACCAAGCAAAAAAAAAAACAAAAGCAAACTAAAAACAAAGTAAAGAGAAAGGAAGTGAAGGACTCCCCTAGTGAATACGTCCTTAGCCTCCTCTGCAACGACACCAGAAATACTTTTGATGGCGCTTTGTTGACGTGAGAGCTTATTCTTCTTTATTCCCCGGCAACGGCGCCAGAAAGACTTGATGGTGCTCGACGTCACTTTGTTGGTAACCCCAAGCGCATGGTGTGAAGAGCAAGCAGCAAGTTTCCCTCAGTTGAGACCGAGGTTATCGAACCAGAAGGAGGAAGGAAACGTCACACATGTGTTGCAAACAACGTGGAGACCTGCACAACACAAACTCAAGACTTTGCCCCAACGAACAGTGAGGTTGTCAAGCTCATCGATTTGCTGTAACAAAGGATTAAACGTATGGTGTGAAAGGTAATGGTTTGCAGCAAGTAAACATGCAACAGTGGAAGATGTATCAATGATAAAGATTGGACCGGGGTCCATAGTTCACTAGAGGTGCTCTCCTTAGATAAACAACATAGCATGAAGGGTAAACAAATTACAGCAGGACAATTGACAGGAACTGAGCAAGGCATAACAATGCAATTACTAGTCAGAAAGATCCTATGAGGTTGATTGGGCAATACAACAATATACATAAACCGACATCCAACTGCATCTATGACTAGAAGTCCACCTTCAGGTTATCATCCGAACCCCCTCTAGTATTAAGTTGCAAGCAACAGACAACTGCTTTAAGCAAAGTGTGTAAGGTAAACAGTCCACATGTTCCATGAACAAGAGACCGTTGTTTTCTCCCTAGTAGCAACAACACATCTACAACCGAAGAGATTTCTGTCACTTCCCTTGGAAACTAGAGGCATGAACCCACTATCGAGCATAAATACCCCCTCTTGGAGTCACTAGCAACTACTTGGCCAAGATAGCTACTAAAAACGGAGAGCATGTGAGATCACAAACAACACAGACATGATAGAATCATAAAGACAAAACCATTAATCAAACCAACATAATAATCTCCATATCCATCGGATCCCCGCAAACACAACATGCATGATTATAAATAGATTAGATCTTGATCATGAATGGAGCTCACAAGATCTATACATGAAATCACAAAGGAGGAGATACAATCATCTAGCTACTACATGGACCCATAGTCCAAGGTGGAACTACTCATGCATCATACCAGAGAGAAGGCCTCCGGGATGATCTCCCCTCCGACAGGGTGCCGGCAAGAACTTCAGATCCCCCCGATCCAGGGACGATGGGGGCGGCGGCTACAGACGGTTTCGTGGAGATTTGATCGGGTACTCAGGGTTTCTGCATCGGGGGCTTTTTATAGACGAAGGGGGATACCGAGGCGGCGTCCAGGGCAACCAAAACCTAGCTAGGCGCGGGGTGGTGCCCACCCGCGCCTAGGGTGGGTCTGGCCCCTCTGGCCAGCCCCTCCGGCTCTCCTCTGAACTTCTTGTTCCCCACGGAAAGTAATTGACTTTGTCCTTTGTCCCGTCCAATTCCGAGAATATTTCTTTACTAACTTTTCTGAAACAAAAAACAGCAAAAAGCAGGCATCTGGCACTGTTGCAACTTGTTAATAGGTTAGTACTAGAAAACATGCAAAAAGCACCTCAAAGTGTAGGCAAGCAAAGCAAAGTAGATACTAAACAAGCATGGAGCATCAAAAATTATAGGTATGTTTCCAACGTATCAATAGAGAGGAAGGAAAACATTGGGGAAGAAGATCACCCTGAGCACTGCCTCACCTCTGGAAGACTGGACCTAGAGTGTTTGTCTCTTCAAGCTAGCACTACCCTTCTGAGGAAACCAAAGAAAAACCTTTTCCTTTTCACGAACTTTGAATTGTATAAAGACATGCACCATTTGGTTTCGCGCTATGCAATGAAACCGTGAAGGTCGCATCCACGTTCATTTAAAAATGCAATGAAGATCTAAAATTGATTTAACTACCATTTCAGTGTCTATTTTGTTTGATGCATATTTTTGTACCGGAGCAAGGCTTGACCTAGTTATTTAAGCCACCTCCCAAAGAGGGCTAAGTGGACCTGGCACTCAAATTTCCCAAATCCTTAAACATTCTGGAGAAACCTGTTTGAATTTATCTGGAATCGTCTAGAGCTCAGTGCCGAATGAGATAAATGTGAATCAGTTTACGTCGTCCTACTATTTGTGATATATTATTAATAGCGGAACCGACAATATTTCTTAGATATGGCCAACCCAATCATCCATGTACACAAAAACATTGAAGTTGAAGTTTTCGTGAGTGCTAACATATATATAGGCTGAGGTTTTTAAAATTTGAGGTTTGGCAGAGGCCATACCTTGCCAGATTGCTCCCTCCGCCAACATGAACATTTTTTTACCTCATGAAGGAAAAATTGTAAAGGATAGAAAAATTGTACCGCGCTAGAAGAAAATTCTGCGTGAATTATCTACCGAACCAGTACGGGCGAGGCGGGAGCAGCTGTCCAAGGCGGTGACTAGAACCCATCTAGGATTTCCTCCCTCCACCAGTGACGCCACCGGTCCGTCCCGTCTCCTGCGGCCTTAGAGCCTTGGAGTCATGGCGGACCATGGCTTATCGTTGGCAGGAGGTCTTCGTGTTTTATTTAGTCTGTTTCCAGTGTCTTACAGAATCTTCCTAGAAAAACTAGAATTTAGGATGTTGAGGCGGCGGCTACGTCCTGAAGTTAGAATAAGGTTCTCCGTGTCTTATCCTCGCTTCGTTGGTGCGTCTAGCATTGGTGGAGGACGAGTAGAGTTGTGTGTTCGGAGGATCTTTTGATATCCGATCTCTTTTTGTATTCGTGGGTGTGATTTGAGACCAGTTTCTTCCGTTTTATGTTTGTCTTCTTCGACGATGGTTGCTGCTCTGGTATGTTGGTCTTTTGGAATTTAGCACCACGACTTTCCATCCGTCTACTACAACAAGCTCTACTACGACAAGCTTTGTCCGGCTCCGATGATGGAGGGGCGAGGATGGTGGCGCGATTTCGGCTCGTGCTAGTGTATGTAGTCGTCGCTATGTGCTCCAATGAACTATTTATAATTTTTGTTATTTTTAAGACTTTTTATACTGTTATTTATAATTATTAATACATCGGGGGAATTTCGCAAAAATAAATTATGTTGTACGGACATTTTTCTCTGTTACAGTCCATCACATAACTCCTAGATCGCTTGAATCACGAGACAGATCCAATTTTAAGAGATGTGACTGATGACTTAGCAATTTCCCAAATTTATTTATATTCTCCAAACGACAGGCTCTTACTAGTTTTTTGTCTAGGTCCACCACCACCACCACCGTTTTCTCCTCCGGTGACCCTGACCCCAAATTTGCGGCCCTAGGTACCTTGTCTGGTTCTGGTGCCCTCCGACGTCGATACCTCGGTGTCGGTGGTACACCTGTTGCTCGCCGTAGGCAAGCGTTTTCTGGACCGTCCTACTGCTCTCGTGCTGGATAGCATCACACCCTCCGACGTTGCCGTCGTGCTGGAGCTGGCCGTAGCCGTTCTTCTGCACCACGGTATCGTGTTTCCCCTCCTGCTTGTACCCCTCGTAGTAGTGCTGCGCTCCGCCGGTGCCGCGCTGGCCATAGGCCAGCTCCTCCTCGCTGCAGTCGCTGTCGTCCTCGTATTCCTCGCTGACGTCGCTCTCGTACTCCTGTGTCAGGGCGCCACCGCCGCCGTGGTGGCCACCGGCGCCGCCGAACTGGTGCTCATATCTGTTCAGGTATGCTGCCTCCGCCGCACGGCCGTTCATGGCAGCAGCGTGGAGAGGGTACCCTCCAACCTCGGCGCCATGTGGGTACGCCTTCTGCGCTCCGTAGCCGTGCTTCTGCACGGCGCCAGTGCCACCGTGGTGGCCAGCGTACACTCCGGCCTCCTCCTCCAGGAAGGCGCTAGCGCCATTATACGGCGGCTTCTCGTTGACGAGCATGCGGCCGACGTCAGTCACCACGGTGGCCACGGAGTCGGAGTTTTGAGTGTGGTAGTTCATCAGGGTTTGCTCTGGGAGTAGGGTTTTTTTTTTCTTTCTTTTTTCTCTGGGACTAGTTAATTTCTCTTGTTTCTGAACGGACTCCTACTTGCTCTGATCAGCTTGCTTCGTGCTCGTATTTGTGGCCTTGCAAGGCAGCATTTTATAGGCGCCGTGGCGACTGGGAGGCCATGCCGTCTGTGCTTGGTATAGTAGAGCTGATAGGTATACTGTTTTGAATAAGACCCGTGGATATATGCTCTGTGTAGCTTCAAGTGTAGTGAAGGTATCTAATGATTCTAACGCAGATCTGTATATATCTCCCATTTGCTGTGATCAAGGCATCTTGGAACGTGACACATATCGTACGTACTCTCTGGTTATTTGTTCAACGATAAAGCAAAGATCCTATTCGGGAGCCATGTTTGATGGCCAAATTTTTCCTGTACCTTGGGTTAATATTCTTACTTATCGTATCTTAGAGTGAAATGATGTACTGTCACTAGTGCATACCCCCCTCTAACACCGGTTTGGAGGGCCCTCTAACAACGGTTCTACAACCGCTGTTGAGAGTTAGAGGGGCCCCCTCTTTAACACCGGTTCTTATACGAACCGGTGTTAAAGGGTGGCGCACGTGGGGCTGACGCAGCGCTTAGGCCTCCCTACACGAACCGGTGTTAAAGGTTTTCTGCCGCGGCAGGAAAACGGCCTAAATCTCTGTCGCGGCAGAGTTCTGCCCCTGTCCCGTTCTGGGCGTATTTCTGCGGCGCGGCGGGGACGGGAAGGGGGGAGGGGGAATCGATTGGGAGCGGTATACACATACATCGTCATCGGTACATACGAGTACATGAATAATTAAGCAACTATTATTATACACAACATCGTCATTGTGTGGTATTCTCCGTAAACGTTGAAGCATCAAGTACAAGACAAACACGTTCAAGCATATATACAACGTTTATTTTGGTGGATATCTAAAGAGTTCTCCGCCAGACGTGACGACCTCATCTAGTATGAACCCCGTCAATTCCTCTTGAATGACTCGTATGCGGTCAAATGGTAGGAGTTGGTCCCGCTTCCGTTCGATCTCAATATATATGAAGAATGAGATCAATATATATATAAGAATAAAACTCAACACAATTGATGGTAATAAAATAATGTTGTGTACTTTGTTTACTTACTCTAAGTTGTTCTAGTGCGGGCTTGGCCCGTCGCACATATCGTGTTGCGAATGAACTCGCAAACATAGTACCCACATAAGTTATTGCTGTGTCCCTGATGCGCACACTTTACGAGAATAGAGAGTTCAATCAAAATAATAATCAATAAAGCATGATATAATGGAATTGGAAGCAGAATCAAAGAGATACGCAGACCTAGCTAGCTAGTATTACTTACATTTTGGTCTACAAATTTTAGTTCTTCTGACCATTCACCCACGGCCCTGCCCGTGAACCTTTTCCAAACCCTGTCCGGCAAAGAAAATGGATAAAGGAGTAATTAATTACTTGTTGTCACGAAAGTTGCCGATCTAGTGCGATAATATGATTGAAATTACCTCTGGAGCATCTCTCTAAAGTCTGCCCATAGCTCTTTTTCTTTTCGTAACGAGTCCATGACAAGGACTTTTCCTGAGTCGGGTTGAATGACTAGCAGAATAAAGTGAAACCTACGCACGCATAACTCATCATCAGTTACACTTAACATCGAGTAAGCCGAAACAGAATGTGTACAAGAGAGGGTAACGGTACTCACAAGAAGTTGTAAGGCAATAGTATTTCCCTTTTGGTTTGTTGTCTCAGTAAAGACCTTAGCAAGTAATCTTCTGTTTTCCCGGGTTTGGTTCTTACCACTTCTTCATAAACTCTATTTGGGTCAATGAACCCAATGTCAAAAGGGCCTCCTTTCATGCATTCCATAACCTTTTTCCTGCATAATAGTATATACATATATGGTGAGCATATATATACATGCAATTAATGAAGTGAATGAGATGAGATAGAAATTACAAAAATAGTACTTACACACAATAAAGGCTGATGGCAGCTTTGTCGAGTTCCTTCTGATTGAATAGAAAATGCAAGTCTTGAATGTTGAAGTCGATCTCGTCGTCTCCGCACAAGAAAATATGATCTCTTATATGCGTCGTGATCCATTCTTCCTTTCTCGTCTTGCAGAAATCAAGGTACCACTTGTGCAATCTTCGCATCTTTGTTGGTAGATTCTTGAGCTCCTCTTTCTTGACGAGATTCTTCCCATACTTCCATGGCTGTATGGGGTTGGCATCGCATTTGGGCAAGTTGTCTCCCATGATTTTCAAGTATGCAATGTAAGTCATCCCCATATCATTGGCCTTTCTTTGTAGCTCTGCCTCGTAATCCTTTACGGGAGGAGCGTCCCGTGTGTCGAACACTTGGAGCGGGGCGCATGATTGGTTTTCCTGCTCTCCGAGCATGGGAACTGTTTTCTGGGGTGCCGGACGACTGCTACTTTCAGTCTCCCTACGGCGCCTTGCATCCCCCTTCAAAATCTAGCGCTCGTAGTCCGGCACAAGTGGGGTTTCAGGTTTCAAAAGATTTTTGTAAAACTTCTCCACCACCGCTGGATCTATTTTCTCCTTTGGCTCGGCCCGTCTAGGTGCAAAGAATTTCTTGACCTCTTCTTCCGAGATCCTATTGGTCTCCTCGTCGCTGCGATTCCAAGGTAAAACCGGCAATGGCTTGGCGGAAGGCTGCGGGACGTAGTTTTTTGAACTCTTTGGCGTACGGTTTCCTGTGGATTTCTTTGTGGTAGTGCTAGTGATGCTCTTCGTGGCAGTGCTCTTCCGCTTACGCTGAGGAGATGGCTGAAGCGCCGGAGATGGCTGACGGGCAGGAGATGGCTGGCGCGCCGGAGATGGCTGCCGCGCAGGAGATGGCTGAAGCGCCGGAGATGGCTGCCGCGCAGGAGATGGCTGAAGCGGCTCAGACTGCTGACGCTGCGGAGACGGCGGGGGTGCCAGTGACCTCCAATTTGGAAGCATGATGTGTTCCTTCTTCCAAAGAATGGTTGTTTTCACTGCAAATTTGAGTTGAGTTTCCCCTTCACCTGTAGCATGGTCAAGTTGTGCTTCCTCATATTCCTTCACAACCTCATCCACCCCGACAATAGCATAGCCATCTGGAATCGGTCGGCAGTGGTAAGTTCCACCAGCTACAGGAGGTAAGGCATAGCCGACAGCCACCTTAATGGATAAGCCCATTAATCTCACATGCATCTCAGCGTGTTCGCTCTCCGTGATCTCATCCACGGGGTATCGAGGACCCGTCATTTCAAGTGTGGGCTGCACGTTCTCCATGGAAGCCACGTTGCTTTTCCGCGCAGAGTCTGGGCCGCCGGAAGCTTCCAATGCAGGCTCTTCGTGCCGCTGAGATGGGCCGGTAGCTTGATGGCTCTGTTGTGCATTAACTTGCGCCTGCAGCGCCACAAGTGCATGTTCTATCTGTGTCATCCGCTCTGTACGCTCTTTTTCTTTTCTGCGGCGCCATCTGTAAGAGTGGCTCCACTCGGCAAACCCATCCTTCCACGTCATACCCCCTGTGCCTCGTGCATGTCCAGGGTGTTCTTTTTTACCGATGGCGCGTGTGAGCTGGTCATTCTCTCTATCGGGATGGAAGGTCCTGGCGGCTGTTTCCTCGTATGCCTTGATGAGTTCAGTGACGGGTTTGGCAAGGAGGGTTGGGAAGATACACAATCCTGTTTCTGGGTCCAACCTTGCCCCGATTCCATAGAACCAAGTCTTTGCACGTACGTCCCACCCATCTGTCTGGGGTGTGATCCCTCTAGCACGCAGGGCCTTCTCAACTTCCTCCCACTTAGGCCTCTGAGATATGTAGCCACCTGACCCCGTCCTCTGGTGATATTCCTTCTTCTGGGCATTTAGCGTATTGGTTTCTGACCTCTTTTAGCTATAGCACCTTCCTTATATGCCACAAATTCGGGTCAGTGAGGTCTTATCTTCGCATAATATGCGTCTTCAAAATTTGGAGTCTCGCGAGCTTTGACAAATTTGTTCAATTTTATCTTCCAGTTGCGGAAAGCGTCAGCCATCTTCTTTAGAGTCCACTCTTTGACCTTTTCCTTTATAACCGGTTTGTTTTCATCCTCCTCTGGTGGAAGGGTGAAATTTACCAACAACGAATTTCAAAGCGTTTCTTTGGATCTTTCATCGACAAAGGTGCCGTCGCCCTTCTTTGGATTATTCCAATATTCAATTATGATTGGGATTTGGTCCCTAACAAGAACTCCGGCCTGACATACAAATTTGTCTGCGGCCTTCTTGGGCTCCATCGGCCTGCCATCAACACGGACTGCTTTGATCGTGAACTTTGCACGATCTTTCAACCGATGGCTCGCGCCTCGCTTGCTCTGATTCGTAGAAGAAGATTGTTGCTGGCTGGTCGATCCAGAGGGCTAAAAGAAGAAAGAAGCGTTAATTAATACATGTAGAAGAAGATTGTTGGTGGAAGTCAGCAGAGGCTTAATCAATGCATATACCTCGCCGGACTTTATAATCACTAAATTGCGTTCACCGGAGTCTTCATCTTCTCCATGACTACTTGAGCTGTCATCATGTCCCTCCAAGTTCAGATATTGTGAGGTGTCCTCATGGATAATGTTCTCCATTATTTCTTCGTCTTCAAGGTTTCTACTAAGTGGATCCATAATTTCTAAAACAATAATATTATCTAGAGTAAGAGAGTAAACATTCAAGTGGACTTGGATTCATAATAAATATTCTAGAGTAAGATCATGGTAGACATTTATAATTTTAAACCCTAACTTCTATGCAAGTTATAACAAACTATTTATCTTGATATCACTTAATCTCATGGGAATAATATTAACCATCTTAATTCCTCAGAACTTTATGTGTCATATAATAATGAAGGATCACCATAAAATTTCTTTAATATTATAAGTTATTAATTAAGAATCAAATCTCATGAATTAATAGTAATACATCCTTTAATAAGTTATGGTTTATATAGGTAAATCAAATTCATAACAAAAGCCTCTACACAATATTAATAGGAAAAGGACCTATATAAAGAAAATAAAGAAACTATAATACATACACTTTCTTAATAATCCTTTCTTTTGTTCATACAAAAAAATATACATACCCTTTATTTTTGTTCATACGCAACAATATATATACATATACTTTCTTATATATACATATACATACACTTTCCTAATAATCCTTTTTTTTCATACACACAAATAAAATTATTCAATCCAATATATATTAGGATATTTATATGCAACAATATATATACATATATGCATATATGCAACATTTATATACATATTAGGATAAAATTACACACAAATAAAAGTATTCATACACAACAATATATATACATATATGCAACATTTCTCCAATATATATACACACAAATAACATTTATCCAATATCCAATATCCCATATTCATATCCAATAACAGAGAGCTCACCGCCGGTGGCGGCAAACTCGAACAGGATCCGAGCGGCGGTGGACGGGGTTGGCGGCGGTGGATCCAAGCGGCGGCGACGACTCTGGCGGCGGTGGATCCAAGCGGCGACGACGGGGGTGGCGGCCGATGCGCGCGGGCGAGCGTGGTGGCGGGTGGCGGCCGACGCGCGCGGGCGAGCGCGGTGGCGGACTGTGCTGGCGCGGCGGGGGGCATCGACTGGCGGCGGATCCGAGCGACGGGGGGCGATGACTGGTGGACGACGACGGCGAGGGCTGGAGGGCGACGGCACAACGGCGACGGCGCGGCTCTCCTCTGCTCCTCTGCGCGCGCAATTTTCGATCTTGCTAGGGTAAGAAGGAAGAGAGGAAGGCGCGGGTTATAAATCCCCCCCCCCCTTTAACACTGGTTCGTGCCACGAACCGGTGTTAAGGGGAGGGCATTTATTTCGTTTCGCGCCCGCACCCCCCCCCCTTTAACACTGGTTCGTGGCATGAACCGGTGTTAAAGGGGGGCGCATTTATTTCATGCATTAAAGCGGTGGGGGTATTTTTAACTCAAAAAATAGGATATGAATTTAGAAAATTCATATCTTTTTCATTTCAACTCAGAAAAATATGAATAATATATCATAATTTTCAGAAAAATAATATCTATCCATTCATGTAAAAACATTTTATATTTACTTTAGATGAAAATTTTCAAAATAAATAAACACTTACATATAAATTTTGATTATTCAATTCAAACAAAAATAAAATAGACAAACCCTAAAACTTTGAACATAAGAAATATTAAGCATCTAAAAAGGAATCTAACCCGATCATGAGCATCGTATCATGTACCTGTAGTTCATATCTGACCCACTTCCTGCCGATTCGACAGAAATTTGTCTTTTTCACCAGAGGTGGACGGAAAGGTTTCAGATCCCCCTGTTGGTACATTGTCCATATAAGGTGGTCTAGTATTTTTGTAAAATGTGGTGGTGGTTTTTTGAATTAGCCATTTGGTGGTTGCTTCACAAAACCGTCTGTTTTTTATGCTCGGAAAATGGAAAATGCCTTTTTGGTGCGATAAAAAGGAAAACTTCCTCTTGCAACATTGTTTGCCATGCCATGATGCACATGTATGCACAATATGGCCATATTATCACAAACTATGCCTTGATTCTAGCCATAACATTGGTCATTTGACCCGAAAGCCAAGAAACCTCGAATGAGATAGGTCATTTTGTGAAGGTTTTTTTGAGACATAATCAATATACCAAGTTTGAGATTTTTCCTTCTAACTATGTTATAACACCACGTGAAGGTTTCGCACTGTTTTGATCTTTTTTTATTTTTTATCCCCGTTTTAAACTATCGTCAAACTTTGTTAAACAACGGGCATGAAGATTCTTAGATCGGGGCCAAGTCTCGCTCAACTTGCATTGGATTTTTGATAAAATAGCATATTGTGAACCTAAAAATGATTTTTTTAAAAAATCATGAGCATCGTATCATGTACCTGTAGTTCATATCTGACCCACTTCCTACCGATTCGGCAGGAATTTGTCTTTTTCACCAGAGGTGGACGGAAAAGTTTCAGATCCCCCTGTTGGTACATTATCCATATAAGGTGGTCTAGTATTTTTGTAAAATGTGGTGGTGGTTTTTTGAATTAGTCATTTGGTGGTTGCTTCACAAAACCGTCCGTTTTTTATGCTCGGAAAATGGAAAATGCCTTTTTGGTGCGATAAAAAGGAAAACTTCCTCTTGCAACATTGTTTGCCATGATGCACATATATGCACAATATGGCCATATTATCACAAACTATGCCTTGATTCTAGTCATAACATTGGTCATTTGACCCGAAAGCCAAGAAAGCTCGAATGAGATAGGTCATTTTGTGAAGGTCTTTTTTAGACATAATCAATATACTAAGTTTGATATTTTTTCTTCTAACTATGTCACATAATATAACACCACGTGAAGGTTTCGCACTGTTTCGATCTTTTTTTTATTTTTTTATCCCTGTTTTAAACTATTGTCAAACTTTGTCGAACAACGGGCATGAAGATTCTTAGCTCGGGGCCAAGCCTCGCTCAACTTGCATTGGATTTTTGATAAAATAGCATATTCTGAACCTAAAAATGCAACTAATAGTAAGTTACATAAAGCACGACTGAAAATTAAGATACATAAAAGAACTGAAAATTAAGATACATGGCCAGATTAAGTAACAATCAGCCGAACTTGTTTCGGAATGTTGGAGTGATTCAGTCATGCTCCTGCCTACACCTGTAATACTCGCCACTGTAGTCGTCGTACTCGCCGCCGCCGTCATCGCTGTCGTCGTCGGGGTAGCCGTAATTGAACCTTGAAGGCTGAGTACGCGTGGGAAGGACTTGAGGGTAGCGCAGACGGGGGTTAGAGTCGGCGGCAGTGTCATAGGCCATGACGCTCTGGAGAGTCCGACCGCGCCACCATAGCCGACGGCCGGCCTCGTTGAAGTTCGGAGGAGGTGGGCCGTCCTCCTCGTGCCTAGCGAGCGCCCTCTCACGCCGATCCACGAAGAAGGCTTCCCAAGTAGGGAAATAGTCGGGATGCCATATGGGATTCCTCCGCTGCTCCGGCGTGAGCTTGAAGTAGTAGTGGTTCGTGATGGCCATCCGGCGCGCCACACCTAGAGGGACAGGAGGAACCGGCACGCCTCCACCTCCCTGGGGGTTAGTGCTACGGTGGAAGCCATGGGAAAGAGTGATAAGGTTGCAGATATGAGTCTAGAGATGTGCAATGACAATGGAGGCCAACCCTACATATATATATATATAGTGAAGAACTGGCGGGAAGAACTGGAGGGAAGAACTGGCGGGAAGAAATTGCGGGAAGAAAAATGGCGGGAAGAAAAATGACGGGAAGAAAAATGGAGGGAAGAAATAGAAGGAAAAAAAATGACTCATTTAATATATATATTGTTAACAGAAGAAATATGACATTGATTTCCATGTTGAGATACATATGTGTGCCAAAAATGGCTCAATTAATACATATAGTCAATCTTATGATCGCGTCGGCCGTAATCATGGAGTTTCAACACCGTTTAACAAGATGGTTGAGTCAGTCTTCACTCTGAAGGGCGGAATTTCATCAAAATTATTATAATCTTCTGACATGTATGTCTTGTCCTCCACTCCCACGATGTTTCTTTTCCCTGAAAGAACTATGTGACGCTTTGGCTCATCGTGTGATGTATCGGTTTGCTTATTTTTTTCTTTTTTTCGGTTTGGTAGACATGTCCTTCACATAGAAAACCTGAGCCACATCATTGGCTAAGACGAATGGTTCGTCTAAGTTCTTGTCTACCTTCATAAGATTATTGAGATCCACTGTTGTCATTCCGTACTTCTTGTCTACCTCAACCCCTCCTCCTGTTAGCTTGACCCATTGGCATCAAAACAAGGGGACCTTAAAATTAGGTCCATAGTCAAGTTCCCATATCTCCTCTATGAACCCATAATACGTGGTCTTTTGCCTATTGTCTTCTGCTGCATCGAAGCGGACACCACTATTTTGGTTGGTGCTCTTTTTATCTTGGCCTATCGTGTAAAATGTATTCCCATTTATCTCGTACCCTTGGAAAGTACATACAGTCGAAGATGGTGTCCTGGCCAACAAGTACAGCTGATCCCCAACAGTGGTGTTATTCATGAGAAGTCTTTGCAGCCAGCCGCCAAAACTCGCCATGTGTTCACTTATAATCCATTCATCAGACTGCCCCGGGTGTTTGAGGCGTATTAAATTCTTGTGTTCATTGATATACGGGGCAACCAAGATAGATCTTTGTAAAACCGTGTAGTGTGCTTGCTTGAGAGAATGCTCGTCCCTACATATCATTGCTTTACATCCTAGGGTGCCTTTTCCACGCAGTCTTCCCTCATGTCGTGATTCTGGAACACCAATCGCCTTAAGGTCAGGAATAAAATCAACACAGAACTCAATGACCTCCTCTATTACATAGCCCTTGGAGATGCTTCCTTCTGGCCTAGCACGGTTATGAACATATTTCTTTAAAACTCCCATGTACCTCTCAAAGGGGAACATATTGTGTAGAAATACAGGACCGAGAATGGCAATCTCTTCTACTAGGTGAACCAGGAGATGCGTCATAATATTGAAGAAGGATGGTGGGAACACCAACTCAAAGCTGACAAGACATTGGGCCACATCTGTCTATAACCCTGGTAGGCTTTCTGGATCGATTACCTTCTGAGATATTGCATTGAGGAATGCACATAGCTTCACAATGGATACTCGAACATTTTCAGGTAGAAGCCCCCTCAATGCAATCGGAAGCAATTGTGTCATAATCACGTGGCAGTCATGATACTTCAGGTTTTGGAATTTTTCTCTGCCATATTTATTATTCCCTTTATATTCGACGAGAAGCTAGACGGGAACTTGATACTGCTTAGGCATTCAGAAAAGATTTCCTTCTCTGCTTTGGTAAGAGCTTAGCTGGCAGGAGTTAAGTGGCATCGTTTACCCTTCTCGTTCTCAGGATGCATAGGCTCTTCAGGGTCTTTCAGACGTTGCTGGTCCTGCCGTGCTTCCGGTGTATCTTTTGTCTTCCCATACACTCCTAGGAAGCCTAGAAGGTTCACGCAAACATTCTTCGTCACGTGCATCACGTCGATTGAAGAGCGGACCTCTAAGACATTCCAATAGGGTAGGTCCCAAAATATAGATTGCTTCTTCCACATGGGCGCATGTCCGGCATCGTCATTTGGAACAGATAGACTGCCAGGACCTTTTCCAAAGATTACTTCTAGGTCCTTGACCATACCAAATACCTCCTCACCGGTACGGAGGACAGGCTTCCTCCGGGGTTATGCCAGACGTTTGAAATGCTTGTCTTTCTTTCTTACTGGATGCAGGTTCGGAAGAAATCGACGATACCCTAGGTACACAACCTTCTTACATTTATCCAAATATACTTTCAGTCTCATCTAAACAGTGTGTGCATGCATTGTATCCCTTGTTTGTCTGCCCTGAAATGTTACTAAGAGAAGGCCAATCATCGATGGTTACGAAAAGCAATGCTCGTAGGTCAAATGGCTCCCCTTTGTGCTCATCCCACATACGTACACCTGGTTTGGCCCACAACTGTAAAAGTTTTTCAACTAATGGCCTTAGGTACACATCAATGTCGTTGCCGGGTTGCCTCGGGCCTTGGATGAGCACTGGCATCATAATGGACTTCCTCTTCATACACAACCAAGGAGGAAGGTTATAGATACATAGAGTCACAGGCCAGGTGCTATGACTGCAGCTCTGCTCACCAAAAGGATTCATGTCATCTGTACTTAGACCAAACCTTAAGTTCCTTGCATCACGTGCGAAGTCCGGGTACTCTCGCTCGACTTTTCTCCACTGTGACCCATCAGCGGGGTGTCTCAACATCGCGTCTTTCTTACGGTCTTCCATGTGCCATCGCAACAACTTGGCATGCTCTTTATTTCTGAAGAGACGTTTTAACTGTGGTATTATAGGAGCATACCACATAACCTTGGCAGGAACCTTCTTCCTAGGGGCCTCGCCCTCAACATCGCCAGGATCGTCTCGTCTGATCTTATACCGTAGTGCAGTGCATACCGGGCATGCATCCAAATTCTCGTACTTCTCACCGCGGTAGAGGATGCAGGCATGTATCTTCTGCACGTCTAATCCTAGAGGGCAGACAACCTTCTTTTCTTGGTATGTACTGTCGGGCAACTCATTATTTCTTGGAACAAGATTCTTCATTTTTACCAACAACTTTGAAAATGCGCTGTCAGTCACACCGTTCTCTGCCTTTCATTGCAGCAAATCCAGTGTGGTACCTAGCTTTTTGTGTCCATCTTCGCAAGTTGGGTACAACAATGTTTTATGATCCTTTAACATCTGCTCCAGCTTCTCCTTCTCCTTTTCATTTTCACATTCTTCCTTTGCATCAGTAATGGCCCGACCAAGATCGTCATCAGCGGGCCCATCTGCTGCCTCTTGATCTTCATTATCTACCCCCGTTGCAGTATCATCATATTCAGGATACATATTATGATAGTTGTCATCATCCTCTTCTTCTTCGTTGTCTTCCATCACAACCCCTTTTTCTCCGTGCTTGGTCCAACAATTATAGCTGGGCATGAAACCGGATCGAAGCATGTGGGCGTGAATGGTTCTGGTATTTGAGTAGTCTTTCTTGTTCTGACAGTGAACACACGGACAGCACATAAAACCATTGTGACCACGGTTTGCATTAGCCACAACGATGAAATTTTGGAAGCCCGTAATGTACTCGGAAGTGCGGCGGTCACCGTACATCCATTGCCGGTTCATCTGCATTAATATATAGTATATATCAAAAAATAATAGGGAGATGACCATTTATATATATAGTACATCAATGACACATGAAAGGACAGTTGCCGACCTCGACCGAGAAGGAAAGAGCAACGAGAAAACTTATTTTGAGCTCTCGGGCATTTCACCGAACACCTCTTGTGCATACGAAAAAAACACAAACTAGCACACTTCACACCCTCTTGCTAGGATCCAAAATGAGATAGTGAAAAAATGGAAGAGTGGGGTGTGAGCTGCGGTGTCTTATATAGCCCCCCCTCCCCCCCGTTAACACCGGTTCAAGCCACGAAACGGTGTTAAAGGGGGGCTGCGCGGGCCACTGACGCAAGGGCCTTTAACACCGGTTCGTGGCACGAACCGGTGTTAACGAGGGGCTCCTTTTTGCTGCACAGGCCACGCTGGTACGGGCCCCCCCTTTAACACTGGTTCGTAGAAGAACCGGTGTTAAAGCCCATTTTCAGACTCAACCAAAGGCCTCGTTTCCACTAGTGTGTATGGTCAAAAGCCTGTATGGGATGCATGACTCATGAGTCCATGATAGCACTTTCACGCTGTAAATAATTTGCACCAAAGTTCGGAATACTTTTAGAGTTTGGTACACTCCCACCTTCGTTTGACCGTCCATTCAGGCTGTCTTTACTAGCAAAACAAATTATTCACATCTCGTCCCATATTAGTTATTGCTGATTTGGTAATCATGTGCTAAATTGGCGACAGCTAATATGAAACAGAGGGAATAGTATATCTTGAAAGGAAAAACATATAAGGTTGGTGAAGCAGCCTAGCTCACAGGCTAGTTTTTTCTTTTCTTTTATACGTCGACCTTAATATGTTTTATGTTGAAGATACATTATAGTACTTTGTAAGCAGCACACACTAAACTACCGGAGAACGCTGGCGATCATCGGAATCATCGATATCATGGGAAGTAGTGATTCATATTTAGTCATGGTATCTAGACTGTAACGCGTATCTGTATACATCTCCAATTTGCTATGACCAAGGCATCTTCAAAGGTGACACATATACTCCGGTTACTTGTTGAATGATAAAGCAAAGATCTTATTCGCAAGCCATGTTTGATGCCCTTTTTTTCCAGCGCAAGGTTAATATGCTTACTTATCGTATCTTACAGTGAAATGATTTTTGTTCAATAGCTCATGTGGCATGACTCATGAATCCATTGTCACACTTTCGGGTGTGCTAACTGTAACTAATTCTCATCAAGATTTCGAATAATTGCAGAGTTTGGTACGCCATCACCTTCATTTGACCGTTCATTGAACAAGTGTATGCGGGCGATTTTAAAAAACAAAGCCAAAAAAAAGAAGGAAAAAAACTAGCCTGAATTGAGCTACACCTACCTATGCTGCTTCACCCCGTACGTTGGCGTTATATGTTCTTGTTTTGAAGATATACTCCTCCCTTTCATCCAAATTAATTATCATGGACTTAGGAAAATATTGTTTAAATCTGTTTAAGGTTAGTGAACTTGCGATAACATATTTGGATCAACGGTAGTAGTACTTTGTTTTACTAGTGTAAGCACTAAGCAGTAGATACTAAACTACAAGAAACCCCTAGCAACACCAGCGATTATCAGGATCATGGGATATATTCACGATGGTGATTGTTCCACCCTCCTCCCTCAACCACCAAGCTGCGTTCGTTCATGTTCTAGATCATAGCCTACTACCTTGCTACAAGCCCGAGTACCAATGGCTCTTAACGAAGGTTACTCAGCCCAAATTTCTTATGCTAAGTGTGTCGACTGCTTAGAAATCTAAGACTACCTGTTAACTCGGCTTGGCCCAACTTCCTTGACGTTGTTGGTCTTCAAGCCCACCTCAGCGAAATCTCCCCATCGTTGTCAAATGGTATTACTGACAACCAGTCATGTAAGTAATTTATGAGCTCAATCCCCTATCATCGCGAGGCTAATTTTTTTACATTTCTTGCAATGATTTAAAAGTTTATGTGCCATTTTCCAATTCATGAGTAAGAAAATATGACAATACAAAAGAACTTACAAAATAATCGATACATACAAATTGTTAATTTGGTGAATACCAGTTATGATGAAACTATTGATGTTCCAACTATAGACAATACTTGCTTTGTCTTTGAATACGTGTCCACTATTTTAAATATGTTTTCTACATATGCAAGTTCACTATCTCTTCCTGAGAAAAATGATTAGATTTTTACCCTGCACGATGGTGCTTATTAATGTGAATGTTGCATGGACTTATTGAGAAAAAGGCACCACATGCAACATATTTGATTAACCCAGAACATGTGACATTTTCCAAACGATTAATCATGCTATTTATTATTGTTTTCTTAGTATTGACACATGATACAACGACCTTGTACACAAAAAAACGGAGGGTGGCGTGGAATTAGTAACTACTGACTTGATTTTTCTTTAAATTATCATTCAATAGTGAGAAAAAACAACAATATTATTTTCTTTACACCGGGGGAGAGAGGCAAAAAGGAAGAACACCACAATGGCGCCCTCCCTAGGTGGGCGAGCTAGTAATCAAGTTGATGGCGAGCCATGTGAGCATGCCACTGCAGCACGTCCTCGCATCATAAGGGCATGTGCAACATTAGTCAAAATGAGGGTCTAGAAACTCTTAGACATTGGTCTAAACGCTGCAAACTTGGTGCTAAGAAGTTTTTGCTGGACTTAGCTAGAGACTAGTTCTGGACACAAGGTCTAAGATAGGTTTTGACCCCTATGCCACACCTGCCAGAGGCCTATGAGCGGACAAGAGAAACGCATCTACATGCACTTGCGTGCTGGGAAGACATGAGGACATGCAAAATTATATCCTTTTCTGTTAGATGGAACCCACAACCAGAGTGGCTAAACGGTGGAGCATGGTCAGTCCAGTAATTTACTTATTAGACATGGATAGTAGAGTAGCAATGGTAGGTCGCGTTGCAGCTCACGGAATACAACGTCGTTCCAACGCATCCATAGACAGTAGTAGAGTAGAGCAAAGGTTTCAACCATTGCCGTAGCACCCGAACATCTACATCAGCTAATAAGTACGAAGTAGTACAATAAGTATCATGTATGCATGTGACTAGGTGAATATATCTTATCTAAAAAACACTATATGATTATATCACTAATAAAACAGATTTGCTAAAACACAACTAGCTGTGATGTAGTATGTCATAGCTAGATCTGTTACCATTCTTTCGTTTGTTTCGGGATTGGTGCCTATTTGTGTTGCTTCTTTGTTTTTGTCTCAGGTTAAGCTTGTTGGCTCGACTTTGACTGGTCTAAGGTGGTTAGCCCGCGGTGATTGTTGGCCCGAGTTGACTAGTCCAATGCAGTTTCCTGTGTCTGGTTGGGTTTTTTTTATGCTTTGGACCGGGTAGATGGATTAGAGCATCTTCACTCGCCTACCCAGGACACCGATCTGGACGCCGAATTTTGGTCCGGACGCTAAAAATCGGCCCAGTCGTGTACCCAAGGAGCTGTTTTCGTCCGGATTTCGGCGTGTTTTGGTCCGGCCTACCCAGGCCGAACCCAGGTTCCCGGGTACGCTCTGGGGACGCCGGACGCCGCAAAAAAGGGTGTGGGCCAGCTCTGTCGGCGAGACAGTCCCATTTTCACCCACTCCACTCGCCCAGACTGCCGCAAGAGCTCTGTCGCCATGGCTTCGCCGACGGAGCTCCCCCGCGCCGAGACATGCCCACGCCTCTAGCTACGCTCGCCGTCGCTGCCGCCCAGCTCCACGCCTCCGCCGCAGCCTCTTTCGTCGACCTACCCTTGCCGTAGCTGTGCTTCGGCTCGGTGCGCCCGCCACCACGCCTGCCAGGTGTTCGACATTTGGCCGGATTCAGCCATGGACTCCGACGGCGACGAGGTGCTGTCCACTGACTCTGACGAGGGCGAGATACTCGCCATGGATTCCGACGACGAGGAGTTGCTCGCCGAACTGCTGGAGGAGGAGAGCGCCGAGATCGCCGAAAGTGAAGAGCACTTGCAGATTCTCGCATCGCTCGCCCAGCTGTACATGCAGATGGCGAAGCCGAAGCGCGGTGGTTCGGCGCCAGGTCGCATGAAGTGCAAGGCGAGACAGAGGATAGAGGGCTATTGCATGTTGTACGCCGACTACTTCGTCGACCAGCCACTCCATGGAGAGGACGTGTTCCGCCGCTGTTTCAGGATGAGCCGGAAGCTCTTCCTCAAGATCGTGCATGCCATCCGGGAGTTTGACCCATATTTCCTTTGCAAGAAGGACTGCACCGGCTTGGTTGGGTTTTCCTCGCTTCAGAAGTGCACCGTGGCAATGAGGTTGCTTGCATATGGAGCGCCGGCTGACAGTGTCGATGACTATCTCCGCATCGCCGAGTCCACCGCCCTTGATTGCTTGTACAGATTCTGCAGAGCAGTGATTGCAGTGTTCGGGAAAGAGTACTTGAGATCACCCACTGCTGAAGACACTGCTCGGATCCTCGCAGTCAATAAAAGTAGAGGATTTCCTGGTATGCTTGGAAGCATAGATTGCATGCATTGGGAGTGGAAGAACTGTCCATTTGAATGGCAAGGAATGTACAAAGGCCACAAAGGAGGATGCACTGTGATACTTGAGACAGTTGCTACACATGATCTTTGGATCTGGCACTCCTTCTTTGGCATGGCAGGATCGAACAACGACATCAACGTCCTCAACTCCTCAATTGTCTTTTCCAAGCTTGTTGAGGGTCATGCTCCCCCTATGGAATTTGAGATCAACGGGCATCACTACAACGAGGGATACTATCTAGCAGATGGCATCTATCCTAGATGACCAACATTTGTGAAGACTATCCCAGGCCCAATGCTCCCCAAGCATTCTCACTTTGCCAAGGAACAGGAAGCTTGCAGGAAGGACGTGGAGCGGGCATTTGGTGTGCTCCAGCAGAGGTTTGCAGTTGTCCGGTTCCCTGCTATGACCTGGTCAAAAGATCAGATGTGGGAAGTGATGAACTGTTGTGTGACCTTGCACAACATGATCATTGAGGATGAGAAGAAGGATCCAATGAGTTTGCTCGAGGAGGACGAGCCATACCATCTACAGGGTCCTCTTGCCGAGCCTGATCACCAGGTGCCTCCAACATGGGCTGCATTCATCGCAATGCGTCAGGAGATCCGAGATCCGGTGATGCATCAACAACTGCAGGATGATCTTGTCGAGCACCTATGGACACGCAGGGGCAACACGACGTAGATGTTGAGCATGAACTGGCCGAACTTGGTCGAAATATGTTATAATTTTATTGCAGGCCGAACTAAGTTTACAGTACGCCGAACTCTGTTTAAAAATTTCGCCGAACTTTCATCTCAAAGTGTTCTGTAATCATCGTATAACGAACCATGCCGAAATTTGGGCGAATTTTAGCCGAATTTGAGCCAAATTCTAGAGGGAACGGGGGACCCGGGAACTCGGCCTGGGTAAGCGAGTGGGAAAATAGGCGTACCCAGGCCGAAAACTTGCGCCGTTCGGGCGAAGTTTGGTCCGGATTTCGGTCTGGGTTCGGCCAACGAGTGGAGATGCTCTTAGATGTTGGACCGATCATGTTGGGCCTGTCACACGGCGTAGTTTGACTCTAAGGCCTAGCAAACAAGCGTTCATTTTTTCCTAGTATTTGCTCTTTTGTCTGGCATATCTTTTTTCCTTCTTTTCGGTTTATTTCTTTTCGGTCTACTCATGGTTTTTATGGTACCACGTGGCAATGTATGACTACTATGTATGTATTGACTACCATATATAGTGTGTGGACGTGCCATTTTTTTGGTGGTTAACTTTTTTTCATCCATTCATCTGTGCATGGTATTTTGTGTGTGGTTTCTTTTTGTTACTTTTTCTGTATATTCATATTTAGATATAGCTTCTTTTTTAAATTGTGGGCGCCTTGCACTGGTAGAAAACGCCCTATAGGTCCCGGTTGGTAAGGGGCATTAGTCCCGGTTGCCCAACCGGGACGGGGCAATCGGGACTAAAGCTCTAACCTTTAGTCCCGGTTGCCCCACCAACCGGGACAAATGGGGGCACACGTGGCGGCATCAGAGCGCGAGGGGGGTGGAGCATTAGTCCCGGTTCGTAACATGAACCGGGACTAATAACCTGCTGCCGCGGCAGAGAATTCATTTCGGGTTGTTTTATTGTTTATTTAGTGATTTGCACTTATCAATGAAGGAACCTTATATTACATCATGATGACAACATTATATTTAATACACGGATCGAGTTCATGCACTACATACAAAAGTTGCTATTCGATGCTACCGGCCAATTTCTGGAAAGTTGCTATTTTTACAATTCCTATTGTCTATACACAGCCGAGTAGTATTCCCCTTGTGTGTTTAGGACTTCTGCATCCAAGAATCCCGCCAATTCCTCCTGAATTGCTCGTACGCAATCCTTTGGCAGAAGACCGTCCCGTAGACGTTCGATCTGATTTAAAAAAGGAGTCAGCCTATATGAATGAAACTAAACACAATTTGATTGTAATTAAAAACTATAGAAATTGTTTACGTACGTGGAGTTGCTCTAAATTTCTGCCCTTCTCATCGCACGTCTGCCGGATGAACTCGCATACATAGTATCCACATAGATTGTTACTTGGTCCCTGCGTCAGGCACTTTACGAGAACAGATTTCAATCAAAATAATAATCAAGCATGATAATAACTGTATCAAAACTAGAATCAAAGAGATGCGCGGATATAGCTAGTGGTGCTTACATTTAGTGGTTGAAATGTAAGCTCCTCTTTCCAAACACCCCTAGCCTTCTTGGTGAACCGTTTCCAAGCGCTGCCCGGCGTAGAAAACGAATAAAATAAGTTATTAAGTACTTGATATCATAAAATTCACGAACGTTGCCGATATAGTGTCGTAATGATTAGAATTACCGCTAGAGAAGTATCTGCATGTCCTTCCACGTCTCAAGGGGTTTATGTTTCGAGTCCATGACTAGTACACGCCCTTTGTCAAGTTGAATGATTAACAGAATATAGTGGAAGCTGCAAATGCATAACTAATCAATTATATACTTAACATCGAGTAAGAGAAATAGAAAGTGTATACAAGACAATAACACTCACTCGAAGTTGTAAGGAAATAGTATTTCCCTTTTGGTTTCTTGAAACCTTAAAGCGTGTACTATATTATCCTCCGTATCCAGGGGGCTTATTTTGAGATTAGCTTCATGAACCCAATATGGGTCAATGAAGCCAATGTCATAGATTTGTCCTCTGCTGCATTCGAGAATCTTCATTCTGCATATTACAGTATGATTATATACATGCAATAAACAAAATAATATAGCTGGAGACTAAATTAATTACAGAATTAGTACTTACAGACAATAGGCACTGATGATCGATTTGTCCAAGGCATCTTGATTGAATAATTGAAATAGTTCATCAAATTCAATGGATATCATGTCATCCTTATCTTTCCCGTGATGCTTTTTTGTAACCCTCGGCACTATCCAGTTAGCCCCGGCCCTTGTGGCATGCATGTACCAGTTATGCAATCTTCGCATTTTTGTTGGAAGATTGTTTACCTCCTCAGGTTTGACGAGAGGTTTTCCGTACTGGTATTTGTATGCTACTTCACTCACAGGGAAGAACTCTAACTGGGATAAGTACTGGGCAATACTCATACCTTTAGCAGCGGCAGCTTCTCCGTATTGTGCAACTACCTCTGGATCATACTGCTCTTCGGCCCCATATTTGCTCGACCCCACATTGGTTTGAGAAATCACCTTGAGAGGGGCGCAAGTCTGTTTTGCTTGTTCTCCGAGCTGGGCAACAGATTTCCCGCTTGCATCAGTACTGCTCTTCGAGGCTTTTTGTGCCGCATGTGACTTGAGAATAGAACGCTCATAGTCTGATGACAGCTTTGGCTCGGGTTGATGAAGATTCTTTAGCATTTTCAACACTTTGGTTTTTTCTTCTTTGGTGCTGGGGAACTCTGGCTCTTTCGGCCGCCTCAGCTTAGCGAAAAACGCTGTCGTTTCCGCATCAACGATCGCCGCAGTCTCCTCTTCAGTACAGTCATAAGCTCTCTTGGGAGGAACCGTTGGTACTTTTGGAAGAGGCTCTTGTTTACGTTTCGGCGATCGCTTACGACGCATAGTAGCGGTACGCTTACGCTTTTTATCCTGAGGCACCGGCGATGGCTCCCGCGGCGATGGCTGCACCGGAGATTGGTGAGGCGACGGAGCCGGGTGAGGCGACGAAGACGGCTGCCGCGGCGGCGACGACCTAGATGGAGACGGGTGAGGCGGCGGCGAAGATGGCCTTGGCGTGTGATTTTGAAGCACGATACATTCCTTCGGCCATAGAATGGTGACGTTTTTTGCGTCACCCAGCACAGTCACATCCCCTTCACCAGCAGGGTAGTGAAGATCCAAAACCTCAAAGGTGGGCATGATTTCATCCACGCCGACAATAGCGTAGCCCTCTGGAATCGGACGACAGTGGTAAGTTGGTGTGGGTCCAATTGGTAAGGCATAGCCGACCGCCACCTTCATTGATATGTTCACAACTTTGACATGTAGCTCACAGTGTGTCATCTCTGTGATATCATCCACTGGGTAGCCAACAGGAGCCATCGTCGGTGCATCATCGTCATCGCCATTGTCATCACCCGGGACCTCGGTGGAAGCCACACTGCTTTTTCGATTATTCGATAGGCCGATAGCATCGAATGCAGTGTGCTGCTGAGATGGGCCGGTAGTACTTTGCTCTTTAAGTGCGTTAATTTCATCTTGTTGTTGCTTTAATCGTTCTTCAATTAAACGCATTCGCTCTTTCTGACTTTCTGCTTCAACTGCCGCCCTGTCCTTACTCCTCTGACGGCTTCTATCAGGATATTTCTTCCTCTCTTCGGGAAACCCAGTCCTCCATGATTGGGAGCCTATTGTGCCTCGTGTTCGTCCATCATGTTCCTTATTTCCAAGGGCGAGTGTGAGCTCATCATTCTCTCTATCGGGAATGAAGTCCCCATCTTTAACAGCCTTTACTGCTTTTCTGATCCGCTCGATTGGCAAGGGGTCTTCTTTATGTTGTATGTTATATATACACCTCCCTTCCGAGTCCAACGTGCCCCCATGCCCGTAAAACCAATTCCTTGCACGTTCTACCCAATCGTCTGTCTCTGGGGTGATCTTTTTATCACGCAGTTCCTGCTCAAGTTTCTCCCACTTAGGAATGCCAGCCCTGTAGCCACCTTGCCCCATAGTATGGTGATACTTCTTGTTAGCAGCATTCAGCTTATTCGTTTTAGACATTTTCTTAGCTTTTTCTGATTTCTTGTATTCCACAAACTCAGCCCAGAATGGTTTTATCTTCTCAAACTGAATATTCTTGAAATCGGGAGTCTTCTTTTTCATGACATAGTCAAGGTGCAATCTTTTCTTCCAGTTGGTGAAACACTGGGCCATCTTCTTCAAAGCCCACTCCCTGACCTTAGCCTCCATGGCTCTCCCATGTTGTAAGGCGTCCTCAACTGGATCCTCCGCATTTGGATCCAGCTCTATCTTTGGTAGTTTGAAATTAACCATGAGCCTCTTCCACAGTAAATCTTTGGCGTGGTTAGGGACAAATAAACATGTTCCCTCTTCATCCGCATTAGCAGGCATATTCCAATTTCTAATGGTGATCGGGATTAATTCCCTAACGATTACTCCGCATTGTGCCACAAATTTGGTTGCGACAACTTCGGGAGCCGTCGGTTTGCCGTCTTCAGCGACATCTTCGATCCTGAACCTCTCATGGTCTTGCAACTTTTTGGTTGGGCCTCGTTCGCTCTTTTCAGTAGATTCCTTTGATCCGGAGGGCTAAAAGAAGAAATATCGTTGTTACTATTTCTATATAGATAGCAGATGATTAATTAATGAATTGATTTATATTACATGCACCTCGCCGGAGCAGTCGTCTTCTCGATTACACAAGGCATCGCCTTCTCCCTCGCGGAAGGCAACACCTTCAACCTCAAACAAGTTGTATACTCCGGTAAAAAGAGGATCACCCTCACCGGAGTTGTTCAGAAACGTTGATACGTCTAAATTATCTTCCCCATGGATCACACCTTGGATCAACTCTTCCTTTTCTTTGTCTCTGACGTGTGGGTCCATATTTTCTGCATAGGTGGAAAAACGAATAAGTCAAAGCAGCTAAAGGAGAAAGTTAAGTACGGTGTTAAGAGATATAAACCCTAATTTAGAGAAACCCTAATATATACATACACAATAATAAAAATGAAGAGAAAGTGAAACCGTGTAGTAGATAGGCACATCGTCGAACCCACATGCACCTAAGTTGCTTGACAATGTGAATCGGGTCTGGGGCTACCCACAGTGACTGACCAGTGGGGCCGAAGACCAATAATACCAAAGTAATTAATAAACCTAATAATACCTAACTAATAATAAACCTAATAATCGAAACACCGAAAAGAAAGGGAAACAATCAACACATGCCATCGATGCAATGCTCAAGCAAGTATGATGATATGACAAGTTAATTTGCATTGGAATGTAACCCTAAGACATGCTCGACGATTTAATCGGGGTTCCGAGGGGTGAAAACCCTAACTCGGGGAAACTCCGGAACATATGAGAGGGGTGCATTTGTTCTTCTAATTATACTTGTCATTTAAGTTGTTTAACAATGCATGATTATAGGTTAAATAGATAGGTTTCATTTTTCTGAACAATTTGATATATTATTTGTATTTTTCTGACTTATAAACAATAAGTTATTGATTTTACAATATTAAATACTTTTCTGGAATTAAAAACAAAAAGGCAAATAGTTTTTACACCAGGGCGACCCCTAGCCAGTGAGACTGACAGATGGTCCCTAGTGCCAACTCAGCCTCCACGCAAGCAAGCAGGCCCTACCAAACCCTGGTTATTTTTCACGAGTTCACAGTCTACCCACCGGGGCTGGCCGGTGGGCCAGGGCCATGGCCACCTCGGCGCACGCTCGGCTCGCCGGTGAGCACTGTGCGGTGGCCGGCGACGTTGCTAGAGGGCTCGGGAGGGGGCGTGCGCGGGTTTGTTAGAAAGAGGGCGTCGAGGCGAACCTAACTAGTAGGGCACCGCCCGGATTTGGTCACCGGAATAGGGCACGCGACGACATGCAGCGGCGGCGGATGGCGGCGGACGGCGCGGGAGAAGGACAGAGCGCTAGGGGAGGAAAGAAGGGGTCCCAGAGAGTTACAAGCTCACCCTCGACGCGTGTGTAGCCTTGGTGGGGACGGAGGAGATCGGCAGCAACGGTGATGGCAAGGCGGAGCTCGTCGGTGATGGGAAAGACGCGGTCGATTCCAGTCGCGCGGCTTCGATTCCTTCGGCGAGGAGGATAAGCACAGTGAGGCAGCGCGTGGAGGCCGACAGCGAGACGATTGTTGGGCAGCCTGACGGCGTCCGAGCGGTTGTCCTCGCGGCAGCGGCGATCTCTGTTGCGGGTGAGTGAGAAAGAGGAACGGGGAAGAAGGAGAAGGGGCATGGTTAACTAGTAGGGGACCTTTAGTCCCGGTTGGTGGCTCCAACCGGGACTAAAGGGTTATACGTCCCGGTTGGAGCCACCAACCGGGACGTATAGTCCAATATTTTCAACAGACAAAGGGTTGGCGCGCAGGGGGTCTTTAGTCCCGGTTGGTGGCTCCAACCGGGACATATTCCCCTGATTTCAAATTTTTTCAGGTATTTTCTCTCTATTCCCGCCTTATTTTTTATTTTGGGGTTTAAATTTGTACTTTTTTAAAATGATAATTAATTTGGAATTTAGAAAAACTTTAAACATAAAAAGTGTTTGGATTTGAATAAATAATTCAAAACCATTTTCTGTTTTAAAAAATAATTAATGTAACCATTTAAAATATGAACCATTTACAATTAAAAATGAATTAACTTATATTTTTTTAATATCAATTTGGAATTTAGAAAAACTTTAAACATAAGAAGTGTATGGATTTGAATAAATAATCCAAAACCATTTTCTATTTTTAAAAAATAATTAATGTAACCTTTTAAAATGAATTAACTTATATTTTTGAATATTAATTTGGAATTTAGAAAAACTTTAAACATAAAAAGTGTTTGGATTTGAATAAATAGTTCAAAACCATTTTCTGTTTTAAAAAACAATTAATGTAACCATTTAAAATATGAACCATTTACAATTAAAAATGAATTAACTTTTTTTTAATATCAATTTGGAATTTAGAAAAACTTTAAACATAAGAAGTGTATGGATTTGAATAAATAATCCAAAACCATTTTCTATTTCTAAAAAATAATTAATGTAACCTTTTAAAATGAATTAACTTATATTTTTGAATATTAATTTGGAATTTAGAAAAACTTTAAACATAAGAAGTGTATGGATTTGAATAAATAATCCAAAACCATTTTCTATTTCTAAAAAATAATTAATGTAACCTTTTAAAATGAATTAACTTATATTTTTGAATATTAATTTGGAATTTAGAAAACCTTTAAACATAAGAAGTGTATGGATTTGAATAAATAATCCAAAACCATTTTCTATTTTTAAAAAATAATTAATGTAACCTTTTAAAATGAAGATAGGGGACGAGCATCGTTAGAACTTGCATTGGATCTCTGAAGAAACCACATATTGCGAGTCTAAAAATGATTTTTTCAAAAAATCACTAGATCATGTACCTGTAGTACAAACCGGACCCACTTCCTACCGATTCGGCAGACATTTGTCCTTTTTACCCGGGATGGACGAAAAGGTTTGAGATGTACCGGTTGGGAGATAGTCCATGTAAGGTGGTCTAGTATTTTAGGAAAATGGGACGGTAGCATTCTGAAACGGCATTTTGGTGGTTACTTCACAAAACGACCCGTTTTTTGCGCTCGGAAAATGGAAAAGGGCTTTTCCGTGCGACAAAAAGGAAAACTTCCTCCTGCAACATTGTTCTCCATACCAATGTCCACACACATGCATAATATGGGCACAACATCACAAACTATGCCGTGATTCAGCATATAACATCGGTCATTTGGACCGAAAGCCATGAAACCTCGAACATGATAGGTCATTTTGTGAAGGTTTTTTCGAAACATGATCAATATACCAAGTCTAGTATTTTTCCTTTCAACTATGTAACAAAATATGACACCACGCGAAGGATTTTCATTGTTCGGATTTTTTTTGAATTTATTATGCCCGTTTTGAATTATCTGAATTTCTAACTATGGTCGAACCGGTGTGCATGAAGATAGGGGACGAGCATCGTTAGAACTTGCATTGGATCTCTGAAGAAACCACATATTGCGAGTCTAAAAATGATTTTTTCAAAAAATCAGCGATAGATCATGTACCTGTAGTACAAACCGGACCCACTTCCTACCGATTCGGCAGACATTTGTCATTTTTACCCGGGATGGACGAAAAGGTTTGAGATGTACCGGTTGGGAGATAGTCCATGTAAGGTGGTCTAGTATTTTAGGAAAATGGGACGGTAGCATTCTGAAACGGCATTTTGGTGGTTACTTCACAAAACGACCCGTTTTTTGCGCTCGGAAAATGGAAAAGGGCTTTTCCGTGCGACAAAAAGGAAAACTTCCTGCTGCAACATTGTTCTCCATACCAATGTCCACACACATGCATAATATGGGTACAACATCACAAACTATGCCGTGATTCAGCACATAACATTGGTCATTTGGACCGAAAGCCATGAAACCTCAAACATGATAGGTCATTTTGTGAAGGTTTTTTCGAAACATGATCAATATACCAAGTCTGGTATTTTTTCCTTTCAACTATGTAACAAAATATGACACCACGCGAAGGATTTTCTGTTGGAGATATGCCCTAGAGGCAATAATAAATATAGTTATTATTATATCTTTGTGTTTATGATAAATGTTTACATTCATGCTATAATAGTATTAACAAGGAAACATTAATACTTGTGTGATTTGTAAACTTAATTTGAAGTCCCTAGTATAGCCTCTATACTTCACTAGCTTGTTGGTTGATAAATGATTGTGGTTTCCCAATCATGAACATTGAGATGTTATCAACAACAAGATCATATCGTTAGGAGAATGATATGGTGGACATACTCCTATAGATAAGCGTAGCATAAAGATCAAGTCATTTCAATAGTTCAATTGCTATATGCTTTCTGATACATAGTAACCTAATTCCTTCGACCATGAGATCATGCATATCACCTTTACCGGATGGATGCTTTGATGACATCAAACACCACACCGTAACTGGGTGGCTATAAAGGTGGCATTGAGTGTTCGGAAAGTATTGGTTGAGACACATGGATCAAGAGTGGGATTTGTCCATCCATATGACGGATAGATATACTCTGGGCCCTCTCGGTGGAATGTCATCCAATTAGCTTGCAAGCATGTGACTGGCTCACAAGGGATCACATATCACGGGAACGAGAAAAGAGTACTTATCAGTAACGAGGTTGAACTAGGTATGCAGAGATACCGACGATCATAACCTCGGATAAGTAACATATCGTGAGACAAAGGGAAATTGGTATCGTATGTAAGTGGTTCATTCGATCGCAAAGTAATCGTAGAAATATGTGGGAGCCATATGAATTTCCAGATTCCTCTATTGGTTATTGTTCGGAGAAGTGTCTCGATCATGTCCGCATAATTCACGAACCGTAGGGAGACACACTTAAGGATTCGACGTTGTTTGAGTAGTTATGGTATTATGAGAAAGAGACCGAATGTTGTTCGGAGTCTCGGATGGGATCCGGGATATCACGAGGTGATCCGGAATGGTCCGGAGAATAAGATTCATATAAGGAAAGTCCCGTTTCGGAGTTCGGAAATGATTCCGGTGTTTTCACCGGGAATGTTCTAGAAGGTTCTGGAATGTCCGGCACTCCGGGAGGGGGAAGGGGTACATGAATGTGTCATTACATATTGGAATGATTGCATCATGTACTAAGTGTTCTTGCTGTTCCAAATAAAGGATTAAATTGAATCCTAAAACAGAAAAGTCAAATGTCCAGTTTGAAAGTCAAACGGCTAAAACAGGAAACTGTGGGAAACAAGCAAGAGGAGGCAAAACCGACTTGGGGGAGGAGTCCCTCCTCTCCAAGCCGGCGCGCCACCCAAGGCCGACTTGGGGAGGGACTCCCCTCCCCTTGGCCGCGCCTCCCACCTATAAGAGGAGGGGCAGGGCCTCCTCCTCTAGACACACAAGTTCCTATCCTCTAATCTCCGGTTTAGAGCCGTTTTGGTTTAGAGCTTCTAATTGCCCTAGCCTTCGGTTTAGAGCCTTCTAATTGGTGTGTCTAATCCCTAGACCACTAATAGCCCTCTCTCATACTCCACCATACTCGCTCCGGCTTAAGGCGAAGCCCTGCGGGATCTCCCTCTACTTCCGGTACCACGCCGTTGTGCTGCCGGAATCACGAGGAGAGTGCTACAACCTCCGCTGCCTGCTGGAACAAGGGAGAGGAAGGTCTTCGTCGAGTACCGAACGTGTGACCGACTACGGGAGCGCTGCCGGAACGCAGTGCCGGAAGGATCGTCTACACGATCTTGAGATCGGGAAGAGTACGACTACATCACCCACGAGAATCCGCTCTCGTTAAACACTTTGGAATCTTCGAGGGTAAGTTATTCCATCGACTCGTTGCTACAATCTAGTAGATAGATCTTGGCTTGTTTGTTTGTATGCGATAGAAAATTTTGTTTTCCATGCTACGAACCCCTACATTTTCATTGTTCGGATTTTTTTGAATTTATTATGCCCGTTTTGAATTATCTAAATCTCTAACTATGGTCGAACCGGTGTGCATGAAGATAGGGGACGACCATCGTTAGAACTTGCATTGGATCTCTGAAGAAACCACATATTGCGAGTCTAAAAATGATTTTTTCAAAAAATCACTAGATCATGTACCTGTAGTACAAACCGGACCCACTTCCTACCGATTCGGCAGACATTTGTCCTTTTTACCCGGGATGGACGAAAAGGTTTGAGATGTACCGGTTGGGAGATAGTCCATGTAAGGTGGTCTAGTATTTTAGGAAAATGGGACGGTAGCATTCTGAAACGGCATTTTGGTGGTTACTTCACAAAACGACCCGTTTTTTGCGCTCGGAAAATGGAAAAGGGCTTTTCCGTGCGACAAAAAGGAAAACTTCCTCCTGCAACATTGTTCTCCATACCAATGTCCACACACATGCATAATATGCGCACAACATCACAAACTATGCCGTGATTCAGCACATAACATCGGTCATTTGGACCGAAAAAGCCATGAAACCTCGAACATGATAGGTCATTTTGTGAAGGTTTTTTCGAAACATGATCATTGTTCGGCACACATTTAGTCCCGGATGTAGTCACAAACCGGGACTAAAAATATTTTCCGCCATTTCCCACCTCTTCCCGCCAAGTTTTCCCGCCCTTTCCTTTCTACTAGAGCTTTTAGTCCCGGATGTAGTCACTAACCGGGACTAAAGATATTTCCCGCCATTTCCCAAAGCTTCACGCCAAGTTTTCCCGCCCTTTCCCTCTATATTTAGGGTGATCGTTTCATGGCTATCCACACATCCACACCTTCCTCTCTTAGAACAATGGACAATGCCTACTGGGCCATTCTGACCCTCGAGGAGACCGAGGCGCTGTGCGCCTCCAACTACCCTTGTCCGCCGGGCTACCGGCCGCCCGCCGGCTGGATGCTGAGCACAGGAGGGGTTCCTGTCCCTCCTGTCCCTTAAGGTTCCGCACGCCAGGCGGCCATCACAAACCACTTCTACCACGAACTCACGCCGGAGCAGCGGATGGATCCCCAGTGGGATCCCGACAACTACGACACCTGGAATGCCTTCTTCGCTAATAGGCGGGAAAGGGAGCTTGCCAGGTACGAGGGTGATGGCCCGCCACCGGTGAACCACAACGAAGCCGGCCATCGTCTGTGGTGGGCAAACCGTACTATCATCAAAGTGATGCGCTACATCGCCGGGGGAGACCATCCTCGCCTACGGTGCCCACGAGTCCACCCGCCACAGGCCCCACACTGTCCCGGCGGTAGCGGCATCGTCTTCCAGGAGACCCCTCTCCCACCCGCCGTGAATCCGAGGCTGGAATGGCCCCTGGTATATGCCATGGATGGGCTGAGGATCCCCGGAGTGGCAGGTGACGATGACGATGATGATGACGACGATGATGAAGACCCTGAAGCTGCGTACTATAGGACTAGGCATGATTATGACTAAAGGGGGCGGCTTTAGTCCTGAGTGTTAGCTAGTCCCGGTTTGTCCCGGTTTTTAATATTAATAAATGTCTTGAGTGTTACCTAATAAATAGAGGGAAATGCCTATATAAAGAGAGGGTTCATATTTAGTCTCGGTTGGAGAAACCAACCGCGACTGAAGGGATTGCGGCAGAGTGGGCCAGGCAACACTAATAATAGGGGTGAGTGTCGACATTATGTCGTGCGGCTTGTACCTTGTCCCGGATGGTGTCACCAACCGGGACTAAAGATGAACCTTTAGTCCCGGTTGGAGACACCAACCGGGACTAAAGATGAGTCAGCACTAATAATAGGGGTGAGTGTCGACATTATGTCGTGAGTGTCGACATTATGCCGAGATGCTTGTACTATAAATATGCATCCTTGTGAGTCCAGTCCTCCAGCCAGTTTGAGGCATCTCCAAGATGGTTTTAGAGAGCAGGGACACCACTACGGCCAGTTTCAGGGAGATGCCGACGGAGCCCAGTCCTCCGGCATCTCTGAGAAACTGGTCATAGAGGCACTCCCTAATATGTGAAATTAGTTAGCTCCGAGGCGTATTGATCTAGTTAGTGAAGTTACAAGCTGCAAGATGGTTTTCGAGAGCAGGGACACCACTGCGGCCAGTTTCAGGGAGATGCCGACGGAGCCCAGTCCTCCGGCATCTCCGAGAAACTGGTCATAGAGGCACTCCCTAATATGTGAAATTAGTTAGCTCCGAGGCGTATTGATCTACTTAGTGAAGTTACAAGCTGCAAGATGGTTTTCGAGAGCAGGGACACCACTGCGGCCAGTTTTAGGGAGATGCCGACGGAGCCCAGTCCTCCGGCATCTCCGAGAAACTGGTCATAGAGGCACTCCCTAATATGTGAAATTAGTTAGCTCCGAGGCGTATTGATCTAGTTAGTGAAGTTACAAGCTGCAAGATGGTTTTCGAGAGCAGGGACACCACTACGACCAGTTTCAGGGAGATGCCGACGGAGCCCAGTCCTCCGGCATCTCCAAGAAACTGGTCATAGAGGCACTCCCGGTCCAGCCACAAAACGGGACTAACACTCAAGACATTTATTAATATTAAAAACTGAGACTACAAAACCGGGACTAAAGGCCACAAACCGCGAAAGATATCCTTCGGTCAAGCCACAAACCGCGAAAGACATGAACTAGAGTTACATAATATGAGCATGAACTTCTTGGAATATGTCATTCCTTATGACCGCTTCAAACGTAACCATGGAGCATCTTCTTTACTTAACGGAATGCTTGGGTCAGTTTTCACTGTGAAGGGCGGAATTTCATCAAACTTATTATAATCTTCTGACATGTCTGTCTTGTCCTCGATTCCCACGATGTTTCTTTTCCCTGAAAGAACTATGTGACGCTTTGGCTCATCATATGATGTATTCGTTTGCATATTTTTTCTTTTTTTCGGTCTGGAGGACATGTCCTTCACATAGAAAACCTGAGACACATCATTGGCTAGGACAAATGGTTCATCTCTATAACCAAGATTGTTGAGATCCACTGTTGTCATTCCGTACAACTGGTCTATCTTTACCCCTTCCCCATTCAGGTTGACCCATTTGCAGCGAAACAAAGGGACCTTAAAAGAGTCTCCATAGTCTAGTTCCCATATCTCCTCTATGTAACCATAATATGTGTCCTTTTGTCCATTCTCGTCTATTGCATCAAAGTGGACACCACTATTTTGGTTGGTGCTCTTTTTATCTTGGGCGATCGTGTAGAATGTATTCCCATTTATTTCGTACCCTTGGAAATTCAATACAGTAGAAGATGGTGACGCGACCAACAAGTATAACTGATCTCCAACAGTGGTGTCATTCAAGAGATGTGTCCGCATCCAACCACCGAAAGACTTCATGTGTTCATCTATAATCCATGATTCAGGCTTCCCCGGGTTTTTGGAGCGTACAATATTCTTGTGTTCCTCGATATACGGAGCTGCCAAGGTGGAATTATGTAGAACTGTGTAGTGTGCTTTAGTGAAAGAATCCCCGTCCCTACATATCATTGCTTTCTTTCCCAGCGTGCCTTTTCCACTTAGTCTTCCCTCATGCCGCGAGTCAGAAACACCAATCGGCTTAAGGTCAGGAATAAAGTCAACACAAAACTCAATGACCTCCTCTGTTCCATATCCCTTGGAGATGCTTCCTTCTGGTCTAGCACGGTTATTAACATATTTCTTTAAGACTCCCATGAACCTCTCAAAGGGGAACATATTGTGCAGAAATACCGGACCGAGAATGGCAATCTCTTCCACTAGATGAACCAGGAGATGCGTCATAATATTGAAGAAGGATGGTGGGAACACCAATTCAAAACTAACAAGACATTGTACCACATCCTTCTGTAACCTTGGCAGAATATCTGGATTGATTACCTTCTGAGATATTGCATTGAGGAATGCACACAGCTTCACAATGGGTACTCGAACATTTTCCGGTAGAAGCCCCCTCAATGCAATCGGAAGAAACTGCGTCATAATCACGTGACAGTCATGAGACTTCAGGTTTTGGAACTTTTTCTCTGCCATATTTATTATCCCCTTTATATTAGATGAGAAGCCCGACGACACCTTGATACTGTAAAGGACTTCAAAAAAGATTTCCTTCTCTGCTTTGGTAAGAGCATAGCTGGCACGACTTAAGTGACGCCCTTTATCCGTCTTGTTATCTGTATGCATGTTCTTTGGGTCTTTCATAATTTGTTGGTCCTCCCGTGCTTCAGGTGTATCTTTTGTCTTCCCATACACGCCTAGGAATCCTAGCAGGTTCACGCAGAGATTCTTCGTCACGTGCATCACGTCGATTGAAGAGCGGACACGCAGGACTTTCCAATATGGCAGCTCCCAAAATATAGATTTCTTCTTCCACATGGGTGTGTGTCCTGTAGCGACGTCGTTCGGAACTGATTGACCGCCGGGACCCTTTCCAAAGATTACTTCTATGTCCTTGACCATACCAAATACATCATCACCAGCAGGGAGTTCAGGCTTCTTCCGGTGATCTGCCTCACCTTTGAAATGCTTGCCTTTCTTTCTTACGGGATGATTGGTCGGAAGAAATCGTCGATTCGCCAGGTACACAACCTTCTTGCATTTATGCACATATGTACCTTCGGTCTTATCTAAACAGTGGGTGCATGCCTTATATCCTTTGTTTGTCTGTCCTGAAAGGTTACTAAGAGCAGGCCAATCATTGATGGTTACGAATAACAACCCTCGTAGATTAAATAGCTCCTGTTTGTTCTCATCCCACGCACGTACACCTGGTTTGCCCCACAACTGTAAGAGTTCTTCAACTAATGGCCTAAGGTACACATCAATGTCGTTGCCCGGTTGCTTCGGGCCTTGGATGAGCACTGGCATCATAATGAACTTACGCTTCATGCACAACCAAGGAGGCAGGTTGTAGATACATAGAGTCACGGACCAGGTGCTGTGACTGCAGCTCTGCTCCCCAAAAGGATTCATGCCATCCGTACTTAGACCAAACCATAAGTTCCTTGCGTCACCTGCAAAGTCTGGGAAGTCTCTCTCGATTTGTCTCCACTATGACCCATCAGCAGGGTTTCTCAACTTCCCGTCTTTCTTACGGTCTTCTTTGTGCCATCGCAACAACCTGGCATGCTCTTTGTTTCTGAACATGCGTTTCAACCTTGGTATTATAGGAGCATACCACATAACCTTAGCAGGAACCCTCTTCAGGAGGGGCTCTCCCTCAACATCACCAGGGTCATCTCGTCTGATCTTATACCGCAACGCGTTGCATACCGGGCATTTATCTAAATTCTCATACTCCTTACCGCGGTAGAGGATGCAGTCATTAATGCATGCATGTATCTTTTGCACATCTAATCCCAGAGGACAGAGAGTCTTCTTTGCTTCGTAGGTACTCTCGGGAAGTTCGTTATGTTTTGAAAACTTCGGCTTCATTATTTTCAGCATCTTTTCAAATCAGGAGTCAGTTAGACCACACTCTGCCTTCCATCGCAACAATTCCAGTGTGGTACCGAGCTTTGTGCTGCCATCTTCACAATTTGGGTACAACAATTTCTTGTGATCTTCTAACATGCCCTCTAACTTCAACTTCTCATTTTCTGTTTCACAGTCTCGCTTTGCATCAGAAATGACCCTACCAAGTTCATCAGCCGGCTCATCTGATGCCCGTTCTTCACCTCTTTCCTCTCCATTGTCTTCCATTGCAGTATCACTGTATTCAGGAAACATATGATGATAGTTGTTATCATCATCTTCTTCTTCACCATCTTTCATCATAACCCCTCTTTCCCCGTGCTTGGTCCAGCAATTATAGTTAGGCATGAAACCTTTCATAATCAGGTGGCCGCGAATGATTTTCGAGGAAGAGTACTCCTTGTTGTTCCGACATTGAACACATGGACAACGTATAAATCCATTCTCTTTGTTTGCCGTAGCCACATCGATAAATTTATCCACGCCTTTGATATACCCGGCTACGCGCCGGTCACCGTACATCCATTCCCGACCGTTCATTTGCATCATATAAGTAAGTTTATCAAAAAACAGGACATCATAAATAGTGAAATAACCAATTCACACCGACACATGAATTGTATCAATGACCTAGAAAAGATAAGATTGCTAACCTCGATCGAGGGAAATAACGACGAGAAAGCTCAAGTGCGTCTCGGACACCTTCTATATTTTTGTTCTATGAGAAATTCAACGGGATTATTCACTCAAACATTTCAACAAACACCTTCAATGCATGCATGAGAAAAAACTAGCACACCCCCTCACACCTTCCACCATTCGAAAAAACAGAGTGGAGGCAGAGGGGCTGGGGCGTTGCATTTATAGAGGGCAGGGGGTCTTTAGTCCCGGTTGGAGCCAGCAACCGGGACTAAAGGTGTGTGCCACGCCACGTGGCTGTGGACGCAATCTTTAGTCCCGGTTGCTGGCTCCAACCGGGACGTATTGCCCTTACCAACCGGGACGCATGCCCCTGGCCCCGTGCCCGCTCCAACCGGGACGCGTGCCAGCATTAGTCCCGGTTGGTGGCGCAACCGGGACAAATGCTCTAAGGGGTCGCGAACGAATAGCCCTTTTTCCACTAGTGTTGGTGGGTTGTAATTAAAAATTTAAGTTGTAAATCTTGTTGCAACTTAGATATTTTTCAGTTGAAGATAAAGTTGTAACTGAGATTTTTCCCAGTTGTAAGTGGGGCTATAATTGAGTGTTTTTCTAGTTGTACATGGGGATACAACTTAACTTTTTTCTAGGCGCGAGTGGGGTTGTGACCAAGCTATTTTTCAGTTGCAGGTGGAGTTGCAATTGGGGATTTTTCGGTTGCAAGTGGGAATGAAACTGAGCTTTTTTCCAGTTGCAACACACTGAGCTTTTTTCCAGCTGCAACTGGTGTTGCAACTGAGCCTTTTCTAGTTGTAGATGTGGTTGTAACTCAAATATTTTTTAGTTACAAGTGTGGTTGTAACTTAGCTATTTCATAATGCAAGTGTGGTTGCAACTTAGATATTTTACAAGTTGCAAGTGCGGTTGTAACTGCCATATTTTTGTAGTTGCATGTGCATTTGCAATTGAGGGTTTCTAATTGCTAGTGGATTTTTTACTATGATAAATGGGTTGTAACTATGTTGTAAGCAGGAGAGGAAGGAAAAAAATGATACTCCATTCACGGCTCTTTCATGAGTGTTTTATCGTTACTTTTTATTTAAGGAAAATAACACAATATACACATACATCGAGAAGTAGCCGACTAGTCAAAGGCCCACGGAAAGAGAAATGGGCCAAAAACTCAAATCTCACATCAATTCACCTAAAGAACCACACCCATACAGCCTGAAGGTAAATTGATTTTTTTTAACAGGAAAGGGTACGAAGACCCTAGAAGCTGCTCAATATAACAAGGCGGTGGGTACATATTACAAACAAACCCCTAAAAGAGGAGGAAGCGAAAGCAGTACTGAAACTATTGCAAAAAAGACCCTGGAACTAAAAATTAAAAAGCAATCAGGTCCTTGGGTCTCTTCTCCACTGCAACCAACGGCGGGCACCTTTCGCCGGCCACCAGAGCGCCATCGGGGCGAACCACTTGGTAGCACTCAGGGGGGGGGGGGACTCCGACGAGGTGCTCCAAACAGGGCCTCCGCACTAGAGGTTTGAGATTGTGCAATCTTGGCGCAAAATGGTCGCCATTCAATTAGAACAGTCAGCAGCCCAGCGGCGATCGCCGCCATCAATAGGCCACTACGGATGAACATCATAGGGAGCAGCCAACGGAGAAGTTATTCTCCACCATCGCTAACCTGCAGAGCAAGCACTGCCAACACCTTTCCAACCCTCGCCACCACGGTCGGTCGGGGAATGAGTAGCGGCACATCTACTCCAGAGAAGGAGATGGCACCAAGCAGAGCGCTTACTGTGGGGACTCGCCTCCAGAGCAGAACCTACTCGTCGAAGTCGAAGCAGGTGCGCCATCAGCGACCACCCCGTGCTGCACCAGGCCACCAGGGTGGCAAGAAATCCCCGGCCACCAGCAGATCCGGGCGCCGTCGAGCTATCCTTGAGAGGCGGGCGACTCTCAAGGGGAAAGGGGAGGGGGAGACGAGATAGAGAGGTGAAGCACCTCGTTCTTCTTCGGGTAGCGTTTCAGGCGAGCCACTTGTTGTCGGCATGGATTGAAGGTAGTTTGAATCGCTAATTGTATTTGAAGCTGCTGAGGTCAGTCGACTATGACTTAGCTTAAGTCACAATCGACTGTGCATTAGAAACTCTCATAGTAGAACGTGCAATCATATGGTATTACGTTAAGCAGGTCTTATTCAGGTCACGGTCTTATTCTCGTAGTACATGGTAGTAATAATTGAGCTGCGTGCATACACATATCATGCATACATAATGCATGTGACCATGCACACACAGAGTCTCATACGCACATACATATATCTAGCAGGCAGTCGGCCCGACAGCCCTCATGCACCGTGACGTTCTCGTCTCGTCTCGTACGTACGCACGCGCTCAGCCGTAGTACTGGCCGGCGCACGAGTCGTACTTGCTCTCGCACGGGTCACAGTGGCCCCCGCCGTAGCCATGGCCGTGGTGGTGCTGCTCACGGTGCCTGTGGACGCTGCCGCTATGACCAAGGTGCCCGCGGTGGCTGCCGCTGTGGCCAAGGTGGCCACTGGCACCGTGGGAGTAGCTGCGGCCGTAGCCGAGCTGACCGCGGCGGATGTCGCTGTGGCCGAGCTGGCCGTGGCCGTGGTGGCCGCCCCTGTGGGCGCGCTCCACCTCGTCGATCTCCTCGTACTCCTCCTTCCTGACGACGTAGCGTTCGCCGCCCTCGCCGTGGCAGTGGCTGTCGTAGGGCCTGGCCACCTCCTCCGCGCAGTAGTCCGCCTCCGACGAGTAGTAGCGCGCCATGCTCGATCGGGTTGGATCGCAGATTTGCAGCGAACGGCTTTTGTAATATGCGAGGGTGCGTGAGCGCTTGTGATATGCGGTGCTGTGACCCGATCGATGCATGATGTACTAGGATTAGCCCTGCTTTTATAGTGTGCAAAGCGCATGCATCGATGGGCTAATCAGGTGTCAGGTTATCAGTTATGAGGTGTTAGTGGAGTAGGGAATTTGTTCTGACAGGATAAGCTTTCAGTTCAGGCGTGCCATCTGCCCGTTTAGATCGAAGATAGGAGAGAAATCGAGACACTTTTCTCTTGTCCTCAATCAGGATTTTTGTTTCTTCGTAAAAAAATTATCGTGTACACAGGTCTAACTTGTTTCTAGAAATGCCGGTCAAGATACTGCCCCGTGAACGTTCAAAGGAATCCCGAAATATCTTCAAAGTTTTATCAAAATCTTGAGTTTGAGCAAATTATGTCAAACCAAACACCGCATGTGTTGTTCCCCTCCTAATGCTAGATAGGAGACTGCGGGGAACCAAAAAAATTTAAAAATATGGCCCAAGTCGCGTTTTTATCAGGGCATCCCCCAAGGGCCATGTTCGAGGAGCTCGAAAAGAGTTGGAGGCTACCAATCGCACCCTGCGTCAGTCTATTAACTGTCAACTAGCTAATGGTCGAGCTAGGATATGCATGCATTAGGCCTTGTTTTGTACTAGCGTTTATGGGAGGATTAGTGGGGATTATCCCCTTACCCAATCCCCTTAAAACCACTTCAATCATAATCCCTACAACCCTCTCTCGGAACCAGAAAAACATAGTAGAACCAGGGACTCATTGCTGCCTTGTTGGGATGGAGTGGCCTGGGTGACGGCGCAGCGGCCGGATGGGACGAACGCATCGACAGCTATGAGGCTGCGAGGCTAGCTGCGCTGCTGGAGCCGCGTCCAGGCGAGACCGATCAAAACACGAGGGTCACCTCGCTTTTCAATTTACTCAGGGATCAGAGTGTTTTCGTGGGGATATTTGGGGTGAACTGGTCCAAACCCGTGCTACAAAACAGGCTAGTTGTGCATGTCGAGGATCTAAGGGTGGGTCGGGAGGAACACACCAGAAACCCTATCAAAACCGGCCTGCAAAACGGGGCCTTAGTGGGTAAAAATTTGTTCTCGAAGATAAGCTCCCCACTAAGATGTGCCGCGACCTGCACGTTTCGTTTAAATACATGAGAGAAATCGAGACACATTCCTCTTCTCACAATGCTCACGAATTTGTCATTCATCTGATTAAGGATTATTGGAAAAGAAGACATGTATGAGATAGACCATGTATATATGGTTTTAGTTCTCCTTGCCAAAATGAACGGTTATAGATATGTCTTAGGGTCTTGAAGGCGTGGAGAACCACGACTCTTTACTGGCGGGAGGATTCTCGTTTTCTGTTTACGTCGTTTTTTAGTGTCTTCTTCGAAATGGTGAGACAATGTCCTACATCCTCAAGTCAAAATAAGGTCCTCCCTATCCTATCGTCGCTTTAGTAGTGCGTCTAGCGTCGGCAGAGAGCATGTGGAGCCGTGCCCAGCAGATCTCCCGAGGTCGTGCTAGTTTTCGTATTCGTTAGTGTTGTTTAAGACCAGTCTTCTCTGATCTAAGTTATCATCTTTAGCGATAGTGGCTGCCCTAGTGCGATGGTATTTTTAGGTCTTAGCACAAAGACTTCACATCAGTCTACTACAAAAATTTCTACTACGGCAAGCTTTGGCTCCGGTGATGTAGAGGCAAGAACGGCGGCGCGTCTTCGGTTCGCGCTAGTTTTTGTACTCGCCGCTAGCTGATCCAACAATCTACTTGTAATGTTTATTACTTTTAAGATCTTTGTATCGATGCTGATGATTACTAATATATCGGTGAAATTTTTGCAAAATAAACATATGTAAGTCTTACTATCCACTTACTCCCTCCATCGAATTACACAACATTCCAACGTACTTCCAGGTTCCTAATTTGACAGGTAAATATATATTGTGACACAAAATACTATTATTATGAACTTTTCGAATAGGAATTGGATTATGTATATTTCATAGTGGGAGTATGATTTTTTTGACAAAAAATATATATTAATATCGCGAAGATATCAATTACACTCACTCTCTGCAACAACGTATTGGCCTAGCAGCCTTACGGATGCACACAGCCCAGAAAAATAAATAAGAATTACAAAAAAGGAAAAGTCCCGCTACAGTGTCCAATCCCTTGTAGCAGCAACACTAACATCACCAAAATAACACCAAAAGTCCAACCTCTCCAATAACGGCGCCTTTAAGAAGAAAACAAAGCACAAGTGTCGTCGTCGCCTGATCAAAGATCATAAGATTTCACCCTAAAAAAAGTCCTCGCTCACAAAATAATGACTTCAACAAGGCCATTGCCAGACATAACCAATTAAGGCCAGACCTTGGATTTTCACCTTGCAAGATTGGAATGTGAACTATTATGCTGTCGCCCCCACTAACATTCGCTGCTATAAGTCATAGATCACCATATATAGTGGGAGTATGGTAATATAGTATCATCATGCCATGTTGATAAAAATAAGATGTGTCCTAACAATTAATAAAGTGACTCATGATAAAGGTATTATAATATAACACTATATTGTAGCACATAGAATTAGAAAATTTAATGGAAAATAATCATATACATAAATTTGCAATGATATTTAAAAATAATTAAACATGATGTGACTACGATTTTACCACTACATCATACTATGTGTTATAGGGTAGTATCATGTCATAAACTAGTATAGTATGCACGATACTAGTGTATGATAGTCCCATTTTGACAAGCCTACAATATAATGAAGAAAATGTGCCCTAGAGGCAAATAATAAAGTTTATTATACACATTACATTAGTTCATAATAGTTTTATGTCATGCTATAACTATATCAATAAGGAAACATTGATATAGGTGTGATATATAAACAAACTCAAGTCCCTAGTAGTCTATATTCAACTAGTTCATTGTCCAACGGATGGTCAAAGGTTTCCTGACCATGAAGGTTCTTCGGCACCTAATTGACAATGGAGCTATCTCATTGGAGAATAATATAGTGGACATTATTCCGCACATGATTGTTGCAACACGATCGTATCACAAAGTTCAAAGTTGTAATTGTCAAAAACATAGTGATTGTTCCTCAGACTGTGAGTCCTTATTTAATCAATGTCACCTGAGGGTACTTTGATGGCACTTAACGTCACTCAGTAAAATGGTGATCATAAGGGTGTCGTTGGGTATCCGGAAGAACAGGTTGAGGCGTATATGTCAAAAACAGGATTTGTGCATCCGTGTGATGGAAGATACTCTGGGCCCACTCAGATAAGTTATATCAAATATGTTGCACAACATGTGATTAGATCACGGGATATCACTTATCGGTACGAGTTTAAAATAGTATTGTCGGTAACGAGATCGAACCCTACATGGAGATGTCGATGATCAAATCTCGGACAATGTGAGTATCGCAGAGACAAAAGGAACATAACACATAATGATTCAGGTTCAAAATGATGGAGAATAGTGAGTGTCAAGGGGGGAACGTGTGCATCCCGGCTACCTCTGTGCTCATTAATACAGATTATGTCTATGACATTCCCGAACCGTAGGTACACACGCTTAAGGGATTTACGACGCATGGAGATCTTCCTATAAAAGTGAATCCTGAAAGAGACAGAAAGAGAGAGAAACCAGAAGTGTTCTGGGAAGATCTGAAGTTGTTCGGAGAGAGAAAGGAATAAGGAAAATGACTGAAAGGAGTTTCAGATAAATGAGAATTTAAATATATGTTTATTATATGTTAATTATGAATTAATATATTCTAAATAGTATTTAAATTAAGATTTACAAAGAAATTTTATTATTAGGTCAAATCCCCAGAGTGAGTTGATCTAGGAGAAAAAACTGCAGGCAGAAATATAGAAAAACAACACATGGGCTGGTTTGACCAAACCCATGTGCGACAGATAAAAGCCATCGCACAGGGGCAGGCCGCAGCCGCCGGTTGCCGCAGCAGGCCACTCACCCCATGTGGGCTTCAGGGGAGCTGTGCACCGCGGGGCGCCGGCCGGGCTGGCAGCCCACCCGGGTGCTGGCTTGGAGGGCCCGTGGTTGCACGGAAGCCCACCCGGGCAACGCTCACTAGGTCGTCGCCACGGGGTGGCCAGCCCACCTAGGCCACCGACTGGCTGTCGCACGAGAGTTTGGGCGTTGGGCCGTGGTGTGCACGCAGCGGCTCACCTGGCTGGCCCCTTTTGGTTGTTGTGTTGTCTGCTGCTGTTTTGGGTTGTGGAGATTCAGCCCATCCGGCTGGACGAAATTCTGGTTGTTTTTCCTTTACCTTTAGTCTTTAGACCCACATGGGGCACCTAAGAGGGAGGGCACCCTTCCCTTAGCCTATATAAGGAGGTGGCTATGGGTGGGATTAAACACATAATAAATTAAAATATTCCCTTTGGTTGGAATACTCCCCTCTCTCTCTAAAGTTGCCTATGCTATTGTGCGGTCCCAAGTAAGGACTGTGTAGGCAAGGCGTTCTCTTCTGAGGCACGCCGTTGCGCTGCCGTAATTCCATCCAGGAGGTCTGCTTCCGCAACCTCGACGGTATTGGAGGCCAGTACTAGTCGTCTTGCACCATATGCCTGTCGAAACTCGGTGAGGCTATTGAAGCTTCCGGGCCATCTTACAAGGACCAGGACAAGGGGTGACTTGCGAGGAGCTTCGCGACCTTGAGGTCGGACGAGTACGACTACATCATCCACACTTCTGCATGAGCGTAATGCTCTCATGGTCTTCAAGGGTGCGTTACCGATATCTTCTCCATTACTACATTACTAGTATATAGATCTTGGGCAGGGGTTTCTTTCGCTTAGCATAAAATTTTGATCTTCTGCACCGAACCCCTACACATAACTCATTTCTCAAGAAGTGTGTGAGCACCTATATATTTGGATGAAGAGGGTGTCTAAAAAGAGAGTAAAAATATTGTTAGAAACATTTATTTCTCATTGGTATAGTGTCAATAGAAATATATATCATTGTCAAATTGATCAAATGAGAGTTTCCATAGAGATTCTTTTGCTACCCTCTTGCATTGCCTCGGTCGAATTTTTGCACCATTCCATCATGTGTTGTGTTCCTTGGCATCCATGCTCATGACGTGATGAAGGCAATGTGAGAGTCGGTCCATGAAAGTTCATCGTCGCTCTCCTTGACTAGCTTGAGGATGTCGATTATGTGAAATTTGCCTTCGGGCGGGACCATGAACATGTGAGGCTCGATGTGATCAGTATATAAGACGCCATCGACAAACAACCAATAGAAATATAGGCTGATGTTGCATCGGCCAAGTCATCCATGTGACACGTGATCAGTGGGAGGAAAGATCACAATGTTGTTGTTGGAGAGAACGAGAGTTTGATTGCTGGCCATATGCTATAAAAAATAGCTCAAGTAACCTCTAGAATTTTATGTCACCATAAACACCTAGTTATTTGATATGATTAGACATGTTGAGCAAAACAAAAATATTATTTGAAGGTTTATGAAGAATCAACAAATTTATTAACTAATAGTGTTGTTCTGGTGACCAATCAAGAAAATTGTTTTCTTTTGACTTAAGTTACACAATAATAGTTGAATTTTTAGAATTGGTTTTCGTTTGGTCACAAAAAAATCATTGTGCATAAATATAATGGTCCACCAAAGTTTGAGGTTTTAAGTTACTCATTGACAAGTTTTCTGTTAGTTGTGTGTATATTAATATCCTTTTAATGCTCAAAACATAACAGTTCTAATCTATTTTTAGTTTCGATGTTCTCTAGCATCAATAGCCAAAGATTTTTGGGTCATTAAATTTCTTTGTCTGACTTTTGTTCTTCTATGTAATTTAGGTTTGTGTCTTGATCTTACCAGCAGTAAACATGAATAATTTATAGCCAATCTGACATGTCATTTATCAAACATGTAGGATCAATCTAGGTGGGTACTCAAGGGAGACATTCACCAATGATGTTAGAATGAGTCCTATTAGAAGTGATGAGATAAAAAAATATTAAATATCCATGATTCTCATTGTGTTACTTTGAATAGATATATTTTTATAATTAATACACCTAAAAAATCTATGATTCTAAAGTAACACTATTTAATATATACTATATTTTGATCATCACTGATGAACAATCATCTAAATTGTATTCTTCTATGTAATAGAGGTTTGTGTCTTGATCTTACCAACACTACACATGAATACTTTGTAGCCAATTGGTCATGTCATTGATCAAGCATGTAGGATCAATCTAGGTAGATACTCGAGGTAGTCATTCACCAATGATGTTAGAATGGATTCTATTAGAAGTAATGAGAGGGCAATAAAAATGTGCATGATTATCGTTATGTTAATTTTGTAGGTATCATAGATATAATTTTCACAGCTATAGGTTTTATTAATACACCTGAACAATTCATGATTCTGAAGCAGCACTATTTAAGATATATATAGGTCATCAATGACAAACAATCATTGTTTAATTTTTTAAGGTACCATGGTGACCAGCTTGAAAATACTTGGGAGTTAAATCTAGTGAGGACTAAACTTTTTTCTACTGCTCTAGGGACCAAACAGATTTCATCTGCAAAACCGATTTTGTCAGTATTCAAAAAGATTTACGTGCAAATGTCAAGCCAACCGTAGTGTTTTCCAAAGCATGTATTTAAATTACCAGATTGGTTTGGAAGACTCCATTCAAAATGCATGGGCATTCGCATATTCAGCGGAAATGAAAATATGACTCCAAATGACACTAAATAATTCAAATGGGTGATTACAGACCGGCCAGTATACAACATCCTAACTATTTGTACAAAATAATTCAATATAATGGATTTTAAAAACAATTTATTCCACTAATTTTACTTTTACATACAATGCTTCATTACCGATTGATCATTCAATTATTTATCATTAGTTTAGTGATAGATTTCCGAGAGTGCCACGCTGATGTACACACTTTGTGAGCCATAAAACCATTGTTTTAAATGACTTAGTCATCCTAATAAGGATCTAATGTCTTGATATTTCATTAAAAATTAAATTCAAAGCAGTTTCACGTTCACACTTAGTTAGCCATAAGAGATAAAATTGCTAATGGAAACATTTAAGAAGTGAGGAAAATGTGTGTGGATGTTGTATATATGTTAGTTTACTAAAAAAATTACCCCTGCCTAACCAAGGTAAATCCTTTCATCCATATGTAATAATTTGTATACATATGATTTTTCTATAGAGAAGTATAAATAAATGTATGAATGTATGTCGGAATATCTTAAATATCTCAGAAGAAGGTTCAGTAATATATGTGCAAGTTAGATGCACTTCAGTTTACAAGATATTTTCTTATATACATGATAGTGTGTGTGTCTTGGATCCATAATCAGACGACTCAGAAATAATCGCGATGTTGGAGCTTTTCTGCACTTGGTAATTGTAGCACTACTCGAATATTTTAGAAGAGTTTCATAGAATATGTTGAGTGTTTTGCTTTGAAAGAGTATGGAGCCTCCATGTGGTAATTAATGACAATTTTTATAGACTAATGTTTACAATGAGCTATAGTTCTAAGGTTTGAGGCAATGCTTTAAGGCCATGTGTTGGACTCAAGGTATTGATTTGAATAGACATATTTGAAATGATCAAGAAAAAAAATATGTGATGACCAAGGTGATATTCAAGGTGAAATCCAAAGAATGGTCAAGTGAGAGCTGAGCCTATTGAAAGCATGTACCGGAGAACAATATTGTGTAAGAACTCATGGTTAACTTCAAAACATCAAAATGAAGAGAGTACAGAAGATTCAACGTTGATATGTTGAAAGTGCAAATAGTGGATTCAACTTGAGATGAACTGATGTATTGAGCTATGTGTGTGAAACTGCTAATGTAGATCTTTGTTTTTGAATTGTTGTTGTGTATCTGTTTAGTTTACTGATTTTTTTCTATGGCACCATATGAAAAAGTGCCAAACTCTTAAGCATGATGCCATGGCGGATGGCGCCATGAATGTATAGCGCTTTTCCAGGTGGTGCCATCATTCATAGTATGGCTGCTTTGTTCGGTGGCGCCAAGGAATGACTTAGAAAATTTCCTACATGACTCTTTGCACCGCGTATGTCCCCCACGATGCCAAGCAGGGGTCTAGGCACCAAACTTGCCGGCGTCACCTATGTCGGCGCCATGTAATGGACCATGAAAGCTTTGTAAACGGCGCCGAAAGAGACTTAGAAACTTTTGATGTGCCTGTTTTGCACTATGTCTATCCTGATGGCACCAAGCAGGAGACTCCAAAGCCAAACTGAATGGCACCCTAGACGGCGGTGCCATGCTATGGACCTTGACATCGTCGTAAAAGGTGACATGAACTGTACCATCTCATGGCTATGGATCTCCAAAGCCAAATATTATGACCATTACATATTGTTTCAATCAAACATTTCACATGTAATTTGAAATGATAATTTCATGGGTAAGTAGGTGCGATGACCCAGCATACCACTGCATGATGTAGTATACTATAGTCGTTGACATAACACCAATAAAACACCGTTCACTAGTATTACATCCCTCAGAATGGTACAACAGAAACACAGCAGGTCCAATACATGGCTAGATGTTACAACTCACTCTTTACATGAGATCCAGAGAACAGTCTAGGTTAAAGAGAGAAAAAGAACTTCTTACTGAGAAGAATCAAAGATAAATAACGCAAGGACAAATATACTATTGCGTCTAGTATCTTGGCTAAAAGGTTGGCATTGCTACTATCGCAACGCACTACAGAAATAGGTTCTTTGGCTAGAGATTATATTTCTATCCAATCAATAACTTCGTCTTCACTTGAGTTGAGGTATATGTTGTCTTCCTTGTCTTTATTGAAAAGCTTTAGCTTTTGATGATTCCTGGGAGCATAACTTGATGTAGACATCTTCTTAGTGGCTTCAAAATCTAGCAAGGGTTAATAATATACTTTGAGTACGAGCGTACTGAGAAAAATCACTAGAAAAGGAGTGTTTGATGCACTATAACTATAGCCACAGACCGTAGGTCGTAGGCAATGCAAGTTTTTCAAAATCATTTCTTCAAAGGTGGCTTTTATTCTGAAAAGCTATGTCCGTCAGCCTTCACGGGTTTACCAGAACCTTCGTGGGGTTCCTTTTCCGCCGCGTTCGCAGCTCCTTCCCGGAACAGGGAGTAACAAGTTACAGTTCTTACACTCTGCAGAGGTGCGTTACTTTACCCATGAGAGATCAACTCTTTGTTGCACAACCGGGCAGCTTATTCCCGTCCACAATACCATGATGTGGGGCCCAGAAGATGATCCAAGCCAATCACTGCCCCCATCGCGACCCCGCATGCCTCCTTGGTGTACACCATGCCCACATAAAGAATTACGGCAATGGTTTGTACAAACCTTTAGATGCCAGAACTATCGTGGGACGATGAGGGTTCCCACCCATATGCTGCATATCCTCTACGAATTACCAATTAATATGCACGCTACAAGGATAAAAGCCACGACCTGCACATCCGGCTTCATGCGAGAGGAAGAAGATACAGCTGACTTCTCCGTCCCATTCCAAATCTCATGGTCAACGCGTAATATACGGCGCAAGAATCACTAGCGATATTGGTTGTTAAGTCCTAGGTGATATAGTTCTGAACAGTGGTATTCCAACTGTCAGATCTAATAGATTAGCTGATCACCCTGGATCAGTAATCAATAGTTTTCATTATTATTGAAAATAGTGTTTTCTGACCCTTTTTCAAATGCAGGTGAAAACAACAGTGGATTTGTAAAATACTTTACAGAAAATAAACAAAGGACATGAGCAAGTGTGAACTTGCCTTTTGTGATTGCAAGATTATGCACTCACGGTCTTCGAGTCAGTATAAGATCCAAAATCTGAAATCAGCATTATTGGTCCGGTAAGGACTAATGTTCAAAGAAGCAGTATGCTTGTATGCATAAGTAATGTGATGCACGTTCTAAGCGCAGATCCTAAGAATAGAGTTGTTCTAGGGTTTAGATTCTGAAAGTGGTTAGTTTGGAATGTGTGGTCCTTTTAAATAAGTTTCATAGTTGTACTTTTATTAGCATTTAGGAGTGGTTGTAGACATCACATTTGTAGGAGTAAAATATACATTCTTATGACATACTAGTTAGGATTACTTATACAATATTTCTTATTTAAAGTGGCAAAAAGGATAACCTTCGAAGAAAAGGTTTCTCCTTCAAAGTCTAAACAAACTTTTGTGGTTAATTAGTGGTGGTTGATGTTATTTGTTTTGATCAAATGGTTTGGCTTGAGTTGCTTTATAGATTAACTACTTCAGACCAAAGTTAACTATAAAACATGTAGTAAGGTGTATGGTATTATATTTAGATTCTTGGAGACTAAAGTTAACTTTAAAATATAGATAGTTTTGAAAATATGATACTTACACTTTGGTATCTTGTATATCTGAAATGTTTTTCTTTAAGAATGTTTGTTCCGTTACTTGAGATAATGGTTTTTTAATTCTATGATAGAGTAGTACCATTTATCTTTTATAGATAAGTGAGTGGAGTTTATAGTTATAGATATATTTGAAGGGAATATGCCCTGAGAGGCAATAATAAAGTGTTTATTATGTGTATTCCAAGTATATGATAGATGTTTATTTTGCATGCTATAATTGTATTAATACGGAAACGTTAATACATGTGTGTTTAATAAACAAACAGAAAGTTCCTAGTTATGCCTCTCTCATAAACTAGCTCGTTGATTAACAAGATGATCAAGGTTTCCTGATCATGGACATTGGATGTTGTTAATAACGGGATCACAACATTAGTGTAATGGTGTGATGAACATTCATCCGAAGTATAGCATTACGATCAAAGTCATTGAGTTTATATTGCTATAACAACTTACGAAGTGATCCTAATCCTTAGACCATGAGATCATGTCAATCACTAACACCGGAAGAGTTTCTTGATAACATCAAACGTCACACCGTAACAGGGTGATTATAAAGATGGATTCAGAACTAATAAAGTGTTATGTTGAGGCTCATGGATCGAGCGTGGAATTTGTTCATCCCGATGACGGATAGATATACTCTGGGCCCTCTCGGTGATATCACATTGATTAGCTTGCAAGCAAGTGATTTGATCACTAGAATGTTATATCACAGGAACGAGAAAAGAGTGCATGTCGGTAACGAGATCAAACTAGGTATGGAGATACCGATGATCGAATCTCGGACATGTAATATATCGTGAAACCAAGGGATTAAGATACTAGCGTAAAAGGTTCCGACGATCACAAGAAAGTCATCGTTGAATGTGTGGGAGTCAGTATGGGTCTCCAGATCCCGCTTCTGATTATTGATCCGAGAGGGGTCTCGATCATGTCCGCATTATTCACGAACCATAGGGTGACACACTTAAGAGACACCGACATCCAATTGGAGCAAATGTTTCATGCCGAAAGAATGAACAAGCGCAGGAATTTATTTCACTAGATACCGAAACAGGTTTTCGGGTGAAATTGCATAAAGTGGTTATGCATGTGAAATAGAATTCTAGCAAGGGGTTATTTGTGAATTTTTGTCATTAAAGTAATTGACAAAATTCTGAATAAAATAAAAGAGTTTTATTTAATGAGAGTTTGCATTAAATTTGGTGGAAATTTAATGGGAATTTGAGTGGACTTTTGACTGGAGGAAATTTAAAGGGCATTTTGTGAGTGGAGTGTCCACCCACATGAATGAAGGAGGGGAGGGGGCAGCCCCCATGGCCGGCGGCCACCCCCTTGGGTGCCCCCCCCCCTCCTCCTATAAAAGGAGCCCCCCTCCTCACTTGTCTCTTACACCTCCTCGTGAAGGATCTCTCTCCCCCTCTAGAATTTATCCCCCATGGTCTCGGACTAGCGAGATACATGTTCCCGGTGGCTATTCGGCAAGAAAGAGTTGTGCTTCCGCTGCATCGCTGGAGCAAGGAGGCGGAGGTTTCTCGGTGCCTCGAACGTGTGTGCGAGCACGGATGCGCTGCTGATTTGCGGCGCTAGGACTTCCTCTCGATCTTGAGATCGGCAAGAGATCGTCTACATCAACCACGAGTTGAACTCGTTAAGATTTGTAGGTCTTCAAGGGTATGTTCTCTACGGATATACATCCGCCCGTTGTTTGTATCTAGTAGATAGATCTTGGTATATAGTTCACATCGTAGGAAATTTTTTGTTTTCTATGCTGCGAACCCTACAGTGGTATCAGAGCCGGATCTATGCGTAGATACTTTACACGGGTAGTACACATATGAGTATGTGGGCGATGATGATCATGTTGTTGCTCCTTTGTTGTAATTTTGGATATTGGTGGCATAGTGGGATGAAGCGGCCCGGACAAACTTTACATGTCCTCGCACATGAGACCTGTTCCACGCTTGACATGCAACTAGTTTGCATAAGTGGCTAGCGGGTGTCTGTCTCTCCTACTATAGTCAATATCTATTTTGCAAGCGAGTTGTCAACAATTTGATTATCCTCGTTGTGGTTCATGTTCGTAGGTAAGAACGGTTCTATCTCGAAAGCCCTAAGCCACGTAAAACTTGCAATGGATAAATTAGAGGCGTCTAGTTTAGATTGTTGCTGGGCTAGTGTTATGATATGGTAGTGTTGTAAGTAGAAGTATGAGATGATACTCTTACAACACACATAGCGTGTAAAATCCATAGACCTTGGATTTACGCATATAGGTATGATAGTGATCATACCACGATGCACATGATAGAGATCATCTGTGGGAACCATATAATTTCACTAATAAACATATGATGTTTGATAGCATCTTATATTGCTTGTTTAGCGCTTTGTTAGTATAATAAGATGATCCCTCATTTAAATATCAAGATAAGAATGTGTTCTTCCTTTAGTATGCACCGATTATGTTTTCGTCGCTCCAAGACATCACGTGATGATCGGGTGTTCTTGGATCCACGACCATATTTCGGGTGTAAAACAGTTACACACGCGAATACTAAGGTTCTAACTTGGCGAGCCTAGCATGTAAAGACATGGCCTCGGAACACGGACCAAAAGGTTAAGCATGAGTCATATAGTTGATATGATGCCCATTTGATGCTCGCCTTTGAAGCTATACCGACTCACGTGATGATCGGACTTGGTGTAGTGGATTTGGTTCATGTAATCACCAAAAGGGCACGAGGGATGTCGTTTTTGAGTGGGAGTTCATTCGTAATATAGAGTAGTTGAACTCAATCTATCATACACTTAGTCTAAACTTTACAAATTCTGTTGTAGATGGCACCACCTGCTTTTAATTTCAATGTGTTCATGGAGAAAGAGAAACTAGCAACGAACGGTAGCAACTTTACCGAATGGGCCATGAATTTGAGGATTCTCCTCTCTGCTGCACAAAAGCAATATGTGCTAGAAGCGCCGTTAGGCCCCCCACCTTTTGATGATGCCCCTGACGAGGAGAAGAATGTCTATCAGACTCGTCAGGAGGACCACAACTTAGTTCATTGCGGCATATTGTATGGGCTAGAGCCGTAACTTCGAAAGCGTTTCGAAAACGGCAATGCATTTGATACAATGGGTGAGTTGAAAATGATTTTCGACACACATGCTGCTGTAGAGAGCTACAACGCTTCAGAAAAGTTCTTTAGCTGCATGATGGAAGAGCACAGCTCCGTTAGTGAGCATGTACTCAAGATGTCAGGTTACGCCGATAAGCTTGTGTCCTTGGGAATATCGATTCCCATTGACTTAGGCATCCATCGTGTTCTACAGTCTCTGCCACCTAGCTATAAGAGCTTCGTGATGAACTATAATATGCAAGGCATGAAGAAGTCTCTCCCCGAGCTTCTGTCAATGCTTAAAACTGCAGAAGTGGAGATCAAAAAGGAACATCAAGTGTTGATGATCAATAGGAACACTGGTTTCAAGAAAGACAAGAAGGGAAAATGGAAGGGAAGTAAGGGCGGCAAGCCTGTTGCCGCGCCTGAAAAGAAACCCCGAGTTGGACCTAAGTCTGATTCCGAGTGCTACTATTGTAAGGGGACTGGCCACTGGAAGCGCAACTGCCCCAAGTATCTGGCAGACAAGAAGGCCGGCAAGGCAAACAAAGGTATATATGATATACATGTTATTGATGTGTACTTGACTAGTGCTCGCAGTAGCACCTGGGTATTTGATACCGGTTCAGTTGCTAATATTTGTAACTCGAATCAGGGGCTGCGGAACAAGCGACCGCTAGCAAGGGGTGAGGTCAAGATGCGTGTCGGCAATGGATCAAGCGTTGATGTGATCGCCGTCGGAACGCTGCCTCTCCACTTGCCGTCGGGATTAGTTATAAACTTGAATAAATGTTATCTGGTGCCTGCACTGAGCATGAACATTGTATCTGGATCGTGTTTGATGCGAAGTGGTTATTCATTTAAATCCGAGAACAATGGTTGTTCCATTTATATGAATGAAATCTTTTATGGTCATGCATCGATGATGAATGGTTTATTTCTATTAGATCTCGATGATAATGTTACACATATTCATAATGTTGATTCTAAAAGGATTAAACTTAATGATGATATATCCGCATATATGTGGCACTGCCGTCTAGGTCATATTGGCGTTAAACGCATGAAGAAGCTCCATTCGGATGGACTTTTGGAATCACTTGATTATGAATCATTTGATACATGTGAGCCATGCCTTATGGGCAAGATGACTAGAACGCTGTTTTCCGGTTCAATGGAACGGGCGACAGATTTATTGGAAATCATACATTCTGATGTATGTGGTCCAATGAGTGTGTCGGCGCGAGGTGGATATCATTATTTTGTTACTTTCACGGATGATTTGAGTAGATACAGTTATATCTACTTGATGAAACACAAGTCTGAAACCTTTGAAAAGTTCAAGGAATTTCAGAATGAAGTGGAAAATCATCGTAATAGAAAGATCAAATTTCTACGGTCCGACCGTGGAGGTGAGTATCTAAGTTACGAGTTTAGCACTCACATGAAAGAGTGTGGAATTGTTTCACAACTCACACCTTCCGGAACACCACAGCGAAATGGTGTGTCGGAACGTCGTAATCGTACTTTATTAGATATGGTTCGATCTATGATGTCTCTGACGGACTTGCCGTTGTCATTTTGGGGTTATGCACTAGAAACTGCTGCATTCACTTTAAATCGGGCACCATCTAAATCCGTTGAAAAGACACCGTATGAATTGTGGTTTGGAAACAAACCTAAGCTGTCATTTCTTAAAGTTTGGGGATGCGATGTTTATGTGAAGAAACTTCAACCGGATAAACTCGAACCCAAAGCGGAAAAATGCGTCTTCATAGGATACCCTAAAGAAACTATTGGGTATTCCTTCTATCACAGATTCGAGGGCAATGTTTTTGTTGCCAAGAATGGATCCTTTCTAGAGAAAGAGTTTCTCGCGAAAGGTGTGAGTAGTCGGAAGGTAGAACTCGAAGAGGTTGTGGAACCTTCTCTTCAAAGTATGGCGAGTAGCGCAGCGCCGGAAGTTGTTCCGGAGTTGGCTCCACCTGTTGAAGAGGGAACTAATGATAATGATCATGAAACTCTGAAAGAGAGTACTACCAAACCTCGCAGGTCAAACAGGACGCGTGCAGCTCCCGAGCTGTACGGAAATCCTGTCATGAATTTCATGGTTGATGAAAATGATGACCCTGCGACGTATGAAGAAGCAATGATGAGCCCGGATTCCAACAAATGGTTAGAAGCCATGAAATCCAAGATGGAATCCATGTATGAAAATCAAGTTTGGAACTTGGTGGAATTACCTCACGACCGAAAGGCCGTGGAGAACAAATGGATTTTCAAAAGGAAAACTGATGCTGATGGTAATGTGACCGTCTATAAAGCTCGACTTGTCACAAAGGGGTTTCGACAAGTTCAAGGAGTTGACTACGATGAGACTTTCTCTCCCGTAGCGATGCTAAAGTCAGTTAGGATTATGTTAGCAATTGCTGCATATTTCGATTATGAGATATGGCAGATGGATGTCAAAACCGCGTTTCTCAATGGTAATATTGAAGAAGAGTTGTATATGGTACAACCAAAGGGTTTTGTCGATCCTAAGGATGCTAACAAGGTGTGCAAGCTTCAGCGATCCATCTATGGATTGAAGCAAGCATCACGAAGTTGGAATCTCCGCTTTGATGAGGTGATCAAAGAGTTTGGATTTGTCCAAACTTATGGAGAAGCTTGTATTTACAAGAAAGTGAGTGGGAGCAATGTGGCATTTCTGATATTATATGTGGATGACATATTATTGATCGGAAATGATATAGATCTTTTAAACAGTGTTAAAAGTTATCTAAACAGCAAATTTTCAATGAAGGACCTAGGTGAAGCGTCATACATATTAGGCATAAAGATCTATAGAGATAAATCTAGGCGCCTAATAGGGCTATCGCAAAGTACATACCTTGATAAGATTTTAAAGAAGTTTAAAATGGACAGAAGTAAGAAGGGGTTCTTACCTATGTTGCAAGGCAAGACATTGAGTAAGACTCAAAGTCCGGCTTCGGCGGAAGAAAGAGAGATAATGGACAAAGTCCCCTATGCTTCAGCCATAGGCTCTATAATGTACGCCATGCTATGTACAAGACCGGATGTGGCACATGCTATTAGTTTGACTAGTAGGTACCAATCGGATCCAGGTTCGGAACACTGGATAGCGGTCAAGAATATCCTTAAGTACTTACGAAGAACTAAGGATATGTTTCTTGTATACGGAGGTGAAGAAGAGCTCGTCGCTAAGTGTTATGTCGACGCTAGCTTTGACACCGATCCGGATGACTCTAAGTCTCAATCCGGATACGTATTTCTCATGAATGGCGGAGCGGTTAGTTGGAGAAGCTCCAAACAACCTGTGGTAGCGGGATCAACAACGGAGGCCGAATATGTTGCTGCTTCAGAAGCGGCTCAGGAAGCAGTTTGGATGAAGGAGTTCATATCCGAACTAGGAGTTGTGGCAAACGCGTTGGACCCAATGGTGATCTATTGTGACAACAATGGTGCCATTGCCAATGCCAAAGAGCCAAGGTCTCACAAGCATTCCAAGCATATTAAGCGCCGGTTTCACTCCATCCGCGAGCATGTCAAGGATGGAGATATAAAGATTTGTAAAGTACATATGGATCTCAATGTAGCAGATCCGTTGACTAAAACTCTCCCTAGAGCAAAACATGATCAACACCAGAACTCAATGGGTGTTAGATTTATCACTATGTAACTAGACTATTGTCTCTAGTGCAAGTGGGAGACTGAAGGGAATATGCCCTGAGAGGCAATAATAAAGTGTTTATTATGTGTATTCCAAGTATATGATAGATGTTTATTTTGCATGCTATAATTGTATTAATACGGAAACGTTAATACATGTGTGTTTAATAAACAAACAGAAAGTTCCTAGTTATGCCTCTCTCATAAACTAGCTCGTTGATTAACAAGATGATCAAGGTTTCCTGATCATGGACATTGGATGTTGTTAATAACGGGATCACAACATTAGTGTAATGGTGTGATGAACATTCATCCGAAGTATAGCATTACGATCAAAGTCATTGAGTTTATATTGCTATAACAACTTACGAAGTGATCCTAATCCTGAGACCATGAGATCATGTCAATCACTAACACCGGAAGAGTTTCTTGATAACATCAAACGTCACACCGTAACAGGGTGATTATAAAGATGGATTCAGAACTAATAAAGTGTTATGTTGAGGCTCATGGATCGAGAGTGGAATTTTTTCATCCCGATGACGGATAGATATACTCTGGGCCCTCTCGGTGATATCACATTGATTAGCTTGCAAGCAAGTGATTTGATCACTAGAATGTTATATCACAGGAACGAGAAAAGAGTGCATGTCGGTAACGAGATCAAACTAGGTATGGAGATACCGATGATCGAATCTCGGACATGTAATATATCGTGAAACCAAGGGATTAAGATACTAGCGTAAAAGGTTCCGACGATCACAAGAAAGTCATCGTTGAATGTGTGGGAGTCAGTATGGGTCTCCAGATCCCGCTTCTGATTATTGATCCGAGAGGGGTCTCGATCATGTCCGCATTATTCACGAACCGTAGGGTGACACACTTAAGAGACACCGACATCCAATTGGAGCAAATGTTTCATGCCGAAAGAATGAACAAGCGCAGGAATTTATTTCACTAGATACCGAAACAGGTTTTCGGGTGAAATTGCATAAAGTGGTTATGCATGTGAAATAGAATTCTAGCAAGGGGTTATTTGTGAATGTTTGTCATTAAAGTAATTGACAAAATTCTGAATAAAATAAAAGAGTTTTATTTAATGAGAGTTTGCATTAAATTTGGTGGAAATTTAATGGGAATTTGAGTGGACTTTTGAGTGGAGGAAATTTAAAGGGCATTTTGTGAGTGGAGTGTCCACCCACATGAATGAAGGAGGGGAGGGGGAAGCCCCCATGGCCGGCGGCCACCCCCTTGGGTGCCCCCCCCCCCTCCTCCTATAAAAGGAGCCCCCCTCCTCACTTGTCTCTTACACCTCCTCGTGAAGGATCTCTCTCCCCCTCTAGAATTTATCCCCCATGGTCTCGGACTAGCGAGATACATGTTCCCGGTGGCTATTCGGCAAGAAAGAGTTGTGCTTCCGCTGCATCGCTGGAGCGAGGAGGCGGAGGTTGCTCGGTGCCTCGAACGTGTGTGCGAGCACGGATGCGCTGCTGATTTGCGGCGCTAGGACTTCCTCTCGATCTTGAGATCGGCAAGAGATCGTCTACATCAACCACGAGTTGAACTCGTTAAGCTTTGTCGGTCTTCAAGGGTATGTTCTCTACGGATATACATCCGCCCGTTGTTTGTATCTAGTAGATAGATCTTGGTATATAGTTCACATCGTAGGAAATTTTTTGTTTTCTATGCTGCGAACCCTACAATATTTTCATTTAACTACCCTTGAACTTTATATAGTGTTGTGGTAATTGTTGAAATTTGATAAATTAAGGTTAATCGAAAGGATTTGATTTATTCATAAGATATTCTTCAAAGTTTTTATCATGAATTGGAATCCATTGAGAATATAATCTTCACTTAGAGTTGAAGATAGTTTAATATAAAGATGTTTACAATGTTTTTAAACCATTAGAGTTTTACTTCATTAATATTTAAGATTGTACTATACATTAAACTTATTTTACTCATTTTAAGGATATTAATAAATATTATTTATCCTTTTATGAATTATTAATGAAGTGACTAGATTTAAATTTGAGTTCATAAAATATTTGAATTTTTATTTAATTTAAAGTATAATATGAGATTTTTATTATATTTATTATTTTTATGATTATTTTGGTGTATTTATTTTTGTGATTAATAAATAATAAGTTATGATTTTTTATTATTACGTTATAATTACTTAATAAATACTAAATATTTCATTAAGTGAAATAATATACATGATTATATTTTTAATTAGAATTCTTATTTTTCCAAGATTTTTGGTATTTTACTTATCTTATAAACATTTATCATTATAGGAATTTGAATTATTAAAGTTTTATTATTAAATATTTATTTAGTATTTTTCATAAATACTATAATATTAATAAATAATAAAAGTTATTTTTTATTTATTTTTATCATCTTTCAATAATTTTGTAAAATTCCACAAGGAATAAATAAATTACAAAATTCTTATAAAATTTTAAGTATTCAAAAATTTATATTTTATTTTATTTAAACAGAGTGGATTATTGTGAATCCAAAAATATTTTATTTATAATTTTTGGATTTTTCTTTTATTTTCTATTATTTTATTGAGGTTAGGGGTATTTTGGTCTTTTTCAATTGATCAAAAAGATTTATTAAGCAATTTGGGCTGGTCCCTTGGGCTTATTGGGCCAGGGTGGCCCAATAGGGTAGGGTCAAAAGATAGCCCCGAAGGGTTTTGGCCCACCCAGCCCATTCTGCCTCGCTTCTCTCCCTCGACCTTATCCCCTCCTCCTCTGTCTCGTCCCCGTGGTCGGCGATGCCGCCACCGTCGATTCCCGCCGCCACCGGCCGTTCTGGCCGCCATTGTGGTGCGAGTTGAGGTTGTCGACGACGCTTGTTCATTCTATCCACTTGGATTTGACTCCGGGGCTTCCCCGTGGCCAGGTCCACCCCATTCCTGAACCCTAGGGTTCGGAAAAGGTGTTGTCGCCACTGTCACGATCCCGCTTGCGGTGGTGTGCTGGTCTCCTGCGCTGCTGCGGCCGCCGCCGTGGCAGTGGCAGGTGCAGGTTGCAGCGCCCCTCTGGGTTCTCCCTATGCCGCCGCAGTTCGTCGGCCCCTCTGCTTCCTCTTCGATTCATCAGCGAGGACCTCGGGTAAGTTATCTTTGGGGTGTTTGTGCATGCTACTGTCATGATTCTCTCTGTGTATCTAGTGGCTTTCATGTCGAGTGACTATGTGCTGGTTAAATTCATTTCTGGATTAGAGTTCTTGCTCTCATTAGGGTTCATAATCCCTTGTTGATCATATATATGATGCTTTAAACCTAGTGTTGATCATATTTGATCATGGGAAAAGATAGTTTGCTGTGATTGATGATTAATAGTAGCTTTGTTGCTGCTAATAGCCTGTCAGATTAATTCTAGTGTTAATCCACCATGATCCATGCTACTGTATCAATGAAATCCATGATTGGATTATGTTGTTAATATAAGATTTTACTCTACTATCAGATTGCTTATACTGGGAGTAGTTGCTTACTGCAATTATACTGTTGTCTTGTCTAATATTATATTCACTGAATCAAATCATTGCTTGCAATGATTTCTGTGCATGTATAAATGAATCTAAAGTTGATTCCTGGCACTTGGCTTCAGGAAATGATATGTAGTGGTTGTCCCTTTTTATCTGTGGAAGCTAAGTAAAGATTGGTTTTAGCTCATTAAGAACTTCTCCTTGTGTTACCACTGTATTCTGGCACACAAGTGATTGGGTTTTTATTTCTGGGCTTAGCTTGATTATGCCTGTGATTAAAATTGATAAGATGATATGAAAGCTTTCTTATCTTGCCTGCCTATGATGTTGGTCTGAGGCTCTAGGATTTAATTCCTAGTTAGTTGGGCAATAATTTGTTTGAAATTTATAGGATTAGAGGTGCTACTCTCTCTCTCTCTCTCTCTGAGAGATGTGCCCTGTCCTAATAAGATCAAATGAAAATGATCTATGTTGCAAAAAAAATAACACTAAACCCAGTGATGCTGGTCGAGGGTTTAGTGCTTGTGGTTTGAGCTTGATGTCTTATCCTTATACTTGTAATCTCTAGGATAGATGCACTCCTCTTGGGTGTTTATTGATAGATTATCTCATAAAACAACACATGCTTTTCTTCAGATAATGTGATGAAATCATGTGATGGTTTTATAAGTCTCACCATAGATTCTGATGTGGATGTAGTGGATTGATGATGATCTTGATTTTGATCTAGATCTTGATCTGCTGTTGCTGTGCTCCTGAGCGTGCTCTTGAGCTTGCCTGCTCCTCCTAGCTCCTGGCTTGACCTTGTTGTCCACTAGATCCATTCCCCTCCTTATGTCACCATTCTGGTGATGTTTGGGTTGATCTGGGTGGTTGGGTTTGGCTGTTGTTCTTGGTTTAGCTGTTGTTTACCCTGGCTGTGCTGGTGTGTGGTGGAGAGATGCACTGAGGTGCTCCTCCACGGTTGTGCTGTGGTTTTGTGATATTGGTTGTGCTTGTGAGGTCGACAGCACACCCATTGCATGCTTGTGTGTGTGCAGCTTGTGTGCCTGCTATGCACATATGGATAGGTTCAGAAAATTTGAACTTACTATTACCAATCTACTTTTACCTTGGCTTGTGAATTGGTCCCTTTTGGCTGTCATTTGCATTCTGGCTTGAATTTATGAAAGATGAAATCTTTCATATTGGTGAAACTTGCCCCTTTTTAACATTTCTCAATGATGATATTGTCAAGTGCACCTCACTGACATATCTGAGAGAAATATATACTAACACTAATCTTGTTTTATTTTCTATTTAATCTTTGTTTTGCAGGTACAAAGATAAAGATGAAGATTTAGTGTAGTTTTAGATATAGGATAGTTAGTGGATATACAATTGTAGTTTTCTTATTCTTTTGTAATTTTTCTTTTATAATTCTTGTAATCTTCATTTGGTTCATTTGTAATAAAGTATTTATTTATTAATAAAGGATATTATTATTCTTTACTCTAATGTAGATTGTGAAGTTTGGAATAGCTTCAGTAAGTTCATTCTTTGTATCTTGTTTATGTATATGAAATGAATTTCATATACTATATTGTTTTTAAATAAGATTTAAGTTTTAATACTTTTCTCTTAATTAATTTAAGATTCAA